>CM060920.1:192522484-193801633 GCA_030737875.1 Allium sativum
ATCATCGAATTCTTGAATATACTAAGCAAGAGTGAGGTAATTTTCTTGAATTTTCATGAAGTTTATTTTATAATATTTTGTTGTGAACTTTTGCTGTTTGATGATGTTTATAAATAATTATAAACTTAAGAATTAATTATTCACAATGGTTATAAGCGAATTATTTTTATGTACGAAGTATCATATCAAATATTACTATAATGAAAAAAAATATGAAACTATTTCTTTTAGTTTTGATAAGTTTGACTACAAAGTTCTTTGAGAATTAAACGATAATTCATATTAATAGGAGAACAGTTTACATGTTAATTCTCTTTAGTGTTAGTAAATTAATTTAATTAATGTGTAACCAAGTAGTTATTTTTATTTGTTTCTTTTTTATCGTTTTACATTTATAATGCAAACTGTACGAGGTAACGTATAACATGAAGTGATTTACAAGAATAATTATAACTTAAAGATAAAGTTATCCATTATAGCCATAATTGAACTAATTTTAAGCAGTAAATATATTATGTCAATTATAATTTCTATGCAATAAATAAAAAATATTAATTGCCTTTTATTTTGATTGATTTCTATGTAAAATAATTTGGGAATCGTAATCTAATCAGTTTAATGGGAGAACTAATTATATAATAAATCTACACTTAGCTCTGATCAATCAATTTATTAATATGTTATAAATTAACTATTTTTATTTATTTTCTTTTACTAGCAATCAATAACATTTGATATGCATAATAAAATGCAGAAATAGGTGCACTAAGAAGTGTTTTGTAAATTTATAAATGTTTCCTCGATATTTCAAGTATATGCACCAAAATAAAATAGTAACTTCAGACATCATTTTCTATTTTCTAAAATACCTTACATAGAAGCAATAAGATTAGTTAAATAAAATTCAAAATTTTTAGAATAAATGTAGTTGTAAATAATTATCTTCAACAAAAAATTACCAAACCAATATTAAGGTAACATTTGTTTATACATTAAAGACAAGGCCATAATATTGACATATGACTACATGATATTTTAATAACCAGCTTTGTTGTTTATATTTTCTTATGTTATTCATACTTATATTTATTTTCAATGCGATGTCATCCAAAATATTCTAGGCATATTCATAAGTATTTCTATTGGTGATAATTATTTTGCTCTAAATTATGCTAAAATTTATATTTCTTTAGTTGTTGTATGTTAGTCTGATTATTTGAAGTAAGTGCTAGAATTATTTACTTCTTCTATATATTAGACCATAATGTCCCTGAGTGGTAGCTTATCTGGCCACGATCAGGGCCGGTCCTAGGACTTGTGGTACCTAAAGCGAAAAATGAAAATGAGACCCTTATATATAAGCTAATGGATTATATCAAAACAATTAATATAAAAAATATATATATCACATGATATATACTTGGGATTTAAAAATACATCACATATTCTAATTTGTAAATCATAATTCACTGAACATTGCATATACTTGAGATTTGGGAATGTGATTTGAATAGTCGAAACAATTAAATACCGGAAAGTTTGGAATGCTAGAATTTACATCAAGAATGATATCCACGATAAGAGAAAACATAGCACATAATAGTTATTCATATAATCTCCCCAAATCCTGTCACTTCAAATGAAAATTAACAAAGATAAACAAGAGTCGAAGCAACTATTTATTTCACATTATTTAATCAGAATAGTCGATCCACACGATTTTATATTTTTTTTCTTCATGATTGGATTTCTCGATCACCAGCTAAATAAATAAAAATCCATTATATATTTTCTATAAAGAGATCAATCTCAAACAAAAGCACAAAATATACACAAACTACTGTACATACCACAACATTTCGTGCTATTCCCAGATCTGGTAAAAAGCGAGAGTTTGACTCCAAATCGGTAATTAATCATCTATGAACACGAACCCAAGGCACTATACCTGCTGTCACAGTTCCTTCCACTTCCATCGCAGAATTGTGCGACTTCGATGAAGACCGAACATCCTTCGTCTTTGTTTTTCTTCTTTGAATTTGAAGTTTTCGTGTTCTCTACCTGTTCTGATTTCGTGGCTCATGAATTGTGATTTTTGGATCGCGATTTTGTTTGCTAATCAATATCTGGAAACTGAAATGGTGCCCTAAAAATACTGGTGCCCCAAGCGACTGCTTTGCTCGCTTGTTGAAAGGGCCGGGCCTGGCCACGATACTAGAAATTATGAAGTGGCTCAAGGACCAGTCACCCATGCAAAATTAAATAATATTTTTAATTAGCCAAAATGGATGGACATTTTGGTGCACTCACTTAGAAGTTTATAAAACTATTTAGTTTGTCATGCTCAAAAATAACGTATTACATTATATTTGTTAATTACTTATATTTACTACATTATAATATGCTTTATTAATTGAAAAATATATCATTTGAAGCCATTAAAATATTTTTCTAATTTCTTTAGCATTTTCTATTATAATAAACGTACTAATGTAAATGTTAGAATAATGTTTATATGAACCAGTTTTAAACTGTTATTTCACACTTAGCATGGTTTCTTTATTACGTATATATGGAATACTATTATGTGAATATTAGGCTTAAGTCCTTGAAATTAAACTTAATACATGAAAACTCCTTTCTAAAAAAAATTGTAAATTCGGTTCCTAAAATTTAATTATCAAATAGTTGCATACATTTATGTAATTATTCACTGGATAATTGCATATAATTACGCAATTTTATCCAAAAATTGTGTACATGTGTGCAATTATTCAGTGAATAACTGTGATATTTCCGCATTTTTTTTGAATGACGACGGAAACAAATTTTCACTGAATAATTGCGAAAATATCTGTAGTTTTTTATATAGTTTCATAAATAAATGTAATTATTCACTGAATAATTGCACAAAATTATGCAATTATCCGGTAACTTAATTTTAGGGATCTAATTTGCATTCTTTTTTTGCTAAAGATGTTTACTGTATTCTGGGACTTAATAAGGATTTTAACCAAATTGTACCTATAATTATCATATTGAATACATGCATGTTTGAATTTATACTTTACATAAGACCAACCTATTTTGAACTTAAGCATCACTTAAAATAACACACATGCTCATTAATGTAATGTTACCAAGTAAAGAATAGTTTGACATGTGATGTTAATTTGTTTATATATCCATTATTCTTTTTAATAAATGCAACGCTGTTTGTGCTTCAAGATCACTTAAGCTAATTAATTGATAAACATTTTACAATGGTGTTAAAAAAATAAGCCAAATCAAAATAAACTCAACTTACAAATGTACATTTTCATCTTTATGTAACCAAATTATAAAAACTACTAGTATACAAAATTTCGACGAAGCCCTTGTGCGAACCACGGGTTCGCACTTGTTGTACTATAATTACTGAGTTCGCAACCGAGCTCTCACAAGCAATCCTGGATTTTCTACACCTATGTAAAGCTGAACCGCCTCATGCCCCCTTTCCCGAATTTATCTTTCTCGAACCCTACCTCCTATCCGATCCCTTCGCATTTTCCTTCCTTCCATCTCAACGCCATACCGTTCTCTTCGTCAAAGAGTCATGTCGAATTTCTAATATATTCGCTCTACTTCGTTTCAACCAAATTCCAAGCAGCCTGAATTACTTTTTGACACATAAGCTAACCATGTACATGAAGATACAATTGCTAACAACATACAGGAGAGAGCTACACGCCCAAAAAGGATTACACACAGGCACCTAAAAAGCTAGCTGATTATGAATATTAAAATGGGTATTATAGAATAGGGTACTATGTATTTTTTCTGTTATCTACTTTTGATTTTGGCACTACTTTATGGCTCCATGGTATGTCATGGCGCCTAAAATATGCCATGTCCTCAGCAAGTTGTTATGAGGAGAGGCTATAAAGTTGTATTCATGCTAGTGGAATATCATGGATGAATTAATTGCAAATTATCTCTCTCTACTGTAATCTTCTTCTCCAACCTTGTTTTCCTCCTTTTCTCTCTAATATCTCCTTCCTCATCCCAGTTCTTCATTTATTCATATCATTTTGGTGCTTTCACCAGTGATCTCCTCATACCCTCCCCAAATATCCAAACAATATCCACCATGACCCGCCCTGAGGAAGCCGTCCAGCAGCATAACCACCATAATGAAACAATCACCGCTATCCAATCCACACAATTCAACCATGGCTCCCTACTTGAATCGCAAAACACCGATATTATTGATATCAAAGCAGCAATACAATCCTTATCCAAATCGATGGCAGATCTGACCCAAAAATTTGACACTCAACCACTAATCTCTCCACATAACCAGACCTCAACAACCACCCAACTCTTACCAAACCGACAACCACCACTACTTTCCGGACCAAACCAAACCCGCCCACAAAAAATCCCCTTCATCACATTCGATGGCACAAAACCCCATGACTGGATTTTCCAGGCTGAGTGTTATTTTGCATATTATGCAACTCCGGAGGAACAGCGCGTGGAGTTAGCCAGTTTTCACATGGAAGGTCAAGCTCTGACTTGGTTCCAGTGGATGCACAGGAACAAACAGATTTCCTCATGGCCAGCGTTGGCCAAAGCAATCGAGCAAAGTTTCGGCCCACCCACTTTTCTCAACCCACAAGCTACCCTCTTCAAACTAAAACAAATCATAACAGTTGAAAACTATCAATCCACTTTTGAAACGTTGTGCAACCGAATCACTACCTTAAACCCTGAATCAGTGCTGCAATGCTTCATTTCAGGCCTGAAGCCGATAATTCAAAACGAGCTCTTACTACTCAAACTAACAACACTCTCAGACGCTATGGATTCAGCTAAACTCATCGGAAAAAAGCACACTGACCAATACAAATTTCCCTTCACCAAACCCAGCCAAAACTTCCACAAACCTCTAAACCATCAATACCTATAAAACAACTCACACAAGCACAAATGAACGAACGAAAACAGTAGGGCCTATGTTCAACTGCGATGAAAAGTATCATTTCGGTCATCACTGCAAGCCAATACACATCCTGATGATACTTCCTGACATAAATCCTGATGATACAAAACCACCAGATGATCCTATCATCGACACAACTCCTACAATCGACCAGACAGATACCATCGATAAGGAACCACCACAAGAAATCTCGTTTCATGCTCTTACCGGATCCACACATCCACGAGCAATACGGCTTCCAGCACTGGTCAACGGCAACCCAATTTCAATACTGGTTGATTCGGGATCCATACATAATTACTTACATCCTAAAACCGCAAAGTTTCTAGGTCTCGAAATCAACAATGAAAATTTCTTCGTAGTTACTGTCGGCAACGGCGAAAAATTGAGGAGCCTTGGATGCTGCTTTCAAATTCTGGTTCATATTCAAGGGTATGATTTTTTGATCAATTTTCATTTATTGGAAATTGTTGGATCTGATGCGGTTTTTGGAATTCAATGGCTGGAGGAATTGGGTCCTATTAAAATGGACCATAAAAACTTAATGATGCAATTTCCAATTGATGGCAAGCCCATCTGTTTGACCGGGCTTGGCCCAACCATCAACCCAATACCCATGTCTTTGCACCAGCTAAGACGCTATGAGGCCACATCGTCCATTTCCACTTATTACTATTTACAACCACAGCATAAAACCAGCCCACCAACAAATAACCTACACACGTCAACCAATTCCAACCTTACCACCATACTACAAACATTCAAGCATGTTTTTTCTCCACCAACACACCCTCGACCACACCGAAACTTAGATCACCACATCAACCTCAATCCTAACACCAATCCTGTCAATATAAAACCGTACCGCTATCCTTATTTTCAAAAAAACGAGATCGAAAAACAAGTCCATGAAATGCTTAACTCCAAAATTATACAACCATCAACAAGCCTGTTTTCTTCCCCCGTTCTTTTGGTAAAGAAAAAAGATTGTTCATGGCGATTTTGTGTGGACTATCGTGCATTGAACGCCATCACTATTAAAGATAGATTTCCAATACCAACAGTAGAAGAGTTATTAGATGAGCTATATGGATCTCTATTTTATTCTAAACTAGACCTTCGAAGCAGTTATTTTCAAATCCGCGTCCACCCACCCGACATCCCAAAAACCGCATTTCGCCCACATGAAGGACATTACGAATTTCTCGTCATGCCATTTGGCCTAACTCAATGCTCCATCCACATTCCAAGCAACGATGAACCATATTTTTTGGCTACACTTGAGAAAATTGATACTCGTTTTTTTCGATGATATCCTCATATATAGCTCCTCTTGGCCCGCCCGCTTAGACCACCTCCGCAAAACTCTCACAATCTTAGGTCAACACAAATTTTATGCTAATGAAGCTAAATGCACTTTCGGGCTCACTGAACTTGAATACTTGGGCCATATTATCTCAGCCCAAGGTGTACGTGTTGACCCGACAAAGATTTCAGCTATGATAACTTGGTCTGTACCCAATTCATTAACAGCAATTCGTGGGTTTTTGGGCTTAACTAGCTATTATCGCTGATTCATTAAACATTATGCACAATCGCCAGCCCAATAACAGACCTTTTGAAGCATAGCAAATTTTCATGGACCGCAGAAGCCCAAAAAGCCTTTGAAACAATGAAAGCTGCTGTAACAAATATACCAATCTTATATCTTCTCGATTTCACAAAACCCTTCACTGTAACCACAGATGCTTCAGCCGCCGCCATTGGAGCGGTTCTCTCCCGATCCGACCATCCGATTGCCTTCTTCGGCCTCAAATTACCCCACTCCCTTCAAAATTCCTCCACCTACTCGAGAGAGACGTTTGCAATTACTTCCTCCATAAAAAAAATGGCGCCACTATCTGCTTGGCCGCCCCTTTCAGATAATCACCGATCATCAGAGCCTACGCGAACTGACGACGCAGATGATCCAGACCCCGGAGTAACAGAAGTGGCTTACCAAGCTGTTAGGATTTGATTTTACTATTCAATACCGGCCGGGCAAACAAAACCTAGTTGTTGATGGGTTGTCTCGCTTTTCGGCCGCCGCCACCATGCATGCAATTTCAGGGCCAATCTTTCCACTACTTGATGATATCCAGTATTCCTTAGCAACTGACGGGGAGGCTCAAGCAATCATTCAATAGATCGCTGCAGGTACATGCCCTAACACAAAATTTCAATTTCGCAATAACTTGTTATTTTCGGGTAATCGTGTTTATGTCCCAAATAATGATGAGCTAAAGAGAAAAGATTTGAGTGAATTTCATGCATCAAAAATTGGGGGACATTCCGGCATCAAGGCAACAATTGGAAGAGCATCAAGCAATTTCTATCGGCCAAATATAGCAGCATCAGTCCATGACTTTGTGCGTCACTGCAACGTTTACCTCCAAACCAAACCAGAAAACACACCATACAGAGGACAACTCCAACCCCTGCCAATTCCATCTCAAATTTGGGAAGATATAGCAATGGATTTTGTTACACATTTACCAATGTCCTTAGGCCGCACTATAATTTGGGTTATAGTGGATCGACTCTCGAAGTACGCTCATTTCTGTGCATTACCAACTTCTGTGTCTGCTTCTCAACTTGCCAACTATTTCTTGCAAGAATATGTTAGACTCCATGGCTTTCCGCGATCAATTGTTTCAGACCGAGATAGACTATTCTCCAGGTTATTCTGGAGAGAGTTATTCAAACTTCACGGCACTAAACTGCAAATGAGCAGCGCCTACCACCCGCAGACGGACGGACAATCTGAAGTGCTGAATCGCTGTTTGCAGATGTATTTGCGCGCAGTGGTCGGCGATACACCAACCAAATGGGTCAAGTGTTTACCGTGGACGGAGTGGTGGTACAATACCACGAAACACACATCACTGGGAATGTCTCCATTCCAAGCAGTTTATGGTCGACCGCCTCTAGTTTTGGCTGATTACATCAACAATTCAACAACATCACCAGCACCGAAAGAATGGACCTCTGCACGTGACAACCTCCTGGCTATTATCAAATCAAACCTTCATCGTGATGTGACAAGCAATACGAAATTGGTTCGTGGGTATTCCTAAAGCTCCAGCCCTATAGACCAATACTGTTCAAGCTGTTCAAATACATCCCTCTTAATTATGGTGCAAATCCATGTATAGACCAATACTGTTCAAACTTCAACCAGCTACTATGATCAAAGGCAAGCAGAAAGCGGATGAAGCTTACCCAACAAACCACAATAAATGTGTACACTCAATGAAATCACTCCAGTAATAAGTGGATAATTCTCTCATGCATGATGATTCAAAAATGGATCGTGCTAGGAAAAAGACTAAAGGAAGAATGGAACAAAGGGAAGACATAGTTATAAAGAGAAAGGTTATTCGCATTGACATACCACTTCAACCCACTTATCAACTCTTTGCACTGTCCACTTTGTATTTTGATTACAGTCTGTAATTTTATTTTTCTACAAATTTGTACCATTTTCAGGTTTTTATTATTTTTTGTATATTTGTTTCATTTTAGTTTTCTTTATTGTAAACGATGTAACCCTGTTTGCATTTCGGTTTAGTTTATTCATCATCTGTACCATGGCCTATTTGTACTGATTCAATGTCTTTTTTTTTTGCAGTTAAAGCTACTCTGTAGATTGTAACAGGTTGTTCTGTGTCCAGAAGTTTCTTCTTTTAAAAAGCTATGTCAATACTTGTCCTAAATTTCCTTTTTAATATTATTTTGATCACTTTGTTGAATCAACAGAGATGTTGCAATGCTCAGTTGTTTTTAGAAATGAGAATATACCGTGAAGTACTCAATGGTGGTATTTTATAAGCAACAACCGTTGTGGAGAAATTTTGATTCAAGACCTCTCAAATCAAAAATCTCCAACGCTGCGGAAAATGAGATCGTGGTAATAGTGCAAAAACAACCAATCGAACAATCTCAATCTTATCCAAGCCAATCACAATCACCAAAAAATGGAAATAATAGAGCAATACCGAGAAACTAAACCACACAGGGATTTATAGTGGTTCCACCTACATCTTGTCAGTGTACGTCCACTTTGAGAGAGAAACCTTTATTAATAACAAAAGGAATCCCCATTGTTACATGCCACCAATACCATATATATACCACGATTTTCCTTAATATCTTGCGATGTGGGACAATTTTCCCATTCAATCGGGACGCAGGCATAGGAGACTTCGACCGTTGACCTCAGATAGACACGGTGAAGCACGTACGGTACGCAGGGAATGCCGAAACTTAACAACAATTTCACATTCATGCAGTGATTTATTCGGCAGGTTGATCTTCTCTTTGCAAGTATGTTTGTTTCCTGCTCATTTCTCGCTGAACTCTATCTTTTTACCACCAATTGTATCCATTCATGATTAATCATCGTTGTTCTTCTAAATATACATTTTCCTGTTGTTTTGCAATGTACAACTGGATTTAAATATGAAAGTCCTCCAAACAAAACTTTGAAATGTTAATAATACAAACTTGCTAGCTTCCTTGATAACACAAAATGAAAAATCCTACAATAAGGTGCTTATATATCTTTACAAGTAGTCTTTAACGGCTTTAACATCTCATTAATAGAAGATTGAGGTATTTTGAACAAGCCATTAAAAATTATCAAATTTGTGCTCTATCCATGTTCGTACCGCAGACCATACATTAGTATATTTGTTAAACTATTTTTTAAATCTTTCGTTGTTATTTATCATTAATTTCCTATATGCTGTTAGTCCATGAATTTGTCCTATTTCTAAAACCCTTTTTAGTTGGAGGTGGTTTATAAAAGAAATTTTATACATGCGAACGAAAGCCTAAAACATATACTCATGACACATCTACACTTCAAAAGCCTGGTTATGCATGCATAAGGCATGCCCATTTTGAATGTTAGACTAGCCAGGAGGCCGTTTAGGGCAATCACCGATTCACCCGTGGTGGCGACAATGTGTTGGAGGTAGGTAGTTCATATAATATAAAGTTTATGGACGCTTATTTATAATTCAATAATCAAATCCCTATTGGTGCAGTGGTCCTTAATGAGCATTTAACAGCCAGGTTATGGTTTCGTTTCAATAACGGAATATCGATGCAAAGTAAATAAAACATAAGACATAATATTGCTAGGGTAAGGGCTTTATATTTCTACAGAAGGCTATCAAATTGTTCATGTTCCTTGCATATGAATTTACTACACAATACCTGTATTTTAGCATGCGACGATTGATTATATTTTAAGGTGTTACATTTTAAAGCATGAAAATAAAATAAAATTTTAAGACGCGACGACCTATATTATAATGTATTAAAATAAGTGAATTTCTGTAGCATAATAGTCTATATTTTAAAAAGTTAAAGATTATCATTTTATAAGACTTAAAAGATTTTTCACCCTGTTTTAGGGCTACGTTCTACTTTAACAAAAGAATTTTGTCGAGTATTTTCATAGGATTTCAAAAGAAGAGAAAAAATAAAATAAAAAATAAAATGTTTTAGCCATTTTTTAAAGGAGATTTTAGAAAATAATGTGTTATTTATCTATAAATTGGTTATCATATAAAATGCCGAATTAATTGATTAATTAAAGCAAAGAAGTATATTGCCAACAATCCGATGTGTGAAGTACATTTGTCCACAAGTGATCTAAACTATACCTGAAGGTTCCTGTGTAGTAATATTTCGAGAAACATGGCAATATAGAGTACATACATGAACCACACATTTTCATTTAAAGTCGACTACTACAAAGCGGCTATCCCAACCAAACCATCGTGATTTAGCTAACAATGTAAATAACCAAGTTTTAATTAGTTGCATTGCCTGTTGTAATCAAATCTATTAATGTCGTTTTATATCAACAACTCAAATTTCATCACATAATCCAATAAGTTGGATTTCGAAGGAGAGACAAAATTTTAAATATCCTTCGTTGGGATAGAATCTGTTTATTTTGTTAGGTTCTAGCGAAGGCGTAAAGGAAAAATCTAAATTGATGTAACAAAAAAACAAGACAATTCATTACAAATGATTATAGTTACATTTTCAAATAAGTAAACATATACATTCGGATGAATGGCTATCATTTGTTGTACAAAACAAAATAATTGACGTTTGAAGCATTAATTTTCTCTTTATATGATTTGATATGAGTTCATAAAATTTAACAGAAAACATTTATGGTGTTGTCCAAGGAAAAAGAAATAAAAGAAATAACAATAAGTTACAATCCGTAAGTATGTAATTTTAGTTTCGTATAATTTAAAATTCAGAAAAAAGCATTATCGAAACAATGTTGTGATGCCCGTATGCATAGCACGGGTTCGTACTTGTTAATATAAATAATGGTGTAATAAAATTTAATTTTCAAAATGGTCGGAAATAGTTGAATTGACAATACTATGTAAATTGGATAATATAACATATTTAATTGAGTTTATATTCGAATTATAATAGCGAATATATTAATTAAATGGCGATTGAACATATTAATTATAATATAATTATAATCGAGCTTGTAATGTTGCGATAGTTCGTAATATTGAGTTTTGAAGTTCAACTAAATATACATGATCCGTTATAAGTCGGATTTCTTTGAAACAAGGAACATTCGAATCTATTAGACTGTATTTTTTTTAATGGAAGTGAAAATTTGAGATTTCGTCTTATAGATTGTAAATTATGTCCAAATCAAATTTTTAGAAAGTCGCTATGGAATCGTTTATAAATCATAACGATTTATTAAATATAATAAAATATTGGTTTCAAATTTGGATAAGATTTTTGAGACGTATACTTAATTTAATTTATTGAGTTTTTCCATAATTTTAATTTGGAAGATAAACAACTTTTTATTTGACGTATTTTGCACCCTGAATCAACATCTTTGGGACTTCATAAAATAGACGAGCGTTCAATGGCACCCCAAATAGTGCAGCACCCCAAATAGTGCAGCACCCCTAAATGCCCCCTGATTTCCACCATATATCCCGTTTCTCTCTCCCTCCATTTATTCTCTCACCTCCCACTCACTTATTCTAATATAAATGCTTGGTTTATATAGAGGGCAAATTGGGTGCTCACTATTTAGGGTGCCACCGAATGCTCCTATATATGTATGTATGTATATACATACATACATATATATATATATATATATATATATATATATATATATATATATATATATATATATATATATATATATATATGGCAAGCATTCCGTTGCACCCCAAAAATGGAGCATCCCAAAAGCCCCCTGATTTCCACCTCTCATTTATATTAAAGAAAGTGAGTGGGAAGTGAGAGAGTTAGTGGAAGGAGAGAGAAAGAGAGTTAGTGGGAAATGAGTGGTGGAAAAGTGGTAGGCTAAAGGGGTGCTCACTATTTGAGGTTCCATTGAACGCTCCTATATATATATATATATATATATATATATATATATATATATAGCGAGCACTCCTTCCACTAACTCTCTCACCTTCCAAAAATGACACCCCAAATAGCGAGCACTCCTTTAGCCTACCACTTTTCCACCACACATTTCCTCCCTCTCTCCTTCCACTAACTCTCTCACCTTCTACTCACATTAAAATAATATAAATGAGAGGTGGAAAATAGGGAGGCTAATAGGGGGTGCAGAATAAGAGGTGCCATTGAACGCTCGCCACATATATATATATATATATATATATATATATATATATATAGGAAAGTCTATTTTGACACAATTTGGTGATGCAATTGGTGACACAATGAATTCTCACCATTGGATTGCCCCCTGAATTCCACCTTCCCATGTAAAGAAAAAAAGATCCAATGGTGCAGATCTTTTGTGTCATCGTTTGTGTCACCAAATTGTGTCAAAATAGACGCTCCCTATATATATATATATATTCGTGGTAAAGCTTTGTACGACTATCTTTTCCTACCTATGATGTAATGTCGTCCTTCCCTATAACCAACAATGTATATTCAAATCATATCCTACCCTAAACTGCTCTAAGACAACTCAATACAGATAGGTTCTTTCGAAATCAAACAACAACCCCTAGCAGACCTACCTATATCTTATTTCTTAGTAACGAAGTGATTTCACCTATATATACCCAGCGTAGGTTCCCTTATCTCTTTTGTTTGCTTCAGGAAATAAGCCGAGCTTAATGGCTTCACAGAAGAAAAAACAAACCAAATAAAACAAAATAAGAAAATCCTAAAGCCTTGATATTTGTTCTCGTAAGAGCATAAGCTCCAAGCTCATTTGCCTTTCTGTTGGATTGAAGAAGAGGAGAAAACAATATTAAAATTTTATTATCTTTAATTTCTTTCTTTCTTTATTGCTTTCACTTTCTCTCTTACATTCTTAACCAAATGACAATAGGCTTTATATAGATAGCCTTACATGACCCTTCAACTTAAGAGACACAACAATTCACAATAGACACTACATTAAACTTAGAGACACATACTTATTTAATAGACACACTAACTTTCATAAGACTCTTAACATAAAGACACTTAGACTTACGAAACAACACTTACTTAATACTAGACACATTGACTCATAAAAAGGCATGACTCTTTTATTTCAGAAACACAATGGATTGTTTTGCACAAATTTGAAGTCGTCATGTTATTGGATATAAATTGATTACTAAACAATATTTGCAGATCTTAAATATTATGGTCTATCCAAATTTCTGTTTTAAGCTATTTAAAATATTATCCATTTTTCTTTATATCTGTTTTCACATATTGTTCATGCGACTTAATTATATTTCACTAAGTGCACAGGGTTTTTGGGTTGTATACATTGAAGGCTTATGTGGGATCAGCAATAAAAGAATATGTAGTCCAATACTTGACACATATTTGTACAAGTGCTTAATATGTTAGTAAACAAGAGAATTTTTCTTGCATTGCTGGTATACTTACAAACAAAACATAACCGTGTTCTCCACAATTGGTTGTTTTAACAAAACGTAGATGTATTATCCATAGTTGGTTTTTATGCTGTAATTTTCACTGTATTCCTTGAATTATCAACACGTTAATTGTACATATTTATGCGTTTACAACCAATTTAGTAGGGTTGATCTTAGTGACGACATTAGCCAACCTGCAGTTTTAAAAAATGATTAAATATATTGACATCAAGGATCTACATAGTCATATTTGTTTATCCCGGTATTATTGATTTAATAACCGTACTATCATAATATCAATAATTCAAAATTATGGGATCAACAAATTATAAGTTATTTTGTACTAATTATCAATTATGATTTAAATGTTTGTATGGCAAGCACATCCCATTGGATATTAATTACTTAAGATGACATGATATTTCCTTAATTTTTAGTTTTTCATAAACAAGATTAATATCTAGAGATAACCAAAATCAAACATTTGGCAGTAATGCTAGAGTAATAATTTTTTTCTTCAAAAAACTCAAAATAATATATAGGAAGCAATTTACGTCTATTTATATAAGTACATTTCCAGTTTCCATATAAACTAGGACAATTAATATAAGTGCATTTCCATATAAACAAGGATACTTGACTGAGATTTAAATCCACGTATGTTGTTCTTCGCCTGTTTTTTGCATATACTTATCTTTAACCTATCATTTGTTTCTAAATTTTCACCATTGAATCTGTGAAGATAATCGTTATCAACATGATGATGGTGCAAAGGTTCAATAAGATATTGTTAATTTGATTTTCAATCTGGCTTGCCACTGTTTTTGGATTTAGGACATTGGCCTGCAAGCACTTATACCATTTTATGAATAATAATATTTAAACATCATAGGATTGTTTAATTTATTAAAGAGTAATATCTTATATTTTTAATTTCATCTACAAAGAATAACTCTCTTGTTCCTATCCTCCAAATGGTAATTATAAAAAAAATCTGCTTGATAGAATCATGTTGGTTATTTAGTTCTCAGAATTTGTTTAAAAATCATTTATTGCTAAATAATATTGACATATGTTATATAATTTTCAGTAAACTATATATGTTATATAATTTATTTGATCTCTTCTCACATGATGAATGTTCTTTTTTAAATAGTAAAATAATATAGGTACTAAAATTTACCATCTCATTTACAGTTACAAACAATACCAGAATTTGCTAGGAATATTCTCATGAACCAAGAACCACACAAGAAACCAAACAACGCAACATCGTGGCTTTGTGTACCTAAAGGTTAAAACCATCTTTGACTCAAAGTGTCCTTACAACAACAAAACAACATCACCAAGAATAACATTAAATAAACAAATGATAGCAAATCATTAATCCTAATGGTTCAAATGTTAAGACGAACAAACATTACTAATTCCCTAACAAATTTAATGAATTATGTTCCTTTCTCATCACACATTCTTATTTTCAGATTAACACTAATTCAACTTTTACATAAAATATATGCAAGTGCTTATTTAGCAGATGCATGTGTTTAGTTTTGTGTATAAAGGATTAGAAAATGGTTTCTAACCAATCCAACAGCACAAATTTCAAGGTTTTTTTTAGAAACTTACGGGTGAATCAATGCATGTAAGAATTGTGGATGAAATGCGTGTATGGTGAATAGAATTCAATAGCTCCAATTAATTTTCCTTTCCATTTACTTTTCTTCTTTTGTGGATAAAAATTAATTTATAAAAATTTGAAAATCAGTAATGAAAATATACTAGATATATTAATTGTCCTATATTTGATTAGAGATAAATTATATTTGATGTTTGAAACAAGCTTGCTATTTTTGCATTTGTTTCTTTGGCTTATGGTTCATGCAACCATTTTAAGTGAAGCTTGGATAGGCTACTTTACTTGAAGAGAAAATGAAATTTACTTCTTTTATCAAGTTGTATTTAATAAGTTTACTTCTTAAATCTGTAATTTGATCCTATAATTATTTATTTATTTAATGTTTTTAAGCATTCTAGCATACCGTGGTGACTTTTTGAACTCATAGCTAAATATCCCATAAATGCGTATTAATCATGATTATAATTCATATGACTATCTACCTTATTTCAGCGAATAATAATTTATATGGATATCCCATTAGCTGCTAAACACTTTTTTGCCTATTTTTTTTAACCATCTTGGGTCTTGGCCAATGGTACATGGACTGATTTCAAACGCAAATAAATAGATTTGGAAAATTTAACTTATATTCACTAAGAAGATGTTGAATATTACTTATCTTGAGTTTGGATAATACTATGTCATGGATACTATCAACATGGTTAGCATCTAAGACATAAATTTGTCAGTCAGTACAAAATAAAAATTTCCTTTTGCTTTATGCCAACATTTACAAATACATACAAAAGAGGACAACACATAGTTCAGTTTTCAAAATTATAAATACATAACCCATTCAGGACAGACATAATAGCTACCATTGCCAAGAACTTAATTAAACTCTCACAAACTAATAATTTCGAGGCATGTAATTGTACCTGTATTGCGACAAATTGTGAGAAGTTGGGACAAGCTTTTTGGTCATCATATAAGTGAAAGGATGATTTAATATTCATGCTTTATGAAGGGGATTGTTAAAGATTTGGTTAAGGTGAGGACCAATTTTTATTTATTGTATAATTGTTATGAGGAGGACAAAATAAATTAGCCTCCCCTTAAACATATAAATTAAAATTCCAATATTAACCTCATATAATCCTCATTAATATAAACTATAAAGCCTAAACCTTAATTAATGGTTATAATTTAATGTTGCACATAAAAATAAACAATTGATATAGTTAATGTAATAGAGACACAAGAAAATTTCATGGGTAATCAGAAGACATCAGATTAGGTAATTAATTGTAATTTCATATTGGAATTGGTATGATTAATTTTAAATGCAAAAACGAAAATTATGTGCTAATATGTTGTATCGAATTTTTGTAAGGCAAATTCTATTCATAAACCGATTTTTTTTATGTATACCACTATTTTGCTAAAAACATATATTACTAAATTACCCTTTTTTATTGCATTTTTTTCTTTTTTAATGATAACCCATCAAACTAAAACATTGTAACTAACGATATTTGATTAAATCTATGTAAAACAATTTGAAGAACATAATGTATTTTTAAACATGAAACATAAAATTTGAATTACGAAAACTTTTACAAGTAAGTGATAATTAGAGTTATTTGATTTAAATGTAGGGTCTCTTTTGCTGAAATTAAGAAATTTTTTGTAGCATAATGAATTGTACACCGTACACACAAAAAAATTAAAATCCATTTTACTGAATTTAAAATTTATTTAGTGATATAGGTTTCCTATTTTATGTAAATAACTTTAAAGTTTTAGAGAGGGAAGAGGAAGAAAAAAATAAGGCTAGTATTGTAAAAAAACGGTGTAAGAAAAATAGTTTTTAGTGTATAGTAGTTTATTTTATTTTATGGTGTATGTAAAGACGTTATTGATGTATGAATAGAATTAGCCTTTTTGTAATTGAGATGTTTTGTAATTTGCACGTTTGTTAGTTGCGCTGAATTTAGTAGGTTAGTGTGTAACATAAGTGATGAACCAGGGGTAGTTAGGTCTTTTTTTTTCTTTTTTTAAAATAAATCAGACCCCCTTAACAAAAATATATTAAGCTGGAGTCCCCTTAAAATTATCCTCTCCTTAACCAAATTTGGAGTCCCTTTAACAGTCCCCAAAAAATATGTACAAGGCAGGACGTAAATTTCAAGTTTGGAAGAAAACACGGTGCATTGTTTGGTACTGGTATTTGCGTGACACAAGAAGAAGTGGTCTTCAGGTGGATGGGTATTTGCGTGATGGACCATAGTGAAGGTAAAAGGGGTAAAAGCCTAGAAAAAAAGGAAAAATTAAAGCCCGTAAATAAGGAAAAAGGAGGGTTGACAAGTCCTGCCACCTGGAAATAATCGGTGATGCATGGGCACAATTTGAAGAGGAAAGGGAAGCGGGTTATGGGAGTATACATGTGTTGTTGTACTGGATCAAATGGTAAGGCTAAAATAAATAAATATAAAATTTAAGTTAATTTATTTTAATTAGTGTAGTAAATTATATTAAGCATAACTCATTTCATACATGAACGGAATCAAATAAAACAGGTACCGTTAGAACAGTATCAAAGAATACTACACAAAGAAACTGGGTTGGAACAATTTAGAGCTCGTGAGAATTTATGAAAAAATAAAATGTCTGGCTCGATCAAATCGACCGTTATCGATATTCAACGATTAACGACCAAGGTGAGTAAACTCGCTAACTCTGCCTAGTTTTTATAGTTTTATAAACATATTTTTGAACTGATAAATAATGATTGAATGACGTGTGATGGTTGTTTGGATGATTAATAAATAAATTGGTTGATAGTTATATATATGAAGTCGTTGGTTAAATAACGATTCTATTCATTTTAATATTTCATATTGATATAAAATCAGTGTTATTTATATTGATTAACATCTGTGGGCACAGGGAAACAGGTTGGAGGAATCCAACTTGATTCCACAATAATTATATTGTTGTTTTTCATATATATTGCATTATATGATATGACAAATAATCGGTGATAGATTATTGTGTGTTTTGGGATGTTTGAATAACATTGACCAGAAATAATTGGCATCTAAATACCGTAAAATATTCGAATATATAGGAAAGGAATTTGGGTTTTAAAAAGCGAAAATCTATTTTTAATCAGAAATGGAATTTCGATTTGGAAAGTAATAACTTGTTTTAATTATAATAAAACAAGTAGTTTGATTTATTAATGATATTTATCAATGGAATAAAATAATTATTGTTAAATAATTATTATTAAATAATCCGTGAATGTCAATTCAAAAATGAGTAATGGAAAGGGAAATCGTTGAATTTATTTCAAGGATCGAAATGTGAATACGAATTGAATAAATTCATAAGGATTATAACTAGAACTCGACGAAGTCGAATGTTATCAAAATAATTTATTTTATAAATGATTATATATTATATAATTCAGAATTTGACTAGGAAATTAATATTGGTTTAAAAACCAATAATTTATAATCGAATGTGTAATCCAGATTCAATTATAAACTTAATATATAATTAACAAGGAATTGACTTGTAAATGGAGTTTATGAAGTGGAATATGAATACGTATTTATTAAACAACTCGATAAATAGGAATTGAACCTATAATGGTATTTATAAATAAAAATCAAGATTTAATGGATATAACCAGTCCAAATTTCTATAAAGAAATAATATTCACGTTTGAAGTGAATAATGATTTAAAAGAAAATGTTTTGCAAATTGGAATGGTTATAAAGGGAATTGGTGTTATTTTGGAAGTGATAAATTCCAAAGTGAATTTAGAAATTGAGTTAACCTGAAACGTTAAATTATTCCGAAGTTCGGAATGTTAATCGAATAAGTGTTATTCAAAGGAGAGTGAGGCGTTGGATTTAGGAAAGTAATATTTACATTCCATTTTTAGATGAAGGATTTTTATTAATTAATAATTAAATATTATTTATTTATTCAAAGTAAAGAATCAAAGTTATATTTTAAAGTTGAATATTTTGGAAACAAAGATTATAATGTTATCGTCGTAATCGATATTTTCTGTAAAAGAAGTGGATTCGTAAACTGAATCCGAGAGTTATGTAAGAAATGACTTAAATAAGAAGTTAAGAAATGGATTTAAAGAAATTAGAAACTGACTGGAGATTACTCACATTGAATGGTTTCTCGAGTGTTGATCAGATGCTGATTTCGGTCTTCGGGGTTAATACTTAAGGAATTATTATCTTACTAGTTTACGGTTAGGGACTGATGGACATTGAAGGATAGTGATGCGTAAATATATGAAATGGTAATGTTTCAATAATATGGTATATTATCTAAATATAGAAAACAATAAATTGGAAATAGATGGAAATGTTTTTCCGTGAATCATTAGAGGCTAAGCAGGTTTAAAAAATAGGGAAAACTGAAGATTGGAAAGGGAATAAATTACTGATAAATAAAATTAAAGGGCTCAGTGTTGATTGATGGTTGATTGGTATAATTTCCATTTGGAAATAAGATCGTTGTGTGTATGGATGTTTTCTTTGATAGTTAAATAACGAACTATCAAAGTTTGGACCATTTCCATTGTCAATACGGAGAGACCGAAATCAGATTTATTATCAGAAACCCATTCTGCATGGTCATAGCGTTGCGAATCAAATATGCCGAAGACGATTGAAGACGGAGTTTATGCAAGGGCTGTTCTGACGATCCTAGGTAGAAATTTATTAAGATAGATTTACAGAATAGTGCCTTCAGTTTGTCTCGTCCCAGGACAACGTGTACGGACGAATGTCTGACATAGTATATCTAATATATCGTGTAAGTTGATTTGTTCAAACGTATTTACTTTGGTGGCGGAGGAATACATTTCTCTTAACTTTATACCCGTGGTATCTTTGGAGAAATCAATTTGTGGTTTGGCGGGAATGATGATGTAGCATTCAAAATAAATAAAGATGTGATCTGTATAATGGTACGTTATGACCTCAAGCCTCATCAACCGGGAAATGACAAAAATCGGGCTGGCAGCATGGCTAAGTAGGTCGCCCCCAATTAGGGTATATTATCACCATCTAAAGAATATTCATTATTGTACTTCTTTTCGCTGCTGTATCTCCCGGAAACGGTTATGCTGGTTATAACACCCCGTAATATTGTCAACACTAAAGAGGATAAATTATGACACGAGGTTATGACATGAGGTTAGGTTAAATTATCCCGGAAACGGTTATGTTGCTGTATCTAATGAAATGCCTAGCACTACAACTAGAAATTGTAATTGCACTTATGACACGAGGTTAGGTTGCTTTAGTAGTGGAAGTCTGCCCGAACCCGACCGACATATCCAGCAACCACTAATGTTGAACCTAATGTGAGAGGTCTAAGTGCGCAAATATGAGACGGGCTATGACACGAGGTTAGACCCAACTTGTAGAAGAAGTCTGCCCGTACCCGACTGGCATATCCAGCATCCACAAGTTGTAGGCTTAATGTGGGAGGTCTAGCCCATTATAAACCATAATGGACGTGGTAACAAATTGGACTACTTAACCTAATCTAATCAATAAGGATTGTATGATCATGAACTAAAGTTAGGGTTAAGTAAAAATTGGTTAGACAGTGGGTGGGTTAAGAAATCTGAGTGGGTGGGTAATATTTACATATAGTCCCACGAGCTTAGCCCAATAAGGTTATGTAATTAAAGACACCTAGTGGTAAGCATAACCGGTAGAAAGATTGGGGTTATAGAATTAAAGACACCTTTAGGGTAAATATAACCTATGGAAAAACCTAGTGGGGGATGCAAGACAAGGGGGAGAGCTTGTATCATATTGTGTGGGACCCATTTCAGTCAGTAACCTGGAGTAGCTATCGAGTAGAGTACTCCGAACTAGGTCGGAGAAGGGGCACGCTTACTGAGCTGATTGTAAGAGATCCAAACTTGGAGTTCGGTGTGGGCGGCGCAAGCCGACCGGGCCATGTGTGTGCATGAGCCGGGCAGAAGGGGATAAGACGACTGTGACACCTTTTGATATGGGGTTGTGCATATCAGCGGAGGGTTGCCACTTTAGGGCATGATACATCCTATGGTGGGGCCGACACAGAGTATCTACGTGGATTAAGGAGCCGATCGATGAAGGGTAGTAGTTAGGATAGTTCTGGACGTATGCCTAAGCCTACCAGCTAACAGTGGAAGGGATCATTTCATTCTGGATATACTAGTAATAGTGTAGAGTAATCATTAGAAGCATATACACCCTATCCTGTTTACCTTGTCATACCTGCCTTTTATGTAGTTATCTCTCCCTTATCCACTTTATATGCCTGTCATGCTACTTTTATTTATTTACTTGCTAAAAGTAACTGGACTCGCCAAACTTTATGTCTGACCCTTTTTGTTTCCTCTTCTTTCTTCCGTCCCCCTTCTAGGTTCGCAGGGAGGGAATTCTCAGGCTTAGTCAAGACTCAGTTATCATCTAGTTGGAGCTTCTTTTGAAGTATAGCTCAAGTTCTTAACTCTATTATGGCTTTGCTCTTTTTCTTAGGGAATTATGCTTTTTATATATTTATGCACTCTGATGGTACAAGACAGAAGTTATATTATTGTAATGGTTTTTATGACTTATGGTATTTTGGACCACGATGTATGATTTATGTTATAAATAAAAAAATTGAATTTTCGCTGCTATCTTATTTATATCTGTCTTGTAATATTCTGTGTCTGTTGACTTATAACGCTTCACGGAACTTAATGAATTCCCTTAGTGAGTGACATTAACGGGTGTGGGGTGTCACATTGGTATACCGACTGTAAGGTGACAATATATTCGGAACATTCAAGCGAAATGAATGGCTGGTCATGTGTGGCTGAGGTACAAGATGTTCTTGTTGAACTCCAGCGTATCCCTTCTAGAGTATACTGATCGAAAGGTGGCTCCATACCTTGTCATAGTTGGATATCCATTTCCCAATAAGAGCCGCGGTTTTTGATTGTATATTATATATGTGGGTCGTTAGATGCAAGCATTTCGCTAGGTTGTTATTTACTTGTATTAGACATTATTATAATATCAGAATAGTATAGAATTTGAAAGTGTTCCGGGTTAACGTAAGGTAAAAACCATCCGTGTTTAAGTGTGGATCGGTCTTATGATTATCCTTTCTTTTAAAAAGGAGTTTGAAAAGTTAAACCAAGTGGTTGGAGTTTACTCACACCGGTCCCATGACTGACCCAGAGTTTATTTTGTTTGCTTTACCCTAAACTCTTGGGTGTCCAAATTTGTACGGGCAGTCAAGTAGTCGGGATTTTACAGATATACCTAGAAGAGCTTGGAGAAGGAGGCTTCAACATTAGTTACATATAGAGTTTATTTCCGCTGTGATGTTATGAGTTATACCCTGAAACGGTATGTATATACAGATATAAGTTCGTTCGTATTTCAAAAGTTATGTTATATAATATATTTTATTCTTTCCGCTGTGAGATTCGTGGTTATTCAGATTCTATTTTTTTTGATCTTCTTCTTCTTCTTCAATTTCTCACCCTCTAACTTCTTTGTATTAATGATCCGGTATTCTCCATTCTTGAATAGTCAACACGGTGTTTTATGCCGATTTTCGGGATCGAAAATCCCTGGGTCGTTACAGTGGTATCTAAGCTGTTGAAGTCAAAATTTGACCTCAACACCAATGGTGTTTCTTGGATACTTCTCCAAATGATATGACTTGAAATTACGAAGCCACAAACACAAAATAAAAGGAAGAAAGTAAAGAATAAAGGATTTTTAAAGTGGTTCGGCTTAGAAATAGCCTACATCCACTATAGAGTCACTTTTCATTATCCTATTTGAGTTTACAAAGTGCATATAACACGCTTTTACATTCATTCTCTCCTTTTTTGTAATAATTCTCTCCCTACTTCCTTAAACTCTCTTTGATCCACTTAAATCTATTAATGGAGTGATGAAATCCCTCTAAGTAAGGAGATTGCTTGATAGAAAGCTTCAACACTTGATTACTTGAATCATTTTGATCAATTCCATGGAAGATTTCATGATAGATCTTAGTTTAAAGGAGTATAATGGAGGTTATAATTGCTTGAAATGCTGGAGAAAATAGTTGGGCCGCAATTCCTAGTGTGTGGAATCGATCCCCATTAATGTGGTGGTCATGGTCTATTTATAGATGTGGGAGAAATGAAGTGAAGAAGCTGAAATATAGTGTGGAGGTTTTTGGTCGGCCTTAAAGTTATTTATGAAAATGCCACTACCAGTTGTTGCCAGTTATCACCTTCCCTAACAGACCACTTGATACCGACTGAGCCAAACGAGACCAGCCGACCCAGATGCGATGTGCTAGACCGACCCATAAGGATCTGACCAACCCTTGCTGAAGTAGCGTGGCCGTCCATCCATATACAAACCGATTGACCCATTTGTAGTGGAACCGACCGACCAGGAAATCGTGACTGGCCGACCAGACACCACCGGCCGACTAGAAGCTTGAGACCAACCGACCAATGTGATGGAGTCTGAACAGGTTGTAGACCGACCAGGTGATGAGGACCGTGCAGGTGATTAGGACTGACTAGTTGATTCTGACCGACCCACTATGTTCAAACCCGTCCGTCCCCATTGTTATCCAGTGCCTTTTGGGTCCGACTGACCCGTAGTTCAATGAATCTGACCCATCCATATAACACGTGACTTTGAGTAGGTAAACATTTGCCCCTCGAAGTTTGTAACTTTTATTTCATAAAAGTTACGAGCTTTGAATTTGATAAGTATAACGCAGTATGATGGGTCATGATTCAATTTTCGTATACGGGTCGGTAGGCATACATGTATTGCACAAGTTTTGAGTGGATCATGGGTAATGGGCTTATATGGGTCGGACGACATGTTTCCTTCCAGGCCAGTCGGCCTTGTTTCCCTCTTACCTTTATAACATATTCTCCGGCCTTTTATCTTCTCACTTTATCTTCTTTGTCTAAAAACTATTTTAATGGTGGCGATCTCGGTCTGCTGATGGAAATTTCTTGCCATGCCTTACTCCATTTCAATTAAAACCCACCAGTCTTAATCTAAACAACCTCGTCGAGTATCAAGAGCTCCAATTCTGTCGTTGAATCCGATCTCTCCCACAAATTCCGCCAATCAGTCTTGAATCGGAGTAGGATAACGTCTTCAAATATGAAGTTCTGCGCTTTCTATAGGTGACTATCCTTTTAATTGTTTGATTTCAGTTTAGGGTTTGCGTTTGATTGATATTGGGGATGAGATGAATATTCGAGCTTATGGGGCTTTGGACTGTAAGTTTTGGTATCAAAACGACTCGAAATAGGATTGGATTTAATTGAAATGGGTTTTAAGTTGTATATGAGAGATTCAAAATACATTGATCCTCTTTTAAACTTGATTTCGGTTTCATGCCCATATGATGCTTGTAGAAATGCTTGAGTCATTAAAGTTTGTAGAATGCTCATGCTCCTATGCTCAATTCTACTGTTGTGATCAGTCTTGTTCTTTGCTTGTTGAGAATATTATTGCTCAAGGTTAATTTGATGATAATGTCATGACACACGGATTTGTTTTTACCGAGAGTTGAATGCGATTGTACTTGCATTGTGTGAATCTCCATCTTGAACTCAAGCATTTCATGTATATTTGATTGCCATGAACACATAGCTTAATGGTTGGCCATTTAAAATTGCTTGAATTCGCAATTCTAAACACAATTGAGCTTTTACGGGGTGTTGAAAGATTACATGTCATGGTGGACTAGTGGTCTCTGACCCACTCTGGAGTGGTTGATACCGACCCACAATGGTTCAGTTGGGATCGACCCAGTATGGGTCGGTTAATACCGACCCAATAAGGGTTGGCTAATACCGACCTGTATTGTATCAGTTAGGACCGACCCAATAAGGGTTGGCTAATACCGACCCATGTTGGATCGGTTAGGACCGACCTAGTATGGGTTGGTTAATGCCGACATATACGAGATCAGTTGATGCTGGTCCTCCTTGCACTTGTATTTTTTCAGCTATCCTCCTAAATATTGTGTTAAGCACTCAATAACTCTTTTTTATGACCCATATTTTAAATGCATTTTTATCTTGTTGCGTGTTCTGCAATAAACACTTGTTTTGGGCTAATGTACTCTATTGTCAATTGCCTGTATCGATAATAAGCTAGATAATTGTTTAGAGAATTTTCTATAGTGAGCTTTATAACTCGCACTTGAATGTTATGTTTGTGCTAAAGTGCTTTACTGAACACTTTTATTTAGTAATACATCTCTTACACAAAATTAATCATTCATGACGGAGCTTGGAATCGATTATCAATTAATGATGACTATAGATCCAAAACCTCGTTTTCATATAGCTGTATATAAAATTTCTTACTTTAGAAAACATGCACCTGTAGCATGTTTTCAGGTGTGATTATTTGTGTAGAAATGGCAACTAGACAGAATTTATGCCAACAACTTGAGGAAGAATCTATATCCATTCAGACTGGGACTTCTGGTCAAGTTTCAGTTGTTGTTACGGCTAATGCCCCTGGATCAGACGTTAATCCAGAATTCCCTGGGCCTCGACCTCTTACTGAACTACCTAGTGAGAGAAAATCAACAAAACTCTCTGAGAATTCATTTAATAGCTTATGCCACAGTTTAGGATTCTAGAAACTAATGCCAAACTCCTAGAAAAGAAAGAATTTGCAGACTCCCCGCCTCCTGGGTATGTTGCAGTTAATCGACACATGTTACCGATGGGAGTTATCCCTCCTTTCAATCCATTCTTGGAAATGGTCCTTAAGCGCTTAGCTATCGCCCCCACTGTGACACCCCACATCTGTTAATGTCACTCATTAAGAGAATGCATTAAGTTTCGTGAAGCATTATAGGTAAACAGGAACGGAAATATTACAAGTCAAATATAAAATAACAGCGGAACTTTAAACTTTATTTAAAC
Source organism: Allium sativum (assembly GCA_030737875.1). Lineage (NCBI taxonomy): Eukaryota > Viridiplantae > Streptophyta > Magnoliopsida > Asparagales > Amaryllidaceae > Allium > Allium sativum. The sequence goes on from CM060920.1 coordinate 192,549,082, forward strand.
AGAAAACATCGTGGTTCAAAACATTGTTACATCATAAGTCTGAAATGCATAAAACCAGTACATCAACTTAAAACTTCTGTCTTGTACTTAAATCATCAATGTATAATAAACATGAAAATAGCATAATACCCAAAAACGTAGCCATAGTAGAGAAGGTACGAAATCAAGCAGTACATCTAAGAAGCTCTAAGCAGAATGAAAGAAGAATAATGATCAAGCTTGAGTATTCCCACCCTGAGAACCTAGGTGGGAGTGGGGAACAGAAGACAAAGAAGAGGAAACAAAATAGGTTTGACGTAAGTATGGCGAGTCCAGTTACTTTTAGCATATAAATAAGTAAAAGCATCATGGCTGTTATATAAACTGGATAAGATGGATAACAGTATATAAGCCAGGTATGACATGGTAAACAAGATAAACCAAATAGAACGTATATATATAGTGCTTCTCCAATATTTTTCTCTTTCTGCACCAATACTAGTATAACTAGAACAAGATAATCCCCAACAAGTACAAGATGGTAGACTTAGGCGTACTTCTAGTGAGAGGCTTAACCACATACAATAACTGGCAGCCCAACTAAACATACATGGAGTTACCCCTAAGGATAATAACGGGCTCCAAAACATACAGAAGTCTAGATGTACTCTAATTACTACCCCAATCGATCGTCTCCCTGATCCGTAGATAACCTGTGCTGGCCCCACAGTAGGATGTATCACTTCCTAAAGTGGCAACCCTTCGTTTTCAGGATGTGAACAACCATATCTACCGATGTCACGACGTCTTAGCCTCCCTTGTCCGGACCCATGAACGCACATGACATTGTCGGAATGCACCGCTCACACCGTCCCTTCGTTTTGGATCTCTTACAATCTACCCAGTAAGTGTGCCCCAACTTCGACCTAGTTCGGTATACTCGTTTGATACCTATATATGGGTTACTGACTGAAACATGTCCCATGCACAAGATGATACAAGCTTCCCCATAGGCTTGCATCCCCACTACTAGGATTTCCACAGGTTACGCCATACCAGTTTAATAAAATTGCATAACCCCAACATGTTAGGTTTGTGGGCCTATATATAAATATTACCCACCACCCCAAGATATACTTAACCCTCCCACTGTTTAAAGCAAGTTTACTTAACCCCTACTCAAGTTAACATGTTCATGTTATCACTATGGATTCAACCAAGTTAAGTATTTAGGTTCATTACCATTTATTCATTTATGGTTATAATGTGCTAGACCTCCCACATTAAGCCTACAACTTATGGTTGCTGGATATGTCAGGCGGGTCCGGGGAGACTTCTTCCAAAAGTCGGGCTTAACCTCGTGTCTCAGCATGTTATGTGTTTATGCACTTAGACCCCTCACATTAGATTTACCACTTGTGGTTGCTAGATATGCCAGGCGGGTGCGGGCAGACTTCTACCATAAGTGTAATCTGACCTCATGTCAAAGAGTGGTTACAGTTTATAACTACTGTAGTTGTAGGCATTTTCATTCTTTAACAATTATGCTTATTTCATTATAGGTTGTCATGCCCCTTTTCCAAGTCATATTCATCACGTACAATATGCCCCAAATTAAGATCTAAATCAAAAAATTGATTTATGCCCCAAATCCATATTCATGTTTTCAATCCAAGTTATGCCCCATATTTTCCAATACAAGTTATGCCCCTATTTTAACGTTTTCCCCTTGTTCCCAATTTCACGCGTTCACATATTTCAGCGATATGCCTAGGCTCGAATGTAGCCTGGCTATAAAATAAAAAGGGAAAAGAAGATGGGAAGAGAACAAAATAAGCATAATAACAAGATAGACATATAATGGCAGAAATAGGCATAGCAACAGAATAAGCATATAGTGACAGAATTGGGCATAATGACAAGATAGGCATATAGGAACAGATCTGATACAGATCTGATGAACATGTGATAATAGAACTGATTAGGCATAGTGTCATGATCATAAACTGGCATGATGAGATCTAATCAGTGAATTAGATATACAAATAATGTATGATCTGACATGATAAATAGGCGTAGGCTTAGATTTAATTCATATCGTGTCAAAATAACTTAGATACACAGGTTATGGGAGATCTGATATGATTCAATTAGTCACAGGCTTAGAATCCATTCATAAACAAGTCAAAAATAACATTTAAGTATTCATATATAAAAATAACACAGACTCACTGTGATTAGATCTAAGAAACAGAAGAATAATTGCAGATGTTGAAGCATAGGTCTCTGAATTTGTCTAACTCTTGTTGTAGAAGACGAATTGGCTATTTTAATCTAGGCAGAGGCAGCATCTAGTTCTCCATTGTTTTTGAATAAATAAAACAATAGGCATAGCATCCTATCTATAGCATAGGGTCAACAAATGCAGCCAAAAATTCAGTCCACCTTGAGAACCAGGAATCTGCCCAGATCTGTATGGGGGTCGACCCCCCCTTAGTGTGTCGACCCAGGGGTCGACACCCCCTTGATGGGGTCGACACCCGTTAGCGGGAATTTTCCGGCTCCCCTTCTTCTGTTTGATTTTTTAATTTGTTTGAATTCTGGATTTATTTTATTTATATATATTTCTCTTGTGCGTATATAAACTTCTAACCTTAATAACTTCTTCATACGATGTCGGTTTTATGCAAACTAGGTGTCTATTTTGACCTGAATTCCGAGATGAACGCATGGCGCAGTCCGTTTTACTTAATTCTAAATATTTAATTAAGTATTTTTTAGTTTATCATTCTAATGTGTTATAAAATTATGGGGTTTTACATTCTCCCCTACTCAAAGGATTTTGTCCCCGAAATCTCCAAATTAAGAAGAATGTAAATTCTAACATCCATCATCCATCTGCTCATCCACCAATCACATGCATCCACTGTCCTTAAAAGATTTCCAATGCTTATATGAACATATGCAGATGTGTATTTTTATGTCCCTATACTAATGCGAAAGATCAGGCGGTCTACTGATTCAGTCGACCTCCTTAATGCAAGGTATGTTAGTGCCATGCATCCAACATGTATGCAAATAATCCTATTATATCATGTAAGTTCTATATGTATGCACAATCATTCATCCAAATGCAACATCCTTGAAATGATACACCCACTTTCATCCATTAAAAATGAAGAAAAATGTACACGCATCCATATGCAGTATGAGAGTGATTGATCCGATCTAGTGCCTAATACGTGTGTATATGCATCCACGAGCAATCACTAGCAAAAACTTGCATCCACTTGCATCCATCAAACATAACATGTCTCAAACACATGTTTACATCCATGGGGATTCCTATCTGAAGGTCGAAGATTTGATCCGTAGGATATAATTAAACGATAGAAACAAGCATGAATAATAGCTTTGGAAAAAGAAGTTAAGAACATACCGTTGAAAAGAAAAGGGTACGAAGCGCGAATCTTGTCTTCGGTTTCCCAAGTTGCATCCTCTTGGTTACCTCCCCATTGAACTTTTATCAACTTGACCTCTCGGTTGCATAGCTTCTTAACATATGATCCAAGAATATAGGTAGGAACTTGTCTAACCGTCGCCTCCCGTTCCACCTCTGCTTCCTCAAGCATACTCGACTCAACTACTTCTTCGGTATCATGTAAGCACTTCTGCAAATGAGAAACGTGGAAAACATCATGAACACCGGATAGTCCTTCTAGTAATTTTACTTTATAGGCCATTTGGCCAATCCTTTCTGTTACGGGAAATGGTCCTACAAATCATGGTGCCAATTTCTCTACAGATCTGAAATGAACCACATTCCTTAAAGGCGATACCATGATGAAAACCATGTCTCCCACCCCAAACTCAATGTCAGTCCTTCTCTTATCCGCGTAGGACTTATGCCTGTCCTGAGCTGTCTTTATATGTCTGCGGATAAGGTCAATCTTTTCGAAATTTCTCTAACCATTTCTAGTCCAAGTAGAAGTCTTTCTGTAGACTCCCACCAACAAGTCGGTGATCTATAGGGTCGTCCGTATAATGCTTTGAAGGGTGCCATGCCAATACTTGTTTGATAAATGTTGTTGTAGGCGAACTCTACTAAAGGAAAATTCTCTTCCCAAGTCCCTCCAAAGTCTAGGATACACAGTCTTAAAAAAATCCTCAAGAACTCTATTCACCCTTTCCGTCTGTCCATCTGTCTGATGGTGATAAGCGGTGCTCAAACACAACTGTGTACGTAATGCTTCTTGCAAGCTCCTCCAAAATTCACTAGTGAAAATGGGGCCACAATCACTTACGATATTGGAAGGTACTCCATGAAGACGGACTATCTCACGAACGTAAACTGCTACCAACCATGTTTCCTTCCTCTTACTCTTAACCGGAATGAAATGAGCGCTCTTAGTAAGTCTGTCTTCTATAACCCAAATACTGGTGTAGCCTTTCCTCGATCTAGGAAAACCGTAAATGAAATCCATCAAGACGCTCTCCCACTTCCACTGTGGGAACTCCAAAGGATGAAGTAAACCACTGGGCTTCTTTTGCTCAGCTTTGACTTGCTGGCAAACCAAACATCGAGAAACAAACTCCGCCACATCTTTCTTCATCCCAGTCCAAAATAAAACCCTCTTCATATCTCTATACATCTTATCACCGCCTGGATGAATAGTCATCTTAGAATGATGTGCTTCCTCAAGGACTGTCTTCAATAAAATCCCAACTAGGGGAACACAATGCCTTCCATCTCATCGCAGCCACCCTCTATTTTCCTTGGAATATCTACTGAGGGGACTAGAAATCTCCCCTCTACTGAGCCTATCCAAGATGTCTGAAATATGTGGATCCTCTTGCTGTGAAGTTCCTATCTGATCCAAAAGAGTAGGTCACACCTCTAGTGACGCCAAAAAAACCGGTTATAAACTCGGTGGAGGGTCTAAAATTAAAAGTCGATATAAATTCCAAGCTTTTCCTCTCTACAAACAGAGGACTTAAGGCCACTCTCTGCCTACTCAATGCGTCTGCCACCACATTTCCCTTGCCAGGGGTATAGGCAATCTCAAAGTCATAGGATGCTAGGAACTCCATTCATCTTTGTTTCCTTAAATTGAGATCCTTCTGCGAGAACAAATATCTTGAGATATTTATGATCGGTATACAACTCAAACTTCTCTCCAAGCAAATAATGAAGCCAAGTCTTAAGCGCAAATACTATGGAAGCTAGCTCTAAGTCATGGGCAGGGTAGTTCTTCTCATGAACTCTCAGCTGTCTACCTCTATAACATACTACCCTTCCCTCCTGCATCAGAACCACACCAAGCCCTGTACCACATGCATCCATGTATACTGTGAACACTTTGTTCCCATCGGGCAAGGTCAAGACTGGGGCTATTGTCAGAGCCCTCTTCAATCGCTGGAAAGCATCGTCACAATCTACATCCCAAGAAAATGTCAGACTCTTCTTCGTCGGCCTGGTGAGTGGGGCTGATATCTTTGCGAAGTCCTTAATGAACTTCCTATAATAGCCTGCTAACCCCAGAAAACTTCTCACTTCCGTTGCATTCTTTGGGATCTACCAATCTTAAACTGCAACTACCTTTGCGGGATCCACTGCTATCCCATCTTTAGAGACTGCATGCCCAAGAAATCTCACTTCCTTTCTCTAAAAATGACTTTTGGAGAACTTTACCTTAAGTTGGTGTGCACGGAGAGTTTTCAAAACCTCTCTCAAATGTTGGTCATGCTCTTCGTCGCTCTTCGAGAAAATCAAGATGTCATCAACAAAGACCATGACAAACTTATTTAGAAACCCCCGAAACTCCCTACTTATTAGATCGACAAAATAGGCGGGGTGCATTCTTCAACCCAAAAGGCATAACGAGCCACTCGAAGAAGCCTTCTGGAGTTCTAAAAGTGGTCTCATCTATACTGTCATCGGCCACCCTCAACTGATGAAACCCCACGGCCAAGTCTAACTAAGAGGAAATAGATGCACCAACAAGATGGTCAAACAGATCATCTATCCTCGGAAGTGGGTGCCTGTTCTTCTTAGTGAGTTTATTCAACTCTCTATAGTCCACACATAAGCGAAGCAAACCATCCGCCTTAGTTGCGAATACTACTGGAGCACCCAATTCAGATATGCTTCGCCTAATAAACCCTTTCTCAAGTAGCTCCCCTACTTGCTTGCTAAGCTCCCTCCTTTCTCTTGGAGCCATATGGCGCATAGGCAATGCAACTGGCTTTGCATTGTCTACCAAGTATATACGAAAATCGATCTCGCGCCTCGGAGGTAAGCCGCGAACCTCCTAAAAAACATCAGGATATTCACAGACTACTAGTGCAGATTGTAAATCATCAATTGATGCATCAATTGACTCTAGGAAACTAAGCTTGACATATCCCTTAGGGTCACAAGAAATCTAGAGGTCCTCCCATGGCAAGTCAAAAGTCTAACGACCCTCCTCTCACAATCCGGAATGGCACCCTACATGGCTAGCCAATCCATTCCTAGAATCAAAACCTAGCCTATGAAACCAAGCACATATGCATCGCATTCAAATTCGACGCCTAACATAGATATTCTTAAACCCCGACAAATCATAGATAGATGAGCCGTACTCCCAATGGGGTTTGAGACAAAAACAAAATCCAAAACCATACTAGTACTAAGATGCAGAGACTCAACCACAAAATCATATATAAAAGAACGCGAAGCGCCCGAATCAAAAAGAGTTCTAACAAGATGATGGGAAAGAGAAATCAAACCTTCAACAGAAACTTTCCTACGTTTGTCTGGCGCACTGGCCACGAGAGCATGCATCTTCCCTCCCGAAGATCCTGCCCTTTGACCTTGTCCTCGCTTCTTCGGGCACTCCTTAAAAAAGTGTCCAACCTCTCCACAATTTAAACTAGCATTCTTCTTTCTTTTGCAATCCTTGATCAAGTGACTCTCACGTCTGCAATTATGGCACTTCCTCTTATCTCTAGCCTTGCCATCCTTTTCGCCCTTCTTTGTTGTTGTTGTTGTTGTTGTCCTTTCTTGGGCCACACTTTCTTATTTTGTGTTTCCTCAACCTTAGCCTCCTTCTTTTCACCTTTTTCTTCCTCATTCATTTGCGCATTATCAACGAGCTTCTCGAAAGTTGGTCCCATTGGAATATGAGACATAGCCAACCCATGAAGGGGTTCATCAATCCTCTAGCAAACCGCAAAGCTTTCTTATGCGAGGTATCTACTAGCTCCAAACCAAACCTCGCGAGTTGATTGAATTTGTTAACATACTCTTTGACAATCATACCTCCTTGCTTGAGTGCTAGAAACCTTTCCATTTGCATACTTTTCTCGGCTTGAGAAAGAAACTTCATTTCCAACCTCTGTCGGAAATCATCCCATGTCTCAACTGGACGTCCTGCTTTTGTCACTTCCCACCAGAATGAAGCCTCATCTTTCAATAGCCAAGCGGCCAACTGTATCTTTCTACGATCGTCAACTTCGAAAATCCAAAACAAATCCTCCGTTTCTTTAAGCCAATTCCTTGCCTCTACGAAAGTTTCGGTTCCTCGGAATGGATTTCCACCCATAGCACAGAAATGTTTGCAGATCTTAGAGAAATTATCTGCTCGGAAAGGAGGAGGAGGAAGAACAACCGGTGCAGCTGGGGGAGGAATGTCGACTTGACCTCGAGCAGGTGCCGTTGCCTTAAGACACATACAGAACAAACCCGGTATCGTAATGCCCTCAGGAATATTAGGTTCCCTAGACATGCTGAAAAGAAAAGGGAAAAGGGATTCAAATAGAGAATCGAACGATATTGCATATGGCTTTGGGGAATATGTTATTCAAAACATACTTTTCTTTTGAAAATGCATTCTTTTAAAATCTTTTTGAAAGCAATTTTCAAAATATTTATCCAATCTGGTAACCTTCAGCTCTGATACCAAATGTGACACCCCACGTCCATTAATGTCACTCATTAAGAGAATGCATTAAGTTTCATGAAGCGTTATAGGTAAACAGAAACGGAAATATTGCAAGACAAATATAAAATAACAACGGAATTTTAAACTTTATTTAAGAAGAAAACATCATGATTCAAAACATAATTACATCATAAGTCTGAAATGCATAAAACCCAGTACATCAACTTAATACTTCTGTCTTGTACTTAAATCATCAGAGTACAATAGTCATGAAAAGAGCGTAATCCCCAAAAACATAGCCATAGTAGAGAAGGTACAAAATCAAGTAATACATCTAAGTAGCTCCAAGAAGAATGAAAGAAGAATACTGATCAAGCGTGAGTATTCCCACCCTGAGAACCTTGTTGGGGGGGGGGGGGGACGAAAGAGAAAGAAGAGGAAACAAAATAGGTCAGACACAAGTCTAGCGAGTCCAGTTACTTTTAGCATATAAATAAGTAAAAGCATCGTGGCATGCATATAAGCCAGATTAGAGGGATAACAGTATATAAGGCAGGTATGACAAGATAAATAGGATAAACCGAATAGAACGTATATGTATAGCTCTTCTCCAATACTTTTCTCTTTCGGCACCAATATTGGTACTACTAGAACAAGATGATCCCCAACAAGTACAAGATGGTAGACTTAGGCGTACTTCTAGTGAGAGGTTAAACCCCATACAATAACAGGCAGCCCAACTGAACATACTGGAATCAGCCCTAAGGATAATAATGGGCTCCAAAACATACTGAAGTTTAGATGTACCTTAATTGCTACAACAATTGATCGGCTCCCTAATCCGTAGATACCCTGTGATGGCTCCATAGTAGGATGTATCACTTCCTAAAGTGGGAACCCTTCGTTTTCAGGATATGCACAACCATATCAACCGATGTCACGACGTCTTAGCCTCCCTTGTCCGGACCCATGCCCGCACATGACCCCGTCGGAGTGCGCCGCCCACACCGCCCCTCTTTTTGGATCTCTTACAATTAGCCTAGTAAGCATGCACTGACTCCGACCTAGTTAGGAGTACTCATTTGATACTATATATGGGTTATTGACTGAAACAGGTCCCATACACAAGATGATACAAGCTTCCCCCTAGGATTACGTCCCCACTACTAGGATTTCAACAGGTTATGCAATACCAGTGTAATAAAATTGCATGACCCCAACAGGTTAAGTTTGTTGGCCTATATATAAATATTACCCACCACCTCAAGATATACTTAACCCTCCCATTATTTCAAGCAAGTTTACTTAGCCCCTACTCAAGTTAACATGTTCATGTAATCCCTATGGACTCAACCAGGTTAAGTATTCAAGTTCATTGCAAATTATTCATTTATGGTTCTAATGCGCTAGACCTCCCACATTAAGCCTAGAACTTGGGGATGCTGGATATGCCTGGCGGGTCCAGGGGGACTTCTTCCACAAGTCGGGCTTAACCTTGTGTCTTAGCACGTTACATGTTTATGCACTAAGACACCTCACATTAGATTCACCACTTGTGGTTGCTAGATATGTCGGGCAGGTCCGGCAGACTTCTACCACAAGTGTAATCTAACCTTGTGTCTAAGCGCGGTTACAGTTTCTAATTACTGTAGTTGTAGGCATTTTCATTCTTTAACAATTATGCCTATTTCATTATAGGTTTTCATGCCCCTTTTCCAAGTCATATTCATCATGTACAATATGCCCCAAATTAAGATCTAAATCACAAATTTGATTTATGCCCCAAATCCATATTCATGTTTTCAATCCAAGTTATGCCCCAAATTTCCCAATACAAGTTATGCCCTAATTTTAACATTTTCCCTTTGTTCCCAATTTCATGCGTTTGCATATTTCAGCGATATGCCTAGGCTCAAATGTTGCCTGGCTATAAAATAAAAAGGGAAAAGAAGAAAGGAAGAGAATCAAATAATCATAATAACAAGATAGACATATGATGGCAGAAATAGGCTTAGCAACAGAATAAGCATATAGTGACAAAATTAGGCATAATGACAAGATATGCTTATAGGAACAGATTTGATGAACATGTGATAATAGAATTGATTAGGCATAGTGTCATGATCATAAATAGGCATGTTGAGATCTATTCAGTGAATTAGATATACAAATAATGGCAGACCTGACATGATAAATAGGCATACGCTTAGATCCAATTCATAGTCATGTCAAAATAACTAAGATACACAAGTTATGGAAGATCTGATATGATTCAATTAGTCATAGGCTTAGATCCAATTCATAGACATGTCAAAAATAACTTTTAAGTATTCATATCTCAAAATAATATAGACTCACTGTGATTGGATCTAAGAAACAGAAGAATAATTGTAGATGTAGAAGCACAAATCTATGAATTTGTCTAACTCTTGTTGTAGAAGAAGAATAGGCTATTTTAATCTAGGCAGAGGCAACATCTAGTTCTCCATTGCTTTTGAATGAATAAAACAATGGGTATAGGGTCTTATTTACAACAAAGGGTCAACGAACACAACCAAGTATTCAGTCCACGTTCAGAATCAGGAATCTGCCCAATTCTATATGGGGGTCGACCACTCCTTTAGTGTGTCGAACCAGGGGTCGACACCCCCTTGATGGGGTCCACCCATAGGTCGACACCCATTAGCGGGAATTTTCCCGCTTCCCTTCTACTATTTGATTTTTGAATTTGTTTGAATTCTGGATTTTATTTATTTATATATATATTTCTCTTATGCGTGCATAAAATTCTAACCTTAACAACATCTTTATACGATGTCCGTTTTATGCAAACTAGGTGTCTATCTTGACCAGAACTCTGAGACGAACGCAATGGCGGAGTCCGTTTCACTTAATTCTGAATATTTAATTAAGTATTCTTTAGTTTATCATTCTAATGTGTTATAAAATTACAAGGTGTTACACCCATGCAATTACACCTGAACGACTATATTTTAACTGGTCCTTATGTGCTTCTCATGAGAATTAAGCAACGCGTGCCTACCTTTCAAGAAATATGTTCCTTATTTAATTTTAAAAGTAATCAATATAATCCATCAATTATTTTCATCGAAGGAAAGTATCCCAAGATTATAACTGATTTGTTGGAAAGTGCTAAGGGATTTGTAGATCATTACTGCTACATACGGTGTCGTGACAGCTTTTATGGAAGGTGGATGGAAGGAGGTGAGAATCACTGCCCAATATTCCTTTATTTCTTCCTAATCACTACCCAATATTCCTTTATTTCTTCCTATAATTAGGCTCTGAGTATTAAATCCCTTCTTTGTTTTACAAAACTTCCATCTTCTGATCCGGAAGATACCGTTGGTCAGGATTTGTTTGATTCTTTGGAAGTCGCTGAAGAGGAGGAGAGAAGTAGAAATTTTTTAATTACGGAAGAACTTCTTCACCAATATCACCTCCTCCATGCTTCGTGGACTCTTGTATTAGAACCAACTTCAAAGAAGGTTACTACTGGCAAATCCTCGGCCAAAAAAGTCTCTCTAAAGAAGTGCTCTAACATTTCGGGCAGTAGTAAGACACCTCCTAAGTCTAAGCTGGTTTCTATTGAAGAAGAGGAGTCTCAACGGCGCGAGGGTAAGAGCAGACATATTGAAAAGGAAAGTACTACCCTTGATCCTATGAAAGAAACTGAGCATGTTGAGAAGGATAAAACTACTTCAGAAACCATTTCAGACCCGATGAAGGGGATTAAAAATCTGGAGATGCTAAAACAATTTCTAAAGATGATATAGATGCTGAGAAAGTTGTTGAGGACCCCACTATCCAAGATATCCAAGGGGAGAGTTCCTCAGACACTTATAATAATTTGAGTGATATTATCCCAGCTAGAGATCTCATTCAGAGTGATATTGTTATTCAACCACTTAAACCCTAGGCCATAAATACAGGAACTAATATACTGGAAGCTCCCATCATTTAATTAGAAAAAATATTCACAGGTCTAGGGATCGATTTAGAACCGGCTATAAAAACTTGTTCGTTATTAGATACATATTAGCAGATGTTTTACTTATGTTATGAGCTTGCGATTCCTTGCATCAGTTTTTCTTTAACTTTCCCAGTACTTTTCAATGTGTGTACTGAACTTCTACATTGTCTCTTTTTCTAGGTCTAGAAATGAGGCACTCGTTTATGAAGGATTTCAATGAAAAGTCAAGCCAGTATAATCCGAAGCATCTTCTGAAACCTCATCCTTCACAATACTCCCAACGATCCTATCATTCTCAATGTCCTCAGCCTTCTCATCAATCTCAGCCAACTCCTGAGCTTCCTGAAACTGACAAGCAAAGGCTGTGGAGGCATGACCATGAAGATATGCTAGAAAAGCAGAAGAGGAAGGAAGAGGAGAAATAGAAAAGGAATGGAGGGCAATAGAGAGATAAGGGTGACTGGGGGCAAAGATGACTTCCTGAAGCATCATAAGCCAGACAAACTTCCTACGCCAGAATTTCCAATGCCATATATTCATACTACTTCCGATCAACTCTCCCTAGCTCCTTCATTCTTCACTCCAACCCCACTGACCTTCAGGCGATTATTAATAGGCCTCACTACATTCCTGGACCAACCGATATTAGTCTCGCTGATCAATTCCCGGGGTTGTGTTTGAGAGGGATATACCACAACTTAGATATATACGCTAATGACAAGCAGGACCTTCTTGAATCAATCGATGGTACGAAGGGTCCCACGCTGACATAATTTGATGTTACTAAGAGTCAGCTAGATACACAATTAGATGCGATCAGAAACCATGCTGAGAAGCAATTAGGCTTGTAGTACACTTTCACTTACGATTTCCAAAAACTTAACAGGGAAAACATTGGTCTAATCGACACTCTAGAGAATGACAAGGTCGAGCTAATCAAGGTTCTTTAGTCCCAAAAGAATACCATTGTTTCATTTTCTCAAAGGAATACAGAGCTAGCGGGTTTAGAGGATGAAAATAAAAATCTTAAAGAAGAGCATGCCGCTGCAAAACATAAAGAGAACACACTAACAACACAAGTTCAAGAGGCTCAATCTGCTCAATAACTTGTTTAGTCTCAATTATCTATAGAAAAGAATTCCTCTGCTGCTCATCACCAAGAAAATACTATTCTTCTGGAAAAGATCACCTCTCAAAGTGCGGTTCTTTCCATGGCACAGGCCAATAATAAATTTCTTAAGGAAGATAAACTTAAAGCTGCGACTGCCCTTGAAAAAGCTAAGGCGGATGCCGATACTTCCTTCTTTAATTTTTATGTCTATAAAGTTATGAGTCAGGGAAGTTTACGCCATCCGGGAGATAAGTTTGCAACTACCTGGCTCTTGTCTGGGAACGGGTACTTGAGATTGACTAAGGCGATCACAATGAAGATGATCTATTGAAGATCCTTTAGATGAAGGATCTCGCGAAGCCTTAGCTGAGGGGAAGATTCGGTTGAAGAAGGTGCGAGGATTGCTAAGTGACGGGGCTGGACCTTCTGGGGAGCAACCTCAGGAAATAACCAATATTGATGCCCCCATTGATCTTGCTAACGTCGAAGCCTCTAGCTCGAAACTCCGATTAATCCTCCTACTGCTCTCAAAGAAAATGACACATTCACAGAAGGGCATACTACTACAGAGAATGCTATTGAGGAGCATGACGGAAATGATGAAGGTGATGATGACAAAGCAGACAAATGGGAAATTGAACACAGAACCATCCAAGCAAATTTCCAAGCCGTAGGTAGTAAAACTGAAATTGTCCAAGCTATGTTATACTTAGATCCCTATGCACTTCACCTAGAACAATTGCGTTCTACGCTCACTGCTCATCTGTTTTAGGTTTAATCTCACCACAACCTTCTCCCACTGTAGGCAAGACAACAACAACTAAGGTCATTATTACCGATTCAACTTTAATGTCGATTCCTCCTGCCCCAATTACTACTCCTCCTCCGGGAGATGCATCTTTGATTGGTGCCAAGACCCCAGGATAATAAGAGATCCATATTGGGGCACTCTCCAACTTAGATGATGATGTTGACTATATCCCAATTGATGAAGATTTTGACTACACCGACGAGACTCTAGAAAAGGATGCCGAGGATCCGAAGAAGCAGAAAACCAAGCTTCTGTCAACTTCGGGATGCAGGAGAAGGAAGTGCACCATTATGAAGAATGGAGGAGTCATTAACTTATCTTCCCAAGAGAGTCCTAACGGCCCGATGATCAAAGATGGGAGCCAGCCAGGTAGTATTCCTCCTCCTTCCTCCACCAAGATATCTCTAAGGTTTGGTGACTCCAAGAATGAGAAGAAGGAGAAGTAGCTCTTATGACCATCTTTCTTTACTTTTGTCATTCCCTTTTAAGTACTTCATTTAGACCGGTTGTATATGCGAGTGCCGGTCATCGCTCGTCATTTTATGCTTATAACTTACGTACATTTGTGTCTGAAACTTTTGTACTTGACTTTGTGTCTGACTTATGTTGTTACTGATGCGACAAAACTGTGTTATGTGTTCCGCTTGTTGTACTTAAGATTTTACTTTAGCTTTGTTGTACTTTCTTGTTTTGCATTCCACACCTGTTTCTTTACACATTTACAATACAAGTTACCTTTACAAGTTATTCTTGTTTAGTAAGTTATGGTGATCTTGTGGTATGTTTCAAGAGCATTATTGATTTATTTTAATGTAGTGGTGATGCCCTCATACCAAAGGTCGCCACAAACTTTATAGGATGGATGTGATCAACTATACTAATATTCCTTGGTTATTGCTACAACACTGGAAATTCCTGCTTTAATGGCTAAGTCTGTTGCTTTCACCTATGCTTGGAACTTCTCATTCTATTTATTAATCAAGCATTTTTAGCTGAGTTAACTAGATTCATGCCCTCTTTTTTTTAGTGGAGGAAATTCCTTGTCTTTGTGCCTCTGCTTGAGAGGTCTTATATTTTTGGCCTAATGTTATTTTTTTTTCAACTAGTTAATTCAGACATAGGAGACACTCACTTGGCGGATGTATTCTAGCGTATGTGGCTTCATTGGGTGCCTCCGTAAAGGTCCTTGGTTAAAATCCAACATTCATTGTTGTCCAAATGGATCATATGCTCTGAATTAGTTGGACACCTCCGAAAAAGTCTTTCCAGTCCGCCGATTGCCTAGTTCAAAATAATCGGACTCTAATCTGGTCGGATGTCCCCGCAGAGGTCTATTGCCTTCGAAGAGGTCATTAAAGCCCAATTTTTGTCGAAATCGGACAAGGTAATTCCTAGTACTGAGATCAACTGGCTGCCCCTGGAGAGGTCTTCTGCCCCCGAATGGGTCTTCTGGGGCTTAGTAGTCATTGAGTCTGTGATCAGCAGACACTAACAAACTAATCAGGTGCCTTCGAAGAGGTCTTTGTAGCCCACCGATTGCCGAGTTTGTGATCAACAAACCCTAACAAATTGATCCGGCGCTTCGAAGGGGTCTTTAGTTAGCTTCATTATGAGGGGCTGGTTATTGCGCAGTTCCACGGGAAGGATGCCAACTCCATTACAGGATGCTTGTCGTAACAAGCTATCCTAGTATGGGGCTAGTGTCGCGCATCTCCCTTTCTAGAAGTTTCCCCTTTGGTGAAACTTGTAATGTAACAGCCTGAATTCTGATAGACCGATTTTTTTTTTTCAAAATTCTAATCTATCGAAACTCGTGTTGGTTTGTCTGGTATCTTGCAGAAAAGACAGAGATATAAAATATATCAGAACTCAGAAAAAAATCACAGCGAAATGGATAAAATATAATATAATCAAAATATAGCCTTATCTAGATAATAATACTGCCTAACTAGTATCCAAAGCTATCATATCTCTGACATAAGTCTAACCTGCGAGTATGTGATGAGGAGGGGGTCAGAACACAAGTTCTTGTGTCTGGATTTAAACTACACAATTTGGATAACCCTACATATACAGTTCAATTAAATTTTCTTATTTATTAGGTTACTTGGGTTAACAACACTCAAGGCTTACACACACGTCGTACCCATTTACTTCCCAGTACATTAACCTAATGAAGTATATATGTAGAAACCCACGATATTAAGGTACACCCCATGGTACCCCACTCACGCGGTCTCCGCTGTAACGCCACAAAATTATACACAGTCCCTCATCCTATGCCGGAGTGACATATGGTTCTCTATATAACAAGGCTACGTTCCGCATAGAACCACCATTGCCACGCTACGTAACCGTACGGACTACCATCTTTGAACCATTCGATCGAATCAGATTCCATCACAGAGTAATTCCTTAGAGTCTACAATACACCACCCAGAGTAGACATGCATGTATCTAAACTTTCCCACGTATGTATCTTCAATCGTACTCGATGCCTTAACCGCACATGTCCTTTACTATGCACCGAGTTCCGTAATAGGGATGTACAAGAAAAACAAAACTCAGTCGGGAGCTTTTCAGATATATGTATACACAGATGCTAAGATCTACATTATAGTGGCTATGGTCCCACCCGACCCCTCCCTCAACTAGTGAAAGATAAACAGAATTGAGAGCTAGTGACCTGGCCCCAGAGAAAACAACAAACAACAAAAACTAATTGGCATGCCTCTTACCCATAACATTGATAACAAAGGGTTTATGGCCTTTTGGTTTACCTCTCCGTCTTTCCGCATCACGCCTCACGTATCACGCTGACTGTCGATGGTTGGTATCAACAGATGGTTAGACCCGCCGGTAACTCGATAAAAATGGTCGTAACCCGGCCTAGTCACAAGGCAACCATGGATCATCGAATCACCTATGCCACCCTACAACCTTCTGACTGCTCCTATTGGCAATCAAGGTGTAACAAGCCGGATTTTCAGAACCAATTTAAATATTTTATTTTAGCAATTTTAACGATTTTGAATATTTAAAATGATTTATTTTAAATAATAAGGACTAAAAATTTATTTTAATTGAAGTTGGAACGTATGAATTTATTTTAATTATAAAACGAGCCTGAAATGGCGCGGTAGTTTGAAAATTCAATTTTAAATTTCAATTGATTGTACAGAATTTGAAATAAGTCGGAATTGGACGAAACAAGAAATATTTGAATCTGTTTAATTATATATTTCTAACTAATGCAAGAAATCGAGATTTCACTTTACAAATTAAAAGTTATGTCCAGTTTAAAATTTGAAATAGTCGCTATAGAATTTATATTTTTTTAATATAATATATTGCCCTTAAAAATAACCATTTTGTAAACGACCTCCGTTTTCGATGATACCACTTTTGTTGGATCTAGAATGTCAAATTAGAGCTAGATTCCAATTTTCATAATTTTTGAAACAAAATTGTGAGCATGGTAAAATTTAAATATGTTTGGTAATTTCAGTTTAAATTTTATCGACTGGAAAATAACATTTTTTATACGGTATCCAAATTAGACGAAATTAGTTCTATTAGGAACGTATCATCAAAACATAGCTAGACTTATTTTTCTGTAGTTTTGGAGTTAGTATGTGGCCCCGGTAAATTAAAATGTACATTTGAATTCAATATATATTAATTTATATTTTAATTTAAAAGAAAACTGATGGAAACAGTCAATTGGCTTATGGGACATATCCCATTATGTTCGGAATGGGGGTATTTGGTTTGGGTGACACTCGTTGGGTTTCATTTGGATTTCAGACGAGAGAACTTCATAAGAAAGGTTTGTTAAAATTAAATAATAATAAATTAATAGTGTAAGTAACCCTTATTTCTCAAACCCTAAGTCAAAACAAACCCCCGTGATCAAAATTATTCTCAGCCGCCATTTCTTATCATTAAAAACATGAGCTTTAAAAATGGTGATGAAATCAAATAAAAATCTGAAAATATCAAATCATATATATATGAAATCCTTGTCATTTTCTCTTCAATTCCACATATGTTTCGAAGTACTTGGCGATGATTTAATTCGGTGGAAAATTACCAGCGTAAGGTGTGGGCACTAGGGCTATGGGTTATGATAAATTGGGCGATCGGTTTGCAAAACAAAATATGGATTTGTGTTCGTGGGATGGGGGAGCACCTTAGGTGATTTTTTGTGAGATCTCGGTGCTAAAAGTCACGCTACCTCATGGTAGCAGCCAATTTCAGGCGCGAAGTCGCATGTCAGGAGGAGCACTCGAGTTCGAGGAGAAGGGGACGGTGGTGTAGCGTTTTTGAAGAGGAGTTTGTCAGAGGTCATGGCGTTGAAAACCATGGAGAAACAAGGGAGAATGATGGAGAGATAAGAATCGGTTTTTGATGTGTGTTTCAGGGAATGGGCGGGCTATGTTTAATGATGGGAAAGAATGAATGAGGAGCGATAGTAGGCTTTAAAAAGGGTATTAAATTAATTAGATAATTAATAGTTAATGACAATTCAAATGTGTATAGACTTATAAAAATCCATATCTTCTTCATGTGAGATCGGAATTCAGTAATTTCAATTGTGTTGCGATCGTGGAAGCGGGCTCTACATTTCAAAACTGACTGGGTCTAGTTTGGAGCTTGTTTGAATTTGGTGCAAATTCAAACACAAACAGTACTGAAATCTTCAATTAAAGAATGACGTAGTGGAAAACCAAAGTGAGAACATCTCACTAAAATTCTTGTACAGTTATTTATTTTATAACTGCATATATGAACTGCCATATTGATTTTTATCAGTTTTTAATTGTAGTACGGTGCCTGTTAGCTCACCTCCCTCGTCCACAGACCATGGACGATTTAATCGATTGTGTTGTGTTTTGATTGTGATGTGAAATGGATTAATATATATATATATATGCGTTGTGAAAATAAATAAATAAATATATATATATATATATATGCATTGTATAATAAAATATATATATGCGTTGTGAAATTATATATATGCGTTGTGAAAATATATATATATATATATATATATATATATGCATTGTGAAATTATATATATATATGCGTTGTGTAAAATATGTATGTGCTGTACAAATAATATATATGCGATATATAAAATGGTCATGATATAGAATAAATGTTTGTTTTCTAAAATATTATTTTTAGCTTATGTATGAGATATATAAAATGGTCATGTAATGGAATAATTATTGGATTGTTAAAAATATAATTTTTAACATATATATGAAATATATAAAATTGTCATGCAATGGAATATTCAATTTTAATTAAAAAATGAAATGGAAGTTAGAATCATTTTCAAAAGGAATTTATTAACTATTTATAAAATATGTTTTAAATGGAAATCGACGATATATATATATATAAATATATATATATATATATATATATATATATATATATATAATGGTCTAAATAGAATGTGCCGCACAGCGACCATTCACGAGTTTTGACCACTAACTTCAAATTGACATAACGGGAGATCCGACCGTCGGATTCTCCTAAAACCAGAACCGTTGGTTCGTATCGAAAATATCTTTCCAATGGGTATAAGAGATTTGAAATATAATGGTTGGATTTGGAATTATGTCCAAATCAAATTTGAAAAAGGTCGCTACGGATGTAGTTCGGTGGCCGTTAGTGGAAACCGATTGTAAGGGAGTTAATAAAATTATTAAAAATATGGAAAAATTGTGTAAAATCATAATAAATGATTTGAAAGGTTTTTGGATGAAAAATTACAAGTTTGAAAGGATAAAAATATATTTTTATCGAAATGAACTAGTTATTAACTAGAGTAATAAATCCAATGTTTTTAAATATATAAATTGGAGTGGTAGATGGGTTTTAAAATAACCAAAATTGTCCAATGTATGAATTGGAATGGATTTGGAATGGAAATAATCTTCGGAATATTTCGACATTGGATTCCGTGATTATACGGATATTGTGGAGGAATCTGGAAGATATATATATCGTTATCCCAATACGATATTTATTGGTTTCAGAATTTGGTGTTGAATATAAGCCAATACTATTTTTATTTAGAGCCTTATATTTAATATAAAATTGGATTTTGGGTTGTCATGAATTGTGTTTAAATGACATTGGTTCTTGTTAGACCAAAATTTGGCTCTAACACCCAAATTAACGATGATTCTAATGAAATGAAATCAAAATCAAAGAAAGACACACAATTTATTATGGTTCGGCATTAAAGAGCCTATGTCCACTTTCTACTCTTTGAATTGATGG
Organism: Allium sativum; assembly: GCA_030737875.1. Classification (NCBI taxonomy): domain Eukaryota; kingdom Viridiplantae; phylum Streptophyta; class Magnoliopsida; order Asparagales; family Amaryllidaceae; genus Allium; species Allium sativum. The sequence goes on from CM060920.1 coordinate 192,569,205, forward strand.
CTTGAATGTAAATACAACAATGATTCTCACTCAGTTTCACTTATGCAATGTATGGATTCACTAAATCTCCTCTTAAATATCTTTTGAAGGGTGGTTGTGCTCTGAAAATGATGATGAAATTTGGGTAGCTAAGGAGTTTGAATTCTGAAAATGCCAAAAGATCCTTTCAAATGTGCTTTGATGGTATATTTATAGGTGGAAAGTGCTCCTGAAATGGCTTCGGTTCGGATCCATGTGGCGTACATCCCACTTCTATCGAGTCCGGATCTCATAAGATGGTGCCAACACATTGAGTTAGTGGGTGAACGTGGTAACATAACCTTCTAACTGCTCCGAGTCTTCAGGGAGCGTGGGTATAACTGCAGTGGCTTTAGTTACCTGGGTTCAGATCGGTTCGGATGGAAGGATGGAGTGGTGGATTGAGTATGCAAAGAGAAGGGAGCGGATCGGGTTTTTCTGCTCCTATCCGATTCTGCCCCCGTGCCTTTGTCTTCTGTTTCACAAAGTCTCAGCTTGACAACTGGGATCCGATCCGGTATTCCAAGAGGTGTATCTCTTGGTCAACATTCTTCAATTAATCGATCTCTTAATTTTGTGTAGCCTAGTTCACAAAGTAGGCTAACATTTTTCCCCCTTGAAGTACGCTTCTATTAAAGATAGAGTGTGCTTCGAAATGGTTTGACCATTGGTCCCTAAATCAATGTTGTCGAATAATCGCTTCCATTCGTTCGCAGGGCCGCGTTGCTTTGTAAAGTCATATCTCTTGTCGTCTATATATATACACCATAGAATGCCTAAATCACCTTCTTCATTTCAAATAAATCTGAGAATTCCGCTTGATGTCCAGTAGCTCTTCCAGGTACACTTTAGTATATATATTTTTCTTTGAGTTCAATTCGTTCATTGAATTAATACTTGTGGTTATGCTTGGGTTCGGGTCCGATCCACATGGTTCTGCCCACTGTCAATGCCGTTATGCCAATGGGCCGAATCATCATGGGCCTACCTTCCGGTCCAATTGGAATGGGGGGACACGTTGGCAGGAATACAAAGGGCCATTCCACTTTTATATAAATTCACAATTTCTCTATTTCCTTCTCCTTTCATTTTCATTCCTGTCGCTTTCTAGGTTTTGCACAGAAAATAGAAAACCCTAACTCCTAAACCTTTCAAATCTTCCTTCAATTCTCGAGTTGATTACATAGGTGGGTTAAAAAACTTCGGTTAACTCCTACCATTGCTTCTTTATTAGCTTAGCGGCCATGGCAGAAGGACGCTCATCTAGATTAGCTGAAAGAAGGGATGCTGCCAGATCAACTGAAAATCCACCTGTTGAAGACGTATCTTCTACTTTTGATTCAAACTGGGATAGTGACGGCCCAGATTATGATATGGAAACTCATAATAGTGACGTATCTTCTGGAGGTGATGTCTCTCTTTGTGAGGAAGAGGGAGGAGGGGTAGGAGATAACTGTGCCCCAAACGAGTTTGGAAATGTTGAGATCTTGGACTCGCCTAAAGATTCCGTAGAGTCGACGATTGACAGTGATAGACTGATACAGAAACGCCTAAAGCATGCGATTCCAAAAGAAGACATCCTATTACCTTCAAAAACGGATCGTCCTCATAACCCACCGGAAGGGTATATGGCTATCACCAGATTGATGTGCTTAGTCGGGGCAATACCCCCTTATCCGCCTTTTGTCGTCGATTTTCTGAGACAATTGCAGATTGCTCCCATGCAGCTTCTTCCCAATTCTTATGCCTATTTGTATACCCTGTACATAGCCTATAGAGAAATTCTTGGTGAAGAATTGACTTTTGAAGATGTTCACTTCTTTTACAATTTCAAACATCAAAATAATGACACCCCGTCCTTTGTGTATTTCGAATCAGTGCTAAAAAGGAAAATTATCACGGTTCCATTTAGCAGCAATGCTGGAGATCCGAAGCCCGAGTGGTTTTATATTAATAGCAACCAGGGTGTGCAAGAAGATGGACCAACTCAAGTAAGGCGTCAACTTTTTCGGGATCCAACTTCAAATACTTAAACTATTTCATTAATTGATATTCATTTTAATTCACAGTTCCTAACCCAAAACAAGTGGCGGGCCAAGTATACTTTGATTGTTTACATTAGCTACTCACCGGTGATCAAAAGTTCGTGACTATCGAAGAAGTCCTCAAAGATGAATATCAACATCGTCATGGGTTGTTATCTATCACCCACAGCATAGGTCATGGAAGAGTTCCTTATGTATACATACCCCCCATTGATGTTATTCCTGGGACGGAGGAAAGTTCGAGGGTTCCTCCAATGCCAGCCAAGATACCTTATCCACATCTTCCTCAACTCAAGATGATATACTGGAAAACATACTGGCTGATGAAAGCGATAAATATATTGCTCCTGAGGGCACAGTCACTCCAGAGTGGCCAACCTCTCCGAGAGGGCTACCACCCGTCATTCCTTTAGGATATACTTCCACAGCGGATGAGTCCACGTTTCGAGGCTTGGGAGATCTTCCCTTGCCTGAAACCTTCTATTCTCAAGAAGACTTCCCAACAAATCCTCTCAATTTTACTTTCGAGGAAGAGATTACTCCCATAAAGGCCGGGAAGATTACACATACTAGCACCAATCCAGGCTCCGGTCTGTTTGGGGGGGGGGAGACACCACTTAGGAAACACATTGCGCTGTATTACTGCACGTCACAGCACTTGAGCTTTATGTAAACACTGGTTCTAATCTCTACTCCTATTGTTTTACAGATACGATACCACGCCCTCACTACGATGTTAGGAAAATTCGCCGCAGCATGTCCAGACCTGCTTCCGACACCGAACACAATTACCGTGAAAATCGTGGCAGTGATGACAGAAGGCATCATGACTCCCTGCGACCTCATACTTCACGTTCTCATTCTCCTATTCGGTTAGATCCGAAAAAGTACAAGAGCCACCAAGACTGTCGCGAGGGAGATAGACCGCAATCCAAAGACTCAATTCCTCTCAAGGGTAAAGGTTCCCAGGAGAAACTCTCGCCGAAACATACAGATGCGCAGGACAAACATAGAGTTTCTGAGAAGCGGCCTGAGAAGAGTGATGCAGCAATCGTTCCCTCCAAACAAAAGCATTTCAAGCTATCTTATTCCAAATCTGCACCACTGGATTCTGATTCCAAAACGAGACTGGCATATTTAAAGAAACAGTTTCCAGACCACTACTTTGAACATTTACAATTCATACCCGCAATTGAGCCTATTTCTTTAAAGTGGGCAGATGACCCTAAGGCAAAGATCGATGCGGTGGAGAAACAGTATTCAGAGATGTATAAATACTCATGCAATCTCTCTAGAATCATTCGGGCCCTAATCACAGACGTTGATGCTATGAAGAAAGTGGTCGATCTTGATGAGATTGCTCTGAAAAATCTGGAGAACGATTTAGAAGATACACAAGCTCAACTTGTCCTTGCTCAACGGGATGCCAACAACTTCAAAAAGCAGTTTAAGGAACTACAAAAGCGTTATCACGACCTATTGGAATCTCACAGCCAAGAACGTTTAGATCTAAAGAAGCAAGCCGAAGATGCTAAGTCAGAGAACGTCAAGGCGCAGCTAGCTTGCAGTACTCTTGAGCAAGAAAAGGCCGAATTAGCGAGGAAGAATGCCGAGTTGGATAAACGAAATGCTGAATTAGAGGCCAAGTTGATGGAGGCTGAGACCAGAGCGGCCTTGGCCGAGGGGAATGCGGATAGTGCTATCAAGTCCGCCGAGGAGGCTCACACACAGCTGTCTAAGGCTTAGAAGGAATTGGATGGTTTCAGTGAATTGAAGATAGACATCTTTGCTCATATAATCCATCGCCAAAACATCTCCCAGATCGAGGATTATCCAACAACCCTAGTTCATGTATGGAACAAAACCATCTAATGGGAAAAAGAGGAACTAAAGGTGGACTCCATTGATGAAGGCAAACTTATGGAGAAATTCCTTAGGGATGATGAACCGACACGTCCGGCCGAGGGGCGTCGCCTTATGGCTGCCGCCATGGAAGAAGAGAAGCGTCAAGCCAAAGGAAAGAATGTCCTCGAATCTGGCTCCTCTTCTGCTACCGTTGAGGCTAGAGTGAAGGAGTATGATCCGGAGAATCCGGGAATTCCTAAAGCACCTCTTTTGTTTCCCATGCCTGAATCAACATCATAGGCAGTGGCCACCCCGACTGAGAGATCATCATAAGGTATTTCTACCTTTTCACCCCAATTTGTCAAAGCAATCTTCACCTTTCGTCATATCATCGGGCAATCAATCGAAGATCCCTTATTTTCTCCTGAGCTATTAACTGTTGCTACTCATTCTGTAGGTGTTGAACCAACTGAGAAGACTGACAAGCGGCAGGAAACCGTCGTAAGGGAAAAGTCCGTCGAAGAGACTCAGGAAGGCCAGGATAAGGTTGCTACTGCCAAATCTGAAGGAGGGGCTGAAGGTGAGACTGAGGAGGTTATTGACAAGGCTTCTATACCACCCAACACCGAAACTCCCCATGACGATGATATTATAGATGCTTTGAAGGATGACAGTGGTAAAGATGGGCATGATGAAGACCCCGATGTTGCTATAACTGGGGATTCAGGGGAGGTTGATGATACGACTTTGGCTGAAATGAAGGCTAAATAGGACAAGCGCATGTAGTTGAAAGTTGAGGAAACAGATCCTGAGAGTCTTAAGCCTCTTGCGATGATGCCTGCTGGATCAGGGTTAGTTATTAAACTTTCAACTAGGTCGATTACAGAGGAACTTGCTAAAAAAATATTCTCTTGATTCCAGTGTTCCGATTCCTGTTCCTGGGAAGAAGTCTGTTGACTCCAGCACTCCCATTCCGGAGAAGAAGAAGCATAAGCGTAATATGTCCGATGCTGAAAGAGAAGCTAAAAATGCTCTTAAGGCTGCCAAGAAGGCTAAGTCCACCATAAAGTCCAAGTAGAAGTGCGTTTTGTCTTTTGTTTTAACATTCCACTGGCCCGCTGTTGTTGTAAAGAGTGCGGCCCTCGCGTTTTTTGCTTAGTTTCCCTGTATAATTTCACGTGTTTGTGAATAAAATAGTTTGTTTCCTGCAATGTCAAATATTTGTTAGTCCATCATTCAAGAAAAAATACAGATGAACAATATGTCATAACATAGTCATACAATAAAGTCATTATTAAGGGGACATGTGTAAATATATGCCCCGAATCAATCTTGAATATGCTGACTAGTTAAGGCTTGTTCGAGATTGATTATACGCAAGATTTGGTTGCCCCCGACTCTCTGGCAGGGCTTTTCTTTTTTCATCGATGCTTTTCTTTCTAGCACCTTTATACTCTCCTGTATCATAACCAGGTTAGAGTGTTACTGAGGTGGTCTCTTATCCGGGTGCACTTTCACGCCTCAAGGGACGTCGTCTTCCCGTCCTTTATACTCTCTCTCAATTCGTGAGAGATAGAGTTAGGAATGTCGTCTTCCCATTCCTTTTATCTTATTATGTAAGTCGATCATTTCGTTTGCTCTTGCACATGAATCGTTCTTGATCTCTTAAACTTATTTAATGTTTAATATGTCGAAGTCATGGCAGGACAATCACAGAAAATATAAATAATGCAGGAAAGTAAATGACACACGATATTTTTATAGTGGTTCAGCTAAGTCGTAGCCTACATCCACTTTATAATTCTTTGTCCATATAAACTGACTTTTCAAGGCAAGTCGTGCCTTCTTACACAGTTTACAAAGAAAAACAAAAGGGAAACATTGCGTATCTAGCTCAGATATCACCGCAAGTGCTGAGCATCCCAGGCTCTGGGAATCTCTTCACCATCCACGGACGTTAGCTTGAAGGCTCCCGTATAAAGCTTCCCTTGGATGGCATATGGTCCTTCCCACTTTGGACCTAATTGAGTTGGAGGTGGGAAGACTCGTTTAAGCACTAAGTCCCTAGGTTCGAATGTTTGAGGTCGAACCCTCCTGTCATAATATCGTGGCACTTGGCGTCTGTGCCTAGAGGCTTGTAAGTCTGATTCATCCCTCTTTTCCTCGACCATATCTAGGGGTTCAAGAAGGATTGCGTTATTCGTCATTGGATCGTAGTAAGTCGTTCAGTGAGAAGGAACTTTAAGCTCCACTGGAATCACCACCTCCGATCCAAAAGAAAGTGAGAATGGGGTATGGCTTGTTGTTGTCTTGAAGGTCGTTCGATATACCCACAGAGCTAATGGAAACTCGTCAACCCACATAGCTTTTGCTTTCTCCAATCGCCTTTCCAGAATGGACTTGATAACCTTGTTTATTGCTTCGACCTGTCCATTTGATTGAGGATGAGCTACCGCCGCGTATCTATTATCAATCTTATATTTTTGGCAAAAGTTTCTGAACTCTGCGCTATCAAATTGAGTCCCATTGTCAGTAACGATGGTCCTTGGTATCCCAAATCGGCAGATGATATTCCTGACTATGAAGTTTATCACTTTTTTTTGTAGTTATTGTTGATACGACTTCGGTCTCCGCCCATTTTTGTGAAAAAATCCATCGCTATGATTGCGTACTTTTCGCCTCCTTTGGCGATTGGCAAAACTCCAATGATATCTATCCCCCACATAGCAAACGGCCACGGGCTTACCATCGACTTAAGCTGAGTCGGAGGGGCCCTAGGGATTCTAGCAAATCTCTGACACTTGTCGCAGCGGCGTGAATAATCAGCTGCATCACTATTTATGGTTGGCCAAAAATAACCATATCGTAATACTTTCTTTGCTAAGGTTTGACCCTCGGTATGACCGCCACACTCACCTTCATGTACTTCTTGCAGTACACGCTTGATATCATCATGTGCTATACACAGTAGCAAGGGCATGCAAAAACCTTGGCGATAGAGGATCTCATCCTGTAAAACATATCTCGTGGCTTTACGGACCACCGCTCATCTTTCGCTCTTCTTTGATAGGAGAATCCCGCTCTTAAGGAAGTTTTTAATTGGTGTCATCCATGACTCCCTCTCCAGTTCGGTCTCCAAGGTCAGTCCGATCTCCATCAGGTCGAAGCTAGGTGACTCCAATATCTCTATTGGGACCATTTCAGTCTCCTCGGGATTGTCAGAACTCGCTAGCTTAGCCAGTCGATCAACCTTATGATTTTCCGCTCCTGGGATGTGTTTTATACTGTAGCGTTCCAAATTGCTCAGTAACTCCTCTACTTTTGCAAGATAAGTAACGAGTCGGGGTCCTTTGGTCACAAATTCCTTCCGAACATGACAAACAACTATCTTGGAGTCCCAGAATATGTCCATAGTCTTTACTCCTAATTCCTTGGCGAGCTTTAGCCCGCCAATCAACGCCTCATACTCAGAATCATTATTGGTAGCGGAGAATTCCAGAAGCAGTGCGTAATAAATGGATCGTCCTTTAGGAGTGGTTAAAATGACTCCGGCGCCGGATCTTCGGTTGTTCTTTGCCCCATCCGTATATAACTTCCACGGGCTAAGTTCTAACTCCTGCTCTGAAGCAACAACTTTGTCATCCACTGTTTCTTCTTCAGGGATTCTGAATTCCGCTATGAAGTCGGCCAAAGCCTGCCCCGTTATCGATTTCCTTGGTTGAAAATTCAGATCAAATTGGCTCAACTCGATATTCCACTTAAGTAGTCATCCCAATGCTTCGGGTCTTCGCAACACTTGTTTTAAAGGCTGATCGGTGTATATGACTATTAGGTGAGCTTGGAAGTAATGACGGAGCTTCCGGGAGGCAAGTAAGAGGCTATAAGCAAGATTTTCTATTCTTGGATAGTTACGTTCTGCGGCTGCCAACTTCTTGCTCACATAATATACCGGCCTCTGGACTTTGTCTTCTTCATGCACCAATGTGGTGCTGACAGCATGGGATGACACTACCAGATAAACGAATAGATCTTCATGATCCACGGGCTTTGACAATATCGGGGGTTTCTCCAACAAATCCAACAGATTCTGAAAAGCCTCCACACAGTCGGGAGTCCACTCAAAGTTACGTTTCCCTCGTTTGATTAAATCGAAGAACAGGACACACTTGTCCGTGGCTTTAGATATAAATCGGCTCAATGCTGCGACTATTCCGGCTAAGCTTTGAATATCTCTAATCTTTCGTGGTTCTTCAGTGTTCTTGCTTGCTACTATTTGATCAAGGTTAATTTCGATTCCTCGAGAACTTACAATAAAACCAAGAAATTTCCCCGACGCAACCCCGAACAAACACTTTAGAGGATTCAATTTCATCCATATCTTCGCAAGATGTCAAACATTGCCGCCAAATCCTTTGTGTGCTCATAGGACTGCTTGTACTTTACGAGCATGTCATCCACATATACCTCCATAGTTTTTCCGATCTGATCATAAAACATTCGATTTACCAGCCGCTGATATGTGGCCCCTGCATTCTTCAGTCCAAAAGGCATTACTACGTAACAATACAACCCTAAATTTGTAAAGAAGCTCGTGTGTTCTTGATCTGCCATGTGCATAGGGATCTGGTTGTAACCTGAATACACGTCCATAAAGGAAAGGAGTTCATGTCCAGCTGTTGAGTCCACTAGCTGGTCAAAGTTGCTGATCGCTCCGGACCTAGCATATGCCTCTTCTGCTTGATCGGAGGATGATTTGGGTTCAAACTTAGCGAATGGCTCATAACTGCTGGAGAAATTCCACACATATCTGCGTGAGTCCAGGCAAACACATAGAGATTTGCTTTCAGAAAATCGGTTAACTCCTTCGTCCGGAAGGAATCTAAATGAGACCCAATCTTCAAGACCTTTGTCGGGTCATCGTTATCGATTGGGATATCCACAGTCACCTCATTGGGTGACGCCTTCCTAGCTCCTGGTTCTTCATCTTCCCTGGGGTTGATATCCTCAGGAGTTTCGTCAAGTGATTCCCTAGGTGATATGACCTTTAGTTGCTACGCCGAACCCTCCTTGACAAAAGGGGAGGTATCCTTGGGACCCAAGTTCATCCCTTTTAGTAACATCTTCAGCTCTGCCATGTAGCAAGCGCGTCCGGTGACTTGATCACCTCTCATTACTCCAACCCCAGCTTCGGTTGGGAACTTCAGTAGTGCCAAGGTACGATATAGGCTTTGAATTCAGCCAGAGCTGGTCTACCCAAGAAAGCATTATAGGGTGAGTCGATGTCCAAGACCACGAACTGAAGAATTATTACTCTTCGACAGTCTCCTTGTCCCAATGCCACCGACAATTCTATGTACCCCATCAGAGCTGTTGATGCCCCATTGAAGCCACAAATCCAGCCCTCACAAGGCTTCAAGTCTTCTGGTTCGAGTTTCATCTGATCGAAGGCTTTCTTGAAAAGAATATTGACTGATCTTCCATTGTCCACCAGTACCTTATGAACTGTAGCTTGACCGATATTAGTAGTGATGACCAATGGATCATCAGTAGGCGATTGAACTCCAGCATCGTCTCTGCTACGGAATACAACATCGTCAGACATTGTTTTTTGTTGCTTCATCGGAGCGATATCTTCAAGGTTATTGCATTCCTCCGCACCGATGTGTTTAGCTGCGTTAACATATTGGTCCATTGCCCTGAAACAATGGCTGGCTGGATGAGGCCCGCCTGCTATAGTGTTAATGACAATTCCTTTACCCTTCTGTTGAGTCGTAGGCTTTGGGGCATGTTGATTTTGATTTGGGGCTTGCTCCCCTTGCCCCTTGTCTCCTGGGGCAGCTTTATACTCATCAATCTTTCCTTCTCGAAGCAGCTTCTCAATGACATCCCTTAAGTGACGACACTCATTCGTGGTATGCCCATGAGTTCCATGAAACAAGCAAAATTTTCTGGTCGCGACTTCTCTCTCGGTAGAGTTCCTGTGTGGAGGTTTCTTGAATTGAAGGACATTATACGTATCCAAGTAGATGTTCCCCAATGTGTCGTTCAATGGCGAATAGTTTTCAAAGGTTTGGAATCTAGGTCTTTTACTAGAGTTATTTCCTCGATTCCTATTCCTCCTATTACCATTTCCATTCCTGTTATTGTTACCTTCGTTTGTGTTGCCAACATTCACTTCAACCTTTCCCGAACTATCGCTGGACTGTTTCACAGTTACATTGCTTTGAATATCTTCCTTCGAAGTCCCTTTAGATTTTCTCTTTCTATTTGCATAGGATTCCTCTCGCCTTAAACGAATATTGGCCTTTTAGTAGAATAACTCCCTAGTGGGGGGTGGTTTTCCTGATAAATAATCTCCGAATTCTCAATCAGGGTCTACTCCTTCTATTAAGGCCATTAAAATAGTAGGTTTGTGAGGGTCACTTACTTCAGTAATAGCCAGGTTGAAGCGGTCTAAGTATGATTTCAAAGATACGCGTGGAGCCTGCTTAATCCTTGACAGCTCAATGACACTTTTAGATTTTCGAGCATGAAGTCGAAACTGGTTCATGAAGCGTTCACTCAATTCCTTGAAGGTTGATATCGATCGTGGAGGGAATCAGGTGAACCACATCAACGCCACGTCTTCTAAATAAATCGGGAAAGCCTTGCATTTTACAGCGTCTAGAGCTGTTGCAGCATTCATAAATCATGCATATCTCATCAGATGCTGTCCCGGGTCAGTCCTCCCAGAATACCGGTCCATTTGCGGCAAAATAAATCGTCGAGGGAATTGGTATTCCATAATGTTGTCGGTGAATGGGGTTTTACTTCGTTCAATGCCCCGGTCCTCATTGGTATAACGTTGGCTATCGGCCATGATTTGATGCACCATTGCCTCTACATCAGCATTTGTGAGCGTCGGTTCAGGTTCTCTGGCCCTAATGTTTGGATTACCTCTATGCTTCTGATTAGGGGATGTCCTCCTGTTTTTAGCAGCAGCTACTCTACTCTGTTCCCTACGCTCCCGGTCAATCACGGGAGGAAGGAGTTGGAGGAGTTGTCCTTGTGTGGTATTAGTAATATTGGGATCCCTGGGTAAGACATGAGATCCACGCATAGGCAGCAGCATAGGCTACTCGGGTCATCAGGCCCAAGCACACGAGCAACATCCTCACGAGATCCCAAGGATCCAAAGGTCAACTGTTCATGGTTTTCAGGTCATTCAGGTGGCCTTCTTTCACGAGGGAGCTCTTCATCCGAAGAAGAAGAATAATCTGCTGCAAGGCGGCGCATTGGAGAAGGTGTCTTCTGCCCACGAAGTTCATGGATTTCCCTACTCATAGTGATCATGTTCTCTTGCATACGAAGATTGTCACGTTTGTGTGCCTCTAAAGCATTTTTAGTACTCTCCATTAAATCCAAGAAGCGGGAGAGATCTCCATGCGTAACTGGTGCATATGGCGTAGGTTGAGTGCTAGTCGTTGCAGCCGGCATCGGAGCACTGGTGGGAGCTCGAGTGGAGGTACAAGCTTCATCCATACTCGTTCGGATCGGAGTAGGGAAGTGGGATCAGCCTGGTTCGAAGGGGGGTCCGAGCGGCATCAGCATCTCTGCTTCGGTTCGGGGTCGAGCTATCCATCATGTTCAAGGCAGTCGATCGGATCGGCCTGCGTCAGTGCTCTGCACCCGCGACCTTGTTACAATTATGGCTTGCCAATCTTCCTTAGCTTCATTCTCCCGAGCGCCTTGCACTTCTTTTCCTTTCGTTTTGGCCATGATATCCAATTCTTTAGCAGTTAATCAACAAATACTCGAAAATGTCGAAAATAAAGGATTAACTTCTTTGAACTTGATGATTCGAAAAGTAGAACGATAATCCCAAAAAGCAGAGAATTCAGAAATTCTCAGTGAAAGCACCAAAATGTTAGACCAAAATTTCGCTCTAACACCCAAATTAACAATGATTCTAATGAAGTGAAATCAAAATCAAAGAAAGAGACACGATTTATAGTGGTTCGGCGTTAAAGAGCCTACGTCCACTTTCTACTCTTTGAATTGATGGCTTGAATGAAAATACAATAATGATTCTCACTCAATTTCACTCATATAATGTATGGATTCACTCAATCTCCTCTGAAATATCTTTTGAAGGGTGATTGTGCTTTGAAAATGATGATGAAATTAGGGTAGCTAAGGAGTTTGAATTCTGAAAATGCCAAAAGATCCTTTCAAATGTGCCTTGATTATGGTGTACTTATAGGTGGAAAATGCTCCAGAAATGGCTTCGGTTCGGATCCACGTGGCGTACATCCCACTTCTATCGGGTCCGAATCTCAAAAGATGGTGCCAACACATTGAGTTAGTAGGTGAACGTGGTAACGTGACCTTCTAATTGCTCCGAGTCTTCAGGGAACGTGGGTATAACTGCAGTGGCTTCAGTTACCTGGGTTCGGATCGGTTCGGATGGAAGGATGGAGTGGTGGATTGAGTATGCAAAGAGAAGTGAGCAGATCGGGTTTCTCCGCTCCGATCCGATTCTGCCCCCGTGCCTTTGTCTTCTGCTTCACAACGTCTCGGCTTGACACTTGGGATTCGATCTGATCCGGTCTTCCAAGAGGTGTATCTCTTGGTCACCATTCTTCAGTTGATCGATCTCTTAATTTTGTGTAGCCTAGTTCACAAAGTAGGATAATAGTTCTTTAACCCAGTTAAAGTAGGATTAATTTCCATAAAGTTGAACAATTATTAAGAAGTGATTTTTGGGATTGAAACCAATTAGATTTTGAATAAATCTTTAATTAGATTGTGAATGAAGAAATTGTAATTGAATTTACCAAAACATGTGATGTGATTAAACCAAATTTACTTGGTTGTTGATATTGATTGTGGTTGATTGATCGATTGGATGGTGCTCGACCAGTTTATGAGCAGAATATGCTTTTACATTTAGCATTGGGTGTTAGGGACTGTAGAATGGATCGCTCAGGCAAAGCAAACACTAGAAGTAGGTGAATAGTGTTTGTAAGAATTTTAACAAAACTAAAAACTTGAGAGAACTATAGGATGAATCCAACACCACAAGCATAATCACAGACACAGATTCAAACACAGATGCAAAATGAATAGAAATAAAAGTGCATAAATGGAAAGAACACACCGGATTTTATACTGGTTCAGATCACACCTACGTCCAGTCCCGCACAACGCTGGGTTGTGCAGAGTTTTATTACTATTTTCAAATAGCTAAATACAACCTCCTTGATTTCATGTCTCAACAAGGAGACACCAACTCCTATCCCTTGATTCACGGCTCAACAAGGGCACACCGACTCCTATTCCTTGATTTCATGGCTACAAGGATTCATCAATTACTCTTTGACTTACAAACAGGGTTTATTCAACCCAAGAAATTACAAAACAGCCCAATAACTCTTCAATAGCACTTGATTCAGAGACTACAAAGTGTAAAGAGAAGAAGTTTGATCAAATCAGAAGTGAATTCGGCAGAGTATAGGTGTAAAAACCACAAAAAAGATTAATAATAATGGTAGGATGAAAGAGGATGAAGACGGAGAAGAAGAGATGTTAAAAAATTCGATTTTAACCTCTTTTTGTAGAATATGAAGGGTTGCAACGGTTCTGAAGCGTTTCAAATAGCAAAAAGCCATTACCCTTCAAAATTAGAAAAATAGCTATTATATGTCGACATGTTCTTTTTGCTATGTCGACATACTCATTTGTATTTTTCATTTTCAAAACATTTTTCAAGTATTTTGATATAAAACTAATTCTGGAAATTCTTGAGTAAAATTCTAGTGTTGTAAATTAATATTATACGATAGAAAATCATATGAAAACATACTTTTGAACTAAATAAACATATTTATAAAATTATAAGGTTTTAAACTATATAAAGTATAAATATAAAGTATATAAAAAATTTAAGTTTGAAAAACTAAGAAAAATAAAAATAGAAACAAAATAGAAAAACAAAATAGAGAGAATTGAGGATAAATAGAAAAACAAAATGGAGAGGATTGAGGAAAGAATTGAAAATCAGAATTTGAAAATTAGAATTTGAATTGAACCTGGAGTGCTATTTAGAGTCTTATAAAATCTAGACTCTATAAATATATTAATCTTGAAATCTTGATTACGCTTGAGTCTTGAAATTTCTCTGATCTTTGAATCTCTATCATCTTTATAACTGTACAGTCTACAGTAATAATTCCAGTATATAATTCCTGCACATATATATATTTATATATTCTATACAAAAAGCGTTAGCATATATTTTATAATCGATGATAATTGGAATAAGGTTGTTGTCATCAAAACTCCATTCTCCAACAATCTTCCCCTTTTCGATGATGACAAACTTAGTTTATAAAATATCATACATGTATATACCAGTTGATGATGATCCTTCTAATACTCCACCTATCTATATGAATCCTATATACTATGTCTATATTTTATAATTTCTCCCCCTTGAAATGATATATATCCTAATAAATTCCCTCAGTTTTACATTTTAATGGCGGAAAAAGCTAATACATCATCTTCCACTTTTTCATTTACACGATCTCAACCAAATGTTCCTTCAACAAATCCAAATCCTAATACCAGATCTGAATCTAGATCTAATATCCCCGATCCAAATGTGGCTTCAAATTCAAAGTCGAATCCAGATCTGTCTTCAAGCTCAAATAGCAGGAAACTTGAATTCATCAAACCATCTCTGGAATACGTCTTTGTCCCTGAAAAAGTATATAACCTATCAGAGACCTCATGGGTAAATACAATAGCATTGATTCCTATATACTTCAGATTATCAACAATCAAGTTAAAGGAATACATAACTAAGGTATGGAAATCATTGGGGATTTTCAACATACATGTTTCTCCTAGCTATGACTTTGTTGTTCTGTTTGAAATTAAAGATGATTTTCAGCGTATAACAGAAAGGACAACATATTCATATTTTGGGAGATTACTATATGTTGAACTATGGCATCCTGATTTTTTTTTAAAGGTAAACAAAGTAGTTTGGTTCAGATTTGGATCAGATTAATTGATTTACCCTTAGAACTGTGGACAAAAGAAGCGATTTAGATCTTAGCTAATTTTGTCTCTAAACCTCTTCTGATTGATAAAAATACAGCTGAGAAAAAGTTCACAAAGTATGCGAGAGTACTTATAGAAATAGATACTCAAACAGATTTATTAACTGAAATTCCTATTCTGCTTCATAATGGAGAGAAGTTTAATATAACTGTTGAGTATGAGTTTGTACCTTCAAAGTTCTTTCAATGCAATCTATTTGGTCATGATGATGATTACCATGAAGTTTCAAAAGATCCAAGATGGATTCCTCCTGATACACTTGAAGAAAATCAAGCCAATAATGATGAACAAGTTGAATCTGAAAACGAAGAGAATTTAGACTCAGAAAAAAATCCTCCAAATGATCAAACTTACTCTAAAGAGCCAGGTGTAGCTGATATCTCTTTAAACAATTCAGATCCATCAAATTCAAGAGCTCAAGGTGATTTAGACTTTTTAAATTCCAAGCTTCCTGATAAGGTAATACCAGATGATTTAAATAACATAGCAGATGTTATTGCTGAGAATGATAAAGTGAAAAATATAGATAAAGGCAAACAGGTGGATGTGTCTTCATTTGTCAATCAGAATAAAGTTATTTACAGGATGCAAAAACAAAAATTCCTACTCCTGCTAAAAGAAATACAAGGAGTTCTTCATCTATAAAATGACCTTATTAGCTTAGAATGTTATTGGAATAAACACTTCTTTTAGAATGAAAGAAGTGCTCAAACTCCTTATTTCTACTAAATCAACTCTTGTTGGTTTAGTAGAAACAAAATTAAACCCAGCTAATTTAGGTTTATTTTCTTCTCTTCTCCCAAATCATTGGAAATTTCTAACTAATAATTCCTCTATTTCTATTGGAAGATTTTATTGATATGGGACTCTAATGTTCGGGATCTGGATGTGTTGTTTTCATCTCCTTAACATTTGACAGTTAATGCAATAAACAAAGGAGGATTTATTATGACATTCACAGTGATATATGGCAGTAACACTTTTGGTGATAGGATAAATCTATGGAATCAACTGATAAATGAATCAAGTTGTTTTTCAAATGCATGGATTTTAATGGGAGACTTTAACAATGCTTTATCACCATATGATAAAAAAGGGTGGCTTCCTATTCCTTATTCTCAAATCAGAGGATTTCTAAAGTTTTTAATTTAGACTTGTTTATCTGAAATAAAACCACTGGGATTTCAATTTACATGGCGTAGAAGAGGAATAGCAAACCATATTGATAAAATATTGGTGAACAATATATGTATGCATCAATTTCTTAATATGAAGGCACTCTCCTTTCCTCAAAAATCAAGTGATCATAACCCCATTTTGTTAGATATTATTCCTACTCCAGAAATTAAAGGACATCCTTTTAGATTCAGAAATGACTGGTTACTTCAAGAAGGTTATCATGATGCAATTCAAAAAGGTCTGAATGGTTCTGTTTGGGGTTTTAACAATTATCAAGTTTTGCAAAAACTCAGCAATTGCAAAAGAGAACTTAAAAAATGGAATAAAGTGAGGAACAAAAATGCAACAAACCTTGAGCAAGCAGAACACATTGTTTCCCAATTGGAAGAAGCAGTAGACCTTGATCCTGATGATGTGCAAGTTTATGATGATTATCTGCAAGCAAAAAGAAATCTTCAGAGTTTGCAAGAATCTTATTTCAGTGGGTTAAAGCAACATTCTAAGATTTCTTGGCTTCAACAAGGTGATACAAATTCTAAATTTATTTATTATCGAATGTCCAATAGAAGATACTTCAATCATATCAGAGCTCTTATTGATTCTAGGGGAAATGTGTTGTTCAAATCAGAAGAGATAGAAATAGAGGCAATTAACTATTTTTCATCTATGTTTAATGGTCATGTGCCACTGATTTTCCTACTTTTCAGCCAATATCAACAATAAATGAGCAAGGTCATAGATTTCTTCTCAGGAAAATTGAATTGACTGAAATTAGAGAAGCAGTTTTTTCTATTCATGATGATTCTAGCCCTAGACCTGATGGTATGAGTGCTAATTTTTTTAAATTTCATTGGGATGTGTTAAAAGATGATTTATATGCAACTATCTCTGATATATTTCAGTCTAGAGAACTTCCTAAAGCATTGAATCATACTTTTATTACTTTAATTCCAACGAATGACAGACCATCAGAAATTGCTCACTACAGAACAATCTTATATTGCAATGTCTATTATAAAAAAAATTCAAAAATTTTATGTAATAGATTAAAGCCATTTCTCCCATCATTGATATCATCCAATCAGAGTGCTATTATTCAGGAGAGGTATATTGGGGATAATATTCTTTTGGCACATGAATTATTAAGAGATTTCAGAAAAGCAGGGAAGCCTAAAATGTGTGTGGAAGTTGACTTACAAAAAGCTTATGACAAAGTCAATAGGAAACTTATTTGTTTCTTAATGTCAAAGAAGAATTTTCCTACTCATTTTATTAACTTGATATTTGAGTATATGGGTACTGCTACTTTTTCTAGTAATCATTTAGGGTGTTCCTAAAGGATTTATATCATCTTCAAGGGGATTGAGGCAGCGAGATCCTTTGTCTCCATATTTTTTTGCTATAGCAATGCAGTTTTTTACTTTCATGATCGATGAAGCAACCTATTCAAAAGTATTTCAACCATGCAGTCAAGTGCAGTCTATTATTTCTCATCTACTATATGCAGAAGATCTAATGATTTTCGGTAAATCTTCAATTCAAAATGCAAATGCACTCAAAGTAATTCTTCACAATCTAAGCAAATATGCAGACTTAAATGTCAATGCATCAAAAACAAAGATATTCTTCAGCAACTCAGTGAATAATGCAGCAGAAATTTTAAATATTTTAGGGTATGAGCAAGGTTCACTCCCAATTAAATATCTTGGAGTTCCTTTGTCATCAAACTACTTGCATTATTTAGAATGTAATTCTCTGATTCATAGAGTGCAAAGTAAGATTCAAGGACGGGAATCAAAGCTTCTTAGCTTTGCTGGTCGAGCAAAATTAATTAATTCAGTTATAACCCCTATTGTTTTGTATTGGCTATTTATCTGTCGGATTCCAGAATATACTCTGAGCAAACTACATACTTTATGTGCTAACTTTTTCTTGGGTGGAACATCTCATAAAGTTGCGTGGGCTCCTCTATGTAAACCTAAAGGAGAAGGGGGAATTGGATTAAAGTATTTTAGTGACCTTAAGAAAGTTGCCTGTATTAAATTGATGTGGAATTTTCTCTCAAATACTTCTTTATGGAGTAAATGGGTTCATAACAGGTACTACAAACAGGATTTTGTCTGGACTATGGCATTGGATGTAAATGGATCAAGCACTTGGAAATCTATACTAAGACTTAGATCTATATCTAAACAATATTTCAACAAAATTATCTCTGAAGGTCAAAATACTTATCTTTGGATGGAGCCTTGGATAAATTGTAAGTGCATGGTTGATCTGCTTGGTTTTGATAGACTGCATATTATTGGCCAACATAATGAAAAGGTTACTGACATCATCAGAAATGAAGATTTTCATTTAGAAATTCATCCCTTTCTAGGGTGGAACATCTCATAAAGTTGCATGGGCTTCTCTATGTAAACCTAAAGGAGAAGGGGGAACTGGATTAAAGAATTTTAGTGACCTTAAGAAAGTTGCCTGTATTAAATTGATGTGGAATTTTCTCTCCAATACTTCTTTATGGAGTATATGGGTTCATAACAGATACTACAAACAGGATTTTTTTTGGACTATGGCATTGGATGTAAATGCATCAAGCACTTGGAAATCTATACTAAGACTTAGATCTAGATCTAAACAATATTTCAACAAAATTATCTCCAAAGGTCAAAATACTTATCTTTGGATGAAGCCTTGGATAAATTGTAAGTGCATGGTTGATCTGCTTGGTTTTAATAGACTGCATATTATTGGCCAACCTAATGAAAAGGTTACTGAAATCATCAAAAACGAAGATTTTCATCCAGAAATTCATCCTGCAACAAGAGAATTACTTGATGAAATTTGTTCACTTAAAACCCATCCTAATCTAAATCAAGACAGATACGAATGGTGTAAAGGGGGTGCTTTTTCTTTTCATAAAGTTTGGGACTTTATTCGACTTCATTAACTTTCAGATCTAATATATTCAGTTATTTGGCATAAAAAGAACAGTAGAAGATTGTCTTTTATATCATACCTTGCGATTTTGGGGAGGTCGAATACTAAAGATAGAGTTTTGCGATATAATTCTGAAGTCAATCTTCTTTGTCCACTTTGCGAGAACCATCCAGAATCCATAGAGCATCTATTCTTCCAGTGTGATTTTGCAGCCTTTATCTCGTTATCCTTGAAGAAAAAATTGGAACTTCCATTATTTCTCTCTTTGGATTTGAAGGAAGAAGCTAGATTGTTACATATGAAATTCATAGAAAAAGATCAATTGAGGGATTTAGCTTTTGGATCTCTTGTAACAGCTATCTACTTTATATGGCGAGAAAGAAATTTAAGGGTCTTTCAGGGACGGAAGAATCATTCATCATCTACTCTCTTTAGAATTGAACGAGAAATTGTTTTGTTGGTTCAAAACAATAGATCTAGATCTACTCATAGTTCAAGGAATGAATGTTTTCTTCAGAGGTGGGGTATTAAGTTAATCGATACAGGATGAAGTGAAGCTTTGATTTTAAATTGGTAGTGGCGGATGGGCCTGATTCTTGGGCCATGAAGAGTGGACTTGTCTTTAGTTTTATTTCTGAAGTATTTTGACGTATTTTCCTTTGTTTATGACCTTGGTCATTTCTATGTTGTATACCAATTTTATGAGTACTCTTTTTCCCTACTAGGGGGGTTATTGGGTTTTAACGAGGCCCGTAAAGGCGGTTTTTAATTGGTTTATGCAATAAAGTGAACCAATTTTTTTATTTTTTTTAAAAACAATTTCTCCCCCTTTGTCATTATCAAAAATAATTTCTATAACTACTCCCCTAAATCCTATAACTATCTAAGTAATTCCTATACAAAAGTAAAGTACTCCCCCTGAATCCTAAATCTATCTATACCTTATAAAATACTCGTCCTAAATTTATGCCTATATAATATCCGTATTCTATGTATAATTTCCCTTAAATCTATAACTCTCCCTTAATCTATAATTCTCTATAAATTTCTATGACTCCCCCTAAATCCATGACTACATTAGTCTAATAACCTTAATAGAAGGATAATAAACTGAGTAAACCAATTAATTCAGACAAGCAAATCAAATCAAACAAGCAATTCAAACAAATAATCTAAACAATTAACTCAAACAATCAACTTAAGTAATCAATTCAAAAAATCAAGAAATTCAAACAATCAAACAATTCAAACAAGTAATCTGAAACAATTAAATCAACCAAGGCATTCTTGAACCTACAACTGATCCTTAGAAACTCTACAACTCCCCTTTAATCTAATAAAAGACTAAACCTATCCTACACTCTAATTCCCTTAAAACTATAATGAGACCTTAGTCTAGACTTAGAATTAACTCTGATAAAATATTCTTAATATTATGATATAAGTAAAGCAATTAAATCCAATCAATATTTATTTATGTTTTGTTGTCACAGAACATCAATTCAAACAAGAAACCAAACATTTCTTGTAACTTCTATTTATCTTAAAACCTATAAATCTCCTTTAAATACTTAAGTATCTTTCTAACAAACCTACCAACCACTAAAGAAATTTAACCATGTCAAGTAAGTTATTATTTAAGTCAAACAAATCAAGCAAACCAAATAAGTCAATCAATTCAATCAATTTAATCAAGACAAAGTAAATATGTTATATATTTAATAATCCTGTGTATTTCTAAGACAACAATTCCCCATATAGTATACTTGTTATATGAGGAGTTAAAGGTTAATATATAATATAGTGTGTTGATAATAACGAAGTGATATATTGAATGAAATGCAATTTGTTATGTAAATGATTATAATTTGAGATGCAGTGTAATGATGTATGGTATGAAATAAGATGTGTAATGGTAATAATATATAGAATGATTTGATGATGATATGGATTTCTATAAAAGACACTTAGAGTAATATCTAACTGTTATGCATATAATAAATTATTTGAATCAAACAAGGATAATGTTAATTTCTAGACTTAGGTCAATTATACTAATGAAAGTGATTGAAATAATAATAAAGATAAGAGTTTTAAAAAATATTCATGATAAGTAGTAGAATTTTCAAAATAGTTATGAAGTTAAATAATATTAGTAGGGTAAATATAGTAAGAATTGAAGGTCTTTTCAAAGAGAATATAAAATTTGTATCATATAAAGTAAGCTGTATAAACATATATTCATAAGTATATATATAATTTACTATGAGATATGCATTAATATTTTGATACAACTTAAATTCAAACTTTTAGAATCCAAACATATTTATTTGCTAAAGAACAATTTATATGTTAAAACTTTAAAAGAAATCTATAGTTATAACAAAATTACTTTAATGAAAAATGATAATATGAAGTAATACATAAAGCAATTTTTTCTTTTGTCTAACCTATATTTTTAAGACATAAAAATCATACATACATACATATATATATATATATATATCTCTTTATACCAAAATATTAAGTTAAGTATATAAATCAAAATTAGTATGAAGTTTCAAGTAGTATTTACTATAATGTAACCCAAAAAATTGTTATTATATGTGAAAAATATATAAGTTAAACTATGTATGCTTAAACTAAAGATATATAAACTTATATTTAATAATAATATCAAATGTTTGAAAAGTTTAAATTATTTCAATCATATTAATAATTTTATTAGATTATATATATTTTGAAACAAGATATAAGAAAATAAGTAGACAAAAAAAGTTAATAACTATAATTTAAACTTGCATTTTCTTATTTAAAAGAGGGAAGTTTGAAAGTTTAAGCTTTTGAAATAAAAAATTTGAATTTCATTCTATAGGAATATATATATATATATATATATATGTATGTTGACATATATGTATTATTTGAAAGAGAATATGGTTTTGTGACTTTGGTTTTAAAATATCGATTTATATTTCAGGTTTAACTATTTCCTGAAATAATATTAATCCTAACAAACATCCAAAATTTATTTTATTATTATAAAAATTTTATTATAATTATTTTTTGAATCTCAAATTTTAAATTTCAAAATTGAATTTTAAATTTCAAAATTGAATTTTAAAGCTTAAATTTTAAATTTAAAACAAAGCAAGCAAGCAAAACATTCATTCAACCAAAAATTTAAAAATTAATTAAGGCATACCTGGTTTTTAGATCCATTTCTTCAATATTCTCGGAATTCTGAATTGATCTTATGGAATTTGATGATGATATCTGCTCTACTGCGACAGGCTCGTTTTTTTGGTCAGGATAGTATATTTATTTGCAGAATTTGAACACCGTATGAGAAAGATACCGAAGATTAGTAGTTCAACCATCTTGGTGTCAAAATTTGAATTTGAATTTTGAATGAATAGACACTTCAACTACTAGATAAAGCTCCAAAAGTCATGTCTCTTCACAATCTCTTCTTTTCTTCTTCTTCTTCTTCTTCTCGTTTTCCATTTTCAATCAAACTTTCTGGAGGCATAACTTCTTCGTTTCTTGACGGAATTGGACGAAATCAGTGGCAAATCAAAGAGGAATTCGAGGAATACGATCTAGTTGCAGTTTTGGGATGAATTTGGATGGTATTGGGGATCAGCAAGTCGAAACAGTAAGAGATATGAATAAAATCCCGTAACAGTTTTCAGTTTTGAATCGCCAACTTCAAACAGCCATATCACTCAATTTTGATCGGAATTTGACGATCTACCCATCAAATCGACCGCAAGAACGAAACTAAAATTTAGAAAAGGATTTGGGACAACATAGCCTAACCTTTGGATGCAATTTGAAGATCTTTGTCGATAGTTTTGGTTTCCTTCTCTCTTTATTCACCAAAACTTCATTTGATCATTACTTGATCAATTTTTGACGGAATCTCATGAAACCAGCGACATTACGAAGCAAATGAAGAGAAATACAGTATGAAGATAAGTGGTAGATGAAAATCCAAAGTTATAAAGTGATCTGGTACCCATTTCTTTGCTAATTTATATTATATATATATATCCATTTCTTCTAGATGTCTCTTCACTAACTGTCATTACTCTTCTCCTCTTTTTAATTTCTTTTCAGAATTTTAATTTTCAATAGCCACCATTTTGGAATTTGAATTTACAATAGCCACTTCACCCATCTTTTCAGAGTTTGAATATCGAATAGCCATATAACACATCTTTTCCTATAAAACAACACAACTTCTCAAATAATCAAATAGCTTTTCAGGTAATTCAAATGTCTTTTCAAATATTCAAATGACTTTTCAAATAATCAAATGACTTTTCAAAAGAACTAACTACAATAATATCATGAAGGTTTTGTAACATATCCATAGTTCAAAATTTAAAAACATTTCAAATTTCAAAATTTCAAATTTCAAAAATTAAATCATAATATCTTGATTTTTCAATAAAATTGAATGCAGACTCATCTAATACTTGATTCAATACATGACTTGAAACTAATGTTCAAAATTTCCATTTAATATTTTCAATAATCAGATTATGAACTTTTTGAAAGACCTTGCTCTGATACCAATTGTTGGGGACTGCGGAGTGGATTCAGGCAAAGCAAACACTAGAGGGGGGTGAATAGTGTTTATAAGAATAAAAAAAACACTAAAAACTAGAGAGAACTATGGGATGAATCAAACACCACAAACACAATCATAGGCATGGATTCAAACATAGATGCAAAATAAATAGAAATAAAATTGCAGAAAAGGAAAGAACACAACAGATTTTATACTAGTTCGGATCACTCCTATGCCCAGTCCCGCATAACGCTGGATTGTGCAGAGTTTTATTACTATTTTTAAATATCCAAATACAACCTCCTTGATTTCACGGCTCAACAAGGAGACACCGAATCCTATCCCTTGATTCGCGGCTCAACAAGGGCACACCGACTCCTGTTCCTTGATTTCATGGCTACAAGAATACACTGATTACTCTTTAACTTATAAACATGGTTTATTCAACCCAAGCAATTACAAATCAACCCTATAACTCTTCAATAGCACTTGATTCAGAGAGTAGAGAGTGTAGAGAGAAGAAGTTTGATCAAATCAGAAGTGAATTCGGTAGAGTATAAGTGTAAAAACCATAAAAATGATTAAGAATAATGGTAGGATGAATGAGGATGAAGATGAAGAAGAAGAGATGTTAAAAAATTCGGTTTTAACCTCTTTTTATAGAGTATGAAGGGTTGCAACGGTTCTGAAGCATTTCAAATAGTGAAAAGACACTTCCCTTGAAATTAGAAAAATAGCTGTTATACGTCGACATGTTTTTTTTGCTATGTCGACATACTCATGTGTATTTTTCATTTTCAAAATATTTTTCAAGTATTTTGATATAAAACTAATTATGGAAATTCTTAAGTAAAATTCTAGTGTTGTAAATTAATATCATATGATAAAAAATCATATGAAAACATACTTTTAAACTAAGTAAATATATTTATAAAATTATAAGGTTTTAAACTATATAAAGTATAAATATAATGTATATAAAAGAATTTAAGTTTGAAAAATCAGGAAAAATAAAAATAGAAACAAAATAGAGAGAATTAAGGATAAATAGAAAAACAAAACGGAGAGGATTGAGGATAGAATTGAAAATTAGAATTTGAAAATTAGAATTAGAATTTGAACCCGGAGTGTTGTTTAGAGTCTTGCAAAATTTAGACTCTATAAATATATTAATCTTGAACTCTTGAAATCTTGATTACTCATGAGTCTTGAAATTTCTCTAATCTTTGAATCTCTATCGTCTTTATAACTGTACAGTCTTCAGTAATATTTCCTGTATATAATTCCTGCATATATATATATATATATTCTATACAAAAAGTGTTAGCGTGTATTCTATATTCAATGATGATAGTTGGGTAGAAATATTTGTATGCTAACAACTTGTGAAACACTTCACGATTTGACTATGAGATGTTTAGCGTTGTTGTTGAGTTCATTTCAAATTTAATGAATGATTTTGAAATTATTTTTTTCTTAAGTGAAAAGAAATGTATTCCCGATTTTGGACAGGGAATGTTTTATAAAGATGTTTTATAAAACAGAAAGGATTTCGAGGGCTAAACCTGATGATTTCGAAATGATTTGGAAGTGTATTATGGTTTTACATTGTGGTTCATCGCGTATCCGATTAGTTGCTATTGATAACGTATCTGTTTGGTGGTAGAGAATTAATTCTCTTACTTAACACCCTTCTTTGAGACGTACGAACGTAAAGGTTATGTGATTAATAGTGAGTGATCATATGTGTGAATTGTTGATGTGAAGTACTATAGTTTGAACGTACCTATGACTATTATGTTGTGAAATGATTTTTTCCCACTTCGGGATATAAAATGATTTAGCAAGTATGTGGCTAAAGATTCGGGTAACCCGAGAGTGACTAAAAGTATGGGTGTTATCGCCTTAAATGGCTTTGGGCGGTGTATGCTTCCATGCATGGGAGGTGCATCGTCAGTGTAGCCTGCTCCATCGTGGGAGGTGCACATATATATATCGAGTTGGAGGGATGCGTATAGCTTGGTCTGAGGGCCGTGCATGATGTTTGGTTGCATACTTGTTTGTATGCATTGTTATGTTTTGGAATTCATATTTCCAAAGATTTTGGTTTGAGATCCCGAAGTGAAATCTACTTTGATATAAAAGCTAGATATGCATTTCAAATGATATAAAATGAAGAATCGGGAAATAAAGCCCAAAGGAATAATTTCTGTAAAGTGAATTGGATTGGGAAAATCCAAGTGTGGTGATTAATCTAAATGGGTATATTGGAAAATTGCATGTTGATTGATGCATTGTAGATCCATATCTCTATTAATGGTTGTTTTTTGTGCACTGGAATTCATGGGGGTAAACCCGTTCCGCATTAGCGGCGTGGTCCTGTGATTTTCCTTATCACTTATATAAGTTAATTTTAAATGAAGAGTTTCTCATACCAGTCCCATGACTGACTCGTAGTTTGCTTTTCCCTTCCAACCTTGGGTGCCCTTATTTTCCACACGGGCAATCGAGTGGTTTTTTTTGCAGATATTTATTTATTGAGCAGGATTCTGGATTGAAGCTTAAAGCTGTGTCCATAGCATTGATAGTCTTCCGCTGTGTTAGTTTATTTGTTTCCGCTGCATTGTATTACATTTATTGTAAATTAATCTTCCGCTGTATTATTATTTTTAGATGTACTATGATATATTTTGTACTCTGATGTAACATTATTATGATGTTTATAAAAGTCTTCTGTTTGTTCTGATGTGTTGTGCACCCAGAGTTAGCGTATCCGGTTTTCGAATGGTCTTGGTCGGTTTAGCAGTCGATTAGGTCCGAGCGAAATCTGTATCATTACAGTTGGTATTGAAGCTTTGGTTAA
The DNA here is from genome assembly GCA_030737875.1 of Allium sativum. Lineage (NCBI taxonomy): Eukaryota > Viridiplantae > Streptophyta > Magnoliopsida > Asparagales > Amaryllidaceae > Allium > Allium sativum. The sequence continues at coordinate 192,595,783 of CM060920.1, forward strand.
CTCAAATCTTTGGGATGCAACTTGTTAGAATGGAATAAAAGACTCATCAGAGGTAGGATTAGTAATATCCTATTGAAGAATCCTCATTAGAGATAGGATCAGTAGTATCCTAGAATGAGAAACTCATTAAAGATGGGGTTAGTAATGACCTAGAATGAGTTGAAAGTGAAAAGTTTGTAATTAACGTATTTGTGACTATATATATAATCCGATCTTACAAAACATGATTTTTAGCTATATAAAAGTTATATATTTGAAAATCTTATCAATTAATTGATTGATGGTTGTGTTGTGTGATTATTAGTTTAACTAATTAATAATATTGGAATATTGAAACCAATATGAGAATGAATAATAAGTAAATTTACCCAAATCAAATCAAATATTGAACTGGATTGAAAATTGATTGAAATTGCATGCATATACATCTATATATATTGAACAGGTCATAGCATGGAAGCTAAGAAGAGGAAAATCGTATGCTCAACAAATAGGTACATATTTACTGTATTTCTTGGGTTTTGATGATTTTATGAGCCGATTGGCTAGCCGCTTGGCTTTTTCTTTTTCTTTTGGATTGGTGAGGGCCCTGTGAGGCAAGTTGGGTTTTAAATATCAACCCGTACAAAGGATGTTATGGCGAATTTTTTTGAAAATTTAGGCTGTTAGCCAAATTTTTGAGAAATTAGAAAATTCTTAGAAACTGAAAAGTTGAAGAATGAAAGCCAGAATGAAAGTTGAGTTGGTTGGTTAAACAACTTTCAGCTCCGTTCCTTTTTGAGTATGAAATGATTTTAAGTGGAGGAGATTGTAACAACCCGGATTTTCAGAAAAAATTTAAAATTATTATTTTAGCGATTTTAACAGATTTTGAATATTTAAAATGATTTAGTTTAAATAATAACGACTAAAAATTTATTTTAATTGAAGTTAGAACGTATAAATTTATTTTAATTATAAAACGAGCCTGAAATGGCGCGGTGGTTTGTAAATTCGATTTTAAATTTCAATTGATTGTACAAAATTCAAAATAAGTCGAAATTGGACGAAACAAGAAATATTTGAATCTGTTTAATTATATCTTTCTAATGAATGTAAGAAATCGAGAATCCACTTTAAAAATTAAAAGTTATGTCTAGTTTAAAATTTGAAATAGTCGCTATATAATTTATATATATTTTAATATAATATATATAGTCCATAAAAATAGGCATTATGCAAACGACCTCTGTTTTCGACGAAACCTCTTCTGTTGGATCTGGAAGTCAAATTATAGCTAGATTCCAATTTTTATAATTTTTGGAATAAATATGTGAGCGTAGTGAATTTAAATGTGTTTGGTAATTTCAGTTTGAATTTAATCGACTAGAAATGACCTTTTTTCAGACAGTCTCCAAATTTGACGAAATTAGTTATGCTAGGACCGTATTGTCAAAACATAACTAGATTTATTTTTCTGCAATTTTTGGAGTCCGTATGTGGCCCCGGTAAATTACAATGTACGTTTGAATTCAATATATTTTAAATTAAAAGAAAACTGATCGAAATAGTCGAATTGGTTTACGGGACATATCCCATTGTGTTCGAAATGGGGGTATTTGGTTAGTGGCGACACTCGTTGGGTTTCATATGGATTTCGGACGAAAGAACTTCATGACAAAGGTTCGTTAAAATTAAATAACAATAAATTAATAGTGTAAGTAACCCTTATTTCTCAAACCCTAAGTCAAACCAAACCCCCTGGTCAAAATTGTTCTCTACCGCCATTTCTTGTCAATAAAAACGTGAGCTTTAAAAATGGTGATAAAATCAAATAAAAATCTGAAAATCTCAAATCTATATGAAATCCTTATCATTTGCTCTTCAATTCCATATATGTTTCGAAGTACTCGGTGATGATTTAATTCAGTGGAGAATTCCCAACGTGTGGCGTGGTTACTAGGGCTAGGGTTATGATAAATTGGGCGACTGGTTTGCAAAACAAAATATGGATTTGTGTTCGTGGGATCGGGGAGCACCTTAGGTGATTTTTTTGTGAGATCTCGGTGCTAAAACTCATGCTACCTCATGGTAGCAAACCATTTCAGGCGCGAAGTCGCACGTCAGGAGGAGCACTCGAGTTCAAGGAGAAGGGGATGGGGGTGTAGCATTTTTGAAGAGGAGTTTGTCGGAGGTCGTGGCGTTGAAAACCATGGAGAAACAAGGGAGAATGACGGAGAGATTGGAATCGACTTTTGCTGTGTGTTTCAGGGAATGGGCAGGCTATGTTTAACGATGGGGAAGAAGGAATGAGGAGCGGTATTTTAGCCATTCCTTTAAAATAAAAATATAGCACCAGCGGGGATTGAACCTGCGCCACTCTCATGAATGTCACATGTTCTAACCAATTGGACTACTTAGGCTTTTGTTATCAAGGCTTAGAACAATGGTGATCATTGTTCTTTTCTTATTCCCCCTTTTCAAGTTTGTTACAATATTTCATTTAAACCATTGCATGTAACCTTGTCAATTTGCATGCATCTTTTTCTTTCATTTTTCTTTTCTTGTTAATGCATAATATTTGTAAATCATTGCATGCAACATAATTACACTGCATGCAACCAATTTCTTCTTTCTTTTCTTTTCAATGCATGTATTTATTACATGCAATCATACATTATCGTTATTTTATTTTTCCTTTGAATATTTATGTCTATGCATATATATACACATTTTGCACTATTTGAATATTTAATTGTCATAAAATGCGGGGTGTTACATTCCCCACCCTTAGGAAATTTCGTCCCGAAATTTGATAAGGGTAAAAATAGAAAACCCCTCGCATAACATCCATCCATCTTGTGTGCACCCAATTTTTTCAAACATTGTGCACTTGTGCAAAGTGTAATACAAAATAGTAATACATGTATGCCTAAGCAGTACCTCTTATATATATGCAAAATTTACAAAAATCCTTTAAAAACTTGATGCGCACATCCTAAATATACTGGCAATTTTACATGAATGCAATATTTTGAAAATCAAAATGCATTTTCATCCAAATTTTCCCACACTCTTGCAGGGCAAGAGCGTAGTTCATCCAATTGTCGCATCCAAAATCCCACCAACCAACTTCTACTTTTTGAATTTTAGAAAAATCTAATTTTCCAAATTTGATTTCTTATGTTACAAAAAGTTGAAAAACGGAAAATTTCACGTCTTCCATTTTTCTTTTAGTCAACTTTTTCTGTCCATACTTGGATTTTGTGTAACTATCATTAAAGATTCCCTATTTTCCTATCCATGCACAACCCACATAAGAAAATTTTCTTTGTTACAGATTTTCTTTTCCAACTTATCATGGATATATTTATTCTTATTCGCCTTTTCTCTGAATTTTTCCATCTTTCATTAACTATCGTGTTTGTTGCTTTACTGAATTTGTTGTTTCCTTTTTAATTATACCATTATAGTTTTCTTAGCTTATTTAACTTAATCCTCTGATCTAAGTATAGTTTTAAATAAGCCTTCTAGTCCTTCAACTAAAACAGGAAAACAGAAACTCTACACTGCTACTACTGAGGCCAAGAATCTTAGGATATGTCCCCCACAAACAGAAAAATTCAAACAAAGGGATGTAAACACTTACTTGCCCTATACTGTCTAGTAGTCACCACTTGCTTTGTACTAACATAACTCTTTAAGCAACACCCTAGGGTTTTCAATGCTTATGCATTGTAAGGGAACTTACCACTATTCCAAGATATTCTCGCTATCTGCTTCATAGCCTCAAAACTTTTCCCGTCTTCCCTTCGCAATAATCCTCACCCACTCCATACTTTTAAATCACGGTTTGGCCTTTCCATTTCACTTTCCTTCCAAAAGTTAAAAAGATCAAAACTTTATTTTCCTCACCAAAACTTACTTTTGCCAAACCATAAAACATGTCATTTTATAAAAAAAATGTAAATCATTTTTTTTAAATCACAAAAACTGGAGTAGACGAGGACAACTATTTCTCAATTATGTTTACAACTACTCTTACTTACAATGCCAGTTCAGTTACTTACTACAAGGTGCAAACATCTACTCTATTCTTAATTTCTACAACTTATTTTGTCCACCCAACAAAATTTTCTCTTTTAAAACAATTTATCAAAAATGATTGTCAAAAGAATAGAGATTTCAAAACTTTCTTTACTGAAAATTCCATCTTTCGACAAAATGCAACATTTTCTAAGTTTTGGCTTTTAATCCTTTCATTCAATATAACAAGAAAACTAGCGAGCTATACATGCTCTATAATGTGCACATTTTATTGAGACAATTTTATTTTAGACAATTTTTTCACAAGAAATCACTGTTTCCAAAATATACCTCATTTTACTTTAAAACTCAATATGTACTTTTCAAATATGTTCTTTACATATTTTAAATATCAAAAACACTTTTAAGATTAAAACATGAAAACACCATAAACCTCTTTCCAAAAGCTTTTATAATTTCAAGTTCTTAAAAGTTAACCATGGTACCTAGACTTTCCTAGACACCCCCACAAAGTCAATTCTCTCAACTATATATATTCCTAATCCAATTTTTTTTAATTTTTAACCTTTCCCATTTAATAAGGTTTCGCTGCCAATATCCTGAAATATCATCACATAGGATTCAACTTTCTTCCATACAAAGTATATTATACACTTCTCACCCAAATTACCTAAGGGTCTCAAATTTTCATATTCATTCCTTTAGTATACAAAATAAATATCCCAACTGTTACCATATTATGCTTCTCCTATTTAGTGGGTTCCTCTATAGATCTATGTATATATGTAATATATTTATAATTTTAAAATACAAATACGTTCACTCACTAAATATATAGGAATCCTAAACCTGGGCTCTAATACCAAATGTAATAACCCGAATTCCGACAAACCGAACTTTTTTTCAAAATATTAATCTATCAAAACTCGTGTTGGTTTGTCTAGTATCCTGCAGAAAAGACAGAGATATAAAATATATCAGAGCTCAGAAAACATCTCACAGCGGAATGGATAAAATATAATATAATCAAAATATAGCCATACCCAGATAACAATACTGCCTAACCAGTATCCAAAGCTATCATATCTCTACCACAAGTCTAACCTGCGAGTGTGTGATATGGATGGGGTCAGAACACAAGTTCTGGTGACTGTATTTAAACTACACATTTTGGATAACCCTACATATACCGTTCAATTACATTTTCTTATTTATTAGGTTACTTAGGTTAACATCCCTCAAGGCTTATACACACGTCGTACCCATTTGCTTCACAGTGGATTAAGCTAATACAGTATATATGTGGCTACCACCAATATTAAGGTACAACCCGTGTTATTTCACTCGCACGGTCTCCGCCGTAACGCCACAAAAATATACACAGTCCCTCATCCTATGCCGGAGTGACGTACGGATCTCTGTATAACAATGCTACATTCCGCATAGAACCACCATCGCTATGCTACATAAGCGTACGGACTGCCATCTTCGAACCATTCGATCGAATCAGATTCCATCATAGAGTAATGCCCTAGAGTCTATGATACACCAGCCAAAGCAGACATGCATGTATCTAGACTTTCCCACGTACGTATCATCAATCATACTCGATGCCTTAACCACACATATCCTCTACTATGCACCGAGTTCCGTAATAGGGTTGTACAAGAAGCACGGAACTCGGCCAGGAGCTTTTTTGATATCTATATACACAGATGCTAAGATCTGCATTTTCAGTGGCTATAGTCCCACCCGACCCCTCCATCAACTAGTGAAAGACAAGCAGAATTGAGAGCCAGTGACCTGGCCCCAGAGAAAACAAATCCTAATTGGCCTGTCCCTCACCCATATCCTTGATTGCAAAGGATCTGTGGTCTTTTTGTTTAGCTCTCCATCTTTCCGCATCATGCATCACGTATCACGCTAATTGTCGATGGTTGGTACCCGACGACTTGCTATCAACAGATGGTTAGATCTGCCGGTAACTCGATAAAAATGGTCATAACCCGGCCTAGTCACAAGGCAACCGTGGATCATCGAATCACCTATGCCACCCTACAGCCTTCTGGCTGCTCCTATTGGCAGTCAAGGTATACTCACCGAGTAGTAACACGTGGACCTAACATCTGCGAGCACAGTCTGAACGTTGTCACCGCACAGAGGTCTACCAAGAGTACCCTCCACGTCTCAGGAAGTTGCATGCTTCCCCTTCTAGTCCTTCGAAGCCAGCAGAATATTAGTAGGACAACAGGCAGAACATGCAGAATAATCTGATGGATGTTTGCTCCCCTCATGTCCCATGGCATCACGATGATCTAACCCATTGGGTTATTCACCTTCATACGTACGGAATGGTCCAAGCGCTTCTGGTTGATGTGTTATTAGTCCCTATGTCTAAACATTTAATTACACGCTTGCTCTGGCTCATCAGAGTTCTAGTTAACTTAGTTATTCCCATTCACATAGACTTCTTATTCAAGTTACCATGTGCCTCTTTCTTATTAATTTCATTTATATAACTTAACCCATTTAAGTTTACTAATAAGCCCATAACATGTTATTCTTTAGAGTGTAATCCAATGTCTATAATCTACAATCTCTTTATATTATTCATTGTCTGAGTCCATAGTTACAATAACATGTTCTACTTACTATGTAATTAAGTATACTTCGCCTTAATTCACCTGTTTTCCGTTTAACATGTCACTCATTATTTATGATTAAATATAACTTATTTCATCCAATATATTCACCTCGTTCTTTCTTATTTACTCATAATTCCATCTTGCACTATTACTACAACTTGTCGTTGTTTACTTAATAACTTGGTTCTCTTAACTAAGGTTTACTAATAAGTTTCCTTTCCATTTATTATAACTTATATTATAAGTTCCGCTTGTCCCTAGGACAAGCCTACCTCTTATATAACATTCTTATTAATGTAATTAATTATAATAGGTTATTATCATTCGACTTCTTTTACTGTTGTAACTTTCATTCATTTCCTATTCATTTCCATTCATTTCCATTTATCACAATTAGTGCCATTTATTTCTATCCTTTTATATACATATATTCATATATATGTTTATGCACTAGACCTCTCACATTAAGACGACCACTTGTGGATGCTGGATTTACCGGGCGGTTCCGGGCAGACTTCTACCAGAAGTTGGACTTAACCTCGTATCTTAGCACTGTTACATATATATTTACGCACTAGACACCTCACATTAAATTATAAACTTGTGGATGCTGGATTTGTCGGGTGGTTCTGGGCAGACTTCTACCACAAGTTGAATTTAACCTCGTGTCTAAGTGCGGTTACAATTTTAAATTTTCTGTAAATTTAGGCATATCCATTCTTTCCAAATTTTGTTGTAATCTATTTTTACATGTCATACTTAATATCATATTAAGTCTTTTATCTGATTATCATGTCGCATGTTCTTCCTAACGTGTAATTAACTTCATTTTAAAATAAATCATTATATCATGTAATTATTCCATTCTAACAAGTTAACATGTAATTATCCCAATTCTTACAGTCAAGGGTTCAGGTACATAATATGCCACATATTAACATATAATTAAAACATGTATGTATACAACAGTGATCGTTTCCATATATTTTAACAGATTTATACATTTCAGCAGGTTTACATTTCAACATATTAACATTTCAACCTATTAACATTTCAATATATTAACGTTTCAACATATTAACATTTCAACATATTAATATTTCAACATATCATATTAATATTTCAACTTATCATATTAATATTTCAACATATTAACATTTCGACATATTAACATTTCAACATATTAATCATTTTAGCAGATTTACATTGCATATTAACGGGGAATGTCAAACGATAAGTATACCATTATCAAAAAGGTATAACTTAAATCCACTCACCTAGTTTCTTTTCAATTCATGAATCTAGTCCAGATCTAGCATTCCATGGTTCTCCCAACTGGACTAAATAACTATGGATCCATAATTCTCAACTAAAATAAAAAGGGAAGAAAGAGGAGAAAATTTAATTGACCAGATCTAAGAATATACCTTACTTTGAATAAAATTCTAAACACCTTCTTTATTAATATACATCCTTTTCCTCCTGATCTTGAATCAGAATTTTCTTAAACTAATTATTCTATTTTTCTAAAGAGACTTTAGGAGGAAGAAGAATGGCAGAGCTTAGGCAGCCTCTCAGAAAATGTGAGATTTAGGCTAGGCTCTACTAGCCTATTTATAGGTGTTTAGGATCTTATCGTACACGTAGTGCTGATTCAGCAACGAATTTGGTTAAGAAAACAGTACTGATTCATCAATGAATCTTCCCTGATCTGGGGTGGGCCGACCCCTCTATGGGTGTGTCGACCCTAGGGTCGACCCCCCTATGTGTGTGTCAACCCCAGGGGAGATCCCCCGGGTCCTGCGGGCATTTTAGGCAGATGTTTACCATTTTAACATTTTTAATTTTAAACGTTTGATTAGTGTCCTATTTTATTTTCTTTGATCTATTTAAATGTTATATTTACATATAATCTTCTTCTATGTATACAAAATTTCAAATTCCCACTTTACACGTATATATATATGCACAACTTTTATTTCGTTTTCAAAATTCAAACGGTGTTATGCCGTTATTTAATTCTTACCATATTTCTTTGATTGTAGCTTTCTTTTAAAATTTTCCTTTATATATATATTTTTGCACATAGATACGCATATATTTTTAAATACATGTATACATATATTTCTATACTTCCTTATATGTATAATTTTCCTTATATATGCGTTTATACATATTTTCTCTTTAGAACATGTGTTAATTTAGTCGTTCCTTTAAAATAAAAATTTGGCATCCGTTGGGATTGAACCTGCGCCGCTCTCATGAAAGTCAAATGCTCTAACCAACTAGACTACTTAGGCTTTTGTTACCAAGGCTTAGAACAATGGTGATCATTGTTCTTTTCTTATTCCTACTTTTCATGTTTGTTACAATATTTCATTTAAACCATTGCATGTAACCTTATCAATTTGCATGCATCATTTTGTTTCATTTTTCTTTTCTTATTAATGCATAATATTTATAAGTCATTGCATGCAATATAATAACACTACGTGCAACCAATTTCTTCTTTCTTTTCTTTTCAATGCATGTATTTATTACATGCAATCATACATTACCATTATTTTATTCTTATTTTAAATATTTATGTCTATGCATTTATATACATATATGCACTATTTAAATATATAATTTCATAAAATGTGGGGTGTAACGTGCAATTCTCCTGTCATCAGATTTGACGTTGCACCATTTAAATGTCTGAATCTCGGTGGCCTTCATTTTTCTTTGCAAAGTGGTGCTTTACACCTTCGTATTTGCTGCGAATGGTATTTATGGCACTCATTGCTTAAGCTGTCCCTACCAGGATTTGTTGTAGAGGTCACCGGATTTTGTTCAGGTTGTTAGGCGGAAATCGTTCGATGGCCTAAAATCAAAAATCATTTTTAGCAACTCCGAATGATTAATCAAAGGTTTGCACATATAAGATTTTGGCAAGCAACTTCACTTCTTCATTCATATGTACACGAAGTTTAACTACAATGCATGGAAAGTATTTACAACTTTTATAGGAACATGAATGAAAAGTTAATTGTAGTAGCGACATAGATGTTCGATGTTCCATGCCCTTGGGAATACTACTCCATCTATTATCTTTAACTTGAAAGTACCGTCCAAGAGTTTTTGACTTAAAAAATGGTTCCTTCCCAGTTAAGTCCGAAAATCCCAATTCCAGTCATTATCTTCTTCAACACCGGATCTCCCTCTTCAAAGGTTATCTGTTTGACTTTCATATTAAAGTGCCTTGCAACCCTCGTTTAGTGGGCATCGACTCTCAGTTCTGCCTCAGCTCTACTTTACTCGAGTAGGTCAAGTGCTTCGAGCTGCTGCTTCTCATTCTCTGCTTGGTTGAAATGAATTCTGCAGTGAGTAGTACTTCTAGCTGTACCGGAATCATAGCTTTGGACCCAAAGGCAAGCAAGAACGGGTATGCCCCGTCGCAGTTTTGTGAGTCGTGTGATACGCCAATAGTGCAAGTGGAAGCTTTTTTACCCAACTACCTTTGGATTTTTCAAGACGCTTCTTGATAGTCGATTTTGTTTACTACTTCGACTTGCCCGTTAACCTGGGGATGAGCAACTGCTGCGAAACTCTTCTGAATCTTGTACCTAGTACAGAAACTTTTGGTCGTCGATTTCAAATTGCGTTCCATTGTCTGTGATTATCTTCTACGGCACACCGAATCCACATATGATACTCTTCAAAACAAAGTGATCTTCTTTTTGAAGTAATGGTGGCCAACGGCTCTTCTTTTACCCATTTAGTGAAGTAATCGACAACTACAATGGAATATTTGTAATTAGACTTTGTTGTAGGGAGTGCCCCAATTAGGTCAATACCCCAAACTGCAAATGGCCACGGATTGATCATTTGGCTCAACTCCGTAGATGGTGCTCTTGGAATCTTTGCAAACCTCTGACATCGATCACATTTCTTGGTGCAATTTGCGGAGTCTAAGTTTATATAAGGTCAGAAATTACCGTATTGCAGAGTTTTCTTGGCCAATGTTTGTCCTCCTATATGACCTCTACACTCTCCCTCATGAAGCTCTGCTAAGATTGGCCCAGATTCCTTTTCTATCACGCATCAAAGCAAAGGCATAGAGAAGCCCCACTTGTATAGACGACCATCCTGAATGAGATATAAAGATGCTTTCTGGAGCAATTTCTTTCATTTCTTTGAATCATTTGGGAGTTCTCCCGTGAGGAGATAATTTTTGATTGGAGTCATCCATGAGTCTAGCTCTATGGCGATTTCCATGATCCAATCTATGTCATTATCATCAGTGCTGGGATTTGAAAGGACTTTAACTGGAACTAGTCCCAACATCTGAGCATCTCCTTTACTAGCAAGTTTGGCAAGTGTAACACCCCACCTCCGCCAGGGCCATTCACGAGAGAATGCACTAGCTTTGGAGGGGTGTTGTCTAGGTAAACATGCACAGAGATATCACAAGACAGAACATAGATAAATAAATAAGTAAAGCAGCGGTAGAAATTTAAAAAACCATACTTAACCATTTCAATACCGAATAGTCAACTTACATCAAAGTACTTAGTCATTATTTTCCAACTACCATAAGTCTAGAAAACATAAACTGAAAATAACATAAAGTAAACTATCCCTAAGATAGATGTGATGAAGCCATAGCAAGCTCAAGTCCAAACCGTACATGAGCTGTCAAGAAAGCAAGCCAAATGTCCAAGCTAAGCACTAGTGTTCCCTCCCTGAGAACCTTGGGGGGGGGGGAAACGGAAGAAAAGAGGCGAAAGAAAAAGGGTCAGTCATAAAGACTGGTAAGTCCTACCTACTATTAGTATAAAAACTAATAAAGTTAACTAAACATGAGAAACTGAGATGGAACATAAAGATGGTAACTAACTGGCATGATAAATAGATAACAAGGTAGATCAAGTGTGGCATCACATATACAAGGTTTAGTTTTGCACCAATAGTACTAGTATTCCAACCCATGTCAAGTATAAACAAGAAATGATCCCTTGGCCCAATATCATGAGATGACCCAAGTCAAGGTCCAACTACACGGCCTAGTCGATCGGCTCCCTATAAGCCTAACTCGTCGAGTGTCGGTGTCATACGACCCAATCACGAATGTAGCTACTCTGTGCTAGGTCCACCCTAGGGTGTATCAAGCCCTAGGGTGCCAACCACTGACACCATTACAAGCACGCACAGTGTACAACTACTGGTGCCCACGCTTGCTTTTTCAACTACGGACTACGTGCACGACCATAGTCCGCCTGAACCTACAATGGCGCACCAAACTCTGCCGTCATTTTGGTCGCTTACAATCAGCCCAGTAATCGTGCCCCACCCTAGCCTAGTCCCTAGGGTATCGTTGATACATCCAAGAGGGTTACTGCTGAAAAGGACCACGTAACTAGGGTTTCTAACGGGTTAAGTGTGGTTAACCCTATCCAATCATGTATCAAGTTGGTTAAGTGTACCCAAGTGGTTCATGACTTAACCCCATCCAATCATGTATCAAGTTGGTTAAGTGTCTCCAAGTGGTTCATGACTTAACCCTAACATGTGACATTAATTAATTTAATGCACCCAACCTCTCACATTAGACTTTGTTATGGTTACTGGATATGCCGGGCGGGTCCGGGCAGCTTTACACCACAACCTAGTCTAACCTCGGGTTTCAAGCGCGATATGACCAACTTCTCACATTGGGTCCTATTGTTTGTAACCACTGGATTTGCCGGGCGGTTCCAGGCAGATTTACGCTACAAACTCAACCTAACCTCGAGTTGGCCATTTATGGTTTTCTACATGTCATGACTATATTCAAGTTTTCAAGCATAATAAAGTTTGATGTCACATTTCAAGTCATGTTTTTCATGTCATTTCAAGTTTGCCTAACTACCCATAACGTATCCCCATCGCACATAAATTCGCATTAACACAAGTGAATCAAGGAACATACAAATATAACCAAGAGGGGCATAAGGTTGGTAAAGTTGGTCATAAGTTAAACATGATGATATTTGAGGCAAAGGTGTTCATCACAACTAGCATATAGGATTATTGGCCTCAAAACATGTATGACATCAAACTTAGCAAATAAACTTGTGGGTAGCATGTAGTTCAACATCATAGGCAAGGTGATAACATGATAATAGTTGACATAGGGTGATAAACTTGTGGGTAGCATGTAGTTCAACATCATAGGCAAGTTTACATCAAGGTTATGAGGGGTTCTAGGTTGCATTATGCATAATCCCCACATAAAGCTCATAGCTTTCTACCCAAAAATCAAGGTAAATGGTACTAGGTTCATGATAGTGCCACAATCACAGATCGAAAGAGTCATAAATGGATCTATGCATACAAATATAGCCCCAAAGACAAGTATTATACCAAAAGTCCCATTTCAACTTGCTACATGATCATATTAACTTCATAGTTTAAATCTAAGAGTAGAGTGGGGCTTACAAAGCGTAGCTATGAGAACTAGAACCAAATAGAACAAGATAGAGACGTTGTAGAAGCTCTAGGAATGATGTAGCAACACAAATAGCCTTGAGAATAAGTAGCTCCTTTGATTTGATGAAGAAAGATGGCTCCTTTTTGCCTTAGAAGCTCTCAAGATGAAGATGGAGGCCATGATTAGGGAGCATTTTGGCAGAATTTAGTTGTTAGGATGATTTGTGATGGTTTAGGCTAGGTATTAGGGTGTTTTTATAGGCGTAGAGACTAGTTTAGGCCATAGGATTAACCCTAGTTTAGATCTGAACCATCAAATCCCATCGCAGGCTAGCTGAGCAGACCAAAGGAGCAAACAGGTGCACCAGGGAAAACCTGGCCGACCAGGGAGGTCGACCCCCAGGTCGACACCCAGGTCGACACCCCTGTCGAACTAGGGGGGGCAGGTCGACACCCCAGGCGACCCCCCAGTCGACCTGGGGTAGGGCGGGAAATTTTCCCGCCCAATCTTCTTCTGGCTGAATTTGAATTTCGGGCTGAATTTTGAATTTTCTGAAATCTTCTATGGGCTATAACTTGGTCATACAGACTCCGATTTACGAAATTTCGGACTCATTTTCAAGTAGAATTTCGAGACGAACGCAATGGCGTAACCCGTTCCCATTGATTCTTAACTTATGATTTAATTATGCCCAGATTTCTTGTTTTAACATGTTATTAAAAATTCGGGTTGTTGCATTCTCCCCACCTCAAAGGATTTCTTCCCCGAAATCTCCAAGTTAGGAAGAACGTATCCTACCATCCATCATCCATCTACTCAAACATCATCCACAAGTAACCGTTTTCCTTAAAAGATTTCTAATGCTGTATGAACATATGCAAGAGTGTGTGTATATGCACCTATCTAATGTGAAAATCAGGCGGTTACTGACTCAGTAAACCTCCTTAATGCAGAATATGTTAGTGAAATGAGTCCAAATGTATGCAAATTCCTAACATAATTTATAATCTCTACATGAGTGCACATAACATTCATTCATATGCAACATCCACGTGATAGCATAACAAGTTTCATCCATGAATAAGCATAAACACTCATGCATATGCAATTTGAAAGTGTGTGAGCCGATCTTAGTGCCTAACGTGTATCATGCATCCACGAGTAACCACTTGCAAACACTTGCAAACATTGGCAAACATCAAGCATAACATGTTTCAAATACATGTTTCATCCAAAGGGTTTCTACCTAAGGTTCTCATGACAAGATTAACGGAATAACAAGATAAACATGGATAGCAAAGAAAGATATGCTAACTAGGAAAGGAGATTGAGAATGTACCTCAAAAAGGAATGGATAAAGCCCACGCATCTTCTCCTCGGTTTCCCAAGTTGCATCTTCGTCAACTTCACTCCACTGAACCTTTACTAACTTGACTTCTTGATTCCTCAGCTTCTTGATCTCCGTTCCCAAGATACGAATCAGAGCTCGCCTCAGGGTTGCCTCTTTCTCTACCTCCACGTCTTCAAGAATGCTAGGCTCAACTACTTCGGCTGATTTATGTAGGCATTTTCGGAGATGTGAGACATAAAAGACATTGTGCACTCCAGCCAGCTTCTTGGGCAATTCCACCCTATAAGCCATTTGCCCAATCTTCTCGATGATAGGGAAGGGTCCAACGAACCTTGGTGCTAGCTTTCCAACTGCTCTAAAACGAACCACATTTCGCAAAGGAGAGACCTTCACAAAGACCATATCTCCAACTTCAAACTCTAAGTCTGTCCTTCGCTTGTCTGCATAGGATTTCTGTCTGTCTTGGGCCATTTTCATCCGCCTTCGAATCAACTCAACTTTCTCGGATGTGTCCCTTATCATGTCAGGCTCAAGTATAAGCTTATCCGTCGTCTCCTACCAACATGTTGGTGACCTGCACGGCCTCCCACACAAAGCTTCGAATGGTGCCATCCCTATGCTTGCTTGGTAGCTGTTATTATAAGCAAACTCTTCGAGAGGAAGGTGGTCTTCCCAAGTGCCACCAAAGTCAAGAATGCATAGCCTCAACAGATCTTCTAGTACCCTATTCACCCTTTCGGTCTGACCATCCGTCTGTGGGTGATAGGCCGTACTTAGATTCAATCGCGTACCCATCGCTTCTTGCAAACTATTCCAAAATTGGCTAGTGAAGATTGGGTCACGATCGCTAACTATGCTAGAAGGAACTCCATGCAATCGCACTATCTCCCGAAGATAAACAGATGCTAGCCATGATGCGGTCCTCTTGCTCTTCACTAGAATGAAATGTGCGCTCTTCGTGAGTCTATCCACTATGACCCATATGCTAGTATTCCCCTTCCTTGATCTCGGCAATCCATCCACAAAATCCATAGAGATACTTTCCCACTTCCATTGCGGGACCTCCAATGGATGTAGTAGCCCACCGGGCTTCTTCGACTTGGCCTTTATTTGTTGGCAAACAATGCATCTAGAAACAAACTCTTCAACATCCTTTTTCATCCCATCCCAAAAGAAATTGCGCTTCATATCCCGGTACATCTTATCCCCTCCGGGATGTATAGTCATCCTCGAGTGATGCGCCTCATCAAGAACTTTATTTACTAAGTCTCCCACTCGTGGGACACATAGTCTACCATCACGCCTTAGCCATCCCTTGTCATCAATAGTGTATCAAGCGAGGTGACTTGACGTCTCACCACGAATCAACTTGTCCATGATCTCGACTATCTACGGGTCTACCCTCTGTGAAGCCCTAACTTGATCAAGAAGTGTAGGTCTAAGCTCAAGGGATGCTAACGAACTAGTCATCGACTCAACAGCAGGTGCAAAATCAAAGGTTGCCAGGAACTCTAGGCTCTTCATCTCAACAAACAAGGGACTCAAAGTAAACCTTCTTCTACTTAGCGCATCCGCCACAACATTACCCTTGCCAGGGGTATAAGCTATATCGAAGTAATATGATGCCAAGAATTCCATCCACCTCTGTTGCCTTATATTCAAATCTTTCTACGAGAAGAGGTACTTGAGCGACTTGTGATCAGTATGTTGTATATAACGGTGTTGTATACACAATTATATGATTTTTGTTTGATGATAACAACCAAATATATATTTATATAAATGTGTTTGTTATTGTACTGTTCATTACAACACAGACTGTAATATAATATTTATATTTAAATAGAATACGACTGTATACACATTCATATATTTATACAGTATTTTATTTAAATTGAATATTCTATTTCAACTTTCAAACAATACAATCTTTTATAACTCCACTATTTGAATACATCACTGATATACATTAACAGAACATTGTACTTGTAAATAAACAGAATTTAATAGACAAGTTTATTTGAACACAATAAAATAATATTTTATTTCGATCAAACTGGTTTATTACAATATTCAGTACAATTCACATATTTATACACTGCTCTTCACTACAACTCTCACACTCAGTTACAGTCACACAGTCACTCATATACACTGTCTCTCTGGTCTTCAGTTTCATTGTCTTCTGTCTTCTATAAGCTTCACAGTCAATCTAGTCTTCATACCTGTCATATATAGAAACACACACACAGTACACTGCAATAGAAATGAAATAGAATACATGCAAATATAATTTTTATTTTTGAAAAATTATTTGCCTCAGAATTTCGGTGTGTTTCTCATCATTTTTCTGACTCGATCTGATTTGATCAGCCTCGACATAATCACACTAGTTTGCTGATTTTTGATCAGCCTCAACATAGTGTGACTAGTCTGCTGATATACATATAAACACAAATGTCAAAATCAACACAAGACAGGTCAAAGGAGAAATGGAAATCAAATATGCATATAAAATCAGCAAAGAGGCAAAATATAAATGATAGTGCAAAAAGAAATAAAAAAAATAAATCATTTCAGCAAGTACAAGAATTCAACAACACAGCATGACATCCGTATACATGAGTGATAAATGGTCAAGGCAATACAAGGAGTGATTCAGCATGGTGCCAATACAAAAAGAAAGGTAGCCAAGAAAAAGTCAAAGTGAACAACAAGGTCACAAGAGCCAAGGAGGTGTGCAAGTGTTGTTAACTACACAGCTATACAAAATGGTGCAAGAGTACATAGTTCATGTATGATAATGCACAAAGCAAGTCAAAGTTCACACAGCAAATACATCAATGCAAAATGGCCGAGAACAACAATAATGGTCAAGCTAAACCAACATAGAACAGCAAGAATGCATGGTCAAGATGGTGATGATCCACTCAAGCTAAGCCTAAAAGCACAAGTGTAACATGTATGTGTTGAGTATGGTGCAGCATGGATGAGTCAGCAAGCATGGCAGTTTGACAGTCAACACAAATGAAACTGCAAATTGATTTTAGTTTGCAAAACATATACAACAAAGTAATGAAGATAGTGAGCTCAAGATGAAAAGGGCAAGCAATACAAAGTGGAGCTACAGCATGTAGAGTGAGATAAGTGCAACAATACAACTCAACATCCCAGGTGTGTGAACATGTATAGGTGATGATGTATCAGATTCATGTCAGGGCAGTGAATGCACAAGGGCAACATAGTTCAAGACAATATCAAGTTCAGAAATACCAAAACAGTTCAGCTATGGTCGAGTCAGCCTAAAGATGTAAAAGAACAGAAAATATTGCAGCTCAACATGTATATACAAATACAAGTGCATGGGTGTTCATTTCAACTCATGGATGGTGCAACTACACATGCACAACTTCAGGACAAGTGAAGTTTTTAGTCAAAAAATCTTTATAGTTAATCATGCAAAAGTTTTTTCTTTTGGACATTTGAACAGAAATCGTGCAAGACATGTTTAATGGCATGAAATGTTTTCCAACAATACATATATAGCAAGCCCAATAGTTTTCCAGAAATAAAAATTCAATCCAGGAAAAAATGTTTTTGGCAAGGTTTATAAAGTTTCCACAAATTCATTCAAAGGAACAAAACCAGACATCACTTAATTTCCAGAAATGCAATTGTCAAAGACCAAAAATTCGCATTAATTCTTTCCTGTTTTTGTTGATAAATCAATCATAGATTTTGAACTAGGAAGAAAATGTTTTCCTGCAGTAAATTGGAAAGTTCATTATTTGGGTGAAAATTCATTTTGGGCAACTCGACTCAAATCAATTCAAGCCTTCCCAGTTTTGATTCAATCAGGAAATCCAAACAAGGTAAGAGGAATTTGTCTCATTCTTTCAAAAGGGCACGCATAGTTCAAATTTAAGCCGAATATTCAAAGCAGGAAATCTCACAATATTTTCGGAAGCAAAAGAGGAAATCTTGTATTCAATCAAATTCAGAAATCAAATGAGGAAATCGCAATGAAATCAATCAAGGCATATACGAAATCAGAGGTTATTAGGGTTTTATTTTTACCCTATATTACACACAGATTCATCACAGGCAAGGTGACAAGAAATCGAAAAAAAAAACAAAACCCAACATCTCAGATCGTAAACTAAACCCACAAATCAATTCAAGCATTCCAAAGCAAAATTGAAAAAGAAATTTCAGAGGAAATCACCAAATTTTGTTATCATTTTTCGATCATCAGTATTCCAACTCGAAGCGTCAGAGAGCCACACAGTTTTGAGCATCAAAGAAGAATCTTTTCAGATTAATATCACAATCGATTTGGGATTCAAATCAGAAACCCTAGCCGCCATTTATTTTCTCCAGTAAAAGAAGAACAATCGGGCAAAAATGAATAGAAATTGGGCTGGCCGACATTTCTAAATAAAAAGGGGATGACCCCTTATTTTATTTCCTAAGGGTTTTTATTTATTTACCTTTGTTTTTGTTTTTTGTTTTTTGTTGTTGTTCTTTTTGTGTTGTAAAAACAATTCTGAACAGTTTTTCTAGAAGTCTGTAAAGTTCTAGAGTTCCAGTCAGGGTGTTGACTGGCAGTCTACTAGAGTCTGTAAATTCTAGGGTTACGAGTTACAGGGTTTGTAATTCAGGAAATCTGATCTAAGGGATTGGATCAGTGTACGGTTTTGAGGGTAGGGTTAGAATAGGAGCAGGGATTGCGAGTGTACATGGTCTTGTATGCGGGATCTGTTCTATCACCTTGTAGAAACCTTATGATTGCAACAGTAGGCAGGATTTTGCCGAAGCTGGGTATTTCTGTGTGTTATTTACTTTCTGCATTTACTTACTCTGTAATTATCTGTGCTGCGACTAATTTCTAATATTTCAATTAACTGTAATAAACCCTATTCACCCCCCTCTAGGGTTAATCTAGATCCAACATTTGGTATCAGAGCTGGTATAAGGTTACAAAATGATAGGGAGTTCTCGCTCTGTGATCTAGTGGCGAAGTAGTGACTCTTATCCCTACATGTCCGTGGGTGGTTGTCCATGTCGAGAGGCAGGACGTGAAATCAGTCTCTGAGGTACCTTTGTTTGCCACCGGGGCGTTATTAAAATCCTCGAGAAAGCGAGAACATTTGGTATCAGAGCTTGGTTTTTGATTAACTCTAGAATCATGTTTTCCCCTTGTTGTCAGTCTTCTGAGAGCCAGTCCAGTTCATCTACAACTATTTTCAATGGAATAGATTTTTCAAACTGGAAATCCGAAATAGAATTTTATTTAAAATCTGTTAATATTAAATGTTGGGATACTGTTATCAATGGGAGTGATATGTCTGATAATAGAAACATTGTTTTCGATTCTCGTGCTATGAATATCATATTTGACTATCTCAGTACAGAACAGTTTTGTGAAAACCCGTAACTTCCCCGTAAAGGAAAGCCGCGGATAGTTCGAGAACAAGCCACAACAGAACGCATATAAAAGAACATTTCATCGCTTATTACAACAATGCATCAGATTACAAGAATATACAGAGTATAAATGAATATTAAACAGAAATATCAGAGATTTAAATTACATTTAAGTACATCGCAGCGGAAAATAATACAATACACAACTAGAATGAGATATACGGATACAAAGCTTTCCGGATATCGTTCCAGCTGTAAACCAGGATCCTGTGAATATAAATCTGCAAAACCAAAACTACTAGCTGCCCGTGCGAAAAATAGGGGCACCCAGAGTTTAGGTTAAAACAATAAACTCCAGGTCAGTCCTGTGACTGGTGTGAGAACTAAAATAGTTATTAATCTTTATTTTTAAAGTTAGGTAAATCAAGGGACCACGCCGTATAACACGGAACGGGTTTCCTCCCAAGAATACCAGTGCATAAAACAAACAGCGCAATGCTAAATAAAGAAAAATGAAGCTGTTATAAGACCCAGGTCCCATCACACAATGCAACGCAGCCGAGGATAGGGTTTTCCCTTATAACAGCCAAAGAATGCTTGATACGTTTAAAACAAATCATTTGATACTATTATAAGTGCATAGTGTATAAAACAACTTCAAATCATAAGTATCAATCATAGGCGGCATGGGTACCATATATCATGTCGCCATACTAGGCTCTACAAATAAAACCGCAAATGTCACGTATTTGGAAATTGGATTTCCATCTATGAACCGAGGCAAAAGATAGTCCTCAACCGATTCGAGACGCTCTAGCCCGCCCCTCAGGACCCAGACTCAGGTGGGCCCTTGGATCCTCAGGGCCAGTCCACCGATGTGGATTAAACTTAAACCCTGGACATGCATTTCCCCGCCCTATGGGGCGTAAACGAGCCAACTAAATGACTCCATCGGTTCGAGAACGACCGATCAATCCGAGGCACCTCGCAACAGCAACAACCACATAAGTCAAACTCGTCAGGGCGTGTAAAACCACTGACGCCACTTCTAGCTAGAAAGAAACGCATGCCCTCCCTGACGTCCTCTCCCGTTTTTGGTTCATACCGGGTGTGAAACACGCGAGGTAAATGTTACACAAAGCTACGCCACAAAGGCCGTGCTTTGATCATCAACCACAAGACTTTGCTTTTCAACAGAAGCCTCGATCAATTGCCACTTAGGCATGCCCCACAGGCAATTCACTCCATGCGTTTGATATCCATCAATATATAACCCCTGAGCTCGTACGTCTCAGAGAAGGGCGTTAAGCAAGAGAATAAATTCTCCGCCGCCAAACAGATATATATTTAATAGAGATCAATCACACAGACTAAAATCCAATGTCAGACACACAGTCCATTTACAAGTCCGTTCTGGGGCTGAACGAAACCGGAGGCACCTAGTACCCCGCATATCCATCGATCTCCAAGTACGTCTGGATGATCACCAACTGTTTCCATCTTCTTGGGTGTACAGCCCAATCAAGATCATCAGTAATTATCCAAACGACATGAAGACTTCCGGTCTTCGACCACCGTCTTCATCTTCGACTTATCGTCGTATCAGTTATTCAGAATGGGATAAACCCGGTCTTTCCGAATAACTCGCGTATATTTTAAATAAGTGTTACACAAACACAACATACGCCTCATTCCAATTCATCAGTCACTAACCGTAAATTAATCAAGAGAATAATTCCCCAAATATTAACCCCGAAGGCCGAAACCAACATCAGATCAATATCCAGAAAACCATTCTGCTTAGCTAACCGACAGTTAGTTTCTAAATTTCACATTCATAGGGAAAGGTTCCCATTAATTTTATCCAAGATAAATTCCTTGAATTTATTCTTTATTCTATTTTTGAATCTCAATTCAAACTAGTCGGGATTAGCGAACCTTACCGAAGTAATCATTTAGTTTAATTTCCCAATCCCAACCTATTCATCCCATGAAGTAAAACTGGTTATACTTCATATCTAACACCACAGTGTTATCGGTAAATTCAATTACCATTTCACGTTCAAATCTGATTAAAGATTTAACTATCGCCTGGAGCAAAACTGGTGATACTCCATTCTCGATTATTTCAATCTAATTAAAGATTCATTAAAACTCCACTTAGTTTTATTCTTCGATTGGGTTAAAGAATCAGTGTCATTTAAAACACGGTTCACGATAAACCCAAAATCACATTCCATTAATTATCGGGTTAAAGAACAAGTGTTATTTAAAACACTGTTCACGATAAACCCAAAAATCAATACCAATTCAATTCCAATTAAATATAATTTAATTGGTACACTTCATTAAATCTAAATAAAAAGATTTAATCTTTTCTCAACTGGGTTCAAGAACAGTGTTAGTGAAGACACCATTCACGACAAACCTAAATCGCGTTTGATATTCAATATAAGGCTCTGAATAGAAAATATATCGGCTTATATTCAATATCAAATTCTACGATTAACAAATGTCGTATTGGAAATAACGATATAAATATATCTTTCAAATTTCCATAACAACATATGTATAATCACGAATTCCAACATCGAAATATCCCGAACACAATTTCGATTCAAATCCACTCCAATGCAATCATTGGAAATTCTGGTTATTTTTAAAACCCTTTTCAAATTCAATTTATTTATTTAAAAATAAATAGAATTATATTTCTAGTTCAAAACTAGTTCATTTCGATAAAAAAATCTATTTTATCTTTTCAAATATGGAGTTTTTTCATCCCAAATCTTCCCAAATCATTTCTTATGATTTTACACGAATTATTACTATTTTTAATAATTTTATCAAGGCCCGTACAGTCGATTTCCAACAATGGCCATCGAACTGCACTTACCGCGACCTTTTTCGAATTTGATTTGGACATAATTCCAAATCCAACCGTTAGATTTCTAATATCTAATATTATTTAGAAAGCTCTTTTCGATACGAACCCAACGGTTCCGGTTTTAGGAGAATCCGACGGTCGGATCTCCTGCAATGTCCGTTTGAAATAAATGGTCGAAATTCACGAACTGCCGCGGCGCGGCACGTTCTATTCAGGCCATTATATTATATATATAATATATATAATATATATTTCGTCGATTTCTATTTAAAACGAATTATATAAATAGTTTTAAAATTCGTTTCAAAAGCAATTTCAACTTCCATTTCAATTCAAATCAAAATTGAATTCTTCTTTATAAATTCGTTTTAAAATTCATTTCTATTCAATTCAAATTTCAATTCAATTTGAATTCGTTTTCAATTCATTTCGAAATCGTTTTCAATTCAATTCATTTCGAAATCGTTAAAATCGATATAAATATCGTTCACGTCAAAATGGCGTCAAACTAATCAACACGGCTTCATAAATTTCTATTTTCAAATATTCTATTTCAAATATTTCTTTTTCAAAATAGTTGTTATTATCAAAATATTTCGTTCAACACATGACCAATCTCAATGGATGAGTACTGTCAACACATGAACTTTTATTTTATATCGATAAAGATGTAAATTTTATTACTAAAATATTTCGTTCAACACATGACCAATCTCAATGGATGAGTACTGTCAACACATGAACTTTTATTTTATATCGATAAAGATGTAAATTTTATTACTAAAATATTTCGTTCAACACATGACCAATCTCAATGGATGAGTACTGTCAACACATGAACTTTTATTTTATATCGATAAAGATGTAAATTTTATTACTAAAATATTTCGTTCAACACATGACCAATCTCAATGGATGAGTACTGTCAACACATGAACTTTTATTTTATAATATTCTTTATTTTTCAAATTGGAATGAGGCCCAATCAATCACCATATAATGTTAATTATATGGATTTTCATACATTACACACATATAATAGCATTGAAAATAATCAACCATCAACCAAAGTGCACTACACTGTATAAGCATCAAATATAGATACCTAACGCTTATAACAGCTTGTCAATCTATCGATCGACATATTTAATCAATCAGGATGAGTGAACTTCAAATTTCATCCCAACACCCGTGTGGGGTTTCAAACAATCACACAAATATTTTATTTGTGCAGTCGGGCGATGTGTAAAATTTATCGTCCCAATCAATGTCCTTCAAATAGGTGTACATAAACAAACCGTCCGGTTTGTAAATGAATATTTCATTTTATTCACTTTCACTATATTCATATTCACGTTAAAAATTATATTTTTTAACGATAAAACATTTTATTCCAACATATGAATTTCTATTATTCATTTACACAATAAAATGATATTTTTATTTTCTAACATATTTTAGAAAATTTCGGCGGCATAACGGCACGATACTAGAAACGGGACGAGGCCTAGCCTTATCCCCGGTCTAGTGAAGGCCCACGCCATTCACACATCAATCAAAATACCAAACAACCAAATTCAAATCAAATCATATAACTAATCTATGCAACCAAACAAACAAGTCCATGGTCTGTGGACGATTGTGTCGGGTGCTACTAAGCACCGTCTGCATCCTAGTATATATATATAAATAGAAATGAAATTGAAAGGTGAGAAGTTCTCACCAATAGCTATCCAACCATCTCGACTCTTCTTTTGCAGAATTCTTCGTCGTTCTCGCCTTTTTGTCACCTTCGCTGACCGTAGCCACTACATACATAAAAATCGAATTTTTACTTCGCTATTCAATATATAAAAATCGAATTTTTACTTTGTTGTTCAATATATAAAAATCGAATTTTTACTTTGTTGTTCAATATATAAAAATCGAATTTTTACTTTGTTGTTCAATATATAAAAATCGAATTTTTACTTTATTGTTCAATATATAAAAATCGAATTTTTACTTCGCTATTTCTATTTCATAGACTATGTATATTTTATTTCAAAAACAATGTGACATACATTTTCAAAACAACATTCTAAGTTATATTTTCAAAATCGAATTCTAATTCGTACCTTTCAAATACAAAGGTATATTTACATTTTTATAAAAACAACTTCGTATATATTTTATATAAAAACAACTTCATGTATGAAAACCAGATTTTTCATTGTTGTTGTCTATTGCAGAAATTATATTTTTATGCAAAGTTATATATAAAAATTCAGATTTTACAATAATGTATATATATAAAAAAAAAAAGATTTTGAATAGTGTATATTGAAAAGGGAAAGCTCACTGTGTCTTATCGTTCTTCATCCGTATGCGTTCGACCTATTGCTCTCGAAAGAACCCATCAGTTCACCACAGAATCCTCACCACCGCTCGTCCCTCAGGTGATCGGAAGTGTATCGCCGACCACCCCTTTGAAGCCCCGTAAATTTTCTGAAGCACGAACTAAAAAGAAACCCATCAGCTCCAAACTTCCCACCATCGCCAATCCTCCCAACGTTGACCGGAACCCCATCTGAACGCCTCTCGGCGTTGACCTTGGCATGAGACACCACCGCCGCGAGCGATGTTGGTCGCGGTCCCCCCAGCACCCCCAGATTTCGTTCATAATCCCGCCCCTTTGGATGAAAAAATCGAGCAATTTAGGGCACGAGAAATGATCTCAGCCGTATGTGATCGAAGTTCAGGAATCACTCTTTAATTTCCCCTTTAAATTCATGTTGTAATTCTTCACGGTTTTGGAGAAGATTTGGGATTAATTTTCCAATGAAATCGACCATCTAGATGATGAAAGGCGGCGACCTGATGTAGAATAGGGTTTGGGGGAGAATTTCAAGGGTATTTATATAAATTTTATATTATATTTAATTCATATGTTACTTTATTTAAAAATTTAACTCTCTAACACCAATTCAAACCCAACGACTGTCGCCCTTAGCTAATTACCCCCATTCCGAACACAATGAGATATGTTTCGTAAGCCAATTCAACTGTTTCGATCAGTTTTTCTTTAAATTACAATATAAATCTATTTATATTTAATTTAAATGTACATTTTAATTTATCGGGGCCGCATACGAACTCTAAAAATTCCAGAAAAATATTTTCTAGCTTCGTATTGACGATACGGTCCTAACAAAACCAATTCCGTCGAATTCTGAGACCGTTTGAAAAATGGCCAATTTCCAGTCGATTAAAATCAACTGAAACTGGTCAAACGCGTTTTCCTTTGCCACACTCACATATTGATTCGAAAAATTATGAAATTTGGAATCTAGCAATAACTTGACATCACGGACCCAACAAAACTGGTTTTGTCGAATTCCGAGGTCATCTGCAAAATGTCCATTTTTAAGGGCCTGAATTCCATAGCGACTATTCAGAATTTTCAACTGGACATATCTTTTGATTTCCATTATGAAATCTTGATTATTCGGATTCGTTGGAAAGATATTATCAATTAGATCCTAATGTTTTTGGTTTCACCGAAATCCGGTTTGTTTTGCACCCGGTACATTCAATCGAAGTTTGAAATCGAATTATCGAACTACCGCGCCATTTTCAATTCTATTTATAATTATATATAAATATTTATATTCTAACGACGACGTATATAATATATGCGTTCTAATTATATTCAAAATAAATTTTCGTCGATATTATTTAAAATAATTCATTTTAAATAATCTAAATTCGCTAAAATTGCCAAAATAAAAATTTTAATCTGGCCCAGATTTTCGGGTTGTTACAATCTCCCCCACTTAAAACTTTTCGTCCCCGAAAAGGAACAAAGTCGAAAGTGGTTTGATCAATCAACTCTACATTCGATCTGGCTTCCATTCTCCAACTTTTCAGTTTCTGAGAATTTTCAAAAATTTGGCTAACACCCTAAATTTTCGAAAAATTTCGCCATAACCTCCCCTGCACCGGGAGCATCGGGGAATTTCAAATAGCTTCCCCGGTCCTTCAGATCTCAAAAAGAAAAAGAAAAAGCCAAGCGGCTAGCCAATAGGCTCATAAAATCATCATCACCCAAACAAAACAGTAAATTATGTAGTAAACATGTACCTATTTGTCGGGCAAACAAATTTTATTCTCTGGCTCTAGCCTCCTTGCTATGACCTGTTCAATGATATATATGTATAGGCAAGCAAATGCGACCAATTTTCAATACAATTCAATATTTGATCAAATTAGGCATAATGGTTCAAAATTATCAAACAAATAAACAAACAACACAAACATCAATCAATTAGTGAATTAGAATTTCAAATCCATAAATTTGATATATATACTGAAAATCTTGTTTTTGATGCCAATTCACAACAAAGTGTTCTAGCTATATTAGTTTTGGTTCTCACACCAGCCTAATGGAAATATATAGATATCACACCTTCGAAACACGAACATAAATACTGATGATGTCATGACAATCATCAGTACCCACTCCGGGCCACTAGAGTATGATTCTATATCTATCTAATATATTAAAACTCCGAATATACGTTCATGACGCGTATATGCAAAACCTTTATATACTAGATTGTCCATATTCAAAATAAATAAATATTCAAATACGTATAAAGCGATTTGAATTTTCAAAACAAAAATTGTTTTCATTTGGGAAATATACTCTTCACCCTCGTTCTAGGATACTACTGATCCTATCTCTAACGAGTCATTCTAATTGGATATTACTAATCCAATATCTGATGAATTCTTTCGTATGGTTCTAATGTGCCTTGTTCTCGAGCTTTGTAAACCAAAGCTCTGATACCAACTGTGAAAACCCGTAACTTCCCCGTAAAGGAAAGCCGCGGATAGTTCGAGAACAAGCCACAACAGAACGCATATAAAAGAACATTTCATCGCTTATTACAACAATGCATCAGATTACAAGAATATACAGAGTATAAATGAATATTACACAGAAATATCAGAGATTTAAATTACATTTAAGTACATCGCAGCGGAAAATAATACAATACACAACTAGAATGAGATATACGGATACAAAGCTTTCCGGATATCGTTCCAGCTGTAAACCAGGATCCTGTGAATATAAATCTGCAAAACCAAAACTACTAGCTGCCCGTGCGAAAAATAGGGGCACCCAGAGTTTAGGTTAAAACAATAAACTCCAGGTTAGTCCTGTGACTGGTGTGAGAACTAAAACAGTTATTAATCTTTATTTTTAAAGTTAGGTAAATCAAGGGACCACGCCGTATAACACGGAACGGGTTTCCTCCCAAGAATACCAGTGCATAAAACAAACAGCGCAATGCTAAATAAAGAAAAATGAAGCTGTTATAAGACCCAGGTCCCATCACACAATGCAACGCAGCCGAGGATAGGGTTTTCCCTTATAACAGCCAAAGAATGCTTGATACGTTTAAAACAAATCATTTGATACTATTATAAGTGCATAGTGTATAAAACAACTTCAAATCATAAGTATCAATCATAGGCGGCATGGGTACCATATATCATGTCGCCATACTAGGCTCTACAAATAAAACCGCAAATGTCACGTATTTGGAAATTGGATTTCCATCTATGAACCGAGGCAAAAGATAGTCCTCAACCGATTCGAGACGCTCTAGCCCGCCCCTCAGGACCCAGACTCAGGTGGGCCCTTGGATCCTCAGGGCCAGTCCACCGATGTGGATTAAACTTAAACCCTGGACATGCATTTCCCCGCCCTATGGGGCGTAAACGAGCCAACTAAATGACTCCATCGGTTCGAGAACGACCGATCAATCCGAGGCATCTCGCAACAGCAACAACCACATAAGTCAAACTCGTCAGGGCGTGTAAAACCACTGACGCCACTTCTATCTAGAAAGAAACGCATGCCCTCCCTGACGTCCTCTCCCATTTTTGGTTCATACCGGGTGTGAAACACGCGAGGTAAACGTTACACAAAGCTACGCCACAAAGGCCGTGCTTTGATCATCAACCACAAGACTTTGCTTTTCAACAGAAGCCTCGATCAATTGCCACTTAGGCATGCCACACAGGCAATTCACTCAATGCGTTTGATATCCATCAATATATAACCCCTGAGCTCGTACGTCTCAGAGAAGGGCGTTAAGCAAGAGAATAAATTCTCCGCCGCCAAACAGATATATATTTAATAGAGATCAATCCCACAGACTAAAATCCAATGTCAGACACACAGTCCATTTACAAGTCCGTTCTGGGGCTGAACGAAACCGGAGGCACCTAGTACCCCTCATATCCATCGATCTCCAAGTACGTCTGGACGATCACCAACTGTTTCCATCTTCTTGGGTGTACAGCCCAATCAAGATCATCAGTAATTATCCAAACGACATGAAGACTTCCGGTCTTCGACCACCGTCTTCATCTTCGACTTATCGTCGTATCAGTTATTCAGAATGGGATAAACCCGGTCTTTCCGAATAACTCGCGTATATTTTAAATAAGTGTTACACAAACACAACATACGCCTCATTCCAATTCATCAGTCACTAACCGTAAATTAATCAAGAGAATAATTCCCCAAATATTAACCCCGAAGGCCGAAACCAACATCAGATCAATATCCAGAAAACCATTCTGCTTAGCTAACCGACAGTTAGTTTCTAAATTTCACATTCATAGGGAAAGGTTCCCATTAATTTTATCCAAGATAAATTCCTTGAATTTATTCTTTATTCTATTTTTGAATCTCAATTCAAACTAGTCGGGATTAGCGAACCTTACCGAAGTAATCATTTAGTTTAATTTCCCAATCCCAACCTATTCATCCCATGAAGTAAAACTGGTTATACTTCATATCTAACACCATAGTGTTATCGGTAAATTCAATTACCATTTCACGTTCAAATCTGATTAAAGATTTAACTATCGCCTGGAGCAAAACTGGTGATACTCCATTCTCGATTATTTCAATCTAATTAAAGATTCATTAAAACTCCACTTAGTTTTAATCTTCGACTGGGTTAAAGAATCAGTGTCATTTAAAACACGGTTCACGATAAACCCAAAATCACATTCCATTAATTATCGGGTTAAAGAACAAGTGTTATTTAAAACACTGTTCACGATAAACCCAAAAATCAATACCAATTCAATTCCAATTAAATATAATTTAATTGGTACACTTCATTAAATCTAAATAAAAAGATTTAATCTTTTCTCAACTGGGTTCAAGAACAGTGTTAGTGAAGACACCATTCACGACAAACCCAAATCGCATTTGATATTCAATATAAGGCTCTGAATAGAAAATATATCGTCTTATATTCAATATCAAATTCTACGATTAACAAATGTCGTATTGGAAATAACGATATAAATATATCTTTCAAATTTCCATAACAACATCTGTATAATCACGAATTCCAACATCGAAATATCCCGAACACAATTTCGATTCAAATCCACTCCAATGCAATCATTGGAAATTCTGGTTATTTTTAAAACCCTTTTCAAATTCAATTTATTTATTTAAAAATAAATAGAATTATATTTCTAGTTCAAAACTAGTTCATTTCGATAAAAAAATCTATTTTTATCTTTTCAAATATGGAGTTTTTTCATCCCAAATCTTCCCAAATCATTTCTTATGATTTTACACGAATTATTACTATTTTTAATAATTTTATCAAGGCCCGTACAGTCGATTTACAACAATGGCCATCGAACTGCACTTACCGCGACCTTTTTCGAATTTGATTTGGACATAATTCCAAATCCAACCGTTAGATTTCTAATATCTAATATTCTTTAGAAAGCTCTTTTCGATACGAACCCAACGGTTCCGGTTTTAGGAGAATCCGACGGTCGGATCTCCCGCAATGTCCGTTTGAAATAAATGGTCGAAATTCACGAACTGCCGCGGCGCGGCGCGTTCTATTCAGGCCATTATATTATATATATAATATATATAATATATATTTCGTCGATTTCTATTTAAAACGAATTATATAAATAGTTTTAAAATTCGTTTCAAAAGCAATTTCAACTTCCATTTCAATTCAAATCAAAATTGAATTCTTCTTTATAAATTCGTTTTAAAATTCATTTCTATTCAATTCAAATTTCAATTCAATTTGAATTCGTTTTCAATTCATTTCGAAATCGTTTTCAATTCAATTCATTTCGAAATCGTTTTCAATTCAATTCATTTCGAAATCGTTAAAATCGATATAAATATCGTTCACGTCAAAATGGCGTCAAACTAATCAACACGGCTTCATAAATTTCTATTTTCAAATATTCTATTTCAAATATTTCTTTTTCAAAATAGTTGTTATTATCAAAATATTTCGTTCAACACATGACCAATCTCAATGGATGAGTACTGTCAACACATGAACTTTTATTTTATATCGATAAAGATGTAAATTTTATTACTAAAATATTTCGTTCAACACATGACCAATCTCAATGGATGAGTACTGTCAACACATGAACTTTTATTTTATATCGATAAAGATGTAAATTTTATTACTAAAATATTTCGTTCAACACATGACCAATCTCAATGGATGAGTACTGTCAACACATGAACTTTTATTTTATAATATTCTTTATTTTTAAAATTGGAATGAGGCCCAATCAATCACCATATAATGTTAATTATATGGATTTTCATACATTACACACATATAATAGCATTGAAAATAATCAACCATCAACCAAAGTGCACTACACTGTATAAGCATCAAATATAGATACCTAACGCTTATAACAGCTTGTCAATCTATCGATCGACATATTTAATCAATCAGGATGAGTGAACTTCAAATTTCATCCCAACACCCGTGTGGGGTTTCAAACAATCACACAAATATTTTATTTGTGCAGTCGGGTGATGTGTAAAATTTATCGTCCCAATCAATGTCCTTCAAATAGGTGTACATAAACAAACCGTCCGGTTTGTAAATGAATATTTTATTTTATTCACTTTCACTATATTCATATTCACGTTAAAAATTATATTTTTTAACGATAAAACATTTTATTCCAACATATGAATTTCTATTATTCATTTACACAATAAAATGATATTTTTATTTTCTAACATATTTTAGAAAATTTCAGCGGCATAACGGCACGATACTAGAAACGGGACGAGGCCTAGCCTTATCCCCGGTCTAGTGAAGGCCCACGCCATTCACACATCAATCAAAATCACCAAACAACCAAATTCAAATCAAATCATATAACTAATCTATGCAACCAAACAAACAAGTCCATGGTCTGTGGACGATTGTGTCGGGTGCTACTAAGCACCGTCTGCATCCTAGTATATATATATATAAATAGAAATGAAATTGAAAGGTGAGAAGTTCTCACCAATAGCTATCCAACCATCTCGACTCTTCTTTTGCAGAATTCTTCGTCGTTCTCGCCTTTTTGTCACCTTCGCTGACCGTAGCCACTACATACATAAAAATCGAATTTTTACTTCGCTATTCAATATATAAAAATCGAATTTTTACTTTGTTGTTCAATATATAAAAATCGAATTTTTACTTTGTTGTTCAATATATAAAAATCGAATTTTTACTTTGTTGTTCAATATATAAAAATCGAATTTTTACTTTGTTGTTCAATATATAAAAATCGAATTTTTACTTTGTTGTTCAATATATAAAAATCGAATTTTTACTTCGCTATTTCTATTTCATAGACTATGTATATTTTATTTCAAAAACAATGTGACATACATTTTCAAAACAACATTCTAAGTTATATTTTCAAAATCGAATTCTAATTCGTACCTTTCAAAAACAAAGGTATATTTACATTTTTATAAAAACAACTTCGTATATATTTTATATAAAAACAACTTCATGTATGAAAACTAGATTTTTCATTGTTGTTGTCTATTGCAGAAATTATATTTTTATGCAAAGTTATATATAAAAATTCAGATTTTACAATAATGTATATATATAAAAAAAAAGATTTTGAATAGTGTATATTGAAAAGGGAAAGCTCACTGTGTCTTATCGTTCTTCATCCGTATGCGTTCGACCTATTGCTCTCGAAAGAACCCATCAGTTCACCACAGAATCCTCACCACCGCTCGTCCCTCAGGTGATCGGAAGTGTATCGCCGACCACCCCTTTGAAGCCCCGTAAATTTTCTGAAGCACGAACTAAAAAGAAACCCATCAGCTCCAAACTTCCCACCATCGCCAATCCTCCCAACGTTGACCGGAACCCCATCTGAACGCCTCTCGGCATTGACCTTGGCATGAGACACCACCGCCGCGAGCGATGTTGGTCGCGGTCCCCCCAGCACCCCCAGATTTCGTTCGTAATCCCGCCCCTTTGGATGCAAAAATCGAGCAATTTAGGGCACGAGAAATGATCTCAGCCGTATGTGATCGAAGTTCAGGAATCACTCTTTAATTTCCCCTTTAAATTCATGTTGTAATTCTTCACGGTTTTGGAGAAGATTTTGTATTAATTTTCCAATGAAATCGACCATCCAGATGATGAAAGGCGGCGACCTGATGTAGAATAGGGTTTGGGGGAGAATTTCAAGGGTATTTATATAAATTTTATATTATATTTAATTCATATGTTACTTTATTTAAAAATTTAACTCTCTAACACCAATTCAAACCCAACGACTGTCGCCCTTAGCTAATTACCCCCATTCCGAACACAATGAGATATGTTTCGTAAGCCAATTCAACTGTTTCGATCAGTTTTTCTTTAAATTACAATATAAATCTATTTATATTTAATTTAAATGTACATTTTAATTTATCGGGGCCGCATACGAACTCTAAAAATTCCAGAAAAATATTTTCTAGCTTCGTATTGATGATACGGTCCTAACAAAACCAATTCCGTCGAATTCTGAGACCGTTTGAAAAATGGCCAATTTCCAGTCGATTAAAATCAACTGAAACTGGTCAAACGCGTTTTCCTTTGCCACGCTCACATATTGATTCAAAAAATTATGAAATTTGGAATCTAGCAATAACTTGACATCACGGACCTAACAAAACTGGTTTTGTCGAATTCCGAGGTCATCTGCAAAATGTCCATTTTTAAGGGCCTGAATTCCATAGCGACTATTCAGAATTTTCAACTGGACATATCTTTTGATTTCCATTATGAAATCTTGATTATTCGGATTCGTTGGAAAGATATTATCAATTAGATCCTAATGTTTTTGGTTTCACCAAAATCCGGTTTGTTTTGCACCCGGTACATTCAATCGAAGTTTGAAATCGAATTATCGAACTACCGCGCCATTTTCAATTCTATTTATATTTATATATAAATATTTATATTCTAACGACGACGTATATAATATATGCGTTCTAATTATATTCAAAATAAATTTTCGTCGATATTATTTAAAATAATTCATTTTAAATAATCTAAATTCGCTAAAATTGCCAAAATAAAAATTTTAAACTGGCCCAGATTTTCGGGTTTGTAATTCAGGAAATCTGATCTAAGGGATTGGATCAGTGTACGGTTTTGAGGGTAGGGTTAGAATAGGAGCAGGGATTGCGAGTGTACATGGTCTTGTATGCGGGATCTGTTCTATCACCTAGTAGAAACCTTATGATTGCAACAGTAGGCAGGATTTTGCCGAAGCTGGGTATTTCTGTGTGTTATTTACTTTCTGCATTTACTTACTCTGTAATTATCTGTGCTGCGACTAATTTCTAATATTTCAATTAACTGTAATAAACCCTATTCACCCCCCTCTAGGGTTAATCTAGATCCAACATTTGGTATCAGAGCTGGTATAAGGTTACAAAATGATAGGGAGTTCTCGCTCTGTGATCTAGTGGCGAAGTAGTGACTCTTATCCCTACATGTCCGTGGGTGGTTGTCCATGTCGAGAGGCAGGACGTGAAATCAGTCTCTGAGGTACCTTTGTTTGCCACCGGGGCGTCATTAAAATCCTCGAGAAAGCGAGAACATTTGGTATCAGAGCTTGGTTTTTGATTAACTCTAGAATCATGTTTTCCCCTTGTTGTCAGTCTTCTGAGAGCCAGTCCAGTTCATCTACAACTATTTTCAATGGAATAGATTTTTCAAACTGGAAATCCGAAATAGAATTTTATTTAAAATCTGTTAATATTAAATGTTGGGATACTGTTATCAATGGGAGTGATATGTCTGATAATAGAAACATTGTTTTCGATTCTCGTGCTATGAATATCATATTTGACTATCTCAGTACAGAACAGTTTAT
Organism: Allium sativum; assembly: GCA_030737875.1. Taxonomy (NCBI): domain Eukaryota; kingdom Viridiplantae; phylum Streptophyta; class Magnoliopsida; order Asparagales; family Amaryllidaceae; genus Allium; species Allium sativum. The sequence goes on from CM060920.1 coordinate 192,630,837, forward strand.
TCACGTATCTCATTGTTTAATTGCGCAGGATGTCTGGATAACTCTCAACAAGCTCTACGAAAAAACTGACGACTGCTTAAAACCCCAGAATGTCAACTCAAATTCAGATCTGTGCTTAAAAGGAGAAACAGATGAATCAAACGATGAAGAATCAACAGATGCTGAAACTGAAAATCTCACATACGAAGATTGTGTTTATATGTGCACTGATTTAACTAAATCTGTTGATAAACTCCAATCTAAAAACAAATCTCTAAAATCTATGAATTCTGAGTTAACTGGCAAAATTGATGATTTGGAATCACAACTTAAATCGTTTAAAAACTCTTCAATGTCTGATTGTAAAAATTGTCTGAAATTGGAAACCAATCTTGTTCATCTCAATAAAAATATTCAAAAGTTTGAAAAAGAATTTCTTATCTTAAAAGAAAACAAGATTGAGTTATCAAGTTTGAATAATTTTTTACAAAAGGAATTTGAAATTTTTAAGACTGATATAAATTCCAAACTTGAAATTGCTGAAAAAGAAAATTTGTTGAAATCCGAATTGATTTTGAAAGAACTGGAAAACGAGATTGAAAAATCCAAGAAATTTGAGTTTGAAAAACAAAAACGATTTGAATCTGAAATCAAGGAATCCCAAGCCAAAATTAAAACTCTTAAAGATGAAAATTTGGTTTTAAATCAGATTTTGATAGATGTAAGATCACTAAAAATCATTGTTCAGATTTAATGAAAGAGAACCGTGATCTTAAAACTAAAATTCAACAACTTGAGTCAACATTGACTAAATTTTCAACAGGTGAGAAATCATTGAATATGTTGTTGAATAATCAACTTTCTCCTGGAAATAAAAATGGTCTTGGTTTTGGAAAAACAAATGGCTTTGAAAATTTGAATTCGTATGATTTTAAAAATCCTTTAAATTGCTTCAAAAAGGATCTTTCTGAAAATTTGAGCTTTGGAAATTCCAAAAGGTTTTTAAATCACAAACGAGACAAGAATTGGTTTGATAACAATCCAGTTGAACAGATGTGGACCCCAAAAGGAAATAAAATGATTTTTGGAAAGACTAAACAAGTTTGGGTTCCTAAAGGCACAAAGATAGATTCGAATGGGATGGTGTACAAACAGATTTGGGTACCAAAAGATGTTAACCTAACTGTGAGTGGTTTCACTAATTTTGTTAAACCACTCGATCCCCTCAACTGTTAGATACCAAAGGATGGTTGAGGAATTACTGTGCTGAAAAGAGTTTGAATTCAAGTTGTTCTATATTTCTGTATTCTTTACAGTTCCCTGGCCAAGGTTTGTTGAGTTAGAGATTCTGATTTACACTGGATTCTGTTATGATCTCTAAACTCACCTATGTAAATATTTTCTGTTTTTATTTTTTTTTCTTCTGTTTATTTCTTCTTCTTCTCCTTTCTATCTCTTTCTTATGTCTATTCTAATTTGATTTGTCACTGCCATATTCTTCTTATTCTGGGGTGTCTTAAACTTCCAATTGTAGAAGTCATATTATCTAGAAATTCACTTCATGTGTATAAAACTCTAATATTTTTAATCTTTTCTAGATCTTGAATTTATTTCTATAAATTTCTGCAATAGTTTTTGAAGTTTATTTATTTTTGAATTCTTGACAGTGCTGAAGCATTAATATCATATCTTGAACACTGTTATTTTGAATTCTAAATTTTTGAAGATCTGAATATTTAATGAAATTTCACACTTATGCTATTATGAGTTTCTTCCAATTCATTTTGGAAACGCTTAAAATACTATACTCATTACAGTACATCTTGTTACTTATCAGTTGTGATAATTTCAGAAATTTTCAGATTGGCTTAAATATGTTAAATTGTCTTGAATCAGTGATACATCGTGATATTTATATTCATTCGTGATCATTTTATTTTGAAATCTGTTTGTTTGAGATCATCTGAAATTCTTTATATTTTGAATATCACACACTGCTTGAATTTGAAATTATCAATCTTGTGTGAATAATTCTTTATATCTCAGACTTGACATTGATTCATGTGATTTCAAATAAATCATTTCTTAATTTTAGGATCATGAATAATTCTCAATCTTGATGTAAATGATCTAAATATTTCACTTGTGCTTGTCATAGATTTTTTGTGAAAAATTCATCAAAAATCTAATTTTGTAACTCACTGTTATTTCATGATCAACTGGATTGAATGTTTATTTAAAATCATTCAGAATTATTGATTTATTGAATCTCACACATATTTTGAAGTTGAAATTTCGTGTGATCGATTTATTGAATCTTGAGCTATTCATATTCCTCAAAGGTTTTTCAAATAAACAGTATTTCTGATCTTGGATCATGAATCATATTCTATGACCTTGACAAGTATGATTTGAAACTTTTTTCTGTGTTGCTCTGATACTGTTTTTGAAAAATGTTTGTTTTGGAATCACTTGCTTGCTGCTCTGATATATGTGCATAATCTATAGTCTCGTCTGCTTGGGTTTTGTACTTAATAATTCTTTTGTTTATGACATTCTTGTTCAGTATCATGTTAAAATTCCTCATAAATAGGGACACCATGTGGTATCAGTTTAGAATTGTTGAATATATTTTTTTGTATATATTCTTTATGGTGTATATATCTCCCTAAATTCCTCTGGTACTTGATTTTCAATTTTAAAATTATTTATTTTTATTCATTCAGAAATTGAAATCAATATCCAATTTGTGCTGTGTTTATAATTCATCAAAATTATTATCAGTTTTTTTGAAATTGTGATGAATTGTGACTGCAGTATATTTCACAACAAGAGGAGATTTTATTTGGATTTTCATGATGGTTGAATATTTATTATAATATCTTTGAACTGGCAATTATTTCACGACCATCTCCTTTATCTATCACCCGTCTGCCATCCATCATGATTTTATATTAATGTGGAGAGTTTATTTTTTTTTAAAAAGGAAAAATCATCTTGTTTTAAAACAGTGAAAATTATTTGTGATAGAAATGGGACTATATTATTATTCAGAATTAGTGAGAATTGAAAATTTTCAATAATCCCTGTACAGTCGAGCTTATTTCATAATATAATTAATTTAGAAATTTATTTCACAGTCCATTTCTATGCCTACCACATTTCTGTCATCCATATTGGTTGCATATACCGAGGAGTTTTTTTTATGAAGCTAAAAATGATAAAAATATAATTAATATATAAGAGTGTCTCTAACCTCATTTAAAAATCCAAGCTCTGGTTATGCGTGGTTATGAGACGTCTTATAATTTAAGCTGCAACTGATCCCATTTAAAAATCCAAGTTCTGGTTATGCGTGGTCAGTGTGCTCTTAAAAAAGAAAAAGAAAAAGGAAATGTAGTGCTAAAAATAGAAATAAATTTGAAATTCTCCTCTGAGTATAAAAACCATCCTATTAATCCATCTTCTAATTCGTGAAATGTGTTAAAATCTTATGACGTATTATGATTTGTTGATTGATGGGTATTGGGATTTGAGATTATCCGATTTTCTCACTTAAATTGAATTATTTATTATAGTCCAAATCCATCACTGTTTTTTGTGCTTTATTTTTATAAAAATCCTTTGAAAATAATTGGAAATAATTTTTTTTAACTCTCTCCTCTCCATTTTATATAAAATTCATCGTATATCCATCATTCTCTAAAATGTGAAACATGCCACCAGTTGTTAGAATATTATGATTTTTGTTTGACTGATTGAAATTTATGATGACCGTTCTTCCTCTTAAGATGAAATTATATTTTTAGTCAATTTTCATCTGTATTTTAAAATCTGTATCCTTTTGATGATAACAAAAGGGGGAGAATGGATTAGATTTTGATTTATGCGTGAATATTTTATAAATTGGTAAAATATCTTTAATTTTGGAAATTTATTCATACATTTCACTCATGCACAGTTATAGGGGGAGTTTCTGTTGTAGGGGGAGCATTTAAATAGGGGGAGTTCAAATATTCACGAACAAACACATTATATTCAAAATCTTTTATTTGTTTGTCATCATCAAAAGGGGGAGATTATTGTATATAACGGTGTTGTATACACAATTATATGATTTTTGTTTGATGATAACAACCAAATATATATTTATATAAATGTGTTTGTTATTGTACTGTTCATTACAACACAAACTGTAATATAATATTTATATTTAAATAGAATACGACTGTATACACATTCATATATTTATACAGTATTTTATTTAAATTGAATATTCTATTTCAACTTTCAAACAATACAATCTTTTATAACTCCCCTATTTGAATACATCACTGATATACATTCACAGAACATTGTACTTTTAAATAAACAGAATTTAATAGACAAGTTTATTTGAACACAATAAAATAATATTTTATTTCGATCAAACTGGTTTATTACAATATTTAGTACAATTCACATATTCATACACTGCTCTTCACTACAACTCTCACACTCAGTTACAATCACACAGTCACTCATATACACTGTCTCTCTGGTCTTCAGTTTCATTGTCTTCTGTCTTCTATAAGCTTCACAGTCGGTCCAGTCTTCATACCTGTCATATATAGAAACACACACACAGTACACTGCAATAGAAATGAAATAGAATACATGCAAATATAATTTTTATTTTTGAAAAATTATTTGCCTCAGAATTTCGGTGTGTTTCTCATCATTTTTCTGACTCGATCTGATTTGATCAGCCTCGACATAATCACACTAGTTTGCTGATTTTTGATCAGCCTCAACATAGTGTGACTAGTCTGCTGATATACATATAAACACAAATGTCAAAATCAACACAAGACAGGTCAAAGGAGAAATGGAAATCAAATATGCATATAAAATCAGCAAAGAGGCAAAATATAAATGATAGTGCAAAAAAAAAAAAAAATCATTTCAGCAAGTACAAGAATTCAACAACACAGCATGACATCCGTATACATGAGTGATAAATGGTCAAGGCAATACAAGGAGTGATTCAGCATGGTGCCAATACAAAAAGAAAGGTAGCCAAGCAAAAGTCAAAGTGAACAGCAAGGTCACAAGAGCCAAGGAGGTGTGCAAGTGGTGTTAACTACACAGCTATACAAAATGGTGCAAGAGTACATAGTTCATGTATGATAATGCACAAAGCAAGTCAAAGTTCACACAGCAAATACATCAATGCAAAATGGTCGAGAACAACAATAATGGTCAAGCTAAACCAACATAGAACAGCAAGAATGCATGGTCAAGATGGTGATGATCCACTCAAGCTAAGCCTAAAAGCACAAGTGTAACATGTATGTGTTGAGTATGGTGCAGCATGGATGAGTCAGCAAGCATGGCAGTTTGACAGTCAACACAAATGAAACTGCAAATTGATTTTAGTTTGCAAAACGTATACAACAAAGTAATGAAGATAGTGAGCTCAAGATGAAAAGGGCAAGCAATACAAAGTGGAGCTACAACATGTAGAGTGAGACAAGTGCAACAATACAACTCAACATCCCAGGTGTGTGAACATGTATAGGTGATGATGTATCAGATTCATGTCAGGGCAGTGAATGCACAAGGGCAACATAGTTCAAGACAATATCAAGTTCAGAAATACCAAAACAGTTCAGCTATGGTCGAGTCAGCCTAAAGATGTAAAAGAACAGAAAATATGGCAGCTCAACATGTATATACAAATACAAGTGCATCGGTGTTCATTTCAACTCATGGATGGTGCAGCTACACATGCACAACTTCAGGACAAGTGAAGTTTTTAGTCAAAAAATCTTTATAGTTAATCATGCAAAAGTTTTTTCTTTTGGACATTTGAACAGAAATCATGCAAGACATGTTTAATGGCATGAAATGTTTTCCAGCAATACATATATAGCAAGCCCAATAGTTTTCCAGAAATAAAAATTCAATCCAGGAAAAAATGTTTTTGGCAAGGTTTATAAAGTTTCCACAAATTCATTCAAAGGAACAAAACCAGACATCACTTAATTTCCAGAAATGCAATTGTCAAAGACCAAAAATTCGAATTAATTCTTTCCTGTTTTTGTTGATAAATCAATCATAGATTTTGAACTAGGAAGAAAATGTTTTCCTGCAGTAAATTGGAAAGTTCATTATTTGGGTGAAAATTCATTTTGGGCAACTCGACTCAGATCAATTCAAGCCTTCCCAGTTTTGATTCAATCAGGAAATCCAAACAAGGTAAGAGGAATTTGTCTCATTCTTTCAAAAGGGCACGCATAGTTCAAATTTAAGCCGAATATTCAAAGCAGGAAATCTCACAATATTTTCGGAAGCAAAAGAGGAAATCTTGTATTCAATCAAATTCAGAAATCAATTGAGGAAACCGCAATGAAATCAATCAAGGCATATACGAAATCAGAGGTTATTAGGGTTTTATTTTTACCCTATATTACACACAGATTCATCACAGGCAAGGTGACAAGAAATCAAAAAAAAACAAAACCCAACATCTCAGATCGGAAACTAAACCCACAAATCAATTCAAGCATTCCAAAGCAAAATTGAAAAAGAAATTTCAGAGGAACTCACCAAATTTTGTTATCATTTTTCGATCATCAGTATTCCAACTCAAAGCGTCAGAGAGCCACACAGTTTTGAGCATCAAAGAAGAATCTTTTCAGATTAATATCACAATCGATTTGGGATTCAAATCAGAAACCCTAGCCGCCATTTATTTTCTCCAGTAAAAGAAGAACAATCAGGCAAAAATGAATAGAAATTGGGCCGACCGACATTTCTAAATAAAAAGGGGATGACCCCTTATTTTATTTCCTAAGGGTTTTTATTTATTTACCTTTGTTTTTGTTTTTGTTTTTTGTTGTTGTTCTTTTTGTGTTGTAAAAACAATTCTGAACAGTTTTTCTAGAAGTCTGTAAAGTTCTAGAGTTCCAGTCAGGGTGTTGACTGGCAGTCTACTAGAGTCTGTAAATTCTAGGGTTACGAGTTACAGGGTTTGTAATTCAGGAAATCTGATCTAAGGGATTGGATCAGTCTACGGTTTTGAGCGTAGGGTTAGAATAGGAGCAGGGATTGCGAGTGTACATGGTCTTGTATGCGGGATCTGTTCTATCACCTAGTAGAAACCTTAGGATTGCAACAGTAGGCAGGATTTTGTCGAAGCTGGGTATTTCTGTGTGTTATTTACTTTCTGCATTTACTTACTCTGTAATTATTTGTGCTGCGACTAATTTATAATATTTCAATTAACTGTAATAAACCCTATTCACCCCCCTCTAGGGTTAATCTAGATCCAACACAGTATATAACTCAAACCTTTCACCTAGAAGATAATGGCGCCAAGATTTGAGTGCAAAGACGATCGCCGCCAACTCCAAATCATGAGTGGGATAGTTCTTCTCATGAACCTTGAGTTGCCTACTCCCAAAGCATATCACTCTCCCTTCTTGCATCAGGACAGCGCCTAATCCCGTGCCACATGCATCGGTGTACACGGTAAACAACTTCCCTCCATCGGGTAATGCTAGAACTGGAGCCGTGGTGAGGGCTTTCTTGAGCCTTTGAAAAGCAATCTCACACTCTAAGTCCCATGTAAAGACTAAGTTCTTCTTCGTTAACTTAGTGCGAGGGGCTGAAATCTTAGCGAAGTCCTTAATGAACTTCCTATAAAATCCTTCCAGACCGAGAAAGCTTCTCACTTCAGTTGCATTCTTCGGAACTTTCCAGTCTTGTACCGCCACTACTTTAGCAGGATCCACAGCTATGCCCTGCTTAGAAACTATATGCCCAAGGAACCGAACTTCCCTTCTCCAGAAATGGCATTTGGAGAACTTGGCTTTTAACTGATGAGCTCTAAGCGTATCCATAACCTCCTTGAGATGTATAGCATGCTCTTCCTCGTCTTTAGAGAAGATTAGAATATCATCCACGAAGACAACCACAAACTTGTTAAGGAACTCCCTAAACACCCTACTCATCAAATCAACGAAGTATGCGGGTGCATTAGTCAAACCGAACGGCATGACAAGCCATTCAAAGAATCCATCTGGAGTCCTAAACGCAGTCTTGTCAATACTATCCTCAGCCACTCTAAGCTGATGGAATCCGGTGGCTAGATCGAGCTGAGAGAAAACAGAAGCACCAACAAACTGGTCAAAGAGATCATCAATCCTCGGTAATGGGTGCCTATTCTTCTTTGTCAGATTGTTCAACTCACGATAATCAACACATAGACGAAGCGAACCATCCGCCTTAGTAGCGAATACCACAGGACCACCCCATTCAGAAATGCTTCGTCTAATGAAATTTTTCTCAAGCAACTCCTTGATTTGCTTGCTAAGCTCTCTTCTTTCTCACGGGGCCATGTGCCTAACAGGCAATGAAACTGGCTTGGCATTATCAACAAGATAAATACGGAAGTCTATCTCGCGTTTAGGGGGTAACCCCTTCACCTCATCAAAAACATCAGGATATTCTCGGACCACCCTCACAGATTGAAGATTGTCGATAGACGAGTCGAGGGATTCAAGATAACATAACATGAAGGGATCCAGAGGGTTACAAGAAATCTCTAGGGTATTGCCAAGGTGAGTCATAAGCCTCACCACCCTACGCTCACAATCGAGAATGGCTCCATAACTGGACAACCAATCCATGCCCAAAATCAACCCGTATCCCATGAACCCGAGAACATAAGCATTACATGTGAATTATACGGTCAAGATTGAAATCCTCTAATCCATACAAATCATAGATAGATGGGCGAAACCCCCAATTAGATTTGAAACACTAACGGGATCCTTAACTAAACTAGTACTTAGGTGCAAATTTTCAACAATGTCAGAAGAAATAAAAGTATGCGATGCGCCAGAATCAAATAAAGTTCGAACAGGAAAACCAGAAATGTAAACGAGGCTTTCTACAGAAATACTACCTCGGTCCGGAGCTGGAGTAGTGTTGAGAGCATGCATCTGCCCTCCAGAAGGTCCTGCCCGCTAAGTCTGTCCTTGCCCTTGTCCTTGCTTCTTTGGGCAATCCTTACTGAAGTGTCCAGACTCTCCGAAATGAAAGCTTTCTCCCAACTTCCTCTTCTTCTTCCTACAATCTTTGGCTATGTGTCCAGTGATCCCACAGAAGTTGCACTTCCTTGTCTCCCTTGCCTTGTTGTTGTTGGCCTTGTTACCCTTGTTGTTCTTGTTGTTCTGATTGTTCTGATTGCCTCCCCACTTGGAGTCCACCTTCTTGGTTTGAGTCTCATTAAGCTTAACTTCTTTCTTGCCATTCTTATCATCTCCTTGAAGCAAGGCCATATCCACTAAGCTCTCAAAAGTGGCCCCCATGGGTATATGAGACATGGCCAATCCTTGCAATGGCTCATTCAATCCTCGAGCAAAGCGTAGAGCCTTCTTCTGAGGTGTGTTAACCATGTCTAAACCGAATCGAGCAAGCTGGTTAAACATATTCACATACTCCCTCACGTTCATGTCCCCTTGCTTCAAAGATATAAACTTCTCCATTTGCAGATTCTCCTCAGCAGACGATAGAAACTTAAGCCCAAACCACATCCTAAAGTCGGCCCAAGTCTCTATAGGCCTAGTAGCGTTGGTGACTTCCCACCAATAAGCAGCTTCCTTTTTCAATAGCCATACTGCCAACAGAACTTTCCTACGGCCTTCTACATCAAAGATAGCAAAAAGGTCTTCAGTTTCCTTTAACCAGTTTCTTGCCTCCACATAAGTCTCTGTCCCAACAAAATTCTTGCCACCCATTTCCTTAAAGTCTTTGCAAATCTTCGCGAAATCCGCTTGTGGACGCTGTGGAGGAGGAGGAGGAGGAACCTCAGGTACGGGAGGAGGAGTGGGAGTGTTTGTTGGGCCGGCATCGTTGGCCCTAGCTTCCAAGTACCTTCAGAACCATCCGGGTAAGGGTACTCCCTCGGGAAGGTTAAGATCGGCCATGTTGAAAAAAGGAAAAGATAGATTTAGAACGAGGAAACAATGGATAGTGCTAATGGCTTTTAGGGAATATCCTTTTAAAATAAACTAGACTTTCCTTGGAAAAATACTTAATTGGTTTTGAAAATAGTTTTTCAAAACGGTTTTTGAAACTTTTGTCCGGTCTAGTAAAACCTCATGCTCTGATACCAAATGTAACACCCAACCTCCGCCAGGGCCATTCATGAGAGAATGCACTATCTTTTTAGGGGTGTTGTCTAGGCAAATATGCACAAAGATATCACAAGACAGAAAATAGATAAATAAATAAGTAAAGCAGCGGTAGAAATTTAAAAACCATACTTAACCATTTCAAAACCAAATAGTCAACTTACATCAAAGTACTTAGTCATTATTTTCCAACTACCATAAGTCTAGAAAACATAAACTGAAAATAACATAAAGTAAACTATCCCTAAGATAGATGTGATGAAGCCATAGCAAGCTCAAGTCCAAACCGTACATGAGCTGTCAAGAAAGCAAGCCAAATGTCCAAGCTAAGCACTAGTGTTCCCTCCCTGAGAACCTGGGGGGGGGGGACGGAAGAAAAGAGGCGAAAGAAAAAGGGTCAGTCATAAAGACTGGTAAGTCCTACCTACTATTAGTATAAAAACTAATAAAGTTAACTAAACATGAGAAACTGAGATGGAACATAAAGATGGTAACTAACTGGCATGATAAATAGATAACAAGGTAGATCAAGTGTGGCATCGCATATACAAGGTTTAGTTTTGCACCAATAGTACTAGTATTCCAACCCATGTCAAGTATAAACAAGAAATGATCCCTTGGCCCAATATCATGAGATGACCCAAGTCAAGGTCCAACTACACGGCCTGGTCGATCGGCTCCCTATAAGCCTAACTCGTCGAGTGTCGGTGTCATACGGCCCAATCACGAATTTAGCTACTCTGTGCTAGGTCCACCCTAGGGTGTATCAAGCCCTAGGGTGCCAACCACTGACACCATTCCAAGCACGCACAGTGTACAACTACTGGTGCCCACGCCTGCTTTTTAAACTCCGGACTACGTGCACGACCATTGTCCGCCTGAACCTACAATGGCGCACCAAACTCTGCCGTCATTTTGGTCGCTTACAATCAGCCCTGTAATCTTGCCCCACCCTAGCCTAGTCCCTAGGGTATCGTTGATACATCCAAGAGGGTTACTGCTGAAAAGGACCACGTAACTAGGGTTTCTAACGAGTTAAGTGTGGTTAACCCTATCCAATCATGTATCAAGTTGGTTAAGTGTACCGAAGTGGTTCATGACTTAACCCCATCCAATCATGTATCAAGTTGGTTAAGTGTTTCCAAGTGGTTCATGACTTAACCCTAACATGTGACATTAATTAATTTAATGCACCCAACCTCTCACATTAGACTTTGTTGTGGTTACTGGATATGCTGGGCGAGTCCGGGCAGCTTTACACCACAACCTAGTCTAACCTCGGGTTTCAAGCGCGATATGACCAACTTATCACATTGGGTCCTATTGTTTGTAGCCACTGGATTTGCCGGGCGGTTCCGGGCAGATTTACGCTACAAACTCAACCCAACCTCGAGTTGGCCACTTTATGGTTTTCTACATGTCATGACCATATTCAAGTTTTCAAGCATAATAAAGTTTGATGTCACATTTCAAGTCATGTTTTTCATGTCATTTCAAGTTTGCCTAACTACCCATAACGTATCCCCATCGCACGTAAATTCGCATCAACACAAGTGAATCAAGGAACATAAAAATATGACCAAGAGGGGCATAAGGTTGGTAAAGTTGGTCATAAGTTAAACATGATGATATTTGAGGCAAAGATGTTCATCACAACTAGCATATAGGATTATTGGCCTCAAAACATGTATGACATCAAACTTAGCAAATAAACTTGTGGGTAGCATGTAGTTCAACATCATAGGCAAGGTGATAACATGATAATAGTTGACATAGGGTGATAAACTTGTGGGTAGCATGTAGTTCAACATCTTAGGCAAGTTTACATCAAGGTTATGAGGGGTTCTAGGTTGCATTATTCATAATCCCCACATAAAGCTCATAACTTTCTACCCAAAAATCAAGGTAAATGGTACTAGGTTCATGATAGTGCCACAATCATAGATCAAAAGAGTCATAAATGGATCTATGCATATAAATATAGCCCTAAAGACAAGTATTATACCAAAAGTCCCATTTCAACTTGCTACATGATCATATTAACTTCATAGTTTAAATCTAAGAGTAGAGTGGGGCGTACAAAGCGTGGCTATGAGAACTAGAACCAAATAGAACAAGATAGAGACGTTGTAGAAGCTCTAGGAATGATGTAGCAACACAAATAGCCTTGAGAATAAGTAGTTCCTTTGATTTGATGAAGAAAGATGGCTCCTTTTTGCCTTAGAAGCTCTCAAGATGAAGATGGAGGCCATGATTAGGGAGTATTTTGGCAGAATTTAGTTGTTAGGATGATTTGTGATGGTTTAGGCTAGGTATTAGGGTGTTTTTATAGGTGTAGAGACTAGTTTAGGCCATAGGACTAACCCTAGTTTAGATCTGAACCATCAAATCCCGTCACAGGCTTGCTGAGCAGACCAAAGGAGCAAACAGGTGCACCAGGGAAAACCTGGCCGACCAGGGAGGTCGACCCCCAGGTCGACACCCTAGTCGACCTGGGAGGGGGGGGGGGCAGGTCGACACCCCAATCGACCTGGGGGAGGGCGGGGAATTTTCCCACCCAATCTTCTTCTGGCTGAATTTGAATTTCGGGCTGAATTTTGAATTTTCTGAAATCTTCTATGGGCCATAACTTAGTCATACGGACTCCGATTTACGAAATTTCGGACTCGTTTTCAAGCAGAATTTCGAGACAAACGCAATGTTGTAACCCATTCCCATTGATTCTTAACTTATGATTTAATTCTGCCCTGATTTCTTGTTTTAACATGTTATTAAAAATTCGGGTTGTTACAGCAAGTGAATCTGCTTTAATGTTTTCTTCTCTAGGAATATGAGATATTGTGTAGTGCTCCAAATCATCAAGAAGTTCCTTGACTTTCGACCAATAGGCAGGAAGATTCCCTCCTTTGGTCTGGAACTCTCCTCGGACTTGAGATACCACAAGTTGCTAGTCGCTAAAGATTTTTAAGGCTTTCAAGCTCAACTCTTTCTCGATTTTCAATCCGGCGATTAGTGCCTCATATTCTGCCTCGTTGTTAGCTGCAGGGAATTCCAACCTCATAGCATAACATATTGATCGGCCTTCAGGGGTTTCTAGAACTATACCTGCCCCAACACAATAATCATTTTTAGCTCCATCAAAAAACAACTTCCATCTGGGGATTGTTTCAATAGGTTCTTCCTTCTCCTCCCCTCTGTCCGTGAATTCTGCAATGAAATCAGCTAAGACTTCACATTGATTGCTCTTCGTGGATAGTAAGTGATGTTGTATTGACTAAATTCAACATTACCAACCTTCTCGAAGTTTCTGCACGGAATAAGACTTGCTTTAGAGGTTGATTTGTGAGAAATCTGATAGAGTGGGCTTGGAAGTATGGCCTAAGTTTCTTTGAGGCTATGAGTAAACTATACGCAATCTTCTCCAATTTAGGATAATTCAGTTCCGTCCCATTAGGTCTCTTACTAATGTAATATACTGGCCGTTGAACCTTGTCATCTTCTCGGACTAGAGCTGCACTTCTCAAGTTCCATTTTAAGCTTGGATCGTTGGTGGGTTGAACTTTTGTGGGAACTTGGTGAACTTGATCATTTTAGTGAGCGGAGTTTTAGATGGAGCGAACTCCCACTCCCTTTCGTCATCTTTTTGGTCAGCACTTTCTTTCATGATCTATCGGACCATATCTTTGAGATGCTCCTTCTCATTGCATTGATCCACGGGGCGGACGCCATCACCTTTACTGGATGCTCTCTTACGCAAACGATCTCGGCTACTGATCTAGGACCCGATGCCTCCCTCATGGGGACGTGACCCTTTGGCGGAGCTTGTCGCTTTATGAGAAGTCGCTTGCTAAATATGGTTCCGAGAAGGTGGTTTTGCATCCTTGTGATTGGCCCTGTCCGAGTCATCAATCTCATGAACGAATTGATTTTGATTTGGACTTGTAGTGGAAGAATTAGCAGCTTTAGAATGGGTGATGTTAGTAGTGAATTTTGTCGTGGCAGCTTGAAGAGAAAATAAAGTTTCTAGTTTCTTCATCATAGGATTTGTTGAGATTTCCATTTGACTTTTAAAACCAGTACAACTTTATACAATTCTTCTATACTCACAGCAACTTTGGCTCTAGAGGATTTATGATGGCCCGAAAATCCATACCTTTTGAGTTGACTAAAACAACACATGTCAAACCCAAATAGCACAGAAATATGATTCATTAAGGTTAAAGAAATAGAAATAGACAAAAGAACTAAAAGAAACATCAGAATTTCACAGCGGAACTGAACAAAATATAATATCGTATATTATAATTTTGAAATACAAATCTGTTTTGAATATACATACCATCACCGGAGCATAATACAATATTGATACAGCGGACGCAACTCTAAACAACTAATGGTGAAGCCTCTTGTTGACGTCAAAAGTTAGTCACTAGTGACATTCAACCCCCCATCGTGTGGAGACACACATATAACGATTATGAAATGCAATAAAGTAGAGAAAACAAGGACCAAACAAGACTTTTTATAGTGGTTCAGCCAAGATGGTGCCTACGTCCACTTTACATATATTGATTTCTTTTCTTTTGGATTACAAATACAATGTTTTTTCTGTTTGAAGAAAGTTGGGAGATGAGAATTTTTTTTAGAGGACTAACAGTTGGCTTTTTTGAAGAATAAGCTAAAGCGTTTTTCTTCCAGAGCTTTGAGTAACAAGAATGGCATGCTTTCTTCATTGGGAAAGAGGGTATTTACAGATGAGGAAGTCGGCTAAGGATGGTGTGACGTGGCCTGACCTTTTGGGAAGTCTGGATACGTAGGGCTCGCTCCTTGGTCAGATTTGCGGCTGGATGACTGACTGCACTATTCAACAATAGTATCTTCGTAAATCGTGGCATACGCGACATCCAAGGTGAGGTGTATCAAAAGGAGCGCTTTGTTGGGATATGGTTGACCGCCTTTGATGCCTTGAGAATCGGTCTGAGTAATGAATGATTCGACGAGATATTTCCAGGCGAGTATGGATTCTCGGTCGATTGAGGAAAGCGATTCTTCCGAGCTCTATGCACTGTAGCTCGTAGGAAATCAACTTGTGTTGGACTTGGTTCAGACCGGCCTCAAAGGAAGTCGGTTTGGACCGAACATTGTATGGGACCTTTCAGAATGTAGATCGCTGAATTGACCATTGTTGAAGGCTGTCTTTAGGTGTTGGGCTTCAATCCGTTGATTTGTGAGAGCTTTTGCCAAAAAGTTGGTCAACACTTTGCCCCTCAGAATACATCTTCTTCGGTAGAGGGAGGTGTGTTCTGAATGTTATGTCGAAGTGCAATTTCTCGGGTAGCTATGGTCACACATGACCATAATAAGGCCGAAAATCTGACGGCCCTGATGGTTGTATTTAGGCAGGGAAACCGACGATCGTGGTTGATCGTATTAAGGCCAGAAAACCGACAACCACCAAAAAACTGTTTTAAGGCCGAGTGTATCATGGACGTCATTCTTGTTGTAATATTTTGGTACCTGTAAAAATAGTAGGAGCCGCTCTCGGTCTAGAGAGGGTTTTTGGAGAAATCGAGCGGATGTTACGCTGGGCTTTGCAGAATGGTAAGTGTAATCGGTACTCGGCTTAAGGGAATGGCAAGTATTATCAGTACTCGGCTTACTGAGGGGCGAGTGCCATCTAAGCTCGGCTTATGGTGGTGCGAGTGTTACATATGCTCGTCTGGTGGCAAGTTATGATCACGCTCGTTTGGCATAAGTTAATTTAAAAAAAAAAATAACGGAGTCTATTAGGCGCATGGAGGTAGGCACCGACCATGTTCTTAGGGATAGTGGTGAATGCAGACCATGGCAAAAGGCGCTCAAGTAATTGAAAGGCTTGGCGAGTAGACAATGCTCTCGGCTTAAGATAATGGCGAGTATCAAGTATACTCGACTTTATGACAAGGGTTTGTTGTATATAACGGTGTTGCATACACAATTATATGATTTTTGTTTGATGATAACAACCAAATAAAAATTATTTTTAATATGTTTGTTATTGTACTGATTTTCTACATCACAGACAGAAATATAATATTAATATTTAAATGGAATACTATTGCACATGAATTAGAAACTCAAACAGTATTTTATTTAAATATAATATCTTATTTCAACATTTAAACAGTACAAATTTATAACTCCACTATTTGTACAACATACGGTATTTCAATGCATTCATACACATCTCCTCACTACAACAATGTCACTCAGATATACAATTTTATATACACATTCACACTGACTCATATACAGACACTCATGAATTTCACTGTCTATACTCGTCTTCTGTCTTCACAACATCCTCACTGTCAGTCAAGTCATCTTCTGCTTACCTGGCACATGAAACATACACAGTACACTGCTATTGAAATAAAATTGTATATGCGCGAATATAAATTTTAATTTCAAAATTTTATTCCTCAGATTTCTGGTATGTTTCTCATCATTTTTCATGACTTGATCTGATTTATCTATGTCTAGACAGCTTGTGATATTCACAATGATACACTGTAAATACCACAAGGCAGATAGTGTATATATATGTAGTGCATGGACAGGAAAATACTCTGGATGGATGCATATACACACGTGCACAAATATACACGTGTGCACTGCCTTGCCAATCCAGTGTGCAACTGAGGAGCAGCCACGTGGACCAACTCGACTCAGTTTAACAAGAAGCAGCCCAAATAATACACAATAATACAAAGTACGGCACGACTCAAGTGAATAATGCAAACTGGTCAAGATAGTAAACTGGTCAAGACTCAGGCAACATGCGACGAACCAGGTAACAGCAGCAAGTGAATAAAGAAAACATGTAGCATGGTTCAAGTTAAATTAGAATGGTTCAAGAACATGATCTAGCTCAGCAAAATCAAAGTGGTCGAGTATTCATGCAGCATGTATGGAGATACAACTATACAAGTTCGGACCAGCAATAACTTCATGAACACAACAGTGGTGAAATGAGCACAGCACATATGATTCATTTTCAAGACTGTGCAAATACTCATGGGACATAGGCTTAACTGGAAACTGGAAATCACAAGGACTATCACACATGATACATGCAACAAAAATGACCGGGGTACACAAATCATGAAATGTTTTAGCATATTTCAAGCAGACTCAAACATGAACAAAGAAGATCATATGAATGGAGGCAACTGCTAAGGCATGGGTAATAAAGGCATGGTTAGCCAACATGGTTGACTCACATGAAAGTGATGCAAGTCGAGCACATAGCAAAAGTCAAACAATTCAGCATGAATATATATGGCAAGTTATTCAAAGCAGTTTAAAATGGTTTCTGAAATTAAAGTAATCATGTTTTGGTCAAGAATAACCAAGTGGCACAAAATAGTTTGCGAGATATGTGGTGCGTTACACAACAATACAGTGGGCAAATGAAATTCTAGAAACATACTCAAGCATTTTTAGTGGGACACAATTTTCGGCAACATATCTTTCCAGGCTATCAATAAGAAATAAAACGTGCCAAGAAATTCATTCTGTTTTTAGAAGGAAACAAGATGGACTTGTATCATCTCAGCAAAACATAGTTGGCAATAGCAATATTCCAGAATTCATGCGAATCAGTGTGGCAACAGTTTAATGTTTGGGAAGATTACATTCACATGGCAAGTTTGTTTTTTACAAAGAGCAAGAAGTTTCTTTTTGACAAATCAGATTTTGAAGTGGAATTCAATTCCAGAAATCACTGAGTATGGTTTTTGGCAACAAATCATTTAATTTGATTCCAGAATTTGGAAAGAGTTTCCTTTTTATTGTTTCCAGAAACCAAAACATTTTTTGGACAAGATAGTAATGATTTCCAGAAATGAGTTCATTCAAGCAAGGAACATTTTTTTACAAGAATAAAATCAACGTGACTTGCCTAGGAATCAATATTTCTTTCTAGATATTCAATCACGCAGGGGACAAACAATGTTTTATTCAGCAAGAAATTAATCAGAGGATCTCACGCAAATAAATTCAAGGCTTTCCAATTTTTACAAAGGGCCAAAATCATTTCAGGAAATCACGTGACAAAATCAGCAAGCCATTATGATGAAATCAGAGAATAGTCGAAGGGTTTGTAACCTTATACATAACCAAATCATCATCGACAAGATATAGAAGGGATCGAAAACACAAGCCAATTTTTCATAGAACCAAAATCAAATCAATTCAGAAATACTCACTATAGTTTCTGATCGTAGCCAAATCAGTCGACGAATAAGAGCAACCAAGCATTCAAGCCTAAAGGGAAAGTTTCAGAGCACAATTCACTTTATTGCGTTTCGATTTGGGAGGAAACAGAAGAAAACCCTAATTCCATTTTTAGAGCATTGGCCGACATTAATTGGAACAAAGCAGTACCAAGGGAATTGGATTTGAATGAGAGAATGGGTCGGGCTTTGGCCTTAATTTTTAAAGGGGGTTTTTAATTGTTTTAATTTGTTTTGTTTTTACATTGTTTTGTAATCGTTGAACAATTATAGAGTCTGTAAAATCTAGAGATTCAGTTAGGGGTTTAACTGACAGTTGCTAGAGTCTGTAAAATCTAGTTGGTTTCCTAGTTGTGTTTGTAAAACTAGGCAGTTTACCAGAGTCCATAAAACTAGGGGAAAATCTGGTCTAGGGGATATAGACCAGTCTAGGGTTTTGAGCGTAGGATTAGAATAGGAGCGAGGAGATCGCGAGTTTACATGGTCTTGTAAGCGGGATCTGTTCTATTACCTAGTAGAAACCTAAGGAATGCAGCAGTGGGCAGGATGTTGCCGAAGCTGGGTATATCTTGTGTCATTTAACTTTCTGCATTTATTTTTTGTTGCATTCTTTGATTTGATATTTTTAATATCTCGCTAAATTTTCAATAAACCCTTTCACCCCCCTCTATGGTTAATCTAGATCCAACAAGTGGTATCAGAGCAGGTAATTTTTAACTCTAGTGTCACGGGTCATCCTAGTTGTCAACCATCTAAGAGTCAGTCCAGTTCATCTCCAACTATTTTTGATGGAACAGATTTTTAAACTGGAAATCCAAAATGGAATTTTATTTAAAATCTGTTAATATTAAGTGTTGGGATATTGTTATCAATGGGATTGATATGTTAGATAAGAGAAATATTGTTTTCAATACTCGTGCTATGAATATCATATTTGATTATCTTAGTACTGAACAGTTTATTCGTATATCTCATTGTTTAACAGTGCAAGATATGTGGAGAACTCTCGATGAGCTGTATAGAAAATCTAACAACTGCTCAAAACCCCCAATAGTCAACTCAGATTCAGATCTATGCTTAAAAGTAGAAACAGATAGATCAAACGATGGAGATGCAAGTTATGATGAAACTGAAAATTTCTCATATGAAAATTTAGTTTATATGTGCGTTGATTTGACTAAATCTGTTGCTAAACTCCAATCTAAAAACAAATCTTTGAAATCTAAGAATTTTGAGTTGACCAGCAGAATTAATGATTTGGTAACAAACTTGAGTGCTCTAAAAATTCTTCAAACTCTGATTGCAAAAATTGTTTAAATTTGGAAAACAATCTTGTTCATCTAAAAAAAATTATTCAAATGCCTGAAAATGAATTTCTGATTGTAAAAGAGAACAAGACCGAGCATGAAAGTACAAACAGTCTTTTGCAAAATGAATTTGAAAATTTTAAGATGTATAAAATCTCCAAATCTGAAATGTTTTAAAAAGAAAGCTTATTGAAAACTGAATCCATTTTGAAAGATCTTGATAAGGAGATTGAAAATTTCAAGTGCTCTGAGAAAGAACTACTTAAAAACAAATTCAGTTTGAATCTGAAATTTTCGAATCCAGAACCAAAATCAAACTGCTTGAAAACGAATTTGATTTTTAAACAGAATGATACTAAAAGGAGAAAGATCAGCATTAATCGTTGTTCAAATCCCATGAAAGAAAATTTGATCTTAAATCCAAAATTAACGATCTTGAATTGAGTTTGAAATGTTTTTCAACCAGTGAAAAATCTTTGAATATGTTGTTGAAAAATCAATTTTCTTCTGGTAATAAAAATGGTCTTGGTTTTGAAAAAACTAATGTTTTTGAAAATCTGAATTCTTGTGATTTCAAAAATCCTTCGAACTACTTTGAAAAGAAACAATTTTGAAAATCTGATCTCTGATAACTTCAAAGGATTTTTAAATCATAAACGAGATGTGAACTTGTTTTGTAATAATCCACTTAAACAGCCCTGGATCCCAAAAAGAAATAAAATAAAATTCGTTAAATTTAAACAGATTTGTGTTCCTAAAGGTACGAAGATAGATTCGAATGGATTATTATACAAACAGGTTTGGGTACCAAAACGTACGAATACAACTGTGAGTGGTTTTACTGCTTTTGTTAGACCACTCAATCCTCTAAACAGTTAGGTACCAGAGAAAGCTTAGAAACTGCTTTGCAAAAGAGAAACTGAAATCAAAATGCCTCATATCATTGAATCATTCACAGTTCCTTAGCAAAATCTGTTGAGTTAGAGATTCTTTTGTTTACATCCTTTTCAGGTATGATCTCTAAACTCACATTCTCCTTTGTATATTCTCTGTTCTTGTTTTTCCTATTTTCCCCCTTATTCCCCTGTTTTTTTTTTTCGATTTGATTAGTCACTGCCATATTTTTGTTTCCTCTTGGGCTTCATTAACTTCCATTTGTAGAATTCATATTTTTTCTGGAAATTTGCTTCTTTTGAATAAAACTCTAAGGTTTTTTTAATCTTTTCCAGATCTTGAACTTAATCCTGTAAATCCCTGCAATTGTTTTGAAGTTTGCTTTCTGATTTTTCTGAATTCATAACAGTGTTGATGTATTCTTGTCATATCTTGAACATTGTTAATTTGAATTCTAATTTTTTTGAAGATCTGAATAATTAATGAAATTTCACACACCTCTGCTGTTTTGAGTTTCTTCAAATTCATATTAGAAAAGCTTGAAATATTCTACTCATTACAACACACTGCTATTTTTCAGTCGTGAATTCCATTGATTTTCAGATTGGCTGGAAATTTTGATTTGTCTTGAATCATTACTTACAACTTGAAATTCATCTTTATTCATGATCATTATGGTTGAAATTTGTTTGTTTGAAATCATCTGAGAATTCTTGATATTTTGAATATCACACACCTCTTACATTTAAAATTTTCGATCTTGTGTGACTAATTCATTTTATCCCAGAACTTGACATTGATTCAAGCGATTTCAAATAAATTATTTTAATTTTATAGATCATGAATATCTCTCAAGCTTGACGTAAATGATCAGAAATTACTCTTGTACTTGTCAGAAATAATTTGAAAAATTCTTTTGAAAAATTTTCTTTGAAACTCACTGTTTTTTCATGACTATTTGATTTGAATATTTGTTTGTTTAAAATCATTTGAAATTATTGATTCATTGAATCACACACAAATCTTGGATCTGAAGTTTATAATCTGGTGTGGTTGATTCATTGAATCTTGAGATTTTCATATTTCCTCAAATGATTTCAAATAAATGTTATTTTTTAATCTTGGATCACGAATCATCTTATGTTACCATCAGCTTGACAAGTCTGCTTTGAAACTAATTTTGTGCTGCTCTGATACTGGTCTTAGATAACTGCTTGTTTTGATCCGTCTGCTGCTCTGATAAATGGGTCTAATCTGTGTTCTTTTCTACTTGGGCTTCGTGGTTAAAATTCTGTTGTCTGAATTATCATTTCCTCATTAATAGAGACATCAAGTGGTATCAGTTCAGAAGTATAGAATATTTTTTTGTATATTTTTTTTAATCCCTCTTGTCTTGTATAGATCTACATAATCCCTCTTGTCTTGTATAGATCTACATAATCCTCTTGTAATTGATTTTCAATTTTAGAATTATTTATTGATTATTCAATTCAGAAATTGAAAAAAAAACCGAACGGTATTTATAATTCATTAAAATTATTATCTGATTTTGAAATTGTGATGAATTATGACTACAATATATTTCAAAACAAAGGGAGATTTTATTTAGATTTTCGTGATGGTTGAATAATTATTATAATATCTTTGAATTGGCGATTATTTCACTACCGTCTTCTTTATCTACCATTATTCTGTCGTCCATCATGTTTTTTATATTAATGTGGAGAGTTTTTTTTTTTTTCAAAAAATCATCTTGAATAAACAGTGAAAATATTTGTGATGGAACGGTGGTTATATTATTATTCAGAATTAGTGATAATTGAAAATTTTCAATGATCTCGGTATAGTTGATCATATTTCATACTATGATTAATTTAGAAATTTATTTCACAAACCATTTCTATACCTATCACATTTCTATCATCCATATTGGTTTTATATACCGAGGAGTTGTTCATTTTGAAACTGAAAATAATAAAAATTTAATATTCATAAGTGTTTCTCTAACCTCATTTAAAAATCCAAGCTCTGGTTATGCATGGTTATGAAATTACTTATATTTAAGCTGCAACTGATCTCATTTAAAAATCCAAGATCTGGTTATGCATAGTCAGTGTGCTCTTAAATCAAAAGAAAAAGAAAAGAAAATAATTTGAATAAATAAAAATTTATATGAATTCTCTTGGTGTGTAAAAACCAACCTATCAGTCCATTTTCTAATTTGTGAAATGTATTAAAATCTTATTATTGGAATTTGAGATTATATGATTGCGTCACTTAAATTGAATATATAATTATTGTCCGAATCCATCACTGTTGTATGCTTCATTTTTGATAATCTTATTGGAAAATAATTGGAATTGTTTTTTTTTAAACTCTCTCCATTCATATAAATTTCATCGTAAATCCGTCATTCTCTAAAATGTGAAATATGCCGCTAGTACTTAGAATATTATAATTTTTTTGATTAATTCAGATTTATGACGACCGTTCTTCCTCTTATGCTAAAATTACATTTTTAATCATTTTTCATCTATATTTTAAATTTTGTATCCTTTTGATGATAACAAAAGGGGGAGAATTGGTGGAGATTTTGATTTATGAGTGAATATTTTATGAATATTCTAATATTGAAAATTTCATTTTTCATTCTTTTTTCACTCATGCACAATTATAGGGGAATTTGGTTGTAGGGAGCCTACACATAGGAGGAATTCAATATTCACTGCCAAACACATTTATTGTGCTCAAAATATTTTATTTTTTTTCATCATCAAAAGTGGAGATTGTTGTATATAACGATGATGTATACACAATTATATGATTTTTGTTTGATGATAACAACCAAATAAATATTATTTTAAAAGTGTTTGTTATTGTACTGATTTTCTATATCACAGACAGAAATATAATATTAATATTTAAATGGAATACTATTGCACATGAATTATAAATTCGAACAGTGTTTTATTTAAATATAATATCTTATTTCAACATTTAAACAGTATAAATTTATAACTCCACTATTTGTACAACACACGGTATTTCAATGCATTCATATACAACTCCTCACTACAACAATGTCGCTCAGATATACAATTTTATATATACATTCACATTGACTCATATACAGACACTCATGCATTTCACTGTCTATACTCGTCTTTTGCCTTCACAGCATCCTCGTTGTCGGTCCTGTCATCATCTTCTTACCTGGCACATGAAACACACACACAATAAACTGCAATAGAAATAAAACTGTATACGCGCAAATATAAATTTTAATTTTAAAATTTTATTTTCCTTAGATTTACGGTATGTTTCTCGTCATTTTTCATGACTTGATCTGATTTATCTGTGTCTAGATAGCTTGTGATATTCATAGTGATACACTGTAAATACCACAAGCCAGATAATGTGTATGTAAATATGTATTGCGGGGACAGGAAAATACTCTGGATGGATGCATATACACACTTGCACAAAAATACACGTGTGCACTACCTCGCCAATCCAGTTTGCAACTGAGGAGCAGCCACGTGGACCAACTCGACTCAGTTTAACAAGAAGCAGCCCAAATAACACACAATAATACAAAGTACAACACGACATAAGTGAATAATGCAAATTGGTCAAGACAGTAAACTGGTCAAGACTCAGGCAACATGCTACGAACCCGGTCATAACAGCAAGTGAATAAAGAAAACATGAAGCATGGTTCAGGTCAAACTAGTTTGGTTTAAGAGCATGATCTAGCTCAGCAAAATCAATGTGGTCGAGTATTCATGCAGCATATATGGAGATACAACTATACAAGTTCAGACCAGCAACAGCTTCATGAACACAATAGTGGTGAAATGAGCACAACATATATGGTTCATTTTCAAGACTGTGCAAATACTCATGTGACATAGGCTTAAATGGAAACTGGAAATCACAAGGACTATGATACATGATACGTGCAACAATAATGTCAGGGGTACACAAATCATGAAATGTTTCAGCATATTTCAAGCAGGCTCAAACATGAACAAAGAAGATCATATGAATAGAGGCAACAACTAAGGCATGGGTAATAAAGGCATGTTTAGCCAACATGGTTGACTCACATGAAAGTGGTTCAAGTTGAGCACATAGCACAAGTCAAACAATTCAGCATGAACATATATGGCAAGTTATTCAAAGCAGTTTAAAATGGTTTTAAAAATTAAAGTAATCATGTTTAATCAAGAATAATGAAATGGCACAAAATAGTTTGCGAGACATGTGATGCTTTACACAACAATACAATGGACAAATGAAATTCCAGCAACATACTCAAGCAATTTTAGTAGGACACAATTTTTCGCAACATATCATTCCCGGCTATCAATAAGAAATAAAACGTGCCAAGAAATTCATTCTGTTTTTAGAAGGAAACAAGATGGACGTGTATCATCTCAGCAAAACATAGTTGGTAATTGCAATGTTCCAGAATTCATGCGAATCTGTGTGGCAACAATTTAATGTTTGGGGAGTTTACATTTACATGGCAAGTTTGTTTTTTACAAAGAGCAAGAAGTTTCTTTTTGACAAATCAGATTTTGAAATGGAATTCAGTTCCAGAAATCACTGAGTATGGTTTTTTGGCAACAAATCATTTAATTTGATTCCAAAATTTGGAAAGAGTTTCCTTTTTATTATTTCTAGAAACCAAAACATTTTTTAGGCAAGATAATAATGATTTCCAGAAATGAATCCATTCAAGCAAGAATTTTTTTTTTACAAGAATGAAATCAACGTGACCTGCCTAGGAATCAATTATTTCTTTCCAGATATTCAATCACGCAGGGGACCAACAATTTTTTATTCAGCAAGAAATCAATCAGAGGATCTCATGAAAGTAAATTCAAGGCTTTCCAATTTTTACAAAGGGCCAAAATCATTTCAGGAAATCACGTGACAAAATCAACAAGCTATTATGATGAAATCAGAGAATAATCGAAGGGTTTGTAACCCTATACATAACCAAATCATCGTAAGCAAAATATAGAAGGGAACGAAAACATAAGCCAATTTTTAGTAGAAAAAAATCAAATCAATTCAGAAATACACACTATAGTTTTCAATCGTAGCCAAATCAGTCGACGAACAAGAGCAACCAAGCATTCAATCCAACAGAGAAAATTCCAGAGCACAATTCACTTTATCGCGATTCGATTTGGGAGGAATCAGAAGAAAACCCTAATTCTATTTTTAGAGGATCGACCAACGTTAATTGGAACAAAGCAATACCAAGGGAATTGGATTTGAATGAGAGAATGGGCCGGGCTCTGGCCTTAATTTTTAAAGGAGGTTTTTAATTGTTTTGTTTTTACATTGTTTCGTAATCGTTGAACAGTTCTAGAGTCTGTAAAATATATAGATTCAGTTAGGGGTTTAACTGACATTTGCTAGAGCCTGTAAAATCTAGATGGCTTCCTAGTTTCATCTGTAAAACTAGGCAGTTTACTAGAGTCTGTAAAACTAGGTGAAAATCTGGTTTAGGGGATATAGACTAGTCTAGGGTTTTGAGCGTAGGATTAGAATAAGAGCGAGGGTTCGCAAGTTTGCATGGTCTTGTAAGCGGGATCTGTTCTATTACCTAGAAGAAACCTTAGGAATGCAGTAGTACGCAGGATTTTGCCGAAGCTGGGTATATCTTGTGTCATTGACCTTTTTGCATTTATTTTCTACTACATTCTGTGATTTGATATTTTTAGTATCTCGCTTAAATTTTAATAAACCCTACTCACCCCCTTCTAGGGTTAATCTAGATCCAACATAGTCGACCGAACTCGGCTCGTGGAGTTGGTCTGTTTATGATGTCAAGCATTGACTAAATTTAGGGTCGGCGAGCAGATACTATGCTTGGCCTGAATTTTTTTAAACATGTCAAATGTTCAAAAGAATAAACTTTTATCGTTGCTTACAAAGCCAGAAACAAATCCTAACAAAGCAACAGTTGAACTTTGGACACATTTAGGGGCTATCCCAGCTTATGCACAATTTAACATAACTCATTATTCATAAAACCAAAAATACAATTGTATAACTAATTAATTATAATGCCGCGATTACTTGGCTCATGGTCCTTTTCATTCCTGATAGCTCGGGGACCGACCTGAGGAGCTTTGGCAGATGAGGGTGGCGGCGAGGCCTGTGCGGGTTTCTTGACATACACGGGGAGCACTCCTGGCCTAACTTTGTCTTTGATGAGATCGAGTAGGTATTTGCATTCACTGGTGGCACAACCAGCTATGTTGTGGTACATGCAGTGCTTTCCAGATTCTATCTATCTCTGGGTCGGATCTCTTCGAGGAGGTTTTGGAGAGGGCAGAGTATCTCGTATGTCAAGAAGAGAAGAGTTGAGCTTGGTATACCTTTCATACTTTTCCTCTCTTCGAGAATGCACATTACAATCGCTCTTTTTTGGAACTTTCCCTTTACTTTGCTCTGGTCATTGAAATTGGAGGAGCCTCCGTCCTTGGCAGCGAGCACCTCGAGGCTTTCTATCTTGAGGTTGGTGTCTTCTTGTCGAAGGAACCTTTTGGCCTTATCATAGAATTCATCAATATCTCTGGTGCATCTCCGGTTATAGAAATCCGAAATTCTGATCGGTTCTGAGCACTTGCAATGGAGGTCATAAGCATGACCGATGGCTCAGGTCGACTGACGAATGCTACAGCCGCGTTGAATCTCCCCAAGAAATATCGTAGAGTCTCTCCAGGATGTTGCTTGATGGTAGAAAGGAATGTAACACTCTTGGGTTGGGATATGTGAACTTTGAACTGCTCGATGAAGCGAGTGACCAACATGTACCAATTGTTAGTTGATTCGGTTGTTAGTTGTCGAAATCACATGCCTGCTATGTCGGTGAGGTAGAGCGGGAGGCATTTGTCCATGACAATGGCCGATGTAGAGAGCACTTCCATGTGGCGCATGTATCACATGAGATGGATGGTCGGGTCAGTACGACTATTATATGGTTTGATGATTGTAAACTTGAAGTCCGGGGGATTCCGAAAGTTTCTGATCTCTCTAGTGAACGTGCTGCGATGGACGTCATCTACGTCCTGCTGAGAGGATGTGCCCCGAGTGAAGCGTCTGATGATGCTGGAAAGCTGGGTTCCGTCTCCAAGAAGTTTTTGCCATGAATCGAGTCCTACATTCGAGGGAGCTCCAAACCGGGGTCCAATGAAAGCATGCTCGGAAGGGTGGCCAGGTGTCGGCGAGGGTTCATCGCATTTGTTGGTTCTGGGCAGACTGGACCCTCTTGAACCTGATTAGGGTAGGACCGATCCGTACCCAAGACAGGAGGTCCAGGCTGATCCAGCATAGCATGCAACGTTCGTTTCTTCGATGTCCCCGCCAGAGGTGATGTTAGGAGGGTCTATAGTAGTATTTTCACCCGCCAATCTGGGAACCGATATGGTAGATTGGTCTTCCTGGTTCGAAGGGAAGGTTCTACCAGCTCTTTGTTAAAGGAATGGCGGTATAAGGCGAGTCTACGGTAAGATATTGGGTTGTAATGGTAATGGCATTGATCCTGACTGACCCAGTGGTTTCTCGATTGGTTCGGGAGGCCGAGCTATCCCCAAGAGTGTAGGAAAAGTGGTCGAATGACCTAGATCTTGATCGCGGACTTCTCGTGAATCTGCAGCTGCGGCTGCACTGGTCGTTGGAAGCGATACTCTTGGTTGTGATTGGTCAGGA
This sequence comes from Allium sativum, assembly GCA_030737875.1. Classification (NCBI taxonomy): domain Eukaryota; kingdom Viridiplantae; phylum Streptophyta; class Magnoliopsida; order Asparagales; family Amaryllidaceae; genus Allium; species Allium sativum. Next base: position 192,659,211 of record CM060920.1, read on the forward strand.
TGTGGGGCCGAGTCAGGAGGAAGCAAAGGTTTGATCTGATCAGTGGGCTGATTCTGTGAAGACCGATGATCGGTTATTGCCCTAGTCCCGGTCGGTGGAGGAATTGATGTTGACGTGTTTAATCCCATTTCCACTCGATCGAGAAGGTGATCCATCAAATGTTGTTGTCGTTCAAGGAGTTTACCTTGAGATGTCATATGGCCTCTGAATTCGACCATAATCTTATCCATGTCGTCCTGGGTAAGATATCGGGACATGTCTTTATGAGAGTAGGCTTACTGACTAGACTCGGCAGCATTTGTCCCAGCTGCATCGACAATAGTGGGATGGGAAGATGTTGTATCTTTCTTCCATTTGTTCGCAATATGTTAGAATTTGCTGAAGATCATAGATCATGTTGGTGTGCGACCCCCTTCCTGGCACGCCAAAGTGTTGACGTCAAAAGTTGGTCACTAGTGATAATCAACGACCAATCGTGTGGAGACACACGAATAATGATTATGAAATCCCGTAAAGTAGAGAAGACAAGGAGCACACAAGACTTTTTATAGTGGTTCGGCCAAGATGGTGCCTACGTCCACTTTATATGTATTGATTTTTTTTCTTTTTTATTACAAATACAATGTTTTTTCTGTTTGAAGAAAGTTGGGAGATGAAATTTTTTTAGAGGACTAAGAGTTGACTTTTTTGAAGAATAAGCCAAAAGCATTTTTCTTCCAAAGCTTTGAGTACCAAAAATGGCATGCTTTCTTCATTGGGGAAGAGGGTATTTATAGATGAGGAAGTCAGCTAAGGCTGGTGTGATGTGGCCCGCCCTTTCTGGGAAGTCTAGATACGTGGAGCTCGCAACTTGTTTAGAATTGCAGCTGGATGATTGACTCCACTATTCATCAATAGAATCTTCGGAAATCGTGGCATATGTGGCTTCCGAGGTGAGGTGTATCAAAAGGAGATCTTTGTCCGGATATGGTTGACCACCTTTGATGCCTTGAAAATCAGTCTAAGTAATGAATGATCCAGTGAGATATTTCCAGGCGAGTCCGAGTTTCTCGGTCGATTGAGTAGAGCGATTCTTCTGGGATTTATGCACTGTGGCTCGAAGGAAATCAACTTGAGGTTGACTTGGTTCGGACTGGCCTCAAAGGGAGCTGGTTTGGACCGAACCTTGTATGGACCCTTTCAGAATGTAGATCGCTGAATTGACTGTTGTTGAAGGCTATCTCGAGGTGTTGGGCTTCGATCCATTGATTTGTGAGAGCTTTTGCCAAAAAGTTGGTCAACACCTCCTGCTTCAAGCTTGTAACGAACAGGAAATTCCGACTCCGAAAATTAACAAAAAACACCATGTTGACTATTCAAATATCAAGAATACTAGATCATTAGTAGAAAGAAGTTAAAGCATGAGAAATAGAAAGAAATAAAAATTAGAATAGAAGAAGAACACAACAAAATGGAATCATAGTAAACACGAATCTCACAGTGGAACGAATAAAATATATTATATAACATAACTTTAAAATACAAAGCTGTATTTATACTTACACACATTATAAGGGTACATCTCTTGTATATCACAGCGGAAATAAACTCTCTCTATATACCTGAGTCTGAAGCCTCCTGCTTCAAGCTCCTCCAAGTATATCTGAAAATTCCCGACTACTTGACTACCCGTACAAATTTGAACACCTAAGAGTTTAGGGAAAAACAAAACAAAATAAAATCTAGGTCAGTCATGTGACTGGTGTGAGTAAACTCTAATCATTTCGGTTTAACTTTTCAAAAATCCTTTACAAAGAAATGATAATCATAAGACCGATCCACACATAAACACAGACAGATTTTACCTTACGATAACCCAAAATATTTCTTAAGATCAATATTTTCTAATATTATAATAATGTCTAAATCAAGTAAATAACAATCTAGTAGAACACTTTCATCTCATGCTCTACATACATAATATACAATCAAAAACCGCGGGCTCTTATTGGGGGATGGATTTCCCACTATGATAAGGTATGGAACCATCATCCGATTAGTGTACTCTAGAAGCGATACACTAGAGTTCAACAAGAACATCTTGTAACTCGCCACACATAACCGGCCATTCAGTTCACTTGAATGTTCTGAATATTGTATCACCTTACGATTGGTATACCAACATAATCGTTCCCGGGAGAGACAAAAAGCAAAAGAAGTAACAAATATGAATATTCTCTAGATGGTGATAATATACCCTAATCGGGTGTGACCCACTTAGCCATGCTGGCAACCCGATTTTTCGTCATTTCCCGATTGACGAGGCTTGTGGTCATAACGTACTATTATACAGATCACATCTATATTCACTTTGAATGCTACATTGTCATACCCTACAAATCACAAATTGATTTCCCCAAAAATACCACGAGTATAAAGCTAGGAGAAACAAATTTCTTGCCACCAACGTAATACGGTTGAAGCGATCAACTTACGTGATCTATTAGATACACTCTGTCAGACATTAATCCATACACATTGTCCTAGGACTAGATAAACAGAAGGCGTTATTCTATAAATCCATCTTAGGCAATTTCTACCTAGGATCGCCAGAACAGCCCTTGCACAAACTCCGTCGTCAATTATCTTCATCGTATTTGACTCGCAACGCTAATGCCCATACGGAGTGGTTTTCAGATAATAAATCTGATCCCGGTCTCTCCGTATTAACAACGGAAAAAAGGTCAAAATTTTGATAGCCGGTTATTTAACTATCAAAGGAAACAAACATACAAACAACGGTTGTACTTCCAAATGGAAATTACACTGATCAATCATTAATCAACATTCAGCCCCTTTAAATTAATTTATCATTAATTTATTCATTCTTTAATCTCCCATTTTCCATATTTCTTAAGCCCGTTTAGTCTCTCACGATTTGTGGAAAAACATTTCCATATCCATAATTTTTTATTTTCAATATCTAGAAAATATACGCTAATTACATTTGGAAAACATTTCCATTCCTAATTCACGCATCACTAACCTTCCATAACCATCAGTCCCTAACCGTAAACTAGTAAGAGAACATATCACTAAGTATAAACCACGAAGGCCGAAACCAACATTAGATCGATACTCAGACAACTATTCAACATAACAATTCTTTAGTCGGTTTCTAATGTTATTAGCTCCATTTCTTAATAGTTTATTAACAAAATTGTTTACACAACTCTCTATTCAGTTTACGAATCAACTTCTATACGGAAATCTTTGATTATAATGATAACGTTATAATCTCTGCTTTTGAAATATTTAATATCAAAATATAACTTTTATTTAAATAGATAAACAAATAATTAATTAGTTAGATAAATAAATAAATCTTGATTATAACCGGGAAGTAAATGGTACTTTCCTAAATTAGATAGAATCGAATTCCAATGTATAACTCTCTTTCGAAAAATCTCCATTCAATTATCGTTCCGATCTTTGAAATAATATACTGTTTCAAGTTAACTCCATTTCTTAATTCACTTTTTAATTTATCACTTCCAAAGCATAACCAAATCCCTTTATAACCATTACAATTTGCAAAACGTTTGCTATTAAATCATTATTCACTTTAAAACGTGAATACCATTCCTTTACAGAAATCTGGACTCGTTTTACTAAATCAAATCTTGATTTAAATAATAAATACCATTACAGTTTTAAAATTACACCTATCTAGTAATTTTATTAATTCATACTAATATCCCACTATGTAGACTCTGTTAACGAGTCAGCTCCTTGCTAAGTATATATCAAGTTTATAACTTCATCTCGCTTGCAAATTCTATTGAAAATTATTGATTTTAAACCAATATTAATTATCCTGTACATCTCCAAATTATATAATATATATTTTCTAAAAATGAATTATTTTAATTACAATTGACATCGTCCAATTATAATTACAGACCTTTATATTTTTATTCAACTCATATTCACATTTCGAACCTTGAAATATATTCAACAATCTTCCTTTCTATTACCCATTTTTAAATTAACATTCATGAATTATTTTATTATTGTTATTCAAAAATAATTATTTTATCCCATTTCTAAATATCGTTTATAAATCAAACTTCTTGTTTTAATATAATTAAAACAAGTTATTATATTTTAGCGAATCGAAATTCAATCTCTATTTTGAAAATAGAAATTTCCTTTTCAAAACCCAATTTCTTTTCCAATATATTCGAGTATTTTTCATAGTATTTTAATACCAATTATTTCAGGTCAATGTTGTTTAAACACACAATAATCAACCATAAATTATTCGTCACATCGTATATTGCAATATATGAAAAACAATAATATAATTTGTTGAGGAATCCAGTTGGATCCCTCCAACCTATTTCCCTTCATCCACCGATGTTTATTTAACATAAATTTGATATCAATATGAAATAAATAATAAATAGAATCCATACTTAACTAACGCTAGAATAAATAACTATATGTATTATTTTAACCAATTTTTCCAAACAACCATCGCACAACATTCAACCATCAATTATAAATATTAAATAATGTTTATAATATTATAAAACTGGATAGAGTTGGTGAGTTTACTCACCTTGTTCGTTATACGTTGAATAACGATCAACGATCGATCAATCAAGTTAGCCATTTAATTTTGACATAAATCCTAACAAGCTCCAAAAGGTTCCAAACTGGCTTCATATTGTAGTCTGCGTTCATACGATCCCAATGGATCAGACCATTCGTGATTCTAATATCGTATGCACAACATATTATAATTATAAGCCAACACGCTATAATTTATGATTTAACTTAATTAAGTTTCATATATTTATTTTCGGGTCTTACCAATTGCTCAACCCATCACCCCATTCTTAAAAACCCATGGCCACTTGTTAAATGGTATTTCCTTCTTCATGAATTTCCAGATCGAAACCATCATATAACTCTCCGACCCGAACTCTACTTTCCCATAAAAAACACTATCCACCCACACAGTTTTTCGTGAATCAAAATCCCGTGCTTGCGTCCTCCTTCCATCATGTATTTACCCCTGAATGGAACCACGCCATCTTAGTACCTTTTCCAACGATACATAGAGAAACACATTGTTTTTCACATGCCCCAGCCCACATGAAGGCCCCATCGGATCTATATCTTTTTTTTAAAACTGCAAACTCCTGTAACTTGCCTCCTCATGTCGCACATCTCAATGATCTCGGAGTTGTGTGTGCTTCCCATTATCCATTCTTCATGCACCGCCTGTACATCTGCATGTCGCCTCCCCACCCCATACTCGCTCACATCTACATACTAATTCGATCAAGCTCAAAAGCTTCACCAACATAGCAGTCTTTAGCTTGGTCACGGTTTTCAGTATCCATGTTCGACCTTATTTTTTGTCGTTCTATTTAGATGCTAAAGGACATGGTGGAAGGTACCATACTCGAGCATGGAGGCAAGGTGGTTTCTACTGAGAAAGCCAGCAAAGGCGGTTTACAAATGATGGTGGGTTCATTTTTGTTTTGGGAGTTTGGTTGAGAAAAAGAAATAAAAATGGAAAGAATGAAAAAACGAGATTAGGTGTAGCCATCCAAGTATATATATAGCCGAGAGACGAGAGACTTTCTTAGCTGCTAAGGAAATATGCCTATATTTCATCGCTAAGGAACACATAACATACATAAATTTATATGAGGTGAGGTCCATTGAATGAAGCATAGGAGCTACCTTAAAGTGCAAGCGAGTGAACCGTGTGTGTGTATATATATAATCAAACACTACTCTTAGCTAAGAAATAACTTACCCCGCTACGTAAAACTCCGTTCATTTATGAGTGACCATCGACGAAAATAAAAATATCATAGCGACGAGCAATGTGCCACGATCACATAAATATAATAAAATAGACAAGTTAGTTTATTTTGTGGAACCTTAAAATGCTGGTTTAAGGTGTAAAATACTTCAAATAAAAATTTGCATATTTTCCAAATAAAAATTACAGAAAATTCTATAAATTAAATTAACCATACATCTCAAAAATCTTGTCTAGATTCGAAACCAATATTTATTTATATTAAATAAATCGTTATAGTTTATAAACAATTTCATAGCGACTATTTGAAAATTTGATTTGGACATAACTTACAATCTATAAGACGAAATCTCGATTTTTCACTTCCATTAGAAAAATATAATCTGGCAGATTCAAACATTTCTTGTTTCGAAGAAATCCGACTTATAACGGATCCTGTATATTCAGTTGAAGTTCAAATTGTCGAATTACGAACTACCGTGACGTTACGTGCTCGATTATAATTATATTATAATTAATACGTTCAATTGTCATTTTTATAAATTTATTCGTTATTCGAATATAAAGTCGATAAAATTTGGTAATAATCCAATTCACAGAACATTGCCAATTTACGTATTTCCAACTATTCCGGAAATAAATATTATTATTATTTTCCATTTATTTATATTAATTAAATATTCAGTATATTTGAATTCTAACCATTTGAACTATCAAACTGATATATTAAATAATTAAATAAATTAATTATTAAATCACTAAATTTCTGGGACGTTACAATCTTCCCCCCTTAAAAAAAATTTGTCCCCGAAATTTTTAAGGTAGGAAAAATGTTACGGATCATATTATAACCAGGTTAAAAATCTTTTATTTTACATCTTAACTTTAATTTCAACTGAATCAATTTATTTTTTATTAAAATATTAATTCATTTTGATTAATGAAAATTTCAAAAATTCAGAAAATTTTCAAACACCTTAAATTTTTGAAAATTTCGGTCAGCGTCTCCGTTGACGGCTCAATTGTACAACTGCAACTTGCCTCCTAGGCCTTCTCCAATCCAAAAGAAAATCAAACAGCCAAGCAGCTTGCCAAACGGGCTCATAAAAATCTCATACTCAAAATAATATAAACTTGTACCTTTTTGTCGGGCATTCAACTTTATCTCTTCTATTTGCTACCCATTTCAACATATACCCATGCATTTCCCATTCATCTCCAATCAAATTATCCTCAAATCCAGTCATTCGCTTATATCCAAACCGGATTCCATTTCAAACTCCAATTCCAATCTCAAATCCAAACTCTTAACTAATCAATTTAATTCCATTCTAGATTATCTCTAATCAAATCCAAATTTTATTTAACTTAGTTTAAGTTAAATTCCAATTTTATTTATTCACTTTTACCTTTTCAATTTATTTAACTTCATAATTTAAATTTAAATTTCAGAATTCAAATTCCTAGGTTTTATTTCAAATCAGTTTGAAATCATATCTATTAATACATAACAATAGCAATTCAAAACATTTGAATTTTTAAACAACTTGTTTCCTCAAAACAATTCAAAAACAAAATCCTTTGTAGTATTCTGTTACTTAGCAACTCGAAAATGAACATTGACGATGCGGTCGTCATTATCAGAATTGTTTTCCTATTATCGAAGTAGGTTCAATACTATATCATGTTCAAAACTTGTTTTCAAACATTTCCATTTTGAAATCACTTCAAAATATCCTTTTCAACCCTTGGAAAACATTTCTAAATTCCCCAAGATTTTAAAACTTCCATATATTTAATCCAAAACCATTTACAAACACCTTTCAAATTTTCCAGTCTCATAATCTCAATTCTGATTTAATTCCAGATTTGATTCATCTGAATTTATATATACTCTTTTACGAATTCTTATTGGTTATTTATAACCATCTCGATTATAATTTAATTCGATTATATTAACAAATCAACACATCCGATATAAATTTCAATATTTATATCAAAATATACTTCAGGTAAAATTATTTGATTTACCCAGCTTTTAAAACAATATTGTGTCGAATTACTCTGTTCAAGAGCTAGAAATGTCTATCGATACAATTTGCATTACCGTATCAACCAAAATTCATAAACCACTCTATAAACTAATCAAAACAATATAAAAAAGTTTTTATATCAATTTACAAATATGTGCTCATGTATATACACTCAAACTCAATCTAGGGTATTACTAACCCCATCTTTATTGAGTCACGCCATAGAGCCAAGGGAAATCACTTAACATTCAGCTCTAATACCACTGTAACGAACAGGAAATTTCGACTCTTAAAATCAACATAAAACACCATGTTGTCTATTCAAATATTGAGAGTACCAGATCATTAGTAGAAACAAGTTAGAGGGTGAAAAATAGAAAGAAAGAAAAATTAAATAGAAGAAGAAGAAAACACAACAAAACTGGATTAGAGTAAACACGAATCTCATAGTGGAACGAATAAAATATATTATATAACATAACTCTGAAATACAAAACTGTATTTATACATACACACATTATCAGGGTAAATCTCATCTATATCACAGCGAAAATAAACTCTCTCTATATATCTAACTCTGAAGCCTCCTACTCCGAGCTCCTCCAAGTATATCTGAAAAATCCCGACTACTTGGCTGTCCGTACAAATTTGGGCACCCAAGAGTTTAGGGCAAAACAAAACAAAATAAACTTTGCATTAATAATGTGACTGGTGTGAGTAAACTCTAATAATTTCGGTTTGACTTTTCAAAATTCCTTTTCAAAGAAATGATAATCATTAGACCGATCCACACATTAACACAGACGGTTTTTACCTTACGATAACTCAAAATATTTCTTAAGATCAATATTTTATGATATTATATTAATGTCTAAATTAAGTAAATAGCAATCTAGAAGAATGCATTCATCTCATGCTCTACATATATAATATACAATCAAAAACCGCGGGCTCTTATTGGGGAATGGATTTTCCACTATGACAAGGTATGGAACCACCTTCCTATCTGTGTACTCTAGAAGGATACACTGGAGTTCAACAAGAACATCTTGTAACTTGGCCACACATGATCGGCCATTCATTTCGCTGGAATGTTCCGAATATATTATCACCTTACTGTTGGTATACTAACATAATCATTCCTGGGAGAAGCAAAAGCGAAAGAAGTAACAAATATGAATATTCTCTAGATGGTGATAATATACACTGATTGGGTGCGAACCACTTAGCCATGCTACTAGCCGCATTTTTCGCCATTTCCCGGTTGATGAGGCTTGAGGTCATAACGTACTATTATACATATCACATCTATATTTACTTTGAATGCCACATTATCATACCCGCCAAATCACAAATCGATTTCCCCAAAAATACCATGGGTATAAAGCTAGGAGAAACAAATTTCTCTGCCACCAACGTAAATACGTTTGAAGTGATCAATTTATGCGATTTATTAGATATACTCTGTCAGACATTCATCCACACACGTTGTCCTGGGACTGGACAAGCATATGGCACTATTCTGTAAATCCATATTAGGCAATTTCTACCTAGGATCGCCCGACCAACCCTTGCACAAACTCCGTCTTCAATTATCTTCATCATATTTGATTCGTAACGCTAATGCCCATAAGGAGTGGTTTTCAGATAATAATTTTGATCCCGATCTCTCGGTATTGACAACGAAAAAATAATCAAAACTTTGATAGCCGGTTATTTAACTATCAAAGGAAACATACGTACAAACAACGGTCGTATTTCCAAATGGAAGTTACATCGATCAATCATTAATCAACATTCAAAACCTTTAAATTAATTTATCATTAATTTATTCATTCCTTAATCTCCTATTTTCTTTATTTCTTAAACCCGTTTAGTCTCTCACGATTCGCGGAAAAACATTTAAATAACCATAATTTCTTATTTTTGATATTCAGAAAATATATGCTAATTACATTTGGAAAACTTTTCCATTTCTCATTCGCGCATCACTAACCTTCCACAACCATCAGTCCCTAACCGTAAACTAGTAAGAGAACAATTCGTTAAGCATAAACCCCGAAGGCCGAAACCAACATCAGGTTGATACTCAGACATAACAAATTTTCAGTTATTTTCTAATGTTCTTAACTACGTTCTTAATTTCTTATTTACAAAAATGTTTACACAACTCTCTACTCAGTTTACAAATCCACTTCTTTACGGAAATCTTTGATTATAACGATAACATTATAATCTCTGCTTTTGTAATATTTAATTTCAAAATATAACTTTTATTTAAATAAATAAAATAATAATTAATTAAATAGATAAATAAATAAATCTTGATTATAACCGGGAAGTAAATGGTACTTTCCTAAATTGGATAGAATCGAATTCCAATGTATAACTCTCTATTGAAAAATCTCCATACAATTATCGTTCCGATGTTTGAAATAATATACTGTTTCAAGTTAACTCCATTTCTTAATTCGCTTTTGAATTTATCACTTCCAAAACATCAACAAACACCTTTATAACCATGCCAATTTGCAAAACGTTTGCTTTTAAATCATTATTCACTTTAAAATGTGAATACTATTCCTTCACAGAAATCTGGACTCGTTTTACTAAATCAAATCTTGATTTAAATAATAAATACCATTACAGTTTTAAAATTACACCTATCTAGTAATTTTATTAATTCATTTTAATATCCCACTTTGTAGACTCTGTTTACGAGTTAGCTACTTGCTAAGTATATATCAAGTTTATAACTTCATCTCGCTTACAAATTCTATTGCAAATTATTGATTTTAAACCGATATTAATTGCCTGTACATCTACAAATTATATAATATATATTTTCTAAAAATAAATTATTTTAATAATAATTGACATTGTCGAATTATAATTACAAATGTTTATTGTTTTATTCAATTCATATTCACATTTTGAACCTTGAAATAAATTCAACAATTTCCCTTTCATTACCAATTTTTAAATTAACATTCACGAATTATTTAAAAATAATTAATTTATTCCATTTCTAAATATTGTTTATAGATCAAACTTCTTGTTTTAATATAATTAAACCAAGTTATTATATTCTAGCCAATCAAAATTCAATCTCTATTTTAAAAATAGAAATTTCCTTTTCAAAACCCTAATTTCTTTTCCAGTATATTCAAATATATTTCACGGTATATTAATACCAATTATTTTAGGTCAATGTTGTTCAAACACCCAGACACACAATAATCAACCATAGATTATTCGTCACATCATATAATGCAATATATGAAAAACAATTATATAATTGTTAGACCAAAATCTGCTACTAACACCCAAATGCAGTTTGAAGTCGTCACAATCACAAATCACAAATCGTAGAATGTAGAAAAATAGTAAATCACAGAGAACACACGAGGTTTTTATAGTGGTTCGGCTCAAACTAAGCCTACGCCCACTTTATAATTCCTTCAATCCTAAGAAATTACAATTATAAATCTCGACTTACAATCCATAAGATCCATTTACATACAAAATCCTTGTATTTTTACGAAGAAGTGGTGAAAAGAGAGTGATTTTATACACGAAATCCTCATGTTAGACTGACTTGAATTAGCCTTATTAAGCACACAAAGTCCTTGCGTTGATAATGGTGGAAGCCGTGACGAAGAATGGCCAAAAGTCCCTTGAAAATTCTCCAACTGATGTACTTATAGCCATTTCCTGAAACTGGTTAGTGAGACACGTGGCACGCATCCCAAAAATCCCGAAATGAGGTGGAAAACATGGAGAAATCCTCTCCAATTTGTGTCATGTCATGTGTAATGATATCCAGGTTGATAGGAGTGAGATTAGCCATTAGAATAGGTAAAAATCATATGTAGAAGGGTCAGTCCCTGGCAGTTCGTGATTGAAACACCCCGCCTCCATTAAGGTCACTCACAAAGGGAATGCCTTAACTTTTGTTGAGCATTATAGGTAAAAGATACATATAAATTACAAGATAGATAAATAAAGCAGCAGAAAATAAAGTCCTTTTATGAACAACTTAATTCAGTCAAGCTTGTACAACAATTGACGAAATCGTACCTAAAATTATTACATAAAATTTCTGTCTTGATTCAAAAACTACCAAGTATATAAGAAGCATAAAATCCCGATGATATTCCCCAATAAAGCATGAGCAAGCCATAGAAGTGGAAAAAGAGAGCAAAACATCTATTATCCTTGAGCTTGGAAAGAAAACTGATCTAAGTAGTAATATTCCCTCCCTGCGAACCTAGAGAGGGGGGGGGGGACGAAAGACAAGAACGCGAAAGAAAACAGAGTCAGACATAAAGTTTGGTAAGTCCAGTGACTTTCAGAATATGAACAGGTAAAAGCAACATGACATGAATTAACTGAATACAAGACAACACCATGATGACGGGAATAACAAGATAACATAAGGTTAGCACAAGATATGATAAGGCAAGATAAACTGGATGCACTTTTATACTTTCTCTGCTTCGCTATTACCTTGTTACTCTAATTTCTATATCTCTGCACCACTAACTAGTGCCCCAACTAGTAATATGTATAAACTGATAACATAATAACGTGATCCCAATCCCCGCAATTGTGGTAGCCTTCAGGTGTACATCTAGTATGAGGATTCCACCTCAATCAGCCTAATTGCCATGGATATGTTAGATGTACCCTTACTACCCTATCGATTGGCTCCCTACTTGTATTAACTTTCCTTGTGTCTGTGTCAATCAGCCCTCTCTTGCGTGCAGATACTCTGTGCTGGTCCCACCATAAGGTGTATCAATCCTTATGATAGCGACCCAACACGACTGAAGATGCAGAATGTGTAACTACTGGTACCCAGTGCCTGCTTTTTCCACTCTGGAGTACGTGCACACCCGTAAACCGTCGGAACCTACACATGCGTACCCCCTGCCACTGTATTGACCGCTTATAATCAGCCCAGTAATCGTGCCCCACCCTGCCTAGCTTAGGGTATCGTGATACATCTATGTGGGTTACTCCTGAAATGGGTCCCCTTTACTAGGGTTTCCTACTGGTTAAGTTTGTGGGCCTATATATGCAAATATTACCCACCTACCCGTGATGTACTTAGCCCTCCCACCGATTCAAGCATGTTTATTAATGGTTAAGTTTGTGGGCCTATATTTACTAATATTACTCACCAACCCGATATGTACTTAACCCTTCCACTGATTCAAGCATGTTTATTTAACGGTTAAGCTTTGTGGGCCTATATATACCAGTATTACCCACCTATCTGATATGTACTTAACTCTCCCACACATTATGTCATAATGGTTAAGTGTTTGTTCATTCATGTTAATTTAACCCGCACATTCATCATGTCATGTTGGTTAAGTGTTTCCTATTAACTTAACCCAGTTCGTTCATCTAGTTATATTGGTCAAGTGTTTCTTGTTAACTTAACCCCACGTGTTCATAATGTTGTATCGGTTAAGTGTCATCAATAAATTCAAGATTCAAGAAGCAACAAGAATAGATCTGAATAGGAAATCAAGCTTGGATCCAATTTCATAGTCAATGATTCCCAAAGATACACGTATTCAAGCACAGATTCAATGAAAGGATCAGGCATATTCTCATATTCATTTAATTACATGTCACAATTAGATCTAGGCGTTCAAATCTAAAAAGTAACTGACTTACATTGATTTGATTCTTACAAAATAGTTGTTGAAGACGTTTGAATTAGTCTTTGAATCTTTACTTGAATTCCAAACTTGACTCCATGAAGAATTTGAGCAGCGTAACCTCGTCTTTGATTTATTTTAATTAGGATTGAGGGAGAGTATAGGCGTAAAGAAGTTGTGTAGAGAAAGTGAAGTTTGTGGGTGTTTATATAGTGTAGAACTCATGAATTTGGTCCAGAAATCAGCCCGGATACATAAAAATAAATTCTGCCTCGGATCTGGAAAAACAGGGCAGGTCGACCCTTAGGTCGACACCCAGGTCGACCTATAGGGGGGAGGTCGACCCCCTGGTCGACCTGGTCTGGCGAGGTCGACCCCCCGGTCGCCCCCCTGGTCGACCTGGGTCCTGGGCGGAAAATTTCCCGCTCATCCCGCTTCTGGGTTCTATTTTGGATTTTGAATTCAGTTTCAAGTTGTTTTCTTTTTTTAAATTTTTTGAAACTTCTAGAGGCCATAACTTCTTCATACGGAGTCCGATTTACGCAAACTCGGACTCTATCTCAAGCAGAATTTCGAGACGAACGTAATGGCGCAACCGTTTCATCTAATTTTTCCTTTTCAAATTAATTATTCTTTGATTTGTTACTTTCAAGTTCACAAAAAATACGGGGTGTTACATTCTCCACTCCTTGAAGGATTTCGTTCCCGAAATCTTTAAGTCAAGAAGAATGTGTCCCAACATCCAATCACTCCTCTACTCAACCATCATCCACAAGCATTCATTGCCCTTAAAAGATTTCTAATGCCATATGAACATATGCAGAGTGTGTGTATATGTCCTAATACTAATGCAAAAGATCAGGCGGTCCACTAATTCAATTGACCTCCTTAATGCGAATCATGAGAGTGTCATGCGTCCAATATGTATGCAAGCATCCTTAGCCATGTAAATACTATATGCGTGCATATTCATTCACCCATATGCAACATCCATATGATAACACATCAAGTTTTAATCCATATACAAACATATGCACTTGGATCCATATGCAATATGAAAAGGTGACTGAGCCGATCTAATGCCTAATGTGTGTAAATTCGTCCACGAGCAAACACTTGCATCCACTTGCATCCACCAAACATAACATGTCTCAAACACATGTTTCAACCATAGGTTTATACCTACCTAAGGATCGAAGATATGACCTAGAGGATACACCTAAAAAGATAGAAACAAGTATGCATAAGATTCTTAGAAAAAGATCAAGGATATATCCTTAAGACAAAGGTTATGATGCGCGGTTCTTATCTTCAGTCTCCCTCTTCGCATCTTCTTGAGCTTCACTCCAGTGCACCTTAACTAATTTAGCTTCACGATTGCGAAGTTTCATGACCTCCATTTCCAAAACTCCCTATTAAAGATAGGACCTCTATCACTTACTGTGCTAGAGGGTATCCAACGTAGTCGAACTATCTTTCCAAGATAAACATGATACCAAGTGTATATACTAAGATGATTAGAGGTCTTTCCTCTACTTAGCTTATCCATCATGTCACAAATATGAGGGTTTAAAGTTAAAGGTTTCTATGTACATTTAACCTCTCTTAAGGTCAGTATTTTTCTACTTAGGGCGCCTGCCACAACTATTTATCTCTCACGCAAACCATCCTAGTAGAACCCGACATCCCTCAAGTACAAGCCCCAAAGGCCTAAACCAATATCAGACAAGCACCCAAGAAATACCTCCTCCAAATCTGGACGATCTACGTGAGATTATGCTATCCTCGCCAATCTTGCTTCAAAACTATCGCTGATCGCAAAACTAGCTTTGCATTGTCAACTGGAAATACGGATGTCTATCTCGCATTTTAGGGGCAAACCCCTAACCTAATCAAAACATCTGCGTGCTCATGGACTACTCTAACAGATCGCGAACCGTCGATAGATGCATCATGTAATTCTTGGTTGCTAAGCCTAAATGATCCTTTAGGATCACACGAAATCTCGAGGGTATTCCCGAGGCAAGTCAAGAGTCTAACTGCCCTCCTTTCACAATTACTAGCTAACCAACCCATGTCTAGAATCAACCCATAGCCTAGGTAACCAAACACATAAGCATTACGCTAAAACTCTACAGTTATTATCAAATCCGTACAAACCAAAGATAAATGAGCCGAACCACCAATTGGATTTGAGACAAAAATGGGATCTCCAACTATACAAGTACTAAGGTGTAGAGACTCACTATGGAAGCAGATCTAAACAAATGTGAAGCGCTAAAGTCAAAAAGAGTACTAACAGGAGGATAAAAAAGAGAACTAAACTTTTTCATCAAAAACCTAACCACCTCTTTCTCAGGTATACTGGCAGTGAGAGCATGCACTTTCCCTCCTGAAGATCATGTTCTTTGTTCTTGCACTTGTCCTTAATTATACGACCCGTTATACCATAATAAAGACACTTCCTCTTATTTTAGGTTTTACTATTCTTTCCTCTCTTGTAAACCAAATCCATATCCATGAGTTTCTCATCCTTTGGTTGTGCTCCTTAGCCAAGCTCCCTCATTCTCATCTTTACAGTCCTTGTGCAACATGTTGACAGGTCTCTAGATAGCTGCCCCCATCGCAAGGAAAACCCTACAAAGCTCAAAAGAAAATTAACCGCAGGTGAAACTACTGCGGCTATAGATGGAAGTCGGGCACTTCTTTGCCCTTTGATAGGTGTCGTAGTCTCATCAAGCCTATGGAACCATGCCGCGATGAGGTCACCTCCAAGAAAGCTAGGAGCCCCGGAGACTCAAGAAAGAAGGGAAACAAGGATTCAAACAGAGGATCGAAAGATAGTGCGTATGGCTTTGGGGAATATGCTTTTAAAACAAAAATTTTCTTTTGAAAATGCTTCTTTAAAAACTGTTTTGAAAATAACTTTTCAAATCTTTTATATGATCTGGTAACCTTCAGCTCTGATACCACGTGGAACACCCCGCCTCCGTTAAGGTCACTTGCAAATGGAATGCCATAACCTTGGTGGAGCATTATAGGTAAAAGATGCAGATAAATAACAAGACAGACAAATAAAGCAGCGGAAAATAAAGTCCTTTTACTAACAACTTAATTCAGTCAAGCTTGTACAACAATTGATGAAATCATACCTAAAATTATTACATAAAATTTTTGTCTTGATTCAAAAACTACCAAGAATATAAGAAGCATAAAATCCCGATGATATTCCCCAATAAAGCATGAGCTAGCCATAGCAGTGGAAAAAGAGAGCAATACATCTACTATCCTTGAGCTTGGAAAGAAAACTGAGCTAAGTAGTAATACTCCCTCCCTGCGAACCTTGGGGGGGGAACAAAAGACAAGAACGCGAAAGAAAACAGAGTCAGACATAAAGTCTGGTAAGTCAAGTGACTTTCAGCATATGAACAGGTAAAAGCAACATGACATGAATTAACTGAATACAAGACAACACCATGATGACCGGAATAACAAGATAACATAAGGTTAGCACAAGATATGATAAGGCAAGATAAACTGGATGCGCTTCTGTACTTTCTTTGCTTCGCTATTACCTTGTTACTCTAATTTCTATATCTCTGCACCACTAACTAGTGCCCCAACTAGTAATTTGTATAAAATGATAAAATAATAATGTGATCCCAATCCCCGCAATTGTGGTAGCCTTCAGGTGTACATCTAGTATGAGGATTACACCTCAATCAGCCTAATTGCCATGGATATGTTAGATGTAACCTTACTACCCTGTCGATCGGCTCCCTACATGTATTAACTTTCCTCGTGTCTGTGTCAATCGACCCTCTCTTGCATGTAGATACTCTTTGCTGGCCCCACCATAAGGTGTATCAATCCTTGTGATAGTGACCTGACATGATTCAAGATGCACAGTGTATAACTAATGGTACCCAGTCCCTACTTTTTCCACTCTGGAGTACGTGCACGCCCGTAAACCTTCGGAATCTACACTAACGTACCCCCTGTCGCTGTTTTGACCGCTTATAATTAGCCCAGTAATCATGCCCCACCCTGCCTAGCTCAGGGTATCGTGGTACATCTATGTGGGTTACTGCTGAAATGGGTCCCCGTTACTAGGGTTTCCTACTGGTTAAGTTTGTTGGCCTATATATACAAATATTACCCACCTACCCGTGATGTACTTAACCCTCCCACCGATTCAAGCATGTTTATTAATGGTTAAGTTTGTGGGCCTATATTTACTAATATTATCCACCAACCCGATATGTATTTAGCCCTTCCACTGATTCAAGCATGTTTATTTAACGGTTAAGCTTTGTGGGCCTATATATATACCAATATTACCCACCTATCCGATATGTACTTAACCCTCCCACAAGTGTTTGTTCATTCATGTTAACTTAACCCACCCATTCATCATGTCATGTTGGTTAAGTGTTTCCTATTAACTTGACCCCGTTCATTCATCAAGTTATATTGGTCAAGTGTTTCTTGTTAACTTAACCCCACGTTTTCATCATGTTGTCTCGGTTAAGTGTCATCAATAAATTCAAGATTCAAGTAGCAACAAGAATAGATCTGAATAGGTAATCAAGCTTAGATCCAATTTCGTAGTCAATGATTCCCAAAGATAAATGTATTCAAGCACAGATTCAATGAAAGGATCAAGCATATTCTCATATTCATTTAATTACATGTCACAATTAGATCTAGGCGTTCAAATCTAAAAAGTAACTAACTTGCATTGATTTGATTCTAAGAAAATAGTTGTTGAAGCCGTTTGAATTAGCCTTTGAATCTTTACTTGAATTCTAAAGTTGACTCCATGAAGAATTTGAGCAGTGTAACCTCGTCTTTGATTTATTTTAATTAGGATTGAGGCAGAGAATATGCGTAAAGAAGTTGTGTAAAGAAAGTGAAGTTTGGGGGAGTTTATAGTGTAGAACTCATGAATTGGTCTAGAAATTAGCCCAGATACATAAAAATGAATTCTGCCTCGAATCTAGAAAAACAAGGCTGGTCGACCCCTAGGTCGCCCTATAGGGGGGAGGTCGACCCCCTGGTCGACCTGGTCAGGGGAGGTCGACCACCTGGTCGACCCCCTGGTCGACCTGGTCTGAGGAGGCCGACCCCCTGGTCGACCCCCTGTTCGACCTTGGTCTTGGCGGGAAATTTCCCGCCCAGCCCGCTTATGATTTCTATTTTGAATTTTGAATTCAGTTTCAAGCTGTTTTCTTTATTTTAAATTTCTGTAACTTCTAGAGGCCATAACATCTTCATACGGAGTCCGATTTACGCAAACTCGGACTATATCTCAAGAAGAATTTCGAGATGAACGCAATGGCGCAACCCGTTTCACCTAATTCTTCTATTTCAAATTAATTATTCTTTGATTTGTTACTTTTATATTCATAGAAAATACGGGGTGTTATAGTGATCCACCCATGTGAGCCGATGGTTCGTGAGTGAGTAGCTGGCTTCCAAGGCGGG
Source organism: Allium sativum (assembly GCA_030737875.1). Classification (NCBI taxonomy): domain Eukaryota; kingdom Viridiplantae; phylum Streptophyta; class Magnoliopsida; order Asparagales; family Amaryllidaceae; genus Allium; species Allium sativum. Next base: position 192,678,230 of record CM060920.1, read on the forward strand.
TCAGGTCGTGGGTCCCACGAGCCGGTGTCGACGAGTCGTTCTATGCGAGTTGGTCGAGGGGGTGAGCTGGTGGGGAGCCCACAAGCCAAAGGGGCGAGCTGGTCCAAGTCCCTGGAATCCAAGTCTCCAATGCTTCATCCAAGCGATTGTCGATCGACGCTAAACCGCACCTGTTTACGGAAACGGGTGTAATTTCCAAACCGTAAGTCAATTTTAGCCAAACAAAAGCTCTTCTTGAAGCTAATTCAGAGAGCTACAAGAGTTATGGAGCGAAGCTCCGTAATTGCTGTTTTCGGGCCCAAAAGGGGTCGTCTGAAGGAGTTTCGGGCCATTCTTCGTTCGTGATGTGACTTCAGCCAACTCGCTCCCTGTCTTCTAACGATGTTCTCAGTACTTGAGCGTATTGTTAGCTAGAGATTTCACGTGTGACGGCTTTGACTGAAAACAATGTCAACATTTTGCCCCCAGAACATATCTTGTTGGTTGAAGCAAGATGTTGGATAATCCGAGAAATCCATATTTGTACAAAGATATAGGTAAAACAAATGTGCCACATCCTGGCAAGAGCCAAACCTTCTAGGCATAATACATATCAAGAAGTTCAAACCGAGTATAATCCATACTCGATTTCTTTTGTCACATCTTGACAAGACCGTTTGCAGTTCTTTAAGTATATTCCATACTTAAGATTCCAAAGTGAGTATAAACCATACTCAGACCTGAAGTAGAACTACGCTTGCCACAGCCTGACAAGATAGTCCAACCCTGGGCATAATCCATACCTAGAGTTCCATAATAAGTATAAACCATACTTTGCCGAGATTGAGAATCTTGCCACAACCTAACAAGACACTTGAATTTACCAAACACAAGCCGTGCTTGGGAAATCCTTCCTTATTCAATTCAAATTGCAAAATCAAAGCAAATCCTGATTGGTTTGACATCCAGTCCAGAGCACGCTTTGGGGCTACATCCTAACCCCGTACGTGTGTACTTCGATTCAACCAATCGGAAAACCTAATAAAAGCAATAAAAATCTTAAAGCCTAAGAAATGCAGAAAATGAAAGCTTATCTCATCCAAATCAGTTGATGATGATATCGCAAGAGCTCGATCCAAGACCATTTCCACTCCTTGGAGCAGGAGGTGGAAGCGCATGCGCAGGCACTGCAGGTTGTTTCACATACTCAGGTAGCTCTCCACGTCTAACCCGTTCCTCAATCAGATCTCGTAAGTACCTGCAGTCATTTGTGTCATGTCCATCCATATCATGGAATATGCAATGTTTCCCAGAATCAAGTTCTCTTTGTGAATGCTCCCTCTTGGAAGGCTTTGGGTAGGAGATGGCACCGTTTATGTACATGTAAATGTTGGTGAGCGAAGCACTGAGTTCCGTGTACTTTTCGTATTTAGGCCCTCTCCGGGGCTGAGTGTTATGGTTGTTCTTGACAGCGTCTTTTCCCTTGCCTTTTTAAGAATCAGACGGTCCACCGTCTTTAAGCATATTGACATCAAGAATGCGTTTCTCAGAAGTTGCATCTTCTTCCCGCAGAAATCTGTCTACTTCGAGGTAGAATTCGCCAAGATTCCATGGTGGGTCTCGGTACAAAGTATTTTTGAACTCCGAGTTATCTAGAACGCCGGATACTGCTGCCATCAGTACCATGGATGGTTCAGGTCGGTCAACTAATGATGCTGCAATGTTGAATCTGTCCAGGAATGAATGCAGAGTTTCTCTGGGCCTCTGTTTGATTGTAGTGAGTGACGTAACGTTCTTGGGTCATGCGATGTGTACCCGAAATTGTTCAATAAAGCGTGCGACCAACATGTTCCGGCTGTTGATCAATTCTGTTTCTAGCTATTGAATCCACATAGCGGCTATATCAGTCAAAAAGAGGGGAAAACATTTAGCCATGACGTTTTCCGATGCCGATTGAACTTCCATATGTCGTTCGTAGCGCATCAGGTGCACAGTAGGATCTATCCTACCGTTGTAGGGCTCCAGTTGTGGAAGTTTGAAATCTGGGGGATTGCGAGAATTCCTGATTCCTGTGTGAACGGATTTTGATTGACATCATCCACGTCATTTTGATAATTTCGGCCTCTCGAGAGGCGTTGAATAAGGTTAGCGAGCCGATCATCTTCAAAAAGTTGTTGCAGATTGCCTAAATTAGAGTCGGTGCCCCCAACGTTGTGAGCAACAGAATAAGGAAGCTACCGGTGAACCGCTGCTTGGGGATCGTGGCTCGCGGTTCGACGGGGGCGACCCGATCCGCTCCTAGGATGTGGACGCCGGTTTGTGAGCTAGGGGGCGAACCGATCGGGTACTAGAGCCCCATCACGAACCGCTTTGTGCTGTTGATCGTGAACTTGTGTTCTTGTGTTCATCTGAACTGGAGCTGAACTAGGTCGATCCTGACCATTTCCAAGAGTGAGGGGGTTGCCACCGAGTCCATGTGATGCACAAGCCGCTTCATTGGCTTCGTTTCCAATGACTTGAACGTTGCTCGGCCTTCCATCCATCCGAGCAAAAAATCCATCGATCTTCTCCTGTTGTTTTCGGAGGAGATCATGTTGCCTTGCCATTTGAGCTCTCAGTTCAGTGAGAACGCCATCCATCTCTTCTCTAGTCAAGTATGCAGAAGGATCCCCATGAAAGGAAGCCTCCTGGCTTGCCTCATTCCTTGCGCCTTCAGCGTCAGCATCCTCAGCATGAGAGGAAGTTCCAGTTTTCTTTCTTTTGATTGCCATTAATCCAATAGTCAAATAATCTGGTCTAGAAGTTGATGTTGTCGTGTGCCCCCTTCCTAGGATGCCAAAATGTTAGACCAAAATCTGGTACTAACACCCAAATGCAGTGTGAAGTCGTCACAATAACAAATCACAGATTATAGAATGCAGGAAAATAGTAAATCACAGAGGGCACACGAGGTTTTTATGCTGGTTCGGCTTAAACCAAGCCTATGACCACTTTATAATTCCTTAATTCCTAAGAAAGTACAATTACAAATCTCGTCTTACAATCCGCAAGAACCATTTACATACAACATCCTAGTATTTTTACGAAGAAGTGGAGGAAAAAGAGTGATTTTATTCACGAAATCCTCGTGTCAGACTGACTTGAATTGGCCTTATTAAGCACACAAAGTCCTTGCATTGATAATGGTGGAAGCCGTGAAGAAGAATAGCCAAAAGTCCCTTGAAAATCCTTCATCTGGTGTACTTATAGCCATTTCCAAAAACCAGTTCACGAGACACGCGGCACGCATCCCAAAAATCCCGAAATGAGGTGGAAAACATAGAGAAATCCTCTCCAAGTCGTGCCATGCTATGTGTAATGAGATCTGGGTTGATAGGAGTGAGATTAGCCATTAGAATATGTCAATAACGTGTCCAAAAGCGTCAGTCCCAGGCGGTTCATGGTCCACGCATGCGAGTCAGTGGTTCGTGAGTGAGTAGCTGGCTTCTAAGACGGGATGGGTCGTGGATCCCATGAGCCGGTGTGGGCGAGCCTCTCTATGCGAGTCGGTCGAGGGGCGAGCCGGTGGGGAACCCACGAGCCAAGAGATGCGAGCCGAGGTGGACAAGCCAAAGGGGGCGAGCCAATCCAAGTCCCTGGAATCCAAGTCTCCAATGCTTCGTCCAAGCGATTGCCGATCGACGCAAAATTACACCCGTTCACGGAAACGGCGTAACTTCCAAACCGTAAATCCGTTTTAGCCAAACGAAAGATCTACTTGAAGCTAATTCAGAGAGCTGCAAGAGTTACGGAGCTAAGCTCTGCAGTTGCCGTTTTCGGGCCCAAAATAGGTCATCAGGCAGGAGTTTCGGGCCGTTCTTTGTTTATGATGTGACTTCAGCCAATTCGCTTCTTGTCTTCTGACGATGTTCTCAATACTTGAACGTATTGTTAGCTAGAGATTTCACGTGTGACGGCTTTGACTGAAAAGCATGTCAATAGTTTTGGCGCGCCAGGTAGGGGGACCACGAGCCAAAGGGGACAAGCCGCGTGGGCCAGCCAAAGGGGGCGAGCGGGTCCAAGTCCCTGGAATCCAAGTCTCCAATTCTTCATCTAAGCGATTGCCGATCGATGCCAAATTACACCCGTTCATGGAGATGGGCGTAACTTCTAAACCGTGAGTTTAGTTTAGCCAAACGAAAGCTCTACCTGAAGCTAATTCAGAGAGCTACAAGATATACGTAGCAAACCTCCATAATTGCTGTTTTTAGGCCCAAAAGAGGTTGTCTGATAGGAGTTTCGATAGATTCTTTGTTTGTGATGAGACTTCACCCAAGTCACTTCCTGTGTTTTGATGTTGTTCTCAATGCTTGAACGTATTATTAACCATAGATTTCACGTGTGATGGCTTTGACAGAAAAGCGTGTCAACATTTTTGGCGTGTTAGGTAGGGTGCCACGAGCCATAGGGGTGAGCCGCTCCAAGTCCTTGGAACCCAAGTCTCCAATGCTTCATCCAAGCGATTGCCGATATACGCCAAATTGCACCCGTTCACGGAAACGGGCATAACCTCCAAACCGTAAGTCCGTTTTAGCCAAACGAAGGCTCTACTTGAAGCTAATTCAGAGAGCTGCAAGAGTTAAGGAGCTAAGCTCCATTATTGCTGTTTTCGGGCCCAGAATAGATCGTCTGATAGGAGACTCGGGCCATTCTTTGTTTGTGATGCGACTTCACCTAAGTCGCTTCCTGTCTTCCGACGATGTTCTCAATACTTAAACGTATATTTAGCCAGAGATTTTACGTGTGACGGCTTTGACTGAAAAGTATGTTAACATTTTGGTGCTCCAGGTAGGGGGCCCATCAGCCATAGGGGTGAGCCAAAGGGGGCGAGTCGATCCAAGTCCTTGGAATCCGAGTCTCCAACGCCACTTCCAAGCGATTGCCGATAAACGCCAAATTACACCCATTCGCGGAAACAGGCGTAACTTCGAAAACGTAAGTCCATTTTAGCCAAACGAAAGCTTTGCTTGAAGCTAATTCAGAGAGCAACAACAATTACGGAGCTAAGCTTCGTAATTGCTGTTTTCGGGTCCAAAAGAGGTATTCAGATGGGAGTTTTAGGCCATTCTTTTTTGTGATGTGACTTCAACCAAGTCGCTTCCTGTCTTCTGACAATGTTCTCAATACTTGAATGTATTGTTAGCCAGAGTTTTCACTTGTCGCAGATTTGACTGAAAAGCATGTCAATATTTTTGGCACACCACATATGGGGCCCACGAGCCAAAGGGGGCGAGCCAAAGAAGGCTAGCCGGTCCAAGTCCCTGGAATCCAAGTTTCCAATGCTTCGTCCAAGTGATTGCCGATCGACGCCAAATTACACCCGTTCACGGAAATAGGCGTAACTTCCAAACCGTAAGTCCATTTTAGCCAAACGAAAGCTCTACTTGAAGCAAATTCAGAGTGCTATGAGAGTTACAGAACAAAGCTCCGTAATTCCTATTTTCGGGCCCAAAAGAGGTCGTTTGATAGGAGTTTCGCGCCATTCTTTATTTGTGATGTGACTTTAGTCAAGTCGCTTCCTGTCTTCTGACGATATTCTCAATACTTGAACGTATTTTTAGCCAGAGATTTCACGTGTGACGGCTTTGACTGAAAAGCTTGTCAACATTTTTGGCGTGCCAGGTAGTGGGCCTACGAGCCAAAGGGGGTGAGCCGAAGGGGCCTAGCCAAAGGGGCGAGCCGGTCCGAGTCCCTGGAATCCAAGTCTCTAATGCTTCGTCCAAGCGATTGCCGATCGATACAAGATTACACTCGGTCACGGAAACGGGCGTAACTTTCAAACTGCATGTCCGTTTTAGCCAAATGAAAGCTCTACTTGAAGATAATTAAAAGAGCTACAAGATTTACAGAGAAAAGCTTTGTAATTGTTGTTTTCGTGCCCAAAAGAGGTCGTCTGATAGGAGTTTCGGCCATTCTTTGTTTGTGATGTGACTTCAGCCAAGTCGCTTCCTGTCTTCTGACGATGTTCTCAATACTTGAACGTATTGTTAGCCAGAGATTTCACGTGTGACGGCTTTGACTGAAAAGTGTATCAACAGTTTTGGCGCGCTAGGTAGTGGGCCCACGAGCCAAAGATGGCGAGACGAGGGGGCCAGCCAAAGGGGGCGAGCGGGTCCAAGTCCCTGGAATCCAAGTCTCCAATGCTTCGTCCAAGCGATTGCCGATCGACGCCAAATTACACCCGTTCACAGAGACGGGCGAAAATTCTAAACCATAAGTTCATTTTAGCCAAACGAAAGCTCTACTTGAAGCTAATTCGAAGAGCTACAAGAATTATGTAGAAAACCTCCATAATTGCTGTTTTCGGGCCCAAAAGAGGTCGTCTGATAGGATTTTCGGGCGATTCTTTGTTTGTGATGTGACTTTACCCAAGTCACTTCTTATCTTTTGACGATGTTCTCAATACTTGAACGTATTGTTAGCCAGAGATTTCACGTGTGATGGCTATGACTGAAAAGCATGTCAACATTTTTGGCATGCTAGTTGGGGGCCCAAGAGCTATAGGGGCGAGCCGGTCCAAATCCCTGGAACCCAATTCTCCAATGTTTCGTCCAAGCGATTGCCGATATACGCCAAATTGCACCCGTTCACGGAAATGGGCGTAACTTCCAAACCATAAGTCCGTTTTAGCCAAACGAAGGCCCTACTTGAATCTAATTTAAAGAGCTGCAAGTGTTATGGAGCCAAGCTCCATAATTGCTGTTTTTGGTCCCAAAAGAGATCGTTTGATAGGAGATTCGGTCCATTCTTTGTTTGCGATGCGACTTCACCCAAGTCGCTTCCTGTCTTCTGACGATGTTCTCAATACTTAAACGTATTCTTAGCCAGAGATTTCACGTGTGACGGCTTTGACTGAAAAGCATGTTAACATTTTTGGTGCTCCAGGTAGGGGGCCCATGAGCCATAGGGGGTCAGCCAAAGGGGGCGAGTCGGTCCGAGCCCCTGGTATCCGAGTCTCCAATGCCTCGTCCAAGCGATTGTCGATCGAAGCCAAATTACACCCGTTCATGGAAACGGGCGTAACTTCCAAACCGTAAGTTCATTTTAGCCAAACGAAAGCTCTACTTGATGCTAATTCAGAGAGCTACAACAATTACGGAGCAAAGCTCCGTAATTGCTGTTTTTGGGTCCAAAAGAGGTCGTCAAATGGGTGTTTTAGGCCATTCTTTTTTTGTGATGTGACTTTAGCCAATTCGCTTCCTGTCTTCTGACGATGTTCTCAATACTTGAACGTATTGTTAGCCAGAGTTTTCACGTGTCACGGCTTTGACTGAAAAGCATGTCAAGATTTTTGGCACACCACGTAGAGGGCCCACAAGCCAAAGGGTGCGAGCCGAAGGGGGCGAGCCAAAGAGGGCGGGTTGGTCCAAGTCCCTGGAATCCAAGTCTCCAATGCTTCGTCCAAGCGATTGCCGATCGAAGCCAAATTACACCCGTTCACGGAAATGGGCGTAACTTCTAAACCGTAAGTCCGTTTTAGCCAAACTAAAGCTCTAATTGAAGCTAATTCAGAGAGCTACAAGGATTTTAATGCAAAGATCTGCAATTGCTATTTTCAGGCCCAAAAGAGGTCGTTTGGTCGGAGTATCGGTCCATTCTTTGTTTGTGATGTGACTTCAGCCAAGTCGCTTCCTGTCTTCTGACGATATTCTCAATACTTGAATGTATTGTTAGCCAAAGATTTCACGTGTGATGGCTTTGACTGAAAAGCATGTCAACATTTTTGGCGTGCCAGGCAGGGGGCCTACGAGCCAAAGGGGGCGAGCCGAGGGGGTTGAGCCAAAGGGGCCGAGTTGATCCAAGTCCCTTGAATCCAAGTCTCCTGTGCTTCTTCCAAGAGATTGCCGATCGATGCAAAATTACACCTGGTCGTGGAAATGGGCGTAACTTCCATACTGCAAGTTCGTTTTAGCCAAACGAAAGCTGTACTTGAAGCTAATTCAGAGAGCTACAAGAATTAAGTAGCGTAGCTCCGTAATTGCTGTTTTCGGGCCCAAAAGGGCTCGTCAAATAGGAGTTTTGGGCTATTCTTTGCTTGCGATGTGACTTCAGTCAAGTCGCTTACTGTCTTCTGACGATGTTCTCAATACTTGAACGTATTATTAGCCAGAGATTTCACATGTGATGGCTTTGACTGAAAACCATGTCAACATTTTTGGCGCGCCAGGTAGGGGGACCACGAGCCAAAGGGAGCAAGCTAGTCCAAGTCCCGGGAATCCAAGTCTCCAATGCTTCGGCGAAGCGATGGCCGATCCATGCCAAATTACACCCATTCACGGAAACGGGAGTAACTTCGAAACCGTAAGTCCGTTTTAGCCGAACGAAAGCTCTTCCTGAAGCTAATTCAGAGAGCTACAAGATTTATGGAGCAAAGCTCCGTAATTGCTGTTTTCGAGCCCAAAAGAGGTTGTCTGATAGGAGTTTCGTGCCATTCTTTGTTTATGATGTGACTTCAGCTAAGTCAATTCCTGTCATCGGATGATGTTCTCAACATTTGAATGTATTATTAGCCAGTGATTTCACATGTGACGGCTTTAACTGAAAAGCATGCCAACATTTTTGGCGCACTAGGTAGTGGGCTCACGAGCCAAATGGGGCGAGCCGAGGGGGGCGAGCCAAAGGGGGAGAGCCAGTCGAAGTCCCTGGAATCCAAGTCTCCAAAGCTTTGTCCAAGAGATTGGTGATCGACGCAAAATTACACACGTTCACGGAAACGGGCGTAACTTCCAAACCATAAGTTCGTTTTAGCCAAAAGAAAGCTCTACTTGAAGTTGATTCATAGAGCTACAAGAGTTACGTAGCAAAGCTCCGTAATTGCTAATTTCAGGCCCGAAAGAGGTCGTTTGATAGGAGTTTTGGGCCATTATTTGTTTGTGATATGACTTCAGCCAAGTTGCTTCCTGACTTATGACGATGTTCTCAATACTTGAACGTATTGTTAGCCAGATATTTCATGTGTGACGGCTTTGATTGAAAAGAATGTCAACATTTTGGGCGCGCTAGGTAGTAGGCCCATGAGCCAAAGGGGGCGAGTCGAGGGGGGCGACCCAAAGGGGGCGAGCCGGTCCAAGTCCTTGGAATCCAAGTCTCCATTGCTTCGTCCTAGCGATTGCCGATCGACACCAAATTACACCTATTCGTGGAAACGGCCGTAACTTCCAAACCGTAAGTCCATTTTAGACAAATGAAAACTCTACTTGAAGTTAATTCAGAGAGCTACAAAATATGTTTTAATTCGTTTTCGAAACAATTTCAACTTTAGTTCAAATTGAAATGAATTCGAATTGAAATTGAATAGAATTGAATTCGAATTAAAATTGAATAAAATTGAATTCGAATTGAAATTGAATAAAATGAATTCGAATTGAAATTGAATTGAATTGAAAATTGAAATCAATTTGAAATGAATTTAAAATGAATTTATAAGGAAAAATTCAATTTTTATTTGAATTTGAAATGTGAGTTTGGGGCCATTCTTTGTTTTAGATGTGACTTCAGCCAAGTCTCTTCCTATCTTCTGACGATGTTCTTAATACTTAAACGTATTGTTAGCCAGAGATTTCACATGTGACAACTTTAACGGAAAAGCATGTTAACATTTTTGGCGCGCCAGGTTGGGGGCTGACGAGCCGAAGGGGGCAAGCCGGTCCATGTCCCGGGAATCCAAGTCTTTAATGCTTCGGCAAAGCGATGGCCGATCGACGCCAAATTACACCCATTCACGGAAACGGGCATAACTTCCAAACCGTAAGTCTGATTTAGCCAAATGAAAGATCTACTTGAAGCTAATTCAGAGAGTTACAAGAATTATAGAGCAAAGCTCCGTAATTGCTGTTTTCGAGCCCAAAAGAGGTGGTCTGGTAGGAGTTTCGGGCCATTCTTTGTTGTGATGTGACTTCAGCTAAGTCAATTCCTGTCATCAGACGGTGTTCGCAATACTTCAAAGTATTGTTAGCCAGAGATTTCACGTGTGATGACTTTGACTGAAAAGCATGTCAACATTTTTGGCGCACTAGGTAGGGGGCCCACGAGCCAAAGGGGGCGACCCGAGGGGTGCGAGCCAAAGGGGGAGAGCCGGTCCAAGTCCCTGGAATCCAAGTCCCCAATGCTTCGTCCAAGGGATTGGCGATCGATGCCAAATTACACCCGTTCATGGAAACAAGCGTTACTTCCAAACCGTAAGTTCGTTTTAGCCAAACGAAAGCTCTACTTGAAGCAGATTCAGAGAGCTACAAGAGTTACGTAGCAAAGCTCCGTAATTGCTATTTTCGGGCACGAAAGAGGTCGTCTGGTAGGAGTTTCGGGCCATTATTTGTTGGGATGTGACTTCAGCTAAGTCGCTTCCTGACTTCTGACGATGTTCTCAATACTTGAACGTATTGTTAGCCAGAGATTTCTTGTGTGATGGCTTTGATTGAAAAGCATGTCAACATTTTTGCGCACTATGTAGTGGGCCCACGAGCCAAAGGGGGCGAGCCTAAGGGGGCGAGCCAAAAGGGGCGAGCCGGTCCAAGTCCTTGGAATCCAAGTCCAATGCTTCGTCTAACCGATTGCCGATCGACGCCAAATTACACCTGTTCACGGAAACGGGCGTAACTTCCGCACCGTAAGTCCGTTTTAGTCAAACGAAAGCTCATCTTAAAGCTAATTCAGTGAGCTATAAGAGTTAAGGAGCAAAGTTCCATAATTGTTGTTTTCAGGCCAAAAGAGGTCGTCTGATAGGAGTTTCGGGCCATTATTTGTTTGTGATGTGACTTCAGCCAAGTCGCTTCCTATCTTCTGACGATGTTCTCAATACTTGAACGTATTGTTAGCTAGAGATTTCAGATGTGACGACTTTGACCGACAAGCATGCCAACATTTTTGGTGTGCTAGGTAGGGGGCCCATGAGCCAAAGGGGACGAGCCGATCTAAGTCCCTGGAATCCAAGTCTCCAATGCTTCGTCTAAGCGATTGCCGATCGACACCAAATTACACCCGTTCTAGGAAACAGGAGTAACTTCCAAACCGTAAGTCCGTTTTATCCAAACGAAAGCTCTGCTTGAAGCTAATTCAAAGAGCTACAATAGTTACAGAACAAAGCTCGGTAATCGCTGTTTTTAGGCTTAAAATAAGTTGCCTGATAGGAGTTTCGGGCCATTATTTGTTTGAGATGTGACTTCAGCCAAGTCGCTTCCTGTCTTCTGACGATGTTCTCAATACTTGAACGTATTGTTAGCCAGAGATTTCACATGTGACGGCTTTGACTGAAAAGCCTGTCAACATTTTTGGCATGCTAGGTAGCGGGGCGATGAGCCAAGGGTGGCAAGCCGAGGGGGGCGACCCAAAGGGGGCGAGCCGGTCCAAGTACCTGGAATCCAAGTCGCCAATGCTTCGTCCAAGCTTTTGCCGATCGACGCCAAATTGCACCCATTCATGGAAACGGGCGTAACTTCCGAACCGTAAGTCCGTTTTAGCCAAACGAAAGCTCTACTTGAAGCTAATTCAGAGAGTTACAAAATATGTTTTAATTCGTTTTCGAAACAATTTCAACTTTAGTTCAAATTGAAATGAATTCGAATTGAAATTGAATAGAATTGAATTCGAATTAAAATTGAATAAAATTGAATTCGAATTGAAATTGAATAAAATGAATTCGAATTGAAATTGAATTGAATTGAAAATTGAAATCAATTTGAAATGAATTTAAAATGAATTTATAAGGAAAAATTCAATTTTTATTTGAATTTGAAATGTGAGTTTGGGGCCATTCTTTGTTTTAGATGTGACTTCAGCCAAGTCTCTTCCTATCTTCTGACGATGTTCTTAATACTTAAACGTATTGTTAGCCAGAGATTTCACGTGTGACAACTTTAACGGAAAAGCATGTTAACATTTTTGGCGCGCCAGGTCGGGGGCTGACGAGCCGAAGGGGGCAAGCCGGTCCAAGTCCCGGGAATCCAAGTCTTTAATGCTTCGGCAAAGCGATGGCCGATCGATGCCAAATTACACCCATTCACGGAAACGGGCATAACTTCCAAACCGTAAGTCTGATTTAGCCAAATGAAAGATCTACTTGAAGCTAATTCAGAGAGCTACAAGAATTATCGAGCAAAGCTCCGAAATTGCTGTTTTCGACCCCAAAAGAGGTGGTCTGGTAGGAGTTTCGGGCCATTCTTTGTTGTGATGTGACTTCAGCTAAGTCAATTCCTGTCATCAGACGATGTTCGCAATACTTCAAAGTATTGTTAGCCAGAGATTTCACGTGTGACGACTTTGACTGAAAAGCATGTCAACATTTTTGGCGCACTAGGTAGGGGGCCCACGAGCCAAAGGGGCGACCCGAGGGGTGCGAGCCAAAGGGGGAGAGCCGGTCCAAGTCCCTGGAATCCAAGTCCCCAATGCTTCGTCCAAGGGATTGGCGATCGATGCCAAATTACACCCGTTCATGGAAACAAGCGTTACTTCCAAACCGTAAGTTCGTTTTAGCCAAACGAAAGCTCTACTTGAAGCAGATTCAGAGAGCTACAAGAGTTACGTAGCAAAGCTCCGTAATTGCTATTTTCGGGCCCGAAAGAGGTCGTCTGGTAGGAGTTTCGGGCCATTATTTGTTGTGATGTGACTTCAGCTAAGTCGCTTCCTGACTTCTGACGATGTTCTCAATACTTGAACGTATTGTTAGCCAGAGATTTCTTGTGTGATGGCTTTGATTGAAAAGCATGTCAACATTTTTGCGCACTATGTAGTGGGCCCACGAGCCAAAGGGGGCGAGCCTAAGGGGGCGAGCCAAAAGGGGCGAGCCGGTCCAAGTCCTTGGAATCCAAGTCCAATGCTTCGTCTAACCGATTGCCGATCGACGCCAAATTACACCTGTTCACGGAAACAGGCGTAACTTCCGCACCGTAAGTCCGTTTTAGTCAAACGAAAGCTCATCTTAAAGCTAATTCAGTGAGCTATAAGAGTTAAGGAGAAAAGTTCCATAATTGTTGTTTTCAGGCCAAAAGAGGTCGTCTGATAGGAGTTTCGGGCCATTATTTGTTTGTGATGTGACTTCAGCCAAGTCGCTTCCTATTTTCTGACGATGTTCTCAATACTTGAACGTATTGTTAGCCAGAGATTTCAGATGTGACGACTTTGACCGACAAGCATGCCAACATTTTTGGCGTGCTAGTTAGGGGGCCCATGAGCCAAAGGGGACGAGCCGATCTAAGTCCCTGGAATCCAAGTCTCCAATGCTTCGTCTAAGCGATTGCCGATCGACACCAAATTACACCCGTTCAAGGAAACATGCGTAACTTCCAAACCGTAAGTCCGTTTTATCCAAACGAAAGCTCTGCTTGAAGCTAATTCAGAGAGCTACAATAGTTACAGAACAAATCTCGGTAATCGCTGTTTTTAGGCTTAAAATAAGTTGCCTGATAGGAGTTTCGGGCCATTATTTGTTTGAGATGTGACTTCAGCCAAGTCGCTTCCTGTCTTCTGACGATGTTCTCAATACTTGAACGTATTGTTAGCCAGAGATTTCACATGTAACGGCTTTGACTGAAAAGCCTGTCAACATTTTTGGCATGCTAGGTAGCGGGGCGATGAGCCAAGGGTGGCAAGCCGAGGGAGGCGACCCAAAGGGGGCCAGCCGGTCCAAGTACCTGGAATCCAAGTCGCCAATGCTTCGTCCAAGCTTTTGCCGATCGACGCCAAATTGCACTCATTCATGGAAACGGGCGTAACTTCCGAACCGTAAGTCCGTTTTAGCCAAACGAAAGCTCTACTTGAAGCTAATTCAGAGATCTACAAGATTTACGAAGCATAGCTCCGTAATTGCTATTTTCGGATTCAAAATAGGTCATCTAGTAGAAGTTTCGGGCCATTCTTTGTTTGTGATGTGACTCAGCCAAGTCGCTTCCTGTCTTCTAACGATATTCTCAATACTTGAACGTATTGTTAGCTAGAGATTTCACGTTGGACGGCTTTGACTGAAAAGCTTGTCAACATTTTTGGAGTGCCAGGTAGGAGGACCACGAGCCAAGGGGGCGAGCCAAGGGGGGCGAGCCGAGGTGGGCGAGCCGATCGAAGTCCCTAGAATCCAAGTCTCCAATGCTTTGTCCTAGCGATTGTCGATCGATGCCAAATCACACCCGTTCACGGAAATGGGCGTAACTTCCCAACCGTAAGTCCGTTTTGGCCAAATGAAAGAACTACTCGAAGCAAATTTGGAGAGCTACAAGAGTTGCGTAGCCAAGCTCCGTAATTGCTGTTTTCGGGCCCAAAAGAGGTCATCAGGTAGGAGTTTCGGGCCATTCTTTGTTTTTGATGTTACTTCAGCCAAGTCGCTACCTGTCTTCTGACGATATTCTCAATACTTGAATGTATTGTTAGCCAGAGATTTCACGTATGACGGCTTTGACTGAAAAGCATGTCAACATTTTTGGTGCACCAAGTATGGGTCCTACGAGCCAAAGGGGGCGAGCCGAGGGGGGTAGCCAAAGGGGTGAGCCGGTCCAAGTCCCTGAAATCCAATTCTCCAATTCTTCATCCGAGCGATTGCAGATCGATGCAAGATTGCACCCGGTCACGGAAACGAGCATAACTTCAGAACCGCATGTCCGTTTTAGCCAAACGAAAGCTCTACTAGAAGCTAATTCAAAGAGATACAAGAGTTATGTAACATAGCTCTATAATTGCTGTTTTCGGGTACAAAAGGTGTCATCAGATAGGAGTTTCAGGCCATTCTTTGTTTGTGATGTGACTTCAGCCAAGTCGCTTCCTGTCTTCTGACGATGTTCTCAACACTTGAAAGTATTGTTAGCCGGAGGTTTCACGTGTGATGGCATTTGACTGAAAAACATGTCATCATTTTTGGCGCGCCAGGTAGGGGGCCCATGAGCCAAAGGGAGCGAGCCGAGGGGGGCCAGCCAAAGGGGGGGAGCGGGTCCAAGTCCCTGGAATCCAAGTAACCAATGCTTCGTCCAAGCGATTGCCGATCGACGCAGAATTACACCCATTCACGGAAACGGATGTAACTTCTAAACCGTAAGTTCGTTTTAGCCAAACGAAAGCTCTACCTGAAGCTAATTCAGAGAGCTATAAGAATTACATAGCAAACCTCTATAGTTGCTTTTTTCGGCCTAAAAGAGTTCGTCTGATAGGAGTTTCGGGCTTTTTTTTGTTTGTGACATGACTTCACCCAAGTCGCTTCCTGTCTTTTGACGATGTTCTCAATACTTGAACGTATTGTTAGCCATAGATTTCACGTGTGACGGCTTTGGATGAAAAGCATGTCAACATTTTTGGCGTGCCAGGTAGGGGGCCCATGAGCCATAGGGGCGAGACAAAGGGGGCGAGCCGGTCCAAGTCCCTGGAACCCAAGTCTCCAATGCTTCGTCCAAGCGATTGCCGATACACGCCAAATTGCACCCGTTCACGGAAACGGGACAAACTTCCAAACCATAAGTCCGATTTAGCCAAATGAAAGCTCTACTTGAAGCTAATTCAGAGAGCTGCAAGAATTAAGGAGCAAAGCTCCATAATTATTGTTTTGGGGCCTAAAAGAGGTCGTCTGATAGGAGTTTCGGGCCTTTCTTTGGTCGTGATGCGACTTCACCCAAGTCGTTTCTTGTCTTCTGACGATGTTCTCAATACTTGAACGTATTGTTAGCCAGAGATTTTACGTGTGACGGCTTTGACTGAAAAGCATGTTAACATTTTTGGCGCTCTAGGTAGGGGCCCATGAGCCATAGGGGGTGAGCCAAAAGGGGCTACTTGGTCCAAGTCCCTGGAATCCAAGTCTCCAATGCCACATCCAAGCAATTACCAATCGACGCCAAGTTACACCCGTTCACAGAAACGGGCGTAACTTCCAAATCGCAAGTCCGTTTTAGCCAAACGAAAGCTCTAGTTGAAGCTAATTCAGAGATCTACAACAGTTACAGAGCGAAGTTTCGTAATTGCTAGTTTCGGTCCTAAAAGAGGTCGTCTGATAGGTGTTTCAGGCCATTTTTTTTTGTGATGTGACTTCAGCCAAGTCACTTCCTGTCTTCTAACGATGTTCTCAATACTTGAACGTATTGTTAGCCAGAGTTTTCACGTGTCAAGGCTTTGAATGAAAAGCATGTCAACATTTATGGCACGCCATGTAGGGGGCCCACAAGCCAAAGGGGTCGAGCCGAAGGAGGCGAGCCAAAGAGGGCGAGCCGGTCCAAGTCCCTGGAATCCAAGTCTCCAATGCTTCGTCCAAGAGATTGCCGATCGATGCCAAATTACACCCGTTCATGGAAACGGGCAAAACTTCCAAACCGTAAGTCCGTTGTAGCCAAACGAAAGCTATACTTGAAGCTAATTCAGAGAGCTACAGGAGATATGGAGCAAAGCTCTGCAATTGTTATTTTGGAGCCCAAAAGAGGTCGTCTGATAGGAGTTTCGGGCCATTCTTTGTTTGCGATGTGACTTCAGCCAAGTCGCTTCCTGTTTTCTGACGATATTCTCAATACTTGAACGTATTGTTAGCCAATGATTTCACGTGTGACGACTTTGACTGAAAAGCATGTCAACATTTTTGCATGCCAGGTAGGTGGCCCACAAGCCAAAGGGGGCGAGCCGAGGGGGCGAGCCAAAGGAGCCGAGCCGGTCCAAGTCCTTAGAGTCCAAGTCTCCTATGCTTCGTCCAAGCGATTGCCGATCTATGCAAAATTACACCCGGTCACAGAAAAGGGCGAAACTTCCAAACCGCAAGTCCGTTTAAGCCAAACGAAAGCTCTACTTGAAGCTAATTCAGAAAGCTACAAGATTTAGGTAGCATACCTCCGTAGTTGCTGTTTTCGGGCCCAAATGGGGTCGTCAGATGGGAGTTTTGTGCCATTCTTTGTTTGTGATGTGACTTCAGCCACGTCGCTTCCTGTCTTCTGACGATGTTATCAATACTTGAACGTATTGCTAGCCACAGATTTAACGTGTGACGACTTTAACTGAAAAGCATGAAAACATTTTTGGGCGCTAGGTAGGGGGCCCACGAGCCGAAGTGGGCGAGCCGGTCCAAGTCTCTGGAATCCAAGTCTCAAGTGCTTCGACGAAGCGATTGCTTATCGATGCCAAATTACACTCATTCACAGAAACATGCGTAACTTCCAAACCGTAAGTCCGTATTAGCCAAACGAAAGCTCTACTTGAAGCTAATTCAGAGAGCCACGCGTGTTATTGAGCAAAGCTCCGTAATTGCTGTTTTCGAGCCCAAAAGAGGTCGTCTTATAGGAGTTTCGGGCCATTCTTTGTTTGTGATGTGACTTCAGCTAAGTCACTTCTTGTCTTCAGACGATGTTCTCAATACATGAAAGTATTGTTAGACAGAGATTTCACGTCTGACGGCTTTGACTGAAAAGCATGTCAACATTTTTGGCACGCTAGGTAGTGGGACCACGAGCCAAAGGGGGCGAGCCGAGGGGGACAAGCCCAAGGGGAGAGCCAGTCCAAGTCCCTGGAATCCAAGTCTCCAATGCTTCGTCCAAGAGATTGGTGATCGATGCCAAATTAAACCCATTCACGGAAACGGGCGTAACTTCCAAACCGTAAGTTTGTTTTAGCCAAATGAAAGCTCTACCTGAAGCTGATTCAGAGAGATACAAGTGTTACATAGCAAAGCTCCGTAATTGCTATTTTCGGGCCCAAAAGAGGTCATCTGGTAGGTGTTTCGGGCCAATACTTTTTTGTGATGTGACTTTATCCAAGTCGCTTCCCGTCTTCTGACGATGTTCTCAATACTTGATGTATTGTTAGCCAGAGATTTCACGTGTGACGAATTTGATTGAAAAGCATGTCAGCATTTTTGGCGCGCCAGGTAGTGGGCCCATGAGACAAAGGGGGCGAGCCCGGGAGGGGTGGGGGGGAGCCAAAGGGGGCGAGCCAGTCCATGTCCCTGGAATCCGAGTCTCCAAAGCTTCGTCCAAGCGAATGTCGATCGACGCAAAATTACACCCGTTCACGGAAACGGGCATAACTTCCAAACCGTAAGTCCGTTTTAGTCAAACGAAAGCTCAACTTGAAGCTAATTCAGAGAGCTACAAGAGTTAAGGAGAAAAGTTTCGTAATTGCTGTATTTGGGCCAAAAGAGGTCGTCTGATAGGAGTTTCGGGCCATTCTTTGTTTGTGATGTGACTTCAGCCATGTCACTTCCTGCCTTCTGACGATTTTCTCAATATTGTTAACCATAGATTTCATATGTGACAGCTTTAACCGAAAAGCATGCCGACATTTTTGGCGTGCAGGTAGGGGGCCCACGAGCCAAAGGGGACGAGCCGGTCCAAGTCCCTGGAATCCAAGTCCCAATGCTTCGTCCAAGCGATTGCCGATCGACGCCAAATTACACCTGTTCACGGAAACGGGTGTAACTTCCAAACCGTAAGTCTGTTTTATCCAAACGAAAGCTCTGCTTGAAACTAATTCAGAGATCTACAAGAGTTACGGAGCAAAGCTCGATAATCGCTGTTTTCGTGCCTAAAATAGGTCGTATGATAGATGAAAGTGTGTGTGTGTACTTGCCAAGTATAATACACTCATAAGGCTCGTGCAATATGATGAATAATTTTCAAGTATGAAGTAATAGCTAATAACAGAACTATATAATAGTAAATGCAGTAAAAATAAAAAAACCACACCAGAGATTTTTATACTGGTTCGGAGCACCGTCCTACGTCTAGTCCCAGACTTCTATCTGGATTTTCACTAACAACAACCTCACTTCACCTGGAGGAAACAGGTTTACAACACCCGAGAAGTCGAACCGGATTTCACGCCTCTAACAACACGAGGACTTCAACACTTGCCTCTTACAACACGGAGGACTTCACTACTTGCCTCTTACAACACGGAGGACTTCAAAAAAGATGAATATACTTTGTAGTTGACAATATGTGTCCTCGATAACACGGATTTGCCAATTCTTGTACAACCTTCCTATAATCTTATCCTCAAATAGTATTTGTGTTTATGAAGATTTTGGAAAATGATATCGTATTGAGTCAAAAGAATAATATATATATTCTAGGATTCAAGAACGATAATGTGAAGAATATGAGCGTTTGAGTACTTGAGAGTTCAAGAATGAAATCAATAGTATAGAGATTAGATAGAAAGAATTGATGAATTGGAATGATGATTTCAAGATGTTTATATAAGCGATAAACAGTTGTAACCATTAGTAAAGAGTGACAAACAATGGATATGATCATTGATGAAGAGGAAGAGAAGCAACTCTTGAAGAAATGGAAGTGGGTATTCGAATAGCTGCTTTTGTTTAAAAAACAGTCGACAGCTCAAAATGGACCAGTAGACAGGAATTTAAATATATACACGTTACGTATATGTGTGCACGTTCATTGTGCAAACTGGGTAAAAACAGTCGACTGGTCCTTTTTGGGCGGTCGACCGGTTATGCCAAGTTTGCACAATATATGTGCATATATATACATTTTTGTATATATATAAAATATTGATTATTTGAGTATATATTTTAACATTAATGAACCCTATTATCATACCAAATAATCAACCTATAATGAATAATACCATATGTAGCTCCTTATCTTCTTAAACTAATGAAAATCGCCTTTTTGTCGATTATCGCGTATTTCTTCAGCATAAATCAAAACTATATGAAATCCTTGACTCAGCAATAGGAGGTTCGGGCCATTCTTTGTTTGAGAAGTGACTTCAGCTAAGTCGCTTCCTATCTTTTGACGATGTTCTCAATACTTGAACATATTTTTAGCTAGAGATTTCACATGTGACGGCTTTGACTGAAAAGCCTGTCAACATTTTTGGCGTGCCAGGTAGGGGAGCGACGAGCCAAAGGCGACGAGCCGAGGGGGGGCAACCCAAAGGGGGCAAGCCGGTCCAAGTACCCGGAATCCAAGTCTCCAATGCTTCGTCCAAGCGAGTGCCGATCGACACCAAATTACACCCATTGAAGGAAATGGGTGTAACTTCCAAACCGTAAGTTCGTTTTAGCCAAATGAAAGCTCTACTTGAAGCTAATTTGGAAAGCTACAAGAGTTATGGAGCCATGCTCCGTAATTTCTTTTTTCGGGCCCAAAAGAGGTCGTTTGGTAGGAGTTTCGGGCAATTCTTGTTTGTGATGTGACTTCAGCCAAGTTGCTTCCTGGCTTCCGACGATGTTCTCAATACCTGAACGTATTGTTAGCCATAGATTTCATGTGTGATAGCTTTGACTGAAAAGCATGTCAACATTTTTGGCACCTTAGGTACGGGGCCGACGAGCCAAAGGCGGCGAGCCGAGGGAAGTGAGCCAAGGGGGCGAGCTGGTCCAAGTACCTGGAATCCAAGTCTCTAATTCTTCGTCCCAGAATTTGCCGATCGATGCCAAATTACACCCGTTCACGGAAACAAATATATCTTCCAAACCGTAAGTCCGTTTTATCCAAACAAACGTGATATACACGTAAATGTGTATATTTTAGCCACTTACTTATTTTGTTTTCTCTTAAAAATAACTGATACTGTGTATTTATACTTGCGTTTTCAGGTTATTTATGATGAATGGAATTGATGCATTTAATTGTTGAAAAGCTTGAATAATTGGTGTAAGAAGAGTGTTGATTTTGAAAACTAGACTAAAGCTTGAAGAAATGTTGCTGTTCAATCACTTTCTGCCACATATTTTAATGATTTAATGCCTTTTCATAAAGATAACTTGTCGCATATGTTATGGAGTTCCTATTCATGCTTAAAACAGTTGGAGTTGATGTCGTTTGATGCCCACAAGCAATGACATTTGCAAAGCCATTCATACGCGTTCACACTTAGCTGGTTGGTTTATATGTTATTTTGAAAAGGACTTTTGTCCCACATTGTGTAATAGGCCGATTAGTCTGGGCCTGGGCAATTATAAATACACTTGTATTTAGTTCATTTTGATTCATTCAATTTTAGGTTTTATTCTGTTACTTTCTTCTGTCAGAATAAAATTAGTCTTCTCCCTTTTCTCTTTAGTTTTTTATTTACATGTTATTTTTTTTTCTGCAAGTAGATTAGATTGTCCTTTATTTTATTTTCTTGTTCTCTTGTTTTTTGTTCTATGTTGCAATTTATGTTCGTTTTTAGAATAATAAACATGAGAGGTTAATCCCTTTCAACTTAGGGGTAATGAAGATCTCTTGATCATGTACTTGCAACATAATTTACTTTTCATTCCCTCTTTGTGTTTCATGTTATGTTGATGTCATGGTGATTAAGCGGAGGTTGAAACCAAAAATTTGATGGTCTATAGTTCTAATTAATTGTTCATAGGCCATGCTTAAAGTATATTTCAATTTCAACTTGTTCATTTTTCATTAGATCTAGTAAGGTGATTTAGTGGGTATGATATAGTTTGATAGTTTATGTTGTGCTAGTTAATAGCATGAATAAGCTATACTTATAATAATCATATCAACTAAATTCACAAATGACCAAAAGAAAAGAGAGATCGTAATTTCATAAATTGTTGTACTATATGATCTAGAATGTGAATTTATTCCTAAGTTGCCATTTATCTCATAGATTTTTATTAATTTTAATTTTCTAGTTTAGTTGTAATTAAATCATCAATTGAATACGATTTAATTTGATTGAATTAGATTGAAATTACTTCTTTCCCTGTGGATCAACTCGTATTCGCCATGTACTTACAATTGTACGCTGTGCGCTTGTGGTTTATTACACTTTGCGACGGTATTCTAATTCATAGAATACTTGTCGTCGAACAAGTTTTGGGTGCCGTTGCCGGGTAAAGAAATTAGTTTTAATTTTATTCTTCGAGTTAATTTTCTTATTTGTTGTTTTTATAAAGAAAAAAAATGTGTGTTGTTTATAGTTTTTCTATTTTGTTTTAATCTATTGTTGTTTCATTTTTTATGTGCTTGTTTTTGTGTTCATTAAAGCAAAGAAAGTAAAAAAAAAGAGTTGTGTGTTTTGTTCCATTTTGTGTTTGTGTTTTTTTTGGTTTTGTTTGTGTGTTTGTTTCTTTTCATTTGTATATTTTTATTTTGTGTGTGTTGATAGATTTCATATTGTGTTAGCTCTTTATTTCCTTTGTCTTTCTTTCCCGTTGTCTTTCTCTCATTTATTTCTTTCCTTCCCTTTCTCTCTTTTATTTCTTTCCCTCTCTATAATTCTTACAAATAAAAATAAATAAAAAATCCCAAAAATTATTGCTTTCCTTTTACTCCCTTTTTCTTTCCCTTTCTCCTTCTCTAATTTATTTCTTTCCTTTTCTTGTCCTCCCACTTTAATTTACTTCCATTCTCCCTTGCCTCTTTCAACCATTTAAATACCTCTCCAAAATTGGATACAAAAAAAAACACCACCACAATTGGATCTGCAAATTCTTCTACCATCCAGTAATCACCTCGTTCATACCAACCACTTCTTCCCCAATACCAAACTGCTCCAGTCCACCTGCCTTATCATTTCATCCACTTTCTATTGTAGAAACCAGAGTTCACAAAACATCCGCAAACCATATGCAACCACAAACAAAGCCATCAACAAATTCGACAACTCCGTTGTTAATCTCCACTTAAACCCGAACATTTACACATCAGACATCGTTCATCAACATTCAACACCACTCAGAACTCAACCACATTCACCTCTGTTACACCTTTCTCCTCAGCACACTCCATTCAACAAAAACTCATACTCCTCAACTCCACGCCACAAGTTCACAACTTGAAGGCCATACACCAACTACGCCAACCACAAACCTGCACTTCAGCATTTCTGACTATCTCGTCCTCTTGAAAACAAAACCATACTCACTGCGTTCAGGCTCACGATCCACACCCCTGTCAACCATCCAACGCAATACTTCCAGCGCCATCACCACTCTCGACATCCAAACCACAATCTACAAACAACTTCGACAACTAAAAACACAATTTCACCAAATCAGAAACTCAGTACCAATACTTCTTCGAAGCCAAACCGGAAAACCCCTTGCGCAAACCTCAACTTCAAAAAAAATATTCATCAAGCCCCGTTGAGACTCTAGAAACCGTCTTCTCCTCCACGCAAGCATCCCCGAACCATCCTCAACCACCAATCATATGAACTCCACAACATCTCTGTCTAAAGCCGATCCCCATCACCATCGCAAATGACATACCCCATCCAATCGCCACTCCCAATTCCTCATCAAAACCTAAATCGAACCCAATCGCCACGCAAACCCTCTCTGGCCTTGCTTCATCACTAATCGAACCAATTCTGCCTTCCCTCAAATTGATTTTCTTTTTAAGACTGCCCTGTTTTGTTTTTGCTTTGATTTTACTTGCCTTAGTGGTTTGGGAAGTCGATTTCGACTTAACAGTGAAACGTGGAAGGTTTTAACCACAAGTGTTGGGATTATATCAGTGTGAACGGGCTTGAGTAGCTAGACACGGGTTTGTGGGCTTCAACATTGTGGGTCGGATTTTTTTTATTGCACCTTACTTATTAAGTTTTAAATTTGACTTTTCCTTTACCCTTTTTAGGTTAAGTTATCACTAGTTTGTGTGTTAAAAAAAAGGAAAAAAATAAGAAAAAATGGGAGAACTTTTCTAAATTCCAATCGTGTCTAAGTGATTTGGTGTGAGTGTGATTCGCCTTTAATTTTTTTTCTTTTCATTAACTCCTAGTTAGTTTTTATTTTTCTTTTCATTTGTTTACTTCTTTTCTTACAAGAAAAAAAAAGATCGAAGTGAAGGAACAGAATTCAATCAAAAAAACAAGGATTCAGAGGTCAAACAATGTGCAAATAGTGAAGGATCTTGAATTCAAGCAACTCAGTCATTCTAGACGGATAACCATTCCCCACTGTAAAATTTTCTAAACTCTACAGGGTCTGCTGCTGCTTGAAAATTTTATAGAAATTGCTTGTAAAAAATTTGTGCAGGTGCCGCGGCTTGCTTGTAAATTTTTTTTTATTTCTGCAATTTATTATTCTATATTTGTTCTGTGATTGATTATTCTGCCTGTTGATGTGCGGTTGGAAATTTTAAAACGAACGTGGGATTAGTTAAAAAGTTTGTTTTTGAAATAAATTATTTTTGAAATTGAATCGAGGATTCCCCAAAAGCTCATAGGATGAAATATTCGTTAAATTGAAACTTAGGATTGATACTCTCTGAGGTGTCTAAGGAACGGTGGAGTCTAGAACTCAAACAGGTTCTTAAACCTTCATCCATGTTTCTACGGTAATTTGTGGACACTAATAACCCCTGTCCGAACCTGGCCTACACTTGTATTCATATAATCCGAAGTTGTTAATTTTAACATATTTTTTAACGAGCTTTCTTGAAAATGTCTCAATTCCCTTATTCATACAGATTTTACAATAGTTGTGAAAATCAATATAATCCATATAATTTTACACCAAATTCATATGGATATTTTAATAACAACTATTGTACAAATAATTTGGATTTTACGCCACCAACTTTTCAAAATTTTCAAAATAATCCTGATTGTAAACCACCAAATTTTCGAAATGATGATCAACCCTCAAGTCTTGAAATAAGTGTTCAAGCTCTATGTGAAGAAAGTCAAAGATTTAATGAATCAAGTCAAAGATTAATTGAATTAATGTGCAACAATTCAAGTCAAAGTTTTCAAAATAATCAAAATTTGAATTCACTTCCAATTCGAACGATTTTGATTATAACCCTTGCCAAATCAATTTCGAACTCCAAAATGAATTTCAAATTCAAAATGAAAATATGAATAATTTTTCAAGTGATTTTGGCAATGGGAATCATTTCAATTATGGTGAACCCGAAAATTTTTATTCTCAATAATTTCAAACTGAAAATTCTCATGTAAATAATTATAAATTTGATTTTGTTGAGCAAATAAATGAAATTCACGATAATCACACGAATTTGTTGCTTCAAGTCTACATGAATTTTTGTGAAAAACAAAATAATCAAAACCGGATGTGTGGTGATTCGAATGATAATACATCTTTTAACAAAATCGATGATTTTCAAATAACAACTTTTGAAATTGGTGAAAGTATTAATGAAGTTGCTAAAAGCTCTGCTATTGATTTGAATTTAAATTATCTTGAAAACGAAGAAGTCAATCTTCAACTTGATCTTCCTCTCTCAAATTCCGAAAATTTTGTAAATTTAGCAACTTTAGATTGTCAACATGAAAAAAATGATGAAGTTGTTAACAACTGTTTATGTGAGGACAACTTTGATGATCGAAAACTTCTTAAACTAATTGACGATAATGCTTTTGGGTCTGAAATTGAAATTGAAATATTTGAAAACTTTGAAGTTCTTGAGATCGAAAACAATGAAACTACTGAATGTGATCTTAAGCACAATAACGATTTTTCTGAAACTATTGAAACTCCTTGCGACTTGATCATTTCAACTAAACCTCACTATGATCACTTGTTTTTCAATGATAAATTTCTATAGTATACGAACTCTTGCTGGAATAACACTGTTTTTGAGAAAACACGATTTCGAAATTTACTGAAATTCATTTGTTTTGTTTTAACTTTAGGTTTACGAATGAACCTTTAGTCAAAAAAATTTCAAATATCAAACCAAAACTAAACAATATTTCTCAAAACAAGTGTGGGGGTGAGAATGACGCATATATCTCTCAATTTATACATCATTTGAACAAGTCAAACTTTGTTTTTGAAACTTTTTCTGTACCCCGTTTCATTGACCTCTCTGTAGTTGTTATAGAAATTCAATTCGATTTTCGGTTCAATTGTAAGTTCAAAATTCTAAAATTAGCAACTCAAACTTTTGAAAAAACAAAATTTGTTCCAAATCTGAAATGTGATATAAAATTCTTTATGATTTGGTTTTCTGTGCTTAATTTGTGTCTCATAATCTTAATGAGGCTGATCCATTGGTCCATCGTGGACTGGTTCATCTATTCAATGACTGCATATTTTCTGAACGCACATTTGGTAACTTGTACTAACCCTCTTTTGTACATATGTAAATATTTCTCTTCCGTTCACTCAGTGTGTCATGCATTGACTGTGGGGACACAGTCGAAATCAAGTGTGAGGGGGAGTATGATTTTTATTCCGTTTTGCATACTTTAAGTTTGCATTTTTTTTCCTTTTTCTTTTTGCATTTTCCCCCATTTTTTCTTATATAAAAAAAAGAATTTCGCATCTCTATTTACTTTAAAATAACACATGATGGAGTTAGCATACAATTTTGGTCGTTCAATTAAAATGTTTGGAGATTTACTTCTCTTAATGGATAACGAAAGGAAAGTTTGAATTATGAGCAAATTTGGTGTCACTGGTATGTTGGGAAACTCATAGGTTATGAATATGAATTTTTTTTCTGAATTGTAATCCGATTAAATAAATGGTTGATTTAGTCTACTTGCGATAACATATTAGATCTTTTAAGTGAAGTTGTGCTAAGATATCCTCGCTTAACTCTCTCTCTCTCTCTCTCTTATTAAAAAAATATAGAAGAATAAAAAGAAAAAAAAAGAATGTTTGTATATATTAATAATCCAAGGGTATCCAACAATCCTAGTACATGTTGCGATGATGTGCAAACCCGCTAAGCTCTTTCGGACACCTTGTTGACAATGTTAGCGTCGGTATATCTTGGTCTCATTTTATGAGTTGGACACCTAAGGATCACCGACATCTTGTTGACAAAGTCAGCGTCGGTCTGCACAATCCGCCAAGCTCTGTCCCAAACTCTCACGGGTGGTATACCTTGGTCTTTTCGGTTAGGTGTTTGTAAATAGTAATAATGTAAATATTTTGTAATAAAGAGAGAATAAGCACTTGAAATCCAAGCACACTCTTGAAACGACCCAAACTTCCCAGTAAAGGAAAGACTGGATTGCTTTGAGAACAACACACATCAGAACATAAGCTGAAGAACATTTTATTGTTGATTACAACAATTATATCAGAGTACAAGAATGTAACAGAGTATGAATACTTATTACATAATAGGAGTACAATAATACCAGAGTTTTAAATTACATTTAAATAGCAGCGGTACATAATACAAATAAACAACAGAAAGGAATACACAGATACAGAGCTTTCCGAATACCGCTTCAGCTGTAAACCAGGATCCTGTAAATATATCTGCAAAAAGCTACTCGACTGCCCGTGTGGAAAATATGGGCACCCGAGTTTGCCCGTGAAACAAACTACAGGTCAGTCGTGGAACTGGTATGAGAAATCTTAACTTAACTATTTAATAATAAGGCTAATCACAGGACCACGCCGCTAACGCGGAACGGGTTTACTCCATTGGATTGCCGTGCATAAGTAAAGTAAATCGTTTAAATAACGCAATGCTTTTTAGAAAAATGAAACCATTATTAGACCCAAGTCCCATCACACAATGAACGCAAACCGGAGGATAGGGTTTTACCTTATAATGATCAAAAGATGCTTGATACGATAAAATGGATTTAGTATTAGTGTGTATATGTTTTAACAAAAACATTTCAAATATAAATGTATCAATCTTAGACGGCATAGTGCCCATCCTACTATGTCTCCACACTAGTTCTTCAATCAAAACCGCAAGGTCGTATTGGAAGTTGGTTTTCCATCATGAGTCGAGGCTAGGGGCAAGCTCCTCTCTGATTCGAGACACTCTAGCAAATGCCTCAGGATCCCCCGCAGTGAACCCTTGGATCTTCAGGGCCGGTCCCCGCCTATCGGCAGTGGATTGGTTATGCCTGAACACACGCTTCCCGGTCCCTTTGGACCTATAGTATGACCACTAACGGCCTATAAAAATCCGAGGCGCCTCAAAATCCATCATCCACATAAGTAAAATGTCAGCCAGTTTAAGCACCGACATCACTCCTAGCTTGAAAGAAACGTGTGCACTCCCTGCAGTCCTAATCCCGTTTTTGACTCATACCGCGGTGTTAGGCTCGCGAAGTCACGATATACACAAATTTATGCCATAATAGGCTATGCTTTGATCATCCCACAAGGCCCTGCTTTTCAACAAAAGCCTTGATCATTTGCATCTTGGCGTGCCACATTGACAATCCACGCCATGCGATTGATCACTATTAATATATACCAGGGTGTTAAGTAGAGAATAAATCCTCCACCACCAAACAGACAACATTAACAGAAATCGATTTAATTCACATGGAACGAAATCCAATGTTAGACATGCATCCATTTATTAGCTTATGCTCTGGATCTGAGCGAAAACCAAATCCGAACAATCAACCATAGTCCGTACGGCCACCACTGAAGCCCCTTCAAGGTAGCTACTCCCATCAAGGGTCTCTGTAGCAACACATCCATTCGATGTGAAGATCGTCGGTCTTCAACCACCGTCTTCATCTTCGACTCTTCATCGTCGTAGTAATTATTTGGAGGTTAAACCCGGTCTTCCCGAATAACTTACGTATTTTTAAATTAAAAATCAATTACTATAAAAACACATCCAACGCCACATTCCAATTTAGAATTATTCTTCTAAATAAAATATCCACATTTTCTTATCAAAGATAAATCCTTTACATTTATTCTTAAATCTTTCTTTTAACGATTTATTAAGAACCTAATTTGGTTTTAAATATCACAAATCATTATTCAGTGATTTATTAAATTTAAGAAATTAATCTTATCTTTAACCGGGTTAAAGAACTAATGTCATTTAAAACATAGTTCACGATAAACCCAAAATCGACTTCCATTAAAATATGGAATCTTCACAGAAATCAAATCAATATATAATCGCTATAAATTTTTGTATCCGACCAATAATATAAATGGAATAATGGCAAAGCCCCTTAAATTCCATATGTAGTATCG
The DNA here is from genome assembly GCA_030737875.1 of Allium sativum. Taxonomy (NCBI): domain Eukaryota; kingdom Viridiplantae; phylum Streptophyta; class Magnoliopsida; order Asparagales; family Amaryllidaceae; genus Allium; species Allium sativum. The sequence continues at coordinate 192,707,061 of CM060920.1, forward strand.
ATCTTCTTTTACAGAAGCTTATCTCGGTAATTATTAATTCAAATTCCATTCAACTCCAATTTAATATATTAAATTGGAAAACTTGGCTTTTGGAAAATTCCCATTTAAATCTAAATAAAAGATTTACAAATTCCAAGTCATATTTTCACGGTCAGTTGGGTTAAAGAACAAATGTCGATTAAAAACACAGTCCACAATACCCAACTCAAATTTCATCTTATTCCAATTACTAAATATAATTGAAAACTTTTAAATAATTTTAAATTAAAGAATATTCTTTTCGTATGGGGTTTAAGAACAATGTTATTTAAGACACTATTCACGACAAACCCAAAATCCAATTTATTCGATTTAATTTTCAATTAAATATTAACAAATTGGAAAATTTCATTAAATCTAAATTTAATGATTTACTTTAGTTAATAACTAGTTCATTTTAATAAAAATATATTTTTCTAGAATATATATATATATATTTTAAATATACTTAAAATATTCTTTCTCTAGAATATTCTTTATTAGAATGTGACTCAATCAACATCCATGTATTGCATGAAATCAACAATCATGATGAATAATTATCAAACATCCAAATAACAGCCAAAGTGGATTCTACACTAAATATTGGGACTAGTGTAGATCAAAAATCATCCCAACACCCGTGTGGGGTTTCATCCAACAAACAAACAATGAATTATTTGTGTACTTGGGCGATGTGCAAAAATTATCGTCCTAATCACATAAACAAGTCGGATGACCTGTAAAAGTGCAGTATTTAGTATGCATATACTAACATAATATTTAACACATCAAACATTTCAACATCACAGACAAACATTTCAATCCTTTTTATTGTGAACAAATGACAATAAATATCTAGCCTTTCATTCCCATTTTTTTTATAGTTAACAAATGTCAATAAAAATCTATAATTTCAATTCATTTTATTTTGAACAAATAATAATAAATATCTTGCCTTTCATTCCCATTTTTTTATAGTTAACAAATGTCAATAAAAATCTATAATTTCAATTCTTTTTATTGTGAACAAATAACAATAAATATTTAGCCTTTCATTCCCTTTTTTTTATAGTTAACAAATGTCAATAAAAATCTATAATTTCAATTCTTTTTATTGTGAACAAACAACAATAAAAATATAACCTTTTATTTTTATTCCTTTTTATTGTTAACCTATCGAAAATAAAAATATTAACTTTTATTTCTAATCTTTTGTGTTATCCCTTTAAGTGACCAAAAATGCCTATTTTTAATTCATTATTTTTAAATAGCAAGAATGTCCCCTTTTTATTTAGATTCACATTTTCTAACAGGAAAGCACTTTTTATTCTGATTCACATTTTCTAACAAAAATGAATATTTTATTCTGATTCACATTTTCTAACAAAATTGTATATTTTATTCTGATTCACATTTTCTAACAAAAACAAAATGCCAGTTTTGTCTAATTCATTTCAATATAAATAAAATGGGTATTTTTACTTCGCTCTTTTTAAATGATAAAAAGAATGTTTTTATTTCATTCTTTACATTTGACCAAAAATGAATATTTTTGTCATTCTTTTACCTTTGACCAAAAATGCATAATTTTATCACTCTTACAGATGATAAAAATGTATATTTTCTTATTCCTTTACATTTGGTAAAAAATTATATTTTTCTTTTCAATAATCATGTTTTCATAAAAATGTGATTTTTATTTCTATGATCATTTCTAAACAAAATGTCCTTTTTGTCTTTCTAATATACATTTTAACAAAATGTTCTTTTTAATCCTATTTAACATTTCTAAACAAAATGTTCATTTCTTACTCATTCTCTTTTAATGTATAAAAATATACATTTTCAATTCATAACTTTTTAATGTATAGAAATTGTTAGCCCACTTTGTGAACTGGGCAACACAAAGTCGAGATGTGAAACGTTGAAAAACTTGGAAAGCATCATAGCGGATCGGATCGGAGAGATGTAGCGGATCGGATCGGAGAGATTTTGGCTGTTCGGATCGGAGAGCTGCTATTGTTTGAATCAAAGAGGCACTGTTGTTCGGTTCGGGGAGCTAACTATTGTCAATCGGATCGGAGGGCTACATACTATCTGATCGGAACGGAGCAAAGTGGATAAAGACTTAGTTTTTGGGTTAATCCGGATCGGAACGGATACTCCGATCCGAGCCCCCACTGCAGGCTCCTCCGAACCAAAACTGTAATTCATGTCACATTCCCCCACGATCGCCTGGAGATGCGGAGCGGATATGACCAGTTCCTGCCCACAACGTCCACTTCTCTGATGCGTTGTCAACACTGAAATCCATCCGAACCCGAGGATGATGGGATGGAAGACACGTGGCTCCGATCAGGATCGGGTTCTGAGCAAATTTTCACATATAAATACCGTGTCTGGAGACAATGAAAAGGATCTTCTTTTTGGCACTTTGAGAGTTCAACCACTTTCATAAACCGAATTCCAGCACTCCCGGATAATCCAAATCGTTTTTCAACATTTGTTTTGAAACAATTGAGTGAATGTATGTGAGTTGTGAGTGAAATTGAGTGAATATCTCATTGTAATTGCAACTCTATCGTCGAGAATAGTGATTGACAAGTGGACGTAGGCTTTTTAACGCCGAACCACTATAAACTTTGTGTTTCCATTTTACTTTTGATCTTATTTCATTCTGCTTTTAGTCAATTTGGGTGTTAGAACCACTTTTTGGTCTAACATTTTTGGTGCTTTCACTGAGAATCATCTGAATTCTCTGTTTTTCGGGATTATCGTTCTACTTTTTGGACCGTTGAGTTCAAAGAAGTTAATCCTCAAGTTTCAACGCTCTTGAATATTTGTTGAATTGATTGTTGAAGAACTATGGCCAAAGGAAAAGGCAAGGATGTTCAATCTAGTCGGGGGAACGGAGTTGGTGAAGATCAGCAAAATGTAGTTGTGACAAGGTCTCGTGGGCAGAGCTCAGCAGCAGGACGGACTAATACAGGAAATCCGAACCGCACACAGGGGGAGAGCTCCGATCCGATCCGGGTAGGAGAATCTGAAGCAGTGCACTCCCCCAACCTGAACCGACCCGAGTAGCTCGCCCTACACCGACCCGACCTGGCTTTCCAGCTCCGACCCGAACAGGCCTCCCATCTCCGAACCGAACTGACACTTGGTGATGTTGGAACCTCTACTCGACCCCCCACAAATGCTCCGACTCCAGCCACCAGGGTCAATGATCAGGTCAATCCATCCGCACCTATTACTCAAGGAGATTTCTCGCGCCTACTTGACATGCTTGAGAGTACTAGGGAGGCTATGAAAATCCACGAGCGCACCCATCTCATGATGCAAGAAAACATGAGACTCATGAGCAGGGAAATTAGCGAACTCCGTAGACAGAGAACCCCATCCCCGGTTCGCCACACACCAATTGATCAGTCTTCTTCTTCCGAGGAAGAACGACCCCGTGAAAGAAGGCCGCTCGAACGACCTCAGAATTTGGAGCAACTGACATTCGGATCTTTGGGGTCCCGCGAGGATATTGCGCGAGCACTAGGAACCAATGATCCAAGCTTGAGAGACCCTAACCATACTAATCTCACTCAAGGGCAAATGCTCCAGCCCCCTCCTCCCGAGATCGACCGGGAGCGTAGAGAACGAAGCAGAGCAGAAGCATCTCAAAGAAGAAGGGCATCTCCTGAACAAGAGCCCAGAAGGAACCCGGATACCAGGGCCAGGGAGCCTGAACGGCCCCTAACTAATGCTGACGTACAGGCAATGGTACGCCAGATTATGTCTGAAAGTCGGAACTATAGCAATGAAGATTATGGCATTGAGCGAAGCCATACTCCTTTCACTGACGACATCCTCAATTTTAAGTTTCCCCGACATTTTAACCTGCCGCAAATGGACAAGTACAATGGGAGAACCGATCCGGGACAGCATTTGATGCGATACTCGTGGCTCATGAATGCTGCTGCTACTCCTGACGCAGTGAAGTGTAAAGCATTCCCGATCTATTTAGAAGATGTGGCGCTGCTATGGTTTACCCGACTTCCCCCTCAATCGATATCGAATTATAGGGAATTGAGCGAACGTTTTATGAATCAGTTCCGACTCCATACCCGAAAGTCTAAAAGTGTTATTGAATTATCAAGAATTAAGCAGGCGCCAGGAGAGTCTTTGAGGTCATATCTCGACCGTTTCAACTTAGATGTGACTGAAGTTAGTGACCTGCATGAGCCCACCATCTTGATGGCTTTGATGGAAGGAGTCGATCCTGACTCCGAGTTTGGAGATTACCTTTCTGGGAAGGCACCCTCCACGAGAGAGTTATTCTATGAAAAGGCCGATATTCACTAAAGACGAGAGGAGGCCAGGGAAAACCGAAAGAGAAAGTCTGGAGCGGCTTCAAAAGAAAATGTTCAGAGTAATGTCGCCGTGAAGCAATTTGGAGATGGAAAAGTTGAAGTGAATGTGGGAAACAAGAGTGGAAACGACAATTCTGGAAATGGGGGCAACAACAATAACCGTAACGCGAATGGTAACAGAAGAAATAGAAATAGGGGAAGTGATCCTAACAAAAGACCCCGATTCCAGACTTATGAGAATTATACACCGTTGAACGACACTCTGGAGAACATTTACTTGGATACATACAATGTTTTGCAATATAAAAGACCGCCACCTCGCGACTCAACGGAGAAAGAAATGGCAACTAGAAAGTTTTGTTTGTTTCATGGAACTCATGGGCATTCAACCAATGAATGTTGACATTTGAGAGACATGATTGAGAAGCTGCTGCGCGAAGGGAAACTGGATGAATATAAGGTTGCCCCGAGGGACAGGGGGCAAGGAGAGCAGACTCCAAAACAGATTCAATCTGCTCCCAAGCCTACAGCGCAGCAGAAAGGCAAGGGAATTGTTATCAACTCCATAGTGGGTGGACCCCACCCAGCAATCCGCAGTTTTAGAGCAATGGATCAATATGTAAATGCTTCCAAGCACGTAGATGTGGATGAATGTGATGATTTGGAAGATACCGCCCCCATAAAGCAACAGAAGACAATGTTTGACGACGTGGTATTCCGTAACAGAGATAATACCGGGATCCAGTCACCCACCGATGATCCGTTGGTCATTACTACCACCATTGGGCCGGCCTTGGTTCATAAGGTGTTAGTAGACAACTGAAGCTCTGTTAATATTTTATTTAAAAAGTCATTCGATCAGATGAAGCTTGAATCTGAAGATTTGAAACCATGCGAAGGTTGGATCCGAGGCTTCAACGGGGCGTCAACAGCTCCAATGGGGTACATAGAATTGCCCGTAACCTTGGGGCAGGGAGAACGCCGAAGAATACAGATGCTTCAGTTTGTAGTGTTGGACGTAGATTCGCCTTATAATGCATTTTTGGGAAGGCCTGCCCTTGCTGAGTTCAGGGCTTGCATCGCCCCTTGGTGTTTATTGCTTAAGTTCCCAACTGAAGCCGGAACTGGAGTAATGAGAGGGGATCAAGTCTCCGGACGGGCCTGCTATGTTGCCGAATTAAAAATGTTGATGAAAGGACTTAACATCGAGAGTAAAGATGCCTCGCCTCCTCCAAAGGAAGGCTCGGCGTAGCAATTAGAGGGATCGGCCTCGAAGGAGTTGCCCAAAGGAACGCCTGAAGACCTGGATCCTAGAAAAGACGAGGAACCAGAGACTAGAAATGCAACTCCTAATGAAGCGACAGTGGACATTCTCGTTGATGAAGCTGATCCAACAAGAGTTTTGAAGATTGGATCCCAGTTGGATGCACGTCGGGCCAAAGAACTAGCTGACTTCCTGAAGGCAAACTTGGACGTGTTTGCCTGGACCCATGCTGACATGTGTGGGATATCGCCATCCATCATAAGTCACTCACTAAATGTAAACCCGAAACACCCGCCTGTAAAGCAAAAGAGACGTATGCTGGGCCCAGAAAGGTTGGCTGCTCTGAAAGAAGAAGTGGAGAAACTGAAACATAATGGATTTATTAGAGATTCAACATATCCCGACTGGATATCGAATCCCGACTTAGTAAAGTAGCCGAATGGAAAGTGGTGGACTTGCATTGATTTTTCAGATTTGAACAAAGCTTGCCCGAAAGATAGTTTCCCGCTTCCCAGGATTTACCAGCTTGTAGATTCAACAGCGGGACACGAACTTCTTTCTTTCATGGACGCGTATTCCGGGTACAACCAAATTCCTATGCACGTGTCAGATCAAGAACACACGAGCTTCATTACAAATTTGGGGTTATACTGTTATGTAGTCATGCCGTTCGGATTGAAAAACGCCGGAGCCACTTATCAGCGCTTGGTGAACAGAATGTTTTATAATCAAATAGGGAAGACTATGGAAGTTTATGTGGATAATATGCTTGTCAAATCGAAACAGTCCTCCAGCCATACACAAGACTTGGCAGAAATGTTTGGTATCCTGCGAAAGTATCGGATGAAGTTGAATCCTTTGAAATGTTCATTTGGAGTGGCATCGGGAAAATTTCTAGGCTTCATTGTGAGCTCCCAAGGAATTGAAATCAATCCTAGCCAAATAGCAGCGATTAGAAACATTGAAGAGCCGAGGAGAATTAAAGACGTCCAAAGTCTTGCGGGGAAAGTAGCTGCGTTGAGTAGGTTTATCTCCAAAGCCACGGACAAATGCATCCCCTTTTTTGATTTGATTAAAAGGGGAAAGAAGAGCTTCGAGTGGACTCCGGACTGTGTTGAGGCCTTTCAAAATTTATTGGAATTGTTAGAAAAACCACCGATTTTGTCAAAGCCAGTGGACTATGAAGAATTGTTTGTTTACTTGGCAGTTTCAGCTCACGCTGTTAGCACAGCCTTGGTTCGAGAAGAAGACAAAGTGCAAAGGCCAATATATTATGTAAGCAAGAAATTGGCAGCAGCAGAACGTAACTACCCAAAGATTGAGAAGCTCGCTTACAGCCTCCTAATCGCCTCCCGAAAACTTCGTCACTATTTCCAAGCTCACCCAATAACCATATACACTGACCAACCTCTAAGGCAGGTGTTGCAGAGACCCGAAGCATCAGGACGATTGATCAAATGGAATATTGAATTAAGTCTGTTTGATTTAAATTTCAGCCACGAAGGTCGATCAGGGGGCAAGCTCTGGCAGACTTTATAGCATTGTTCACCATCCCAGAGGAGGAAGTAATCGATGACAGAGTGGTCAAGTCCGAAGATGAGTTAAAGATAGATCCATGGAAGCCATACACAGATGGAGCCAAGAACGAACGAAGGTCCGGAGCTGGAATTGTCTTAGTTACTCCTGAAGGACGGTCGTTATATTACGCTCTACGATTAGAATTTTCGGCGACTAACAATGACTCTGAATACGAAGCCCTGATTGCCGGGCTGAAGCTTGCTAAAGACCTTGGAATAAAAATGTTGGACATATTCTGCGACTCCAAAATCGTTGTTTGCCAAGTGCGAAAGGAATTTGTGGCTCGGGGACCTTGACTCATCACCTACCTCGGGAAAGTGGTAAAGCTGTTGAGCAACCTGGAGCGGTACAGTATAACGCATATCCCAAGAGCCGAAAACCCGAAGGCAGACAGGCTGGCAAAGCTAGCTAGTTCCGACAATCCAGAAGAAACTGAAATAATTCCAATTGAAACGTTGGAATCGCCAAGCTTTGAGTCGATGGAAATTGAGTTCGCTTTCGAAGCAGAACCGGAGAAGGAGTCGTGGATGACCCCAATTAAGAACTTCCTTAAGAATGGGACACTCCCATCAAAGAAGAGTGAGAGAAGGGCTATAGTTCGCAAGGCTACCAGATATGTCCTAAAAGATGATACTCTTTATAGGCAAGTATTTTCTATGCCCCTGTTACAATGTATAGCACACGACGACATCAAACGTGTACTAAGAGAAGTACACGAAGGTGAGTGTGGAGATCATACAGGAGGTCAGACTTAAGCGAAAAAGATATTGCGTTATGGATACTTCTGGCCCACAATTAATAAAGATGCATCTGATTATTCACGACGCTGCGATAAGTGCCAGAGATTCGCCAAAAGCCCCAGAGCACCGTCGACTCAACTCAAACCGATGGTGAGTCCTTGGCCTTTTGCCACGTGGGGAATTGATATCATCGGAGTTCTACCAATTGCTAAAGGAGGGGCGAAATATGCAATAGTTGCTGTGGACTATTTTACGAAGTGGGTGGTAGCTGAGCCCCTAACCAAGATTACGGCGAGGAAGGTGATAAGTTTTGTGGTTAGAAATATTATATGCCGATTCGGTATCCCAAGAACCATTATAACTGATAACGGAACCCGGTTCGATGGTGCAGAATTCAGAAATTTCTGCCAGAAATATAAGATCGACAAATGGTATACTGCGGTTGCTTATCCACAGTCGAACGGGCAAGTAGAAGCAATAAACAAAGTTATAAAATCCATCCTCAAGAAACGGTTAGAGCGTGCAAAGGCAAAGTGGGTTGACGAATTGCCCTTAGCTTTGTGGGCATATCGAACAACATTTAAGACAACTACTGGTCATACCCCTTTCTCTCTCTCTCTCTTTTGGTTCAGAAGCAGTAATTCCAGTAGAGCTTGAAGTTCCTTCCCACCGGGTGACGTGTTATGACCCGATGACAAATCGGGCGCTCTTACTCGAGTCTCTTGATGAAATCGAAGGAAAAAGGGACGAAGCAGATTTGCGCGCGGCAAGACATCGACGTCAGATGACACGCTATTACGACAAAAAAGTTCACCTTAGGACTTTTGAACCAGGAGATTTGGTGCTAAAGAGAATCTTTCCATCCCTTCCTCACCTCGGTCCAAAATGGGAAGGACCCTTTGTCATCCAACGGAAACTTGAAACAGGAACCTTCAAGTTAACGACCGTAGATGGCGAAGAGGTACCTAGAGCATGGAATGCCCAGCACTTGATGCGATATATGGATTAGAAGTGTTGGACGCTCTGCTATTTTTCTTATGAACTCTGTAAAAAAGGCACGACTTGCCTTAGGAAAGTCTGATGATATGAATAAAGAACTATAAAGTGGATGTAGGCTACGACTTAGCCGAACCACTATAAAAATATCGTGTGTCATTTACTTTCATGCATTATATATATATATACCTTCATCTACTATTCTGTTGCGATTATGGAATATAAGATGATTTAAAACCTGAAAGGTTGAAAACATTTTATACGCAAGAAAAAGCACAACGACTATTTGTGCGATAAGACATAAAAGAATGGGAAAACGACATTCTTAACTCTAACTCTCGAGAATTGAGAGAGAGTATAAAAGGAGGGGAAGATGACGTCCTCTGAGGCTTGAAGGTGCACCCAGACAAGAGACCGCCTCAGTAAGAACTCTAACCTGAGTATAAGACATGAGAGTATAAAAAGAAATGCCAGAAAAAATGACAGGCATTGACGACACAGAAAATGCAATCCCGTCAGAAAATCGGGGACATTCAGACTACTTGATTAAGTCTTGAATAGTTTTTTGAGATCGACTGGGGGCATATATGTATACACATATTTCCCCCTACCATAACTTCATTACACAACTATAGTAAGACACGCATTCTTACATAAGTGTAAAACTAATGGCTAACAGACATTGCAGAAAATGAATTATTGTTTATTTACAAATGAATGAATTTGTATAGGAAAACAGTCAAAAAGAAGGCGCAAGGGCCACCCTCATAGCAACAATTATTGGTCAACTGAATGCTAAAATAACGCAAGACAGCCCACTACTTAGACTTCGAAGGAGGCTTGGACTTCTTGGCGGCTTTCTCTGCATCCTTCGCCTCTTTTTCGGCCTCCGTCAAGATGCGCTTTGATTTTTTCTTTCCTGAAGCTGAGATGCTGGAATCGGTTGACTTCTTCCCGGAGGGCGGAGCGCTAGAATCAAGAGAAGACTTTTTAGCGAGTTCCTCTGTAATAGATCTAGTTGAAAGCTTAATAACTAACCTTGATCCCGCATCCACAACAGCGAGAGGCTTGAGGCTTTCAGGGTCTAAGTCCTCAGCTTTTAACTGCAAGCGTTTATCTTGGTCAGCTTTCATTGCAGCCGAAGTAACATCATATGCACTTTTCGACTCCCCGACTATTGCCATCTCTGGATCTTCCTCATGTCCTCTGTCGCCGCAATCATCCTTTAAGGCGGCTATCATTTCTTCATCACGAGGAGTGTCAGCCTTAGATGGTTCGCTTCCTCCTCCCAAATCTATAGGAGCAGCCTTGTCCTTTCCCCCTTTTACCTTCTCTGTAGGCTCCGCCCCAGAGGCGGTTCCCTGAGTCACATCTGTCTTTCCGGATGGCTCAATACCTACAGAATGAGAAGCAACAGTTATCAACTCAGGAGAAAATAATGGGTTTTTCATCGATTGCTCAATCACATGGAAAAAGGTAGAGATAGCCCTGACGAATTGAGGAGAAAATGTAGAGATACCTTCCGAAGACTTCTCGGCAGGGGTAACTGCTGTCTCCGATGCCGTTTCGGGAATAGGGGATAGCAGAGTTGTTCGACGGATCCCCGGGTTTTCAGGATCATACCCCTCTACTTCAGAAGTTGCGGGGGCAGTAGAAGAGGAACCAGCCTCGGGAACGTTCTTTTGCTTAGTCCTCCGCCTCTCTTCTTCCATAGCATCAGCAATGAGGCGGCGCCCTTCAGCTAGGCGTTCTGGCTCATCATCCCTTAAATATTTCTCCATCAGCTTGTCCTCATCAATGGAATCAACCTTGAGCTCCTCTTTCTCCCACTCAACGATCTGACTCCATACTTGGACTAGAGTAGATGGATAATCCTCAATCCAAGAAATGTTCCGGCGACGGATGATATGTGCAAAGAATTCGATCATTTATTCGCCGAAACCCTGAATCTCTGCCTCCGCCTCTGACAATTGTTTGCGGGCCTCCTCAGCGGATTTGATAGCACATTCGACGTTACCCTCCGCCAGGGCAGCTCTGTTTTCCGCCTCCATTAGCATAGAAGCCAAGTCAGCATTTTACTTTTCTAGCTCAGCATTCCTCCTTGCTAACTTGGCATTTTTCCGTTCAAGGTCAGCGTAAGCAAGGCGCGTTTTAGCGGCATCTGACTTAGCATCTTCAGCTTGCTTTTTTAACTCAGAACGCTCTTGAGTGTGAGATTCAAGCAAATCATGGTAACGTTTTTGCATATCTTCAAATTGTTGTTTGAAGCTAGTAGCGTTCCTTTGAGAAACAGCAAGCTCGGCCTGTGTGTCCTCCAAATCTTTTCCTAGATTCTTTAAGGCCTTTGCATCGTCTTCCGCGGTTTTTTGCATCGAATCAGCATTCGTGATTAGAGTACGAATGATTCTGGAAAGGTTGCGTGAATATTTGAACATTTCAGAATACTGTTTTTCGACCGCATCTATCTTTGCTTTGGCCTCATCTGCCCACCTGGAAGAAATAGGCTAGAGGGAAGGTAAAAAAGTCAAGTTCTCGAAGTAATGTTCAGGAAATTGCTCCTACAAATACGCCCGTTTGATTGCAGTTTCAACATCTAGTGGTGGAGGGGCGGGGATCGTCAACTCAGTATCCCTGTGCGTGGAGGATTCAATAGTCTCTTTATCTGTTCTAGGCCGTTTAGCAGAGACCTTGCGTTTACTTCGCGACTCAGTATCTTTTGGCGGACTTCTCTCCCTGCTACGCTTTTCTTGGGAAGAGGTGGAGTCTTTCGGTTGCGGCCTGTCCTCTTCCCGACGACCTTGGTAATCTTTATATCTCTCTGGGTCCGTCCGAATAGGAGAGCGAGAACGCGAGGTTCGAGAGCGATAGGGTTCGTAAGGCCTTCTCTCCTCCCTACTGCGATCGTCGCGACGATCATACTCAGTATCATAAGGTGGATTAGACATGCTGCGGCGGAGTTTCCTGATATCATAGTAAGATCGGGACATCGTGCCTGCACAATAAGACAAATGATATTCAGGATCAACATTTTCACAAAGAGAAAGATGCAGTGAGTTGTAATGTTATTGTGTAAAGTGTGTCCTAAGTGGTGTTTTTCCCCCCAGCCAACCCGAGTCCGAAGCTAGACTAGTACGGGCGGGCTCTTTGGCCTTAGCAGGAGTAGTCTCTTCAGAAGAAGTGAAAACTAAAGGATTCTTCCTGAAATCCTCTGAAGTGTAAATGGTTTCAGGTAAGGGGAGGTCCCCCAAACCCTGAAACAGTGGGTCATCAGTACTAGGGACATCTCCCTCAGAAGCATCGATCGGTGACTCTTTGGAAGACGTTGATTTTTCTAGAGAAATGGCATCCTCGGGAATAGTATATCCTTCGCGATGCCTTTCCGCCATGTTAGCCAATTCATCATCTTGGGTAGAAGAAGGAGAGGGTGAAGCTTAAAGAGGCACTGTAGGAGCTCTCGAGCTTTCGCCTGTTTCAGGGATTACGTCCACGGGGGGAATATAAACATATGGAGCCGTCCCGTGACCAATGCTACGAGTAACAGATAGCAACCCATGAAAATGAAGATATTCGTCCTTAAGGACATCATCAACAGTCAAGAACTTCTGATCGCCATTAAGGAGCTGGTGCATCCGGTCAAAGAATACTTGGTCTGATATTTGTTTTGGGTTATCGACTGCAAACAAAAATAAAAACGAGTTAAGGCGATGACTTGAATGTATAGAGCCGAGATTTAGAAAACCAGTGCTTTACTTGATTTCGTCCACCTCCTGGCACACCCTGGTTGTCGCTTCACATAAAACCATTGCAGCCTGGAATCTCCAGCTTTACTACTGAATGGCGCTGAAATTATCTTCCTCTTAGGGACAGACTCAAAGTAGCAGAAAGAAGGAGTCTCTCGAGTCCGATGCTTGAATTTGTAGAAGAAATGAACGTCATCGAAAGTGAGCTCTATGCCTAAGATCTCACGGTATGCTACATATAAGGTGTATAAGTAAGCATAAGAATTGGGGTGCAGCTGCATGGGGGCAATCCGCATTTGTCTTAGAAAATCGACGATAAAAGGAGAAAATGGAGGGATAGCACCGACCATGCACATCAACCGAGTAATTGCCATATACCCTTTTGGAGGGTTGTGGGGACGGTCAGTTCTCGAAGGCACCAGGGTGTCCCTTTTTAGTATCCCGTATTTTAAACAAATTCGATAAGTCTGTCGTTGTCGATTGTTGATTCAACAGAATCTTGGGGTGATTCCAATATGACAGCCGATTCAAACTCATCAGGATCCCGGTCGTCACCAATCCCTCCTTCCTCTTCAAAACCTAGAGAAACTTCACCCTCCGAAGACACATTGTCACTTTCGCGATTTCCAACTTCGTAGTCTGAACCCTCATCATTCCATTCTGGATCCGAAGGAGAAGATATGTCCTCGAGAGTAACTTTGTTGGAGGTTTCCGGGGCCTCTTTCTTCTCAGCTAGTCTAGAAGAGCGTCTGGGTCTCATGGTCATAAAACTATTGAAGAAGCAATAGCACAAGTTAGAGTAAATTATCCCGTATCCCCCCGTGCATGTGTGCGAACTAAAGTGTAAACAGTGTATGCGGAAAGTGTAAAGTAAATGTTTAAAAGTGCGACACAAAATTTTGGCAAAGTATAAAGGATTGAAGTAGTTCTTGATGTCCAGTTACGTTCGCAAGGCACTATCCTAACTGTCCATTAAGTTGAAGATTATGCCAAGAGTTGATTGGGCCAGTTAAACGAGTTTTTATGCATTAAGATGGACTGCCCTTCGGTTCGGTTCGGGCGCATTCATTGGGATCGGATCGGGGGCGTGGCCTCGTCTTGGGCTCGGATAAACTTTGAAACTCAGAAAACAAAATCGGATCAGCTCGGAGGTAGATTCCCCTAACGGTTCGGATCGGATCACGTAGTCATGCTTCTCCTCCTTTATCTTACAGTCCGACCCGATCCGGTTAGGTGAGCTCCATTCCCCCTTCTTTAACTACTTGCTCCGACCCGATCCGACTTTCTGGACCTCTTTTCCTTTTCCCTTTCTCTACTTGCCCCGACCCGATCCGACATTCTGGACTTCTCTTCTTTTTCCCTTTCTCCACTTTCAATACTCCACCGCCCGAACCGACTCCCTATGATCTTCTTCTTCTTCCTCCTTTTTGTCCTCAGACCACAACTCCCTCTTCCAACGCCTCGTAGTAGCAACGAAGCCACCAACGACAATAACGAAGGAAGAGGAGACTGCGGCGTGGAAACCACGTTCAGATCGGTCGAATTGACCATCTGTTTCAATTAAAACTTGTTATCATGAAACCAATCAAGGATTCAAACCTACCGAGGTGTATAAATGGAAGATTCGCGCAAGAATTGTAAAAAAAATCTTTCTCTTTTGAACTCTGGAGTTCCGGAGCAGAAATGGTAAAATGATAAAGTAAAAGGAAAGTGGGAAGGAGGTGAAGGCTGAGTTTATATAGAAAAACAGGGGGACTATTCGTCTCCCCGTTCGGATCGGTTTGACAGCCCAGTAACGCAGCGTGGCCCAATAGTCCAATACGAAATAGAAGAAGAAGGAGATCCGTTCGGGTCGGAGTCCGAACCGAACAGAATGTCATATCTCAGCTTGGCATATGAATAAATTTAAAATTTAAAGAAGAGGATGAAAGCATGAGGAAAGTCAAAGGAAAGATTACCTAGCAGGCGATATGCAGTGATAATCAAAGCATGCTCCGTTTCCCACAGGAGCATCCTTTGAGGGGGCAAAATGTTAGCCCACTTTGTGAACTGGGCAACACAAAGTCGATATGTGAAACGTTGAAAAACTTGGAAAGCATCATAGCAGATCGGATTGGAGAGATGTAGTAGAGCGGATCGGATCGGAGAGATGTAGTGGATCGGATCGGAGAGATTTTGGTTGTTCGGATCGGAGAGCTGCTAATGTTTGAATCAAAGAGGCACTGCTGTTCGGTTCGGGGAGCTACCTACTGTCAATCGGATCAGAGGGCTACATACTATCTGATCAGAACAGAGCAAAGTGGATAAAGACTTACTTTTTGGGTTAATCCGGATCGGATCGGATACTCCGATCCGAGCCCCCACTGCAGGCTCCTCCGAACCGAACCTGTAATTCATGTCACATTCCCCCACGATCGTCTGAAGATGCGGAGCGGATATGACCAGTTCCTGCCCACAACGTCCACTGCTCTGATGCGTTCTCAACACTGAAATCCATCCGAACCCGAGGATGATGGGATGGAAGACACGTGTCTCCGATCCGGATCGGGTTCTGAGCAAATTTTCACCTATAAATACCCTGTCTGGAGACAATGAAAAGGATCTTCTTTTTGGCACTTTGAGAGTTCAACCACTTTCATAAACTGAATTCCAGCACTCCCGGATAATCCAAATCGTTTTTCAACATTTGTTTTGAAACAATTGAGTGAATGTATGTGAGTTATGAGTGAAATTGAGTGAATATCTCATTGTAATTGCAACTCTATCGTCGAGAATAGTGATTAACAAGTGGACGTAGGCTTTTTAACGCCGAACCACTATTAACTTTGTGTCTCCATTTTACTTTTGATCTTATTTCATTCTGCTTTTAGTCAATTTGGGTGTTAGAACCACTTTTTGGTCTAACAGAAATATACATTTTCATTTCATAACTTGTTAATGTATAAAAAAATATACATTTTTTTAACTTCCTCTTTTATAATGTTAACAAAAATGTTAATTCTTATCAAATCCTTTTAATGTTAACAAAATATATAATCTAACTAATCCTATTAGTGTTAACAAAATGTAGATTTTGACTGATCCTTTTAATGTTAACAAAATGTAGATTTTAACTAATCAAATTCTAACCAAAAAGGTTGACCTGTTTCACTACTCAAATTCTGACAAATAATGTAATTCTTTTCACCGCTCAAATTCTGACAAATAATGTAATTCTTTTGTTTGATCTATTCTTATTCAACAAAAATGTGGATTTTTGTTTGCTAATCAAATTTTGGTAAAAATGTTGTTTCTGTTCGCTAATCAAGTTTTGGCAAAAATGTTTATTTTTGTTCGCTAATCAAGTTTTGGCAAAAATGTTGTTTTTGTTCGCTAATCAAGTTTTGGCAAAAATGTTTATTTTTATTCTTCATAATCTACTTTACAAAAATACCAAATTTGTCCTTTTTATTTTAATTTACATTTTCTAACAGAAATGTACTTTATATTCTAATATTCATTTTCTCACAAAAATGTACTTTTTTATTTAATTCACATTTTCTAGTAAAAGTGTACTTTTTAATCTAATATACATTTTCTAACAAAAATGTACTTTTTAATCTAATAGACATTTTCTAACAAAAATGTACTTTTTAATCTAATATACATTTTCTAACAAAAATGTACTTTTTAATCTAATATACATTTTCTAAAAAAAATGTACTTTTTAATCTAATATTTAATATGTAAGCAATACTACCTAGAAATGATGTCTTGCAATTCTAACCTTTTATATGTAAATAATATTACATAAAAAAAGATAACTTGAAATTCGAATCTCTTAAATATAAACAGTATTATGCAAAAATGTAATATTGAAAATCAAATCTTTTAAATGGAAATATAACTACATTAAAAATGTAATCTTTTAATTTGAAAACAGATTACATAAAAATGCAACTTTGAAATCAGTTTTTTTTTCTGTCTCTAATTTGAAAATAAAAATAAAAAGGCATCTTTAAAAATCTATTCTTTTTATGTGGACAGTACTGCATCAAAATGTGTATTCTATTTTGTTGAAAATCTAGTTCAACAAAATAACATAAAAATGTTTATTCTATTTTTGTTGAAAAACTAGTTCAACAAAATAACACAAAAATATGTATTCATGTTTTATTGCAAAATTTGACTCAACAAAAATGAATAAAAGGTTTGATTCATTTTTATGTTAAAATGCCTATTTTAACAAATTAACAAAATCTTGTGTTCCATGTATGTCGAAAAGTCTAATTCAACAAATTTACAAAATTTGTTGTTTTATACATTTGATCTATTTATATAAACAAAAGCTATATATATATATATATATATATATATTTTTCATAAAATTCTAACTAACAGAAATGTTAATTTCAACAGTAAAATAAATATCGCCACATAACATCATCAAGCACACAGATGGATATTATACATTTAACACCGAATAATAACAGTATGAATTTACTGTAGATTAATAACAATGATTTCAGACATTGTTTATAACTATAAAGGAAAGAAATAAATAAATTTCTCACATTGCTATTGAGATCTGAATTTTCCTTAATTTTTGGTTTGCTCTGTTTCAGCACAGGTTGGTACTATCGCATAGATCTCTCTGATACGATCCCAACGCATTTCGTTTCATTCGATTTCGTTGCTGTATGAGTAAGTTATGCTATTATAAACTTTGATTTCATAATTAATAATTAAAAAATAAATTAATCTAAACATTTCCCTTAACCCACGTTATAATGCTTCTTCTTCTTCAGACTTCTGCTCGAAACCGAACCCATGCTCCAGGAAAACAAACGACCGTCGCGCCCCAAATCCTGATGATCGGACCTTCATCGAAGTTTACCACGTCGTAGCCCTCGCCTTGCCCCCTCTACCTCGACCACCTGGTGCAGCTCAATGGGCCCCTCCCCCCTAGAACTCACCACGAACGGCGCCCCTTTGGGCCAAGATTCCAGCCACGTCGGTGAACAATTCTCAATCATCACCGTACCATAATGACGAGCTTAACTTCCTCTTTGATTTGGTTTTTGGAGTTTCGAATATAATTAGGTGGATTAAAATATTTTGAGGATTGAAATTCTGATATTTTCATCCATTGACAGGAATAGATGGCGGCTACAGACTTTAGAATTAGGGTTTGGTATTTACCCTGTATTTATACTGTATTTTATACTATTTAATTATTTTTAATTCAAGAAAATGTTTGTTCGTTGATACTAACTCCGAATCGAACCCAGCGAATGTCGCCTCTAGCCAAATATCCCCGTCCCGGGCACAATGGAATATGTTTCGTAACCAAATTCGGCCGTTACGATATGTTTTTCTTTAAATTTAATTATAAATCATTTAATTATTAAATTCAAACGTACATTTTAAATTACTAGGGTCACATACTGACTCTAAAAATTACAGAAAAATTATTTCTAGTTATGTTTTGACGATACGGTCCTAACGAGACTAATTTCGTCGAATTCTAAGGCTATTTGAAAAATGGCCAGTTTCAAGTCGATTAAATTTAACTGAAACGGACAAAACACATTTTCCTTTGCCACGCTCACATATTAATTCGAAAAATTATGAAAATTGAAACTTAGCAATAATTTGACATTCCGGTTCCAACAAAAGTGGTTTCGTCGGAAACCGAAGTCGTTTGAATAATGGCTATTTTTAAGGCCAATATATTTAATTAAAATATATATAAATTCTACAGCGACTATTCTAACTTTTAAACTGGACATAAGTTTTGATTTTTAATACAAAATTTCAGTTTTTTAGATTCGTTAGAAAGATATGATTAAACAGATTTAAATATTTCTAGTTTCGCTCAATTCTAATTTAAAATGAATCCTGTATATTCAGTCAAAGTTCAAATTCAAATTTTCAAACTGCAGCGCTGTTATAAACTCCTTTTATAATTAAATTAAATTTATTCATTTTAAAATAAATTTTTAGTCGTTATTATTTAAAGTAAATTATTATAAATATTAAAATTCCTTTAAAATTTCTAAAATAAAAATTTTAAATTGGCCCCAAAATTCCGGGTCGTTACAACTCTTCACATATTCGACCTAACTTGTTAACAAAAAGGAAGTTGAGATGCCGTTTTACGATTGTTGATATCGATTATAGAATTCATTTCATATTTGCACTATGTTTCTACCAAAACAACTGGCCAAGCTGGAGGAGTTTGTGATGATAACTTGACTTCTTTTTGAAGTTTTGATTAATAACGGACTCAAATTTCATAGTGACGACCAAAATTTGTGTTAACTCATTTGTGTAATATTTAGAAGTAAATTGTCCATTTGTAAATATTCCTTTAAAAACATGCATTCATATTGTGAATATTTTTGAATTTTGCATTTTGTACATACTTTTTGCTTTTGGATTTTGTGGGTAGTATCCGCTGAAAACCCTCATGAGACAACACTCGTCCTACTGGGGACACCCAGAGGTTTAAAAGCTTGTTGCATATTCTCAATGCAATCATGCTCCCTACGAAAACATATTTATCTTAGTGTTTTTTACTTTATTCGAGGACAAATAAAAAGATAAGTGTGGGGGTATTTGATATACATGTAAATGTGTAAATTTTATCCAATTATTTATCTTTATTTCTCTTAAAATAGTCGATACTGTGTATTTATAGTTGCGTTTTCATGTTATTTATGATGAATGGAATTGATGCACTTAATTATTGAAAATCTTGAAGAATTGGTGTAAGAAGAGTGTTGATTTTAAAACTAGACTAAAGCTTGAAGAAATGTTGTTGTTCAATCACTTTCTGCTGCATATTTTAATGATTCAATGCCTCTTCATAAAGACAGCTTGTCGCAGATGTTATGTAGTTCCTATTCATGCTCAAAACTGTTGGAGTTGACGACATTTGATGGCCGTAAGCTATGACATTTGCAAAGCCATTCATACGCGTTCACACTTAGCTAGTTGGTTTACGTGTTATTTTAAAAAGGACTTTTGTCCAACATTGTGTAATAGGCCGCTTAGTCTTGGCCTAGGAAATTATAAATACACTTGTATTTAGTTCATTTGGATTCATTCAATCTTAGGTTTTATTCTGTAACTTTCTTCTGTCAGAATAAAATTAGTCTTCTCCCTTTTCTCTTTAGTTTTTTATTTACATGTTATTTTCTTTTCTGCAAGTAGATTAGATTGTCCTTTATTTTATTTTAATTTTCTTGTTCTCTTGTCTTTTGTTCTATGTTGCAATTTTTGTTCGTTTTTAGAATAATAAACCTAAGAGGCTAATCCCTTTCAACTTAGGGGTAATGAAGCTCTCTTGATCATGTAGTTGCAACATAATTTATCTTCTCATTCTCACTTTGTGTTTCATGTTATGTTGATGTCATGGTGATTAAGTGAAGGTTGAAACCAAAAATTTGATGGTCTATAGTTCTAATTAATAGTTCATAGGCCATGATTAAAGTATATTTCAATTTTAACTTATTCATTTTTCATTAGATATAGTAAGGTGATTTAGTGGGTATGATAAAGTTTAATAGTTTATGTTGTGCTAGTTCATAGCATGAATAAGCTATACTTATAATAATCTTATCAACTAAATTAACAAATGACCAAAATAAAAGAGAGATCGTAATTTCATAACTTGTTGTACTACATGATCTAGAATGTGAATTTATTCCTAAGTTGCCATTTATCCCATAGATTTTTATTAATTTTAATTTATTAGTTTAGTTGTATTTAAATCACCACTTGAATTCGGTTTAATTTGATTGAATAAGATTGAAATTACTTCTTTCCCTGTGGGTCGACTCGTATTCGCCACGTACTAACAATTGTACGTCATGCACTTGCGGTTTATTACACTTCTCGACGGTATTCTAATTCATAGAATATTTGTCGTCGATTAGAAAGCTCTACTTGAAGTTAATTCAGAGAACTACAACAGTTACGGAGCGAGGCACCGTAATCGCTGTTTTCGGGCCTCAAAGAGGTCGTCTGATAGGAGTTTCGGGCCATCCTTTGTTTGTGATGCAACTTCAGCCAAGTTACTTCTGTCTTCTGACGATGTTCTCAATACTTGAACGTATCGTTAGCCAGAGATTTCACATGCGACGGCTTTGACTGAAAAGCATGTCAACATTTTTGGTGCGCCAGGTAGGGGGGCCACGAGCCAAAGGGGGAGAGCCGAAGGGGGCGAGCCTGTCCAAGTCCCTAGAATCCAAGTCTCCAACGCTTCGTCTAAGCGATTGTCGATAGACGCCAGATAAAACTCATTCACGGAAACAAGCGTAACATCCAAACCGTAAGTCCGTTTTATCCAAACGAAAGCTCTACTTGAAGCTAATTACGAGAGCTACGACAATTACAGAGCTTGAACAATTACGGAGCAAAGCTCCGTAATTGCTATTCTCAGGCCCAAAAGTGGTCATCTGATAGGAGTTTCGGGCAATTCTTTGTTTGTGATGTGACTTTAACCAAGTTGCTTCCTGTTTTCTGACGATGTTCTCAATACTTGAACGTATTGTTAGCCATAGATTTCACGTGTGACGGCTATGAATGAAAAGCATGTCAACATTTTTGGCACACCAGGTAGGGGGCCTAGGAGCTAAAGGGGGCGAGCCGAGGGAGGCGAGCCAAAGGGGCGAGCCGGTCCAAGTCCCTGGAATCCAAGTCTCCAATGCTTCATCCAAGAGATTGCCGATTGACGCCAAATTACACCAGTTCACGGAAATAGGCGTAACTTCCAAACCGTAAGTTCGTTATAGCCAAATGAAAGCTCTACTTTAAGCTAATTCAGAGAGCTACACGAGTTACAGAGCAAATCTCCGTAATTTCTGTTTTCGAGCCCAATAGAGGTGCTTGATAGGGGTTTTGGGCCATTCTTTGTTTGTGATGTGACTTCAGCCAAGTCGTTTCCTTTCTTCTGACGATGTTCTCAATACTTGAACGTATTGTTAGTTAGAGATTTCACGGGTGACGGCTTTGACTGAAAAGAATGTCAACATTTTTTGCGCGCTAGGTAGGGGGCCCACGAGCCAAAAAGGGCGAGCCGAAGGGGGTGGGCCAAAGGGGGCAAGCCGGTCCAAGTTCTTGGAATCCAAGTCTCCAATGCTTCGTCCAAGCGATTGCCGATCGATGCCAAGTTGCACCTGTTCATGGAAACGGGCGTAACTTCCAAACCGTAATTTCGTTTTAGCCAAACGAAAGCTCTACTTGAAGTTGATTCAAAGAGCTACAAGAGATACGGAGATAAGTTTCATAATTGTGGTTTTCAAGCCTGTTGACGACCAGAAATGTCGCAAACAACAAAGATTCCTTATTACTAGGAATTAATAATATGGACGCATAGATAAGACATATTATAGAACATAAAAAAATATAAGCAGTAAATGTGTGACAAAAAGGAATTTCTCTCGATCCGAATCAGTCGCTAAACCGATCTAGACCGTTCGTAACGCCTGATTGTTTTGAGAACAAGCCACATCAGAACACAGACGGAAGAATATTTCATTGTTAATTACAACAATCCATCAGACTACAAAAATATACAGAGTATAAATGAATATTACACAGAAATATCATAGATTTAAATTACATTTAAATATATAGCAGCGGAAAATAATACAATACACAACTAGAAGAGATATACGGATACAAAGCTTTCTGGATATCGTTCCAGCTGTAAACCAGGATCCTGCGAATATAAATCTGCAAAACCAAAACTACTAGCTGCCCGTGTCAAAATAAGGGCACCCAGAGTTTATGTTAAAACAATAAACTCCAGGTCAGTCATGGGACTGGTGTGAGAACTAAAACAGTTATTTATCTTTATTTTTAAAGTTATGTAAATCAAGGGACCACGCCGTATAACACGGAACGGGTTTCCTCCCAAGGATACCAGTGCATAAAACAAACAACGCAATGCTAAATAAAGAAAAATGAAGCTATTATAAGACCCAGTTCCCATCACACAATGCAACGCAAGCCGGAGGATAGGGTTTTACCTTATAATAGCCAAGAATGCTTGATACGTTTAAAACAAATCATTTGATACTATTATAAGTGTATAGTGTATAAAACAACTTCAAATCATAAGTATCAATCATAGGCGGCATGAATGCCCCATACCACTATGTCGCCATATATAGGTTATACAATCAAAATCGCAAAGTCACGTATTTGGAAATTGGGTTTCCATCTATGAACCGAGGCCAGGGATCGTCCTCTACCGATTCGAGACTCTCTAGCCCGAGCCTCAGGAACAGCCGCAACTGCCCCATGGAGCGACAGGGCCGGTCCACCGATGTGGATTATTATGCCTGAACACTACGTTTCCCCGCCCTTTGGGGCGTAAATGAGCCAACGAATGACTCCATTGGACCCGGATCGTCCGATCAAACCGAGGCGCCTCGCAACAGCAACAACCACACAGGTGAAAAGTATATAAATGTCAGGGCTGGTAGGCCACTGACACCACCCTAGCTAGAAAGAAACGCATGCCCTCCCTGAGGTCCTCTCCCGTTTTTGGTTCACAACCGGTGTGCGAGGCTCGCGAATTCACGTTACACAAAGCTGTGCCACACAGGCTGTGCTTTGATCATCACTACAAGACATTGCTTTTCAACAAAAGCCTCGATCAATTGCATCTTAGCATGCCACACAAGCAAACCACTCTATGCAACTGATATCAGTCACACAGAATGAAATCCAATGTCAGACACACAATCCATTTACAAGTCCGTTCTGGGTCTAAACGAAACCGGAGGCACTTTCCTCGCATATCCATCGATCTCCAAGCACATGTGGACGACCCCCGATTGATTCCCTCATCTTGGGTGTACAGCCCAATCAAGATCATCAGTAACCACCCAAACGATGTGGAGACTTCCGGTCTTCAACCACCATCTTCATCTTCAACTTATTGTCGTATCAGTGATTCAGAATGGGATAAACCCGGTCTTTCCGAATAACTCGCGTATATTTTAAATAAGTGTTACACAAACACAACGTATGCCTCATTCCAATTCATCGGTCACTAACCGTAAATTAATCAAGAGAATAATTTCCCAAATATTAACCCCGAAGGCCGAAACCAACATCAGATCAATATCCAGAAAACCATTCTGCTTGGCTAACTGACAGTTAGTTTCTAAATTTCACATTCATAGGGAAAGGTTCCCATTAATTTTATCCAAGATAAATTCCTTGAATTTATTCTTTAATCATCTTTTGAATTTCGATTCAACTAGTCGGGATTAACGAACCTTACCGAAGTAATCATTTGTTTTAATTTCCCAATCCCAACCTATTCATCCCATGAAGTAAAACTGGTTACATTTCATATCTAACACCACGGTGTTATCGGTAAATTCAATTACCATTTCACGTTCTAATCTAATTAAAGATTTAACTAACGCCTAGAGAAAAACTGGTGATACTGCATTTCGATTATTTCAATCTAATTAAAGATTCATTAAAACTCCACTTAGTTTTAATCTTTGACTGGGTTAAAGAATCAGTGTCATTTAAAACATGGTTCACGGTAAACCCAAAATCACCTTCCATTAATTATCGGGTTAAAGAACAAGTGTTATTTAAAACACTGTTCACGATAAACCCAAAAATCAATACAAATTCGATTCCAATTAAATATTATTTAATTGGTACACTTCATTAAATCTAAATAAAAAGATTTAATCTTCTCTCAATTGGGTTCAAGAACAATGTTAATAAAGACACCATTCACGACAAACCCAAATCACATTTGACATTAAATACAAGGCTCTGAATAGAAAATATACCGGCTTATATTCAATATCAAATTCTACGACCAACAAATATCGTATTGGAAATAACGATATATATATATCTTTCAAATTCCCGTAACAATATCTGTATCCTCACGAAATCCAACATCGAAATATTCCGAAGGCAATTTCGATTCAAATCCATTCCAATATAATTATTGGAAATTCTGGTTATTTTCAAAACCATTTCAAATCCAATTTATTTATTTAAAAATAAATAGAATTATTATTCTAGTTCAAAACTAGTTCATTTCGATAAAAATCTATTTTTATCTTTTGAAATATGAGATTTTTCATCCCAATTCTTTCTAAATCATTTCTTATGATTCTACACAAATTATTACTATTTTTAATAATTTTATCAAGGCCCGTACAGTCGATTTCCATCAACGGCCATCGAACTGCACTTATAGCGACCTTTTGCAAATTTGATTTGGACGTATCACCAAATCAAACCGTTAGATTTCAAATTTCTAATATTCGTTAGAAAGCTCTTTTCGATACGAACCCAACGGTTTCGGTTTTAGGAGAATCCGACGGTCGGATCTCCCGCAATAGCCATTCGAAGTCAATGGTCGAAATTCACGAACTGCCGCGGCGCGGCGCGTTCTATTCAGGCCATTATATTATATATATAATATATACTTCGTCGATTTCCTTTCGAAATGAATTTTATAAATCGTTTTAAATTCGTTTTCAAAACGGTTTAAACTTCATATTCAATTTCAAATCAAAATTGAATATTCCAATATAAATTCGTTTTAAATTCATTTCAAATCGATTCCAATTCAAATTGATTTCTAATTCAATTTCAGTTCGTTTTCAATTCAATTCAATTTCAATTTGAATTTCAATTATATTAAATTTCAATTCGAATTCATTTATATTCAATTTCAATTCGAATTCATTTATATTCAATTTCAATTCAAATTCGTTTTATTCAATTTCAATTCGAATTCACTTCTATTCAATTTCAATTTGAATTCACTTCTATTCAATTTCAATTCGTTTGTATATGTATATGCAAGCAAATGCGACCAATTTCTTCTATATATATAAATAAATATTTATATTCTAACGACGATTTGAATAACTATATACGATTGAATTTTATTCAAAAGAAATTTTCTCGTCGATATTATTTAAAATAATTCATTTTAAATAATCAAAATTCGCTAAAATTGACAAAATAAAAATTTTAAACTGGCCCAGATTTCCGGGTTATTACAAAATGACACAAAGAATTTATAGTGGTTCGGCCTTAGTGAAGGCCTATGTCCAATTTGAAGAGTTGTAGAGATTTTATTAATCACTTGAAAGATTACAAGGTTGAGATCCTCTCATTACATTCATTGACTTTGTCATATGGAGCTACAGTTGTCATATTTGCAAGAAATAGTAAAGTGGGCAAGTTTGCCCTTCTTCTTCCTCAAAGAGGAGATGCCATTAATGAAGCTTTATAGAGGTCTCAAGGCCTAAGAATCTCTCCCTTTGGAAGTGTGAGGTAGGGGGGTATTTATAGGAAGTGGTTAGGTAAGGGTTAGGTAGGAGTAGGTAGAAATGGGGACCATCTACAGGAAACTCGCGCCTCCAAGTTTCGGCCCCGGAAAATTCGTACCTGGGTGAGGTGCGAATCGCACCTTCTAAGTGTGAAATTTCGCACCTCCAGGTACGAAATGTCGTACCTGAGATGTGAACCGCACCTTCTAGATGCGAAATTTCGCATCTCCGGGTACGAAACTTCGTACCTTCAAGGTATGAAATTTCGTACCTTCGAGGTACAAAATTTCGTGTCTTCAAGGTACGAAATTTCATACCTTGGAGGTACGAAATTTCGCATCTTGGCAGGTGCGAAGGGTGTTTTTTGTGGAAGATGTTGTGAGGTTTGTCGGCGCGACTCCCTTCGGTCTTTTCTCCTGGATTTCCTGTGTTTCGCCCTTGGTCTTGGCTTCACGCGATGAGATGGGTCGAGCGTGTCTTAAGCACTTTTGGTAACCGGACCAAAAGGTCGGTTAACATTTGCCCCCCGAAGTACGTCTTGTCTGGACATGATGTGCTTCGGAATGAAAGTGGAGATAACCGTTAAGTTGCGGATTTATGCTGCAAGTTATAGGAAAAAATGCGTTAGTCAGCGGGCTCGCCAATTTGGGGAGGCAGGCGAGTCGCCATTGATTTGACAACGTGCTGGTGTTGCCTTGTGTTCGTGTGGCGTCGGAATCGCGCGTTTTTGGGCGACTGACGCATTGCGGGATGTAGGCGTTCACGAGTTCGACGGTCAGGAAGAAACATGTTGTCGTCTACGCTGTTTTTTTTGGGGGGGTTCGAAATTTCGAACCGCAGGGGTTCGAAATTTCAACCCATGGAGGCTCGGGCATCGAGCTCCGGAGGCTTGAAATATCCCGCCTTGAGGATCGAAATTTCGAGCCTTCTTGATATGAAATTTCAAGCCTATAAGCTCGAAATTTCGAGCTCGAGGGCAGAATACGAAGGGACTTTTTCCTTTTTGTTATAAATAGGGCCCCCCTCCTTCATTTTTTGCTATTTCAAATCGTTATTTTCGAACCCCGACCTTTTGAAAAAAAATAAGACTTTTTTAGGTAATGAACTTGGTCGACGGAGGGAAGGGAGAAGGGAGGTCGAGGCGCGACTGTTGGAGGAGGCTCGAGGCCTCGAGCCTGAGACGCGAGGTTCGAGGGTTCGAACCTGACGGGTTCAGATCCATGAAACCTTTCAGGGTTCGAAATTCTCGAACCCTGAGAGGTTCGAGGCTTCAAAACTATGGGGCTTGACATCTCGAGCCTCAGGAGCTTGGAATCTTGACCCCCTTGGGGTTCGAACTTTCGAACCTTGGTGGTTCAAAATTCAGACCCTTGGGGTCTGGAAGTTCGAGCCTTGTGGCTCGAGGTGCCGAACCATTGGGGCTCGAAATTTCGAACCGCCATGGTTCAAATTTTCGAGCCTCCCTAGTTCAACATTTTTGAATCCATGGTTCGGACATCGAGAGGTCCAGGTTCGGGCTTCCTGTCCTTAGGTGTTTGATTCTTCGAGCCCTGGGGCGAGTCTGAGGGCACGGCCTTGATCAGACATCGTCCTTAGTTGATTTCGACTTTAACATCCTGACCGCCCGGCCTCTTACTTATTAACTGCTTGTCTGATTGTATGAACGCACTAAGTGTTGACATCGATAACTGCCTGTATTAGAGCTCGAAAGCTTCACATAGGATAGAGCATATCTCTGGACTGTGACTGAACTGTTATGATCTTTAATGTTTCAATGAGCATTTCCATTCTTTGCACGACACTGCACACACTTGTTAATGTTTACCGACACGAGAGGTATAGATTATTTTATTGTTATGTCTAATACTTGTATATTGAAGTATAGCGAGCCATGTAAACAAGATTACAGACCGAAAAACTTTCGGAAGTTGAAGCTTCCCCTTCATCGTCTCATACCTCTGATTCTACAAACAGTTTTAACTTCGGAAGTAGTAGGTCTGAGACTACTGAGGGATCGGTTCCTTCCCAGGCTGGGAGTTCTCCCGAGGTGTCGGAACACGGGGGACATGTTGAAAGGCTTAACTCCCCAGTCGTGTATTCGAAGATGGAGAATGTGGATATTATGGACGGTGCGGAGCCGATCGTACCAGTGGCTCCTGACATGCTACCTGACATGGTTATTTTTGACAATCCGCCAGATTCGGTTCCCTCGCGTATGGACGCGGTGGTGGTTAACAAGATGTC
Source organism: Allium sativum (assembly GCA_030737875.1). Taxonomy (NCBI): domain Eukaryota; kingdom Viridiplantae; phylum Streptophyta; class Magnoliopsida; order Asparagales; family Amaryllidaceae; genus Allium; species Allium sativum. Next base: position 192,735,327 of record CM060920.1, read on the forward strand.
GCTACGATTTGGTATCCCGGAGGGGAAGGCTCGTGCCCCTGGATCGGGAGAAAGGGCCCATGCACCGACCGATGGGCTTACTGCTTGGAATCGTCATGCTTGCGGTGTGGGGTGCATGCCCGCGGCCAATGTTTATGCGGGAGATGTTAATGTACTTCCGCATTGCTCCTTCACAATTGCATCCGAATGCTTATTCCGCGCTCTTGGGCACTTGCTTTCTTTTTCGTGAATTTCTGCGTCGGGACCCTACCGGGGAGGATATCCGGTACCTTTTTCATTTTAGGCGATCGGCTGGTGAATCGTCCTCTCAATGGATTTTAGAGGCGTCTCTTGGCAGGAGGATTTTTGTTGGAAAGTGGCCCCGACCGTCTGTAATTAAGCACGATTGGTTCTTTGTCCGTTGTCCTCCCGGCTTCGCGAGAAGGTAGATACAAGGACGTGAGTCTCCTGGGTCTATCTTGGTACCTCTGTCCGGCTCCGTGTCTCATATTTTTATTCTGATTGTGGCAGGAAATCCTGAGGCACCTACTAGTGACGAGTACCAGCAACGCCTTGATGACCTTCTAGCCATCACTGAGGCTTCTCGTAGGACGGATACTGTGGTAGACTTGGATCGCCTTCGCCGTTTTGGGTTTCTTTTATCTGGACCAGTCGTGCCTGGGCCTGCCGTGGCGAGCGATGTGTCGCGGGAGGAAATGGCGGGAGCCTCCACCGCTCCTGCTTTGAAAAGGAAGTCAACCCCTACTGGGCTTGGGCCGAAAAAGGTCGTCAAGTTTCATGAAGGTGTCAGAGGTAGCAAGGTCGGGGGTGCAGAGTTGGTTACTCGGGACGTGGGACTTCCAGATGCTTCTGTCCGACCCCCGATGGGAGGGGTAGGAGATGAAGCGATGGACAGTCCTCACTCTCTTGTGACTTCTCTGGAAGCTACCACCTCCCTCGAGAAGGCGGGTCAGTTTGCTGATCTGGAAATGGTTCCTACAGACTTGTCTCATTGGCCGAGTGCGGCTAGCATGGAGAGCCTAGGTCTTGCCATGGAGGGATTGACTCCTATGGCTGGCGAACAATCTGGTTTGTTGAGAGAGCACTAAGAACACGCAATTTCGCACATCATGCTGCATAGAGAAATGTTGGTGTGTATCGTTGACTAATTTCGCTTCTTTTCTTTGACAGGTGACATGGCCAGAGGAAGTGTAAGACGTGGTCGCGAAGACCGTCGCCATTATGATAGTGCTTTTCTCAGCTCCTTTAAGCAGGGCGCTAGCTTATATGACCATGTTCCACCCCCACGGGGTCATGGTCGCGGCAACCATTATCAGGACAGGCCTCAATCTTATACAGCTCCTCCCCCTCCTTCTCCGACTCGAGCACCTAGAGGGGGTTCACGGTTTGACCAAGAGGGGCCAAGTCGCACGTCGTCATCGATGCCACTAGTCCCCGCTCCGTTGGCTCATGTTCATGCTTCGAGGGGGGAGAGTCCCCTCTCACCCAGCCGAGGCCGGATAGGGTGGTTAAGATTAGGAACCAGGTTTTAACAACAGCTCAGATCCAAGACCTTTCCACTGTGGAGAAGAGGGTGTTCTTGGAGCATCACTTTCCTCTACTTTATTTTGACAAGATACCATCTCTTCCCGATCTTCGTCCACCCCCAGACAGGTCATCTGGAGAGATGTGGATGCATGTTGTTAGATCGAAATTTGGACCTAACACCCAAATTGTTATAAACTGTAGAGAATTCTAAGTGAGGAATCAGGAAAAAGAAAATGACACTCAGAATTTATAGTGGTTCGGCGTTAACGAGCCTACGTCCACTTTATATCTTATTGATTATGCTTTAAAAGTTAGTACAACAGTGATTTCTGTCGATATTCCAGTGGTTTGACAACAATGGCGGACTCAGCATTCACTATTGCCAAAAAGCTCTCGAAAAATGCCAAGCTCTGGGCTATTTATAGCTGATTTCGTCGGACGGATCGTGGACACGTGGCACGAATCCCGAGACTTTCGGATCGCATCGCAGCCATCGAAGAAAAAGTCAAACTAGCCGTTGTGAACAGGTGTCGTCAGATCCATGCGATTCGGATCGCTGAAGACCAGCTCGTGGTTGAACGGGTCAGTGGGCTCGGTTCGTTGCAGGGGATCGGATCGCCTGGAGGTGGCGTTCGTCGACGAGACGAGAGCGATCCGTTCCTTGGGCGAGTCGATAGAGTGCGATCCAAGAGTGGCGAGACGATGGCGTGCGATCCAAGAGGGGCGAGACGATGGCGTGCGATCCAAGAGGGGCGAGACGATGGCGTGCGATCCACTTTCCTGGAGGACTTGATTTCCTGATTTCCTTTCACGAATGGTCCTGGATGGCTTGGTCAAAAAGCAAGCCAACATTTTGCCCCCTCGAAGTATGTTTTATTGATGATGAAACATGCTTCGAAGATACTTATTGATTCTCTCCTGAAAGGATGCAAGTTTACAGTCGCATTGGTTCAAATTGACACATGGACGAATCGGATCGCCATAGGCCGACACGGTCCGATTTGGTCATCTGCTCGTCGCGTGCGGAGTTCTTAGGGTCTTGCGCGATACAGGGCGCATCTTCCTTCGAGTCGTATCGGGCTCTGAGTTTCGTGGGCCAGCATTTCAAAGCGGTCCGTGGGCTTTATTGCGATTCCGTCTTCAGGTCGTGGTTCGGGGGGCGTTTCGTGGACCGAATAAGACAAAGGAGGGGAGGCCAACGGTCACCTTCTTTGCCTATATAAGCCGACGTTCCCCCCTTCACTTTCCTTCTTTCTCCTCTCTGCTGAATCGTCTCGCGCGAGCTGTTGAATAACGAATCCAACCCTTTAAAACTTTCGAAAATCCAAGAACCCTCTCAGTTTTTAGAAAGGTAACTTTATAGGAAGCACCCTCGTACTACTTTCCTGAATTTCTTCGGTTGATTCCAGAGAGAACAACATAAATCCGCTACTTTTCGAAGTAATCACCAAATCGCCATAGCCATTGAACGTGGAGCTCAGAACTTGAGGATGGGAAGGAGATGAGGAAGAAGAAGGATGGAGAAGGAGGAAGGAGGCTGACTCGGATCGTGGTCAGTGATTGAGGACGGAAGCAAGTGGCGAGACGAAAGATTGAGAGGGCAACCAAGGGTCGTACCGCGGTAGTCGCAACGGTTCGTGAGGGAGCCTTCCCTTCGCCCGGCGATTCGATGAGGGGCAAACTCTCTGCTCTGCGATCGGGAAAGGGGGGCGATCCCTCTGCCATGCGAGTCGAAGGGGGGCGGTCCCCCTGTCGTGCGAGTCGGAGGGGGGCGATCCCTCTGCTATGCGATCCGCCTCACGGCTGGTGATACGAAGAAATTTCAGTCTTTAATCAGCGCCTTGTCGCTATAAAACTCTGGACAGTTAGGATAGAGCCCTGACGTTGATCTCTCTGGACTAAATGACTTCATGATTCGACTGCATATGACGACTAATGACTTTTAATAACCTCGACTGCTCTCATGTTTTATCATCGTTTTTAATAATGCGCACACACAAGCACACACAGTAGCACTTGCACACACGGGGGACGGGTAGTGTTAATCTTATCGCTCATATTTTCTCGTCCTAGCAGCAATGTCGAACGACCACTCTTCCTCAAGATCTGTAGCCGAAACGGAATCTGAGACTCCTGAACAACATAATCCTCAAATTCCGCCAATCAATCCAGAAGGTGAAAATTCTGGGTCCGAATATGAAGCCACAGAATCGGATCCGACAGAAAGCACGTCATCCAGCAACAACTCCGATTCCGACGAGCGAGCTCCGGACGAAATTCCAGGCGCAGTCGGGATAGATAAATTCTCTGACTCTTTAGCGTCCAAGCTCGACGAGATAAAACTCAAGAGAATCTGCTTAAGACATGGCATTCCTTGGGACGATGTCTTAACACCTGGAAGCGAAGACAGACCTCATTTAGCACCGGAAGGGTATATGTCGATCAGTCGGACAATGTGTCTAGTAGGAGCTATCCCTCCGTTCCCTCCAATTGTCATTGACACTCTGAGACGATTAGGCATTGCCCCGATGCAGCTTCATCCAAACGCCTACGCGTCTCTATATTCTCTATATGTCGCTTATGCGGAAATCTTGCACGCCGAACTCAAATTCAGAGACCTGGTGTTCTTCTTTCTCTTCAAGCACCGCTCTTCTGCAACTCCCAACTTTTCCTTTTTTGAATCAGTGGCGAACAGGAAAGTTCTGTACGACGGATACAGTAACATCGGGGATCCTAAGTCTGACTGGTTTTACATAAGGAGACAGGCTGGATGCTCGCGGAGGTGGCTCAAATCAAGTAAATTTTGATCGCCTAGTTGAATATCTTGCTTGGGGGAGTCTAAGTAATAACATTCTTCCGCTTTTTCCTTTGTCTTAAACAGATCATGTCTTCCCGAAAACAGAGGGCGCATTATACAACAACCGGTTATCCATTCTTTTGCAAAGTAGATCCGATTTTTTAAGGATTAAAAAATGCATTACGGATGACAACCTTCACAAGCATCGCCTCTTGGATAGGAAGTTTGGACTTGGAACCGGCGGCAAACCTTATAAATATGTGCCCCCGACGGAAGGAGAGGGAACTTCACAAGCGGTGGAGACAACCAAATTTCACAAAAGCCCTTCTCCGATAGTCATCCAGGACGACGAAGACTTGAATGTATACAGGGGGGATGAGTCCCGTGGCGATGCGTCGAAAGAAATCCCTACTTCTGCTCCAATGGAAACTGTCGGTGATGACGAATTGTCAGAAGAACAATTATTCGATGAGCTGAATAAAATCCCTTTGCCCGACATTGAATACACGGAAAAAGACTTCGGCGAGGAGCCTTTCTTTTCTGCTTCCGAAGAGGCGGCTGACTTAGCAAGGGGACGTGAAACGGGCCAGACGAGCCTGTCTCCAGGCCCGGGTCTGTTAGGGGGAATTATATGGGACGCACACCTCACACACACTGCCTGATCGTGCACTACTATGTCGTGGATATTCAATGTGATAATATGCTCTTCTTTTCCTTTTTTGCAGGGGCGATGTCACGCAGGAAATCTTATTCGTACCGTTCTCTTCGCGAAGGCACCCCCAGCCTTCGTTCGGGTATCGAGCGTCCTCGCGGTCCTCCTCATCGGCCGGGCTCCTCGCAACCTCGATCTCCATCCAAATCAACTTCTTCCAGGCCTTCGAGTCATCCAACAATTCCGACCGGGGGGAAGACACTTCCAAAAGAGTTGACTCCTCCAAAGAGTGCGCCTTCCCACAGTCGGTCGTCCAAAAGGCGCCACGAATCCAAGGGTGGGGACAGAGATTCTTCCAAAGAAACTGAGCAAGAGAGAAGCAACATTGTCCCCACCAGCCAACCAGAATTAGCTGCCCCCGGTTCGCGGGATTACGTTCACGGTCCTGAAATCCAAGGTAGGTTGGAAAAGCTACGGGAACAATTTCCAGGAATGTTCTTCGATAGGATGGTCTTTGTTCCTGCCTTGGAGCCAGTTCCTAAAAACTGGGATAAAGAAGTTATCGGGCATATCCGTCACGTGGCCAAGCAGTACGAGATGATGAAAAAGCACGCACTTAATCTTTCGGAGGTCATCCGAACACTCGAAATAGAAGCTCATAGGTCTAAAGAAAAACTCGAAAATAATGAAAGGGCTAGGACAAAATTAGAGAAGGACCTGGAAGACGCTCAAGCCCAGCTTGCCTTGGCACAGAGAGACGCCGCAAACTATAAAACCGAATTAGAAAATGCCAAGCAGCGATTTCACTCAGAACTGGATTCCAATAGCCAGGAAAGAATGGCTTTAAAAAAGGAAGTTGAAGACCTCAGGATGGCCAACATCGATTTGGTAACGGCACAAGGCCATTTTTTGACGGAGAAGGCTGCTTGGGAGGCGGAAAATGCGAGTCTAAAAGAAAGGTTGGCTCTGGCAGAGGCGGAAAAAGTGATTTTGAACGATCAGGTGGCCGACGCGGAGAGACGGGCAGCTCTTGCCGAAAAGAACGTTGATAGCGCCATTGAAATGGCCACTGCCTCCAACCACAAACTCCTTGAAAGAGAGAAAGAAATCGAGGGGTTTGAGGAGATGATCTTTGACTTCCTCGGTCAGGTTCTCAAGACTCGCAATATCTCATGGATCCCGGACTATCATGTTACATTGGCCAACTTATGGGATGCCATCGTGGAAGGCGAAAAACATAGACTAGGGGTCGAAGAGATCGATGAAGATGGATTGATGAAAAGCATTCTAAGGGACAACGAGCCTGAGGATCTGACAGAGGGTCGTCGCTTAATCCTAGCGGAAATGGAGAAGGAGAGAACCACGGCTAAAGGCAAAAGCAAAATTGACGAAGGTTCCAGCTCCGCTGCGAAGTCTAAAACCTCCGAAGTTGAGGAGTATCACCCTGACGACCCGCTAATTCCCTTAGGCTTAACTCCCGTGGTTGTTGGAGCACCCGAGTCTGCTCAAGAGGGAGTATCCGCTGAAGGTACCTTTCTCTTTTCCCAACAATTTGCTAAAGCGATTGCGAATTGTCGCCGTCTAACAGGACAACCCATTGAATTAGTAATGTGTGTCTCTTATAATGCAGGTGGCGAGCCCGCCGACAAGGGTGTTGGAAAAGAGAGAGAAGCGGAGGAGGGAACCGCCCTGCCGGGTGCTAAAATCGATGTTTCAGAGCGAGTCGAGGCCGCAACAGCTGAAGAAAGCATCTCGGTGCCTGGTGCCGACGTACCCAAAGATGCTGAAACTATCGAGGCTTTAAAAGACTTGGATGGTCGGCATGTGGATGATGAAGAGGATATCACCGGCACCAAGAAGGTCGACGATGATGATGATGATGAGGAACCCCTGGCCAGCCGAAAAGCCAGACAAGAGAAAGAGTTGGCTTTGAAGAAAGTGGGGGATGAGGCTTTGAATGTGGTCCCCCTTGCAGAGTTCGATCCCAAAACTGGGATGATTATGAAAATCCAGTCCAAGTCCATCAGCCGGCAACTTCACTTCGCAAACCCTGATGACTTCCCGGCTTCCCTCTCTGGAAGAAGCAAGGGAAAAGATGGGGGAGAGGAAACCTCAGAGGAGTCAGATGCTCCCCTCGTGGACAAGCGGAAAAGGAAGAAGGGGGATCCATCTGAAGCCGATAAGGAGAGGCTGGAGAGGCAGAAGCGAGAGAAGATATCAAAGCATAAATAGGATGTTTACTGATATTTTGCCTTTTAAGCTTCCCACTGGCCAGGGAGTGTAATTGTGAGACTGGCCCTCACTTTTGTTTCTAACTTGTTTTCACTTTGCTGATTTGCAGTACATAAACAAGGATTTGTTTCTTCTTACATCAGCGTGTTCCTGTATTCATTAGAAACTTTCCACATTTAGTCGTTAGCCAGCTATTAATAATTATAAGTTAGTCAATCAACAGGAAGAAGAATGTTCGTGCTACGTTACACTTGTTATATCAAAGTTTAGTGTTTGCATAGGAGTGCGTGATGCCCCCTAATCAATTGTTAGGGTTTTACACTTGGAGATTCGTTCGCTCCCCGATCCTTCAGCGGGGTAGGAACTATCTCTCAGCGCTCAACCGGAGTCGCTTTTATACTCTCTCTCTCTCTGGAGAGTTAGAGTTCGAGCTCAGCGATTCATTCGCTCCCCGATCCTTCAGCGGGAAAGGAGCTCTTTCTCAGCGCTCAATCGGAGACGCTTTTATACTCTCTCTCTCTCTGGAGAGTTAGAGTTCGAGCTCAGCGATTCATTCGCTCCCGATCCTTCAGCGGGAAAGGAGCTCTTTCTCAGCGCTCAATCGGAGACGCTTTTATACTCTCTCTCTCTCTGGAGAGTTAGAGTTCGAGCTCAGCGATTCATTCGCTCCCCGATCCTTCAGCGGGAAAGGAGCTCTTTCTCAGCGCTCAATCGGAGACGCTTTTATACTCTCTCTCTCTGGAGAGTTAGAGTTCGAGCTCAGCGATTCATTCGCTCCCGATCCTTCAGCGGGAAAGGAGCTCTTTCTCAGCGCTCAATCGGAGACGCTTTTATACTCTCTCTCTCTCTGGAGAGTTAGAGTTCGAGCTCAGCGATTCATTCGCTCCCGATCCTTCAGCGGGAAAGGAGCTCTTTCTCAGCGCTCAATCGGAGACGCTTTTATACTCTCTCTCTCTCTGGAGAGTTAGAGTTCGAGCTCAGCGATTCATTCGCTCCCTGATCCTTCAGCGGGAAAGGAGCTCTTTCTAAGCGCTCAATCGGAGACGCTTTTATACTCTCTCTCTCTCTCTGGAGAGTTAGAGTTCGAGCTCAGCGATTCATTCGCTCCCGATCCTTCAGCGGGAAAGGAGCTCTTTCTCAGCGCTCAATCGGAGACGCTTTTATACTCTCTCTCTCTCTGGAGAGTTAGAGTTCGAGCTCAGCGATTCATTCGCTCCCCGATCCTTCAGCGGGAAAGGAGCTCTTTCTCAGCGCTCAATCGGAGACGCTTTTATACTCTCTCTCTCTCTGGAGAGTTAGAGTTCGAGCTCAGCCACCCGCGACCATGCATGCTCCTCAAACTCGTCTCAGGTTTACATTGTAATCCAAGCTCCGAGGATTAAAAACAGTCGGACAAGCAACTGGAGCATTTACCAAGGCTTTGGGTTCCTCTGATTAGCTTACGATAGGAACAGTCGGCACTAAACTTCGGGTACCTGCAATATTCGCACTGATTTTCATAGGCAAATAAATAAAGACGCAGTAAGGGTAAATGACACGCAGTATTTTTATAGTGGTTTGGTCAAATCATGACCTACGTCCACTTTATAACCTCTCGCTTTAAGAAATCAGACTGTTCTAGGCAAGTCATGCCCTGTACATAGTTTTTTTTTTTTTTTTTTTTTACAAAACAAAAGAATAGATTTGAAACTTCTCATGTTAGATACGGCCGTAGATGTTGGGCATTCCACACTCTGGGGACCTCCTTTCCATCTACAGTTGCCAGCTTGAAGGTTCCGTTATCAAGCTTGCTGAGAATAGAATACGGTCCTTCCCACTTCGCTCCCATATGAGTTGGGGGTGGAAAGACACGTTTCAGAACCAAGTCTCCGGGTTCCAAGGTTCGGGCTCGGACCTTTTTGTTGTAGTATTGGGCGACCTGTTGTTTGCATCTCAGAGCACGCAGGTCGGCTTCATCCCTCTTTTCTTCGATCATATCCAGGGACTCAAGGAGCAATTCATTATTGGACATTGGATCATAATACGTCACCCGATGAGAAGGTACCTTTATCTCAATCGGGATGACTGCTTCCGTTCCAAAAGCAAGGGAGAACGGGGTATGTCCTGTTGCTGATTTATATGTCGTCTTGTAGGCCCATAGTGCCAAGGGCAATTCGTCAGCCCACATGGCTCTGGTCCGTTTCATTCTTCTTTTCAGGATGGACTTAATTACTTTATTTACAGCTTCAACTTGCCCGTTCGATTGCGGGTGTGCCACAGATGTGTATCGATTCTCGATGTGGTATTTCTGGCAGAAGTTCCTGAATTCAGCACTATCAAATTGAGTTCCGTTGTCGGTTATCACAATTTTTGGAATCCCGAATCGACAGATGATGTTTCTCACGATGAAGTTGATTACTCGTTTAGTTGTGATTGTAGTTAGTGGTTCTGCCTCGACCCACTTAGTGAAATAATCCACAGCCACAATGGCGAACTTGGCTCCACCCCTTGCTATGGGGAGACTTCCGATGATATCAATTCCCCACATAGCAAATGGCCACGGGCTCATCATTGTTTTTAACTGGCTTGGAGGCGCTCTGGGTATCTTTGAAAATCTCTGGCATGCATCACATCGTCGTGCATATCTTACTGCATCCTTGTTTATGGTAGGCCAGAAGTAACCATGCCGTAATATCTTTTTTACCAAGGTTTGCCCCCCGGTATGGTCGCCACATTCTCCTTCGTGGACTTCTTGCAGCACACGTTTGACGTCATCGTGGGCTATACACCGAAGGAGGGGCATTGAATACCCTTGTCTATAAAGGACTCCGCCTTGCAGTACGTATCGGGCGGCTTTACGAATCACTTTTCGCCTCTCGCTTTTCCTGGCCGGAAGCGCTCCATTCATTAGGAAATCCTTTATAGGGGTCATCCACGATTCCTCTTCTGGTTCCGTCTCTAGCACTAGGTCGATTTCCATTTGATCAATGCTGGGGGACCGAAGTACTTCAACGGGGGCTAGCCCTATCACTTCAGGATTGCTAGAACTAGCCATTTTTGCCAACTTGTCTGCCTGCTGATTTTCTGACCGCGGGATATGAGATATGCTGTAGCGATCAAACTCATCCAGTAGCTCTTTCACTTTCTTTAAGTATAGAATCAGTCTTGCACTTTTAGCTTGGAATCTCCCAGTAACTTGGTTCACAACTAACTTGGAATCGCAGAAGATGTTCAGTTTCGTGACTTCTAGCACCTTTGCGATCTTTAATCCGGCTATCAGGGCTTCATATTCAGAATCGTTGTTAGTGGCCCGAAACTCCATTCGGATGGCATAAGTTATCAAACGTTTCTCGGGGGTTTCAAGCACTATTCTGGCGCCGGATCTTTCATTATTTTTAGCACCATCAGTATATAATCTCCAGACATCAGGGTCGAAAAGTAATTTTGAGGGTTCCACTTCTTCGTTTGCTATGTCTTCTTCAGGAACTGTGAATTCTGCTATGAAGTCAGCTATCGCTTGCCCCCGAATTGATCGTCTGGGTTGAAAGTTCAAGTCAAATTGACTTAACTCAATATTCCATTTGAGTAATCTTCCAGACGCCTCTGGTCTCTGTAGAACTTGCTTGAGTGGGTGATCAGTATATATGATAATAGGGTGCGCTTGAAAGTAGTGCCGAAGTTTTCTGGAGGCAATCAGTAAACTATACGCCAGTTTTTCTATCCGTGGATAATTACGTTCTGCCGCTGTTAATTTTTTACTCACGTAATACACAGGTCTTTGGACCTTCTCCTCTTCCCTTACCAATGCTGAGATGACTGCATGAGATGATACTGCCAAATACATGAATAAATCCTCATGGTCTATTGGTTTAGATAGAATTGGAGGCTTCTCCAAGTGTTTGAGCAAGTTCTGAAACGCTTCCACGCAGTCAGGTGTCCATTTAAAGTGGCGTTTTCCCCGCTTTATTAATTCGAAGAACGGGATGCACTTATCCGTAGCCCTGGAGATAAATCTGCTTAGCGCGGCCACTTTTCCAGCAAGGCTTTGCACGTCCTTAATTTGCCTAGGTTCCTGAATGTTCCTGATTGCTGTGATCTGGTCTGGATTAATCTCGATACCGCGCGAACTGACAATGAATCCTAAGAATTTTCCAGAGGCAACACCGAATGAACATTTGGTGGGGTTGAGTTTCATCCCATACTTTCGAAGAATGCCGAACATCTCTGCCAAGTCAGTAGTGTGTTGAAAGGATTGCTTGGATTTAACCAACATATCGTCGACGTATACTTCCATCGTTTTCCCGATTTGGTTATAAAACATTCTGTTTACCAAACGTTGGTACGTAGCACCTGCATTCTTCAAGCCAAAGGGCATCACTACGTAACAATATAACCCCAGATCAGTGATAAAGCTAGTATGCTCTTGGTCCGGAACATGCATCGGAATCTGATTGTATCCTGAATAAGCATCCATGAATGAGAGAAGCTCGTGACCTGCCGTCGAATCTACCAACTGGTCAATTCGAGGTAATGGAAAACTATCTTTGGGACAAGCTTTGTTTAAATCCGAGAAGTCGATACACGTTCGCCACTTCCCGTTGGCTTTCTTTACCAGGACTGGGTTCGAGATCCACTCTGGGTAAGTTGAATCTCTGATAAATCCATTACTCTTCAGCTTCCCAACCTCTTCTTTCAAGGCAGCGGACCTCTCTGGGCCCAGCACTCGCCTTTTTTGCTTCACTGGAGGATGTTTGGGGTTAATGCTCAAAGAATGGCTCATGATTGATGGGGATATCCCGCACATGTCCGCATGGGTCCAAGCGAATACATCCAAGTTGTTTTTTAAGAAAGCCGTCAATTCTTCGGCAAGAGTCGGACTTAACTGGGATCCAATCTTAAGGACCTTCTCCGGATCACTGCCATCGATTGGCACATCCACAGTTGCTTCGTTGGGAGTCGCCGTTCTGCCCCCGGGTTCTCGATCCTCTCTGGGATCTATATCCTCGGGCATCACTCTAGGCAACTCTCCAACAATTATCTTCTTTGATTGCTATAAGGTTTCCGCCCCCAAAGGGGGAGGAGTGCATTTAGTTTCGATATCCCTGCCGTTGCGAAGCAACTTTAATTCGGCAACATAGCATGCTCGCGCAGCAACTTGATCCCCTCTGAAGATACCAACGCCGGCTTCTGTGGGGAACTTCAATAGCAAACACCAGGGGGCTATATAGGCTCTGAATTTTGCGAGGGCCGGCCGACCCAAGAAGGCATTGTATGGCGATTCGACATCCAAAACCACGAAAGGAAGGATTCTCACTCTCTGGCGTTCTCCTTCCCCAAGTGTAACTGGCAATTCTACGTAACCCATAGGTGCGGTGGATGCTCCGTTGAATCCACGAATCCATCCTTGGCAGGGCTTCAAGTCTTTTATCTCAAGATTCATCTGGTCAAAGGCTTTTTTGAAAAGGATATTAACGGAACTCCCGTTGTCCACCAGTACCTTATGAACAGTGGCTGGCCCAATGGGTATTGTGATTACAAGTGGATCTTCAGTCGGAGCATGGACCCCAATGCTTTCTCGCTCTCGGAAGACAACATCATCAGTCATCACCCTTTGCTGTTTCACCGGAACACTGTCCTCGGGGTTGCTACATTCCCCCATTTCGAGGTGTTGTTTGGCTGCGTTGACATATTGATCTAAAGCTTTGGAACCGTGCCCAGCAAGGTAGAGTCCACCGATCACGGTGTTGATTACAATATTCTTTCCCTTTTGCTGAGCAGTTGGCCTAGCAGCAAGTTGACTTTGATTCTGATTCGGGGCCTGTACTGCTTGCCCCCTGTCCCTTGGTGCTACTCTGTATTCGTCTAGCTTCCCTTCTCGAAGCAACCTTTCGACTACGTCCCTCAGGTGACGGCATTCATTCGTCGAATGGCCGTGAATTTGATGAAAGAGGCAAAACTTCCCTGTCTCACGCTCCTTTTCCGTCGACTCTCTAGGAGGCGGCCTCTTATTCTGGAGGACTTCATACGCATCCATGAAGATATTTTCCAGAGTATCATTTATGGGTGTATAACTCTCAAAGGCCCTGGGACGAGTCCTTCTCTGGGAATCGTTCCCTCGGCCCCTCTTCCGGCTGTTGCCATCAGCATTGTTATTGTTGTTACCCGGCCGGCGACCACCCTGGTTCTGATTTCCGACGTTAACCTCGACTTTTCCCGAGCTGTCTCCAGTCTACTTGATGGCGACATTGCTCTGAACTTCTCCCTTATCATTTGTTTTAAGCTTTCGGTTCGCGTACACCTCTTCCCGGCGTAGATGTACATTAGCTTTCTCATAGAACAATTCTCTGGTGTGGGGTGGTTTGCCTGCCAAGTACCTCCCGAACTCAGTATCCTTATCCACTCCATCAATTAGTGCTGCGACAATGGTCGGCTCATGAGGATCCTTGACCTCAGTGGCTGCCAAATTGAAACGATCCAGGTGCATCTTTAGACTTTCGCCCGGTCGCTGTTTGACAAGAAATAGATCGATCACGCTTTTCGTCTTCTGTGCGTAGATACGGAATTGCTCTACGAACTTCTCGCTTAGTTCCCTGAAGCTGGAAATCGATCTTGCCGGCAGCCGAGTAAACCATAGCAAAGCCACGTCTTCCAGGAATATGGGAAACGCTTTACACTTAACTGCATCAGAAGCGGCGGCAGCAGTCATCGACCAAGAGTATCTCATCAGGTGTTGAACAGGATCAGATCTTCCTGCATATCGGTTCATCTGCGGCATGTTGAAACGCCTTGGAAAAGTTGCATCCAAAATATCGTCAGTAAAAGGAGTATGACTACGGTCAATCCCCCAATCCTCGTTCCGCTGTCCACGGCTGTCGGCCAAAATCTGGTGAACCATGGCTGCAACGTTTGCACTAGTCAAAGGAGGCTCAGGATCAGTGCCTCTGGCCCGACGAGGCTCTCTGATCTCTCTTCGGGAAGCAATCACAAAATCTGGGGCTTGGACGGGGCCTCGCTGCCCCCCGTTATCATGAGTATGGGTACGGCGACGAGGCTGAGGTGGTCTGTCATGCACTGGACTGTTCATGTCTCGAGTCCTGAGGGTCGTTGCTTGACCGTCTGTATTACGGTTTGTGGGTCTTGCCCCTAGTTCTTCTTCTTGCGAGGGTAGGGTCCCGAACCGAAGCTGTTCTATGTTTTCGGCTCTTTCATACGGTCGCCGCGGAGGTCTCGGCGATTCTTCAGATGAGGAGGAATACGCTGGAGTGAGTGGACGAACTGGCGATGTTCTTTGCCTTGTTAACTCATCAAGTCTTCTATCCATAGCCGTCAGGTTTTGCCGTAGGATCGAATTTTCCTGCCTTTGGGCGGCTAACTCATCAAATAACCTATCCCACATCTCGACAAAACGGGAAAGATCCCCCTCAGTAACAGGAGCAGTAGGATCATAATGGTCATCATCACCCTCTCTTATGGGCATAGTGCTCGGACCGGGTCGAGCAGAGGTTCCCGGACGATAGGAGTGGGTCATGGGTTCTTTTCCAGGTCGAGTTGTGTTCTGACCATCAGTCTGGGTAGCTGCGGTTCGTGGAGGGCGGTTCGCTGCGCCCCCCTGGGATCGACTCGTGGTCATGGTGCGTGGAGGCTGCGAGGCGTTGCCTCGGGATCGAGTAACAACCCCTTCCGTAGCGCGGATCGTCTCATCTTCATCGGCTCGGAACGAGGTGTTTTCATCGGATCGGATCGCCCCCTGCGCTCCGCGATCCAGAACCTCTTCGTTGCCCAATTCGTGCACATTCTCCTCGATCGTCTCGTTGGTCTGCGAAACTTTAGATCTTTTTCCAGCCATGATATCCGAACCGTCGGAATCTTCAAGAAAATGAATTAAGGCTGAGAGCTCTCAGTGAAAGCACCAAAAATGTTAGATCGAAATTTGGACCTAACACCCAAATTGTTATAAACTGTAGAGAATTCTAAGTGAGGAATCAGGAAAAAGAAAATGACACTCAGAATTTATAGTGGTTCGGCGTTAACGAGCCTACGTCCACTTTATATCTTATTGATTATGCTTTAAAAGTTAGTACAACAGTGATTTCTTTCGATATTCCAGTGGTTTGACAACAATGGCGGACTCAGCATTCACTATTGCCAAAAAGCTCTCGAAAAATGCCAAGCTCTGGGCTATTTATAGCTGATTTCGTCGGACGGATCGTGGACACGTGGCACGAATCCCGAGACTTTCGGATCGCATCGCAGCCATCGAAGAAAAAGTCAAACTAGCCGTTGTGAACAGGTGTCGTCAGATCCATGCGATTCGGATCGCTGAAGACCAGCTCGTGGTTGAACGGGTCAGTGGGCTCGGTTCGTTGCAGGGGATCGGATCGCCTGGAGGTGGCGTTCGTCGACGAGACGAGAGCGATCCGTTCCTTGGGCGAGTCGATAGAGTGCGATCCAAGAGGGGCGAGACGATGGCGTACGATCCAAGAGGGGCGAGACGATGGCGTGCGATCCAAGAGGGGCGAGACGATGGCGTGCGATCCACTTTCCTGGAGGACTTGATTTGCTGATTTCCTTTCACGAATGGTCCTGGATGGCTTGGTCAAAAAGCAAGCCAACACATGTGGAGGCCGCGTTTCTTCAAATTAACGAGCTTACCTGATATTGCCATGATGTATCGAAATTGATTAGGGAGAAGAACATGCACCTCATGGGTCGTCAACTATCCATTGACGCTGAAAAAACCTATGTCGATACTTCGAAAGAGGAGATTGGTAGGTCTTCCCCTTCCCGGTTATTAGAAGTATTTTATGCTTACATGTATTTAATGCTGGCTTACGGGTCTTCTGGTTTTGCTAGCTGAGCTGAAGCGATGACACGAGATGCTCCAGAAGGAGACTGATGGGTCTCGCGCTATGTATACAGAGACCATAGCCGACCATACTACTCAGAATACAACTCTGAAGAAGGATAAATCCAACGTGGATCAAGATTGAATGGACCTGGAGAGAGAGAATGCTAAGGTCCTCGAGCTCTAGGAGGAGAACAAGGCTTTATCAGCGGAGAACGAACGCTTGAAGAGAGAGTTTAAGGTGGCGAGGAAGGAGAACGAGGAGGCGAAAGTCAGCAATCATGATGTGAGGGGCGTTGTAGAAGGATCAGAGGCGGAGCTCCTAAGAGAGTTGGAGCAATTGAGAAATTAGCTAGCAGATGCCGAGTACCGGGCCCAGTGGTCTGTGGAGAAGTACATTAAAGTCATGCTTGTCAAGGCCCTAAAATTCCATGGGATTTCTTAGATGCCTGATTATTCCCGCGAACTAGCTCGAACCTGGGAAAGATTAGTTCCATGCGAGGTCTTCCTGCATGGGGTAGGTGTTGAGACCCTGGATGATCGACAACTTATGACTGACCTCCTGATCGAGGAGGAGCGCGAGAAGTTAGAAGAGGGTAAGAGGCTGCTGCTTGAGGATGCAGAGAGAGAGAGAGAGAGAGGCTAGAGAGGCTCACCGCTGAGAAGAGGAAATCTGTCATACCTGGTAGTGTTGGCGTAACGGTGGATTCCGCGGAAGGAAGTTATCATAGGCCACACGTGCCTGGATTGACCGTGACGACTGATCCCCTAGTTCCGGCTCGGATTTCGACCCAGCAGGGTTCTGGACAACTAGAGCCGGGGGAGATTGAAGTCACCCTGCAAGGGGCACCGGGTGCCCCTTCTGCTTTCGCTATGCCATCGTTGGCCGGAGGTAAATTTTCTTTATGCCGAATTCCTGAAGAGCATGTGGTTTACAAGTTTATGGACTAACCAGCAGTGTTTTCCTTATGCAGTTACTCTTGGATCAGTCGCGGCCTCTGACCCTGCCCCCGTGATTCCCCAAGTGCCCAAATCTGGGTTAGGATCCGAAGGGATGCAGCATGGAAGGAGCGGAGATCAGCTTGACACCTACTCGGGAATAAGGTTAACCCCAAGCATTTATGATGGTCTTACTGATGACGGCGAGGAGGTGGATGGGCTAAGTGCGGCTGCCTGAGGTCCGGCGGGGGGAGACACGAGGCAGGGTGATATGTCTGGCCAGGAGGTTGTTACCTAGGCCAGGAAGGAAGCAGTGGAAAAGATCATCGCAACGGTTGACCCGGAGCGGCTTTATGAGGAAGCGGAGAGGAAGAGGGTGGCCGATGAGGAGGCTCAGCAAAGGGCCATCGAAGCCGTTAAGACAACCAGGGCCGCGGACCTGGATCACAATTCCCAGAAGCTCATTGATCGATGACTTGCTAAGGAGGCCAAGGAGAAGGCTAGACGGGTAGGGAAAGCTATCCCAGAGGCGAGTACGGCAGTGATAGGTCTGGCCGCCGATGGTGCCCCGAGGCCTTTTCCTCCCAATGCCCCTGCTGATGTCACTGAAATTTCTAGCGGCGACGGGGCGGACGAGAAAGGTCTCCTAGCTTCCCATGAGTCGGTCACCTCCCATAGGGGCCGTAGTGGAAAAGATGGATCCGGAAGGAAGAGGCACCGCTCCAAGGATGATCCGTCGAGCGCTAAATCTGCAAAGGAGAAACACAAGGGCAAGAAGAAGAAGCATGGTTAGGGTTAGTCGCTTACGTATTAGTTTAACGATTATTTTGGTAGTGTAGGCCGCTAGGTAACGCGAGTTTGACCCTCGCTTTTGGTTTTTCAAGGCACGGTGTGCATGTACACCATGTCATTAAAAAATAAAGATATTAGTAATGTTATGGGTTGTAAAGTGTGAGTGTTGTAATGAAATATGAATTATTGAAGATCACGTTTTGTTTTTAAATGTTCAGATGTTCTTCCTATGTTTTCGGGCGTCCCGTACTCGCATAGACATACTTATCGTTACACTTAACAAAAAAGTGATTGTGTGTTCCATGCCCTGTGGTGGTTGTCCCAGGGGGAGTGTGATAGTGTACCTCACTCTGAATCGTGGTTCCTGAGGGGCGAGATATTACGCAGGCTTCTAGTATATCTCCCTCAGCTCAGGAAACTCGTAGTTTGTGAAGCCTGGCTAGAGCGCCTGCTGTTTTTTCTTGGGTTGCCCGGGGTTAACCTCAAGAGTAGCAAAGGCGCATGACGTCACGTTATGCGGTCCGTCCGGTGTAAGCTCTCCCATCGTTCATCGGGTTGAGGCGAGCCTGCCGGCGTCGTCGTTCACCGGTAAAGAGATCCCGGGTCATCAGCCCGTAGGGTCCGATCATGGCCGTAGGCTACCCCTAATCCTTGAGAGCATCGGGGATGTGACGATTTAAGGTCGGCCTTGGTGCTGCGCCAAGTGCTCGACCATAACCCATAGTTCGGGAGGAGTTTGTATCGCTCTGTCTGGCTATTGGGTGGTTGAACAATTTATCCTCGGCCTAGGTTCGAGTTAGAGGTAATTTATACTAGGTCGCGCCGTTGGTCGACGATTCGAGTGGCGTTGCCGGCTCCCGTGCTCGGGGTGCTGGTGGATGACAATGTGGGTGGTTTGCGAGGTTGGCTCGCGGACCGGATGATGATGTCGGCATCCGCACTAGTGGTCGACACCTTGGTCGGCGGCTTTACACGAAAACGAGCTGTTAGGATTAATCAAACATGTCACCCAAGGAGTAATCATAGAATAAGGAAGTAGGAAGATGAACATCATTTTCATTAACAATGTTTAGCATGAATAGACTTTACAATGTATTGAATTGCCAGGAAATAAAACATTGCTGAAAAGCGTATACAACCTTGTGCTAAATTATGTGAAATAGCGGCGGAGATGTTTGCAGTTCCAGGCACTTGGTAGTTCGACTCCGTCCACGGTCGCTAGCTTGAAAGTTCCGTCACTGAGCCTTCAATTAATATAGTGCGGGCCTTCCCAATGAAGAGCGAGACCTGTTAGAGGTGGGAATACCCACTTTAGGATGAGGTCTCCGATGTTGAGGTCCTTGTGGCGGACTCAAGAGTTGAAGTACCGGGCAACTCGTTGTCGTTGGGCCGCGGCTCGTAGATCGGCTTCGTTCCTTCTCCCTTCTAGCAAGTCGAGTGATCCCATAAGTAAATCTTGGATTGTCTCTGGATCGAAGTAGGTAACTCGGTGGGATTGAAGCTCGAGCTCGATGGGGATGACAGATTCAGACCCGTAGGACAGGGCGAAGGGATTGTGCCCAATTGGTGTCTTGTGAGTGGTCCGGTAGGCCTATAGGGCTAAAGGAAGTTCGTCTGCCAACATGCCCCCGGCCTTCTCGAGGTGCTTCTTGATGATGGACTTGATAACTTTGTTAATTGCCTCAACTTGTCCGTCAGCCTGGGGATGTGCTACGGCCGAGAACCTCTTTTCAATGTCATGGCGCTAACAGAAGGACTTGAAATCTGCGCTCTCGAACTGAGTGTCGTTTTCTGAGTTGATGGCCTGAGGGACCCTGTATCGGGTGATGATGTTGCGTACCACAAAGTTGAAGATTTTCTTGGTGGTGATGGTGGCGAGGGCTTCGGCCTCGGCCCACATGGTGAAGTAATTGACGGCGACTACGGCGTATCGTGTCCCACCTCTGCCATAGGAAGAGTCTGAATGATATCGATTCCCCATATGGAGAATGGCCATGGGCTGGTCATTTGTGTCAGTTCCGTTGGCGGGGCTCTTGGGATCTTCGAGAAGCATTGGCATTGGTCGCACCTACGGGCGTAGTCGATGCCATCTTGTTCAAGTGTGGGCCAGTAATAGCCGTGTCGAAGTATCTTCCTGGCCAAGGTTTGCCCGCCGGTATGGTCGTCGCATTCTCCTTCGTGTATGCTGACTAGGATCTTAGTGGCTTCCTCTAGGATCACGCATCTGAGTAAGGGGACAAAGAAGCCTCTTCGATAGAGTATCCCGTCCATAAGGAGATAGCGGACCGACTGGCGGGTGAGCGCTCGCTTTTCTTTGCGGCGTTGTGGGAGGATCCCCTGTTGTAGGTAGTCCTTGATCAGCGTCATCCACGATTCTGGCTCGGGCCGATGCTCATGGCCGTTCTGGTTGGTGTCGGCTTAGTGCTAGGGGAGTTGAGTACCTCGACGGGGGCGAAGCCCAATAATTGCGGGTCTTCGGAACATGCCAATCGGGCCAGAGAGTCGGCCCTTTCATTTTGCTCTCGCGGGATGTAAGTGATAGTGAAGTGGTCAAAGCGAGAGAGTAATTCCTGGAGTTGGGCCAGGTATAGGGCCAGTCGTTCCCCCTTGGTTTGGTACACCTCTTTTAATTTACGCACGATAAGCTGTGAATCGGAGAAAATCTGAATGGCCTTCAGTTTGAGTTCAGTGGCTATTCTTAGTCCGGCTATCAGCGCCTCATATTCTGCATCGTTGCTGGTAGCGGGGAAATTTAGCTTTAGTGCGTAGTTTATTGAGCGTCCTTCGGGAGTGATCAGCACGATGCCGGCTCCCTAGCACTTGTCGTTGGTGGACCCGTCCAAAAAGATCTTCCATATGTTGTCAGGAGTATCGGTGTCCTCTGCAGAAGCTTCTTCAGGGGGGATAAACTCTACTATGAAGTCGGCGAGGGCTTGTCCGAGGATGGCTTGACGAGGGATGAATGTTATCTCGAACTGGCTGAGTTCCATGCTCCACTTTAACAGCCGACCGGATGCCTCGGGTCGTTGTAGGACTGGGCGTAGTGGTTGGTCGGTGAAGACTTTAATAGGACGGGCTTGGAAATATGGCAGGAGTTTCCAAGAGGAAATGAGCAAGCAGAATGCCAGCTTCTCGAGCTTTGGGTAGTTCTTTTCTGCCCCCGTCAATCGCTTGCTGATGTAGTAGACAGGCCGTTGAGTGCGATCTTCAAGTCGTATTAATGCTGAGCTGATTGCCTGCGAAGAAACAGTCAAATAAACGTATAAGTCCTCGTGGTATATTGGTTTAGATAAGATGGGTGGTCACTCTAAGTGATCGAGGAGTTCCTTGAACGCGGAAACGCATTCAGAGGTCCACTTGAAGTTGCGCTTCCCCTTTAGAAGTAAATTGAAGAAAGGAATGCACTTGTCGGTGGCCTTTGACATGAAACGACTTAGAGCGGCGACCTTTCCGTTTAGACTCTGAACATCTTTGACGTTTTCAGGGACTTGGATGTCCCGAATAGCTTGGATTTTCTCGGGATTGGCTTCGATGCCCCGGGCGTTGACGATGAAACCTAGGAACTATCCTAAGGCGACGCCAAAGGAGCATTTTAGAGGGTTAAGTTTCATGTCGCATTGGCGAAGGACAACTAACATTTCGGAGAGATCGTGGACGTGGTTGCTTGACGTTTTGGATTTGACTAGCATGTCGTCCACGTACACCTCCATGGATTTCCTGATTTGATTTTTGAAGAGGCGATTAACCATCCGCTGATAGGTGGCGCCGGCATTCTTGAGACCGAAAGGCATGACACGATAGCAGTAAAGCCCGCGGTCAGTTATGAAGGAAGTATCGTTCTGGTTGTAGGGATTCATCGGGATTTGGATGTAACCAAAATAGGCGCCCATGAAGGACAGCAAATGGTATCCGGCGGTCGAATTGACTAGCTGGTCAATTTTCAGGAGTGGGAAGCTGTCCTTGGGACATGCCTTGTTCAGATCTGAGAAGTCGATACACGTTTGCCATTTGCCATTGGACTTCTTGACTTGGATTGGATTGGATAACCATTTGGGGTAGTCGGCCTCGCGAATGAAGTTGTTGTTCAGAAGGCGATCTACCTCTTCTTCAAGTGCCTTGGATCTGTCAGGTCCTAGGTAGCGGCGCTTTTGTTTGACTGGTGGAATTCTAAGGTCTATTCTCAAAGAATGGCAGGCGATTGCCGGATCTATGCCTTTCATGTCAAAATGAGTCCAAGCGAATACATCTTGGTTAGCCTTCAAGAAGTCTACATGGTCGTCTCTGACTACCGAATGGAGGTCTGATTCTATCTTTAATACTTGTGATGGATCAGTGAGGCTAACGGGCGCATCTATGGTTGGATCGACCGGAGTCGGTATTTCCCATTTAGGTTCTTCGTCTTTCCTTGGATTGAGGTCATCGGAAAGACGGGAGTGGCATCTGAGCCATGGCTCAGACGCCGCTGGTTGCTATGCGGAGGCGGTTTTGACGCAAAAGGCCGTGGACACTGCTTTGCCCTTGTCCTTGTTGTGCGCGTTCTTTCATTCTATTGCAAAACATTCTCTAGCGCTGACTTGATCTCCTCTTACTGTACCGATCCCGTTTTCTATTGGAAATTTCATAAGGAGGGACCATGTTGATAGGCATACACGGAATTCTGTGAGGAATGCACGCCCAAGGAAGGCTTTGTATGATGAGGTGATATCGATGACCATGAAGGTGAGGATGCGGACCCGGCTCCGATCTCATGTGCCGAGTTCGACAGGTAGGTCGATGACTCCAACTGGACAGCTGGATGCCCCATTTAAGCCGTGGATTGTGGAGCGGCATGGTTTGAGATCTCTTTCTTCTAACTTCATTTGGTCGTAAGTGGTTTTGAAGATAATGTTGACCGAGCTTCCCGAGTCGACCAATATTTTTCAAACAGTTGCAGCGCCAATTTAGGCGGTGATTACCAAAGGATCGGTAGTTGGTATTTCAATCCCCGTGGACTCCCTCCCATTGAAGGTGATTTCATTCCGCATAGTTTTCCGGAGCTTGGCCAGGATAGAATCGTCGGGATCAGAGCAGGCCTCGTGAGTCGCATGCTTATAGGAGCCCACATATTCTTCCATTTTCCGGAAGCTGTTATGCGTGGGGTCTGGTCCTCCGCAAATGTTATTGATCACGATGCCCCGCCTGGCATTGGATGGCCCTGGGGCTGCCTTGGCGGCTGTTTGAGGAGTTGGCGCTGGAGGCTTTGGATTAGTTTCAGGGGGAAAAGGATCTTGGACGTACTTCTCTAGCCGCTTTTCGCGGATGAGTTTCTCGATTGCATCCCTTAGTTGGCGGCACTCGTTCGTGTTATGGCCGTACATGTCGTGATATCGGCAGTATTTTCCCAAGCTCTTCTCGGATTCTGTGGATTCCCTGACTCGGGGTTTCTTGTATGGCAGAGTGTTACACGACTCTAGATAGATAGTTTCAGGATTCTCATTTAGCAGGGTATAAGTCTCATAAGATTGGTAGGGACCGGGCTTCCTTGAATCCTCTTGCACCTGTTTAGTGCCTCGGCCACCTTGGCCCCCGGCGTTTAGCCTTTGCCTTAGGGGTGTTTCCCCCGCATTATAGTTAGAGGGGCCTCCCGCTTCTCGCCCCTTATGTTGGTTGCTAGCGGTACCTGCTTGAGGGATGTTGGGGCGACTAGTTTCGACGACGCGGTTGCACCTCGCTTCTTCTTAGCACAAGAACTGCCTCGCCTTCTCATAGACGGCGTCGAGGCTTTTCGGTTGCTTTCGGTCAATCTATGCCACAAACTCTGAAGTTGGTAGGATGCCTTTAACTAGTTGGAATAGTATAGTGCGCTGGTCCGGATCCTCGAACTCGGCGAGGGCACCGTTGAACCTAGAAAGGTAGCTCTTGAGTGACTCGGCAGGCCCTTTGTATAGGCTGGAAAGAGTGAGGGCGTTCTTCGGGGTCGGGATGCGCATTTGGAAATGCTTTACTAATTACGTGGCTAACTAGCCGAAGTTGTTGATGGAGTCAATCGGAAGGCGAGAAAACCACAACAGGGCGGTTCCTGAAAGGAAGACTAGATAGCATTTGCACTTGACTGGATCATCGCCTCGACTTGAGTCCATTTGCCACTCATGGCGGTTTAAGAAAGCACAAGGATCAGTGGTGCCGTCGTAGAGCGGCATCTGTGGCATGCTGAAACGTCGCAGTCATTCTGCTTCGTTGACTCTTCGGGTGAAAGGGTTGCGCCTAACGTGCGCTTCCCATGGTTCATGCACATTCCTTCGCATCTCCCTCATGATCCTTCAGACCATGTCGGGAAGGTAGGTTAGATGAGGGTCCGCCATCGGAGCCCATTGGTTTTGGCGTGGTTCCGGAGTTCGGGTGCGCGGACGACTTCTATGGTGGACATCTGCGCTGTTCTCTTCTGTGTCCTCGACATCTATAATGGGATCCGCGTACGCCTGTGGATGTAGGGCAGGGGCGCGTGGATCTTGTTCTGGATAGGTTCGGGCCGACATATTAGTTGGTTCGTTGTTCCGGCGGGCGGCCATTGGGTCATGTCGATGAGGAGGTTGGTTAGTAGGAGCGGGTTCGTCACCGATAATTAAACGAGAGTGGTCCGATTTTTGGTGCCCCCGCTATAGGTAACGGTGGTACGGTCGTCGTTACCATTGCCGTTGGCATACCCATTGCCGTTGTTGAGGGCATTTGTTCGGACGGCGACGTTGTTGATAAAACTAAATATCCTTCATTGGTGCGGGCCCCTTGACTCGGAAGAGAAAGTTTCCGATGTTGGTGGTCGGGGTCGAGCATTGTTCCGATCTAGTTGTAGTCGAGCGACGACGCGCTGACTTTCATTAAGTTGGCACATAAGGTCGATGTTATTCCTTAGCGCTTGATTAAGCTCGACGGCCGTGTTGTCATATTTTTCAATGACCGTCCGAAGTTGCGCTTGGGTTGCGGGCGCTTCAGGGTCCACAATAGGAGGTTCAGTTTCATTGGTAGCCGGGATATTTGCCGGGCAGGTGGATTAGATGGACCGGCCTCGGCGGCGGCTGATAAGCCGATTACTATGTTCTTTGACATTTTTACCATCGTACGCGGGCCCGACGGCAGGTTAGGCAAGGAACCTTAAGTTCGTCGAAGTCAAGATGGTAAGGTGCAAGAAAGACGCAATGTCCGAGTTTTCTCAGTGAAAGCACCAAATGTTGAGGACCAAAAATGTCGCAAACACCAAAGATTCCTTATTACTAGGAATTAATAATATGGTCGCATAGACAAGACATATTATAGAACATAAAATAAAATATAAGCGGTAAATGACTCAAAGAATTTATAGTGGTTCGGCCTTAGTGAAGGCCTACGTCCACTTTGAAGAGTTGTAGAGATTTTATTAATCACTAGAAAGATTACAAGGTTGAGGTACTCTCATTACATTCGTTGACTGTGTCATATGGAGCTATAATAGTCATATTTGCAAGAAATAGTAAAGTGGGCAAGTTTGCCCTTCTTCTTCCTCAAAGAGGAGATGCCATTAATGAAGCTTTATAGAGGTCTCAAAGCCTAAGAATCTCTCCCTTTTGAAGTGTGAAGTAGGGGGGTATTTATAGGATGTGGTTAGATAAGGGTTAGGTAGGAGTAGGTAGAAATGGGGACCATCTACAAGAAATTCGCGCCTCCAAGTTTCGGCCTTGGAAAATTAGTACCTGGGTGAGGTGCGAAATTTTGCACCTTCTAAGTGCGAAATTTCGCACCTCCAAGTACGAAATTTTGTACCTACCAGGTACGAAATTTCGTACTTGCCAGGTAGGAAATTTCGTACCTTGGAGATACGAAATTTCGTCCCTTCGAGGTACGAAATTTCGTGCCTTCAAGGTACGAAATTTTGCACCTTGGAGGTACGAAATTTCGCACCTTGGCAGGTGCAAAGGCTGTTTTTTGGGGAAGATGTTGTGAGGTTTGTCGGCGCGACTCCCTTCGGCCTTTTCTCCTGTATTTCCTGTGTTTCGCCCTTGGCCTTGGCTTCACGCGATGAGTTGAGTCGAGCGTGTTTTGAGTACTTTTGGTAAACAGACCAAAAGGCTAGTTAACAGAGCCCGAAAGAGGTCGTCTGATAGGAGTTTCGGGCCATTCTTTGTTTGTGATGTGATTTCAGCCATGTCGTTTCCTGTCTTCTGACGATGTTCTCAAAACTTGAACATATTGTTAGCCAGAGATTTCACGTTTGACAGCTTTGATGGAAATGCGTGTCAACATTTTTGGCGCGCCAGGTGGGGGGCCCACGAGCCAAAGGGGCGAGACAAGGGGGCGAGCCAAAGGGGGCAAGCCGATCCACGTCCCTGGAATCTATGTCTCCAATGCTTCGTCCAATCGATTTCCGATCGACACCAAATTACACCCTTTCGCGGAAACAGGCATAACTTCCAAACCGTAAGTTCGTTATAGCCAAACAAAAGCTATACATGAAGCTAACTCCGAGAGCTACAAGAGTTACGGAGCCGAGCTCCGCAATTGCTATTTTCGGGCCCAAAAGAGATCGTACGATAGGAGTTTCCTGTCTTCTGACGATGTTCTCAATACTTGAACGTACTGTTAGCCAGAGATTTCAAATGTGATGGCTTTGACTGAAAAGAATGTTAACATTTTTGGCGTGCCAGGTTGATGCTCTATGAGCCAAAGGGGGCGAGCCGGTCTTAATCCACAAGGCTCTGCTTTTCAATAAAAGCCTTGATCATATGCATCTTAGCATGCCACCTTATCAGACCATACTATATCATTAATCATCTACCAATATATAACAGGGTGTTAAGCAAGAGAATAAATTCTCCGCTACCAAAAGCTATATAATAAACAGAGATCAGCGAATACAATATAAAGGAATACAATGTCAGACACACAATCCATTTATCAGTCCGTTCTGGGTCTGAACGAAACCATATCCGGTAGATCTCCAAATACGTCTGAATGATCACCAATTTTCCCTTATCTTTGGTGTACGGTCCAATCAAGATATCAATAATCATCCATTCGATATGGAAATTTCCCGGTCTTCAATAACCGTCTTCATCATCGACCTTCAATCGTCGTATGAATTATTCAGAATAGGTTAAACCCGGTCTTTCTGAATAATTTGCGCAATTTGAAATCATGTGCTTTAAAACACAACCAACGCCTCATTCCAGTCAAGAGTATTCTTTGATTATAATTTAAACCAAATTAAGGTTTATTCAACTAGTCGGGATTAACGTCATACCGAAGTAATCATTTATTAATATCCCATTCCCAACCTATACAACCCATGGAGTAAAAATGGTGGTACTCCATATCTAACACCCAATGGGTTACGATAAACTTAATTATCGTTTTATCGTTCAAATCTAATTAAACATTTAACTATCGCTGGGATTAAAACTGGTGGTACCCCATTATCGTTCATTTCTTAAATTAAGTAAATTTAATTACTTTTATCCTCACTCAATCCAATTAAAGATTTATTAAAACTATATTTAGCTTTAATCTTCAAGAATCATTATTTAATGCTTATTTAACTTTCAAGAAATAATCTTGCCTTTAACTGGGTTAAAGAACAAATGTTGCTTAAAAACATCGTTCACAATAAACCCAAAATCATATTCCAATTTAATAGATTAAATTGAAAATTTCTCTTTAGAATATTTCGTTAAATCTTAATTAAAAGATTTATGAATTACCAATCTAAATTTCACTGTCAATCGGGTTTTAAGAACTAATATCATTTAAAAACATTGTTCACAATCAAACCAAAAGTCAGTTTCACTTAATTTTCAATTATGTTTAATAATTGGAAATCTTATTTAAATCTTAATTAAAAGATTTATTCTTTCTCAAATGGGTTTAAGAACAGTGTTATTTAAGACACTATTCACGACAAACCGAAATTCTAATCAAATATTAAATATCATGCTTTGAATAGAAATTATATCGATTTATGTTCAATATCAAATTCTGAAAACTAACGTATACCAAATGGGGAATACCGATATTAATATCTTCCAAATTCCCACAATAATATCCGTATAATCACAGAATCCAATACTGAAATAATCCGAAGGTTATTTCCATTCAAATCCATTCCAATATATGGAATGGAAAATCTTGGCTTTATTAAAACCATTTAAATCCTTTTGTTTATTTTAATTAATTTATTAAAATAAATAAATCACTAATTCTGATAAATATGTCTTTCATCTTTATAAACATGGAATTTTTCATCAAAAATCCCTTTAAAACATTTATTATGATTTTACATAATTTCCGTATTTTTAATAATTTTATTATCGCTCGTACAATCGGTTTCCAATAACGGCCATCGGACTGCACTTACAACGACCTTCTCTGAAATTGATTTGGACATATCTCCAAATCTAACCGTCAGATTTCAAATCTCTTATATTCATTGGAAAGCTCTTTTCGATACGAACTGAACGGTTCCGGTTTTAGGAGAATCCGACGGTCGGATATCCCATTACGCCCATTTAAAGTTAATGGTCGAAATTCACGAACGGTCGCTGCTCGGCGCGTTCCATTCAGGCCATTAGATATATATATATATATATCATCGATTTCTATTTAAAATGTATTTTATAAATTCATTTTAAAACAATTCCAACTTTATTTTTAGTTTTAAATCCAAATTGAATATTCTATCTATTGTCATATTAAAATAATATTATTTCCAAAATATTAATTTTGAAATTAGCTCTTTTAATATTCCGTACAAAATGGATAAAATAAATCGATAAATACGTTCGAGTTAAAATGGCGTTTCCATTTAAAATAGATTAAATAGACCAATTCATTATCTTATTCATTTATATTTTATACCAGGCCAGACCTCCCAAATTAAGCCTGCGACTTGTGGATGCTGGATATGCCGGTTGGTTCCGGACAGACATATCATACAAGTTGGGCTTTGCCTCGTGTCATGGCCCATTTCGTATTTGCGCACTTGGACCCCTCACATTAGGCCCAACATTTATGGTTGCTGGATATGCTGGTTGGGCCCGGGCAGACTTCTACCACAAATGTGTTGTATATAACGGTGTTGTATACACAATTATATGATTTTTGTTTGATGATAACAACCAAATATATATATATAATTATAAATGTGTTTGTTATTGTACTGTTCTATATATACATCACATACATGAATATAATATTTATATTTAAATAGAATACGACTGTACAGTCATTCATATATTCATACAGTATTGTATTTAAATATAATATTATATTTAAAACATTCAAACAGTACATCTATTTTAACTCCACTATTAAATCACTTCACATATTTGTACTTATAAATAAACAACATAGAATAGACAAGTCTGTTTGACAACAATGAAATAATATTTTATTTCAAACAGATTGTGTTTATTACAAATAATCAGTACAATCACTTTTTCATATACATTAACTTCTCACTATAACACTCATACATTCACTTAGTTTGCATTTCATTTACACAGATTCGTATATATTTACACAGACACACTGACACTCTTCTTATTTTCACTGTTACATACACTGTTCTTGTTTTCTGTTTTCTGTCTTCACAGCTTACAAGTCAGTCCAGTCTTCACAGCCAGTCCAGTCTTCATGTCTGTCATACAAATGAACACACACACAGTACACTGCAATAGAAATAATACTGAATACATGTGAATAAAATTTTTATTTTTAAAATTTTATTCGCCTCAGTTTTCTGGTGTGTTTCTCATCATTTTTCTGACTTGATCTGATTTGTTAATCCGACTGTGTCTAGACAGTATATAGTACAGGGACAAGAAAAAATTCGTCTGTTGGCTGCATATACACACGTGTATACACGTGTGCACTGCCTCGCCAATCAAAATGTAGTGAGCAACTGAGGAGCAGCCGTGATGACCAACTCAACTCAGTGTATACTCAACTAACATTAATAGTCAACAGCAAGTACACAGTGTCGAGCTCAATGTCATAAGCAAGCGTACAAGCCAACAATGAAAAAGTCAAAGATCAAATCAAGAAAATGCAAAATCATTCTTATATATATATATAAATATACATATATATGAATATATGTATATACATATGAAGCAGCATAAAATCAAGACAATAGTGTCAAGGCAGCATTCTCTTGGATGAAAAATTTCAGATTCAAGAAAGTGCAGCAGATTCACATGGAGTATGTCAAAATTGGTCGAGCCAAAACCAAACTGTTTTCGAGTGCAAAAGTTACTTTCAGTAATACATGTGAACAGCCAACAAATATGGATTGCTCAAGTAAACACAGCAATGGTCAAGCAACACAAGTGCACAGGTTCATAGCAGGTTCAAATGACATGTATGAATGATGAATTGAAAATGCATATATACAGTAGCTATGGTGTACACTACATGGAGGAATGAGTTAAATGATTTCAGCATGAAGTTTTTGAACTCAAGTACATGCAAATGCAACTGGAATGATCAACTAGTGCCGAGGCATTTGACAGCATAGCAGGTGGGATCAACTCATGTTCAATAAGGAGTGCATATACATCAGAATTTACAAGTATAGCAGATGTAAATGGGAACACAAAGTGCATGCACAAATGTGTGTGTTGTTATCACTGAGAAAGAATTGTGTGGAGCCTTATTTCCAGAATCACTTTCCAGTTTTAACAAAGCAACAAAGCTCATGAAGAAGAAATCTCTCCAGAAATTAGCAATCAATTGGAAATGAATTCTCAAAGCGTCTAGGCAACATTGTTTTCCAGATATGTCACAAGTTTTTTCAATAAAGGAAACCAGCATTCAGAATTAAATCTAACAATTCATTTTTGGCAAGAAATCAATGCAGAAATTTTTTTTTCACATGAATCACGCAATGGGTATATCTCTGGAAAACTTGCATTATGATTAAAGAGGCCAAGGACTTGTTTCCAGATTTCATTTATATAGTTATGACAAGATTTCAAATTCAAGGCAGCAGATATTTTCCAGAGAACACGCAAGTTCTTTGAATTAATTCCAGAAAATCACATGAAGAATATTTGGCAAGTTTTTTAAATGCAAAATCTTTCCAGAGCATCAGTTCGAATCAGGCAACAAAAGGGGCAAAATCATTCAAAGCCGTGACTGCCAAAAAGAGGCAAATTCGAGCAATCAAGAGTGGTATTTCAGGAAACAAATCAATTTGTATTCAATACTTTTCCAGCAAATTCGTCAAGGCAAGAATTCCAGGAATCATATTCTTCAAATCAATCAAGGCCGTGGAGCATAAACAGGAAATCAAATCGCAAGGGGGCCACAAACATTAAAGCCAATTTATCAAGAATTTCAAAAAGGGAAATACCACAATTTCAGATCGAAGTCATATATGAAATCAGTGATTTAGGGTTTTCTATTTTTACCCTATTTAGTCACACCAATTCATCACTGGCAGAGGATCGAAAAACCCACAAAATAATTTCAAGGAAATCAAAGAAAAATCCAGAAAACTCACATCAGTTTTCAATCGCAGAACCAAAACCTCAAATTGGTGACAAGAGAGAGAACCAACCATCATTCGATTCGAACTTCAGAGATCAATTCCAGAAACAACCTATTGATTTTTGGGATAAAGGAAACCCTAGAGTTTCTCACAGCCGCCATTTTTAATTTCCAGAACAAAAGAGAGAAAGGGATCAGACAAAACAAAAGAGAGTGCACCGATTATACAAAGGGGCCGGCCAACACAAATATAAAAGGGGATGACCCCTTTTTATTTTAACTCCTAAAGGGTTTTTCTTGAGTTTGGTTTTAAAATTTGTATTGTTTAATTTGCTTTGTAAAAATCATCTGAACAGTTTTCTAGTGTCTGTATAAACTAGAGTGAAACAGTCAGGGTATTGACTGTCAGTTTCAGAGTCTGTAAAATTCTGAGTTACGTGTTACGGGTCTGTAATATGGGGAAATCTGATCGAGGGGATATCGGTCAGTCTACGGTTTTGAGTGTAGGGTTAGGACAGGAGCAGGCGCTGTGAGTGTACATGGTCTTGTATGCGGGATCTGTTTATAACACCTAGTAGAAACCTTAGGAATGCAGCAGTAGGCAGGGTTTTGCCGAAGTTGGGTATATCTGTGTGTGATTTATTTTCTGCACTTTTATTTCTGCTGCATTCTGTGATCTGTTTATTATTTTAATATCCTGTCAGTTTTTCAATTCAGTTTAAACACTATGATAAACCCTATTCACCCCCCCCCCTCTAGGGTTAATCTAGATCCAACATTTGTTATCAGAGCAGGTTATTTCATTAACTCTAGAGATGGTGTTCCCTAGTTGTCAACCGATAGAGAGTCAGTCCAGTTCATCTTCAACAATTTTCGATGGAACAGATTTTTTAATCTTGAAATCCAAAATGGAATTTTATTTAAAATCTGTTAATATTAAATGTTGGGATGTTATTATCAATGGGTACGATAGGGTAGATAAAGTTTTTAATTCTCGTGCTACACATATTCTATATTCCTATCTTGATGATGATCAATACTGTCTGATTTCCCATTGTTTAACTGCGCAGGAAATCTGGGATACTCTCAATACGAAGTATGGAAAATCTGACAACAGCTCAAAACCCCAGAATGTCAACTCAGATTCAGAATTTTGTTTAACAGGATTTACAAATGAAAATTCAGAAGGATCAGATGATGGAGAATCAACAGATGCTGAAGCTGAAAATTTCTCATACGAAGATTTGGTTTACATGTGTCTTGATTTAACAAAATCTGTTGATAAACTCCAAATGAAAAATAAGTCTCTGAAATCTAAGAATTTTGAGTTGACCAGCAAAATTGATGATTTGGAATCACAACTTGAATATGTTAAAAATTCTTCAAATTAAGTTTGCAAAAATTGTTTGAAATTGAAAACCAACCTTGTTCATCTCAATAAAAATATTCAAAAGTTTGAAGATGAAATTTTGATCTTAAATGAGAACAAGACTGAGCTATCAAATTTAAACAACCTTCCGCAAAAAGAATTTGAAAATTTTAAAACAGATATATATTCCAAATTTGAGATTGCGGAAAATGAAAATTTGGTGAGAAGTGATTTGATTTTGAAAGAACTTGAAAAAGAGATTGAAAAATCCAAGATTTTTGAGTCTGAAAAACAAAAACGATTTGAATTTGAAATCTCGGAATCTCAAGCCAAAATTAGATTGCTTGAAAATGAGAATCTGGTTTTAAAACAGACCAATGCTGAACAGATGATCGCTATAAATAATTGCTCAAATTTATTAAAAGAAAATGGCGATCAAAAATCCAAAATTCAACGATTAGAATCCACTTTGGATAAATTTTCTAATGGGGAAAAATCATTGAATATGTTGTTACAAAACCAAGTTTCTATTGGAAATAAATCGGGTCTTGGCTTCGGAAAAAATGATGTTCTTGGAAAAACAAATGAGTTTGAAAAACGGAATTCAATTGGTTTTAAAAATCCTTCAAATCACTTTGGAAATGTTTGTTTTGAAAATTTGAACTCTGACATTCTCAAAGGATTCTTAAATCAAAAACGTGATGTGATTTTGATTGATAACAAATCATTTAAACAATCTTGGACCCCAAATAAAAATAAAACGGCTTCGACTAAATTCAAACAGATTTGGGTCCCGAAAGGTACAAAGGTAGATTCGAATGGTTTGTTATATAAACGAGTTTGGGTACCAAAACAAATGAATACAACTGTGAGTGGTTTTACTAATTTTGTTCGACCACTTGATCATCTCAATCATTAGGTACCAAAGGAGGCTGAGGAACAACTGTGCTGAAAAGAGAAACTGATTCAAACTGCTTCACATCATTGAATCATCTACTGTTCCTTAGCCAAGTCTGATGAGTTAGAGATCCACAACGTCTTCTGTGAATCAGGTATGATTTCTAACCTCATCCTTGTAAAAAAAAAATTCTCATTATTTATTTCTGCTTCTTCTACCCCTTTCTATTTTATTTTCTTCTATTTTTTTTTATTTGATTTGTCACTGCCATATCTCTTTGTTTATTCTGTGCTTTTTAAACTTCCAATTGCAGTTCTCATGATTTTCTGGAAATTCATTTTATTTGAATAAAACTCTCTTGTTTATAATCATTTCCAGATTCTGAATTTAATCTTGTAATTATCTGCAATTGTTTAGTAGTTTATTTTATTCTTGAATTCGTAACAGTGCTGAAGCATTCATGTCATATCTTGAACACTGTTAATTTGAATTCTAAATTTTTTGAAGATCTGAATATTTAATGAAATTTCACACACCTTTGCTGTTCTGAGTTTATTCTAATTAATTTTAGAAAAGCTAAAAATATTATACTCATTACTGCACTCTATTATTTATCAGTTGTGATAATTTCATTGATTTTCGGATTGGCTTGAATCAGTGATACATCCTGAATTCCATCTTTATTCATGATCATTATGGTTAGAATATGTCTGTTTGAAATCATCTAAAATTCCTGATATTTTGAATATCACACACCTCTTGAATTTGAAATAATCAATCTTGTGTGAATAATTCATTATATCTCAAACTTGACATTGATTCAAGTGATTTCAAATAAATTATTTATTTATGGATCGTGAATATCTCTTAATTATTTGATGTAAATGATCTGAAATCATTCTTATAAATTTTGTGAAAAATTCCTTTGAAAATCTGATCTTGAAATTCACTCCTATTTCATGATTATTTGATCTAATTATTTGTTTGTTTAAAATCATTTGAAATTATTGATTTATTGAATCTCACACATATCTCAAATCAAAAATTTATAATCTGGTGTGATTGATTCATTAAATTCTGATATTTTCATATTTCTCAAATGATTTCAAGTAAACAGTATTTTAATCATTAGATCATGAATCATCATATGTGGCCATCATCTTGACAAGTATGATTTGAAACTATGTTCTGTGTTGCTCTGATACTGTCTTGAAAAATGTTTGTTCTGGAATCACATGCTTGCTGCTCTGATACATGTGCATAATCTACTATCTGTCTGTTTGGGCTTGATACTTAATGGTTCTTTTGTCTATGAGATTATTGTTTAGTATCATGTTAAAATTCCTTGTAAATAGAGACACGAAGTGGTATCAGAAGCGCCTTATATTTGTTTCACCCATCTGTACTGAGATTCAAATTTTCACCTTGTATAGATCCATACATTTTTTTTGCCTTATACAAATAAATGTGCTAAATTTGTCTGGCTGGGTTTGGGTCTAAATTTCTTTAGCCTGAGATGTCCATGATAGTCCATCAGGGTGTAATTAAATTCCTCGATAAGCGAGAACATTTGGTATCAGTCTTTTTCACTCATCGGTTTTTTTTGAATTATCACCCTGTATAGGTTCAAATTTTTTTAATCTGTTTAATTTCTTCTTGTAATTGTTTTTCGATTTTAAAATTATTTATTTTTTATTCATTCAGAAATTGAAATCAATATCCAATTTGTGTTGTGTTTATAATTCATCAAAATTATTATCAGTTTTTGAAATTGTGATGAATTGTGACTGCAGTGTATTTCACAACAAGAGGAGATTTTATTTGGATTTTCATGATGGTTGAATATTAATTATAATATCTTTGAACGGGCAAATATTCACGACCATCTCCTTTTTCTATCACCCGTCTGCAATCCATCATGATTTTATATTAATATGGAGAGTTTATTTTTTTTAAGAAAAATTATCTTGTTTTTAAAACAGTGAAAATTATTTGTGATAGAAATGGGACTATATTAGTATTCAGAATTAGTGATAATTGAAAATTATCAATAATCCCAGCACAGTCGAGCTTTTCTCATAATATAATTAATTTAGAAATTTATTTCACAGTCCATTTCTGTACCTACCACATTTCTATCATCCATATTGGTTTCGTATACCAAGGAGTTTTTTCCTTTATAGTGCTGAAAATAATAAATATAATTAATATATAAGAGTGTTTCTAACCTCATTTAAAAATCCAAGCTCTGGTTATGCATGGTTATGAGACGTCTTATAATTTAAGCTGCGACTAATCCCATTTAAAAATCCAAGCTCTGTTTATGCGTGGTCAGTGTGCTCTTAAAAAAAATTGAAATAAAGTGCTAAAAATAGAAATAATTTTGAAATTCTCCTCTGAGTATAAAAATAGGCCTATCAATCCATCTTCTAGTATGTGAAATGTGTTAAAATTTTATGACGTATTATGATTTGTTGATTGACAGGTATTGGGATTTGAGGTTATTCGATTTTCTCACTTAAGTTGAATTATTAATTATTGTCCAAATCCATCACTGTTTTTGTGCTTTATTTTTACAAAAATCCTTAGAAAATAATCAGAAATGAATTGTTTTTTAAACTCTCTCCATTTTATGTAAAATTCATCGTAATCCGTCATTCTCTACAATATGAAATATTTCACCTGTTCTTAGAACATTATGATTTTTGTTTGATTGATTGAGATTTATGATGATCGTTCTTCCTCTTATGTTGAATTATATTTTTTAGTCAATTTTCATCTATATTTTAAATTCTAAATCCTTTTGATGATAACAAAAGGGGGAGAATGGATTGAGATTTTGATTTATGAGTGAATATTTTATAAATATTTTTAATTTCGAAAATTCGATTTTGATTTATGAGTGAATATTTTATAAATATTTTTAATTTTGAAAATTCAGTCAATTTTCATTTTTTCACTCATGCACAATTATAGGGGGAGTTTCTGCTGAAGGGGGAGCAGTCAAATAGGGGGAGTTATGTTCTTCCCAGTCAAACACATTTACTATTTTCAAAATCTTCATATTTGTTTGTCATCATCAAAAGGGGGAGATTGTTGTATATAACGGTGTTGTATACACAATTATATGATTTTTGTTTGATGATAACAACCAAATATATATATATATAATTATAAATGTGTTTGTTATTGTACTGTTCTATATATACATCACATACATGAATATAATATTTATATTTAAATAGAATACGACTGTACAGTCATTCATATATTCATACAGTATTGTATTTAAATATAATATTATATTTAAAACATTCAAACAGTACATCTATTTTAACTCCACTATTAAATCACTTCACATATTTGTACTTATAAATAAACATCATAGAATAGACAAGTCTGTTTGACAACAATGAAATAATATTTTATTTCAAACAGATTGTGTTTATTACAAATAATCAGTACAATCACTTTTTCATATACATTAACTTCTCACTATAACACTCATACATTCACTTAGTTTGCATTTCATTTACACAGATTCGTATATATTTACACAGACACACTGACACTCTTCTTATTTTCACTGTTACATACACTGTTCTTGTTTTCTGTCTTCTGTCTTCACAGCTTACAAGTCAGTCCAGTCTTCACAGCCAGTCCAGTCTTCATGCCTGTCATACAAATGAACACACACACAGTACACTGCAATAGAAATAATACTGAATACATGTGAATAAAATTTTTATTTTTAAAATTTTATTTGCCTCAGTTTTCTGGTGTGTTTCTCATCATTTTTCTAACTTGATCTGATTTGTTAATCCGACTGTGTCTAGACAGTATATAGTACAGGGACAAGAAAAAATTCGTCTGTTGGCTGCATATACACACGTGTATACACGTGTGCACTGCCTCGCCAATCAGAATGTAGTGAGCAACTGAGGAGCAGCCGTGATGACCAACTCAACTCAGTGTATACTCAACTAACATTAATAGTCAACAACAAGTACACAGTGTCGAGCTCAATGTCATAAGCAAGCGTACAAGCCAACAATGAAAAAGTCAAAGATCAAATCAAGAAAATGCAAAATCATTCTTATATATATATACACATATATGAATATATGTATATACAGATGAAGCAGCATAAAATCAAGACAATAGTGTCAAGGCAGCATTCTCTTGGATGAAAAATTTCAGATTCAAGAAAGTGCAGCAAATTCACATGGAGTATGTCAAAATTGGTCGAGCCAAAACCAAACTGTTTTCGAGTGCAAAAGTTACTTTCAGTAATACATGTGAACAGCCAACCAATATGGATTGCTCCAGTAAACACAGCAATGGTCAAGCTACACAAGTGCACAGGTTCATAGCAGGTTCAAATGACATGTATGAATGATGAATTGAAAATGCATATATACAGTAGCTATGGTGTACACTACATGGAGCAATGAGTTAAATGATTTCAGCATGAAGTTTTTGAACTCAAGTACACGCAAATGCAACTGGAATGATCAACTAGTGCCGAGGCATTTGACAGCATAGCAGGTGGGATCAACTCATGTTCAATAAGGAGTGCATATACATCAGAATTTACAAGTATAGCAGATGTAAATGGGAACACAAAGTGCATGCACAAATGTGTGTGTTGTTATCACTGAGAAAGAATTGTGTGGAGCCTTATTTCCAGAATCACTTTCCAGTTTTAACAAAGCAACAAAGCTCATGAAGAAGAAATCTCTCCAGAAATTAGCAATCAATTGGAAATGAATTCTCAAAGTGTCTAGGCAACATTGTTTTCCAGATATGTCACAAGTTTTTTCAATAAAGGAAACCAGCATTCAGAATTAAATCTAACAATTCATTTTTGGCAAGAAATCAATGCAGAATTTTTTTTTCCACATGAATCACGCAATGGGTATATCTCTGGAAAACTTGCATTATGATTAAAGAGGCCAAGGACTTGTTTCCAGATTTCATTTATATAGTTATGACAAGATTTCAAATTCAAGGCAGCAGATATTTTCCAGAGAACACGCAAGTTCTTTGAATTAATTCCAGAAAATCACATGAAGAATATTTGGCAAGTTTTTTAAGTGCAAAATCTTTCC
Organism: Allium sativum; assembly: GCA_030737875.1. Classification (NCBI taxonomy): domain Eukaryota; kingdom Viridiplantae; phylum Streptophyta; class Magnoliopsida; order Asparagales; family Amaryllidaceae; genus Allium; species Allium sativum. The sequence continues at coordinate 192,773,962 of CM060920.1, forward strand.
AGAGCATCAGTTCGAATCAGGCAACAAAAGGGGCAAAATCATTCAAAGCCGTGACTGCCAAAAAGAGGCAAATTCGAGCAATCAAGAGTGGTATTTCAGGAAACAAATCAATTTGTATTCAATACTTTTCCAGCAAATTCGTCAAGGCAAGAATTCCAGGAATCATATTCTTCAAATCAATCAAGGCCGTGGAGCATAAACAGGAAATCAAATCGCAAGGGGGGCACAAACATTAAAGCCAATTTATCAAGAATTTCAAAAAGGGAAAAACCGCAATTTCAGATCGAAGTCATATATGAAATCAGTGATTTAGGGTTTTCTATTTTTACCTATTTAGTCACGCCAATTCATCACTGGCAGAGGATCGAAAAACCCACAAAATAATTTCAAGGAAATCAAAGAAAAATCCAGAAAACTCACATCGGTTTTCAATCGCAGAACCAAAACCTCAAATTGGTGACAAGAGAGAGAACCAACCATCATTCGATTCGAACTTCAGAGATCAATTCCAGAAACAACCTATTGATTTTTGGGATAAAGGAAACCCTAGAGTTTCTCACAGCCGCCATTTTTAATTTCCAGAACAAAAGAGAGAAAGGGATCAGACAAAACAAAAGAGAGTGCACCGATTATACAAAGGGGCCGGCCAACACAAATATAAAAGGGGATGACCCCTTTTTATTTTAACTCCTAAAGGGTTTTTCTTGAGTTTGGTTTTAAAATTTGTATTGTTTAATTTGCTTTGTAAAAATCATCTGAACAGTTTTCTAGTGTCTGTATAAACTAGAGTGAAACAGTCAGGGTATTGACTGTCAGTTTCAGAGTCTGTAAAATTCTGAGTTACGTGTTACGGGTCTGTAATACGGGGAAATCTGATCGAGGGGATATCGGTCAATCTACGGTTTTGAGTGTAGGGTTAGGACAGGAGCAGGCGCTGCGAGTGTACATGGTCTTGTATGCGGGATCTGTTTATAACACCTAGTAGAAACCTTAGGAATGCAGCAGTAGGCAGGGTTTTGCCGAAGCAGGGTATATCTGTGTGTGATTTATTTTCTGCACTTTTATTTCTGCTGCATTCTGTGACCTGTTTATTATTTTAATATCCTGTCAGTTTTTCAATTCAGTTTAAAAACTGTGATAAACCCTATTCACCCTCCCTCTAGGGTTAATCTAGATCCAACAAAATGTAACCTAACCTCGTGTCTAAGTACAATTATAATTAATTTACTGAAAAAGTTATTTTAAAATATTCTTTATATTAAAATAGCTTAATTTTGGAATACCCTTTATTTCAAAATATACTTTATATTAAAATATTTCCCTATTAAAAATGATCTTTATTTTACATTGTCGTTTCTTTTATAGAATCTTTTATTTCCAAATATTCTAACTTACCATTCAATAATTAATAAAAATTGAACTTTTCATACTATTATAATAATATAATAATAACCTTTTCAAAGCGTTTCATCTTGACATCAAATCTTCTAATTTCAACACATTGACAATAAACTGTGATCTCTTTTAAGTCTAATTCTTTATTGTCTTTTTAACAATAAAAGTATAATCTCTTCAGTTCAAACTTTTGATTGTAACATTTTGACAATACAACAATAATCTTTTTAATTTAAAACATCAAAACCATAATTTAATTCTTTTAACGGAACATTGTATTAAAATATTCTTTTAATTCTAAAATTGGAATGAGACCAAACCATCACCATATAATTTTAATTATATGGATTTCAAATATCGCATTAATTCCATAATAACGTTAAAAGATTCAACAACAGCCAGAGTGCAATTTAAACTAATCACAAGGGCAATGTGTAGTCAAAATATCAACCCAAGACCCGTGTGGGGTATCAACCAACACAAATTAAAATAATATATCATTAATTGTGCTCTTGGACGACGTGTGAAAATTTATCGTCCAATCAACATAAACAAGTCAGGCAACTTGTAAATGGCAGTGTAAACATGTTTTAAATATCATAAATGCCATAACAATATGTTACTTACTTCAAATCTCAAACAAATCAAAATAGTCATTCAAACCAATATTTATCCATCAAAAAACATTTGCATCACATATAATTTATTTACTTTTAATTATAAAAATAAATAACTTTTCGATAATTCAGTGAGAAAGAGTTCTCACCTTTTCCGGACTTTAAATTGACGGTTCAGGCCCAATTTTGGTCCAAAATCCAACATGCTCTAAAATTGACAAAATTGATGTCTACGCGAAGCTTTCGACACCACGATCGCAACAAATCCTGTTTTGAGTCATTTCGAGTCCGTATCAACAAGATATGAATTTTCGAAGTTTGTAACAATTAAATTATTATACTAAATTATGAAAATTACCCAAAATTTCAACTTGCTCAGAATTTAACGTAGTTAGTGTCATTGTTAAGATCTCGTCGCTACGATTGCAGTGGATCTGAAATTGTCAGATTCAGAATTCGTATGAGAGAGATATACAATTTCCAAGTTTGAATTACAAAATTACCCCAAATCTCGGTCAAACAACCCCTCGCCACATTTGACCGCACTTTTCTCCCTCCTACTACCTCCGATTGACCTGAAACCACCGCCATCCTCTTCCTCTTCGAGAGGCGCACCGACGCTCCAAGCCGCCGCCGCCGTTGATGCTCTGATCGCCGGAATTTTGCCAGAAAGCGAAATTCGTCTCGCGGGCCCCAGAGGCCGCCACCATCCACCAAAAAATCTGAAAACATTACAGTAGCTAGATCTCACGAAGTTGAAGAACTTTCCCTCAGGTGCCATCACCTGATTCTTCCCCGATCGACGGGAAAAAATCATTTTGTTTTCTGTTCTCAGCTTTTTTGTTGCTTTGCTTCAGGTCGGTTTTTCTCGATTCCGTGCCCTTCCTTCGACTTTCAGACGAAATGAACAAAGGCAAAGTTGTTCTTTTATGTCTTGGCTACATTTTCTCCAACTGGGCCATCGCCTAATTCTCGATGGTTTGTGAGTTATACTCCAAAATCCAAAATCAGTTTTCTGTGTTCAAACTCAGATTCGAGCGAATCCGTGCGACGATATGTCTTGAATTTTTCGTGGTAGATAGAGGATAAGAAGATGAACAAAACCCAGAAAGGGTTTAATTTAATTCTATTCTGATTTGGAGATATAAATTGTTGAATATTCGGGGTGTTTTGTGTAAAGAAATTTTAGTGGAGAAAGGAGCCGCCATTGAAGAAATGAAGATGAAGGATTAGGTTTAGAAAAGGGTTATGGGCTGTTAATGATATATTATATAGGCATAGGTAAATTTTAATTAAGTCCTTGTTTAATTTAACCCCTTTTTATTAATTACTTTTGTGTTATTAATGTCTTCAAATTTTAGTCCGTTTTATTGTTGTAAAGACCGTACGAATGCATACATTATCCAAATTTGCTGAAAATTGGAAAATAACTATTTCTCGACGATACAAATCCAAAGAAACTGGTTTCGTTAAATTCCGAGTTAGTATGAATTGTTTATGAATTCTTAAAGTTTGAAAATTGACCATTTTCACTAAAAAAATAATAACGCCCACAAACTGACTCTAAAAATTACAGAAAAATTATTTCTAGCTTTGTTTTGACGATAGAGTCCCAACGAAGCTAATTTCGTTGAATTTGAAGACCGTTTGAAAAATGGCTATTTTTAAGGCGTAAATAAATTATATTAAAAATACATATAGAAATAAATAAATTTCGAATCTCGAAATATATCAGTGTTTATACTTTTTCAGTGCAGAAACATCATTTTGAACACAATGGAAGAGGTTTCGAGTCCAAATTCATTCGTATGTAAAAAGTAGCGTTTTGGGTCCTATATATAAATTCCATAGCGTTTTCCTGAGATTTTGAATTGGACATAACTTTTGATTCCCGCAATGAAATTTCAATATTTCGGATTCGTTGGAAAGATATTTTTAAATAGAATCTAAAATTTTTGGTTTCGCTAAAATCCGATTTATTTTGCATCCTGTACAGTCAGTCAAAGTTAAAATTTAAAATTTAAAACTACTGTGCTATTTCTAACTCCTTTTATAATTTAAATAAAATCTATTCATTTTAACTTCGATTAAAATAAATTTATAGTTGTTATTATACAAAATAAATTATTTTAAACATTCAAAAACCAATAAATTAACTAAAATAAAAAAATTAAATTTGCCCCAAAATTCCAGGTCGTTACATAACATGTCTCTAGTCTGCTCGTTTAGGAGCACCCAGAGTAATAAGAAGAGACATAAAACTCTAGGTCAAACAAAAGTCTGGTATTAGCGATAAGCAACAAAACAGAACAATAACAGGTATAATCCAATCATACCTGAATCTGGACCTACAACCAAAGAGTTAGCAATACATACCGTACAATACTCTAAGGTGCCACTAACGTATGGTGTAAGAAATACGGGAGTGGGGGTGTGCATGTCATAGTGATGTCAAACAATCAACCAAAGCAATTATCCTCACATCCCTCACTCAGTGCGTAAAGCATACGATATCCTCTACTTTGGTCACCTAATCCTTTGGGCCATGACGGAGTCCAACCCCGTACAACTATAACTACAAGCCCACTATCCGTCTCTCAGTGGTGAACCAAAGTTATGAATACCGACAACCCCTTTGCATACGTCCCGCAGCAAAGTCCAATCATGAAGTTAACTCGTTGGTTCCCAACTGGATCCTGAATTCTAACTTCTCATTTGGACTACCTTTCCATCTCAGGCTTTGGTTAGATTGGAGTTGGTCTTCAGAAGAGTCATCACTCGGTAGTGGAAGAGGTCCAAACTGGTTTGGTTCGGTTGCCCTTCTCGGTTCGGTTCGTCATGCTCCAGCTTCTGGCCATCCGGTCCGGTTCGGTGCTCCATCATCGGTTCGGTGCTTTCATGTCACTTGGGTTTGGCTACCTCACCATCTTGATTCGGTTCGGTGCTTCTGCTTGCGTTCGGTTCGGCCTTTCTTCCCTCCAGTTAATCTGATCCGATCCCATGTCTAGCTTCGGTCCAATACCAACTCCAACCCTTATACAAGAGGCCTTCCTTTTTGCCAAGCCCTCATTCTTGTACTAGGTTCTGATCCGGTTCGGTTCTCTGCTCAGTTCCCTGGTTCGACCCGAGCCCCCCTAACCAGATCCGATCCGAAACCCTGCACAACTTCCTACAACTTTTCCAGCGATTGTTTTACGCCATACGATGGCGTTTTCGACCACTCTAACTTTTCTAATCAATCATAAAGCATACTATACAGTCATAGCAGCATAGAGAATTAACCATAAACACCAAAACAGCAATCTAACATGTTTATATGGATCAAACATACCCAAAATCCATGTTTTTCCCTTAATCCCCCTTAATCATGTTTAAGCGTACAATTAGCAAAACTTATCCACAATAGACAAATTTTCTAACAGGGGCCTAAAATAATATTTAAGAATTTATACATATTTTTTCCAGATTTTTATGATGCAAAATTTCGCTAATTATCACTAATCACCCCTTAATCCCCTAAATTCCGTGATTAGCAAAATTAGTCCAAATTAACCCAAATTCATATCAGAGGCACAAAATAATATTCAGGAATTTTACAATTTTTTCTGAGTTATAATTTCGCTGATCTTCGGTAATTACCCTAATTAGCCATAATTAGTGAAAAACAATGCAAATCACTCACCTTTGCCACAAATTAAACTATAGATATGAAATATCCTCTATTTTAGGTCGAATCCCAATGATTAACAGTAGCCCCAAATTTGATTTGATGCTATCTTGACTTGGTTTGATGTTGTTTAGCTTAATCCTTGATAAGAAAGTGATTTAGAGGTGTTTTGAAGAGATTTAGAAAGCTGAGGCCATGGCTAGGGTTCAAAGGTGGTTAGTGGCTGCTGAAACATACTGAAAAAAAATGTTTTCTATACCCTAGCAGCCCTCATATACTCCTAATCCCGAAATCCCCCAATGGGCCTAGCTACTAATCACCTGGTTAAGCCCAATTATGCTGTTTTTAACCTTCTAAACATTAATTCAGCCGTATCTCCCAAACGGTAAATCCGTTTGGCTAATGTGACCACTCTATGGAAAGGTAAACCATCATCCGGATCTAATGGAAGTGGTTTCAGGTCAAAACTCCTTACCAGTCAAAAGTTATGAATGAAACAAGATCAGCTAGGGGCAAAATGGTCATTTAAAAATCGACAAAAATCATGAACATGGGAAATGACCCCACTAGTCGTTCTCCAAAAGTACATTACCATACGACTTACCTGGAAAAAGAAATAAATCTTCTATGATCCTCTGATGCATAGAATGCGGGTCGTTACATTCTCCCCCCTTAAGAAATTTCGTCCCCGAAATTCCTTAACCGAAACATACAAAGAATTCCGCATGCCTATCAATCATTTTCAAACAATAAAGCATACAAAACAACACAACAAGCCTATCCTAGCATGCGGTTTACTAACAAGGGAAGAAACTATCACTACCAAAACTTTACCATGCAAAGAGTTTTGGATACTTCTTCCTTATGTCCTCCTCTGTTTCCCAAGTACAGTCTTTTTCATCATCACCACCTTGAACTTTGACTAGTTTCACCGCCTTCCTTCGAAGCTGCTTCGTATCGTTCCCAACAACACGCATAGGCTTGCGGTTCCCACCTGCCTCGGGTTCAACCTCGATAGCGTCCAACTGATCTGGTGAAATAGCCACATTAGGGTCTTGCACAAACTTCCTTAACTGGGAAACATGAAATACGTTGTGAACTCCCGCCATCTTGTCCGGTAACTCAACTTTATATGCTAAACTCCCAATCTGCTCCAGAACTGGAAATGGACCAACAAACCTTGGTGCTAACTTACCTTTCCCACCAAACAAATCACATTCTTCAACGGAGAGACCTTAACGAACACCAATTCGTTAACGAAGAATTCCAAATCTCCTTGTCTCTTATCGACATAAGTCTTCTGCCAATCATAGGTAGTCTTCATTCTCTGTTGGATAACCTTGATCTTGCCTAAAGTCCCTCTTATTATTTCTGGTCTAAGCTCAAGTTTCTCACCGTTTTCCAACCAACATGATGGTGCCTTGCACAGTCTTCCGTACAAAGTTTCAATTGGAACCATACCATACTGGGCTAAAAACTATTATTATCCATAACTCAACCAAATACAAATGGCCATCCCATGACCCTCCAAAATCCAATATATAAGTTCTCAAAAGATCCTCTAATATACGGTTCACTCAAATACCATCATGACCTAACCTAGTCCTTGGTAAACCATTAATATAATCCATTGAGACTTGTTCCCATTTCCATTTAGGAATTTCTAATGGTTGTAACAACCCACTAGTCTTCTTTTGCTCAGCTTTAACTAACTGGCAATTCTTGCATTTGGACATAAACTTCCCAACGCCTTTCTTTATCCTTACCCAGTAGTAGGTCTGCTCCATGTCTCACTAAATCTTGTTACCACCGGGATGTATAGTCAATTTCAAGTGATGATATGTTCTAAGAACTTCATCTCTCTGTCCATCTACATTGGGAACAACTAGTCCCCCATTTTTTCGAAGCCATCCTTCTCGATCAAATCCTTGCTTGATCATTCTCTTTCCATCAATACCCATCTCTACCCTAGAGATGATTTCCAATAGGTTAGGATCGTCCTTCTAACTGGAACCCATCCACTCAATCAAAATCGATCTAATCGTCAAGCTTACTAACATTTCTGGATCCAATCCATACTTAGGTTTGAAATCATATCCCGCGATATACTCTAACGGCTTCCATCCTAGAAACAAAACCCCTAAACTGGCATGTATCCTACTCAATGCAACCATTACCGCACCCAAATCCTTTACTATGATCACTCTGCCCCATGGAGTCATGACAACTCCACTGCACTGGCTCATAGCCTTGCTACGATCACTCTGCCCCATGGAGTAGTGACTACCCACTACACTGATACGTGGCCTAATGTCCGTCTATACTACCATCTCTTTGTTCCCCATCGCTCGAACCCTATAGGTGATAGTCTACTCAAGAGAAGGAAGATAGGAACAAACATAACAACCATAACATCCATCAAACAAGTCCTACCTATCACCTGCTAAAGCCATGAACACGTCGACACCTACATGACTGGTCTAACCAGTCCCAATATGTCGATTCCTGTATGTCTTGTCCAACCAACATCAAGAACTAATGGAAGCCTAGCCTCCAAACGGACTACCGTATGTCCAACGCACGTTTACCCTCCAAGGATAACTAGATCACGGCCAACGGATCCAAGGTACCAGGCGTCCCCAGATACCCCTGCTTTAAGTCTGCCTAAAATACTTGAGTCCAACCCAAGTCTATCCATTATCTTGCTGCCCTCTCGAGTCCAACTCGAGCCAAATCCAATTCCTTGAAGCCTTCTCGAGTCCAACTCGAGTCAATCTATAACTCAGACCCAGTCTTGAGTATCTATTACCTACAAACTCTAGTCCAACATGAGTCGTCTTCCTATTCGTTGCATCTCCAAGATCAACGAACACCCATTTTCTTTTACGAGTTCAAGTCCAACTTGAATCGTCCTAATCATCGTTGCATCTTCCATGATCAACGAACACATTCTGTTCCTTCAAAGTTCTACTATTCAAAGAGAACATCAACATAGGGTCCTAAACAACCCATTACTTTTCATTTTTCTCGAGTCCCAGTCGAGCCATCTCATAACCCCGTTGAGTCTAACTCGGGGCAGTCTACACCATTGAACAGTCTTATCATGTCACGGCTGCCCATCACTCCTCTAGTAAACCAAGATACCATACAATGAAAAATCGCAACAACTATTTATCTCTCACGCAAACCATCCTACTCGAACTCGACATTCCCCAAGCACAAGCCCCAAAGGCCTAAACCAGTATCAGACAAACACCTAAGGAACATATCCTCCGAATTCGGACAATCCACGTGAAGTGATACTAGCAAAACAACCAAGCACTGGAGCACTCATTTGCCTCCCAGAGACTACTGGAACTTATTACAACGATAACCTCTCAGCTTCCTTAACTCTAGTTACTATCGCTATCACTAGGTAGGTACCTAATACCACTGTATTCCTTTGGGGTAGATCGACTCCCCAAAATAATGCTAAATCCAGTAAAGTCCAAAACAAAGCAATCACAAACAAACATACATCCATGACTCGATAAGACCACGTTACGACAAATCATACTAAGGCTAGTCGAACCACCAACCGGGTTCGTCACTACTAAAGGTCTATCGACTATCTCGGGTTTGTCAAATAAAACTCGATCAGAAATATCTTAAATAGAAAGCATACCTTTGATAACGACGCCCTTTCCCTTCGGCGCCGTAGTTGGAGCATTCGACGAAGAAGGAACAACATTGATAGCATACGCTTTCACAATCTGCTTCTCCCTCGGAGGTTGTGGACAATCATCCTTGTGATGTCCCGCCCGGCCGTAGTCAAAGCATCCTTTCCCCAGGCTTTTCTCGACAATCTCTGGCATAGTGGCCCCTCTTGCCACAACTAAAGCACTCGCCACCATTCTTATTCTTCCTATTCTTAAAATCCTTGGTCAGGTTCTGCTTCCTCTTGTTCCGAGAATTCTTCTTGTCTTCACCGCCTACTTGCGGCTTTGGCTCCTCTGTAGAGGCAATAGCAAACTAATTCTTCGACTTAGGAAAAAGGATCTCTGACCTTAATGCCTTTCCTACAACAGACTTGAACGTCTCATCAATATGGTTTATAAGTCTTTCCCCCAAATATCCATCTAAGCCAGTTATGAACTTCTTGTTCATCTTCTCGACTGTATCGATAAAGGACAATCCATATTTTGATAAAGTGTCGAATTCAGCGATATACTCCAAGACTGCCCTACCATTATGCTTAAACTCTAAGAACTTCCTGAACAATTCTGATTTATGAGTAACTGGAATAAACTTATCACAAAAGCGAGTCTTAAACTGTTTCCAAGTAACTTGATCCTCATTCCACCAATTTATGGCCTGTCCTTGCAGTTGACGCGCTGCTAGCTTCCTTTTCATTGCGTCCTCGATTCCTAGATCTTCGATGATGCGTTCACGGCTATCTAGCCAATCTTGAACTTCTATAGCCGACTGCGTTCCATGGAATGGCTTCCCACCAAGACTAGTGTAATCCTTGCATAGCTTGGCGAAATCGACCCCAGGCGCTTGCACTACTGCACCACCACCGTCAACAGCATTAGGAACTGCTCCCCGAGCATCCCTATGCATCTCTCGCATGAAGTCAGTAAACATCGTCCTCATCTCAGCAGCATTCCCATTATTGGCTCCCCTACCAGTACCCCTCGTATATCGGCTCATCGTTCAGTCTGTAAAGAGAAAACGATTAACCACCTTCTTTATGGTGTTAGTGCAGTGCGACTTCATCCTTAGATATACCAAGAGTACATATATATAGCTTTTGAAAACCAAAATAATCACAAATATGTGCTCTCATATACTTATACTATCTCTCCCTGATGACTTCCCTAGGTTAACTATGCAACCTAGGGCTCTGATACCAAGTGTAACGGCCCGACCCGCATTAACTAACATTTCCTCCGAAAGGGCGCTGTACACATGTCCGCTAGCACGAGACGGTCGTCAAAGAAAGGAAAGAAGATGAAAGAACTAACAAAGAAACCTGTAGAATGTCTCACAGCGCATGGAATAAAATATAATAGTTGCATACTTGACATAAAACAGGCTAGACGGTGCATAAGCTGAAAACTAAAACCATCATCATCATAGCAGCAGAAATCCAAAATACAGCTTATGATCCAACATCATTATTACAACTTTAAAACCGTCTCTAAAGCAAAAAAAAAATCAAAAGAAGGAGGTACGCTACTAATGCCCAAGATGTGACCTTCAACAACACAGGGAGAATATCTATATATCATACGTGGGAGCCTCCTGCTCATCTCCGGTACAACTACTCGTGCATACCACCTAACCTGTCTCTAGTTTGCTCGTTTAGGAGCACCCAGAGTAATAAAAAGAGACATAAAACTTTGGTTTAGACATAGGTCTGGTATGAGTGATAAGCAACAAAGCAGAACAATAATAGGTATAATCCAATCATACCTGAATCTCGACCTGCAACCAAAGAGTTAGCACTACATACCGTACAATACTCTAAGGGGCCACTAACATATGGTGTAAGAAATACGGGGGTGGGGGTGTGCATGTCATAGTGATGTCAAACAATCAAGCCTAGCAATCATCCTCACATCCCTGACTCAATGCATAAAGCATACGATATCCTCTACTTTGGTCACCTAATACTTTGGGCCATGACGGAGTCCAAACTCGTACAACTATAACTACAAGCCCACTATCCGTCTCTCAGTGGTGAACCAAAGTTATGAATACCGACAACCCCTTTGCACACGTCCCGCAGCAAAGTCCAATCGTGAAGTTAACTTGCTGATTCCCAACTGGATCCTGAGTTCTAACCTCTCATTTGAACTACCTTTACATCTCAAGTTTTGGTTAGATTGGAGGTTGTCTTCAGAAGAGTCATCACTAGGTAGTGGAAGAGGTCCAAACTTGTTCGGTTATGTTGCCCTTCTCGGTTCGGTTCGTCATGCTCCAGCTTCTAGCCATCCAGTTCGGTGCTCCATACTCCGTTCGGTTCCATGCTTCCATGTCACTTGGGTTCAGCTACCTCACTATCTTGATTCGGTTCGGTGCTTCTGCCTGCGTTCGGTTCGGCCATTCTTCCCTCCAGTTAATCCGATCTGATCCCATGTCCAGCTTCGGTCCAATACCAACTCCAACCCTTATACAAGAGGCCTTCCTTTTTGCCAAGCCATCATTCTTGAACTAGGTTCTGATTCGGTTCGGTTCTCTGCTCAGTTCCCTGGTCCGATCCGAGCCCCCCAAACCCGATCCGAAACCCTGCACAACTTCCTGCAACTTTTCCAGCGACTGTTTTATGCCATACGACGGCGTTTTCGACCACTCTAACTTTTCTAATCAATCACAAAGCATACCATATAGTCATAACAGCATAGAGAATTAACCATAAACACCAAAACAACATTCTAACATGTTTATATGGATCAAACATACCCAAAATCCATGTTTTTCCCTTAATCCCCCTTAATCATGTTTAAGCGTACAATTAGCAAAACTTATCCAAATTAGCCAAATTTTCTAACAGGGGCCTAAAATAATATTTAAGAATTTATACAAATTTTTCCAGATTTTTATGATGCAAAATTTCGCTAATTATCACCATTCACCACTTAATCCCCTAAATTCCGGGAACAGCAAAATTAGTCCGAATTAACCCAAATTCATTTCAGAGGCATAAAATAATATTATGGAATTTTACAAATTTTTCTAGAATTTTTTGAGTTATATTTTCGCTAATCTTCGCTATTTACCCTAATTAGCCATAATTAGTGAAAATCAATGCAAATCACTCACCTTTGCCACAAATTAAACTATAGATCTGAAATATCCTCTGTTTTGGGTCGAATCCCAATGCTTAGCAGCAGCCCCAACTCTGATTTGATGCTATCTTGGCTTGGTTTGATGTTTATTAGCTTAATCCTTGATGAGAAATTGATTTAGAGGAGTTTTGAAGAGATTTAGAGAGTGGAGGCCATGGCTAGGGTTCAAAGGAGGTTAGTGGTGGCTGAAAAATACTGAAAAAGAATGTTTTCTAAACCCTAGCAACCCTCATATGCTCCTAATCCCGAAATCCCCCAATGGGCCTATATACTAATCAGCCGGTTAAGCCCAATTAAGCTCTTTTTAACCTTCTAAACCTTAATTCAGCCGTATCTCCCAAACGGTAAATCCCTTTGGCTAATGTGACCACTACACGGAAAGGTAAACCATCATCCGGATTTACTAGAAGTTGTTTCAGGTCAAAACTCCTTACCAATCAAAAGTTATGAACGAAACAAAATCAGCTAGAGGCAAAACGGTCATTTAAAAATCGACAAAAATCATGAACATGGGAAATGACCCCGCTAGTCGTTCCGCAAAAGTACATGACCATACGACTTACCAGGAAAAAGAAATAAATATTCTATGATCCTGTGATGCATAGAATGCGGGTCGTTACAGTTCAATTTGGGGAAAATATTTAATGACGCATAATTGGACATAACTGATTTGTTACTGGTTTGAGAACACAACATATGTTCTAGATCTGGGCATACTGTATATGACGGTTCATGATTTGGAAGAAGAAAGATTATTGTATGAAAAAATATGACTTGTAATTTGGGGACATAAAGCATGTTATAATTCAAGATCTGTTTTTGAGAACATAATACATGTCGTAACTTAAAATCTAGATTTGGGGCATATTTTATATGACAATTTATGACTTGGAAGAAAAGGATATGTGACTTAGGCCTGAAAAACCTGTATTAAAATAGGGATAGCTATTTGTAAGTACGCATAAAGTTGGGATTATAAGAACGTGACGGTTGAATCATGTGATGTTACTTAATTTTGTTATCGTCTGTTTTGAACATATGACAGTTTAGTTAACTTATGTTAGTAGATCCATTTCATGTGTTCTATCACATATGTTCAACTTGGTTTAGTTTATGACATCTATCTTATATGCAAGTTTATGTGATAATAGTTCACATGTTTAAGTTTGTATGAAATTTATATGTAGGTTTAGAAGAGAAACCTATCCATATATGCAAGTTCACACCTACATGTTTAGATCTACATTTGGATCCAAGGCAATACATAGATTATGTAAATTCATGTTTTATGTGACTATTACCTATGCAAGCTAGTGACTATGCAAATCTATGTCAATATAAGTCATAATCATGCAAGTTTATGTGCTACCCTATTCTTATTTTTGCAAGTTAGTTCTACTTTTACGTGTTATTCATGTTGTGAAGTTTTTATGTGTTAGGCTATGTATTAGCTTACATACCATTTGTGCGAACAACGTGGGGTCGCTGGGAAAACATTAAATATTAATGTTAATATTTTGAATTGACATAAATTGGCATATAATGCCTTAAAGGCATATAATTAATTCTAGACATTAATTAGCACAATTTATGTGTATAAAAATCATGACCATAATTTAAGTGACAATTATGGACAAGGAAATTATTGATAATTTTAATAGGGATAATTAATCCATATTTGGGGTTAAATAATTATGAGTAATAATAAACGCCTGAGACTCAAGCTTAGGCCCGTTTGTGGTATAAGACTGCACGGACCCGCCCGACAAATCCAGCGACCACAAACGACAGCCTAATGTGAGAGGTTAAAGGCATGAATTAAATGCATAACAATTGTAAGACACGAGGTTAGGCTCGTTTGCTGTATAAGACTACCCGGCAAATCCAGCAAACGCAAACGGTAGTCTAATGTGGGAGGTCTTACAAGGTGGTTATGATCTTAATGAATTAAGTAACACTTAACCAAGATAATCATGTAAGTGGGACATAGGGGTTAAGTGGGTGCCTTGGGTGGCTTGTGAAATACGATTAGAAATACTTAACCAAGTTGAAACATGTAAGAAACATGAATAAGAAGGGGTTAAGTGGGAGATCCTAGTGACGGGGTTAAATCAACTGAGTGGATGAATATGATAAACTCGTTTCATAAATCTGTAGGCCTAATACAAGGTTAGGTGAAACAATCTGTAAGTCTGCTAATCCTTGCATCTAATATGTTAGTCTGTTAACTTGTTAACTTGTATGTCTGATCCGAGAACTAGATAATCTGAGCTTTGTATATCTGAAATCTGTAAGCAAGTTAATCTAAAATATGAAATCTGTTAGTCTGGGGACATAAGGCTAGGAGGGGTAATTCCTTGTGTCATCTGTTGTGTGGGTCCCATATTAGTCAGTAACCCTTTATGGTATCAAAACTATGACCCAACACGAGGTAGGGTCCGGGCACGCTTACTGAACTAATTATAAGAGGTTCATTCTGATAATGGCGACGGGTGTTGATGGAGCGTTCCAACCGGGTCATGTGCGTGCATGGATCCGGTCTGCTCTGTGTAAGTTAAGACGTTGTGACATTTGTAAATAGGTCTGTGTCTCTCCATAGGTTGCCACTTTAGGGAGTGATACACCCTACTGTGGGGCCGACACAGGGTATTTATGTATTAGGGAGACGATCACTTGGGGTAGAATTTAGGGAACACTTAGTTCTATCTGTTTCTGTTAGGGTACCGTCTGTTTTTGTTAAAGGTATAATACCTGTCTGTTTCTGCGTGGTACCGTCTGTTGGGTTGGTAAAGGCCCTTTACTGGTGTACACCTAATTCTAACATTTTGTTTCCTTAGGAATTATTCTGTTTCCATCTCTGATTCTGCTTGCGTATCGTCTGTCTATGTTGGGGTGGTAAAGGCCCATTAGTTGTGGTGGTAAAGGCCTATTACTAGCATTCTGTTTCTATACCGTCTGTCTTTGTTAGGGTGGTAAAGGCCCATTACTAGCATTTTGTTTCTGTAGAGATCATTCTGTCTCCGTTTAGATATTAGGGTAACACCTAATCCTATTATACTAGTATTAGTGCAGAGAAGTAAGATATACGTAAGAAGCATAACTTGGTGTATATCATTCTGTTTCTTTTAAGCATACCTGCTACTCCTGTTGCTGTAATCACTCATCCAGTTTTATTTACATGTCATGATTCTGTTATCTGTTTATATGCTGAAAGTAACTGAACTCGCCAGACTTTATGTCCGACCTCATCGTTCTCGCCTCTTTTCTTTTGTTTCCCCCCAGGTTCTCAGGATAGGAACATAGGAGCTTGATTCAGATCTCTCTCTCTCTGCTTGAAGTGCTTGAAGTACTGCTTGACTTCAACTCTTCTCTTTTATGGCCATTTCTGTTGGGGATTATGGTTTTATTATGTATTCCGAAGGCTTTTTTAGTACAAGACTGATATTTGTTGTACTTAGGTTTTTGTACTGTGGTTTTGAAAGATGTAACCTAACATATTTCTGTTTTCCACTGCAATGAAGTTTTAAAATTTTCAAGTACTATTTTACATATCTGTTTTGTAATATTCTGTTCAGTTTACTTATAATACTTCATGAAAGTTAATGCATTCCCTTGTGAGTGACATTAACGGACATGGGGTGTTACACGTGGTATCAGAGCGGAAGGTTACCAGAACGGATAGAAATTTTGAAAAACTTTTTTTCAAAAGCATTTTTGGAAAGAAGTATTTCCAAAAACACGTCTTAAAGAGAGAAATTTTAACAGAAAAGTTTTTATGAAAAACATAATCCCCAATAGCCATATATCTATCTTTCGAATTCTCTGTTTTGAATCTTTCCATTTTTCCTTTCAGCATGGCTGATCTACCCGTAATACCCGAGGGCGTACCTATACCAGGCTGGTTCAGAAGGTTTCTGGAGGCAAGGGCTAATGCCGTAGGCCCTGGAGATGGTCATCCTCCCCCTCCTCCTCCTCCACCCCGCGTTGGTGCTTTTTCTTAGACATGTAAGGACTTTCAGGCTATGGGTGGAAAACCTTTTCATGGCTCAGAGACGCTTGTTAAAGCTCGAAACTGGCTCAAGGAGACGGAAGATCTGTTTGGTATCTTTGAGTTAGAAGACGGAAGGAAAGTCCAATTAGCTGCTTGGTTAATGAAAGACGAAGCCCCATTTTGGTGGGAGGTCATGAATGGAGAGCGTCCAGTAGAGACATGGATGGATTTCAGGCATAGGTTCGAGATGAAATTTCTCTCACGGGCAAGACATAACTTATACCTTGAGAGGTTCTTGGCTTTAAATCAAGGGAATTTATCAGTAAAAGAGTACGACAACAAGTTCTATCAGTTGGCAAGATTTGGCTTAGATTTGGTAAACACGCCTGATAAGAAGGCCCTAAGATTTGTTAAAGGGTTGAATGAGCCGCTACATGGGTTGGCTATGACCCACATTCCTATGCGGGCTAATTTCGAGAATCTGGTTGACATGGCGCTTATGCATGAAGAGGAAGCCAAAGGTGGGAAGAAAGAAGAAAAGCTCGAAGGACCGCAGAACAAGAAAGCGTGGCCCAAAAAGGAAATACAAAAGAAGGATGAAAAGTCTGAGGATAAGAAGGAGAAAAAGTGTTTTACTTGTGGAAGCTTGACTCATCTGAACAAGAATTGCAGAAAGAGGAAGGGCACTTGCTTCAACTGTGGTGAGATAAGACACTTTACTAGAGACTTCCCGAAGAAACGAGGGCAAGGACAGAGGACAGGACCTACTACTGGAGGGCAGGTGAATGCTCTCGGGGCTGGCAGACAGGATAGAGGTAGGAAAATTTCTGAGAAGGTTTAACTTCCTTATCTGATTAGTAAGTATAACTCTTTCTGATTCTGGCATTTTGATTCCGCAGCTAAGTCTCTGCACTTTAATACTAGTCTTGTTTCTAGTCCCGCTATAGTCTCAAACCCCATAGAGGTTATGACTCATCTGTTTGCAATAGGTTGGGATTTGAGGGTATCTGTGTTAGGTATTAAGTTGACTGTGACGCATACATTTCGGGTTTTTTGGGACATGGTTTGGCTTTCTCATGCTTAGTTTCCTAAGAATCATTTGATAATCTGATCTGTACTAGTAGTCTGTAAGTATCTGGATATTTCTGAAAAAGATAAGGGTTTTTACTCGAAGCATAAAGTAGATTTCCAGTTTTTACATTTTTTAATGGGATTAATTCTCTGAGTATCAATCCGATGTTGATTTCGATCGTCGGGGTTGATGCTTAGGGAATTATTTTCTTAAACCGATGTCTAATGGGAATAGAGCTTTTGTTTTAATTGTACTTGCCTCTGTCACTCGGCTGTATCCTATCTGTCGAGTTTTTGACCTTTTAGGTAGAAACAAATGGGTGTAAACATGTGTTTGAGACATGTTATGTTTGATGGTTGCACGTGGATGCAAGTTGTTGCTAGTGGTTGCTCGTGGAAGCATACACACACACACACACTAGGCACTAGATCGGCTCAAAAACACTCTCATACTGCATATGGATGTGTGTGCATATTCAATTTTTCAGGATCCAAAATGATTGAATAATCGCATGGATGTTGCATTTGGATGAATGGTTATGCACTCATATAGAAATGATATGTATCAAATAGGATTTCTGGCATACATAATTGGATTCATGACACTAACATGATTTGCGTTAACGAGGTCAACTGAATCAGTAGACCGCCTGATTTTGCATTAGACAAGGACATGTATACACACTCATTGCATATGTTCATACAACATTATAAATTTTCTAAGGACGACGAATGCCGGTGATTGATGGTTGAGTGGATGGATGTTGGATGGTAGGATATGCATTCTCCTTAACTTAGAAATTTCGGGGACGAAATCCTTTAAGGAGGGGAGAATGTAACACCCCGTATTTTCTATGAACATAAAAGTAACAAATCAAAGTATACTTAATTTTTAAAGGAAGAATTAAGGGAAATGGGTTACATCATTGCGTTCGTCTCGAAATTCTTCTTGAGATAGAGTCCGAATTGGCGTATATCGGACTCCGTATGAAGAAGTTGTGGCCTTCCGAATTTCAGAAATATAGAATAAACAAAACAGCTCAGAAGTTCAAAATTCAAAACACACACCCGGGCTGGGCGCGAAATTTCCCGCCCAGGACCCAGGTCAACCTGGGTCGACATAGTTCGACCAGGGGGTCGACCTGGGTGTCGACCTCCCCAAGGTAGGTCGACCTAGTCGGCCTGTTTCGGGCCAGATACGATTTTCTGCACCTGGACTATTTTCTGCACCTGATTCCTTGGCTTCTACACTATAAAAACACCCCTAGACCTATTGTTTTCTCTACACAAAATCAATGGCGTCTCTACTTTGCTGAAATCTAAGCTAGGACTAGTGCTTCTTCTTCTTCCAATCTGAATAGGATTAAAAGAGAACAACAACACATATTTCTTTTACATCCAACCAAGGTGAGTGCAGTTAATTTCAGATATGAAATTTAATTATAATCCTGACATCGTTATAAATCTGAATCTGAGATTATGGATACTTTTGTTTATCAGATCTATTTTTCTGTTGATCCATCTTATTATGACTGTTCTGTATCTTTTCCCTCTTTTCTTCCTTTTTGTGTTATAGCCAGGCTACCACGAGCATGAGCCAAATCTCATAAGAGATGAGCGCACGAACGTTAAATTTGGGGAAAATATTTAATGATGCATAATTGGACATAACTGATATGTAACTGGTTTGAGAACACAACACATGTTCTAGATCTGGGCATACTGTATATGACAGTTCATGATTTGGAAGAAGAAAGATTATTGCATGAAAACATATGACTTGTAATTTGGAGACATAAAGCATGTTATAAATCAAGATCTGATTTATAGGACATAATACATGTTGTAACTTAAGATCTAGATTTAAGGCATATTTTATATGACAATTTATGACTAGGAAGAAAAGGATACGTGACTTAGGCCTGAAAAACCTATATTAAAATAGGGATAACTATTTGTAATTACCCATAAAATTGGGATTATAAGAACGTGATGGTTGAATCATGTGATGTTACTTAATTTTGTTATCGTCTGTTTTTGAACATATGACAGTTTAGTTAACTTATGTTAGTAGATCCATTTCATGTGTTCTGTCACATGTTCAACTTGGTTTAGTTTATGACATCAATCTTATATGCAAGTTTATGTGATAATAGTTCACATGTTTAAGTTTGTATGAAATTTATATGTAGGTTTAGACGAGAACCCTATCCATATATGCAAGTTCACACCTACATGTTTAGATCTACATTTAGATCCAAGGCAATACATAGATTATGTAAATTTATGTTTTGTGTGACTATTACCTATGCAAGCTAGTGACTATGCAAATCTATGTCAATATAAGTCATAATCATGCAAGTTTATGTGCTACCATATTCTTATTTTTGCAAGTTAGTTCTACTTTTATGTGTTATTCACGTTGTGAAGTTTTTATGTGTTAGGCTATGTATTAGCCTACATACCATTTGTGCAAACCACGTGGGGTCGCTGGGAAAACATTAAATATTAATATTAATATTTTGAATTGACATAAATTGGCATATAATGCCTTAAAGGCATATAATTAATTCTAGACATTAATTAGCACAATTTATGTGTATAAAAATCATGACCATAATTTAAGTGACAATTATGGATATGGAAATTATTGATAATTTGAATAGAGGTAATTAATCCATATTTGAGATTAAATAATTATGTGTAATAATAAACGCCTGAGACACGAGGTTAGGCTCGTTTGTGGCATAAGACTTCCTGGACCCGCCCTGCAAATCCAGCGACCACAAACGGAAGCCTAATGTGAGAGGTTAAAGGCATGAATTAAATGCATAACAATTGTAAGATACGAGGTTAGGCTCGTTTGCGGTATAAGACTGCCCGGACCCGCCCGGCAAATCCAGCAACCGCAAACGGTAGTCTAATGTGGGAGGTCTTACAAGGTGGTTACGGTCTTAATGAATTATGTAGCACTTAACCAAGATATACATGTAAGTGGGACGTGGGGGTTAAGTGGGTGCCTTGGGTGGCTTGTGAAATACGATTAGAAACACTTAACCAAGTTGAAACATGCAAGAAACATGAATAAGAAGGGGTTAAGTGGGAGATCCTAGTGGACGGGGTTAAGTTAATTGGTTGGATGAATATGATAAATCTGTTTCGTAAATCTGTAGGTCTAATACAAGGTTAGGTGAAACAATTTGTAAGTCTGCTAATTTGTGCATCTGATCTGTTAGTCTGTTAACTTGTTAACCTGTATGTCTGATCTGAGAACTAGTTAATCCGAGCTTTGTATATCTGAAATCTATAAGCAAGTTAATCTAAAATCTGAAATCTGTTAGTCTGGGGACACAAGGCTAGGCGGGGTAATTTCTTGTGTCATCTATTGTGTGGGACCCATATTAGTCGGTAACCCTTTATGGTATCAAAACTATGAACCAAACCTAGGTAGGGTCCGGGCATGCTTTCTGAACTAATTATAAGAGGTTCATTTTGATAATGGCAAGGAGTGTTGACGGAGCGCTCCAACCGGGTCATGTGCGTGCATGGATCCGGTCTGCTCTAGGGAAGTTAAGACACCGTGACATCTGTAAATAGGTCTGTGTCTCTCCGTATGTTGCCACTTTAGGGAGTGATACACCCTACTGTGGGGCCGACATAGGGTATTTATGTATTAGGGAGCAGATCGCTTGGGTTAGAATTTAGGGTACACTTAGTTCTGTCTGTTTCTGTTAGGGTACCTTCTATTTCTGTTAAAGGTATAAAACCTGTCGTTTTCTGCACGGATTCGTCTGTTGGGGTGGTAAAGGCCCATTACTAGTGTACACCTAATTCTAACATTTTGTTTCCATTTCTGATTCTGCTTCTATACCTTCTGTCTCTGTTGGGGTGGTAAAGGCCCATTAGTTGGGGTGTTAAAGGCCCATTACGAGCATTCTGTTTCTGTACCATCTGTCTCTATTAGGGTGGTAAAGGCCCATTACTAGCATTCTGTTTCTGTAGAGATCATTCTATCTCCGTTTAGATATTAGGGTAACACCTAATCCTGTTATACAAGTATTAGTGCAGAGAAGTAAGATATACGTAAGAAGCATAACTTGGTCTATATAATTCTATTTCTTTTAAGCATACCTGCTACTCCTATTGCTATAATCTCTCATCCAGTTTTATTTACATGTCATGATTCTGTTATCAGTTTATATGCTGAAAGTAACTGGACTCGCCAGACTTTATGTCTGACCTCGTTGTTTTCGCCTCTTTTCTTCTGCTTCCCCCCCACCCCAGGTTCTCAGGATAGGAACATAGGAGCTTGATTCAGATATCTCTCTCTGTTTAAAGTGCCCGAAGTACAGCTTGACTTCAACTCTTCTCTTTTATGGCAATTTCAGTTGGGGATTATGGTTTTATTATGTATTCCGAAGGCTTTTTTTGTACAAGACTGATATTTGTTGTACTTAGGTTTTTGTACTATGGTTTTGAAAGATGTAACCATACATATTTCTTTTTTCCGCTGCAATGAAGTTTTAAAATTTTCAAGTACTATTTTACATATCTGTCTTGTAATATTCTGTTCTGCTTACTTATAATACCTCATGAAAGTTAATGCATTCCCTTGGGAGTGACATTAACGGTCATGGGGTGTTATAGGCATGGATCTAATCATATAAAATATGACTTGCCTAGATCTAAACGTATAAATATGATCTTTCATATATGAACATGATTCGCATACAAACTTGCATATGTATGTATTTGATTTGCATATAAACTTGCATATGATTCGCATACAAACTTGCATATGACTCGCATACAAACTTGTATATAAACTTGCATATGATTCACATACAAACATGTATATAAACTTGCATATGATTTGCATCCAAACTTATATATAAACTTGCATACGATTTACATCCAAACTTACATATACACTAATGTCATAAAATGAATCAAATTAAACATATGTGATTAGACATATGAAATGGATCCACTAACATAAGCTAACAAAACTGTCATATGTTCACAAAACATACGATAACAAAACTAGCTAATATCATATGATTCAACAGGCATGTTCTCATAATCCAAATTATAAGCTTATCATAATTAATTTAATAGATATCTTGTTAAAGAAATTATACTCACAAAGAACGGATAAGAGAAGAGAATAATTCGTTCGTCGTTTGTATTAGAATCCTGACTTGCAATTCATAAGCTTTAAGAAGAGGAAGAACTATTCCAGCAGCATGGTGGCTAAGAGATTGTTAACCGGCCTTTTGGTCGGGTTACCAAAAGTACTCAAGACACGCTCGACTTAACCCATCGCGTAAAGCCAATGCCGAATGCGAAACACGGGAAATCCAGGATAAAGGCCGAAGGGAGTCGCGCCGAAAAACCTCACCACATCCTATCCAAAACACCCTTCGCACCTGCCAAGGCGCGAAATTTCGTACCTCCAAGGTACGAAATTTCGTACCTTGAAGATGCGAAATTTCGTACCTCGAAGGTACAAAATTTCATACCTGGCGGTACGAAATTTCGTACGTGGGAGGCGCGAAATTTCGCACCTAGCAGGTGCGAAATTTCGTATCTCAACCAAGTACGAATTTTTCGTGGCCGACAGCTGGAGGCGCGAAATTCCTGTTGATGGTCCCCATTTCTACCTACTCCTACCTAACCCTTACCTAACCACTTCCTATAAATACCCCACTACCTCACACTTCAAAGGAGGGAGATTCTTGGGCCTTGAGACCTCTATAAAGCATCATTAATGGCATCTCTTATTTGAGGAAGAAGAAGGGCAAACTTGTCCACTTTACTATTCCTTGCAAGTATGACTATTGTAGCTTCATATGACATAGTCGATGAATGTAATGAGAGGATCTCAACCTTGTAATCTTTCAAGTGATTAATAAAATCTCTACAACTCTTCAAAGTGGACGTAGGCCTTCACTAAGGCTGAACCACTATAAATTCTTTGTGTCCTTTACCGCTTATATTTTATTTCATGTTCTATTTTATGATATTGTCTATGCGACCATATCTATAATTCCTAGTAACTAGGAATCTTAGGTGTTTGCGACATTTTTGGTCATCAACATTTGGTGCTTTCACTGAGAAAACTCGGACATTGCGTCTTTCTTGCACCTTACCATCTCGACTTCTACGAGCTGAAGGATTCTCGCCTAACCTGCCGTCGGGCCCGCTTACGATGGTAAAAATGTCTAAGAATGTATTAATCGGCTTACCAGCCGCCGCCGAGGCCGGTCCATCTAATCCACCTCCACCGACAAATATCCCGGCAACCAGTGAAAATGAACCTCCGATTGTGGACCCCGAAGCACCCGTGACCCAAGCGCAAATCCGTACGCTTAATGAAAGGTATGAGAACACGGCGGTCGAGCTTAACTAAGCGCTAAGGAATAACCTCGACCTTATGCGGCAACTCCAAGAAAGTCAGCGCAACGTCGCTCGACCAAGACTAGCTCGGATCAACGCCCGACCTCGACCACCAACATTAGAAACTTCATCTTTCGAGTCGAGGAGCCCGCACTAACGAAGGAGGTTTAGCCTCATCTACAAAGTCGCCGTCCGAACAAATGCCCTCGACAACGGCAACGACAATGGGTATGCCAACGGCTACGGTAATGACGACCGTACCACTGTCACCTATAGCGGGGGCACCCAATATCGGGACCGCTCTCGCTTAATCATCGATGACGAACCCGCTCCTTCTAATAAACCTCCTCCTCGACAATACCGAATGGCCGCCCGTCGGAACAATGAACCAACTAATATGGCGACCTGAACTTATCCAGAACAAGATCCACGCGCCCCCGGCCTACATCCACAGGCGCACGCTGATCCCGTTACAGATGTTGAGGACATGGAAGAGAATAGCCCAGACGTCCACCCTAGAAGGCATCCTCGAACCCGAACTCTAGAACCTCGCCAAAACCCATGGGCTCCGATGGCGGACCCTCATCCAACCTATCTTCTCGACATAGTCCGAAGGATCATGAGGGAGATGCGAAGGAATGTGCATGAATCATGGGAAGCGCACATTAGGCGCAACCCTTTCACTCGAAGAGTGAATGAAGCTGAATGGCCACGACGTTTCAGCATGCCACAGATGCCACACTACGACGGCACCACCGATCCTTGTGCTTTCTTAAACCGTTATGAGTGGCAAATGGACTCAAGTAGAGGCGATGATCCAGTCAAGTGCAAATGCTTTCCAGTCTTCCTTTCCGTAACCGCCCTATTGTGGTTTTCTCGCCTTCCGATCGACTCCATCAACAACTTCGGCCAATTAGCCACGCAATTAGTAAAGCAATTCCGAATGCACATCCCGACTCCGAAGAACGCCCTCACTCTTTCCAACCTATACCAAGGGCCTGCAGAGTCACTCAAGAGCTACCTTTCTAGGTTCAACAAAGCCCTCGCCAAGGTCGAGGATCCGGACCAGCGGACTATACTGTTCCAACTAGCTAAAGGCGTCATCCCAACTTCAGTGTTTGGGGCATGGATTGACCGAAAGTAAACAAAAAGCCTCAACGCCTTCTATGAGAAGGCAGGGCAGTTCTTGTCCCAAGAAGAAGCGAGTCGCAACCGCGTCGTCGAAACTAGTCGGCCCAACATCCCTTGAGCAGCCATCGCTAACAACCAACATAAGGGGCGAGAAGCAGGAGGCCCCTCTAACTCTAATGCGGGGGCAACACCCCTCAGGCAAAGGCCAAACACCGGGGGGTAAGGTGGCCGAGGCAGCAACCAGGTACAAGCGGATTCAAGAAAGCCCGTCCCTACCAATCTTATGAGACTTATACCCTGCTAATTGAGAATCCTGAGACTATCTATCTAGAGACGTGTAACGCTCTGCCTTACAAGAAACCCCGAGTCAGGGAATCCACAGAATCCAAGAAGAGCTCGGGAAAATATTGTCGATATCATGACATGTATGGCCATAACACGAATGAGTGCCGCCAGCTAAGGGATGCGATCGAGAAACTCATTCGAGAAAAGCGGCTCGAGCAGTACGTCCAAGAGCCCTTTCCCCCTGAAACTAATCCAAAGCCTCCAGCGCCAACTCCTCAAATGGCCGCCCAGGCAACCCCAGGACCAACCAACGCTTGGCGGGGCATCGTGATCAATGCCATTTGCAGAGGACCAGGCCCCACGCATAACAGCTTCCAGAAGATGTGAGAATATGTGGGCTCAATTAAGAATGTGACCTATGAGGCTTGGTCTGGTCCCGACGATTCTATCCTGGCCAAGCTTCGGAAAACTATGCGGGACAACATCACCTTCAATAGGAGGGAGTCCACGGGGATTGAAATCCCAACTATCGATCCTTTGGTAATCATCGCCCAAATTGGCGCTGCAACTATTCGAAAAATATTGGTCGACTCAGGGAGCTCGGTCAACTCAAAGCCGCTTACGACCAAATGAAGTTAGAAGCAAGAGATCTCAAACAGTGCCGCTCCACAATCCACGGCTTCAATGGGGCATCCAGCTGTCCGGTTGGAGTCATCGACCTACCTGTCAAACTCGTTACAGGGGATCAGAGTCGGGTCCGCATCCTCACCTTCATGGTCATCGATATCACCTCACCATACAATGCCTTCCTTGGGCGTCCATTCCTCACAGAGTTCTGTGTATGCCTATCACCATTGTCCCTCCTTATGAAATTTCCAGCAGAAAACGGGATCGGAACAGTCAGAGGAGATCAAGTCAATGCTAGAGAATGTTTTGCAATAGAATGGAAGAATGCACGCAACAAGGACATGGGCAAAGCAGCGCCCGCAGCCTTTTGCGCCAAGACCGCCTCCGCATAGCAACCAGCGGCGTCTGAGCCATGGCTCAGACGCCACTTCCGTCTTTTCGATGACCTTGATCCAAGGAAAGACGAAGAACCTGAATGGGAGAGACCGACTCCAGTCGAGCCAACCATAGATGTGCCCGTCAGCCTCACCGATCCATCGCGATTATTAAAGATAGGATTAAACCTTCATCCGACTGTCAGGGACGACCTTGTAGACTTCCTGAAGGCTAACCTAAATTTATTCGCATGGACTCATTCCGACATGAAAGGCATAGACCCGGCAATCGCCTGCCATTCTTCGAGCATAGACCTTAGAATGCCTCCAGTAAAACAAAAGCGCTGCTTCCTAGGACCTGACAGATCCAAGGCACTTGAAGAAGAGGTAGATCGCCTCCTGAACAACAACTTCATTCGCGAGGCTGACTACCCCGAATGGGTATCCAATCCAGTCTTAGTCAAGAAGGCCAATGGCAAATGGCGAACGTGTATCGACTTCTCAGATCTGAACAAGGCATGTCCCAAGGACAGCTTCCCACTCCCAAAAATTGACTAATTAGTCGATTCACCTGCCGGATACCAGTTGCTGTTCTTCATGGATGCTTATTACGGTTACAACCAAATCCCGATGAACCCCTGCAACAAGGACGATACTTCCTTCATAACCGACCGCGGGCTTTACTGCTATCGTGTCATGCCTTTCGGTCTCAAGAATGCCTGCGCCACCTATCAGCGGATGGTTAATCGCCTCTTCAAAAATCAAATCGGGAAATCCATGGAGGTGTACGTGGACGACATGCTAGTCAAATCAAAAACATCAAGCAACCACATCCATGACCTCTCCGAAATGTTCGATGTCCTTCGCCAATACGACATGAAACTTAACCCTCTAAATTGCTCCTTTGGCATCGCCTCAGGAAAGTTCCTAGGTTTCATCATCAACGCCCAGGGCATCGAAGCTAATCCCGAGAAAATTTAAGCTATTCGGGACATCCAAGTCCCTGAAAACATCAAATATGTTCAGAGTCTAAACGGAAAGGTCGCCGCTCTAAGTCGTTTCATCTCAAAGGCCACAGACAAGTGCATTCCTTCCTACGATTTACTTCGAAAGGGGAAGCGCAACTTCAAGTGGACCTCTGAATGCGTTTTCGCGTTCAAGGAACTCCTCGACCACTTAGAGCGACCACCCATCTTATCTAAACCAATAGACCACGAGGACTTATACGTTTACTTAGCTATTTCTTCGCAGGCAATCAGCTCAACATTAATACGACTTGAAGATCACACTCAACGGCCTGTCAACTACATCAGCAAGTGATTGACGGGGGCAAAAAATAACTACCGAAAGCTCGAGAAACTAGCATTCTGCTTACTCATTTCCTCCCGGAAACTCCGGCCATATTTCCAGGCCCATCTTATTAAAGTCTTCATCGTCCAACCACTGCGCCCAGTCCTACAACGACCTAAGGCATCCGGTTGGCTGCTAAAGTGGAGCATGGAACTCAACCAGTTCGACATAACATTCATCCCTCTTCGAGCCATACTTGGACAAGACCTCGTCAACTTTATAGTAGAGTCTACCGCCACTGACGAAGCTTCTACGGAGGACAACGGGACCCCCGACAGCACATGGAAGATATTTGTGGACGGGTCCTCCAATGACAAGTGCTCGGGAGCTAGCATTGTGCTCATCACTCCCGAGGGACGCTCAATACACTATGAACTAAAGCTAAATTTCCCAGCTACCAGCAACGATGCAGAATATGAGGCACTGATAGCCGGACTATGAATTGCTAATGATCGCAAGCTGAAGATCATTCATATTTTCTCCGATTCACAACTTATCGTGTGTCAAGTAAAAGAGGTGTACTAAACAAAGGGGGAACGGCTGGCCCTATACCTAGCCCAAGTCCAGGAATTACTCGCTCACTTTGACCATTTCACTGTCGCTCACATCCCGCAAAAGCAAAATGAAAGGGCCGACTCTCTGGCCCGATTAGCAAGTTCCGAAGACCCGCAATTATTGGGCTTCGCCCCCGTCGAGGTACTCAACTCCCCTAGCACTAAGCCAACACTAACCGGTACGGCCATGGGCATCGGACCCGAACCGTAATCATAGATGACGCCGATCAGGGACTACCTACAGCAGGAGATCCTCCCACAATGCCGCAAAGAAAAGCGATCGGTCACCCGCCAGTCAACCCGCTATCTCCTTATGGACGGGATACTCTATCGACGAGGCTTCTTTGTCCCCTTACTCAGATACGTTACCCAAGAGGACGCCACCAAGATCCTAGTCAGCGTACACGAAGGAGAATGCGGCGACCACACCGATGGACAAACCTTGGCCAGGAAGATACTCCGACACGACTATTACTGGCCCACACTCGAACAAGATGCCGCTGATTACGCCCGTAGGTGCGACAGATGCCAACTCTTCTTGAAGATCCCGAGAGCCCCACCAACGGAACTAACACAAATGACCATCCCATGGCCATTCACCATATAGAGAATCGATATCATGGGGACGCTTCCCATGGCCAGAGGTGGGGCACGATATGCCGTAGTCGCCGTCGATTACATCACCAAATGGGTCGAGGCCGAAGCCCTCGCCACCATCACCACCAACAAAATGATCAACTTTGTGGTATGCCACATCATCACCCGATACGGGGTTCCTCAGGCCATCATTTCAGATAACGACACTCAATACGAGAGCGCAGAGTTCAAGTCCTTCTGTTAGCGCCACGACATTGAAAAGAGGTTCACGGCCGTAGCACACCCCTAGGCTAACGGACAAGTTGAGGCAGTTAACAAAGTTATCAAGTCCATCATCAAGAAGCGCCTCGAGAAGGATGGGGGCATGCTGGAAGACGAACTTCCTTTAGCCCTATGGGCCTACTGGACCAGACACAAGACAACAACTGGGCACACTCCCTCCGCACTCTCCTACGGGTCTGAAGCCGTCATCCCCATCGAGCTCGAGCTTCAATCCCACTGAGTCACTTACTTCGATCCAAAGACAAACCAAGATTTACTTATGGGATCACTCGACTTGCTAGAAGAGAGAAGGAACGAAGCTGATCTACGAGTCGCGGCCCAACGACAATGAGCCGCCCGGTACTTCAACTCTCGAGTCCACCACAAGGACCTCAACATTGGAGACCTCGTCCTAAAGCGGGTATTCCCACCTCCAACAGGACTCGTTCCTCGTTGGGAGGGCCCGTACTCTATTACACAAAGGCTTAATGACGGAACTTTCAAGCTAGCGACCATGGATGGAGTCGAACTACAAAGGGCTTGGAACAACGAACATCTCCGCTGCTGTTTCACATAATTTAGCACATGGTTGTATGCGCTTTTCAGCGATGTTTTGTTTCCTGGCAATTCGAGACATTGCAAAGGCTATTCATGCCAAACGTTATTATTGAAAATGATGTTCAGCTTCCTACTTCCTTATTCTATGTTTACTCGTCGCGTGGCATGTTTGATTAATCCTAACAGCTCGTTTTCGTGTAAGCCATCGGCCACAGTGTCGACCTCTAATGCGGAGGCCGACACCGTCATCCGGTCCGTGAGCCAACCTCGCAAGCCACCAACATTAGCATCAACCGGCACCCCGAGCACGGGAGCCGGCTACGCCACTCGAGTTGTCGGCCCGCAGCGTGACCGAGTATAAATAACCTCTAACGCAAACCTAGGCCCAGTGCCAAGGCTGAGGATAAATCATTCAACCACGAAACAGGCAGACGGAGCGATACTAACTCCTCCCGAACTACGGGTGATGGTCGAGCACTTGGCGCAGCACCAAGGCCGACCTTAAATCGTCACATCCCCGAAGCTCTCAAGGCTTAGGGGTAGCACACGGCCATGATCGGACCCTACGGGCTGATGATCCGGGCTTCTCTTTCCCGATGAACGACGACGCCGGCAGGCTCGCATTAACCCGATGAACGACGGGAGAGCTTACACCGGACGGACTGCATAACGCGACATCATGTGCCTTCGCTACTCTTGAGGTTAACCCCAGGCAACCCAAGAAAAAACAGCAGGCGCTCTAGCCAGGCTTCACAAACTACGGGTTTCCTGAGCTGAGGGAGATCTACTAGAAGCCTGCGCATTACCTCGCCCCTCTGGAACCACGATCCAGAGTGCGGTACACTATCACACCACCCACCCCCCGAAATAACCTCCCCAGGGAGCGGAACACACAATCACTTTTTTGTTAAGTGTAACGATAAGTATGCCTATGCGAGTACGGGATGCCCGAAAACACAGGAAGAACATCCGAACATTTAACAACAAAACGTGAACTTTACTAATTCATATTTCGTTACAACACACACACATTACCACCCAATAGATAACTAATCTATTTCTTTTAAATGGCAGGGTGTACATGCACACCGTGCCTTGAAAAACCAAAAGCGCAGGCCGAACTCGCGTAAAGTAGTGGCCTACACTACCAAAACAATCGCTAAACTTATAATTAAGCGACTAACTCTAATCATGCTTCTTCTTCTTGCCTTTGCGCTTCTCTTTTGCAGATTCAGCACTCGACGGATCATCCTTGGAGCAGTGCCTCTTCCTGCCTGACCCGCCTTTTTCACGTTGGCCCCTTTTGGCGGTGACCGACTCATGGGAAGCTGGGAGAACTTTCTCATCTGCCCCGTCGCAGCTAGAATTCTCAGTGATGTCAGTAGGGGCACTGGGAGGTAAAAGCCTAGGGGCACCACCGGCGGCAAGACATATCACCGCAGCACTCGCCTCTGGGCAGCTTTCCCTTCCCATCTCACCTTCTCTATGGCCTCCTTAGCAAGTAGTCGATCAATGAGCTTCTGGGACTTGTGATCTGGATGCACGGCACTGGTTGTCTTACGGGCTTCGATGGCCCTTCGCCGAGCCTCCTCATCGACCATCCTCTTCCTCTCCACTTCCTCATCGACTCGCTCCGGGTCAACCGTTGCGATAAAATTGTCCACTTTTCCTTCCAGGCCTGGGTAACGACCTCCTGGCCGGACATATCGCCCTTCCTCGTGTCTCCCCCCACCGGACCTCGGGCAGCCGCACTTAGCCCATCCACCTCCTCGCCGTCATAAATATGACCTTCATAAACGCTCGGGGTTAACCTTATTCCCGAGTAGGATTTAAGCTGATCTCCGCTCCTTCCAAGATGCATCTCCTCAGGTCCTAACCCAGACTCGGGCACTTGGGGAATCACGGGGGCAGGGTCCAAGGCCACGACCGATCTAGGAGTAACTACACAAGGAAAACACTGCTTGTTAGTCTACAAACTCGGAAACCACATACTCTTTTGGGATTCGGCATAAAGAAAATTTACCTCTGGCAGTGATGGAGTAGCAAGAGCAGAAGAGGCACCTGGTGCCACGGGCAGGGTAACTTCCATCTCCCCCGGCTCTAGTTGTTCAGAACCCTGCTCAGTCGAAATCCAAGCCAAAACTATGGGATCAATCGTCATGGTCAATCCAGGCACGGGCGGCTTGTAGGAACTTCCTTCCGTGGAGTCCACCGCTACCACAAGACTACCAGGTATGACCGGTTTCCCCTTCTCAGTGGTGAGCCTCTCTAGCCTCTCTCTCTCTGCATCCTCAAGCAGCAGCCTCCTACCCTCTTCGAACCTCTCGCTCTCCTCCTCGATCAGGAGGTCAGTCATAAGTGGTCGATCATCCAGGGTCTAAATTCCTACCCTGCGCAAGAAGGCCTCATATGGAACTAATCTTTCCTAGGTTCGAGCTAGTTCACGGGAATAATCAGGCATCCAAGAAATCCCATGGAATTTTGAGGCCTTGACAAAAATGTCCTTAATATACTCCTCCACAAACAACTGGGCCCGGTACTCGGCATCCGCTAGCTCATCTCTCAATTGCTGCACCCCTGTTAGGTGCTCCGCCTCCGATCCTTCTACGACGCCTCTCACATCAGGATTACTGGCTTTCGCCTCCTCCTTATCCTTCCTCGCCATGTCAAGCTCTCTCTTCAAGCGGTCGTTCTCCGCTAATAAAGCTATTTTCTCCTCCCGAAGCTCGAAGACCTTGGCATTCTCTCTCCAAGTCCATAAAAGCCTGATCCACGTTGGCCTTCTCCTTCTTCAAGTTGTATTCTGAGTAGTGAGGTCGGTTATGGTCTCTGTATACATAGCGCGAGACTCGTCAGTCTCTTTCTTGAGCGTCTCATACCCTCGCTTCCACTCAGCTGACAAAACCATGAAATCCATAAGTCAGTATTAAAAGATATATAAGCATAAAAGACTTCAAACAACCAGGAAGGGGAAGACCTACCAATCTATGCACTCAAGTTATCGACAGAGGTTTTCTCAGCGTCAATGGATATTTGACAATTCATGAGGTGCATGTTCTTCTTCCTAATCAAGTTCGATAGATCATGGCAATAACGGGTAAGCTCGTTAGCCTGATGAAACGCGGCCTCCACATGCGTCCTTATCTCTCTCCAGATGACCTGTCTGGGGGTGGACGAAGATCAGGAAGAGACAGCAGCTCGTCAAAATAAAATCAGGGAAAGTGATGCTCCAAGAACACCCTCGTATCCTCGAGGGAAAGCTCTTGGATCTGAGCTGCTGTCAAAACCTGGGTCCTAATCATAGCCAACCTGTCCGGCCTCGGCTGGGCAAGCGAGGACTCTCCCCCCTGAAGTATGAACAGGATCCAAAGGAGCGGGGACAGGCGGAGTTGATGATGACGTGCGACTCGGCCCCCTTTGGTCAAACCATGAACCCACTCTAGGTGCACGAGTCGAAGGAGTAGGGGGAGGAGCTGTATAAGATTGAGGCCTGTCCTGATAACGATTACCGCGGCCATGACCCTGTGGGGGTGGAACGTGGCCATACAAGCTAGCTCCCTGCTTAAAGGAGCTGAGAAAAGCACTAACATAGCGGCGACAGTCTCCGCGACCTCGTCCTCCACTTCCACTGGCCATGTCACCTGTCAAAGAAAAGAAGCGAAATCAGTCAAATGATATACACCGGCACTCATCTATGCAGCATGATGTTTGTAAGTGCATGTCCTAAGTGCTCTCTCAACAAACCAGATTGTTCGCCAGCCATAGGAGTTAGTCCCTCCACGGCAAGACCTAGGTCCTCCCTGCTAGCTGCACTCGGCCGCTGAGACAAGTCTGCAGCAATCATTTCTAGATCTCCAAACTTACCCGCCTTCTCAAGGGAGGCGAAAGCTTCCAGAGAAGTCACAGGAGAGTGAGGACTGTCCAGCGCTTCTTCTCCTACCCCTCTCATCGGGGGTCGGATAGAAGCATCCGCAAGTTCCACATCCCGAGTGACCGTCTCTGCGCCACCAGTCTTGCTACCTCCGACGCCTTCATGGAACTTGACGACCTTTTTCAGCTCGAGCCTGGTAGGGGTTGACTTCCTTTTCAAAGTGGGAGCTGTGGAGGCTCCCGCCATTTCCTCTTGCGACACACCACTATCCACAGTAGGCCTAGGTACGGCTGGTCCAGATAAAAGCAACCCAAAATGGCGAAGGCGATCCAAGTCTACCACAGTATCCGTTGTAACAACCCGAATTTTAACAACACGTTAAAACAAGAAATCAAGGCAGAATTAAATTTTAAAATTAGAATTAGGTAAAATGGACATCACCGTTGCGGTCGTCTCGGAAAAATACGCGAAATAGAGTCCGAGTTTTCGAAAATCAGAGTCCGTATGACCAAGATATGGCCAAAACAAGATTTCAGCAGACTTTCTGGCAGACTGACCCGTGTCGACTGTAGTGTCGACACCCAAGTCGACCTGCCACCCCTTGTGTCGACTGTAGTGTCGACTTCCCCCCTGTACAGGTCAACCTCGTCGGCCTGGGGTGGCCCAGAACACATTTTTGAGGCCCGGGATGAGTTTTGATGGTCCGGATTGACTCTAGGGTTGATCTAAAGGCCCTAAATGGTTCCTACACTTGACTTCTTCCCCAAGACATGCTTTGGGTCTAGTTTGTTGGCTTGTGATGAATTTAGATGGCTAGGATCTAAACTAGGGTTTATCCTACGGCCTAAACTATCCTAGTCTTCTATAAAAAGACCCCTAACCCTACCTTAAACCCTCATAAATTGATCCTACAACTAAACTATGCCAAAATTTCTAATGATCATGGCCTCCACTCAAGTCTCCATCCTCTTGTCATAAACTCTATCTTCATTCACATGAGAGATTACATGATCATATGAGTGTATGAGAGCTTCTATGTTCATATGAGAGCTTCTAAACTTGATTTCAAGGCAAATCTTCATCAAAGTAAGGATCTTTCTTATTATTTTCTCAAGGGTTTTATTGGAGCTTATTGATTTGGGGTTTTTGCTAGTATGGCTTCGTCTCAATCTTTTTATATATTGATTTGTGCCTTCATAGCATTGTAAGCCCCCTCCTACTCTTAGATATTAACTATGAAGTTAAATGTTCATGTTGCAAGTTTTGGGTTTGAACTTGAGTAGGTTACTTGCTTAGAAACTATCATGTTATGTGTAGATTTATCCTATGCATATTCGTAAAGTCATCACCTTGATTTTGTGGGCTAAAAGCCATAAGATTTATGTTGAAATGTTGCATTATGCAACATAAGAACTCTCTTATCCCTTAAGTTAACTTGCATAGAATGCTAGATGCGAAATTCTAGCCATTTTTCTTCGTCATCTTTCACCATGATTCACCTATATGCTAAGTTTTGGGGTTATGCATGTTTTCGGGGCTTAATAATGTAACATGCAAGTTTGCGAACACATTATGTCTCATATGCCACCATGTTTAACTTGCGGCCTTATACCCCTTTTGTCATACCTTTGCCAAGTTCCTTCTTTTAATCCATTATGCGTTGTTGCGAATGTATATGCGAGTTTAAAAGCGTTGGGGTTACGTTATGGGTAAACTTTAATGACATGAAACATGATTTGGGTAAATTGGTATAAACATGACAACATGTAATTTTGGCTATGAGCATGGCACTTGAAAACTTGACACGTATGGGTTGTAAGTGTAATAAGACACTAGACCAAACATGAAAGTGGCCGACTAGAGGTTGGGTTGAGTTTGTAGCATAAATCTACCCGGACCCGCCCGGCTTAACTAGTGGCTACAAGCAATAGGACCCAATGTGGGTAGTTGGTCATATAGCACTTAAAACCCGAGGTTAGACTAGGTTGTGGTGTAAATCTACCCGGACCCGCCCGGCTTAACTAGTAAACACAACAAAGTCTAATGTGAGAGGTTGGGGTGCATTAATCTAATTAATGCCACATGAAAAGGTTAAGTAATTTTGATTAATGGCACTTAACCGATATGACACGAATGGGTAGGTTAAGTTAAACCGGACTTGGTTCCTTAATGACACTTAACCACATAAGACAATTAGGGGATGGGGTTAAGTAATTTACACTCTACTAATCCGACTTGGTAATTAGATGGGGTTAAGTAACCTACACTTAACTAATCTAAACACGGTTATTAGATGGGGTTAAGTAATCCATACTTAACTAATCTAACACGGTAAATTCGATGGGGTTAAGTAATTTACACTTAACTAATCCGACTTGGTAATTAGATGGGGTTAAGTAACTTAGACTTAGCTAATCTAAACACGGTAATTAGAT
Organism: Allium sativum; assembly: GCA_030737875.1. Lineage (NCBI taxonomy): Eukaryota > Viridiplantae > Streptophyta > Magnoliopsida > Asparagales > Amaryllidaceae > Allium > Allium sativum. Next base: position 192,809,978 of record CM060920.1, read on the forward strand.
GGGGCTAAGTAACCTTCACTTAACTAATCTAAGCACAATTCGATGGGGTTATGTTAAACACTTAACCAATCTAAACTTGGTAATTTAATGAGGTTAAGTAGCCAATACTTAACCAACTTAACTTGATAATTTAATGGGGTTAAGTAACTTATACTTAACCAATTATACATGATGATTTGATGAGGTTAAGTAACCTATACTTAACCAATCTAATATGCGGTCCTGATAGGGTTAAGTCACAAGACCTTTTAACTTAGGCTTAACCATTGTAATACGATTAGTGGATGGGGTTAAGCTAACCCATACTTAACCAATCCGACTCGATAATCTGATGGGATTAAGATAATCTATGCTTAATCAATCTAACATGATAATCTGACAGGGTTAAGACAAATAAGTACTTAACCAATTTGACTTGATAGGGATAAGTCATGAGCTTCTTGGTACACTTAACCAACTTGTAGGGCTAAGCCTTGAACTTGAGTACTTAGCCAATCTTGACATGATTCGTGGGCGGGTTAGGTCATGAACTTGAATAACAACACTAAACCCATTAGACAAAACACTAGCTCAGGGGACTAGGTTGAAAATCGTAGTTAACAAGGATAGTGGGAAGAGAAGCTAAGTGGTAAACCTTAGTTAAGGATAACTAAGTAATAATTCTTAGCCAAGGAAATGGGACTAGGTCATAAATAGATATGGTAAGTCATCGCTTAGTATACGAGGAGGAGCAACTTATCTGACTTGGATAAAAAGCTCCAGTGAACTGGGTGACGAAGCGGTAGCTTCGGGGGACGTGAGGGTACTCTTGGTGTCCCTCTGTGAGGTGGTAGGTGGTCCATGAAACCCGTCCTCACAGAGGTTAAGGTCTGCGGTAGAAGAGACAAGAGTATGCCTTGGTTGCTATGCGAGCGACCTAAAGACTGGGATGGATTAGCGTGGAGTCGACGATACTTGTTTTTGCCCTGGATAGCACGTCGCCGACTACCTACCATCTTTAGTCAATCGTGTACGAACGGAAAGGCAGAGAACTCCCAACAGACCATGTTCTTGCTATCGAGTCATGGGTGAGTTTGGCCCATAGGAAAGTGGGGCTATAGTGGGGCCGGGATGTAGTTCTCATACATGATTTTTCTTGGATTGCCTTTCAGTAGTTGAGGGAGGGGTCACGTGGGACCATAGCCACGGATACAAAAACAGACCTTGGTATCTGCATCAGCAGATGACTTAAAGCTCCCGACCGAGTTCCGTATTTCTTGATTTGCCCTGGCACTGAACTCGGGTGGCACATTGAGATACATGTGCGTCTAGACATGGAAACGATTCACGATACATACGTGGGATAAAGGGCGCGGTTGACGGCTGGCATAATCCCCAGTGGCCCTAAGTGGCTTGAACCCAAAACACGGAAATGTTCATTAGGTAGCATAATCCCTAGTGACCCTAGGTGGCATAAATCCTAAGTCAACACGCGATATTCAATGGTAAGCAAAAATAACCAGATCAAGGGCAGCAGTCCAAAATAACCTCAAGGATAAAACGCTACTACGTTGAAGTGGTATAGATTTACATAAGAAAGCCCGTACGGCCTACGGCAAAGGACTGAACTTATGCATGGAAAGAATCATACGAATCAGGAAACCTACATACACGATATATTAGGATTACATGGACCATTACATGAAATTGGGCAAGAGACATTCATAGTTAACACATGATGCGGGCCGGGATACTAGTAAGGGAGGTGCAGAGCGAATATACATGATAGATACCTTGCGATATTGTACTTGATAGAAACCAGATGATGTGATACCTTGACTTATCTTGACACCGTAGTTTATCATTACACACTTGTTTATCTTGGTACAGTAGTTCATCCTATTATTTTGGCTTAGCTTATCTATCTTGTCATCATACTTATGTTCATCTCAGTTCCTCATGCCAGTTAACTTTGCTAGTTTATATACTGATAGTAGATAGGGCTTACCAGTCTTTATGACTGACCCCGTTTTGTTTCGCCTCTTTGTCTTCCGTTTCCCCCCAGGTTACAGGGAGGAAATGCTATTGTTAGTTCGGACTTCTTCTGTTTGAAGGTCATCATGTATGGCTTGGACTTTTCTTGGCTATGGCTACTTTACTGTTTCACTTGGGGAATAATTTATGAAAAGGTTTTTATGCTTCTTTACTATTGCAAGACAGGTTTTCATGTAAGAAATTCTCTGATGTAAAAGGCTTTAGACCTTATTTATTAATGATATGAAAGTTGGTTTTACTTCCGCTATTTTATATGTTCTGTCTTGTAATATTTCTGTACATGTTTACCAATAATACCCCTCTAAAGCTAGTGCATTCCTTTGCGAGTGACCCTAGCGGAGGTTGGGTGTTACATTTGGTATCAGAGCAGAAGGTTACCAGACTGGGCAAAAGTTTTTAAAACCTTCTGAAAACTATTTGAAAAACCGTTTACAAAGAAGCATTTTTCAAGAAAAGTTTTTAAAGGCTATTCCCCAAAAGTCATTAGCACTATCCTTTGTTTCCTTGATTGAATCTCTTTTCCCTTCTTTCCTCCATCTGTAGTCACAGTAGTTTTAACTGCGACTAATCCTTGTCTAACTACGTGAGTGTTTTCCCCGTGCGATGGAGAAAGTTCTCGAGAGACCTGTTACCGAAGTTATAAGAAGGGATAATAAGAGCAAGGATAAAGGACACGAGCTTAAGAATAAGCAACTTGTTGGTATGGCTTGATCCACAAAGGAAGATAAGGACAAGATCAGCGAGAGGGCAATTGTATGCTCTCATTTCTAGCGTACCTAAGAGAAATGGTACCGTTTCTGTTAAAGGCTTAGCCTTTCTTTTCTATCATCCCATTCAGACTTTGTATTGATCATCGCATCATTTAAGTCTGCCTCGATAGTTAAGTCTCTGCACCTTAGTACTAGCATGGTAGAAGATCCCACTTTTGACCCAAAAATCTGGTTGGAGAGTCGGTCCATTTATTCATGACTTGTTTGGAATTGAGAGTGTAAATGTCAAGTGTTGAGATTAGAAGCAATACTTCTATTGTTGAGCTATGGATGGATTCTAGGGATGAAGTGGTTATCCAGTAAGGGATGCCATTCTCGGTTTTGAAAGAGGGTAGTTAAACTCTTAGCTTGCCTTAGTAATACCCTCGAAGTCTCGTGTAACCTTTTGGGTTCTGTCATGGTTAGTTACCTAGAATCTCTTGATGCATTTATTAGAAATCTCTAATCCGATCGAGTAATGTTCGCCACTAAGGCGGATGGTCCATTCTGCTTAAGCATGGGTTATAGGAATCACCCTAGTAAGTGCACGTGGTAACATGGATTGGCATTGGTAAACGAGATCCAGAATTCACTAGTGAAAGTTGGAGAGCTTGCATGAGTACGTAGATATGGTTGAGCCAAGTATACTAGGGAAAGAATAAATGAAAGTGAAACGAGAGGCGACAGTGAAAAGAGTTCCGACTCATACCTTGGAAATAGGAATCAAGGAGCTACGAAATCATGAAGTCAATGGCAGTCATGGCACACTGGAATTAAGCTCAAGGAAATGCGTCTTAGACGCGCGCATCGTGTCTCTTTGTAAGAGTATATCGTTGATCCCTGGTTCTCCTGTAGAGCTTGCTTGCATGCTATCGCTTGGTGGATATCCTCCCGGTCATGTTTCTGTTGCAAACCCCATAAGGAGTTTGTCTTGTTTATCTCCTCGATCTTATCTTGGGAACCTTAGATAGAACTCTATGGATGTAAACATGTATTTGAAACATGTTATGATTGATATGGTTGCAAATGGTTGCTCGTGGATGCGCGAATACACGTTAGATACTAGATCGACGCACTCACATTTTGCATTGCATATGCACGAGTATTTATACCTGTTTGAATGTTAATGTGTTGTCATGCGGATGTTGCATATGAGTGAATGTTTGTGCACACATGTAGTACTTATATGACTAGGATTATTTGCATACATGTTGGATTCGTGGCACTAAATATACTTTGCATTAGAAAGATCATTCAGGCCTGATCATTAGCATTAGCTAAGGAGCATATACACACACGCTTTGCATATGTTCATATGGCATTAGAAATCCTCTAAGGACAATGGTTGTCTGTGGATGGTGTTTTGAGTAGATGGATGATGGATGGTAGGATACGTTCTTCCTAACTTGGAGATTTCGGGGATGAAATCCTTTAAGGAGGGGAGAATGTAATAACCCGAATTTTTACAACACGTTAAAACAAGAAATCAAGGCAGAATTAAATTTTAAAATTAGAATTAGGTAAAATGGACATCACCATTGCGTTTGTCTGTGAAAAATACGCGAAATTGAGTCCGAGTTTTCGAAAATCGGAGTCCGTATGACCAAGATATGGCCAAAACAAGATTTCAGCAGACTTTCTGGCAGACTGACCCGTGTCGACTGTAGTGTCGACACCCAAGTCGACCTGCCCCCCTTGTGTCGACTGTAGTGTCGACTTCCCCCCTGTACAGGTCAATCTGGTCGGCCTTGGGTGGCCCAGAACCCATTTTTGAGGCCCAGGATGAGTTTTGATGGTCCGGATTGACTCTAGGGTTGATCTAAAGGCCCTAAATGGTTCCTACACTTGACTTCTTCCCCAAGACATGCTTTGGGTCTAGTTTGTTGGCTTGTGATGGATTTAGATGGCTAGGATCTAAACTAGGGTTTATCCTACGGCCTAAACTATCCTAGTCTTCTATAAAAAGACCCCTAACCCTACCTTAAACCCTCATAAATTGATCCTACAACTAAACTATGCCAAAATTTCTAATGATCATGGCCTCCACTCAAGCCTCCATCCTCTTGTCATAAATTCTATCTTCATTCACATGAGAGATTACATGATCATATGAGTGTATGAGAGTTTCTATGTTCATATGAGAGATTCTAAACTTGATTTCAAGGAAAATCTTCATCAAAGCAAGGATCTTTCTTATTATTTTCTCAAGGGTTTTATTGGAGCTTATTGATTTGAGGTTTTTGCTAGTGTGGCTTCGTCTCAATCTTTTTATATATTGATTTGTGCCTTCATAGCATTGTAAGCCCCATCCTACTCTTAGATATTAACTATGAAGTTAAATGTTCATGTTGCAAGTTTTGGGATTGAACTTGAGTAGGTTACATGCTTAGAAACTATCATGTTATGTGTAGATTTATCCTATGCATATTCGTAAAGTCATCACCTTGATTTTGTGGGCTAAAAGCTATATGCTTTATGTTGAAATGTTGTATTATGCAACATAAGAACTCTCTTATCCCTTAAGTTAACTTGCATAGAATGCTAGATGCGAACTTCTAGCCATTTTTCTATGTCATCTATCACCATGATTCACCTATATGCTAAGTTTTGGGGTTATGCATGTTTTTGGGGCTTAATAATGTAACATGCAAGTTTGTGAACACATTATGTTTCATATGCCACCATGTTTAACTTGCGGCCTTATACCCCTTTTGTCATACCTTTGCCAAGTTCCATCTTTTAATCCATTATGCGTTGTTGCGAATGTATATGCGAGTTTAAAAGCGTTGGGGTTACGTTATGGGTAAACTTTAATGACATGAAACATGATTTGGGTAAATTGGTGTAAACATGACAACATGTAATTTTGGCTATGAACATGGGACTTGAAAACTTGACACGTATGGGTTGTAAGTGTAATAAGACACTAGACCAAACATGAAAGTGGCCAACTCGAGGTTGGGTTGAGTTTGTAGCATAAATCTACCCGGACCCGCCCGGCTTAACTAGTGGCTACAAACAATAGGACCCAATGTGGGTAGTTGGTCATATAGCACTTAAAACCCGAGGTTAGACTAGGTTGTGGTGTAAATCTACCCGGACCCGCCCGGCTTAACTAGTAACCACAACAAAGTCTAATGTGAGAGGTCGGGGTGCATTAATCTAATTAATGCCACATGAAAAGGTTAAGTAATTTTGATTAATGACGCTTAACCGATATGACACGAATGGGTAGGTTAAGTTAAACCGGACTTGGTTCCATAATGACACTTAACCATATAAGACAATTAGGGGATGGGGTTAAGTAATTTACACTTAACTAATCCGACTTGGTAATTAGATGGGGTTAAGTAACCTACACTTAACTAATCTAAACACGGTAATTAGATGGGGTTAAGTAATCCATACTTAACTATCTAACACGATAAATTCGATGGGGTTAAGTAATTTACACTTAACTAATCCGACTTGGTAATTAGATGGGGTTAAGTAACTAAGACTTAACTAATCTAAACACGGTAATTAGATGGGGCTAAGTAACCTTCACTTAACTAATCTAAGCATGGTAATTCGATGGGGTTAAGTTAAACACTTAACCAATCTAAACTTGGTAATTTAATGAGGTTAAATAGCCAATACTTAACCAACTTAACATGATAATTTAATGGGGTTAAGCAACTTATACTTAACCAATTATACATGATGATTTGATGAGGTTAAGTAACCTATACTTAACCAATCTAATATGCGGACCTGATAGGGTTAAGTCACAAGACCTTTTAACTTAGGCTTAACCATTGTAATACGATTAGTGGATGGGGTTAAGCTAACCCATACTTAACCAATCCGACTCGATAATCTGATGGGATTAAGATAATCTATGCTTAATCAATCTAACATGATTATCTGATAGGGTTAAGACAATAAATACTTAACCAATTTGACTTGATAAGGATAAGTCATGAGCTTCTTGGTACACTTAACCAACTTGTAGGGCTAAGCCTTGAACTTGAGTACTTAGCCAATCTTGACATGATTCGTGGGCGGGTTAGGTCATGAACTTGAATGACAACACTTAACCCATTAGACAAAATCCTAGCTCAGGGGACTAGGTTGAAAATCGTAGTTAACAAGGATAGTGGGAAGAGAAGCTAATTGGTAAACCTTAGTTAAGGATAACTAAGTAATAATTCTTAGACAAGGAAATGGGACTAGTTCATAAATAGATACGGTAAGTCATCGCTTAGTATACGAGGAGGAGCAACTTATCTGACTTGGATAAAAAGCTCCAGCGAACTGGGTGACGAAGCGGTAGCTTCGGGGGACGTGAGGGTACTCTTGGTATCCCTCTGTGAGGTGGCAGGTGGTTTATGAAACCCGGCCTCACAGAGGTTAAGGTCTGCGGTAGAAGAGCCAAGAGTATGCCTTGGTTGCTATGCGAGCGACCTAAAGACTGGGATGGATTAGCGTGGAGTCGACGATACTTGTTTTTGCCCTGGATAGCACGTCGCCGACTACCTACCATCTTTAGTCAATCGTGTACGAACGGAAAGGCAGAGAACTCCCAACAGACCATGTTCTTGCTATCGAGTCATGGGCGAGGTTGGCCCATAGGAAAGTGGGGCTATAGTGGGGCCGGGATGTAGTTCTCATACATGATTTTTCTTGGATTGCCTTTCAGTAGTTGAGGGAGGGGTCACGTGGCATAGCCACGGATACAAAAACAGACCTTGGTATCTGCATCAGCAGATGACTTAAAGCTCCCGACCAAGTTCCGTATTTCTTGATTTGCCCTGGGATGGAACTCGGGTGGCATATTGAGATACATGTGCGTCTAGACATGGAAATGATTCACGATACATACATGGGATAAAGGGCGCGGTTGACTGGTGGCATAATCCCTAGTGGCCCTAGGTGGCTTGAACCCAAAACACGGAAACGTTCATTAGGTAGCATAATCCCTAGTGACCCTAGGTGGCATAAATCCTAAGTGAACACGCGATAGTTCATGGTAAGAAAACATAACCAGATCAAGGGTAACAGTCCAAAATAACCTCAAGGATAAAACGGTACTATGTTGAAGTGGTATAGATTTACATAAGAAAGCCCGTACGGCCTACGGCAAAGGACTGAACTTATGCATGGAAAGAATCATACGAATCAGGAAACCTACATACACGATATATTAGGATGACATGGACCATTACATGACATTGGGCAAGAGACATTCATAGTTAACACATGACGCAGGCCGGGATACTAATACGGGAGGTGCAGAGCGAATATACATGATAGATATCTTGTGATATTGTACTTGATAGAAACCTGACGATGTGATACCTTGACTTATCTTGACACCGTAGTTTATCATGACACACTTGTTTATCTTGGTACAGTAGTTCATCCTGTTATTTTGGTTTAGCTTATCTATCTTGTCATCATACTTATGTTCATCTCAGTTCCTCATGCCAGTTAACTTTACTAGTTTATATACTGATAGTAGATAGGGCTTACCAGTCTTTATGACTGACCCCGTTTTGTTTCGCCTCTTTGTCTTCCGTTTCCCCCCCAGGTTACAAGGGGAAATGCTATTGTTAGTTCGGACTTCTTATATTTGAAGGTCATCATGTATGGCTTGGACTTTTCTTGGCTATGGCTACTTTACTGTTTCACTTGGGGAATAATTTATGAAAAGGTTTTTATGCTTCTTTACTATTGCAAGACAGGTTTTCATGTAAGAAATTCTCTGATGTAAAAGGCTTTAGACCTTATTTATTAATGATATAAAAGTTGGTTTTACTTCTGCTATTTTATATGTTCTGTCTTGTAATATTTTTGTACATGTTTACCAATAATACCCCTCTAAAGCTAGTGCATTCCTTTGCGAGTTACCCTAGCGGAGGTTGGGTGTTACATCAGTCCTATGAGAAACCTCAGGGATGGCTAGGAGGGCATCAAGGCGTTGCCAGTACTCGTCACTAGTAGGTGCCTCGGGATTTCCTGCCACAATAAAAATAAAAATATGAGACACGGAGCTTGACAGGTGTACTAAGATAGACCGAGGAAACTCACGTCCTTGTATCCACCTTCTCGCGAAGCTGGGAGGACATCGGACAAAGAACCAATCTTGCTTGATCACAGACGGCCTTGTCCATTTTCCAAAAAAATCCTCTTGCCAGGAGACGCCTCCAAGAACCATTGAGAGGACGATTCACCGGCCGATCACCTAAAATGGAAGACGTACCGGATATCCTCTCCGGTAGGGTCCCGGCCAAGAAACACTCGGAAAAGAACACAAGTACCCAAGAGCGCGGAGTAAGCATTCGGATGCAATTGTTAAGGGGCAATGCGGAAGTACAATAACATCTCCCATATAAAATCATTGGCCGGGGGCACGCACCTCACACCGCAAGCATGACGATTCCAAGTTGTAAGCCCCTCGGGCGGTGCATGGGCCCTTTCTCCCGATCCAGGGCATGAGCCTCCCCCTCCGCGATACAAATCGTAGCGACATCTTGCTAACCGCCGCCACATCCATATGCGAGGGTATCGAGTCCAACGGATTGTCCAAAATAACCACGTCAGGTAGCATGTCAGGAGCCACTGGTGCAATCAGCTCAGCACCTTCCATAATGTCCACATTCTCCATCTCCGAATACACGACTGGGAGTTAAGCCTTTCAACATGTCCCCCATGTTCCGACACCTCAGGAGAACTCCCAGTCTGGGAAGGAACCGATCCCCTGGTAGTCTCCGACCCACTACTCCCGGAGTTAGGGTTGTTCGTAGAATCGGAGGTATAAGACGATGAGGGAGAAGCCTCGGCTTCCAAAAAAATTCCGGTCTGTGACCTTGTTTGCATGGCTCTCTATACTTTAAGATACCAGTATTAAAAATCACAACAAAATAACATGTACCCCTCATGATGGTAAACATTAAAAAGTGTGTGCAATGCCATGCAAAGAATGAAAATGCTCATAGGAACGTTAACGATCATAACAGTTCAATCATAGTCTAGATATATGCTCTATCCTATGTGAAAGTTTCAAGTTCTTATCCAAGCAGTTATCGATGTCAACATTCAGTATGGAAGTAAATAAGTCCGAGGGCAGGCAGTCAGGAAGTTAAAGTTTGAAAGCAACTAAGGACGATATCTGGTCAAGGTAATGCCCTCAGACTCTCCCCAGGGCTCGAAGAATCAAGCGCCTAGGGATCGAAAGCCCGAACCCGGACATCTCGAAGTTCGATCCAAGGGTTAAAAAATGTCGAACTAGGGAGGCTCGAAAATTCGAACCATGACAGTTTGAAATTTCGAGCCCCAATGGTTCGATATCTCGAACCATGAGGACTCGGACTTTCAGACCCCAAGGAATCGAAATTTCGAACCACCAAGGTTCGAAAGTTTGAGCCCCAGGGGGGCAGGAGTCCAAGCACCCGAGGCTCGAAACCTTGAGCCCTATAGGTTCGAAGTCTCGAACCCCTCGAGGTTTGAGAACATCAAACCCAGCTGGGCTCGACGGGCTCGAACCACCAAGTTCGAACTCTCGAACCTCGCCCCTCAGACTCGAGGCCTCGAGCCTCATCCAACAGTCGCACCTCAACCTCCCTTCTCCCTTCTCTTCATCGACCAAGTTCATTACCTAAAAAAAGTCTTCTTTTTGTCAAAGGGTCGAGGTTCGAAAATTTCGTAATAATGGCACAAGACAGAAGAAAATGAAGGAGCGGGGCCTATTTATAATGAAAAGGGAAAAAGTCCCCTCGTATTCTGCCCCTAGGCTCGAAATTTCGAGCCAACAGGCTCGAAATTTCGAACCATCACGGTTCGAAATTTCGAACCCCACGGCCCGATATTTTGAGCCACCAAAGCTCGAGACCAGAGCCTCTATGGCTCGACATTTCAAACCCTTGTGGTACGAAATTTAGTGCCCAAAAAAAAAAAAAAATGATGATGAAAACGACAACATGTTTCTTCCCGAGCATCGCGCTCATGAATGCCTACATCCCGCAATGAGTTAGTCGCCAAAAAGGAGCGATTCCAATGCCACGCGAACACAGGGAAACACTAGCATGACATCAAACCAACAGTGACTCGCCTTTCTTCCCCAAATAGGCGAACCCAATAACTAACATATTTTTTTCCTATAACTTGCAGGATAAATCCGCAACTCAACGGTCATCTCAAATTTCATTCCGAAGTACATCATGCCAAGACAAGTAGTACTTCGGGGGGCAAATGTTAACTGGCCTTTTGGTCCAGTTACCAAAAGAACTCAAGACACGCTTGACGTAACTCATCGCGTGAAGCTAAGGCCGAAGGCGAAACATAGGAAATCCAGGAGAAAGACCGAAGGGAGTCGTGCCGACAAACCTCACCACATCCTCTTCAAAGCACTCTTCACACCTGCCAAGGTGCGAAATTTCGTACCTCCAAGGTACGAAATTTCGTACCTTGAAGATGCGAAATTTCATACCTTGAAGTTATGAAATTTCGTACCTTGAAGGTACGAAATTTCGTACCTGGAAGGTACGAAATTTCGTACCTGGAAGGTACGAAATTTCGTACCTGGGAGGTGCGAAATTTCGTACCTTGAAGATGCGAAATTTCATACCTTGAAGTTATGAAATTTCGTACCTCTGGAAGGTACGAAATTTCGTACCTGGGAGGTGTGAAATTTCGTACCTGGGAGGTGCAAAATTTCGTACCTCAACCCGGTACGAATTTTCCGTGGCCGACAGCCAGAGGCGCGAATTTCCTGTATATGGTCCCCATTTCTACCTACTCCTACCTAACCCTTACCTAACCACTTCCTATAAATACCCCACTACCTCACACTTCAAAGGAGGGAGATTCTTGGGCCTTGAGACCTCTATAAAGCTTCATTAATGGCATCTCCTCTTTGTGGAAGAAGAAGGGCAAACTTGTCCACTTTACTATTCCTTGCAAATATGACTATTGTAGCTTCATATGACATAGTCAATGAATGTAATGAGAGGATCTCAACCTTGTAATCTTTCAAGTGATTAATAAAATCTCTACAACTCTTCAAAGTGGACGTAGACCTTCAATAAGGCCGAACCACTATAAATTCTTTGTGTCATTTACCGCTTATACTTTATTTCATGTTCTATTTTATGATATTGTCTATGCGACCATTCTATAATTCTTAGTAACTAGGAATCTTTGGTGTTTGCGACATTTTTGGCCATCAACAGAGATTAATTTAGTTTAGATTTAGAGTTGGTGTTTATGTGTGCTTATATAGAAGTGTAGCTTTAATTAGAGCCATTAGATCACCCTAGGATCCATCCCAGCCATAGAATCCAAGAAATTATGTCACCAGACCCACCAAAATGTGATACATAAGCCCTAAGCATTAGAATTCGTTATCTGCCACATCATCAAAAAACTCCAGAAACCTGCGCGGGTTTTTGGCTCGACATGGGCATACTTCCCAAGTGCACCCGTGCAATTTTGTACTAGCGCACTTCACAAGTGCGCCAGTGCATTCTGGCACATTTCTGGTTTTTCTGCCTAACTTCGTCGTCCATGTCTCCTTCATACGGTATCCGTTTTACGTAAACTTGGAATCTATCTCAAGCAGAATTCCGAGATGAACGCAATGGCTTAACCCGTTTCACTTAATTCTTCTTCTAAAAATTAAGTGTTCCTAAGTTTGTTAATTCTAATATTTAAAATTACGGGGTGTTACATTCTCCCCTCCTTAAAGGATTTCGTCCCCGAAATCTCCAAGTCAAGAAGAATGCATATCCTACCATCCAATCAACCATCTAATCAACCATCAATCACAAGCATCCATTGTCCTTACAAGATTTCTAATGCCATATGAACATATGCAGAAGTGTGTGTGTATGTTCCTTATCTAATGCAAAATCAGGCGGTCTACTGATTCAGTTGACCTCCTTAATGCAAATCATGACAGTGCCATGCGTCCATTATGTATACAAAAGAATCCTAATGATACATATTATTTCTACATGCGTGCACAACCATTCATCTAAATGCAACATCCATATTATAATACAACCATGATACATCCATTAATTTAAATATGCACACTTATTTATATGCAATATGAAAGTGATTGAGCCGATCTAGTGCCTAATGTGTGTGTAAATGCATCCACGAGCAACCGCTAGCAAACCCTTGCATTCACTTGCATCCACCAAACATAACATGTCACAAAGACATGTTTACAACCATAGGATTTTTTATAACTAAACATCGAAGATATAATCACGAAGACATACTAAACGATAGGACAAGTATAAACAAAGCTATAGAAAAAGGAGAAGTTAAAAAAAAGAACATACCCTCAAAAAGGAAAGGGTACATCATATGCATCTTGTCTTCCGTCTCCCAAGTTGCGTCTCCTTGATCATCTCTCCACTGGATTTTAACCAACTTTACCTCTCTTTTGCATAGCTTTGTGACCTCCGATCCAAGGATGCATGTAGGAGCTCGTCTAATCGTGGCATCTCACTTCACTTCCACTTCTCTAAGCATGCTCGACTCCACTACTCCCACGATATCTTGTAAACACTTCCGCAAATGCGACACGTGAAACATGTCATGAACACCACGAAGCTAGTTGCCTCTTATCATGTCCTTCCAAAATCTAGGATACATAACCTCAAAAGATCTTCAAGGATTCCATTCACCCCTTTCTGCCCGTCCATCCGTTTGTGGACGATAAGCGATGCTCGTACTTACCGCCTTCTGCATATCACCTTTTCCTCTTGATCGAAAACTGCTCCAAACCTCGTCCCGCAAGCACCGGTATATATTGTGAATGGTTTGCTCCCATCTAGCAAAGTTAAAACTAGGGCTGATATCTTTGCAAAGTTCTTAACGAACTTCCTATAGCAGCCCGTCTTCACCAGAAAACTTCTTACTTCCATTGCTTTTCTAGGAAGCTTCCAATCTTGGATTGCCACCACCTTTGCAGGATCCACTGCTATTCCTTCCTTAGATACTATGTGTCCTAAGAACCTTACCTCCTTCCTCCAAAAATGACATTTGGAGAACTTAGCTTTGAATTGATGTGCTCGAAGGGTTTCTAAGACTTCCCTAAGATGTAGGGCATGTTCTTCCTTGCTTCTAGAGAAAATCAAGACATCATCGACAAAGACTACAACGAACTTGTTTAGAGACTCCCTAAACACACTACTCATCAAGTCTACGAAATATGTGGGTGCATTCGTCAAACCAGAAGGCATGACGAGCCACTCGAAGAAACCGTCAGGAGTTCTAAATGCAGTCTTATCTATGCTGTATTCAGCCACCCTTAGCTGATGAAATCCTGTAGCTAACTCCAACAGCGAGAAAACTGAAGCACCAACCAACTGATCGAACAAATCGTCTATCCTCGGCAATGGGTGTCCGTTCTTCTTCGTGAGCTTATTCAGCTCCTTATAGCCCATGAACAATCTAAGTGAACCATCAGCCTTCGTAGCAAAAACAACTGGAGCACCCCATTCCGAAATGCTTCTTCTTATGAACCCTTCTCAACCAACCCGTTCACTGGCTTACTGAGTTCCCGTCTCCCTCCCAGAGCCATGTGGCGCACTGGTAATGCAACTGGCTTTGCGTTATCTACTAGGTTTATATGAAAGTCTATTTCACAGCTCGGGGGTAAACCCCTAACTTCATTGAAGACGTCACCATACTCACGGACCACACGAATAGATTCCAAATCATCATTGGATGCGTCAATAGATTCTAGGTAGCTAAGCATCACCGAACCTCTAGGGTCACAAGAAATATCAAGGGTCTTTCCACAACGAGTCAACAATCTAACTACCCTACTTTAACAGTCTAGGATGGCGCCGTAACTGGCTAGTCAATCCATGCCGAGAATCAAGACGTAGCCCATGACGCCAAGAACGAACGCATTGCATTCAAACCCAACACCTAAGATAGACACTCTCAAATCCCGACAAACATTGAAAGATGAGCCGAACCACCAATAGGATTTGAGACCACAATGGGATCCGTAACTTGACTAGTATTCAAGTGCAGTGTTTCAACTAACGAAGCAGATACAAACGAGTGTGAAGCGCCAGAATCAAACAAAGTACGAACAAGATGATCAAACAGAAAAACCAAACTTTCAATAGAAATGTTTATACCTCTCTCCTGTCCTGGTGCCATTAGAGCATGAACCTGCTCTCTTGCCTGCCTAGGTACCATGAGAGCCATAACCTGCCCTCTAGAAGTTGACTATGTCCTTTGCTCTTGCCCTTGTCTCCTCGGGCAGTCTTTAATCAGATGTCCTGCCTCACCATAGTGGAAACAGCCAGTCTTCTTCTTCTTCCTACAGTCCTTGCTCAGATGGCCTGGTGTCCACAATTAAAGCACCTTTTCTTTCCTTTGCCATTGTTATCCTTACCACCTTTCTTGTGTTGCTGCTGTGATTTCTTTGGATCCCCTTTCTTATCCGGTGCCTTATTAGCATTAGCGCCTTTCTCCTCTTCATGCATAAGAACCATGTCAACTAGTTTCTCGATGGTAGCCCCCATAGGAATGTGGGCCTTAGCCAACCCGTGTAGCGGCTCATTCAAACCTTTAACAAATCTCAGGGCCTTCTTATCAGGTGTGTTCACCAAGTCTAGGCCGAATCTTGCCAACTAATTGAACTTGTTGACGTACTCCTTCACTGATCAATTCCCCTGCTTCAAAGCTAAGAACCTCTCCGTGTATAAATTCTCTTCTGCTCGTGAGAGAAGATTCATCTCGAACCTATGCCTGAAATCCATCCATGTCTCCACTGGACGCTCTCCATTCATGACCTTCCACCAAAATGAGGATTCGTCCTTCATCAATCAAGCAGCTAATTGGACCTTCCTTCCATCTTCTATCTCGAAGATACCAAACAAATCTTCTACCTCCTTGAGCCAATTTCGAGCTTCAATAAATGTCTCTATCCCATGAAAAGGTTTTCCGCCCATTGCCCGAAAGTCCTTGCATATCTTAGAAAAAGCATCAACGCGGAGGAAGAGATTTAAAAAGGAAAGAGGAAGAGATTTAAAACGGAGTATCGGATGGAAGATATATGGCTTTTGGGGATTATGTTTTTCAAAATAAACTTTTCTCTTGAAAATACTCTCCTTAAAACATATTTTTGAAAATATTTCTTTATAAAAATGTTTTTGAAAACAGTTTTTCAAATCTCTTATCTGTTCTGGTAACCTTCAGCTCTGATACCATGTGTAACACCCCACGTCCATTAATGTCACTCACAAAGGGAATGCATTCACTTCCATGGAGTATTATTACTGTATAGAACGGAATATAACAAGACAGATATATATATTGGTATTTTAAAAATTTAAAACAACTTTATTGCAGCGGAGAAATAGTTTGGTTACAACAACATCAAAACCGAACAATAAAACCAAGTACACTTAATATCCATCTTGACAAATTGTTTTCTGAGTACATAAAGTAAAAACATAACCCCAACATAAATAGCCATGAAAAGGGATAAGCTGAACTTTACTTTAAGCAATCCAAGCACTTCCAATGAGAGAGAAAAAGGTCCAAATCAAGCTCCACTAGCACTAGTCCCAACCTGAGAACCTAGGGGGAAAAAGGAAGAAAAGAGGATAAGACAATATAATTATTAAAGTAATAGGATAAGACATAAACTGGAAAACAAGGTATGACTGTGAAATAATTGGGCATGGCAAAGCAAACAAGAGGAAGAAGATAACGTTAAATTGCGCTTCCAAACACTTTAGGATGCTTACTATACAGCACCAATACTAGTCACTTTAAAAGTTGATCCCACCTACTGATCATAATAATGATAAT
Organism: Allium sativum; assembly: GCA_030737875.1. Classification (NCBI taxonomy): domain Eukaryota; kingdom Viridiplantae; phylum Streptophyta; class Magnoliopsida; order Asparagales; family Amaryllidaceae; genus Allium; species Allium sativum. The sequence goes on from CM060920.1 coordinate 192,826,594, forward strand.
GGTAGTTTCGTATACCACTAGTTGTCTTCATAGGTTCGTCTGCTCCTATATCCGCTAGTTGTACCCATTACCCTCCCTATTCTAATTACAATATTTATAATATGGTAGTTGTACTCCTAGCTGTCTTCATAGGTGTCGCCTGCTCCTATCTCCACTAGTCGTACCCACTACCTTCCCCATTCGATCGACTCCCTAACTCGTAGATACCCGTGCTGGTCCCACAGTAAGGTGTATCACTCCCCAAAGTGGCAACCCGATACTACTAAAGATGCACGGCTTATACCTACACGATGCAACAACGTCTTAGCTACCAGCCCAGACCCACGCACGCACGTGACCCCTTTGGACTTGCGTTGCCACCGCTAACCCGTTTTGACCTCTTACAATCAAACCCAGTAATCGTGTCCCGTCCTCGACTTTGATCGAGCTCACTTAGATACTAAAATGGGTTATTATTCGAAAAGGGCCCCCCACACTTGACACAAGCTTTACACCTATGCTTGGTCCCCACTAGGATTTCCCACTTAACCCCCTCTTATTCATGTCTTCTTACATGTTTCAACTTGGTTAAGTGTTTATAATTATATTCCACATGTCACCCATGTCACCCACTTATCAATTCAACATATATTATTGGTTAAGCTTGTCTTAACCCTATCCACTTATCAGATCAATATATATTATTGGTTAAGCTGGTCTTAACCCTATCCACTTATCAGATCAATATGTATTATTAGTGAACTTTGTCTTAACCCTACCCACTTATCATATTAATATATATTATTGGTTAAGTTTATCTTAACCCTATCCACTTATCAGATCAATATATATTATTGGTTAAGCTGGTCTTAACCCTATCCACTTATTAGATTAATATGTATTATTGGTTAAGTTTGTCTTAACCCTACCAACTTATCAGATTAATATATATTATTGGTTAAGTTTGTCTTAACCCTATCCACTTATCAGATTAATATATATTATTCGTTATGCTGGTCTTAACCCTATCCACTTATCAGATCAATATGTATCATATATATATATATATATCGTATAAACATGTTTTACTTAATTTATGATTAAGTACATCTTAGTTCACAGATACATTGGTTAAGAGAATAACTCCCTAAGTATCAACCCCGTAGACCAAAATCCACATCAGATTGATACTTAGAGAATTACTCAACTCAGCCAATCTTCTATTTGTCATTCATATTCGTCTTTGATCAGCATTAATTAATTATTAATGCACATATGTAATGACCCGGTTTTTTTACGGAATTTGGTTATTGCCACAAACTCAATGACGACTAACCAAACATCGAAAAATACCGATAGTTAATGAAAGAAATTAGAGGGTGAGAATAGATAAGATAGAAACTTAGAATAAAAGAAGAAGAAGAACACAACATCAGAGTAACACGAATCCCGTAGCGGAATGAATAACATATAATATATATAACATAACTTTGAAATATAATTCTGTACTTGAATACACAACATTATCAAAGTACAACACTTACAACACAATGGAAGTAAACTATAACTATATGATCCTGAAGCCTCCTGCTCCAGCTCTTCAAGTATCTGTAAATCCCGACTATGTGACTGCCCATACAAAATTGGGCACCCAAGAGTTTAGGGAAAACGAAAAAAAAAACTTCGGGTCAGTCATGGCACTGGTATGAGTAAAACAATTTAAAACAGTTTGAGCCATTAAAAGATATCTCATAAGACCACATTGTATAACGGAACGGGTTTTTCCCTTATAAGAATCCAAAGTATCTTTATATCAAAAACCTTTTGATATTATAATAATGTCTATCAACCACAATATAATAATCATCTAGCAAAAACGCTTCCATCTCACGTTCTACATATATAGTATACAATCAAAACCGCAAGCACGTATTGGGTAATGGATTTCCAACTATGACAAGGTATGGAACCACCTTTCGCTAGTGTACCTCTAGAGAGGAATACACTAGGTTCAACAAGAACATCTTGCAACCCAGCCACACATGATCGACCACTCATTTCGCTTGAGTGTATCGAATGTATATCACCAACGGTTGGGATCAGCTACCGTTTCCCCAATGGGGCAGCATCAACAATAGATTTTTAGAAGAAAATGAAACTCTAGATCAGGTGATTATACACCCTAATAGGTGCGACTTACATAGCCATGTTGCCTGCCCGATTTCTGTCATTTCCTGGTTGTGAGGCTAGAGGCCACACTTATCTCTGACAGATCACATATTTATTCACTTTGAATGTCACACCATCATACCCGCCAAATCACAAATTGATTTCCCTAAAAATAACACGGGTATACAGCAAAGAGAAACGAATTCCTCCACCCCCAAACGTGAATACATTTGAAGAGATCAACTTATGCGATCTATTAGATATACTCTGTCAGACATTCTTCAATACAGGTTGTCCTGGGACTGGACAAAACGAAGGCACTATTCAGTACATCCATCTTAGGCAATTGTTATCTAAGATTTATACAACAGCCCTTGCGCTTTACTCCGTCTTCAATTATCTTTGGAATATATGATTCGCAAAGCTTATGTCAATACAGAGTGGTTCTTCGGATAATAATCCAACTGGTCTCTCCATATTAACAATGTTAAAATGGTCGAAAATTTGATAGTCTGTGATTTAACTATCAAAGAAAATGTCAATATGCAAACAACGATATTATTTCCAGATGGAAATTATATTGATCAATCATCATTTAACATTTATCTCTTTAATTCATTAATTACTTGTCTCCTGTTTCCATATATTCTAAATTCTTATTTTCTATTATCAGAAAACATTTCTGATTCTCGTTTGGAAAACATTTCTAAAACTCTTTCACTATCAAACCTTAACATTCTTTAGTGAAGAAGGAAGTCAATCAAGTTGGGGTATAGTTACCTCTCAGACCTTAACTGAACAACGTTTTAACTTCGAAATAGTCAATGTTTATCTTTTAAACCTTTAACAAACTTCATTACGAAACTCTCGGACTCTATTTACGAATCCACATCTTTATTGAAAATATTGGTTATAACGATAACTTTATAATCCCTACTTTCGAAATATCTAACTTCAATTATAACTTTTATTCTTTAATGTGAATAAATAAATAAACCCCTAATTTATAAATAAATAAATCTTGATTTAAAAACTGGAAATTATAAGTACTTTCCCGAATTCGATATAATTGAATTCGACGATTAACTCTCTTCGAATACCTAATATTCGATTAACTCACTACGAATAACTAATATTCGATTAATCTTTCTTTCGAATAAACGATATTCGCTAATCTCTCTTTTCGGATACAACATTCGATTACTACTTTTCGAATAAATAAATTCGATTAACTCATTTTAATCAAACTAATCGATAACTCCTTTCAATTTAACTAATCGATAACTCCTTTCGAATAACTAGAATCGATAACTCCTTTCGATTAAACAAATCGATAACTCCTTTCGAATAACTAGATTCGATAACTCCTTTCAAATAACTAGATTCGATAACTCCTTTCGAATAACTAGATTCGATAACTCATTTTAATTTGATTCAAATAACTAATATTCGATAACTCCTTTTAACTCGATTCGAATAAATAATATTCGATAACTCCTTTTAACTCGATTCGAATAACTAATATTCGATAACTCCTAATTCGACTAACTCTAATCGATTTATTCTAATTCGATTAACTCTATTTAATTACCCTATGGGTTAACTCTAACTGGTTAACTCTAACTGATCAACTCTAACTGGTCAACCCTAATTGATTAACTCTACCTGGTTAACTCTAACTGATCAACTCTAACTGGTTAACTCTAATTGATTAACTGTAACTGGTTAACTCTAACTGATCAACTCTAACTGGTCAACCCTAATTGATTAATCCTAACTGGTTAACTCTAACTGATCAACTCTAACTGGTCAAACCTAATTGATTAACCCTACTGGTAAACTCTATTTGATTACAAATACTTCCTTTCCTATTTGTCTATATTTATTTCATATAAATATTTCCTTTATATAATTCTATTTATTTTCTCAAATAATTTCCCTTTAAATCTTTATTCATTTTCTAAATAAATAATTCTTTTCCCTTTATTTCCTTTTATAATTATCCTATTTATTCTCTAAAGAAATATTTCTTTTTTTTCAATATCATATTTATTTTACAAATAAATATTTTCTTTTAGGCTTTATTTATTTACCAAATAAATAAATTCCTTTTCGATTCTATTTGTAAATGGTTTACAAATATTTCTCTTTCTATTTTATTTGTAAATGTTTTACAAATATTTCTCTTATCTTTGTTTTACATATAATTTCCTTTATATTTCTATTTTACAAATATTTTCCTTTATATTTGTTTACCAAACATTTTCGTTATATTTGTTTTACAAATATTTTTCGCTTATATTTGTTTTACAAATATATTCATTTATATTTGATTTCACAAATATTTTCCTTTATATTTGAATTCACAGATTTTTTCGTATATATTTGATTCAATTTATTTCATAAATATTTCCTTTTTCAACTTTATTTATTTTGTAAATAAATAAATTCTTTTTCAAGTCTATTTGTATAACAAATAGATATATCTCCCTTTTTACTTTATTTATTTCTCAGATAAATATTCCATTTATAATTCTATTCATTTTCTGAATAAATATCCCTTTTATTTAGATATCAAATGATAAATATTCCTTTTATAAAATCCTTTGATTTTATAAATAAATTTCTTTTCAAATATATACATTGAAAATTTCCTTTTTACATCCTAGTATTTCTTACGGTATTTAAAATACCAAATCACAATGATCGATATCATTTAAACAAACATAATCATCAACAGATTGTATATCACAATATATGAAACAAAACAGTATTTAAATATTGAGGAACCCAGTTGGGTCCCTCCAACCTATTTCCCAGCATCACATATGTTAATCAACATAATAATATCGATTTCATTTCGATATGAAATATTCTGATAAACAGAATCAATATTTGATTAAAGATTTATATAAATATCGTTAACCATAATTTCAACCAATACATACGCAGTTCAACCAAAGAGTTAACACACATCAATTAACAGATAATTATCAGTTATAAATATACATTAGAAAAATATAACTGTTCATAGTTAGTGAGTTTTACTCACTTCGGCAGTTCATCGTTAAAGAACGATAAACTATTGTTCGATTCAGATCAAACAATTTATTTCGCCATAAATTCAAACTAGCTCCAATCCTCTCCCAGTCAGTTCAATTGTGGAGCTCTCGTCCATACTATCCCAACGGATCTTGTTTCGTTCAATTCTGATAAAGAATGAAATAGATATAAATTTTTAAAGTTTGAACTAATTTCAATTAAAATTAAACATGGATTTATATAAATGGACTTTACCCTTTTCCCTCCGGCCCATTACCAATCCCAAAGCCCACCCACATGAACTCTTCTCCCCTAAACGATGCACAGCAAATCCAACTCCACAAACACCACCATGGTCGTATCTTTCCATCTCCATTCTTCCACCATCACTCAACGAAATCCAAAACAAATCTCACCATCACTTTCTCCTTCCAAACCTCTTCCATCCTATACTTGTTTTTCTCAACTCGAGCCATCCTTCAAAATTCCGTCGACCAGCCCAGTTCACATTTTTCGGTGATAATACCGAACTCGATCCTTCCCAAAATCCACAAAACTCGGCTACCAGACCCTAGTTGATCTCGTGAACCCAAAACTAAACTCGAAACCTTGATTTAAAACCCAAAACTCACTAGAACATTAACCCTAGACTAACGCTGGCTCAACGTGGAGCTCCCAGAACCCCGTCGCACTCATTAAAATGTATACCAGAATGTAGCGAACCCTTCAAGCGTCCCAAATTTATTCATCTAGGGATTTATAGAATTTATTTCGATTTTTGTTTTGATTTTCTTTCTTTCACTCATGAAAAATGATTTTGAGCAAGCAAATGTGACGGCGGTATTTTAGTTGACTGGAGAAAATATGAATTAGGTTTAGGATGTAAAGCTATTATATAGGATATTTTTAATATTAAAATATTCGAATAAAATATTTATTTTTAAGCCAATGTTGTTTGCAATTGTCTTCTAAAAATTCCTATGATCACACACGATACCCAAAAAACACGAAGCTGGACATGTAGCTACAGTTCGACATTACGGTCCCAACGAAACTGGTTTCGTCGAATTCCGACACCGTTTGCTCACACAGCGTATTTTTAACTGTTAGAATATCGACTGTTTTGCACCTTAAAAATCGGTACGGCCACATACTTACTTCAAAAATCACGGAAACTGAAATCTAGCAATATTTTAATATTGCGGATCGAACAAAATTAGTTTCGTCAAATTCTGAGGTCGTTTGCAAAACTGGCTGTTTTTAAAGCTCTAAATAACCCTTTTTAAATATTTAATATATTTAAAAACAACTAAATTTAATATTTAAAAATGAATATTATCGTATATATTCACAGTGGAATACCATACATCTTCAGAATATTCCTATATGAATTTCCAACTCGATATTTCATACCCCGATTAAATTGATATTCGATTTATAATGAAATCCCTTTTTAAAAATATAAATAAATTATAAAGGAATTCCACATCGACTTTTCTAAAATTTGATTAGGACATAAATCAAAATCTACATGACGAAATCCCAATTTTTCTCTTCCACTAGAAAAATATATTTTAACGGATTCGAACGTTTTTTGTTTCACAGAAATCCGATTTAAAATGGCTTCTGTATGTTCAGTTGAAGTTCGAATCGCCAAATTACGAACTGCAGCGCCATTTCGAGCTCGATTTTAATTATAATATAATTATACGTTCAAACTGTTGTTATTTAAATATATTCGCCAATCTAATTCAATACTAAACTGAATTATGTATTTTGAATTGCCCAATTCACACCGTATTGCCATTTTAGCAAATTCTGATTATTTCTGGATTAAATATATTATTTAATTATTATTTTAATAAATATTCACTATTATTTAATTCAACGACCATTTGAATTCTAAACCACTATTTAATAATTAAATAAGTTAATTATATATCGCAGAAAATTCGGGTCGTTACATTCTTCCCCACTTAAAATAATTTCGTCCTCGTAATTGCTTAGGTAGAAAACAAACCCTATTGACTGGTTAGAACTTATTTCTTTACTTCTTATCTTCAGTTTTAACTGAACCAGTTTAATTTCAATAAAAATATTAATTAATCCTTATCAACGAAAATTTTTGAAAACCCTGAAAATTTTCTAACACCTTAACTCTTTGAAAATTTTCGCCAGCACCTCCTTTGTACTGGTCAATAGGTCAAACTCCAACTCGCCTCTCTGGGCCTTCTCCAACCCAAATGAAAATCAAACAACCAAGCGGCTTGCCAACACGGCTCATAAAAATCTCATACCATATGAAATATAAACTTGTACCTTTTCGCCGGGCATATCATTATATCCTTTGCATTTTACAAATTCAACCCAATCAAACTCCAATCACTTTTATCTCCAACACAACCATTCGCTTATATCCAGGCCAAATATCATTTCAAACTCGGGTTCCATTCTCGATTCCAACTTTTAACTTGATTATCAAATTCACTTCAAATTCGAGTCTCACAATTCCAATTTGTCTCGATATCATTCTAATTCAATTTCAGTTACTACTTAACCGGCTTTATTTTTAATTCCAATTTGCTTTCACAAATTTCTGTTAAATTTGTTCTTAATTCAAACAGTCTTTCCTGGGAGTTTTTAAATAGTTTACTCTTTTCAAAAATCAAATTTTCCTTTTTGAAATTCAAAAAAACTTGTTTCTCTCAAAACAATTCAAAAGTAAAAACTTTTCTGTAGAAATCCGTCACATACAACTTGAAAATGAATACTGATGATGCAGGTGTCATCATCAGAATCTATTTTCCAGTGATCGAAGTGAGTTCCATACTATAAAACCATTTCTAAACATTTTTATTTTGAAATCAGTTCAAAATATCATTCACAAATGCTTGGAATACAATTTAAAATCTCCCAGGATCTTAAAATTTACATATATTTAATCCAAGTCTATTTACAAACTCTGTTCCAAATTTCCAGGGTTTTAATTTCAATTATGATTCAAATTCATGTTTAATTCATTTTGTAACACTTATACAAATATTATTTGGTTAGATACGCAACGATTTCACTTTTTATAATCTTACTCGATTATAACAACAACCAATATAAATCCTTTATATCAAAATATAATTTGGGTAAAATTATTTCGTTTACCCTCTTTTCAAAACATACCATGACGGTTCATCGTATTCAAGTGTTTAGTAACACCTATCGATACAGTGGACCAAACTGATCGACCAAAATTCACAAACAACTCAACCAATAAATCTTCACAATATAAAATCATTTTAATATTCAATAACAAATACGCGCTCATATATATATACACACTCAAACTCAATCTTGGGTATTAGTAACCCCTTCTCTACCGAGTCACGCCACAGAGCCAAGGTAGTAACTTAATTTTAATCTCTGATACCAACTGTAACGACCCAGTTTTTAGGGTCTTTGGTTATCGCCATAAACTCAATGACGACTAACCAAACTTCGAAAAATACCGGTAGTTAATGAAAGAAATTAGAGGGGAAAATAGAAAAGATAGAAACTTAGAATAGAAGAAGAAGAACACAACATCAAAGTAACATGAATCTCACTGCGGAACGAATAACATATAATATATATAACATAAATTTGAAATATAAATCTGTACTTGAATACACAACATTATCAAAGTACAGCACTTAAAACACAGCGGAAATAGAATATAGCTATATGATCCTGAAGCCTCCTGCTTCAGCTCTTCATGTATCTGTAAATCCCGACTACTTGATTGCCCATACAAAATTGGGCACCCAAGAGTTTAGGGAAAACAAAACAAAATAAACTCCGGGTCAGTCATGGTACTGGTATGAGTAAAACAGTTTAAAACAGTTTGAGCCATTAAATGATATCTCATAAGACCACGCCGTATAACGGAATGGGTTTTTCCCTTATGAGAATCCAAAATATCTTTATATCAAAAACCTTTTGTTATTATAATAATGTCTATCAACCACAATATAATAATCATCTAGCAGAAACGTTTCCATCTCACGTTCTACATATATAGTATACAATCGAAACCGCAAGCACGTATTGGGTAATGGATTTCCAACTATGACAAGGTATGGTACCACCTTTCGCTAGTGTACCTATAGAGAGGAATACGCTGGGTTCAACAAGAACATCTTGCAACCCAGCGACACATGACCGACCACTCATTTCGCCTGAGTGTATCGAATGTATATCACCAACGGTTGGGACCAGCAACCGTTTCCCGAATGGGACAGCATCGACAATAGATTTTTAGAAGTAAATGAAACTCTAGATCAGGTGATTATACGCCATAATAGGTGCGACATACATAGCCATGCTGCCTGCCTGATTTCTGTCATTTCCCGGTTGTGAGGCTAGAGGCCACACTTATCTCTGATAGATCACATATTTATTCACTTTGAATGTCACATCATCATACCCGCCAAATCACAAATTGATTTCCCTAAAAATAACACGGGTATACAGCTAAGAGAAAAGAATTCCTCCGCCACCAAATGTGAATACGTTTGAAGAGATCAACTTACGCGATCTACTAGATATACTCGGTCAGACATTCTTCCATACAGGTTGTCCTGGGACTGGACAAACCGAAGGCACTATTCAATACATCCATCTTAGGCAATTGTTATCTAAGATTTATACAACAACCCTTGCGCTTTACTCCGTCTTCAATTATCTTTGGCATATATGATTCGCAATGATTATGCCAATACAGAGTGGTTCTTCGGATAATAATCCAACCGTTCTCTCCATATTAACAACGCTAAAATGGTCAAAACTTTGATAGTCTGTGATTTAACTATCAAAGAAAAATGTCAGTGTGCAAACAACGATATTATTTCCAGATGGAAATTATATCGATCAATCATCATTTAACATTTATCTCTTTAATTCATTTATTACTTATCTCCTGTTTCCATATATTCTAAATTCTTATTTTCTGTTTTCAGAAAACATTTCTGATTCTCGTTTCGAAAACATTTCCAAAACTCTTTCACTATCAAACCTTACCATTCCTTAGTTAAGAAGGAAGTCAATCAAATTAGGGTATAGTTACCTCTCAGACCTTAACTGAACAACGTTTTAACTTCGAAATAGTCAAAGTTTGTCTTTTAAACCTTTAACAAACTTCCTTACGAAACTCTCGGATTCTATTTACGAATCCACTTCTTTATTGAAAACATTGGTTATAACGATAACGTTACAATCCCTACTTTCGAAATATCTAACTTCAATTATAACTTTTAATCTTTAATGTGAATAAATAAATAAACCCCAATTTATAAATAAATAAATCTTGATTTAATCACCGGAAAGTATAAGTACTTTCCCGAATTGATATAATAGAATTCGACGATTAACTCTCTTCGAATACCTAATATTCGATTAACTCACTTCGAATAAATAATATTCGATTACTCTTTCTTTTCAATAAACGATATTCACTAACCTCTCTTTTCGAATACAATATTCGATTACTCCTTTTCAATTAACTAAATTCGATTAACTCCTTTCGATTAAACTAATCGATAACTCCTTTCGATTTAACTAATCAATAACTCCTTTCGAATAACTAGATTCGATAACTCCTTTCGATTAAACTAATCGATAACTCCTTTCGAATAACTAGATTCGATAACTCCTTTCAAATAACTAGATTCGATAACTCCTTTCGAATAACTAGATTCGATAACTCCTTTTAACTCGATTCGAATAATTAATATTGGATAACTCCTTTTAACTCGATTCGAATAACTAATATTTGATAACTCCTTTTAACTCGATTCGAATAACTAGTATTCGATAACTCCTAATTCGACTAACTCTAATCGATTTATTCTAATTCGATTAACTCTATTTAATTACCCTATTGGTTAACTCTAACTGGTTAGCTCTAACTGATCAACTCTAACTGGTCAACCCTAATTGATCAACCCTAATATATCAACTCTAACTGGTTAACTTTAATTGATCAACCCTAATTGATTAACTCTAACTGGTTAACTCTAACTGATCAACGCTAACTGGTCAACCCTAATTGATTAACCCTAACTGTTAAGTCTAACTGATCAACTCTAACTGGTCAAAGCTAATCGATTAACCCTACTTGTAAACTCTATTTGATTACAAATACTTCCAGTCCTATTTGTTTATATTTATTTCATATAAATATTTCCTTTATATAATTCTATTTGTTTTCTAAAATAATTTCCCTTTAAATCTTTATTCATTTTCTAAATAAATAATTCTTTTCCCTTTATTTCCTTTTATAATTATCCTTTTTATTCTCTAAAGAAATATTTCTTTTTATCAATATCATATTTATTTTACAAATAAATATTTCCTTTTACACTTTATTTATTTACCAAATAAATAAATTCCTTTTCGGTTCTATTTGTAAATGGTTTACAAATATTTCTCTTTCTATTTTATTTGTAAATGTTTTACAAGTATTTCTCTTATCTTTGTTTTTCAAATAATTTCCTTTATATTTCTATTTTACAAATATTTTCCTTTATATTTGTTTACCAAACATTTTCTTTATATTTGTTTTACAAATATTTTCCCCTTATATTTGTTTTACAAATATATTCTTTTATATTTGATTTCACAAATATTTCCTTTTATATTTGATTTCACAAATATTTTCCTTTACATTTGATTTTATTTATTTCATAAATATTTCCTTTTTCAACTTTATTTATTTTCTAAATAAATAAATTCTTTTTTAATTCTATTTGTATAACAAATAAATTTCTCCCTTTTTACTTTATTTATTTCTCAAATAAATATTCCATTTATGATTCAATTCATTTTCTAAATAAATAATCCTTTTATTTATTATCAAATGATAAATATTCATTTTATAAAATCCATTGATTTTATAAATAAATTTCTTTTCAAATATATACTTTGAAATTTTCCTTTTTACATCCTAGTATTTCTTACGGTATTTAAAATACCAAATCACAATGATCGATATCATTTAAACACACATAATCAACAACAGATTATATATCATATCATATATCACAATATATGAAACAAAACAGTATTTAAATATTGAGGAACCCAGTTGGGTCCCTCCAACCTGTTTCCCTACATCACAGATATTCATCAACATAATAACATTGATTTCATTTCGATATGAAATATTCTGATAAACATAATCAATATTTGATTAACGATTTATATAAATATCGTTATCTATAATTTCAACCAATACACACGCAATTCAACCAAAGAGTTAACACACATCAATTAACAGATAATTATCAGTTCTAAATAAACATTAGAAAAATATAACTGTTCAGAGTTGGTGAGTTTTACTTACTTTGGGAGTTCATCGTTAAAGAACGATAAACTGTTGTTCGATTCAGATCAACTAATTTATTTTGCCATAAATTCAAACGAGCTCCAATCCACTCCCAGTCAGTTCCATTGTGGAGCTCTCGTCCATACGATCCCAACAGATCTTGTTTTGTTCAATTCTGATAATGAATGAAATAGAAATACATTTTTAAAGTTTGAACTTATTTCAATTAAAATTAAACATGGATTTATATAAATGGGCTTTACCCTTTTCCCTCCGGCCCATTACCAATCCCAAAGCCTACCCGCGTGGACTCTTCTCCCCCAAGACGCACAGCCAACCCAACTCCACAAACACCACCATGGTCGTATCTTTCCATCTCCATACCTCCACCATCACTCAACGAAATCCAAAACAAATCTCACCATTACTTTCTCCTTCCAATCCTCTTCCATCCTACCCACTTTTCTCAACTCGAGCCATCCTTCAGAATTCCGTCGACCAGCCCAGTTCATGTTTTTCGATGACAATACCAAACTCGATCCTCCCTAAAATCCACAAAACTCGGCTACCAGACCCCAGTCGATCACGTGAACCCAAAACTAAACTTGAAATCTTGATTTAAAACCCAAAACTCACTGGAACATTAACCCTAGACTAACGCTGGCTCAACGTGGAGCTCCCAGAACCCCGTCGCCCTCATCAAAATGTATACCAGAATGTAGCGAACCCTTCAAGCATCGCAAATATATTCATCTAAGGAGTTATAGAATTTATTTAGATTTTTGTTTTGATTTTTTTCTTTCACTCGCAGAAAATGATTTTGAGCAAGAAAATGTGACGGCGGTTTTTAGTTGACTGGAGAAAATATGAATTAGGTTTAGGATGTAAAGGTATTATATAGGAAATTTTTAATATTAAAATATTCGATTAAAATATTTATTTTTAAGTCAACGTCGTGAAAGATGCCAGGCCTATAGTGATGCCTCTTCGTCTTATGGCGCCAAGGGAGCAGCGAGAGCTCGGGGTGCAAGTGATTGATCTTTTGAAGAAGGGGTTTATCCGAAGAAGTGTTTCTGAGTGGGGAGCACCAATTGTGTTTGCTACCAAGGCCGATGGTTCCCTTCGATTTTGTGTAGACTACCGCGAGTTGAACAAGGTGACAAGGAAGAATAATTATCCTCTACCACAGATAGATGATTTGTTCGATCAGTTGAGTGGAGCAAGAGTGCTCTCCCAGTTGGATCTCGCGGCAGGTTTTCATCAGCTTCGAGTAGTAGTTGAGAGTATAGCTAAAACAGCATTTCGGACACCGTCTGGATTTTATGAGTGGTTGGTCATGCCATTCGGGTTGACCAATGCACCAACATATTTTTTGGATCTTATGAATAGAGTTTTCAGAGATCAGTTGAATAAGTTTGTTTTTGAGTTCGTAGACGATATTTTGGTTTACTCAAGGACAGAGGAAGAACAGAAGGAACATTTGAGGATAGTGATGGAGGTGTTGAGAAAACACCAATTGAAAGCGAAGTTCTCCAAATGTCACTTCTGGAGGAGGGAAATGAGATTCTTGGGCCATGTTGTTTCATAGAATGGGATTGCCGTGGACCCTACGAAGGTGGCTATGGTACAAGATTGGTCTACGCCCAAGAATGCGACAAATATAAGAAGTTTCTTGGGATTAGCTGGATATTATCGTAAGTTTATCCAAGATTTCTCTGAGATTGCAGCACTGTTGACTCGGTTAACTAGGAAGAATCAAGCTTTTGTTTGGGGTGGAAGGTGCGAGAATGCATTTAAGAGTCTAAAGGAAAAGTTGACGTGTGCACCAGTGTTAGTCATTCATAAGGGGAATGAAGAGATGACGGTATACACAGATGCATGTGGTACCGGACTAGATGTCATATTAATGCAAGGTGGTAGAGTTGTAGCTTATGCAATTGAGCAACTGAAACTGCATGAGAAGAGATATCCTACCCATGATTTGGAATTGGCAGCGATTGTGTTTGCGTTGAAGATTTGAAGACATTATCTCTTGGGAGAAAGATTTGAGTTGTTTACCGATCATAAGTCGTTAAAGTATATTTTCTCTCAAAAGGATTTGAATCTTCGTCAGCAAAGATGGTTAGAGTTCTTGGCTTCATATGATTTTGATATTGCATATATACCTGAAAAAGGTAATGCAGTAACTGATGCCTTGAGTAGAAGGTATACTAGCTTGGGGGCTATGTTTTTGGAATGGAAACAATTGGAATATATCGCAGGGTATGATTTCAGAACTAAATGTGAATTGGATCCACATATGTTAGCAAGCTTGACGATCAGACCGACTTTGATTGAACGGATTGGTTCCAATCAGAGGACAATCCTAACATATTGGAAATCATCTCCAAGTTAGAGATGGACATCGACCACGAGGAGATGAACAAGTATGTATTTGATAAAGAAGGATGGCTTTGAAAGAATGGAAGAGTAGTTGTACCCAATGTCAATGGATTGATAGATGAAGTGCATAGGGAATGTCATCACTCGAAACTAACCATACATCCCGGTGCTAACAAGATGTATCGAGACATGAAGCAGACCTACTACTGGGTAGGGATAAAAGAGACGTTGGAAATTTTATATCCAAGTGCATGAATTTTCAGTTAGTTAAAGCTGAGCAAAAGAAGCCGAGTGGTTTGTTGCAACCATCGGAAATTCCTGAATGGAAATGGGAGCAAGTTTCGATGGATTTCATTGATGGTTTACCGAGGACTAGATCGGGTCACGATAGTATTTGGGTGATTGTAGATCGATTGACCAAGAGCGCAAGGTTCATACCGGTTAAGTCAAATAGAACGGCGACTAAGTTGGCAGAACTGTATATGAAGTGGGTAGTGAGATTCCATGGAGCACCAAAAGGCATTGTGAGTGATCGAGATCCATTATTTACTAGTGGATTTGGAAGAGCTTACAAGAGGCGTTAGGATCAGAATTACATCTCAGTACCGCATACCATCCTCAAACCGACGGTCAAACAGAGAGGGTGAATTGAGTGTTAGAAGATCTTTTGCGGGCTTGTATATTGGATTTTGGTGGATCATGGGATGACCATTTACATTTAGTTGAGTTCGCATATAATAATAGTTATCAGTCTAGTATTGGTATGATACCATTTGAAGCTTTGTATGGAAGACCGTGCAACTAACCATCATTTTGGTTAAAAATTGGTGAGACGTTTGTACTTGGACCAGACATAATAAGAGAAACCTTAGACAAGATCAAGGTTATTCAATAGCGAATGAAAACTTCCCAAGATAGGCAGAAGAGTTATGATGATAAGAGACGAAGAGAATTGAAATTCTCCGTTGGAGACTTAGTATTCGTTAAGATATCTCCGTTGAAGAGCGTGATTCGATTTGGTAGGAGAGGAAAGTTGACACCAAGGTTTGTTGGTCCATTTCCAGTTCTCGAACAAGTTGGAAGTTTAGCATATAAAGTTGGATTACCAGACAAGATGGCGGGAGTTCATAACATATTTCATGTTTCCCAGTTAAGGAAGTTTGTGCATGACCCCGATGTGGCTATTTCACCTGATCAGTTGGATGATATCGAGGTTGAACCCGAGGCGGTTGGGAACCGTAGGCCTATGCATATCGTTGTCAATGATACGAAGAAGCATCGAAGGAAGGCGGTGAAACTAGTCAATGTCCAATGGGGTGAGAATGAGGAAGACTGTACTTGGGAAATAGAGGAGGACATAAGGAAGAAGGATCCAGAACTCTTTGCCTGGTAAGGTTATATATATCGATATAGTACTCCCTTGTTAGCAAACCGCATGCTAGTATAGGCTTGTTGTGTTTGTTTTGTATGTTTGATTGTTGCAAATGATTAGCAGGCATGGAGAATTCTTTGTATGTTTTGGTTAACGAATTAGGGGGGCGAAATTTTTTAAAGGGGGGCGGGGGGGGGGGGGGGGGGGGAGAATGTAACGACCCGCATTCTACGCATCAGAGTATCGTAGAATATTTATTTCTTTTTCTTAGTAAGTCGTATGGTCGTGTACTTTTGCGGAACGACTAGTGGGGTCATCTCCCATGTTCACGATTTTTACCGATTTTTAAATGACCGTTTTGCCCCTGGCGAATCTTGTTTTGACCATAACTTTTGACTGTTAAGGAGTTTTGACCTAAAACAACTTCCGTTAGCTTTAGATGGTGGTTTCTCTTTCCGTAGAGTGGTCACATTAGCCAAACAGACTTACGGTCTGGGAGATATGGCTGAATTAAGGTTTAGAAGGTTAAAAACATCTTAACTGGGCCTAATTAGGGTGATTAGCAAGAGGACTCATAATCCATTTCAGGATTAGGGGTATTTAAGGGCTGATAGGGTTAGGGAATTCGGTTTTTAGTCATTTTCCAGCCGCCACTGACATATCTTTGACACTAGCCATGGCCTCCACTTTCTAAAAACACCCAAATCACCTTCTAATAACTAATTAAGAAGATCTACACCAAATCAAGGAAGATTTGGGTCAAAACAGAGTTGGAACTGCTGCTAAGAATTAGGACTCGACCCAAAACAGAGGATATTTCAGATCTATAGTTTAATTTATGGCAAAAGTGAGTGATTTGCTTTGTTTTACACTAATTACGGCTAATTAAGGGTGATTAGTGTTAATTAGCGAAATTATAACTCAGAAAAATCTAGAAAAATTTGTAAAATTCTAAAATGTCATTTTATGCCTCTGTTAAAAAATTTGGTTAATTTGGATATGTTTTTCTAATCGTATGCTTAATTCATGATTAAGGGGATTAAGGGGAAAATATGCGTTTTCGGGTGTGTTTGACCCATTTTGACATGTCATATCGTTGTTTTGGTGTATGTGGATGATTACACATGTTTCTATGACTCTATGGTTTGCTTTGTGATTGATTAGAAAAGTTCGATTGGTCGAAAACGCCGTCATATGGCGTAAAGCAGTGGCTGGAAAAGTTGCAGGAATTGGTCTAAGAGCCCGTTCGTGAGACATATATCACGACCCGACCCCAGATCGTGACACCATCCCCACGAGCCTCCGCGAGCATGCATCCACGAGCCGACTCCACTGATCACATCCACGAACTGATCTCCTCTACTGAAGTGTGCCACGAGCCCTGCATCACGATCCGGAAGACAGACCACGAGCCGGCATGGAGGAAGGACCACGACCCGAACTCCTAGGGTGACCACGACTGGAGCATCACCATGACGCAAGGTGAGGACCACGAACATGAGTCATGATCCAACCATGAATCATGAGTGGAGAATCATCACGAGCCAAGCACAGTGTCACGAGGAGCGAACTAAAGGAGGATCACGGACCGATCTCCAAGTCTGGACATCGAACGAACTAAATGGAAACTGAAGGACGAACAGGATAATGATCAAAACCAGAGATGAGAAGGTAGTCCAAATGGGAAGTAGAACTCAGGATCCAGATGGGAACCAACGAGTTGACTTAATGATTGGACTTTGCTGCGGGACGTGTGCAAATGGGTTATCGACATCTATAGCTTTGACTCAACACTGAGATGGATATCGACTACGGATCAGTGCAGTGAAGTTATTATGACTTCATGGGGCAGATTGATTGTAGCAAGGCTATGAGCCAGTGCAGTGGAGTCATCATGACTCCATTGGGCAGAGTGGACATAGCAAAGAATTAGTGGCTATGGATCAGTGCAGTGGAGCCGTTACGACTCCATGGGGCCGAGTGGTCATAGCAAAGAATTTGGGTGGTCAAAACGGTGGATATCGTATGCTTTACGCACTGAGTGGGAGACGTGAGGATGGTTGCTATGCTTGATTGTTTGCCATCACTATGACATGCACACCCCCTCCCCTGTATCTTTACATTATATGTTTTGTGGCACCTTAAATTATTGTACGGTATGTTGTGCTAACTCTTTGGTTGCGGGTCCAGGTTCAGGTATGGTTTAGTTATACCTGCTGTTTTGTTCTGTTTTGCTGTTTATCGCTCATACCATACTTTTTGTCTGACCCATAGTTTTATGTCTCTTCTTATTACTCTGGGTTCTCTCACGAGCATACTAGGGACAGGTTAGCTGGGTATGCACGAGCAGCTAATCCTGAGACGAGCAGGAGGCTTCCACGTATGATATATATAGATATTCTCCCTGTGTTGTTGACAGTCACTGCTTCGGCATTAGTAGTACACCTCCTTCTTTTGCTTTCTTTTGCTTTAGAGATAGTTTTAAAGTTGTAATAATGATGTTGGATCATAGGCTGTATTTGGATTTCCACTGCTATGATGGTTTAGTTTTCATCTTATGCACTATTTCGCCTGTTTTATGTCAAAGTTATGTTATTATTATATTTTATTCCATGCGATGTAAGATATACTACAGGTTCTGTATTAGTTCTTCGCCTTCTTTCTTTTCTTATGACAAACGTCCCGTGCTAGTGGGACATTGGTACAACGCACTTTTGGAGGAAATGTCGGCTGGTGCGGGGCTGGCTATCACAGTTACATTCCCCCATACTTAAAAGATTTCGTCCCCGAAATCTCCAAGTTAAAAGAATGTATCCTACCATCCATCATCCATCTACTCATCCATCATCCACAAGTATTCATTGTCCTTAAAAGATTTCTAATGCCATATGAACATATGCAAAAGTGTGTGTACATGTCCCCTATCTAATGCAAAAGATCAGGCGGTCTACTAATTCAGATGACTTCCTTAATGCGAATTATGTTAGTGCCATGCGTCCAACATGTATGCAGTTATTCCTATTTGATACATATCATTTCTATATGAGTGCACAACCATTCGTTCATATGCAACACCCATGTGATGAGTCAACCATTTTGCATCCATAAAAATTGAAAATGCACACACATCCATGTGCAGTATGAGAGTGTTTTTGAGCCAATCTAGTTCCTAGTGTGTGTATATGTATCCACGAGCAACCACTAGCAGCCACTAGCATCCACTTGCAACCATCAAACATAACATATCTCAAACAAATGTTTACACCCATTAGTTTCTACCTAAAGGTCGAAGACTCGATCGATAGGATACAGTCGAGTGATAAAAGAAAGTACAAATAAAAGAAAAACTTTGTTCCCATGAGGCAATGTCAAAACTCGAAATCTATCTCACGCCTTAAGGTAAGCCCCTAACCTTGTCAAGAACATCCGGACACTTACAGACTACAGATACAGATTATCAAATGATTCTAGAAAACTTAGCATGATAGACCATTTTAGGGTTACAAGAAATCCCTTTCTAAAACCAAATCATATCCCACCAAACTTGGAACGTCCGCGTCACAATCAATTTGACGCCTAACACAGATACCCTCAAACACCAACCTATCACAAACAGATGAGCCGTAACCCTTATGGGGTTTGAGACTATAACGGGATCAGAAACAAGACTAGTATTAAGGTGCAGAGACTCAACTACAGAATCAAAATGCCAAAATCAAAAAGAGCTCTAACTCAACAATCAGATAAGGAAATTGAACCTTATACAGAAATTTTCCTACTTCTATTCTATCAACCAGCCATGAGAGATTCACCTGCCCTCCAGAAGATCCCGCCATTTGCCCTTGTCCTCTTTTCTTCGGGCAGTCCCTAGTGAAGTGTCTCATTTCACCACAGTTGAAGCAAGCGCCCTTCCTCTTTCTGCAATCCTTGTTAAGATGACTCGAGCTTCCACAAGTAAAACACTTTTTCTCCTTCTTATTCTCAAGCTTTTTATCCTTCTTTTGTGTTTCCTTCTTGGGCCACACCTTCTTGTTCTGTGGTTCTTCGAGCTTGTCCTCTTTCTTTTCACCTTTGGCTTCCTCCTGACACGGGGTTTATTATTCTTTCCACCCTTCTTAGGTTCTACTTTCTTATTTTGTAATTTCTCCACTTTCACCTCTTTCTTTTCACCTTTACCTTCTTCGTGGATTAAAGCCATATCAACAAGTTTCTCATCCTTGGGTTGGCTCCTTAGCCTAAACTCCCTCATTCTCATTTTTTTCCATCCTTGCGTAACATGTTAACAAGTCTCTCGAAAGCTGACTCCATTGCACGGAAAACCCTACGAAGCTTGAAAGAAGATTAACCGTAGATGAAATTACCACGACTACAGATGGAGGTTGGGCACTTCTTTGGCCTCTGACATGTGCCGTAGTTTTAACATGCCTACGGAACTATGGCGAAAAGAAAGGAAAAAGTGATTCAAGTAGAGAATCAAAAGAAAGACATATGGCTTTTGGGATTATGTTTTCAAAATAAACTTTCCCTTTGAAAATACTTCTTTTTAAAACCCTTTTTTTTATAAAAGTTTTCAAAAACTTCTATCTAATCTGGTAACCTTCAGCTCTGATACCAAGTGTGACACCCCACGTCCGTTAATGTCACTCACAAAGGCAATGCATTAAGTTTCGTGGAGCGTTATAAGTATCCAGAACAGAATATTACAAGACCAAGCTATGCTCCTTACTTACTTTTCACTTCTCTGCACTAATACTAGTATAACAGAATTAGGTGTTGTCCTAATGTCTAAACAGAAACAGAAACAGAACGATCTCTTCAGAAACAGGATGCTAGTAATGGGCCTTTGCCACCCTAAAAGAGACAGACGGTACAGAAACAGAATTCTAGTAATAGGCCTTTACCACCCAAACAGAGACAGACGGGACAGAAACAAAATTCTAGTAACGGGCCTTTACCACCCGAACATAGACAGACGGTACAGAAACAGAATTCAAGCAATGGGCCTTTACCACCCGAACAAAGACAGATGGTACAGAAACAGAATGCTAGAATTAGGTGTACACTAGTGATGTGCCTTTACCACCCTAACTGAATGTACCACACAGAAACAGATAGCTGTTACCACTAAACAGGAACAGACGGTACCCTATAGAAACCGACAGAACTAGTTGTACCCTAAATTCTACCCCAGGCAATCGGCTCCGTAATGCATAAATACCCTGTGTCGGCACCACAGAAGGGTGTATCACTCCCTAAAGTGGCAACCTACAGAAAGGCACAAACCTATTTATAGGTGTCACGACATTTTAACTTCCCCAGAGCAGACCGGATCCATGCACGCACATGACCTGGTTGGAACGTGCCATCAACACCCCTCGCCATTATCAGAATGAACCTCTTATAATTAGTTCAGTAAGCGTTCCCTGACCCCTACCTAGTGTGGGGTCACCGTTTGATACCAGAAAGGGTTACTAACTAATATGGGTCCCAAACAACAAATGACACAAGTAAATACCCCTCCTAACCTTGTGTCCCCAGACAAATAGATTTCAGATGTACAGATTTCAGATTAACTTGTTTTAGATCAGACATACAGATTAATAGGTTTACAGATTAACATATCAGATGTACGGAATAACACACTTACAGATTTATATGTACCTTGCGTTAAGCCTACAGATCTACGAAATGGGTTTATCAGATTCATCCGCCCAGTTGACTTAACCCCATCCACTTATCAATTCAATATGTATTATTGGTTAAGCTTGCCTTAACCCTATCCACTTTGTTCATGTAATATTGGTTAAGTTGTCACCTTGCACAGGTTAACTTAACCCCACGCACCTAACATGTTTTAGGTATCAAATTCATCTTTGATCAGCATTATTTAGTTATTAATGCACTGACCTCTCACATTAAGTCGATAGCTTGTGGCCACTGGATGTGCCGGGCCATTCCGGGCAGATTTCTTCTACAAGCCGGACTTAACCTCGTGTCTAAGCATCTTTTAGTTATGCCTACGACCTCTCACATTAGACTGAATGCTTGCGGTTGCTGGTTAGGCCGGTTGGTTCCGGGCAAGCTTCTACTTCAAATGGAGTCTAACCTCGTGTCTCAGCATGCTTATCTTAGCCAATTTATTTATATACATCGTAGGCTTTCCAATTACAGTATTCAGTTTCAACTGATTAAACAGGCTTCACAGACTCTTTTACTGTTCCATTAACATATTTCGCTTAATCATAAATTAAGCCTACAAATTTGCATACCCTAAATTATGGTCATAATTCTCAATATAACTTTTGCCCCAAGTTTTAGTCAAACTACACAGTACATGTTATGCTCCAAAATCCCCAGTCATGACTCATAACATAGATTATGCCAAACTATAGTCTTGACTACAGTGTATGCCAATTACCCAAAGTCCCAATTTAGGTGTATTCACAGTTATCCCTATTTCGAATCATATATTATCATGCACAATATCCCCTTTCTTATCATATATAGTGTGCCCCCAAAATCATTCTTAAATCACAGCATGTATTATGCCCCCAAAATCAGATCTTAAATCACAACATGTATTATGTCCCCAAAATCCCAAGTCATATGTTTAATACACTTTATGTCCAAATCAATTATATGATTACAAATCAACTTATGTCTAGTTACATATTTTTCAATGTTTTCCCAAACTTTTCCCACAACGTTCCACATCATTCATACGTATAATTCAACGAAATATAATTAGGCTCGAAGTTAGTCTAATCTCATAAAAAAAAGGGAAAGAAGAGAAGGGAAGAGAGTCATCAAAACTGGCATAAAATATATATATGAAGTATGAGCGGGCATAGAACAATATAATATATCCAATGGATATAGAAGGACAGATTTAAACAGAAATAGGCATAATCTTAGATTCAGATTTATTAACAATGTTAGGATCACAATTAAATTTCATTTCTGAAAGTAACATGTACTCACCTCGGTTTGATCTAAATAGGAGTTCAATTATAGATCTATTCTCTTTTAATTTTAAGCTGACTTGAACAAGAAGAAGGACTTATTTTTAATTTAGATATGAATAGCAGCAGGATGTCATGGATTTGTGTAATGAGATTAGGGTTTAGGTCTAGGTATGTTTATATAGGTGTATGTGATGAATAAAGGCCTTTAGATTAGCTTAGGAGCCATTAGAACCATATAGCTCAAAAGACACGTCATCCAGCCAATCCTAGAAAGACACGTCATCAGGGAACACTCCAGAATTCTGCAATTTTCTGTCTTAAGCATGGGGGCGCTTCCCAGGTGCGCCAGTGTATTTTTGTACTGGCGCACTTCCCAAGCGCTCCAGTCCATTCTGGCCTCCTTTCTGATTTTCTGCCCAACTTTTATCGTCCATATCTTCTTCATACGATATCCGTTTTACGCAAACACGTACTCTATCCCAAGTAGAATTCCGAGACGAACGCAACGGCGTAACCCATTTCACCAAGTTCTTCTTATAAAAATTAATTATTCTTTAATTATCTCTTATGTCATGATATAAAATTACGGGGTGTTACAAGGTCCAAGTCCCTGGAATCCATGTCTCCAATGCTTCGTCCAAGCGAATGCTGATCGACGCCAAATTACACCTGTTCACGGAAACAGGCGTAACTTCCAAACCGTAAGTTCATTTTAGCCAAACGAAAGATGTACTTTAAGCTAATTTAGAGAGCTACAGGAGTTACGGAGCAAACCTCTGTAATTGCTATTTTCGAGCCCAAAAGTGGTCGTTTGATAGAAGTTTCGGGCCATTCTTTGTTTGTGATGTGACTTCAGCCAAGTCGCTTCATGTCTTCTGACGATGTTCTCAATACTTGAATGTATTGTTGGCCAGAGATTTCACGTGTGACAGTTTTGAATGAAAGGCATGTCAACATTTTTGGCGCGCCAGGCAGGGGGCCCACGAGCCAAAGGGGGAGAGCCGAGGGGGGCGAGCCAAAGGGGGTGAGACGGTCCAAATCCCTCGACCCAAATCTCCAATGCTTCGTCCTAGCGATTGCCGGTCGACACCAAATTACACCCGTTCATGGAAACGGGAGTAACTTCCAAATCGTAAGTTCGTATTAGCCAAACGAAAGCTCTACCTGAAGCTGATTCAGAGAGCTACAAGTGTTACGGAGAAATGCTTCATAATTGATGTTTTCGAGCCTATAAGAGGTCGTCTGATAGAATTTTCGGCCATTCTTGGTTTGTGATGTGACTTCAGCCAAGACGCTTTCTGTTTTCTGACGATGTTCTGAATACTTGAACGTATTGTTAGCCAGAGATTTCAGGTGTGACGGCTTTGAATGAAATGCATGTCAACATTTTGGCGCGTCAGGTAGGGGACCAACGAGCCAAAGGGGGCGGGACGAGGGGGTGAGCTGGTCCAAGTCCCTGTAATCTAAGTCTCCAATGCTTCATCTAAGCAATTGCCGATCGATGCCAAATTACACCCGTTCATGGAAACGGGCATAACTTCCAAACCGTAAGTTCGTTTTAGCCAAACGTAAGCTCTACCTGAAGCTAATTTAGAGAGCTACAAGATTTATATAGCAAAACTTTGTAATTGCTGTTTTCGGGCCCAAAAGAAGTCGTCTGATAGGAGTTTCAGGCTGTTGTTTGTTTGTGATGTAACTTAAGCCAAGTCGCTTCCTTTCTTCTAACGATGTTCTCAATACTTGAACGTATTGTTAGCCACAGATTTCACGGGTGACGGCTTTGACTGAAAAGCATGTCAACATATTTGACGCACCAGGAAGGGGGCCCACAAGCCAAAGGCGGCGAGCCGAGGGGGCGAGCCAAAGGGGGCGAGCCGGTCCAAGTCCCTGGAATCCAAGTCTCTAATGCTTCGTCCAAGCGATTGCCGATCGACGCCAAATTACACCCGTTTACGGAAACGGGCGTAACTTCCAAACCGTAAGTCCGTTTTATCCAAACGAAAGCTCTACTTGAAGCTAATTCAAAAAGCTACAAGTATTACGGAGAAAGGCTTCGTAATCGATGTTTTTGGGACAAAAAGAGGTCGTTTGTTAGGAGTTTTGGGCCATTCTTTGTTTGTGATGTGACCTCAAATAAGTCGCTTCCTGTCTTCCGTCGACACTTTCAATACTTGAACATATTGTTAGCTACAGATTTCACGTGTGACGGTTTTAAATGAAAAGCATGCCAACATTTTTGGCGTGCCAAGTAGTGGGAAATGAGCCAAAGGGGGAGAGCCGAGGGGGGCGAGCCTGTCCAAGCCCTGGAATCCAAGTCTCCAATGCTTCGTCCAAGCGATTGTCGATCGACACCAAATACACTTGTTCATGGAAACGGGCGTAAGTTCCAAACCGTAAGTCCGTTTTAGTGAAACAAAAGCTCTACTTGAACAAATTCAGAGAGCTACAAAAGTTATCTAGCGAAACTCTATAATTGCTGTTTTCGGGCCCAAAAGATGTCGTCTGATAGGTGTTTCGGGCCATTCTTTGTTTGTGATGTGACTTCAGCCAAGTCGCTTCTTGTCTGCTGACGATGTTCTCAATACTCGAACGTATTGTTAGCCAGAGATTTCACATGTGACGGCTTTGACTGATAAGCATGTTAAAATTTTTGGCATGCCACGTAGATGGCTCACGAGCCAAAGGGGGCGAGCCGGTCCAAGTCCCTGGAATCCAAGTCTCCAATGCTTCGTCCAAGCGATTACCGATCGACGCCAATTTACATATTTTCACGGAAATGGGCGTAACTTCCAAACCGTAAGTCTGTTTTTTCCAAACGAATGCTCTACTTGAAGCTAATTCAGAGAGCTACAAGAATTATGGAGAAAAGCTATGTAGTTACTATTTTCGGGCCCAAAAGAGGTCATCTGATAGAAGTTTCGGGCCATTCTTTGTTTGTGATATGACTTCAGCCATGTCGCTTCCTGTCTTCCGACGATGTTCTCAATACTTGAACGTATTGTTAGTCAGAGATTTCATATGTAACGGTTTTGACTGGAAAGCATGTCAACGTTTTTGGCGTGCCAGGTAGGGGGCCCACGAGCCAAATGCAGTGAGCCGAGGGGTGCGAGCCAAAGGGGGAGATGTTCAAGTGATTGCCGATCGATGCCAAATTATACCTGTTCATGGAAAAGGACGTAACTTCCAAACCATAAGTCTGTTTTATCCAAACGAAAGCTCTACTTGAAGCAAATTCAAAGAGCTACAAGAGTTACAGAGAAGGGCTCCGTAACCACTGTTTTCGGGCCAAAAAGAGGTCGTCTGATAGGCGTTTCGGGCCATTCTTTGTTTGTGATGTGACTTCAGATAAGTCGCTTCCAATCTTCCGACGATGTTTTCAATACTTGAACGTATTATTAGCCAGAGATTTCACATGTGATGGCTTTGACTGAAAAGCGTGTCGACATTTTTGGCGCGCCAGGTAGGGGGAAACGAGCCAAAAGGGGAGAGCCGAGGGGGGTGAGCCTCCCCAAGTCCTGGAATCCAAGTCTCCAATGCTTCGTCCAAGCGATTATCAATCGATGCCAAATTACACTCGTTCACGGAAACGGACATAACTTCCAAACCATAAGTCCGTTTTAGCCAACCAAAAGCTCTACTTGAAGCTAATTCAGAGATCTACAAGAATTACGAAGCTTAGCACCGTAACTGCTGTTTTCGATCCCCAGAGAGGTCGTTTGATAGGAGTTTCGGGCCATTCTTTGTTTGCGATGTGACTTCAGCCAAGTCGCTTCCTGTCTTCTGACGATGTTATCAATACTTGAACGTATTGTTAGCCAGAGATTTCACATGTGACGGCTTTGACTGAAAAGAATGTTAACATTTTTGGCGTGCCAGGTAGATGGCCCGCGAGCCAAAGTGGGCGAGCCGGTCTGTAACAACCCGGATTTTTGGGTAACCGGGAAGTATGGATTTAATGGGTTTTGTGATTCTTAAGATAATATATTGGCGATACGAGTTTGTAAGACTAACTCGTATAACATTTAAATAAGAAAATAGAGCTTTGAGCATTTCTAAACTGAGCATTTGGAATAAATATATAACCTGGTTATAATAAGGAATTTATTCCAATATATATTATCACTTCAAGATTGTAATTTGGTATTATTATATATATGATTGTATATATTTTAAGTGTTCAAATTTATTGTGTTTAATAAAAAATAAAAAATAAATTTGTTTTGACATGTTAATGACGTATTTTGTTAAATGAGGCATTGGTGACATTTATTTGTTGTGTTGTAAAGATTATACAAGTAAATGAAGATATTTTGTTAAACACATTTATTTTGGTAAATTTTGATGAATTTGACAATTAAATTGAGTAAATGTGTTATGTGTTAATTGGTGTATTGAATTATCAAATTAAACACAAGTTGATTTGGTGTTGTGTGTTTAAATTAATGTCTAAAACACTTTTATAGCGTTTTATGTATTATTATAGTATATAATAAGAAGTTGAAAATTTATGTCCTTTGTATACGGAAAAATAAAATAATAATCAATAAATTAATTGGATTATGAATACTGATTGTGAATCAATACTTGTAGATTTTGAATATATTATTATTATTGATAAGTTTAAGTTGTCAAACTAATGAAGTGGGAAATGATCTTGTTGTACAAATATAAGTGTGTTTTAAAAGGTAATATATATATATATATATATATATATAAATATATAAGTTGATTGAAATAATTATTAAACCATTAAATGGTGTTTTAAACTTGGTTAGAATATTTTGGTAATAATATATTAATTGAATTTGTCGATTGTTGTTAGCAGATAAATCTGTGGTTTTGCTGTATTAATAATATTAACAACAACATTTGTTTTGTAAGCGGATTATTTTCAATATAAAATTATGAATATTAATTGTAAATCAATGTATTTTTTTGATTACCCATTAGAGTTAATGGATTTAATTTATCAATAAGGAATATAAAATTCTTGTTGAAATATAAATGTGTTGACAAGTTAATAATTATAGACAAACACATTTATATTTGCTAGTGGTGTCAAAATTGTTATTTACAACATTCCTTAAAGTATTTTAAGATTTATTGTAGTGTGTGTATTTGTGTTTTATGAATAAAATACAATTAAAATTAGTGTATTAATGTGTGTGTGTTAATAATCTAGTAATGGTTGTAGCCTTTGTAATTTTGTAACAAAAAGGTACAATTAGCTAATTGAGTTAATTTTGTGTTTTGACCCTTAACAAGTTGTAATTGGATTGATTAACTTTATTTGGGCTTTGTGGGGGTGTTTAGCATACTTTCCCCTTCTAATTATTTTTGGAGAAAAGTAGAGTACGGCATTTTGTTTCTCGACGGCTCCTTCTTTTTCTTCTTCCGCCTAAAGGGTTTCAGCAAAAAAAAAAAAAAAAAACAAATAAACAAACAAACAAACAAAAACAAATCCATGGCCTCCTTGATATTATAATCCACCAAAACCAACAAAAATACTTTGGAAAAAAAGAGAAGATTGAATCAACTATTCTCTAGCCAATTTCAGCTCAAAATCATTCTTCAACGAAGAAAAGGTCAAGTTTTGTAAGCTTCCAGAAGCCATGGCCGATGCATGTTCCTTTTTGGCAATTCTATGACCCGATTTTGCCTCTTACAGCTCCAAATCAATGGAAATCTTGCCTCTCTAATCCAATCAAGGTGAGTTAATTAACTCACGCATTCTAGTTTACATCTATTTTGATTTGTAAGTGTATGCTTGCTGAGTTGAATTGAAAATTGTTGTTTTCATGAGGCTTTTTCATCTTGTTTTGTATTGCTGAAAACACAGCCAAATCCTAACTTTAAGCCTTCATAACTTTTGTATTTTAAGTGTTTTTTCGTGATTCTTTTCGCACGTTGTTTTCCAATATCTTGTAAGTAAATCTGAAAACTTTGGTGCCATTTCGAGTTGATTTGGGTAGGTAAATGGGTCAACAAAGCAGAGGTTTCACCAGGATTTTGACCTGGAACAAAACAGCACCCAGGTCCGACTTCGGGGTGATGTATCTCCTTCATTGTTGATCGGAATTGAGTGATTCTTTTTTCGTTTCAAAGCTTGGAATCATATCTATATTACTGTAAATTTTTGTTTCATTCTGGGTTGATTTGAGTGGTTAAACATATTTCTAAAGTTGGGGTTTCGTCGTGATTGTTGTTCATTTTGTTGTAATTGGTGAAATCACAGCCAAAGTGTAACTTTGTGCTGTTATAACTTCATGATCCTTGACCCGCTTAGCATGATTCTTATTTTTTTTCTTTAAAGCTTGAGACTTTCTCTTCATGCCTGCAAATATTTAGTCAAGTCCGTAGTAGTTTGGTTGCTCAAACCTGGTCTCAAAGTTGGACCTAGAAGTGATTTCAGCCTTGGCTGAAATTCGTTTCAAAGTCCATGTTTAGAGCCTTATATTTTTTTCATGTTATGTCGCAGTTCACTGATTCTTTTTTTGTTGGAAAGCTAAAGTTTTCTACTGTGTGCATTCAGTTTTCAGTTCATTTAGAGGTCATTAGATTGCTTGAAACTGACCTCAAAATCGAACTTTGGTCGTGATTTAGACCTAAGTTTGAATTTCCTGAGTGAAAACAGCGCCAAGGCCAAACTTTGGGATCCTATATCTCCTTCGTTATCTATCCGTTTTGAGTGAATCTTTTTGCATTACAAAGTTTGGGATCTTGTCTATATGCTTTAAATTTTGTATGTCAGTATGTGATAGTGTGGCTGTTCGAACCTGGTCCCAAATTTTGACCCAGAAGTGATTTCAGCTCAAGCTGAAATTTAGTCTAGGTCCATGTTTGGAGCTTCATAACTTTTTCATGCGATGTCGGAATTTAGTGAATCCTTTTTCTGTTAAAATTTGGGCCTTTCTCGTTTGTGCATATCAAATTTTAGACCAACCGGTGATCGTTTGGTCATCTTATACATGCCTAAAAGTTGCAACCTGAAGTGATTTGGGGTGCATTTTCTTGTCTTGATACTTGATTTCTATGTGATTTTGTGTGTTGTTGTGACTTGGTTATTACTTTATTAACTTAGAAACCAAGTTCATGTTTTTAAACAATATGAACTTAGGATTATGAGAAAAATTTATGGTGATTCATTGTTGGGACTTTTGATGAGATTTACATTAACATTGAGTACACGTACACGATTTTAACCTGTTTTCCAATATATACATAAATATGGATTTCACTACAGTTTTGAGGTTAAATGAGTTTTATTATCTTAGTTTTAAAAATTAAATGGCCTCAGAACAATAGTATAAAATTATTTTCGTAAATATATGGTTTTCATAAACAAAGTAATCATTTTTGGGAAAATCATTTTATAAACTTGTTTTGTCAAAACCAAGTATTTTCTAGTTATAAACCGCACTTTTCTGCACCCTTCGAGATGACGTTACGGATATTAAACAATGTCGTAAACCCTGTGGTATGGGACACGGTGGTATACGAGATTGGTTAATTTCCTATTTCGTCTGATTGAAGCTATTGAGCTGTTGTTGTGATTTATGAGATTTTTGTGGTTGAAGATTTCTGAGTTTTCTAGTGTGGAGTTCACAAGCGGTTAGTGAACGAGTTGTGAGAACGTGTGGTATGGGACGCACTGTTACCACTACTCGGGTTACAGACTGTGAGTCAATGACGCATATTGTGTTTTGTTGATCCAGTACTTTGCTTCGGGGGGAAGTCGAGATTCGGGGGGAGTCATGCATACATATTACTTGACCGGGGGGTCAAGATAGACTCGGCCGGGGGGTCACAGTGATAGGCGCCTAACTTGAATACGTATAAGTACTGAGCTAAGCTCGTGGGGGAGCTATATTATCATGTGGTTGCACGTGCAAATTTAATTCTAATGGATCCATATTGTGATGATATTTTGTGATTTGATCTATACGATCATACATGGAGGATTATTGGATTTTAAATTTACATAAACATTTTGTGATCTTCTATGTTGGAGTGTGATGCTCCTTCCGTGATATTTGACTCATTTGAGTTATATGATGATTTTGATGATTTTCATTTGATGATACACGGCAATTGCTCGGGATGAGCAACATTATAGCAGAGGATGGGCTCTAATATTATGGAACGTGTACATTTCTTATGATTTCTTTTATGATTTGGGTTTGATGATTCTTACTCGATTGGGGTGATTGTACATTTGCAAAGAGCAATTGGATTTCTAATCAAACATATTGTTAGACTTAGATATTTTGGAGTGGGATATTCCCTTTATTGATAATTTAACTCATTTAAGATGTCTATGATAATTTTGATGATTTTGGTGTTATGTTTCCATTGTGCTCGGGTATGGTAATATACTTAGCCTAGATCTAATCCTTGAGGCTTGTATATTTATCCCTTCTATTATGTCATGCGACTGAAACTAATTAATTCCTTTATGTCATCATATTCACAACTCTTAGGGTAAAGAGTTGTATATTGTAACACCCCGTTTATTCTATAACAATGAAATTCACAAATTAAAGTATAACTAATTTCAAATCAAAGAATTAAGGGAAACGGGATACGCCATTGCGTTCGCCTCGGAATTCTGCTTGAAATAGAGTCCGAGTTTGCGTAAAACGGACTCCGTATGAAGAAGTTATGGCCTCCGGAAGTTTCAGAATTCAGTTTAAAATTCAAACAGACCAAAACAGCTCAGAAAAACTAATTCAAATTTCAAAATCGGGCCGGAATGGCCAGGGCGGGAAAATTCCCGCCCAAGGCACCTAGGTCGACTTGGCAGTCGACCTGGGGCTAGCCAGGTCGACTGGGCAGTCGACCTGGGTAACTCGTGTCGACTGCGAAGTCGACACGGTGTCGACTGGGGTGTCGACCTGGCCCCAGAGCCAGGTCGAACCCAGCCCACCCTGGCTGGCCTGGTCTGTGTTTGGTCGATTTTCTGAGCCTTGCCTTGTCACTAGGGCTAGGTGTCAGCTCCTGGTTGGTCTCTCCTTTGAATGAACGGCTATTATTAAACCAAGCTCCATCGACGGTCTAAATCAACACACAAACTCTATAAAAAGGACCTAAGACTAACCCTAATTCACACAAACTAAAATGGAGATGAGACCGTCATGCTGCTGAGGAGAGACTAAGGACAGCCGTCAGAAATTGGGAGACAATTAGGAGATAAATCAAAAGCTTAAAGCCACGTTAATCAAATCATAACAACGCCTACAACAAAGGATAGCATCTCCAAATTCAGAATTCAGATTCCTGAATTGAAGATTCGTCATATGTTGTAAGTAGAGTGCTATTCCGATGTGAATAATTAATTGCGTTTGATTTGTGTAAAATACGAAATGGAATTGTGGCGATAATAATCTATATTTACATGTTATTTTGATTCTAAACGATCTGGGAATGTTATGGTATATGATTGGACATATGCAAGTATGTGATTTGCGTTGGAAGTTAACAACGAAATGGAATTGTGGCGATAATAATCTATACTTGTATGTTATTTTGATTCTAAACGATTTGGAAATGTTATGGTATACGATTGGATTCATACAAGTATATGATTTATGTTGACAACCATATGTTGTGAAATTTTAATTGGGATTCATGCAAGTATATGATTCATTATTATGCAAATATGATGTACAAACTTTTATGATCACTTTTAGTATGTAATTGGATACGACTAAGTACTGTAGTTTATATGAATCTATGTTGGAATTAGCAAATCATACTTTTGTATTAGAAACAAAAGTAAGCACCTTTATGAACATGACTAAACTGTGTTTGGTATTATGCCTAGTTGAAACATGTTTTAGGCCTAAGTTGTTATCAAAACCATATGGTGATATATGTGACACAATTAAGTTAGATTTACATTCCAATTGCAAGTTTACATGAATAAAATGATTCATGTTTAATTATTATTTATGCCATGATTACATGAATAAAATGATTCATGTTTAGGTATTATTTATGCCATGATTACATGAGTAAAATGATTCATGTTTAGGTATTATTTATGCCATGATCATATGAATAGAATGATTCATGTTTAAGTATTGTTTATTCCATGATTATATGAATAGAATGATTCATGTTTAAGTATTGTTTATGCCATAATTATATGCTGTTACAATTGCAAGTTCGCATGTGCCTACTTTATGTTAATTGAATCGTTCGTTGCAAGTTCATGCGTTCACACTCCCCTTTTTCATGTTACCTTATAAACACCATGTTATAAGCCTCCCCTTTCCATATGGCTAAATTGGGTTTAAATATTAAACCCAACACACCTTACATTGTAGCGAACGTGTAAAACGAGGGTAATGACGTTTGGGTTAAAATATAAAACATATGTGTTGGCATGTTTGACGCATGCCAACAACCTTGAAAAACAATTAAGTGGCATAAATAAATTTTAATCAATAAAGATGAATTTGAATAATGGGCCGCAAATATTTACATATTAAAAGAAAAGAGACAAAATATGTAAATGTAGAAAATACGATGTGTTTAACCCGAGGTTGGATTGAGTTGTGATGTAAACCTGCCCGGAACCGCCTGGCTGTCCAGTAGTCACAACAATACCTATCCAATGTGGGTGGTTAAACACGGAGCCCAATAAGGACCCGAGGTTAGACTGAGTTGTGGCGTAAGACTGCCCGGACCCAACCGGCAACAGGCAGCCACAACAATACCTGTCTAATGTGAGAGGTCGAGGCTTTAATAAGACAATTAAGGCTGAGTCAGGATTGATAGGATTAAGTAAATTATATTAATACTTAATTAAAATGGAACATGCTAAACTATACCGACTGATTGGGGGTTAGGTTTATAAAACACTTAACCAACTTAGCATGTTGGCTAGAAATAGAAAACCTAGTAGCGGGGGACCCTTTTCAGCAGTAACCCTACAAGGTGTATCAGGATACCCTGAACTAGGCAGGGTGGGGCACGGTTACTGGGCTGACTGTAAGAGGTCAAATCGACGGCGGTGGTGCAGCAGTGTAGGTTCTAACGGGGTGTGGGCGTGCACACACTCCGGCGCAGAAAAATAAGGCACTGGGCACCAGTAGCATACCTGTGCATTCTAAAATTGTGTCGGGCCGCCACCATGGGACTTGATACACCCCATGGTGGGACCAGCATAGGTAACTACAACATCGGGGGCCGTAAGACACATGTAACTATGCGAGTAGGAGCCGATCATCAAAAATGGATCACTTCACCCTGATTATGGGGTGCTTGTTGGGAACTAGTTTATATGGGTACAGAGATTAATATGGGGTATGATAGTATATTCGACCCTAGACAACTTAACTTAGTTTATGGTGCATTCCCATTTCCAGTTTATGCTTATCATACCCAGTTCTTTATTCATGGACTGAATAGTCCTAGACTTACTCAGGCTTTATGTCTGACTCTACTTTTCTTTCGTCTTCTTTTCTTCCATTCCCCCCCCCCCCCCCCCAGGTCCACAGGGAGGGAATACCGCAGCTTGATCAACTTTCACATCCAGCTTGAAGAGAAAGAATGTATTACTTGGACCTTTTTCCATTTTGGGCTATGGCTTTGGGCAGCAATTATGGGACTTTTGCAGTTTATTCATGTTTTCTTTATGCTTCTTTAATAATGTAATCAAGACAGTTATGGATATGTTATGTTTTTGGAAGAATTGTAAGACAAGTATGGCATGTTTTTGTGAACACGTATTTTGATGAAATAAAAGATGTTGTTGTTTTTCCGCTATTCAAAAATATGTGTTCTTATATCTGTCTTGTTTATCTGTGACTTATACTTATAAACCTCCACCAAAATTAGGGCATTCCCTTTGAGAGTGACCCTAACGGAGGTGGGGTGTTTCACTTGTTATCAGAGCCAGGTTTACCAGATAAGATAAAAAGTTTTGAAAATTTATTTTCAAAAGAAAATTTAAAGAAGCATTTTTAAAAGATAAAGTATTATTTTATTTTAAAGAGGCAAAGTCCCCCAAAGCCATAGGTTCTATCTCTTATCCTTCGTTTTGAATCTATCCTTTTTGATTCAGCATGTCCGAAGAACTTAACTTGCCAGAGGGTGTAACAATACCTGGTTGGTTTATACGATTCTTAGAAGCAAGGGCCACTCAGCCAGGCCCTACTGTTCCTCCTCCCCCAGCTGCAGGAAATCATACAGCTGCAGGAAATCATCCAGCTGCAGCAGCACCTCTTCCTCCACCTCCTCCGCGGGGAAACACTTTTGCTAAGATATGTAAAGATTTTAAAGCTATGGGAGGAAAGGATTTTCATGGAACTGAGTCCTTCGTGGCAGCTAGAAATTGGCTGAAAGAAACCGAGGACTTATTCGTCATCGTTGAGGTAGAAGATAGGCAGAAAGTACAACTGCGGTATGGCTACTAAAGGGCGGGGCTTCCTACTGGTGGGAAGTCACTAATGCAGAAAGACCAGTGGAAACATGGGAGGACTTTATGGCAAGGTTTGAGGCTAAATTTCTCTCAGACGCGGAAAGGAGTTTGCAGTTGGAAAAATTCTTATTTCTTAAGCAAGGGAATAAGACAGTCAAAGAGTATGTTAATAAGTTCGATGAGCTGGCTAGGTTCGGACTGGACCTAGTCAACACCCCGCACAAAAAGGCTCTCCATTTTATCAAAGGGTTGAATGAGCCATTACACAGTTTGGCCATGACCCATATACCCATGGGAGCTACATATGAAAGGTTGGTACAGATGGCATTGCTGAATGAAGAGGATAAGGGCAAGAAGGAGACAAAGGCAAAAAGCTCTCAAGGGACGAAAGAGGGTTTACAGCCTAAGAAGACAGACTTTAAGCAGGGCGGGAAAGACAACAAAGAGAAGAGGAAGTGTAATTTCTATGGCAAAGTGGGGCACTTAGTAAAAGATTGCCGGAAAAAGAAGGCCAAGATGAATGGCGGGTGCTTTTCTTGCGGTGAGACATGCCACATGGCAAAGGACTGCCCAAAGAAACGAGGACAGGGGCAGAGGGCTAGATCCACCTCAGGGGCACATGTTCATGTGCTAGAAGCGCAACCCTCTGCAATAGCGAGGTATAAATACTTATGTAGAAAGTGTAGTTTATCTTTATGATCACCCCGTTCCCACTTTATTTGATTCTGGCGCATCACACTCCTTTATCTCGTCTGCTTTAGTAGAATCTCTGCACCTAAAAACTAGTATGGTAGAGGACCCCTTAATTGTTTCAAACCCAATTAGGGCCTAGCTCATTTGTCTATGATCTGTTTGGGATTGAAAATTTCTATTCTAAGCATAGAATTTAAATGTAGTGCCTTTGTTTTGGGCTTTTCGGGATATGGTTTGATTTTGGGCATGGATTGGCTATCCAGTAATGGGGCCATCCTTGATTGTGAGAAAAGGGTTGTTAGGCTCCTGACCCAGCTCGGTAACACTTTGGAAATTTCTTGTAATCCCTCGTATGCGGTTATGCTTAGTTATCTTGAATCGCTAGATGCCTCTGTTGAAAATTTGCAATCGGTTAGAGTGGTCCGGGAATATCCGGATTTCTTCGAAGAGGTGAAGGGCTTGCCTCCGAAGCGGGAGATAGACTTCTGCATATATCTTATAGATAATGCAAAGCCCGTTGCATTGCCCGTTAGACACATGGCTCCACGGGAAAGGAAATAGCTCAGTAAACAGATTAAAGAGCTTCTAGAGAAGGGGTTCATTAGAAGGAGCATTTCAGAATGGGGCGCTCCAGTGGTGTTCGCTACAAAGGCGGATGGTTCACTCCGTCTATGTGTTGACAATAGGGAGCTCAACAAGCTAACGAAAAAGAATAGGCACCCTCTCCCCAGAATTGATGATCTGTTTGATCAGCTTGTAGGAGCGTCTGTTTTCTCCCAACTCGATTTAGCGACCGGTTTTAATCAGCTAAGGGTGGCTGAAGATAGTATCGATAAAACGGCATTCAGAACCCCAGACGGCTTCTTTGAATGGCTTGTCATGCCATTCAGCTTGACAAACGCACCTGCTTACTTCGTGGACCTGATGAGTAGGGTATTCAGAGATTTCCTCAATAAGTTCGTAGTGGTCTTCATAGACGATATCCTTATCTTCTCAAAGAGTGAAGAGGAACATGCTCAGCACTTAAGGGCAATCATGGAAACTCTGCGAGTCCATCAGCTAAAAGCCAAATTCTCCAAATGACACTTTTGGAGAGAAGAAGTGAGGTTCCTTGGGCACATAGTATCCAAAGAAGGGTTAGCTGTGGACCCTGCTAAGGTAGTAGCGGTACAGGATTGGAAGACACCAAAGAACGCAACAGAAGTCCGAAGCTTTATCGGGCTAGCAGGCTTCTATCGAAAATTCATCAGAGACTTTGCAAAGATATCAGATCCTCTCACAAAGTTAACCAAGAGGAATCTATTGTTCAATTGGGATTTGGATTGCGAGTTTGCTTTCCAGCGACTGAAAAGGGCTCTTACAACAGCCCCAGTTTTAACGTTGCCCGATGGAAGCAAGATGTTCACAGTTTATACAGATGCATGTGGAACAGGGCTAGGCCCTGTCTTAATGCAAGAAGGAAGGGTATTAGCTTATGGCGGAAGGCAGTTGAAAGTGCACGAAAAGAACTACCCGACCCACGATCTTGAGTTAGCCGCCATCGTCTTTGCACTCAAGTCTTGGCGACACTATCTCCTAGGTGAGAAGTTCGAACTTTACACTGACCATAAATCGTTGAAATACATTTTCTCGCAGAAGGACCTTAACTTGAGGCAATAGAGATGGATGGAGTTTCTTGCCTCGTATGATTTCGAGATCTCCTACACTCCGAGCAAAGGCAACGTAGTGGCAGACGCATTGAGCCGAAAGAAACTGACCCTAAGCCCGCTGTTTGTTGAAAGACAAAGCCTAGACTTTATAGCCAGCTTTGACTTTAGGCCCTCCTCCGATTTTGTACCAGGCTTGTTAGCATCCCTCGAAGTACGCCCGACTTTAGTGGACTCGATAGGGACAGCACAACGCGAGGACCCTCAGCTTGTGGAGACGATTGATAGGCTAATTAGGGGTGAGACTTCAAGTCACCTCAACAGATACTCCATCGACGATAAGGGTTGGCTAAGGAGAGACAGAAGACTATGCGTCCCACAGATAAGGGATTTAGTAAAGAATGTTCTCGAGGAAGCACATCACTCTAAGATGACGATACACCCAGGCGGAGATAAAATGTACAAGGACATAAAAAGAACTTTCTTTTGGAATGGCATGAAGAAAGACGTGGCAGAATTTGTTTCTAAGTGTATGGTGTGCCAACAGGTTAAGGCGGAACAGAAAAAGCCTGGCGGTCTGCTCCATCCTCTAGAGGTCCCGCAGTGGAAGTGGGATAGCATTTCAATGGACTTCATCGATGGGCTGCCTAGGTCTAGGAGAGGCAACACTAGCATTTGGGTAATAGTGGATAGGCTTACTAAAAGCGCCCACTTTTTACCTGTCAAAAGTAAAAGAACTGCCTCATCCCTAGTATCTCTTTACCTCAAGGAAATCGTTCGACTCCATGGAATACCATCCAGCATTGTTAGTGACCGGGACCCTATCTTCACAAGTGAGTTTTGGCGGAGTCTGCAAGAAGCGGTAGGCACACAATTATGCTTGAGCACAGCCTATCATCCCCAAACCGACGGCCAAACAGAAAGAGTGAACAGAGTTTTGGAGGACCTTTTAAGACTGTGCGTCCTTGACTTCGGAGGGACGTGGGAAGACCATCTTCCTTTGGTGGAATTTGCCTATAACAACATCTATCAAGCAACCATCGGAATGGCGCCCTTCAAAGCTTTATATGGAAGACGGTGCCGATCGCCCACTTGTTGGTGGGAGTCTAATGATAAGCTCATGCTTGGACCAGATATGATCCGAGAGACTTCAGAGAAAGTAGACTTAATGCGAAGAAGGATGAAGATGGCCCAAGAAAGACAAAAGTCCTACGCCGACAAGAGGAGGACCGACCTTGAATTTGAGGTTGGGGACAGAGTTTTTCTTAAGGTATCTCCGCTAAGGAATGTTGTTCGTTTTGGAACCACAGGAAAGCTAGCACCAAGGTTCGTAGGGACATTCCCTATCATCGAGAAAATTGGGAAAATGGCTTATAGATTAGAGCTACTCGAAAAATTGGCCGGAATTCTCAACGTCTTTCACGTTTCACATCTCCGAAAATGTCTACATGAGTCTGCTGAAGTGGTAGAGCCAAATATCCTAGAAGAAGCTGAAGTGGAACGCGAAGCAACCGTGAGGAAAATTCCAAACCACATATTAGGAACGGAAGTGAAGAAGCTACGTAACCGCGAAGTCAAGCTCGTCAAAGTTCAGTGGAGCGACGCCGAAGAAGATGCAACTTGGGAAACTGAAGCTAGAATACGCGCAGCCTACCCTTTTCTTTTCGAGGGTACATCTTTGATCTTTCCTTTTCCCTTAAGTTGCGCTTTTATTTATCTTTTTAGGTATATCTCCTCGACCTTATCTTTTAGGAAGAAACCTTTTGGATGAAAACATGTGATTGAAACATGTTATGGATGATGGTTGCAAGTGGTTGCAAGTGATTGCTAGTGGTTGCTCGTGGTTACATATACACACAATCTAGGTTTTAGATCGGCTCAGTCACTTCATATTGCATATGCATATATGTTTGCATTCGTATATGGTTGAACTTTAAATGTGTTGTCATATGGATGTTGCATTTGTGTGAATGATTGTGCGCTCATGTAGAATCATGAATAAGAGAATTTGCGTACATAATGGATTCATGGCACTTACATAATTCGCATTAAGGTGGTCAACTGAATCAGTAGACCGCCTGATTTTGCATTAAATAAGTACATGTACACACACACACTTCGCATATGATCATGAAGCATTAGAAGTCTTTTAAGGACAATGGATGCTCGTGTTTGATGGATGAGTAGATGGATGTTTGGATGTTAGGATATACATTCTTCCTGAACTTGAAGATTTCGGGGACAAAATCCTTTTAAGTGAGGGAGAATGTAACACCCCGTGTATTCTATAACAGTGAAATTCACAAATTAAAGTATAACCAATTTCAGATCAAAGAATTAAGGGAAACGGGATACGCCGTTGCGTTCGTCTCGGAATTCTGCTTGAAATAGAGTCCGAGTTTGCGTAAAACAGACTCCATATGAAGAAGTTATGGCCTCCGAAAGTTTCAGAATTCAGTTTAAAATTCAAACAGACCAAAACAGCTCAGAAAAACTAATACAAATTTCAAAATCGGGCCGGAATGGCCAGGGCAGGAAACTTCCCGCCCAAGGCACCCAGGTCGACTTGGCAGTCGACCTGGGGCTAGCCAGGTTGACTGTGCAGTCGACCTGGGTAACCCGTGTCGACTGCCAAGTCGACACGGTGTCGACTGGGGTGTCGACCTGGCCCCAGAGCCAGGTCGAACCCAGCCCACCCTGGCAGGCCTGGTCTGTGTATGGTCGATTTTCTGAGCCTTGCCTTGTCACTAGGGCTAGGTTTCAGTTCCTGGTTGGTCTCTCCTTTGAACGAACGGCTATTATTAAACCAAGCTCCATCGACGGTCTAAATCAACTCACAAACTCTATAAAAAGGACCTAAGACTAGCCCTAATTCACACAAACTAAAATGGAGATGAGACCGTCATGCTGTTGAGGAGAGACTAAGGATAGCCGTCAGAAATTGGGAGACAATTAGGAGATAAATCAAAAGCTTAAACCACGTTAATCAAATCATAACAACGCCTACAACAAAGGATAGCATCTCCAAATTCAGAATTCAGATTCCTGAATTGAAGATTCGTCATACGTTGTATGTAGAGTGCTATTCCGATGTGAATAATTAATTGTGTTTGATTTGTGTAAAATGCGAAATGGAATTGTGGCGATAATAATCTATATTTGTATGTTATTTTGATTCTAAACGATTTGGGAATGTTATGGTGTACGATTGGACATATGCAAGTATGTGATTTGCGTTGGAAGTTAACAACGAAATGGAATTGTGGCGATAATAATCTATACTTGTATGTTATTTTGATTCTAAACGATTTGGAAATGTTATGGTATACGATTGGATTCATACAAGTATATGATTTATGTTGACAACCATTTGTTGTGAAATTTTAATTGGGATTCATGCAAGTATATGATTCATTATTATGCTAATATGATGTACATACTTTTATGATCACTTTTAGTATGTAATTGGATACGATTAAGTACTATAGTTTATATGAATCTATGTTGGAATCAGCAAATCATACTTTTATATTAGAAACAAAAGTAAGCACCTTTATGAACATCACTAAACTATGTTTGGTATTATGCCTAGTTGAAACAT
The DNA here is from genome assembly GCA_030737875.1 of Allium sativum. Classification (NCBI taxonomy): domain Eukaryota; kingdom Viridiplantae; phylum Streptophyta; class Magnoliopsida; order Asparagales; family Amaryllidaceae; genus Allium; species Allium sativum. The sequence continues at coordinate 192,868,224 of CM060920.1, forward strand.
GTTTTAGGCCTAAGTTGTTATCAAAACCATATGGTGATATATGTGACACAATTAAGTTAGATTTACATTCCAATTGCAAGCTTACATGAATAAAATGATTCATGTTTAAGTATTATTTATGCCATGATTACATGAATAAAATGATTCATGTTTAGGTATTATTTATGCCATGATTACATGAGTAAAATGATTCATGTTTAGGTATTATTTATGCCATGATCATATGAATAGAATGATTCATGTTTAAGTATTGTTTATGCCATGATTATATGAATAGAATGATTCATGTTTAAGTATTGTTTATGCCATAATTATATGCTGTTACAATTGCAAGTTCGCATGTGCCTACTTTATGTTAATTGAATCGTTCGTTGCAAGTTCATGCGTTCACACTCCCCTTTTTCATGTTACCTTATAAACACCAAGTTATAATCCTCCCCTTTTCATATGGCTAAATTGGGTTTAAATATTAAACCCAACACACCTTACATTGTAGCGAACGTGTAAAACGGGGGTAATGACGTTTGGGTTAAAATATAGAACATATGTGTTGGCTTGTTTGACGCATGCCAACAACCTTGAAAAACAATTAAGTGGCATAAATAAATTTTAATCAATAAAGATGAATTTGAATAATTGGCCGCAAATATTTACATATAAAAAGAAAAGAGACAAATTATGTAAATGTAGAAAATACGATGTGTTTAACCCGAGGTTGGAATGAGTTGTGATGTAAACCTGCCCGGAACCGCCCGGCTGTCCAGTAGTCACAACAATACCTATCCAATGTGGGTGGTTAAACACGGAGCCCAATAAGGACCCGAGGTTAGACTAAGTTGTGGCGTAAGACTGCCCGGACCCAACCGGCAACAGGCAGCCACAATAATACCTGTCTAATGTGAGAGGTCTAGGCTTTAATAAGACAATTAAGGCTGAGTCAGGATTGATAGGATTAAGTAAATTATATTAATACTTAATCAAAATGGAACATGCTAAACTATACAGACTTATTAGGGGTTAGGTTTATAAAACACTTAACCAACTTAGCATGTTGGCTAGAAATAGAAAACCTAGTAGCGGGGGACCCTTTTCAGCAGTAACCCTACAAGGTGTATCAGGATACCCTGAACTAGGCAGGGTGGGGCACGATTACTGGGCTGACTGTAAGAGGTCAAATCGACGGCGGTGGTGCAGCAGTGTAGGTTCTAACGGGGTGCGGGCGTGCACACACTCCGACGCAGAAAAATAAGGCACTGGGCACCAGTAGCATACCTGTGCATTCTAGAATTGTGTCAGGCCGCCACCATGGGACTTGATACACCCCATGGTGGGACTAGCATAGGTAACTACAACATCGGGGGCCGTAAGACACATGTAACTATGCGAGTAGGAGCCGATCATCAGAAATGGATCACTTCACCCTGATTATGGGGTGCCTGTTGGGAACTAGTTTATATGGGTATAGAGATTAACATGGGGTACGATAGTATATTCGACCCTAGACAACTTAACTTAGTTTATGGTGCATTCCCATTTCCAGTTTATGCTTATCATACCCAGTTCGTTATTCATAGACTGAATAGTCCTAGACTTACTCAAGCTTTATGTATGACTCTACTTTTCTTTCGTCTTCTTTTCTTCCGTTTCCCCCCCAGGTCCACAGGGAGGGAATACAGTAGCTTGATCAGCTTTCACATCCAGCTTGAAGAGAAAGAATGTATTGCTTGGACCTTTTTCCGTTTTGGGCTATGGCTTTGGGCAGCAATTATGGGACTTTTGCAGTTTATTCATGTTTTCTTTATGCTTCTTTAATAATGTAATCAAGACAGTTATGGAGATGTTATGTTTTTGGAAGAATTGTAAGACAAGTATGACATGTTTTTGTGAACATGTATTTTGATGAAATAAAAGATGTTGTTTTTTTTCCGCTGTTCAAAAATATGTGTTCTTATATCTGTCTTGTTTATCTGTGACTTATACTTATAAACCTCCACCAAAATTAGGGCATTCCCTTTGAGAGTGACCCTAACGGAGGTGGGGTGTTTCTTATATCTTGTGCTTGTCTATTTCTTATACTGATTTGTAAACTAGACTCACCTGTGTGTGTATTCCTCGGGTCTGACCAAGACAATTCAGGTGTAGTTGCTGAGCTTGGGGTTAGCAGGTTCTCTTTAGTCTATCTTCACCGTAGCTTCATTCACTTGAGCTTATGTAGTCGAGTTTGAATAGTAGGGCTTTCTATTATTTCATTGTTGTATCATTTTGTAAGCGAGAGAAGTTTATCTATTCTTTTTGTAGCTCATGTAATTTTTGTACTTTAACGATGTAATATTATGTAACTGCTCTGTGATCTGTGATAGTGTAATTATATGTACTGTGTTCTGAGTTGATCCTGTAGCCACCGTAGAATTGTACCACATAAAGTATTAAGTATGTCGAGCCTCTAGAAAAAAATAGCAATCACTTTATCGGCACACTTAAGACTTGCTAATGCAAATATATGAGTGGTCGCCCCTAACCAGCCCTATTCTCCACTCTAATAGACAATACTACCTAGTAATGCTGTTTATTAGGGTGGGTATCGGGGGGGGTGTTACACGGTCCAAGTCCCTGGAATCCAAGTCTCTAATGCTTCGTCCAAGCGATTGTCGATCGACGCCAAATTACACCCGTTCACGGAAACGGGCGTAACTTCCAAACCGTAAGTCTGTTTTATCCAAACGAATGCTCTACTTGAAGCTAATTCAGATAGCTACAAGAGTTTTGTAGCAAAGCTCTGTAATTGCTATTTTTGGGCCCAAAAGAGGTTGTTATATAGGAGTTTCGGGCCTTTCTTTTTTTGCGATGCGACTTCATCCAAGTCGCTTCCTGTCTTCTGACGATGTTCTCAATACTTGAACGTATTGTTAGCCAAAGATTTCACATGTGACAGCTTTGACTGAAAAGCATGTCAACATTTTTGGCACGCCGGGTAGGGGTCCCATGAGCCAAAGGGGGTGAGCCGAGGGGGGCGAGCCAAAGGGGGCGAGCCGGTCCAAGTCCCTGGAATCCAAATCTCCAGTGCTTCGTCCTAGTGATTGCCATTGACGCCAAATTACACCCGTTCATGTAAACGGGCGTAACTTCCAAACTGTAAGCTCGTTTTAGCCAACAAAAGCTCTACTTGAAGCTAATTAAGAGAGCTACAAGTGTTATGTAGCAAAACTCTGTAATTGTTGTTTTCGGGCCCAAAAGAGGTCGTCTGATAGGTGTTTCGGGCCATTCTTTGATTGTGATGTGACTTCAGCCACGTTGCTTCCTGTTTTCTGACGATGTTCTCAATACCTGAACGTATTGTCAGCCAAAGTATTGACGTGTGAACGGCTTTGACTGAAATGCATGTCAACATTTTTGGCAAGTCAGGTAGGGGGCCCACGAGCCAAAGGGGGTGAGACGAGTGGGCAAGCCAAAGGGGGCGAGCCGGTCCAAGTCCCTGGAATCTAAGTCTCCAATGCTTTGTACAAGTGATTGCCGATCGACGCCAAATTACAACCGTTCATTGAAATGGGCGTAACTTCCAAACCGTAAGTTCATTTTAGCCAAACGAAAGCTCTACTTGAGGCTAGTTTAGAGAGCTACAAGATTTTTGTAGCAAAATTCTGTAATTGCTTTTTTCGGGCGTAAAAGAGGTTGTCTGATAGGAGTTTCAGGTCGTTGTTTGTTTGTGATGTGACTTCAGCCAAGTCGCTTCGTGTCTTCTAACGATGTACTCAATACTTGAAAGTATTGTTAGCCAGAGATTTCACATGTGAGGACTTTGACTGAAAAGCATGTCAACATTTTTGACGTGCCGGGTGGGGGGCCCACGAGCCAAAGGCGGTGAGCCGAGGGGGCAAGCCAAAGAGGCCGAGCCAGTCCAAGTCCCTGGAAACCAAGTCTCCAATTCTTCATCCAAGCGATTGCTGATCGACGCCAAATTACACCTATTCACGGAAACAGACGTAACTTCCAAACCGTAAGTCCGTTTTGTCCAAACGAAAGCTCTACTTGAAGCTAATTCAAAGAGCTACAAGAGTTATGGGAACGACTCCGTAATCGCTTTTTTCGGGCCAAAAAGAGGTCGTCTGATTGGTGTTTCGGGGCATTCTTTGTTTGTGATGTGACTTCAGATAAGTCTCTTCCTGTCTTCCGACGATGTTTTCAATACTTGAACGTATTGTTAGCCGGAGATTTCATGTGTGACGGCTTTGACTGAATAGCATGTCGACATTTTTGGCGCGCTAGGTAGTGGGAAACAAGCCAAAGGGGTAGAGCCGAGGGGGGGCGAGCCTGCCCATGTCCTGGAATCCTAGTCTCCAATGCTTCTTCTAAGCGATTGTCGATCGATGCCAAATTACACTACTTCACGGAAACGGGCGTAACTTCCAAACTATAAGTCCATTTTAACCAACCAAAAGCTCTACTTGAAGCTCCGTAAATGCTGTTTTCGGGCCCAAAAGAGGTCGTTTGATAGGAGTTTTGGGCCATTCTTTGTTTGTGATGTGACTTCAGCCAAGTCGCTTCTTGTCTTTTGACGATGTTCTCAATACTTGAACGTATTGTTAGCCAGAGATTTCACGTGTGACAGCTTTGACTGAAAAGCATGTTAACATTTTTGGCATGCCAGGTAGATGGCCCACGAGCCAAAGGGGCAAGCCTGTCCAAGTCCCTTGAATCCAGGTATCCTATGCTTCGTCTAAGCGATGCCGATCGACGCCAAATTATGCCCATTCATGGAAACGTGCATAACTTCCAAACCGCAAGTCTATTTTATCTAAACGAATGCTCTACTTGAAGCTAATTCAGAGAGCTACAAGAGTTATGGAGCATAGCTCTGTAATTACTGTTTTCGGGCCAAAAAGAGGTCGTCTGATTGGAGTTTCGGGCCATTCTTTGTTTGTGATGTGACCTCAGCCAAGCCGCTTCCTGTCTTCCGACGATGTTCTCAATACTTGAACGTATTGTTAGCCAGAGATTTCACGTGTGACGGCTTTGACTGAAAAGCATGTTAACATTTTTGGCGCGCCAGGTAGGGGGCCCACGAGCCAAAGGCAGTGAGCCGAGGGAGGCAAGACAAAGGGGGCGAGCCGGTTGAAGTACCTAGAATCCAAGTCTCAATGCTTCGTCAAAGTGATTGTCGATCGATGCCAAATTACACCCTTTCACGGAAACAGACGTAAGTTCCAAACCGTAAGTCCGTTTTATCCAAACGAAAGCTCTACTTGAAGCTAATTCAAAGGGCTACAAGAGTTAGGGAGAAGGGCTCTGTACTCGCTGTTTTCGGGCCAAAAAGAGGTCGTATTATAGGCGTTTCGGGCCATTTTTTGGTTGTGATGTGACTTCAGATAAGTCGCTTCCTGTCTTCTGACGATGTTTTCAATACTTGAACGTATTGTTAGCCAGTGATTTCACGAGTGACGGCTTTGACTGAAAAGCATGTCGACATTTTTGGCACGCCAGGTAGGGGGAAACGAGCCAAAGGGTGAGAGTCGAGGAGGGCGAGCCTGCCCAAGTCCTGGAATCCATGTCTCCAATGCATCGTCCAAGCGATTGTCGATCGATGCCAAATTACACTCGTTCACGGAAACGGGCGTAACTTCCAAACCGTAAGTCCGTTTTAGCCAACCAAAAGCTGTACTTGAAGATAATTCAGAGATCTACAAGTGTAACGGAGCTTAGCTCTGTAACTGCTGTTTTCAGGCCCAAAAGAAGTTGTTTGATAGGACTTCCGGGCCATTCATTGTTTGTGATGTGACTTCAGCCAAGTCGCTTCCTGTCTTCTGATGTATTGTTAGCCAAAGATTTCACGTGTGACGGCTTTGACTGAAAAGCAGGTTAACATTTTTGGCGTGCCAGGTAGATGGCCCACGAGCCAAAGGGGGCGAGCCGGTGCAATACCCTGGAATCCAAGTCTCCTATGCTTCGTTCAAGCGATTGCCGATCGACACCAAATTACTCCCGTTCACGGAAATGGGCATAACTTCCAAACCTTAAGTCTGTTTTATCTAAACGATTGCTCTGCTTGAAGCTAATTCAGAGAGCTACAAGATTTAGGGAGCAAAGCTCCGTAATTACTATTTTCGAGCCCAAAAGAGGTCGTCTGATTGGAGTTTCGGGCCATTCTTTGTTTGTGATGTGACTTCCGCCAAGCCTCTTCCTGTCTTCTGACGATGTTCTCAATACTTGAACATATTGTTAGCCAGAGATTTCACGTGTGACGGCTTTGACTGAAAAGCATGTTAACATTTATGGGGCGCCAGGTAGGGGGACCACGAGCCAAAGGCAGTGAGCCGAGCGGGGGCGAGACGAAGGGGGAGAGCCGGTCCAAGTACCTGGAATACAAGTCTCCTATGCTTCGTTCAAGCGATTGCCGATCGACGCCAAATTACTCCTGTTCACGGAAACGGGCATAACTTCCAAACCGTAAGTCTGTTTTATCTAAACGATTGCTCTACTTGAAGCTAATTCAGAGAGCTACAAGATTTATGGAGCGAAGCTCCGCAATTACTATTTTCTGGCCCAAAAGAGGTCGTCTGATTGGAGTTTCGGGCCATTCTTTGTTTGTGATGTGACTTCTGCCAAGCCGCTTCCTGTCCTCTGACGATGTTCTCAATACTTGAACGTATTGTTAGCCTGAGATTTCACGTGTGACGGCTTTGACTGAAAAGCATGTTAACATTTACGGGGCGCCAGGTAGGGGGACCACGAGCCAAAGGCAGTGAGCCGAGGGGGGCGAGCCAAAGGGGGCGAGCCGGTCCAAGTACCTGGAATACAAGTCTCCAATGCTTCATCCAAGTGATTGCCGATCGACACCAAATTACACTCGTTCACGGAAAAGGACGTAACTTCCAAACCGTAAGTCTGTTTTATCCAAACGAAAGCTCTACTTGAAGAATATTTAGAGAGCTAGAAAAGTTACGAAGTAGAGCCCCGTAATCGCAATTTCCGGGCCTAAAAGAGGTCGTTGGAAAGAAATTTTCGGATATTCTTTGTTTGTCATGCGACTTCAGCCAATGGGAGCCACGAGCCAGTGGGGCCGATCTGAGGAGGGCTAGTTAAAGGGGGCTCGCCGGTCCAAGTCTCTGGAATCCAAATCTCCAATGCTTCGTCCAAGCGATTGTCGATCGACGCCAAATAACACCCATTCACGGAAACAAGCATATATTCCGAACCGTAAGTTCGTTTTACCCAAATGTAAGCTCTACTTGAAGCTAATTCGAGTTGTGTAGCAAAACTACGTAATTGCTGTTTTCGGGTCCAAAAGAGGTCGCCTGATAGGTGTTTCGGGCCATTCTTTGTTTGTGATGTGACTTCAGCCAATTCGCTTCCTATCTTCTTACGATGTTCTCAATACTTGAACGTATTGTTTGCCAGAGATTTCACATGTGACGGCTTTGACTAAAAAGCATGTTAACATTTTTTGCATGCCAGGTAGTTGGCCCACGAGCCAAAGGGGGCGAGCTAGTCCAAGTCCCTGGAATCCAAGTCTCCAATGCTTCGTCCAAGCGATTGCCGATCGACGCCAAATTACACCCGTTCACGGAAACGAGCGTAACTTCCAAATCGTAAGTCTGCTTTATCCAAATTTATGCTATACTCGAAGCTAATTCTGAGAGCTACAAGAATTATGGAAATATCTCCGTAATTACTGTTTTCGAGCCCAAAAGAGGTCGTCTGATAGGAGTTTCGTGCCATTCTTTGTTTGTGATGTGACTTCAGCCAAGTCGCTTCCTGTCCTCCGACGATGTTCTCAATACTTGAACGAATTGTTAGCCAGAGATTTCACGTGTGACGGCTTTGACTGAAAAGCATGTCAACATTTTTGGCGCGCCACGTAGTGGGCCCACTAGCCAAAAGGCAGTAAACCGAGGGGGGCGAGCCAAAAGGGGCGAGCCAGTCTAAGTAGCTGGAATCCAAGTCTCCAATGCTTCGTCCAAGCGATTGCTGATCGACGCCAAATTACACCCGTCCACGGAAACGGACGTAACTTCCAAACCATAAGTCCGTTTTATCCAAACGAAAGCTCTGCTTGAGGAAAATTCAGAGAGCTACAAAAGTTAAGGAGCAAAGCCCCGTAATCATTGATTTTGGGCCTAAAAGAGGTCGTCTAATAGGGGTTTCGGGCCATTCTTTGTTTGTGATGCGACTTCAGCCAAGTCGCTTCCTGTCTTCTGACGATTTTCTCAATACTTGAACGTGTTGTTAGCCAGAGATTTCACATTTGGCGGCTTTGGCTGGAAAGCATGTCAACATTATTGGCGCGCTAGGAAGGGGACCCACGTGCCAAAGGGGGCTATCCTAGGGGGCGAGCCGGTCCAAGTCCCTAGAATCCAAATCTCAAATGCTTCGTCCAAGTGATTGCCGATCGACGCCAAATTACACACGTTCACGGAAATGGGCATAACTTCCAAACCGTAAGTCTGTTTTATCCAAACGAATGCTTTACTTGAAGCTAATTCAGAGAGCTATAAGAGTTATGTAGCAAAACTATGTAATTGCTGTTTTCGGGCCCAAAAGAGGTCGCCTGATAGGAGTTTCGGTCCATTCTTTGTTTGTGATGCGACTTCAGCCAAGTCGCTTCCTATCATCTGACGATGTTCTCAATACTTGAAAGTATTGTTAGCCAAAGATTTCACGTGTGACGGCTTTGACTGAAAAGCGTGTCAATATTTTTGGGATGCCAGGTAGGGGGCCCACTAGCCAAAGGGGGCGAGCCGAGGGGGGCGAGCCAAAGGGGGCGAGCCGGTCCAAGTCCCTTGAATTCAAATCTCCAACGCTTCGTCCAAGCGATTTCCGATCGATGCCAAATTACACCCATTCACAAAAACGGGCGTAACTTCCAAATCGTAAGTTTGTTTTAACCGAACGAAAGCTCTATATGAAGCTGATTCAGAGAGCTACAAGAGTTACGGAGAAATTCTTCGTAATTGCTGTTTTCGAGCTCATAAGAGGTCGTCTGATAGGAGTTTCCGGCCATTTTTTGTTAGTGATGTGACTTAAGCCAAGTCGCTTCCTATTTTCTGACGATGTTCTCAATACTTGAACGTATTGTTAGCCAGAGATTTCACATGTGATGGATTTGACTGAAATGCATGTCAACATTTTTTGGCGCATCGGGTAAGGGCCCACGAGCCAAAGGTGGTGAGACGAGAGGGCGAGCCAAAGGGGGCGAGCAGGTCAAAGTCCCTGGAATCTAAGTCTCCAATGCTTCGTCCAAGCGATTGCCGATCGATGCCAAATTACACCTGTTCACGGAAACAGGCGTAACTTCAAAACCGTAAGTTCGTTTTAGCTAAACGAGTGCTCTACTTGAAGCTAATTCAGAGAGCTACAAGATTTATGCAACAAAACTCTGTAGTTGTTATTTTCGTGCCCAAAATAGGTTGCCTGATAGGAGTTTCAGGCCGTTGTTTGTTTGTGTTGTGACTTCAGCTAAGTCGCTTCCTTTCTTCTAACGATGTTCTAAATACTTGAACGTATTATTAGCTAAAGATTTCATGTGTGACAGATTTGAATGAAAAACATGTCAACATTTTTAACGCGCCAGGTAGGAGGCCCAAGAGCCAAAGGAGGTGAGCTGAGGGGGCGAGCCAAAGAGAGCGAGCCGGTCCAAGTCCCTGGAATCGAAGTCTCCAATGCTTCGTCCAAGCGATTGCCGATCGACGCCAAATTACACCTGTTCACGGAAACGAACATAACTTCCAAACCGTAAGTCCGTTTTATCCAAACAAAAGCACTACTTGAAGCTAATTTAAAGAGCCACAAGAATCATGGAGAAAGGCTCCGTAATTGCCATGTCTGGCCAAAAAGAGGTCGTCTGATAGGCGTTTCAGGCCATTCTTTGTTTGTGATGTGACTTCAGATAAGTCGCTTCCTGTCTTCCTACGATGTTTTCAATACTTGAACGTATTCTTAGCTAGAGATTTCACGTGTGATGTCTTTGACTGAAAAGCATGTTGACATTTTTGGCGCGCCAGGTAGGGGGAACGAGCCAAAGGTGGAGAGCCGAGGGTGGCGAGCCTGCCCAAGTCCTGGAATCCAAGTCTCCAATGCTTCGTCCAAGCGATTGTCGATCGATGCCAAATTACACTCGTTCATGGAAACGGGCGTAACTTCCAAACCGTAAGTCCATTTTAGCCAAACGAAATATCTACTTGAAGCTAATTCAGAGAGCTACAAGAGTTATGTAGCAAAACTCCGTAATTGCTGTTTTCGAGCCCAAAAGAGGTCGTCTGATAGGTGTTTCGAGCCATTCTTTGTTTGTGATGGCTTTGGCTGAAAAGCATGTTAACATTTTTGGCTTGCGAGGTAGATGGCCCACGAGACAAAGGGGGCGAGCCAGTCCACGTCCTTGGAATCCAAGTCTCCAATGCTTTGTCCAAGCGATTGCCGATCGATGCCAAATTACACCCGTTCATGGAAACGGGCATAACTTCCAAACCGTAAGTCTGTTTTATCTAAACGAATGCTCTACTTGAAGCTAATTCAGAGAGCTACAAGAGTTATGGAGCAAGGCTTCGTATTTACTGCTTTAGGGTCCAAAAGAGTTGTCTGATAGGAGTTTCGTGCCATTCTTTGTTTGTGATGTGACTTCAGCCAAGCCGCTTCCTGTCTTCCGACGATGTTCTCAATAATTGAACGTATTGTCAGCCAGAGATTTCACGTGTGGCGGCTTTGACTGAAAAGCATATCAACATTTTTGGCGCTCCAGGTGGGGGCCCACGAGCCAAAGGCAGTGAGCCGAGGGGTACGAGCCAAAGGGGACGAGCCGGTCCAAGTACCTGGAATCCAAGTCTGCAATGCTTTGTCCAAGTGACTGTCGATCAATGCCAAATTACACCCGTTCACGGAATAGGACGTAACTTCCAAACTGTATGTCCGCTTTATCCAAATGGAAGCTCTACTTGAAGCAAATTCAGAGAGCTACAAAAGTTACGGAGCAATGCCCCGAAATCTCAATTTTCGGGCCTAAAAGAGGTTGTCTGATAGTAGTTTCGGGCCATTCTTTGTTTGTGATGCGACTTTAGCCAATTCGCTTCCAATCTTCTAACGATGTTCTCAATACTTGAATGTTTTGTTAGCCAGAGATTTCACGTGTGGCGTCTTCAACTGGAAAGCATGTCAACATTTTTAGCGCGCCATGTAGGGGCCCACGAGCCAAAGGAGGCGATCCGAGGGGGGCGGGCCAAAGGGGGGGCGCCGGTCCAAGTCCCTGGAATCCAAAAGTTCGTTTTAGGCAAACGAAAGCTCTACTTGAAGCTAATTCAGAGAGCTATAAGAGCTATGTAGCATAACTCCGTAATTCCTGTTTTCAGGCCTAAAAGAGGCCGTCTGCTAGGAGTTTCGGGCCATTCTTTGTTTGCGATGTGACTTCAGCCAAGTCGCTTCCTGTCTTCAGACGATGTTCTCAATACTTGAATGTATTGTTAGCCAGAGATTTAACATGTGACGGCTTTGACTGAAAAGTATGTTAACATTTTTGGTGTGCCAGATAGATGGCCCATGAGCCAAAGAGGGCGAGCCGGTCCATGTCCCGGGAATCCAAGTCTCCAATGCTTCATCCAAGCGATTGTCGATCAATGCCAAATTACAACTGTTCAAGGAAACGGGCGTAACTTCGAATCAACATGTTTTTTTTATCCAAATGAATGCTCTACTTGAAGCTAATTAAGAGAGTTACAAGAGTTTCGGAGCAAATCTCCGTAATTACTATTTTCGGGCCCAAAAGAAGTCATCTGATAGGAGTTTCGGGTCATTCTTTGTTTGTGATGTGACTTCAGCCAAGTCTCTTCCAGTCTTCCGATGATGTTCTCAATACTTGAACGTATTATTAGCTGGAGATTTCACATATGATGGCGTTGACTGAAAAGCATGTCAATATTTTTAGCGCGGCAGTTATAGGGCCCACGAGCCAAAGGCAGTGAGCGGGGGGGGGGGGGGAGCCAAAGGCGGTGATGCGGTCCAAGTACCTGGATTCCGGGTATCTAATGCTTCGTCCAAGTGATTGCCGATCGACGCCAAATTACACCCGCTCACGGAAACGGGCGTAACTTCCAAACCGTAAGTTCGTTTTAGCCAAACGAAAGCTCTACTTGAAGCTAATTCAGAGAGCTACAAGAGGTAAGTAACAAAACTCCGTAATTGCTGTTTTTGGGCCCAAAAGAGGTCGTCTGATAGGGGTTACAGGCCGTTGATTGTTTGTGATGTGACATCAGCCAAGTAGCTTCCTGTCTTCTAACGATGTTCTCTATACTTGAACGTATTGTTAGCCAGAAATTTCACGTATGACGGCTTTGACTGAAAAGGATGTCAACATTTTTGATGCACCAAGTAGGGGGCCAACGAACCAAAAGCGGCAAGCTGAGGGGGGCGAGCCAAAGAGGGCGAGCCGGTCCAAGTCCCTGGAATCCAATGCTTCGTCCAAGCGATTGCCGATCGACGCCAAATTAAGTCCGTTCACGGATACAGACGTAACTTCCAAACCGTACGTCCGTTTTATCCAAATGAAAACTCTACTTGAAGCTAATTCAAAGAGCTACAAGTAATACAGAAAAAAGCTCTGTAATCACTGTTTTCGGGCCAAAAACAGGACGTCTGATAGGCTTTTCGGGCCATTCTTTGTTTGTGATGTGACTTCAGATAAGCCGCTTAATGTCTTCCGACGATGTTTTCAATACTTGAACGTATTGTTAGCCACAGATTTCACGTGTGATGGCATAGACTGAAAGGCATGTCAACATTTTTGGCGTGCCAGGTAGGGGGAAACGAGACAAATGGGGAGAGCCGAGGGGGCGAGCCTGCCCAAGTCCTGGAATCCAAGTCTCCAATGCTTCGTCCAAGCGATTATCGATTGATGCCAAATTACACTCGTTCGCGGAAACGGACGTAACTTCTAAACCGTAAGTCCGATTTAGCCAAACGAAAGCTCTACTTGAAGCTAATTCAGAGAGCTATTAGAGTTATGTGGCAAAATTATGTAATTGCTGTTTACGGGCCCAAAAGAGGTCGTCTGATAGGAGTTTCGGGCCATTCTTTGTTTGTGATGTGACTCCAGCCAAGTGGCTTCCTATCTTCTGATGATATTCTCAATACTTGAACGTATTGTTAGACAGAGATTTCACATGTGACGGCTTTTACTGAAAAGCATGTTAACATTTTTGGCATGCTAGGTAGATCAGCCACGAGCCAAAGGGGGCGAGCCGGTCCAAGCCCCTGGAATCCAAGTCTCCAATGCTTCGTCCAAGCGATTGCCGATCGACGCAAAATTACGCCCATTCACGGAAATGGGCATAACTTCCAAACCGTAAGCCTATTTTATCTTAACGAATGCTCTACTTGAAGCTAATTCAGAGAGATACAAGGGTTAGGGAGCAAAGCTCCGTAATTACTGTTTTCGGGCCCAAAAGAGGTCATCTGATAGGAGTTTCGGGCCATTCTTTGTTTGTGATGTGACTTCAGCCAAGCCGCTTCCAGTCTTCCGACGATGTTCACAATACTTGAACTTATTGTTAGCCTGAGATTTCATGTGTGATGGATTTGACTGAAAAGCATGTCAACATTTTTGGTGTGCCAGCTAGGGGGCCCACAAGCCAAAGGCAGTGAGCCGAGGCGGGCGAGCCAAAGGGGGCGAGCCGGTCCAAGTACCTGGAATCCAAGTCTCCAACGCTTCGTCCAAGTGATTGTCGATCGATGCCAAATTGCACCCGTTCACGGAAAAGGACGTAACTTCCAGACCGTAAGTCCGTTTTATCCAAACGAAAGCTCTACTTGAAGAAAATTCAAAGAGCTACAAAAGTTAAGGAGCATAGCTCTGTAATCACAATTTTCGGGCCTAAAAGAGGTCGTCTGATAGGAGTTTCGGGCCATTCTTTGTTTTTGATGTGACTTCAGCCAAGTCGCTTCCTGTCTTCTAACGATGTTCTAAATACTTGAACGTATTGTTAACCAGAGATTTCACATGTGACGGCTTTGACTGAAAAGCATGTTAACATTTTTGGTGTGCCAGGTAGATGGCTCACGAGCCAATGGGGGCAAACCGGTCTAAGTCCCTGGAATCCAAGTCTCCAACGCTTCGTCCAAGCGATTGCCGATCAATGTCAAATTACACCCGTTCACGGAAACCGGCGTAACTTCCAAACTTTAAGTTCATTTTTGCCAAAAGAAGGCTCTACTTGAAGCTGATTCAAAGAGCTACATGAATTGAAACACTCCGCCTTCGTTAGGGTCACTCTCAAAGGGAATGCCCTAATTTTTGGTGGAGGTTTATAAGTATAAGCCACAGATATACAAGACAGATATGAATACACATATTTTTGAACAGTGGGAAACAACAGAAATTTTTATTTCAAAATACGGGATACATAAACCATGTCTTGACTTGTCTTACAATACTTCCAAAAACCATTACATCTTCATAACTGTCTTGATTACATTATTTAAAGAAGCATATAAAAAACATAAGTAAACTGCATAAGTCCCATAATTGTTGTCAAAAGCCATAGTCCAAAACGAAAAGATCCAAGCCATACATTCCTCTCTTCAAGCTGGGTGTGGGAACTAGTCATGCTGCGATCTTCCCTCCTTGTGCACCTGGGAGGGGGGGAAACGAAAGGGAAGAAGGCGAAAGAAAAGTAGAGTCAGACATAAAGCCTGAGTAAGTCTAGGACTATTCAGTCTATGAATAAACAACTGGGTAGGATAAGTATAAACTGGAAATGGGAAAGCACCATAAACTAAGTTAAGTTGTCTAGAGTCAAATATACTATCGTACCCCATATTAATCTCTGCATCCATATAAACTGGTTCCCAACTGGCACCCCATAATCAGGGTGAAGTGATTTGTTTCTAATGATCGGCTCCTACTCGCATAGTTACATGTGTCTTACGGCCCCCGATGTAGTAGTTACCTATGCTGGTCCCACCATGGGGTGTATCAAGTCCCATGGTGGTGGCCCGACACAATCCTAGAATGCACAAGTATGCTACTGGTGCCCAGTGCATTATTTTTCTGCGCCGGAGTGTGTGCACGCCCGCACCCCGTTAGAACCTACACTGCTGCACCACCACCGTCGATTTGACCTCTTACAGTCAGCCCAGTAATCGTGCCCCACCCTGCCTAGTTCAGGGTATCCTGATACACCTTGTAGGGTTACTGCTGACAAGGGTCCCCCGCTACTTGGTTTTCTATTTCTAGCAAACATGCTAAGTTGGTTAAGTGTTTTGTAAACCTAACCCCCAATCAGTCTGTATAGTGTAGCATGTTCCATTCTGATTAAGTATTAATTTAATTTACTTAATCCGATCAATCCTGACTCAGCCTTAATTGTCTTATTAAAGCCTTGACCTCTCACATTAGACATGTATTGTTGTGGCTGCCTGTTGCCAGTTGACCTGTATTCGATGGAAGGAGAGACCAACCAGGAGCTGACACCTAGCCCTAGTGACAAGGCAAGGCTTAAAAAATCGACCAAACACAGACCTGGCCAGCCAGGGGGGCTGGGTTCGACCTGGCTCAGGGGCCAGGTCGACCCCCCGGTCGACTATGTAGTCGACCTGGGTACCCCAGGTCAACTACCCAGTCGACCTGGGTAGCCCAAGTCGACTACCCAGTCGACCTGGGTGTCTTGGGCGGGAAAATTCCCGCACTGGCCAATCCAGCCCGATTTTTGAATTTTAAACCTGTTTTCTAAGCTGTTTTGGTCTATTTGAATTTTAAACTGAATTCTGAAACTTCCAGAGGCCATATTTTCTTCATACGGAGTCCGTCTTACGCAAACTCGGACTCTATTTCAAACAGAATTCCGAGACGAACGCAATAGCGTATCCAGTTTCCCATAATTCTTTGATTTGAAATTTATTATACTTTAATTTGTGAATTTCTTTGTTATAGAATACACGGGGTGTTACAAGAATTATGGAGAAAAGCTTCGTAATTTCTGTTTTCGAGCCCAAAAGAGGCCGTCTAATAGGAGTTTCGGGCTATTCTTTGTTTGCGATGTGACTTCAGCAAAGTCGCTTCCTTTTTTCTGGCGACGTTCTCAATACTTGAACGTATTGTTAGCCAGAGATTTCACGTGTGAAGGCTTCGTCCAAACGATTGCCGATCGATGTCAAATTACACCCGTTCACGGAAACATGCGTAACTTCCAAACCGTAAGTCCGTTTTATCCGAATGAATTCTCTACTTGAAGCTAATTCAGAGAGCTACAAGAGTTATGGAGAAAATCTTAAGAATAACAGTTTTGGGGCCCAAAAGAGGTTGTCTGATAGGTGTTTCGGGCCATTCTTTGTTTGTGATGTGACATCAGCCAAGTCGCTTCCTGTCTTCCGACGATGTTCTAAATACTTGAACGTATTGTTAGCCGGAGATTTCACGTGTGACGCTTTGACTGAAAAGCATGTCAACATTTTTGGCGTGCCAGGTAGGGGGCCCACGAGCCAAAGGGAGTGAGCCGAGGGGAGCGAGCCAAAGGGGACGAGCCAGTACAAGTACCTGGAATCCAAGTCTCCAATGCTTCATCCAAGTGATTGTCGATCGATGACAAATTACACCCGTTCACGGAAACGGACATAACTTCCAAACCGTATGTCCGTTTTATCCAAACGAAAGCTCTACTTTAAGCAAATTCAGAGAGCTACAAAAGTTTCGAAGCAAAGCCCCATAATTGCTGTTTTCGGGCCTAAAATAGGTCGTCTGATAGGAATTTCGGGCCATTCTTTGTTGGTGATGCGACTTTAGCCAAGTCGCTTCCTGTCTTCTTACGATGTTCTCAATACTTGAACCTATTGTTAGCTAGAGATTTCACGTGTGGCAGCTCTACCTGGAAAGCATGTCAACATTTTTGGCGCACCAGGAAGGCGACCCACGAGCCAAAGGGGGCGATCCGATGGGGGCGAGCCAAAGGGGGCGAGCCGGTCCAAGTCCATGGAATCCAAATCTCCAATGCTTCTTACAAGCGATTGTCGATCGACGCCAAATTACACTCGTTCACGGAAATGGGCGTAGCTTCCAAACCATAAGTCCGTTCATCCAAACGAAAGCCCTACTTGAAGCTAATTCAGAGAGCTAGAAGAGTTACGAAGCAAAGCTCCGTAATTGCTATTTTCGAGCCCAAAAGAGGTCGTCTGATAGGAGTTTTTGGCTATTCTTTGATTGTGATGTAACTTCAGCCAAGTCGCTTCTTGTCTTCTGCTGATGTTCTCAATACTTGAACGTATTGTTAGCCAGAGATTTCTTGTGTGACGGCTTTGACAGAAAATCATGTCAACATTTTTGGGGCGCCAGGTAAGGGGCCTACGAGCCAAAGGGGGAAAGCCGAGCGGGAAGAGTCAAAGTGGCCGAGCCGGTCCAAGTCCCTAGAATCCAAGTCTCCAATGCTTCGTCCAAGCGATTGCAGATCGACGCCAAATCACACCCGTTCACGGAAACGGACGTAACTTCCAAACCGTAAGTTCGTTTTATCCAAACGAAAGCTCTACTTGAAGCTAATTCAAAGAGCTACAAGATTTACGGAGAAAGGCTCCATAATCGCAATTTTCGGGCCAAAAAGAGGTCATCTGATAGGAGTTTGGGGCCATTCTTTGTTTGTGATGTGACTTCAGATAAGTCGCTTCTTGTCTTCCGACGATGCTTTCAATACTTGGACGCATTGTTAGCCGGAGATTTCACGTGTGACGGCTTTATCTGAAAAGCATGTCAACATTTTTGGCCGCCAGGTGGGGGGAAACGAGTCAAAGGGGGAGAGACTGGGGGGGCCTGTCCAAGTCCGTGGAATCCAAGTCTCCAATGCTTTGTCCAAACGATTGTCGATCGATGCTAAACTACACTTGTTCACGGAAACAGATGTAACTTCCAAACCGTAAGTCTGTTTTAGCCAAACGAAAGCTCTACTTGAAGCTAATTCAGAGAGCTACAAGAGTTATGAAGCAAAGCTCCATAATTTTCATTTTTCGGGCCCAAAAGCGATCGTCTGATAGGAGTATGGGGCCATTATTTGTTTGAGATGTGACTTCATCCATGTCGCTTCCTGTCTTTTGACAATGTTCTTAATACTTGAACGTATTGTTAGCCAGAGATTTCACGTGTGACGGCTTTCACTGAAAAGAATGTCAACATTTTTGGTGCGCCAGGTAGGGGGGCTATGAGCCAAAGGCAGCAAGCCGAAGGTGGCAAGCCAAAGGGGGCGAGCCGGTCCAAGTACCCGCAATCCAAGTCTCCAATGCTTCGTCCAAGCGATTGCCGATTGATGACAAATTACACCCGTTCACGGAAACGGGCGTAACTTCCAAAACGTAAGTTCGATTTAGCCAAACGAAAGCTCTACTTGAAGCTAATTCAGAGAGCTACAAGAGTTATGTAACAAAACTGCGTAATTGCTATTTTCAGGCACAAAAGAGGTCGTCTGATAGGAGTTTAGGGTCATTCTTTGTTGGTGATATGACTTCAGCCAAGTCGCTTCCTGTCTTCTGACGATGTTCTCAATACTTGAACGTATTGTTAGCCAGAGATTTCAGATGTGACGGCTTTGACTGAAAAGCATGTTAACATTTTTGGTATGCAAGGTGGATGGCCCACGAGCCATGGGGGCGAGCCGGTCCAAGTCCCTGAAATCCAAGGCTCCAATGCTTCGTCCAAGTGATTGCCGATTGACGCAAAATTACGCCCGTTCACGGAAACGGGCGTAACATCCAAACCGTAAGTCTGTTTTATCCAAACGAATGCTCTACTTGAGGCTAATTCACAGAGCTACAAGATATACATAGCAAAGCTCAATAATTACTATTTTCGTGCCCAAAAGAGGTCGTCTGATAGGAGTTTTGGTCCATTCTTTGTTTGTGATGTGGCTTCAGGCAAGTCGCTTCCTGTCTTTCGATGATGTTCTCAAGACTTGAACGTATTGTTAGCCAGAGACTTCACGCGTGACGGCTTTGACTGAAAAGCATGTCAACATTTTTGGCGTGCCAGGTAGGGGGCCCACGAGCCAAAGGGGGCGAGCCGGTCCAAGTACCCGCAATCCAAGTCTCCAATGCTTCGTCCAAGCGATTGTCGATTGACGCCAAATTACACTCGTTCACGGAAATGAGCGTAACTTCCAAACCGTAAGATCGTTTTAGCCAAATGAAAGCTCTACTTTAAGCTAATTTAGAGGCTGCAAAAGTTATGGATCAAAGCACCATACTTGCTATTTTCGAGCCCAAAAGAGGTTCTCTGATACGATTTTCGTGCAATTCTTTGTTTGTGATGTAACTTCAGCCAAGTCGCTTCCTGTCTTCTGACGATGTTCTCAATACCTGAACGTATTTTAGCCAGAAATTTCACGTGTGACGTCTTTTACTGAAAAGCATGTCAACCTTTTTTGCGTGCCAGGTAGGAGGCCACGAGCCAAAGTGAGAGAGCCGAGGGGGGTGAGTTGGTCCAAGTCCCTGAAATCCAGGTCTCCAATGCTTCTTCCAAGCGATTGTCGGTCGATGCCAAATTAAACTCGTTCACGGAAATGGGCGTAACTTCCAAACCGTAAGTCCGTTCAGCCAAACGAAAGCCCTACTTGAAGCTAATTCACAGAGCTAGATTAGTTATGAAGGAAAGCCCCATAATTGCTATTTTCGGGACCAAAAGAGGTCGTCTGATTGGAGTTTTGGGGTATTCTTTGTCTATGATGTGACTTCATCCAAGTCGCTTCTTGTCTTCTGATGATGTTCTCAATACTTGAACGTATTGTTAGCCAGAGATTTCATGCGTGACGGCTTTGACTGAAAATCATATCAACATTTTTAGCATGCCAGGTAGGGGGCCTATGAGCCAAAGGGGGCAAGCCGAGCGGGGCAGAGCCAAAGGGGGCGAGCCGGTCCATGTCCCTGGAATCCAAGTATCCAATGCTTCGTCCAAGCAATTACCTATCGATGCCAAATTACACCCATTCATGGAAACGGGCGTAAATTCCAAATTGTAAGTTCTTTCTAGCCAAACGAAAGCTCTTCTTTACGAAAATTTAGGGGGCAAATAGATTTATGGAGCATAGCTCCATAAATGCTATTTTCGAGCCCAAAAGAGTTCGTCTGATGGGAGTTTTGGGCCATTCTTTGTTTGTGTTATGACTTTAGCCAAGTCGCTTCCGGTCTTCTGATGATGTTCTCAATACTTGAACGTATTATTAGCCAGAGATTTCACGTGTGACGGCTCTGATTGAAAAGCATGTCAATAGTTTTGGCGCAACAAGTAGGGGGCATACGAGCCAAAGGGGGCGAGCCAAGGGGGCGAGCCTAAGGGGAGAGCCGGTTCAAGTCCCTGGAATCCAAATCTCCAATGCTTCGTCCAAGCGATTGCCGATCGACGCCAAATTACAACCGTTCACGAAAACGGACGTAACTTCCAAACCGTAAGTTCGTTTTTGCCACACGAAAGCTCTACTTGAAGCTGATTCAGAGAGCTATAAGAGTTGTGGAGAAAAGCTTTGTAATTGCTGTTTTCTAGCCCAAAAGAGGTCGTCTGATAGGAGTTTTGGTCCATTCTTTGTTTGTGATGTGACATCAGCCAAGTCGCTTCCTGTTTTCTGATGATGTTCTCAATACTTAAACGTATTGTTAGCTAGAGATTTCACGTGTGACGGCTTCGACTGAAATGCATGACAACATTTTTGGCGCACCAAGTAGGGGCCTACGAGCCAAAGGGGGCGAGACGAGGGGGAGAGCCAATGGGGGTGAGCCGGTCCATGTCCCTGGAATCTATGTCTCCAATCCTTCGTCCAAGTGATTGCTGATTGACGCCAAATTACACCCGTTCACGGAAATGGGCGTAACTTCCAAACCGTAAGTTTGTTTTAGCCAAACAAAAGCTCAACTTGAAGCTAATTTAGAAAACTACAAGAGTTATGGATAAAAGCCTCGTAATTGCGGTTTCGAGCCCAAAAGAGGTCGTTTGAAGGAGTTTCAGGCCATTGTTTGTATGTGATGTGGCTTCAGCCAAGTCGCTTACTGTCTTCTGACGATGTTCTCAATACTTGAACGTATTGTTAGCCACGAGCCAAAGTCGGCGAGCCGACGGGGGAGAACCAAAGGGGGCAAGCTGGTCTAAGTCCCTGGAATCCAAGTCTCCAATGCTTCGTCCTAGCGATTGCTGATTGACGCCAAATTACACCCGTTCACGGAAACGGACGTAACTTCTAAAACGTAAGTCTGTTTAATCCAAACGAGTCCTCTACTTGAAGCTAATTCGGAGAGCTATAAGATTTACAAGGCAAGGTTCCGTAATTGCTGTTTTTGGGCCTAAAAGAGGTCGCTTGATAGGAGTTTCATGCCATTCTTTGTACGTGATGTGACTTCAGATAAGTCGCTTCCTGTCATCCGACGATGTCTCAATACTTTAACGTATTGCTAGCCAGAGATTTCACGTATGATGGCTTTGACTGAAAAGCATGTCAACATTTTTGTCGCGCCATGTAGGGGGGGAAACGAGACAAAGGGAGGAGCCGAGGGGGGCGAGCCTATCCAAGTCTCTGGAATACAAGTCCCCATGCTTCGTCCAAGTGATTGTAGATCGATGCCAGATTACACTCGTTCACGGAAACGGGCGTAACTTCCAAATCGTAAGTCTATTTTAGCCAAACGAAAGCTCTACTTGAAGCCAATTCGGAGAGCTACATGTGTTACATAGCAAAGCTCCGTAATTGCTATTTTCGGGCTCAAAACAGGTCGTCTGATAGGAGTTTTGGGCCATTCTTTGTTTGTGATGTGACTTCAGCCAAGTCGCTTTATGACTTCTGACGACGTTCTCAATACTTGAACGTATTGTTAGCCAGAGATTTCATGTGTGACGGCTTTGACTGAAAAGCATGTCAACATTTTTGGCGTGCCAAGTAGGGGTCCTACGAGCCAAAGGGGGAGAGCAGAGGGGGGCGAGCCGGTCCAAGTCCATGGAATCCAAGTCTCCAATGCTTCTTCCAAGCGATTGATGATCGACGCCAAATTAGACCCATTAACGGAAACGGGCGTGACTTCCAAACTGTAAGTTCGTTTTAGCCAAAAGAAAGCTCTACTTTAAGCTAATTCAGATAGCTACAAGTGTTATGGAGCAAAGCTCCATAATTGCTGTTTTCGAGCCCATAGGAGGTCGTTTGATAGTAGTTTCCGGCCATTCTTTGTTTGGGATGTGACTTCAGCCACGTCGCTTCCTGTCTTCTGATGACGTTCTCAATACTTGAACGTATTGTTAGCAAGAGATTTCATGTGTGTCGGCTTTGACTGAAATGCATGTCAACATTTTTGGCATGCCAGGTAGGGGGCCACGAGCCAAAGGGGGCGAGCCAGTCCAAGTCCCTGGAAACCAAATCTCCAATGCTTCATCAAAACGATTGCCTATCGATGTCAAATTACACATGTTCACGGAAACCGGCGTAACATCCAAACCGTAAGTTCGTTTTCGCCAAACGAAGACTCTACTTGAAGCTGATTGAGAGAGCTACAAGAGTGATGGAGAAAAGCTTTGTAATTGCTGTTTTCGAGCCCAAAAGAGGCTGTCAGATAGGAGTTTCGGGCTATTCTTTGTTTGTGACGTGACTTCAGCCAAGTCGCTTCATTTTTTCTGGTGATGTTCTCAATTCTTGAACGTATTTTAGCCAGAGATTCACGTGGGATGACATTGACTGAAATGAATTTCAACATTTTTGGCGCGCCACGTAGGGGGCCTATGAGCCAAAGGGGGCGAGACAAGGGGGCGAGCCAAAGGGGGTGAGCCGGTCCAATTCCCTGGAATCTAAGTCTCCATTGCTTCGTCTAAGCGATTCTCGATCGATGCCAAATTACACCCGTTCACGAAAACGGGCATAACTTCCAAACCGTAAGTTCGTTTTAGCCAAACGAAAGCTCTACTTAAAGCTAATTCAAAGAGCTACAAAAGTTACATAGAAAAATTCTGTAATTGCTATTCTTGGGCCAAAAAGAGGTCGTCTGATAGGAGTTTCAGGCCTTTTTTTTGTGATGTGACTTTAGCCAAATCGCTTCCTGTCTTCTGATGATATCCTCAATACTTGAATGTACTGTTAGCCAAAGATTTCACGTGTGACGGCTTTGAATGAAAAGCATGTCAAAATTTTTGGCGCGCCAGGTGAAGGGCCCAGGAGCCAAAGGTGGCGAGCCGAGGGGGGCGAGCCAAAGGGGGCGAGCCGGCCCATGTTCTGGAATCCAAGTCTCCAATGCTTCGTCCAAGCTATTGTCGATAGACGCCCAATAACACCCGTTCACGGAAAAAGACGTAACTTCCAAACTGTAAGTCCGTTTTATCCAAACGAAAGCTCTACTTGAAGCTATTTCAGGGAGCTACAAGTGTTACGGGGCATAGCTCCGTAATCAATGTTTTCAGGCCTAACAGAGGTCGTCTGATAGGAGTTCCGGTCCATTCTTTGTTTGTGATGCGACTTCAGCCAAGTCGCTTCCTTCCTTCTGACGATGTTCTCAATACTTGAACGCATTGTTATCCAGATATTTCACGTGTGACGAACCAATAGGGGCGAGCCGGTCCAAGTCCCTGGAAACCAAGTCTCCAATGCTTCATCTAAGTGATTGCTGATCGACGCCAAATTACACCCATTCACGGAAACGGGCGTAACTACCAAACCGTAAGTCATTTTATCCAAACGAAAGCTCGACTTGAAGAAAATTCAGAGAGCTATAAGAGTTCTGGAGCAAAGCTCCGTAATTACTATTTTCGGGCCCAAAATATGTCGTTTGATTGTAGTTTCGGGCCATTCTTTGTTTGTGATGTGACTTCATCCAAGTTGCTTCCTGTCTTCCGATGATGTTCTCAATACTTGAACGTGTTACTAGCCAGAGATTTCACGTGTGATGGCTTTAACTTAAAAGCATGTCAACATTTTTGGCGCGCCAGGTAGGGGGGCCACGAGCCAAAGCTAGCGAGCCGGGGGGCCGAGCCGAAGGGGGCGAGCCGGTCCAAGTACCGTGTATCCAAGTCTCCAATGCTTCGTCCAAGCAATTGCCGATCGATGCCAAATTACACCCATTCACGGAAACGGACGTAATTTCCAAACCGTAAGTCTGTTTTATCCAAATGAAAGCTCTACTTGAAGCTAATTCAAGAAGCTACAAGAGTAACGGAGCAAAGCTCCGTGATCGCTGTTTTGGGCCTAAAAGAGGACCTCTGGTAGAAGTTTCGGGACATTCTTTGTTTGTGATGCGACTTCAGCCAAGTCGCTTCTTGCATTCTTACGATGTTCTCAATACTTGAACGTATTGTTAGCCAAAGAATTCGCATGTGACGACTTTGAATGAAAAGCATGTCAACATTTTTGGCGTGCCAGGTAGGGGGCCCACGAGCCAAAGGGGGCGAGCCGGTCGAAGTCCCTGGAATCCAAGTCTCCAATGCTTCATCCAAGCGATTGCCGATCTACGCCAAATTACACCCATTCACGGAAACGGGCGTAACTACCAAACCGTAAGTAATTTTATCCAAACGAAAGCTCGACTTGATGCTAATTCAGAGAGCTGCAGGAGTTCTGGAGAAAAGCTCGTAATTACTATTTTCGGGCCCAAAAAAGGTCGTTTGATTGGAGTTTCAGGCCATTCTTTGTTTGTCATGTGACTTCAGCTATGTCGCTTCCTGTCTTCCGATGATGTTCTCAATTGAACGTACTGTTAGCCAGAGATTTCACGTGTGACGGCTTTAACTGAAAAGCATGTCAACATTTTTGGTGCGCTAGGTAGGTGGCCCACGAGCCAAAGGCGGCAAACCGAGGGGGCGAGCCAAAGGAGGCGAGCCGGTCCAAGTACCTGGAATCCCAGTTTCCAATGCTTCGTCCAAGCGATTGCCGATCGACGCCAAATTACACCTGTTCACGGATACGGACATAACTTCAAACCGCCAATCTGTTTTATCCAAATGAAAGCTCTACTTGGAGCTAATTCAGAGAGCTGCAAGACTATCGGAGCAAAGCTCCGTGAACGCTGTTTTCGGGCCTAAAAGAGGTCGTCTGATAGAAGTTTCTGGCCATTCTTTGTTTGTGATGCAACTTCAGCCAAGTCGCTTCCTGTGTTCTGACGATGTTCTCAATACTTGAATGTATTGTTAGCCAGAGAATTCGCTTGTGACGATTTTGAATGAAAAGCATGTCAACATTTTTGGCACGCCAGGTAGGGGGCCCACGAGCCAAAAGGGGCGAGCTGGTCCAAGACCCTGGAATCCAAATCCCCTATGCTTCGTCCAAGCAGTTAAAGATCGACGCCGAGTTACACCCGTTCACGGAAAGAGGCGTAACTTCCAAACCATAAGTTCGTTTTAGCGAAACATAGCCCCTACTTGAAGCTAATTCAGAGGGCTAAAAAAGTTACGGAGAAAAGCTTCATAATTGTTGTTTTTGAGCCCAAAGAGGTCGCCTGATAGGAGTTTCGGGCCATTCTTTATTTTTGATGTGACTTCAGCCAAGTCGCTTCCTGTTTTCTGACGAAGTTCTCAATACTTGAACGTATTGTTAGCCAGAGATTTCACGTGTGACGGCTTTGACTGAAATGCATGACAACATTTTTGGCGCGCCATGTAGGGGGCAAACGAGCCAAAAGGTGCGAGACGGTCCAAGTACCTGGAATCCAAGACTCCAATGCTTCGTCCAAGCGATTGTTGATCGACGCCCATTACACCCGTTCACGGAAACGGACATAACTTCCAAACCGTAAGTCCATTTTATCCGAACGAAAGCTCTACCTCAAGCTAATTCAGAGAGCTACAAAAGTTGTAGAGTGAGGCTCCGTAATCGGTATTTTCGGGCCTGACCGAGGTCGTCGAATAGGAGTTTCGGGCCATTCTTTGTTTGTGATGTGACTTCAGCCATGTCGTTTCCTGTCTTCTGACGATGTTCTCAATACTTGAACGTATTGTTAGCCAGAGATTTCACGTGTGACGGCTTTGAATGAAAAGCATATCAACATTTTTGGCGCGCCAGGTAGGGGGAAACGAGCCAAAGGGGCAGAACCAAGGGGCGCGCGCCTGTCCAAGTCCCTGGAATCCAAGTCTCCAATGCTTCGTCCAAGCGATTGTCGATCGATGCCAAATTACACTCGTTCACGGAAATGGGCGTAACTTCCATACCGTAAGTTCGTTTTAGCCAAACGAAAGATCTACTTGAAGCTAGTTCAGAGGGCTACAAGAGGTACGTAGCCAAACTACGTAATTGCTATTTTCGGGCACAAAAGAGGTCGTCTAATAAGAGTTTTGGCCATTCTTTGTTTGTGATGTGACTTCAGCCAAGTCGCTTTCTGTCTTCTGACGATGTTCTCAATACTTGAACGTATTGTTATCCAGAGATTTCACGTGTGACGGTTTTACTCAAAAGCATGTCAACATTTTTGGCACTCAATGTGGGGGCCCATGAGCCAAAGAGGGCAAGCCGTGAGGGGCGAGCCAAAGGGGACGAGCCGGTCCAAGTCTCGGGAATCCAAATCTCCAATGCTTCGTCTAAGTGATTGCCGATAGACGCCAAATTACACCCGTTCATAGAAACAGGCATAACTTCCAAACCGTAAGTTCGTTTTAGCCAAACGAAGCCCCTACTTGTAGCTGATTCAGAGAGCTACAAAAGTTACAGAGAAAAGCTTCGTAATTGCTGTTTTCGATCCCAAAAGAGGTCATGGGCCATTCTTTGTTTGTGATGTGACTTCAGCCAAGTCGCTTCCTGTTTTCTGACGATGTTCTCAATACTTGAACATATTGTTAGCCAGAGATTTCACGTGTGACGGCTTCGAATGAAATGCTTGTCAACATTTTTGGCGCGCCATGTATGGAGCCTACGAGCCAATGGGGGCTAGACGAAGGGCGAGCCGGTCCAAGTCCCTGGAATCTAAATCTTCAATGCTTCGTCCAAGCGATTGCCGATCGACGCCAAATTACACCAATTCACGTAACTTCCAAACTGTAAGTCGTTTTATCCAAACGAAAGCACTACTTGAAGCTAATTCATAGAGCTACAGGAGTTACGGAGCTAAGCTCCGTAATTACTATTTTCGGGCCCAAAATAGGTCATTTGATGGGAGTTTCGGGTCATTCCTTGTTTGCGATGTGACTTCATCCAAGTCGCTTCCTGTCTTCCGATAATGTTCTCAATACTTGAACGTATTGTTTGCCAGAGATTTCACATGTGACGGCTTTGACTAAAAAGCATGTCAACTTTTTTGGCGCGCCAGGTAGCGGGCCCACGAGCCAAAGGCAGCGAGCCAAGGGGGAGAGCCAAAGGGGGCGAGCCGTTCCAAGTACCTAGAATCCAGGTCTCCAATGCTTCGTCCAAGCGATTGCCGATTGACATCAAATTACACCCGTTCACGGAAACATGTGTAACTTCCAAATCGTAAGTTCGTTTTAGCCAAACGAAGCCCCTACTTGAAGTTGATTAAGTGGGCTAAAAAAGTTATGGAGAAAAGTTTCATAATTGTTGTTTTCAAGCCCAAAAGAGGCCGTCTGATAGGAGTTTCGGGCCATTATTTGTTTGTGATATGACTTCAGCCAAGTCGCTTCCTATTTTCTGACGATGTTCTCAGTACTTGAACGTATTGTTAGCCAGAGTTTTCTCGTGTGACGGCTTTGACTGAAATGCATGTCAACATTTTAGGCGCGCTATGTAGGTGGCCTACGAGCCAAAGGGGGCGAGACGAGGCGGCGAGCCAAAAGGGATGAGCCAGTCCAAGTCCCGGGAATCTAAGTCTCCAATGCTTCATCCAAGTGATTGCCGATCGATGCCAAATTACACCCGTTCATGGAATCGGGCGTAACTTCCAAACCGTAAGTTCGTTTTAGCCAATCGAAAGCTTTACTTGAAGTTAATTCAGCGAGCTACAAGTGTTACGTAGCAAAAGTCTATAATTGTTGTTTTCGGCCCCAAAGAGGTCATCTGATAGGAGTTTCAGGCCATTGTTTGTTTGTGATGTGACTTTTTCCAAGTCGCTTCCTCTCTTCTGACGATGTTCTCAATACTTGAACGTATTGTTAGTCATAGAGTTCACGTGTGATGGCATTGAATGAAAAGCATGTCAACATTTTTAGTGCGCCAGGTAGGGGGCCCAAGATCCAAAGGCAGCGAGCCGAGGTGGGCGAGCTGGTCCAAGTACCAGGAATCCAAGTCTCCAATGCTTCGTCCAGGCGATTGTCGATCGACTCCCAATTAAACCCGTTCATGGAAACGGACGTAACTTCCAAACCGTAAGTCCGTTTTATCTTAACGAAAGCTCTACTTGAAGCCAATTCAGAGAGCTATAAGAGCTATGGAGTGAGGCTCCGTAATTGCTATTTTCGGTCCTAACATAGGTCGTCGGATAGGAATTCCGGGCCATTCTTTGTTTGTGATGTGACTTCAGCCAAGTCGCTTTCTGTCTTCTGACGATGTTCTCAATACTTGAACGTTTTGTTAGCTAGAGATTTCACGTGTGACGACTTTGACTGAAAAGCATGTCAACATTTTTGGCGTGCCAGGTCCGGGGAAACGAGCCAAAGGGGGCGAGCCGGTCTTAGTCCTTGGAATCCAAGTCTCCAATGCATCGTCCAAGCGATTGTCGATCGACCCCAAATTACATTCGTTCACGAAAATGGACGTAACTTCCAAACCATAAGTTCGTTTTAGCCAAACGAAAGCTGTACTTGAAGCTAATTCAGAGAGTTACAAGAGGTACGTAGCCAAACTACGTAATTGCTATTTACGGGCCCAAAAGAGGTCGTCTGATAAAAGTTTCGGCCATTCTTTGTTTGTGATGTGACTTTGGCCAAGTCACTTCCTGTCTTCTGACGATGTTCTCATTACTTGAACGTATTGTTATCCAGAGATTTCACGTGTGACAGGTTTTACAGAAAAGCATGTCAACATTTTTGGCACTCCATGTGGGGTCGCACGAGCCAAAGTGGGCAAGCCGAGAGGGGTGAGCCAAAGGGGGCGAGCCGGTCAAGTCCCTAGAATCCAAATCTCCAATGCTTTGTCTAAGCGATTGCCAATCGACGCCAAATTACACCCGTTCATGGAAACGGGCGTAACTTTCGAACCGTAAGTTCGTTTTAGCCAAACGAAGCCACTACTTGAAGCTGATTTAGAGAGCTACAAAAGTTGTAGAGGAAAACTTTGTAATTGCTGTTTTTGATCCCAAAATAGGTCGTCTGATAGGAGTTACAGGCCATTCTTCGTTTGTTATGTGACTTCAGCCAAGTCGCTTACTGTTTTCTGACGATGTTCTCAATACTTGAACGTATTGTTAGCCAGAGATTTCACGTGTAAAAACTTTGACTGAAAAGAATGTCAACATTTTTGGCATGCCAGGTAGGTGGAAACGAGCCAAAGGGGGAGAGCCGAGGGGTGCGCGCCTGTCCAAGTCCCTGGAATCCAAGTCTCCAATGCGTCGTCCAAGTGATTGTCAATCGACGCCAAATTACACTCGTTCACGGAAATGGGCGTAACGTTCAAACCGTAAGTTAGTTTTAGCCAAATTAAAGCTCTACTTGAAGCTAATTCAGAGTGCTAGAAGTGATACATAGCCAAATTACGTAATTGCTATTTTCGGGCTGAAAAGTGGTCGTCTGATTAGAGTTTCGACCATTCTTTGTTTGTGATGTGACTTCAGCCAAGTCGCTTCCTGTCTTCTGACAATGTTCAAACTACTTTAACGTATTGTTTTCCAGAGATTTCACGTGTGATTACTTTTACTGAAAAGCATGTCAACATTTTTGGCACTCCATGTGGGGGCCCCACGAGCCAAAGGTACCGAGCTGAGAGGGGCGAGCCAAAGGCGGCGAGCTGGTCCATGTCCCTGGAATCCAAATATCCAATGCTTCGTCCAATCGATTGCCGATAGATGCCAAATTACACTCGTTCACAGAAACGGGCGTAACTTCCAAACCGTAAGTTCGTTTTAGCCAAATGAAGCCCCTTCTTGAAGCTGATTCAGAGATTTACAAAAATTAAAAAGAAAAACTTCGTAATTGTTGTTTTCGTGCCCAAAAGATGTCACCTGATGGAGTTACGGGCCATTCTTTGTTTGTGATGTGACTTCAGCCATGTCGCTTCCTATTTTCTGACGATGTTCTCGATACTTGATCGTATTGTTAGCCAGAGATTTCACGTGTTATGGCTTTGACTGAAATGCTTGTCAACATTTTTGGTGCGTCATGTATGGGGCCTACAAGCCAAAGAGGGCGAGATGAGGTGGCGAGCCAAAGGTGGCGAGCCGGTCCAAGACCTTGGAATCTAAGTCTCCAATGCTTCGTCCAAGCGATCGCCGATCGATGCCAAATCATACCCGTTCACGGAAATAGCGTAACCTCCAAACTATAAGTCGTTTTATCCAAACGAAAGCTCTACTTGAGGCTAATGCAGAGAGCTACAGAAGTTACAGAGCAAAGCTCCGTAATTATAATTTTCGGGCCTAAAAGAGGTCGTTTGATGGGAGTTTCGGGCCATTCTTTGTTTGTGATGTGACCTCAGCAAAGTCGCTTCCTGTCTTCCGATGATGTTCTCAATACTTGAACTTATTGCTAGCCAGAGATTTCACGTGTCACGGCTTTGACAAAAAAGCATGTCAACATTTTTCGCGCGCCAGGTAGGGGGCCCATGAGTTAAAATCAGCGAGCCAAGGAGGGCGAGCCAAAGGGGGCGAGCCGGTCCAAGTACCTGGAATCCAAGTCTTCAATGCTTCGTCCAAGCGATTGTCGATCGACGCAAAATTACACCCATTCACGGAAATGGACGTAACTTCCAAACCGTAAGCTTGATTTATCCTATAGAAAGCTCTACTTGAAGCTAATTCAGAGAGCTACAAGAGTAACGGAGCAAAGCTTCATGACCGCTGTTTTCGGGCCTAAAAGAGGTCGTTTGATAGAAGTTTCGGGCCATTCTTTGTTAGTGATGCGACTTTAGCCATGTCGCTTCCTGTCTTCTGACGATGTTCTCAATACTTGAACGTATTGTTAGCCAGAGAATTCACGTGTGACGGCTTTGAATGAAAAGCATGTCAACATTTTTGGCGCGCTAGGCATGGGCACCACGAGCCAAAGGGGGTGAGCTGGTCCAAGTCACTGGAATCGTAATCTCCAATGCTTCGTCCAAGCGATTGCCGATCGATGCCAAATTAAACCCATTCACGGAAACAGGCGTAACTTCCAAACCGTAAGTTCGTTCTAGCCAAATGAATACCCTACTTGCAGCTGATTCAGAGGGCTAAAAAAGTTACGGAGAAAAGCTTCGTAACTGCTGTTTTCGAGCCCAAAAGAAGTCGTCTGATTGGAGTTTTGGGCCATTCTTTGTTTGTGATGTGACTTCAGCCAAGTTGCTTCCTGTTTTCAGACGTTGTTCTCAATACTTGAATGTATTGTTAGCTAGAGATTTCACGTGTGACGGCATTGACTGAAATGCATGTCAACATTTTTGGCGCGCCATGTAGGGGGCCTACGAGCCAAAGGGGGCGAGACGAGTGGGCGAGCCTGTCCAAGTCCCTTGAATCTTAGTCTCCAACGCTTCATCCAAGCAATTGCCGATCGACACCAAATTACACCCGTTCACCGAAACGGGCTTAACTTCCAAATTGCAAGTTCGTTTTACCCAAATGAAAGCTTTACTTGAAGAAAATTCAGAGAGCTACAAGAGTTACATAGAAAAACTCTATAATTGCTTTTTTCGAGCCCAAAAGAGGTCGTCTGATAGGAGTTTTAGGCCATTGTTTGTTTGTGATGTGACTTCTGCTAAGTCGCTTTCGGTCTTCTAATGATGTTCTCAATACTTGAACGTATTATTAGCCAGAGAGTTTACGTGTGACTTCTTTCAATGAAAAGCATGTCAACATTTTTGGCGTGCCAGATAGGGGCCCTCGAGCCAAAGCGGCGAGCCGAGGGGGCGAGCTAAATGGGGCGAGCCGGTCCAAGTACCTGGAATCCATGTCTCCAATGCTTCATCCAAGCGATTGCCGATCGACGCCAAATTAGACCCGTTCATGGAAATGGACGTAACTTCCAAACCGTAAGCCCGTTTTATCCAAACGAAAGCTCTACTTGAAGCGAATTCAGAGGGATACAAGTGTTACGGAGCTCAACTCCATAATTGCTGTTTTCGGGCCTAAAAGAGGTCGTCGGATAGGAGTTTCGAGCAATTCTTTGTTTGTGATGCGACTTCAGCCAAGTCGCTTCCTGTCTTCTGACGATGTTATTAATACATGAACGTATTGTTAGCCAGAGATTTCATGTGTGACATCTTTGACTGAAAAGCATGTCAACAGTTTTGGCACGCTAGGTAGAGGGCCTACGAGCCAAAGGCAGCGAGCCGTGGGTGGAAACGAGCCAAAGGGGGAGAGGTGAAGGGGGCGCGCCTGTCAAAGTCCCCGGAATCCAAGTCTCCAATGCTTCGTCCAAGCGATTGTCGATCGACGCCAAAATGCACTAGTTCACGGAAATGGGCGTAACTTTCAAACTGTAAGTCCGTTTTAGCCAAACGAAAGCTCTATTTTAAGCTACTTCAGATAGCTATAGGATTTACGGAGCATAGCTCCATAATTGCTATTCTCTAGCCCAAAAGAGGTCGACTGATAGGAGTTTCGGGCCATTCTTTGTTTGTGATGTGACTTCAACCCAGTCGCTTCCTGTCTTCTGACAATGTTCTCAATACATGAACGTATTTTTAGCTAGAGATTTCATGTGTGACGGCTTTGACTGAAAAGAATGTCAACATTTTTGACGCGCCAGGTAGAGGGCCCACGAGCCAAAGGCAGCGTGCCGAGGGGGGAAACGAGACAAAGGGGGAGAGACGAAGGGGGCGCACCTGTCCAAGTCCCTGGAATCCAAGTCGCCAATGCTTCGTCCAAGCGATTGCCGATAGATGCCAAATTACACCCATTCCTGGAAGCGGGCGTAACTTCAAAACCGTAAGTTCGTTTTAGCCAAACGAATGCTCTAATTTAAGCTAATTCAGAGAGCTACAAGAGTTACATAGCAAACTTCCGTAATTGCTGTTTTTGGGCCCAAAACATGTCGTCTGATAGGAGTTTTAGGCCATTGTTTGTTTGTGATGTGACTTCAGCCAAGTTGCTTCGTGTCTTCCGACGTTGTTCTCAATACTTGAATGTATCATTAGCCATAGATTTCACATGTGACGGCTTTGACTGAAAAACATGTCAACATTTTTGGCGTGCTAGGTAGATAGCCCACGAGCCGAAGGGGGCGAGCCGGTCCAAGTCCCTAGAATCCAAGTCTCCAGTGCTTCGTCCAAGCAATTGCCGATCGTCGCCAAATTACTCCCGTTTATGGAAATGGGCGTAAATTCCAAACCATAAGTCCCTTTTATCCAAACGAAAGCTGTACTTGAATCTAATTCAAAGAGCTACAAGTGTTACGGATCTTGGCTCCGTAAATACTGTTTTCGGGCCCAAAAGAGGTCGTCTGATAGGAGTTTCGGGCCATTCTTTGTTTGTGATGTGACTTCAGCCAAGTCGCTTCCTGTCTTCTAACGATGTTCTCAATACTTGAATGTACTGTTAGCCAGAGATTTCACGTGTGACGTCTTTAACTGAAAAGCATGTCAACATTTTTGGCACGCTAGGAATTGGGCCACGAGCCAAAGAGGGAGAGTCGAGGGGGCGAGCCTGTCCAAGTCCTTGGAATCCAAGTCTGCAACGCTTCATCCAAGCGATTGTCCCGATCGGCACCAAATTACACTCATTCACGGAAACGGGCGTAACATCCAAACCTTATGTCTGTTTTAGCCAAATGAAAGCTCTACTTTAAGCTAATTCAGATAGCTATAAGATTTGCGGAGCATAGCTCTGTAATTGCTATTCTCGAGCCCAAAAGAGGTCGACTGATAGGAGTTTCAGTCCATCCTTTTTTTGTGATGTGACTTCAACCCAGTCGATTCCTGTCTTCTGACGATGTTCTCAATACTTGAACGTGTTTTTAGTTAGAGATTTCACGTGTGAGGGCTTTGACTGAAAAGCATGTCAACATTTTTGGCGCTCTAGGTAGGGGGCCAATGAGCCAAAGGGGGCGAGCCGAGGGGGTGGGCCAAAGGGGGCGAGCCGGTCCAAGTCCTTGGACTCCAAGTCTCCAATGCTTCGTCTAAGCGATTGCCTATCGATGCCAGATTACACCAGTTCACGTAAACGGGCGTAACTTCCAAACCGTATGTTCGTTTTAGCCCAACGAAAGCTCTACTTTAAGCTAATTCTGAGAGCTACAAGAGTTATGGAGCTTAGGTCCGTAATTGCTGTTTTCGGGCAGAAAAGAGGTCGTTTGATAGGAGTTTCGGGACATTCTTTGTTTGTGATGTGACTTCAGCCAGGTCGCTTCCTGTCTTTTGATGATGTTCTCAATACTTGAACCTATTGTTAGCTGGAGATTTCACGTGTGACGGCTTTGACTGAAAAGCATGTCAACATTTTTGGCATGCCAAGTAGGGGCCCACGAGCCAATGCGGGCGATCCTAAGGGCGGGATGTAACCCCCCACGTCCACTAATGTCACTCACAAAGGGAATGCATTAAATTTCATGGAGCATTATAAGTGTATAGAACAGAATATTACAAGATAGATATATAAAAATGGTACTTCAATTTTTAAATAACTTCATTGCAGCGAAAAATGAATATAGTTTGGTTACAACGTCAAAACCCAAATACTAAAGCCAAGTACAAAAATATCCATCTTAGACCAATTATTATTAGAGTACATAAAAACAAAAGCATAATCCAACTCCAAATAGCCGTAATGAAAAAGAGATAAAGCGGAGCATTACTTTCAGCACTTCCAAGCACTTCAAGAAGAATGAAATCTGAGTCAAGCTCCACTAATCCCACCCTGAGCACCTAGGGGGAAGGAAAGAAAAGAGGCAAAACAAAACAGGTCAGACATTAAGTCTGGCGAGTCCAGTGACTTTAACTATATAATTTGTAAAATAACAGGATAAGAACATAAACTGGATATAAGAAATGACTGTAACATAAGCAGGTATGAAAAGGTAGACAAGATGAACAAGATATAACGTTGATTGTGCTTCTAACCATTATAAGATAATTCCTACACTGCACGAATGTTAATTACACCGCACCGTTACTAGTCCCATACTGAAAGTTGATCCCTCTTACTAATCATAGTAGTAGTAATAATAATAATGTAGTTTCGTGTACTCCTAGCTGCTATCGTAGGTGTCGTATGCTCCTACCTCCACTATTTGTACCCACTACTCTCCCCATTCGATCGGCTCCCAAACACGTAGATACCCATGCTGGTCCCTCGGTAGGGTGTATCACTCCCTAAAGAGGCAACCCGATACTACAAAAAATGCACGGCTTATACCTACACGATGGAACAACGTCTTACCTACCACCCCGGACCCATGCACACACATGACTCCATTGGACTTGCATGCCATCGCTAACTCATTTGACCTCTTACAATCAATCCCAGTAAGCTTGTCCCGTCCTCGCCCTAGTTCGAGCTCGCATAGATACAAAATGGGTTACTGGTTGAAAATGGTCCCCACACTTGACACAAGCTTCTCGCCTATGCTTGGTCCCCACGAGGATTTCCCACTTAACCCTCTTATTATAATTCCCTTGTTTTCCCACATGTCTCACCTTGGTTAAGTGCTTTAATTAGGTTTCACATGTCACCCATGTCACCCACTTAACCCTTTTATTATACCCATGTCTTCTTACATGTTTCACCTTGGTAAAGTGCTTCTAGTTATTTCTCACATGTCACCCATGTTTTACTACATGTCTTATCTTGGTTTAGTGTTCAATATTTATCCGCCCAGTTGAATTAACCCCATCCACTTATCAAATCAATATGTATTATTGGTTAAGCTTGCCTTAACCCTATCCACTTTGTTCATGTAATATTGGTTAAGTTGTCATCTCACATAGGTTAACTTAACCCCACTCACCAAACATGTTTTAGGTATCATATTCATCTTTGATCATCGTTAATTAGTTATTAATTCACAGACCTCTCACAATAAGTCGATTGCTTGTAGCCGCTGGATGTGCCGGGCGATTCCGGGAAGACTTCTACCACAAGTCAGACTTAACCTCATGACTAAGCATATTTTGGTTATGCCTACGACCTCTCACATTAGACTGACTATTTGCGGTTGCTGGTTAGGCTGGTTGGCTCCGGGCAGGCTTCTACCACAAGCGGAGTCCAACCTCGTGTCTCAGCATGCTTATCTTAGCCAATTTATTTATTTGTAGTTTATGCCAATTTCAGGCTAATTATGGCAATTACCCAAAATCCCCAATTTCAGGTTCTGAATTATAACATATATTCAAATTACCCATAATTTCCAATCTAAATTATGTCATAAATTATGCATACAAATCATACCAATTCATGCCACAAATCAATTACATGATTACAAATCAATTTATGCCCACTTGCATATTAATCAATAATTTCCATAATCTTTTCCCACAATGTTCCCACGTTATTCCTACGTATAATTCAATGTAATATGTTAGGCTATAAGTTGCCTAATCTCATAAAAAGGAAAAGAAGAGAAAGGAGCAGAATTAAAGCACCAAAACTGGCATAACACATAAAATAGATCCAATAACATTTGGAATATAAACTTTGGGTATGAATAATAAAATAGATCCAATAAGCATATGGAACATAAACTGGTATAGAACAATAACATAGATCTAATAAGCATATGGATCATGAACTGGCATAGCATAATAAAATAGATCTAATAAGCATATGGATCATGAACTGTCATGGCATAATAACATAGATCTAATAAGCATATGGAACTTAAACAGGCATAGTAAAATGACATTGATCTAATAAGCATATGGATCATAAACTGGTATAGCATAATAACATAGATCTAATAAGCATATTGATCATGAACTGACATAGCATAATATCATAGATCTAATAAGCATATGGATCATGAAATGGCATAGCATAATAACATAGATCTAATAAGCATATATGAACTGGCATAGAACAATAGATCCAATAAGCATATACGAAACGTAAACTGGCATCATCACATAAAATAGATCTAATTAGGCATATCCATATAGTCCAACTCACAACTTATCACAATTACTTTTAATTAATTACATATGAAAGTAACGTGGACTCACAGTGGTAGAAAAGAGGAAAAATTAGATCCGAATTCTGTATTCTAAATTTGATTAGCTAAACTGTTGTTGTAGAATTCTATTCTTATCTTCCAATCCTTTTCTGATTTGCTTTAGTGTAGAGGAAAGACTAGATTAGGTTGTGGCAACATGGAGGCGTATGAGTTAGTGTAATGGAATTAGGTTTAGATTTAGATGTGATTATATAGGTGTAGTCAGTTAATTAGGGCCTTCATATTAGCTAAGAGATCATTAGAACCACACATCTCAAACGACATGTCATCAAGCCAATCCCTGCAGGTCACATCATCACAGAACTCTCTAGAATTCTGTGTAGTTCTGTCCTCAGCATGGGCGCACTTCCCAAGTGCGCTAGTGCATTTTTGTTCTGGCACACTTCCCAAGTGCGCCAGTGCATTCTGGTCCATTTCCTGAATTTTCTGCCCAACTTCTATCATCCGTAACTCCTTCATACGACATCCGTTTGACGCAAACTCGGACTCTATCTCAAGTAGAATTCCGAGACGAACGAAATGGCGTAACCCGTTTCACCTAATGATTCTTTTAATAATTAACTATTCTTTAATTATCTCTTATGTCATGTTCTAAAATTACGGGGTGTTACATTCTCCCCTCCTTAAAGGATTTCGTCCCTGAAATCTTCAAGTTAAGAAGAATGCATCCTACCATCCAATCATCCATCTACTCATCCATCATCCACAAGCATCCATTGTCCTTAACATATTTCTAATGCTATATGAACATATGCAAAAGCGTGTGTGTATGTTCTTTATCTAATGCGGAGATCAGGCGGTCTACTGATTCAGTTGACCTCCTTAATGCAAAACATGATAGTTCCATGCGTTCATTATGTATGCAAAGGAATCCTAATGATACATATCATTTCTATATGAGTGCACAATCATTCATTCAAATGCAGCATCCATATGATAACACATTCAATATACATCCATAAATTTAAGTATGCACACTTATTATTATGCAATATGAAAGTGATTGAGCCAATCTATTGCCTAATGTGTGTGTAAATGCATCCACAACAACCACTAGCAAACACTTACATCCACCAAACATAACAGTCTCAAATGCATGTTTACAACCATAGGATTTTTCCTACCTAAAGATCGAAGATGTAAACAAGAGGACATACTAAACGGTAGAACAAGTATAAACAAAGCAGTAGAAAAAGGAGAAGTTAAGAACATACCCTCAAAAAGGAAAGGGTACGACGCGTGCATCTTATCTTCC
This sequence comes from Allium sativum, assembly GCA_030737875.1. Taxonomy (NCBI): domain Eukaryota; kingdom Viridiplantae; phylum Streptophyta; class Magnoliopsida; order Asparagales; family Amaryllidaceae; genus Allium; species Allium sativum. Next base: position 192,906,611 of record CM060920.1, read on the forward strand.
ATCTCCCAAGTCACGTTTCCTTGATCATCTCCCCATTGGACTTTAACCAACTTGACCTCTCCGTTGCGTAATTTCTTGATTTCCGATCCAAGGATGCATGTAGAAGCTCGTCTAATCGTGGTATCCCGCTCTACTTCCACCTCTTTAAGCATGCTTGGCTCTACTACCTCTGCGGTATGTAACGACCCGTATTCTACACATCATAGGATTGTAGAATATTTATTTCTTTCCCATGTGAAGTCATATGGTAATGTAACTTTAGGAAACATCCATTAGAGTCATTTCCCATGCTTATGATTTTTGTCGATTTTTAAATGACCATTTTGCCCTTAGTTGGTACTGTTTTGGCCATAACTTTTGATTGGAAAGGAATTTTGACCTGAAACCACTCCCATTGGATTCGTTTGATGGTTTACCTTTCCGTAGAGTGGTCATAATAGCCAAACGGACTTACCGTTTGGGAGGTATGGCTGAAATAAGGTTTGGAGGGTGAAAAACTGCTTAACCGGGCCAAATCGGGTGATTAGTGAGTAGGCCCATAACCTATTTCGGGATTAGGGTTATGGGGAGGCTGAAATGAGATAGAGGATCATTCCATTTCAGTTTTCTAGCCTCCACTTATCACCAAGAAACCCTAAAAATGGCCTCCAACCTCTAAATCACCTCCAAATCACCTTTTGGTCAAGGATTTGGCTTAGCAACCCCTAATCAAGGAAGATCTACACCAAAGCAACATTGGAGCGGCTGTTTAGCATTAGGATTCACATCAAATCAGAGATTTATTTCAGATCTTAGTTTATTTTGTGGCTAAGGTGAGTGATTTGCATAGTTTTGCACTAATTATGGCTAATTAGGGGTGATTAGTGTTAATTAGCGAATATAAACATGGATAAAATTCTGGGAAAATGTTTATAAAATTCGAAATGATGTTTTAGACCTCTGATATGAATTTGGGTTAATTTGGTTAAGTTTTGTTAATCCTATCATTAGTTTCACCTAAATATGCTTAAGGGGAAATATGGGATTTTGGGTATGTTTGATCCATTTCTACCTATCATATTGATGTTTTGATGTTTGTGGTTAATTATGCATGTTGCTATGACTGTATGAAATGCTTTGTGATTGGTTAGAATAGTTGGAATGGTCGAAAACACCATCGAGGGGCGTAAACAACTCGCTGGACAAGGTGCAGGAATTCGGATCGGATAGGGGATTGAGGGTCGATCGGATCGCCCTATGGGATCGTGGGACATCACCACGAGTCGAGTCATCCCCTCCGAACCGAACCATTAGCGCAAGGCCCATGAGCACCAACCGCGAACTGCTACCCGATCCGATCCACTTGTGTTTCGCATCACGATCCGACTAGAGGAAAGCAGCATCCACGATACGATGCACTACGAGACGCCGATCCGAACCGGGGGAGCCACGAGCTGGAGGAGCGCAACCCGACCCGTATAGGGTATTCTGATCCGAACCGAGGAGAGGAGCACAATCTGAAGCAAAGAGAAAGAGGACCGCGATGACGATCCGAACCGTGGCAAGCTGGAGACCCGACCCGATCCGCCAGGGGTGATGGCGATCCGACCCGATCCAGTGAAGAAGGAGCATTCTGATCCGAACCGAACCGATGAAGGCTGATAACCCGAGATGCAAAGGTAGTCCGAATGAAGGGTATTGACTCAGGATCCAGATAGGAACCAATGAGTAGACTTCATGAGTTGGACTTTGCTGCGGGACGTGTGCTAAGGAGTTGTCGACGTTCATAACTTCGATTCACCACTGAAAATGGATGATGGGCTACTTATCAGTCTAGTAGGGTCATTATGACCTGAGGGGCAAAGTGATGGTAGCAAGACTACGTTATCAGTGCAGTAGGGTCATTATGACCTGAGGGGCAAGGTGATGCGTAGTAAGACTATGAGCCAGTGCAGTGGGGTCATTGCGACTCCATGGGGCAGAGTGGACATAGTAAGGATTAGTAAGGCTATGAGCCAGTGCAGTGGGGTTCTTGTGACTCCATGGGGCAAAGTGGACATAGCGAAGGATTTGTGGCTACGTTATCAGTGCAATGAAGCCATTTATGACTTCATGGGGCAGAGTGATCGTAGTAAGGTATGTTGGGTGATCGAAGTGGTGAATATCGTATGCTTTACGCACTGAGTGAGAGATGTGAGGATGGATGCTATATTTGATTGTTTGCCATCCCTATGACATGCACACCTCCCCCACCACCTTATCTTTACACTGTTTGATATGGTACCTTAGAGTGTTGTACAGTATGTAGTGCTAACTCTTTGGTTGCAGGTCCTGGTTCAGGTATGTTTTAGTCTACCTGTTATTGTTCACTTTAGATGCTTATCGCTCATACCAGGCTTTATGTATGACCCAGAGTTTTATGTCTCCTCTTATTACTCTGGGTGCTCACGCGAGCAGACTAGAGACAGGTTAGCTGGTGATGCGCGAGTAGCTGATTCGGAGGCGGGCAGGAGGCTTCCACGTATGATATATGTATATATATATGCACATTCTCCCTGTGTCGTTGTTGGTCACTACTTGGGCATTAGTAGTGTACCTCCTTTATCTTACTTTTGCTTTGAGACAGTTTGAAAGTTGTAATAAGCTGTATTTTGGATTTCCGCTGCTATGATGTTTAGTTCTGATTTTCAGCTTATGCACTGTCTCTCCTGTTTTATGTAAGTATGTTATTATTATATTTTGTTCTATGCGCTATGAGACATTCTACATGTTCTTTGTATGTTCATTTCCTTCTTCCCTTTTCCTTCTCACGACCCGTTCCGTGCTAACTGGACATGTGTACAGCGCACTTTTGGAGTAAATGTCGGTTAGTGCGGGGCAGGCCGTCACACTTGGTATCATAGCTCTAGGTTGCGTAGTTAACCTAGGGAAAGACACTAGGGAGAGATAGTACGTATATGAGAACGCGTATTTGTGATTACTTTGGTTTTCAAAAGCTATGTATATATATACTATTAGTAGTATAAGAATGAAGTCGCACTGCACTAGCACCACCATGGGGTCGTTAATCGTTTCCCTTTTTCAGATTGACGATGTGCCAAGATACGAGGGGTGGTGGTAGAGGGACCAACCAAGGGAATGTCGCTGACATGAGGGAGATGTTTACTAACCTCATGAGGGACATGCTTAGAGAAGTGCAAGGGGCAGTTCCCAATCCCGGGGTTGGTGTTGGCCCAGTAGTGCAGGCGCCTAGGGTCGATTTCGCCAAGTTGTGCAAGGATTACACTAATCTTGGTGGAAAGCCGTTCCACGGAACGGAGTCGGCCACAGATGTTCAAGATTGGATGGATAGCTGTGATCGTATCTTTGATGACTTTGGTCTTGAGGATGCGATGAAGAGAAGGCTAGTGTCTCGTCAGCTGCAAGGGCGAGCGATGAATGGGTGGAATTCCATTAGAACAGCTACTCCAGAGGGTCAGGCTACTTAGGATCAGTTCAATGCTCGCTTTAGCGAGAAGTTCATTCCAGCTGCCCAGATGTCAGTGTTGTTTAAGAGGTTCTTGGAACTCAAGCAGAACAGAAGGGCAGTTTCTGTAACACCCCGTGCATTCTATAACTGTGAAATTTACAAATTAAAGTATAATTAATTTCAAATCAAAGAACTAAGGGAAACGGGATACGCCATTGCGTTCGTCTCGGAAAAATACGCGAAATAGAGTCCGAGTTTTCGAAAAACGGAGTCCGTATGAAGAAGATATAGCCTCCGGAAGTTTCTGAATTAAGTTTAAAATTCGAACAGAATAAAACAACTCAGAAAAACAAGTTTAAATTTCAAAATCGGGCCCAATTGGCCAGGGCGGGAAAAGTCCCGCCTAATGCACCCAGGTCGACTGGGCTGTCGACCTGGTCTAGCCAGGTCGACAGGGCTGTCGACAGGGCTGTCGACAGGGCTGTCGACCTGGTCCAGAGCCAGGTCGAACCCAGCCCAACCTGGCTGGCCTAGTCTATGTTGGTCGATTTTCAGAAGCTTGCTTTGTCATTAGGGCTAGGTGGCAGGCTCTAATTGGTCTCTCTTTCGAATGAATGGCTACGATCTATCCAAGCAACATCGATGGTCCTAATCGGTTCATAAACTCTATAAAAATGACCCTAGACTCAACCTAATCTATTCATTCAAAAATAAGAACAAAGCCATCATGCTGCTGAGGAACGACTAGGAGTAGCCACCAAATTGGAGAGAAGATTAGGAGGCAAATTCTAAAGCATAAAGCAACTTAAACAAATCAAATCAACACCTACGTCAAAAGGAGTCGCATCTCCAATTGGAGAATTCGTCACACAATTGTAAGTAGAGTATTATTCTGGTATGAACAAATAACTGTGTTTGGTTTGTACACTTGATTTGTGGTGATGAGTAATTCATATTTATGCGTTGTTATGATTCTAATCGATTGAAATATTGTGATGTAACGATTGGATATGAAAGTATGTTATTCATTATAAAAAACTACATGTTTGCGGTAGTTTTATGCAAGTATACGTTTGGATATTCGCAAAGTTTGTAATTCATGTTGAAGCTACATATATGTAGTTCTCTAATTGAAATTCATGCAAGTTTGTGGTTTTGCTACTATGCCATCATAATGTGTATTTTTGTACAAAAATCATTTTGCGTGTAATTGGAACAAATTTGGGTTATTGTAATTCATATGAAATTATGTTGAAAATTTGGCATCATGATCTATGTATTAAGCCATACTTTTGTACTAGAAAACCTCTTTGCGAACTTATGAATATGGCTAGGCTATGTTAGATATTTTGCAAAGCATGTTAGGTCTATATTGTTAACAAGAATTATATGATGACATATGTGGTACATAGCTAGGTTAGATTTATAATCTCATTTGCAAGTTTGCATGAATAAAGTAAAAACCATGATTCCATTTATGCCATAAGTATATGTGTGCCATGGTTATGTGAATAGATGTAAAATCATGATTAAGTTGGAATAATACTTTTGTATGTTTAGCAAAAGTAGGCACCTTTATAACATTTAGTAACTTTGTAAACATGACTTGCTTATATTTGACATTATGCCTAAGTAAAAATATAGGTTTATGTTGTAGTTAAGACTATGTACCCAATTTAGTTAGATTCTTAACTTAACTACAAGTTTATATGGTTTAATTCAGGTCACTCATGCTTATGACCAAAACATATGTTACCACTATGCAAGTACACCAGTTTCTATTTTGTAGTTCCAACGTTATGCTGCAAGTTCATGCGTTCACATTCCCCTTTTGTGTATGAACGTTTTAAGCCTCCCCTTTTTCTCATGGCTAAGTTGGGCTTAAAAGCCTAAGCCCAACATATATAATAAACGAGCGTATTAAACGGGGGTAAATAACGTTGGGCCAAATTAATTAATAAATGAAAATATAAAGTAAAAGGGGCCCAAATTCAAGTATGGGTTTGGCCCATGATTGGTGTAAATCTTTACACCATTAGCTTAATAATGGGCCGCAAATATTTACATATAAGAAAATAAAGAAGAAAGACAAAATATGTAAATGTAGAACATACGATGTGTTTAACCCGAGGTTGGATTGAGTTGTGATGTAAACCTGCCCGGAACCGCCCGGCTGTCCAGTAGTCACAACAATACCTATCCAATGTGGGAGGTTAAACATGGAGCCCAATAAGGACCCGAGGTTAGACTGAGTTGTGGCGTAAGACTTCCCGGAACCAACCGGCAACAGGCAGCCACAACAATACCTGTCTAATGTGAGAGGTCAAGGCTTTAATAAGACAATTAAGGCTGAGTTAGGATTGTTAGGATTAAGTGGACTAAAGACTTAATCAAAATGGAACATGCTAAACTAAACAGACTGATTGGGGGTTAGGTTAGAAAACACTTAACCAACTTAGCATGTTGGCTAGAGATAGAAAACCTAGTAACGGGGGACCCTTTTCAGCAGTAACCCTATAAGGTGTATCATGATACCCTGAAACTAGGCAGGGTGGGGCATGATTACTGGGCTGATTGTAAGAGGTCAAATCGACGGCGGTGGTGTAGCAGTGTAGGTTCTAACGGGGTGCGGGCGTGCACACACTCCGGCGCAGAAAAATAAGGCACTGGGCACCAGTAGAATACCTGTGCATTCTAGGGTTGTGTCGGGCCGCCGCCATGGGACTTGATACACCCCATGGTGGGACCAGCATAGGTAACTACAACATCGGGGGCCATAAGACACATGTAACTATGCGAGTAGGAGCCGATCATCATAGAATGGATCACTTCACCCTGATTATGGGGTGCCAGTTGGGAACTAGTTTATATGGGTTCAGAGATTGATATGGGGTACGATAGTATATTCGTCCCTAGACAACTTAACTAAGTTTATAGTACTTTCCCACTTCTTGTTTATACTTATCATACCCAGTTCTTTATTCATAGACAGAATAGTCCTAGACTTACTCAGGCTTTATGTCTGACTCTACTTTTCTTTCGTCTTCTTTTCTTCCGTTTCCCCCCCCCCCCAGGTCCACAGGGAGGGAACACTGCAGCTTGACCAGCCTTCATATCCAGCTTGAAGAGGAAAAATGTATTGCTTGGACCTTTTCGTTTGAACTATGGCTTTGGACAACAACTATGGGGCTTTTGCAGTTTATTTATGTTTTCTTTATGCTTCTTTAAATAATGTAATCAAGACAGATTATGAAAGTGTTATGTTATGTTTTTGGAAAGGATGTAAGACAATCATGGTGATGTTGTTGTAACACGTATTTGCTTTTATGAAATAAAAGTTGCTGTTTTTCTGCTGTTTACAAATATGTGTTCTTATATCTGTCTTGTATATCTGTGACTTATACTTATAAACCTCCACCAAAATTAGGGCATTCCCTTTGAGAGTGACCCTAACGGAGGTGGGGTGTTTCAGTTTCTGATTATATTGCGGAGTTCGACACTTTGTCGAAGTATGGACTGTCTCTCATTGACACTCCTGAGAAGAAGAATGAGAAGTTCATTACTGGTTTGGATGGATACTTAGGGGAAAGGCTTATGAACCACATCGATGAGACTTTTGAATCGATCATCGGGAAAGCTTTGAGATCAGAGAGTCTTTACCCTAAGACAAAGACTGAGGCTGCATCTGCAGAAGGGCCAAAGCCGCAAGCAGGCGGTGGAGGCAAGAATTACTCCCAGAATAAGAGGAAGCAGGACCAATCTAAGGGTGGCCAGAAAAAGAGCAAGAAGGATGTTGAGTGCTTCAGCTGTGGAAAGAAGGGCCATTATGCTAAAGAATGTCGGGCCAAGCCAGTGGAAATGAAGTGCTACAACTGTGGTCAAATGGGACATTAGAAGGATAAGTGTCCGCAACCTCTTAAGGAGAAGCAGATTGTGAAAGCATATGCTATTGATGTTGTTCCTTCTTCGTCGAATGCCCCAACTACGGCGAAGAAAGGAAAGAATGTTGTTATTCAAGGTATGCTTTCTATTTATGATGTACCAGTTCGAGTTTTGTTTGATACTGGGGCTTCCCGTTCCTTCATATCTAGTGACCTGGTAGATAGGTTGGGACTGGAACCCGAGATAGTCGATAGACCATTGGTTGTGATGAACCCGATTGGTGGTTCGACTAGCCTTAGTATGATTTGCAGGAATTTGGTCTTATCGAGTCATGGATGTATGTTTGTATGTGATTGCTTTGTTTGGGCTTTACTGGGTATGGCATTATATTGGGAGTCGATTGGCTCCAAAGATACGGGGTGGTGGTAGACTGTGAGGCCTTTTTGGTGACAGTGAGGGCGGATGATGGGCGGAGGGTAGTGTTTGGTAGTCTACCTAGTGATGGCGTTATGGCTAGTTTTGTAAATTCCCTCGACATCCCGCAGGATGAGTTGTCAGATGTGCCCGTGGTTGGCCAGTATCCGGACGTCTTCGAGGAGGTGACCGGGCTTCCACCACACCGAGAGATTGAGTTCCGTATTGATTTAGTGAAAGATGCCAGATCTATAGTGATGCCACTTCGTCGTATGGCACCAAGGGAGCAGCGAGAGCTCGGGGTGCAAGTCAGCAATCTTTTGAAGAAGGGATTTATTAGAAGGAGTGTCTCCGAGTGGGGAGCACCAGTTGTGTTTGCCACTAAGGCAGATGGTTCCCTTCGTTTGTGTGTGGACTATCGCGAGTTGAATAAGGTGACGAGGAAGAATAAGTATCCTTTACCGCGGATAGATGATTTGTTTGATCAGCTGGAAGGAGTTAGAGTGTTCTCCCAGTTGGACCTCACGACAGGATTTCATCAGCTACGAGTAGCGGATGAGAGTGTTCCGAAAACGGCCTTTAGGACGCTGTCTGGATTTTATGAGTGGTTGGTCATGCCATTTGGGTTGACTAATGCACCAGCCTATTTTGTGGATCTTATGAATCGAGTATTCAGAGATCAGTTGAATAAGTTTGTTCGTGTGTTCGTGGATGATATCCTTGTTTACTCAAGGACAGAGGAGGAACACAAGGGACACTTGAGGATAGTGATGGAGGTGTTGAGGAAACACCAATTGAAAGCGAAATTCTCTAAGTGTCATTTTTGGAGAAGGGAAGTAAGATTCTTGGGTCATGTTGTTTCAGAGAGTGGTATTGCCGTGGACCCTGCGAAGGTGGCTACGGTACAGGATTGGCCTACACCCAAGAATGTAACAGATGTGAGAAGTTTCTTGGGATTGGCTGGATATTATCGTAAGTTTATCCAGGACTTCTCCAAGATAGCAGCACCATTGACTCAGTTGACTAAGAAGAATCAGTCCTTCGTCTGGGACGAAGTGTGTGAGGATGCCTTCAAGAGTCTAAAGGAGAAGTTGACGCGTGCGCCAGTGTTAGTCATTCCTAAAGGGAATGAAGAGATGACAGTATACACGGATGCTTGTGGTACCGGACTGGGTGCAGTATTGATGCAAGAAGGTAGGGTTGTAGCTTATGCTAGTCGACAGCTAAAGCCGCATGAGAAGAAGTATCCTACCCATGATTTGGAATTGGCAGCGATCGTATTTGCGCTGAAGATGTGGAGACACTGTCTCTTGGGAGAAATATTTGAGTTGTTTTCCGATCATAAATCGTTGAAATATCTCTTCTCTCAGAAAGATCTGAATCTCCGTCAGCAGAAATGGTTAGAGTTCTTGGCTTCGTATGATTTTGATATTGCATACACACCTGGGAAAGGTAATGCGGTAGCCGATGCCTTGAGTAGGAGACATGCCAGCTTAGGGGCAATGTTTCTTGAGTGGAAGCAACTGGAGTATATCGCGAGGTTTGATTTCAGACCAAAGTGCGAATTGGATCCAGTTATGCTTGCTAGTTTGAAGATCAGACCCACTTTGATAGAGCGGATTGGTTCTAGTCAGAGGGACAATCCTAATCTATTAGAAATCATCTCCAAGTTAGAGATGAACATCGGCTATGAGGAGATGAATGTGTATGGGCTTGATCGAGATGGATGGCTTCGGAAGAATAAAAGACTAGTTGTGCCCAACGTGAATGGTTTGAGAGATGAAGTGCTTAGAGAATGTCATCACTCAAAACTGACTATACATCCCGGTGGTAATAAGATGTATCGAGACATGAGACGGACTTATTACTGGGAAGGGATGAAAAGAGACGTTGGGAAGTTTATATCCAAATGCATGAATTGCCAGCTAGTTAAAGCCGAGCAAAAGAAGCCTAGTGGGTTGTTGCAACCATTAGAAATCCCCGAATAGAAATGGGAGCAAGTCTCGATGGATTTCATTGATGGTTTACCAAGGACTAGATCGGGATATGATAGCATCTGGGTAATTGTGGATCGATTGACTAAAAGTGCAAGATTTATACCAGTCAAATTGACCAGAATGGCAGCCAAGTTGGCAGAACTGTATATGAACTGGGTAGTGAGATTTCATGGAGTACCCAAAAGCATTGGAAGTGACCGAGACCCGTTGTTCACTAGTGGGTTTTGGGAAAAGCTTACAAGAGGCTCTAGGATCAGGATTACATCTCAGTACCGCATATCGTCCTCAGACCGACGGTCAGACGGAGAGGGTGAATCGTATATTGGAAGATCTCTTGAGAGCTTGTATATTGGATTTTGGTGGATCGTGGGATGACCATTTGCATCTAGTAGAGTTTGCATATAATAATAGCTACCAATCCAGTATCGGTATGGCTCCATATGAAGCTTTGTACGGAAGACCGTGCAACTCACCATCATGTTGGATAGAGACTGGCGAGAAGTTTGTGCTTGGACCAGATGTGGTGAGAGAAACTTCGGATAAGATTAAGATCATTCAGCAACGAATGAAAGCTGCCCAAGATAGGCAGAAGAGTTATGCTGATAAGAGGAGAAGAGACTTGAAATTCTCCGTTGGTGACTTGGTGTTTGTCAAGATCTCTTCGTTGAAGAGCGTGATACGATTTGGCAGGAGAGGCAAGTTGGCACCAGGATTTGTTGGCCCATTCACTGTTCTTGAACTAGTCGGAAATTTGGCCTATAGAGTTGGCTTACCAGAGAAAATGGCGGGAGTTCATAATGTATTTCATGTTTCCCAACTAAGGAAGTTCGTTCACTACCCAGATATGACTATTTCACCTGATCAGTTAGAGGACTTCGAAGTAGAACCCGAGCCAGTTGGGAACCGCAAGCCGATTCGTATTGTGGGGCACGATACGAAGCAACTTCGAAGGAAGGCGGTGAAGCTAGTCAAGGTTCAATGGGGCGAGGACGAGGATGATTGTACTTGGGAGACAGAGGAGAGCATTAGAAAGGCATATCCAGAACTCTTTGCCTGGTAAGATTTACTTTGCGATTTAGTTATTCCGCATGCTAGGAAAGACTTATTTTACTTGTTTTGCATGTTTGATTGTTGTTTTATGATTGATAGGCATGCGGGACCTTTGTGTGTGTTTGGATTAGGGAATTTCGGGGGCGAAATTTCTTAATGGGGGGAGAGTGTAACGACCCGTATTCTACACATCATAGGATTGTAGAATATTTTTTTCTTTCTCATGTGAAGTCATATGGTCATGTAACTTTGGGAAACATCCATTAGAGTCATTTCCCATGCTTATGATTTTTGTCGATTTTTAAATGACCATTTTGCCCTTAGTTGGTACTGTTTTGGCCATAACTTTTGATTGGAAAGGAATTTTGACCTGAAACCACTCCCATTGGATTCGTTTGATGGTTTACCATTCCGTAGAGTGGTCATAACAGCCAAACGGACTTACCGTTTGGGAGATATGGCTGAAATAAGGTTTGGAGGGTGAAAAACTGCTTAACCGGGCCAAATCGGGTGATTAGTGAGTAGGGCCATAACCCATTTCGGGATTAGGGTTATGGGGAGACTGAAATGAGATAGAGGATCATTCCGTTTCAGTTTTCTAGCCTCCACTTATCACCAAGAAACCCTAAAAATGGCCTCAAACCTCTAAATCACCTCCAAATCACCTTTTGGTCAAGGATTTGGCTTAGCAACCCCTAATCAAGGAAGATCTACACCAAAGCAACATTGGAGCTGCTGTTTAGCATGAGGATTCACATCAAATCAGATATTTATTCCAGATCTTAGTTTATTTTGTGGCTAAGGTGAGTGATTTGCATAGTTTTGCACTAATTATGGCTAATTAGGGGTGATTAGTGTTAATTTGCGAATTTAAACATGATAAAATTCTGGAAAAATGTTTATAAAATTCGAAATGATGTTTTAGACCTTTGATATGAATTTGGGTTAATTTGGTTAAGTTTTGTTAATCCTATCATTAGTTTCACCTAAATATGCTTAAGGGGAAATATGAGATTTTGGGTATGTTTGATCCATTTCTACCTATCATATTGATGTTTTGATGTTTGTGGTTGATTATGCATGTTTCTATGACTGTATTAAATGCTTTGTGATTGGTTAGAATAGTTGGAATGGTCGAAAACGCCGTCGAGGCGCGTAAACAACTCGCTGGACAAGGTGCAGGAATTCGGATCGGATAGGGGATTGAGGGTCGATCGGATCGCCCTATGGGATCGTGGGACATCACCACGAGTCGAGTCATCCCCTCCGAACCGAACCATCTGCGCAAGGCCCATGAGCACCAACCGTAAACTGCTACCCGATCCGATCCACTTGTGTTTCGCATCACGATCCGACTAGAGAAAAGCAGCATCCACGATCCGATGCACTACGAGACGCCGATCCGAACCGGGGGAGCCGCGAGCTGGAGGAGCGCGACCCGACCCGTATAGGGTATTCCGATCCGAACCGAGGAGAGGAGCACGATCTGAAGCAAAGAGAAAGAGGACCGCAATGACGATTCGAACCGTGGCAAGTTGGAGACCCGACCCGATCCGCCAGGGGTGATGGCGATCCGACCCGATCCAGTGAAGAAGGAGCATTCTGATCCGAACCGAACCGATGAAGACTGATAACCCGAGATGCAAAGGTAGTCCGAATGAAGGGTATTGACTCAAGATCCAGATAGGAACCAATGAGTAGAGTTCATGATTTGGACTTTGCTGCGGGACGTGTGCTAAGGAGTTGTCGACGTTCATAACTTCGATTCACCACTGAAAATGGATGATGGGCTACTTATCAGTGCAGTAGGGTCATTATGACCTGAGGGGCAAAGTGATGGTAGCAAGACTACGTTATCGGTGCAGTAGGGTCATTATGACCTGAGGGGCAAGGTGATGCGTAGTAAGACTATGAGCCAGTGCAGTGGGGTCATTGCGACTCCATGGGGGCAGAGTGGACATAGTAAGGATTAGTAAGGCTATGAGCCAGTACAGTGGGGTTCTTGTGACTCCATGGGGCAAAGTGGACATAGCGAAGGATTTGTGGCTACGTTATCAGTGCAGTGAAGCCATTTATGACTTCATGGGGCAGAGTGATCGTAGCAAGGTATGTTGGGTGATCGAAGTGGTGAATATCGTATGCTTTACGCACTGAGTGAGAGATGTGAGGATGGATGCTATGTTTGATTGTTTGCCATCCCTATGACATGCACACCTCCCCCACCTCCGTATCTTTACACTGTTTGATATGGTACCTTAGAGTGTTGTACAGTATGTAGTACTAACTCTTTGGTTGCAGGTCCAGGTTCAGGTATGTTTTAGTCTACCTGTTATTGTTCACTTTAGATGCTTATCGCTCATACCAGGCTTTATGTCTGACCCAGAGTTTTATGTCTCCTCTTATTACTCTGGGTGCTCACACGAGCAGACTAGAGACAGGTTAGCTGGTGATGCGCGAGTAGCTGATTCGTAGGCGGGCAGGAGGCTTCCACGTATGATATATATATATGCACATTCTCCCTGTGTCATTGGTGGTCGCTACTTGGGCATTAGTAGTGTACCTCCTTTATCTTACTTTTTCTTTGAGACAGTTTGAAAGTTGTAATAAGCTGTATTTTGGATTTCCGCTGCTATGATGTTTAGTTCTGATTTTCAGCTTATGCACTGTCTCTCCTGTTTTATGTCAAGTATGTTATTATTATATTTTGTTCTATGCGCTGTGAGACATTCTACAGGTTCTTTGTATGTTCATTTCCTTCTTCCCTTTTCCTTCTCACGACCCGTTCCGTGCTAACTGGACATGTGTACAGCGCACTTTTGGAGTAAATGTCGGTTGGTGTGGGGCGGGCCGTCACACGGTATCATGTAAAGCTCTCTTCAAACTTTGGAAAGCATCGTCACAGTCAACATCCCAAGAAAAAGTCAACCGTCTAAGTGGGGCTGATATCTTCACAGAGTCCTTAATGAACTTCCTATAATGGCAAGGCACCCCATGGAAACTTCTTACTTCCGTTGAATTTCTAGGAATCTTCCAATCTCGGATTGCCACCACCTTCGCGGGATCCACTTCCATCCCCTCCTTGGAGACCATATTCCCTAAGAACCTCACTTCCTTCCTCAAAAATGACATTTGGAGAACTAAGCTTTGAGTTAATGTGCTCGATGGGTCTCTAAGACTTCCCTAAGATATAGGGCATGCTCTTCCTTGCTTCTAGAGAATATCAAGATATCATCCACAAAGACTACCACAAACTTGTTTAGGAACTCCCTAAACACCCTACTCATCAAGTCTACGAAATATGCAAATGCATTCGTTGAACCAAAAGGCATGACGAGCCATTCAAAGAAACCGTCGGGAGTTCTAAATGCAGTCTTATCTATTATGTCCTCAGCCACCCTTAGCTGATGAAATCATGTAGCTAAGTCCAATTGCGAGAAAATCGAAGCACCAACCAATTGATCAAATAAGTCATCTATCCTCGGAAAGGGGTGTCTGTTCTTCTTCGTAAGCTTATTCAGCTCCCTATAGTCCATGCAGAATATGAGCGAACCATCAGCCTTCGTAGCAAAAACAATGGGAGCACCCCACTCCGAGATACTTCTTCTTATGAACCCTTTCTCAAGCAACTCTTTCACTTGTTTACTAAGCTCCCTGCTTTCTCTTAGAGCCAGTGGCGCGCTGGCAATGCAACTGGCTTTGCATTATCCACCAAATATATACAGGAATCTATCTCACATTTTGGAGGTAAGTCCCTCCTCAAAGACATCTGCATACTCATGGACTATTCGAACAGATTGCAAATCATCAATAGATGTGTCAAGATATTCTAGGTAGCTAAGCATAACAGAACCCTTAGGGTCGCATGAGATATCGAGAGTATTACCCAAACCAGTCAATAGTCTAACTACCCTCTTTTCACAGTCGAGAATGGCATCATACCTGGCTAGCCAATCCATTCCCAGAATCAACCCTTAGCCTGTGAAACCAAGTACAAAAGCATTGCATTCGAGCTCAATGCCATACACAAATATTCTCAATCTCGACATAACATAGAAAGATGAGTCGTACCTCCAATAGGATTTGAGACTATAATGGGATCCATAACTAGACTAGTATTTAGGTGTAGTGTTTCAACTAACGAAGCAGATATAAGCGAATGCAAAGCGCAAGAGTCGAAAAGAGTTCTAGGAAAAAGAAATCAAATTTTCAACTGAAAACATCCTATCTCTTTCTGGTATACTGACTACGTGAACACAACCTGCCCTCCAGAAGATCCTGCCCTCTGTCCTTGCCCTTGCCCTTACCTCATTAGGCAATCTTAAATCATATGTCCTGCCTCACCGCAATGGTAACAGCCAGTCTTCTTCTTCTTTCTGCAATCTTTCTTTAAGTGGCCAGGTATTCCACAATTGTGGCACTTCCTTTTCTCTTGGCCCTTGTTATCCTTACCGCCTTTCTTTTGTTGATGTTGTGCTTTCTTCGAGTCCACTTTCTTATCATGTGTCCTATTCATGTCTCCACTACACGTTCTCCATTCGTGTCCTCCCACCAAAATGAAGCTTCATCCTTCATTAACCAAGCAGCTAGTTGAACCTTCCTTCCATCGTCTATCTCAAAGATACCAACAAGTCCTTCACTTCCTTGAGCCAATTTCTAGCCTCGACAAAAGTCTTAGTCCCATTAAACGGTTTTCCGCCCATCATACGAAAGTCCTTATAAATCTTAGAAAAGGCATCTATACGCGGAGGAAGATATTCAAAAAGGAAAAAGGAAGAGACTCAAAACGGAGAATCGAAAGAAAGATATATGGCATTTGGGGATTATGTTTTTTTTCATAATAAACTTTTCTCTTGAAAACAGCCTCTTTAGAACATTTTTTTTGAAAATAGTTCTTTATCAAAATGATTTTGAAAAAGGTTTTCAAAATCTTTTTTCTGTTCTGGTAACCTTCAGCTCTGATACCACATGTAACCCCCCACGTCCATTAATGTCACTCACAAAGGGAATGCATTAACTTTCATGGAGCATTATAGGTGTATAGAACAGAATATTACAAGATAGATATATAAAAATGATACTTCAAATTTTAAAATAACTTCATTGCAGCGAAAGCTGAATATAGTTTGGTTACAACATCAAAACCCAAAAACTAAACCCAAGTACACAAATATCCATCTAGGATAAATTTTTATCAGAGTACATAAAAACAAAAGCATAATCCCACTCCAAATAGCCATAATCAAAAAGAGACAAAGCTGAGCATTAATTTCAGCACTTCCAAGCACTTCAAGAAGAAAGAAATCCGAGTCAAGCTCCACTAATCCCACCCTGAACACCTTTGGGGAGGGGAAGGAAAGAAAAGAGGCGAAACAAAACTGGTCAGACATAAAGTCTAGCGAGTCCAGTGACTTTAACTATATGATTATTAAAGTAACAGGATAAGAACATAAACTTGATGTAAGTAATGGCTGTAACATAAGCAGTATGAAAAGGTAGACAAGATGAACAAGATATAACGTTGATTGCACTTCTAACCACTATAAGATAATTCCTACCGTGCACCAATGTTAATTACACTGCACCATTACTAGTCCCATACTGAAATTTGATCCCTCTTACTAATCAGAGTAATAATAATGGTAGTTTCGTGTACTCCTAGTTGCTATCGTAGGTGTCGCCTGCTCCTACCTCCACTAGCTGTACCCACTACCATCCCCATTCTAATTACAACATTTGTTCATAATATGGTATTTTCTTGTACTCGTAGCCGCTGTCATAGGTGCCACCTGCTCCTATCTCCACTAGTTGTACCCACTACCCTCCCCATTCGATCGGCTCTCTAACTCGTAGATACCCATGTTGGTCCCCTAATAGGGTGTATGACTCCCATAAGAGGCAACTCGATACTACTAAAAATGCACGGCTTATACCTACACGATGCAACAACGTCTTACCTACCAGCTCGGACCCACGCACGCACATGACTCTGTTGGACTTGCGTTGTCATCGCTAACTCGTTTGACCTCTTACAATCAATCCCAGTAAGCGTGTCCAGTACTCGACCTAGTTCGAGCTCGCAAAGATACAAAATGGGTTACTAGTTGAAAACGGTCCCCACACTTGACACAAGCTTCCAACATATGCTTGGTCCCCATTAGGATTTCCCACTGAACCCTCTTATTATAGTTCCCATGTTTTCCCACATGTCTCACCTTGGTTAAGTTCTTTAATTAGGTTTCACATGTCACCCACTTAACCCTTTTATTATACCCATGTCTTCTTACATGTTTCACCTTGGTTAAGTGCTTCTAGTTATATCCCACATGCCACCCATGTTTTACTACATGTCTTATCTTGGTTAAGTGTTTATTATTTATCCACCTAGTTGACTTAACCCCATTCACTTATCAAATCAATATGTATTATTGGTTAAGCTTGCCTTAACCCTATCCACTTTGTTCATGTAATATTGGTTAAGTTGTCATCTCACACAGGTTAACTTAACCCCACCCACCTAACATGTTTTAGGGATCATATTAATCTTTGATCAGCATTAATTAGTTATTAATGCATAAACCTCTCATTTTAAGTCGATTGCTTGTGGCCGTTGGATGTGTCGGGCGGTTCCGGGCAGACATCTGCCACAAGCCAGACTTAACATCATGTCTAAGCATCTTTTGGTTATACCTACGACCTCTCACATTAGACTGACTGTTTGTGGTTGCTGGTTAGGCCATTTGGTTCCGGGCAGGCTTCTACCGCAAGCAGAGTCTAACCTCGTGTTTCAGCATGCTTATCTTAGCCCATTTACTTATTTGCAGTTTATGCCAATTTCAGGCTAATTATGGAAATTACCCGAAATCCCCAATTTCAAGTTCTGAATTATAGCACACATTCCAATTACCCATAATTTCCAATCCAAATTATGTCACAAATTATGTATAGAAATCATATCAATTCATGCCACAAATCAATTATTACAAATCAATTTATGCCCACTTGCATTTTATTCAATAATTTCCACAATCTTTTCCCACAACGTTCCCACGTTATTCGTACGTATAATTCAACGTAATATGTTAGGCTCGCAGTTAGCCTAATCTCATAAAAAGCAAAAGAAGAGTGGGGAAGAGAATTAAAGCACCAAAACTAGCATAACACATAAAATAGATCCAATAACATATGGAATATAAACTTTGGGTACGAATAATAAAATAGATCCAATAAGCATATGGAACATAAATTGACATAGAACAATAACATAGAGTCGATAAGCATATGGAACATAAACTGACATAGAACAATGAAATAGATCTAATAAGCATATGGATCATGAACTAATATAGCATAATAACATAGATCTAATAAGCATATGGATCATGAACTGGCATTGCATAATAACATATATCTAATAAGCATATGGAACATAAACTGGCATAAAACAATGACATAGATCTAATAACCATATGGATCATGAACTGGCATAGCATAATAACATAGATATAAGAAGCATATGGATAATGAACTGGCATAGCATAATAACATAAATCTAACAAGCATATGGATCATGAACTGGCATAGCATAATAACATAGATCTAATAAGCATATGGATCATGAACTTGCATAGCATAATAACATAGATCTAATAAGAATATATGAACTGGCATAGAATAATAGATCCAATAAGAATATATGAAACGTAAACTGGCATCGTCATATAAAGTAGATCTAATTAGGCATATCCATATAGTCCAACTCACAAATTATCACAATTACTTTTAATTAATTACATGTTAAAGTAACGCGGACTCATAGTGGTATAAAAGAAGAGAAAGTAGATCTGAATTCTGTATACTGAATTTGATTAGCAAAACCGTTGTTGTAGAATTCTATTCTTATCTTCCAATCCTATTCTGATTTGCTTTAGTGTAGAAGAAAGACTAGATTAGGTTGTGGCAGCATGGAGGTGTATGAGTTAGTGTAATGGAATTAGGTTTAGATGTGATTATATAGGTGTAGTGAGTTAATTAGGGCCCACAGATTAGCTAAGAGATCATCAGAACCACACAGCTCAAAAGACACGTCATCCAGCCAATACCTACAAGACAAGTCATCGCAGAAATATTCAGAATTTTGTATAGTTCTGTCCTCGGCATGGGCGCACTTCCCAAGTGCGCAAGTGCATTTTTGTTCTGACGTACTTTCCAAGTGCGCCTGTGCATTCTGGTCCATTTCCTTAATTTTCTACCTAACTTCTATTATCCGTAACTCCTTCATACGACATCCGTTTTACGCAAAATAGGACACTATCTCAAGTAGAATTCTGAGACGAACGCAATGGTGTAACCCGTTTCACCTAATTCTTCTTTAAATAATTAATTATTCTTTAATTATCTCTTACGTCATGTTCGAAAATTACGGGGTGTTACACGGACCAAAGGAGGCGAGCCGGTCCAAGTCCCTAGAATCCAAGTCTCCAATGCTTCATCCAAGCGATCGATGCCAAATTACACCCATTCACGGAAATGGGCGTAACTTCCAAACCATAAGTTCGTTTTATCCAAATTAAAGCTCTACTTTAAGCTAGCTAGAGAGCTACAATAATTACGGGGAACAGCTCCGTAATTGTTGTTTTCGGACCCAAAAGAGGTCGTCTGATAAGAGTTTTGGGCCATTCTTTATTTGTGATGTGACTTCCGCCAAGTCACTTCTTGTCTTCTGATGATGTTCTCAATACTTGAACGTATTGTTAGCCAGAGATTTCTCATGTGACTGCTTTGACTGAAAAGCATGTCACATTTCAGGTAGGTGGCCCATGAGCAAAAGGGGACGAGCCGTGGGGGACGAGCCAAAGGGGGCGAGCCGGTCCATGTCCCTGGAATCCAAATCTCCAATGCTTCTTCTAAGCGATTGACGATCGACGCCAAATTACACCCTTTCACGGAAATGGGCGTAACTTCCAAACCATAAGTTCATTTTAGCCAAACGAAAGCTCTACTTGAAACTGATTTAGAGAGCTACAAGAGTAACGGAGAAAAGCTTCGTAATTGCTGTTTTCGAGCCCAAAAGAGGTTGTTTGATAGGAGTTTCGGGCCATTCTTTGCTTGTGATGTGACTTCAGCCAAGTCGCCTCCTGTTTTCGGACGACGTTCTCAATACTTGAACGTATTGTTAGCCAGAGATTTCACGTGTGGCGGCTTTGAATGAAATGCATGTCAACATTTTTGGCGCGCTAGGTAGGGGGCCCACAAGCAAAAGGGGCGAGATGAGGGCGGCGAGCCAAAGGGGGCGAGCCGGTCCAAGTCCCTGGGATCTAAGTCTCCAATGCTTCGTCCAAGCGATTGCCGATCGATGCCAAATTACACACGTTCACGGAAACATGCGTAACTTCCAAACTGTAAGTTCGTTTTCGCCAAACGAAAGCTCTACTTAAAGCTAATTCAGAGAGCTACCAGAGTTACATAGAAATGCTACGTAATTGTTGTTTTCAGGCCCATAAGAGGTCGTCTGATAGGAATTTCGGTCCATTGTTTGCTTGTGATGTGACTTCAGCCAAGTCGCTTCCTGTATTCCGACGATGTTCTCAATACTTGAACGAATTGTTAGCTGGAGATTTCACTTGTGACATCTTTGACTGAAAAGCCTGTCAATATTTTTGGCATGTTAGGTAGATGACCCACGAGCCAAAGGGGGCGCGTCGGTCCAAGTCCCTAAAATCCAAGTCTCCAATGTTTCGTCCAAGCGATTGCCGATCGACGCCAAATTACACCGGTTCACAGAAACTGGTGTAACTTCGAAACTGTAAGTCCATTTTATCCAAACCGTAAATCAGTTTTATTCAAACGAAAGCTCTGGTTGAAGCTATTTCAGAGAGCTACAAGAGTTATAGAGCTATGCTCTGTAATTACTGGTTTCAGGCCCAAAAGTGGTCATTTGATAGGAGTTTCGAGCCATTCTTTGTTTGTGATGTGACTTCAGCCAAGTCGCTTCCTGTCTTTCGATGATGTTCACAATAGTTGAACGTATTGTTAGCCAGAGATTTCACGAGTGACGGCTTTGACTGAAAAAGCATGTCAACATTTTTTGGTGTGCCAGGTAGGGGCCCACGAGCAAAAGGCAGCAAGCCGAGGGGGCGAGCCAAAGGGGACGAGCCGGTCCAAGTACCTGGAATCGAAGTCTCCAATGGTTCGTCCAAGCGATTGCCGACCGACGCCAAATTACACCCGTTCACGGAAATGGACGTAACTTCTAAACTGTATGTCCGTTTTGTCCAACCAAAGGCTCTGCTCGAAGCTAATTCGGAGAGCTACAAGGGTTACGGAGCAAGGCTCCATAATCGCGTTTTTCGGGCCTAAAACAGGTCGTTTGATAAAAGTTTCGGGCCATTCTTTATTTGTGATGCGACTTCAGCCAAGTCGCTTCCATTCTTCTAGCGATGTTCTCAATACTTAAATGTATTGTTTTCCAGAGATTTCACGTGAGACGTCTTTGACTAGAAAGCATGTCAACATTTTTGGTGCGCCAGGTTGGGGGGCCAAGAGCCAAAGGGGGAGAGCCGAGGGGGACGATCCTGTCCAAGTCCCTGGAATCCAAATCTCCAATGCTTCGTCCAAGCGATTGTCGATCGACGCAAAATTACACTCATTCACGGAAACAGGCGTAACTTCCAAAACATGAGTCTGTTTTAGCCAAACGAAAGCTCTACTTTAAGCTAATTCAGAGAGCTACAAGTGCTACGGGGCATAGCTCTGTAATTTCTATTTTTGAGCCCAAAAGAGGTCAACTGGTATGAGTTTCGGGCCATTCTTTGTTTTTGATGCGACTTCAACCAAGTCGCTTCCTGTCTTCTGACGATGTTCTCAATACTTGAACGTATTGTTAGCCAGAGATTTCACGTATGACGTCTTTGACTAAAAAGCATGTCAACATATTTGGCGCGCCAGGTAGGGGAGCCACGAGCCAAAGAGGAGAGCCGAGGGGTGCGAGCCTATCCAAGTCCTTGGAATTCAAGTCTCCAATGCTTCATCCAAGCGATTGCCGATCGATGCCAAATTACACCCGTTCACAGAAACGGGCGTAACTTCCAAACCGTAAGTTTGTTTTAGCCAAACAAAAGCTATACTTGAAGCTAATTTAGAGAGCTACAAGAGTTACATAGAAAACCTCTGTAATTGCTATTTTCGTGCCCAAAAGAGGTCGTCTGAGTGGAGTTCCAGGCCATTATTTGTTTGTGATGTGACTTCAGCCAAGTCGCTTCCTGTCTTCCGACGATGTTCTCAATACCTGGACATATTGTTAGCCAGAGATTTCACATGTGACGGCTTTCACTAAAAAGCATGTCAAGATTTTTGGCATGCCGGGTAGAAGGCCCACGAGCAAATGGGGGCGAGCCGACCCAAGTCCCCGGAATCCAAGTCTCCAATGCTTCCTCCAAGCTATTGCCGATCGACGCCAAATTAAACTCGTTCACGGAAACGGGCGTAACTTCCAAACCATTAGTCTGTTTTCTCCAAATGAAAGTTCTACTTAATGCTAATTTAGAGAGCTACAAGAATTACGGAGCAGTAATTCCAGTTTGCGGGCTCAAAAGTGGTCACCTGATAGGAGTTTCGGGCCATTCTTTGTTTGCGATGTTGAAACACCCCCACCTCCGCCAGGGTCACTCTTGCAAGTACACTGGCTTTGGAGGGGTGTTGGACAAGGTAAACATGCATAAAGATATCACAAGACAGAACATATAAGTAAAACATAGTAAGTAAAGCAGCGGATAGAACTACTATTTCAAAACCATAGTCAACTTACATCAAAAGTACTTAGTCATTATTTTCCAACTACTACAAGTCTAGAAACATAAACTGAAAACTGGAAATAACATAAAGTAAACTATCCCCAAAGTAGACGTGGTAAAGCCATAGCGAGCTCAAGTCCAAACCGTACATGAGCTATCCAGTAAGCAAGCTAAAGATCCAAGCTAGGTGCTAGTGTTCCCACCTAGAGAACCAGGGGGGAAACGGAAGAAAAGAGGCGAAAGAAAACGGGTCAGTCAAAAAGACTGGTAAGTCCTACCTACTATTAGTATAAAAACTAATAAAGTTAACTGGACATGTAAAACAGAGATGAAACATAGGATGATAACTGGCATGGTGAATAGTTAACAAGATAGATCAAGTGTGGCATCGCATATACAAGGTTAAGTTGCACCAGGTGTACTAGTATTCTAGTACATGTCAAGTATAAACAAGAAATGATCCCTTTGCCCAAGTTTGGCCCAACATCATGAGGTAACCTAAATTAAGGTCCAACTACTCGGTCTAGTCGATCGGCTCCCTATAAGCATAACTCGTCGTGTATCAGTGTCATACGGCTTAATCATGGAATGTAGTTAACTGTGCAAGGTCCACCCTAGGGTGTATCCAGCCCTAAGGTGTAAACCACAGACACAAATCAAGCACGCACAGTCTAAACCTACTGGTGCCCATGTTCAACTCCAGACTTAATGTGCACGACCATGGTCCGCCTGAACAACCGGTGCACCATTCAGCCGTCTCTTTTGGTCTCTTACAATCAGTCCAGTAATCGTGCCCCACCCTAGCCTAGTCCAGGGTATCCAAATACTCCCAAGTGGGTTACTGCTGAAAAGGACCACGTAACTAGGATTTCAAGCGGGTTAAGTGTGGTTAACCCTATCCTAACCATGTATTGAGTTGGTCAAGTGTATCCAAGCAGTTCATGACTTATCCCAATCAATACATCGTGTTTAATTGGTTAAGTATTCAAGTAGTCCATGACTTAACCCTACCAACCCATCGTGTTTAATTGGTTATGTATTCAAGTGGTCCATGACTTAACCCTACCATGTGGCATTAATTAACTTGATGCACCCAACCTCTCACATTAGACTTTGTTGTGGTTACTAGTTAAGCCGGGCGGGTCCGGATAGCTTTACACCACAACCTAGTCTAACCTCGGGTTTTAAGTGCGATGTGACAAACTACTCACATTGGGTCCTATTGTTTATAACCACTAGTTAAGCCGGTCGGTCCAGGGTAGATTTATGCTACAAACTCAACCCAACCTCGAGTTGGCCACTTTCATGTTTTCTACATGTCATGTCCACGTTCATGTTTCAAACATAATCACATGTCATATTTTCAAGTCATGTTTCATGTCATTTAAGTTTACCCATAACGTAACCCCATCGCACGTAAGTTCGCATCAACGCACATAGATCAAAAAGGGGAACATAATGACATGACAAGTTGGGCATAAAGTGGCAAAGTCTATCACAAGTTCAACATGGTGATATATGAGGCAAAAGGGGTTCAACATACTAGCATATGGCATTATTAGCCTCAAAAATGCATGACATCCACTTAGCAAATGGGTGATAACATGATCATAGTTGACATAGGGTGAGAACATGTGATTAGCATATAGTTCAAGATCATATGCAAGTTAACATCAAGGTTATAAGATGGTTCTATGTTGCATTTATGCATAACTACCAAGTTCTATGTTGCATTATGCATAACCAACAAATAAAGCTCATAGCTTTCTACCCAAAAATCAAGGTAAATGATACTAGGTTCATGATAGTGCCACAATCATAGATCAAAAGAGTCATACATGGATCTATGCATAGCCCAAAAGTCACATTTCAACTTGCTACATGAACATATTAACTTCATAGTTTAAATCTAAGAGTAGAATAGGGCTTACAAAGCTTGGCTATGAAGACTAGAACAAAATAAACAAGATTGAGACGAAGCCACACTAGAAATCCCCAAATGAATATAAGCTCCAAGTTGTCTTGAGAAAAAGAAGCTCCTTTGATTTGTATGAAGAAAGATCCTTGTTTTGATGAAAAAAGATGGCTCTTTTACTGGCTTAGAAAACTCAAACTTTCATGAAGAGGATGGAGACCATGATATGAAGATGGAGGCCATGATCAAGGAGCATTTTGGCATAACCTAGTTGTAGGATTGATTTGTGTGGGTTTAGGCTAGGTCTTAGGGTCTTTTTATAGAAGTTTAGGTTAGTTTAGGCCATAGGATTAACCCTAATTCAGATCTGAGCCCTCAAATCACGTCACAAGCCAACAAAACAAGACCCAGGAGCCAAAACAGGCACACCAGGCCAAACTGGCCGACCACCCAAATCGACAGGGGTGTCGACTGGGCAGTCGACACCACCTGGGGTGTGTCGACTCCCAAGTCGACTCCCTAGTCGACTTGGGGGCTGGGCGGGAAATTTTCCCGCCCAGTCTGTTTGGCTCCAGATTCGAAATTTGAACTGTTTTTGAACTTGAAATTTTCTGAAAACTTTGACGGGCCATAACTGGGTCATACGGACTCCGATTTTCGAAAACTCGGACTCAATTTCGCGTATTTTTCCGAGAAGAACGCAATGGCACAGCCCGTTTTCATTGATTCCGATTTTAACATTTAATTCTGCCTTGATTTATGTTATAACATGTTATTCAAAATACGGGTTGTTACATTCTCCCCACCTTAAGGATTTCGTCCGCGAAATCTTCAAGTTAGGTAGAACGTATCCTACCATCCATCATCCATCTACTCAAAACATCATCCACGAGCAGTCATTGTCCTTAAAAGATTCTAAATGTTGTATCATCATATGCGAAAGGTGTGTGTATATGTACTTATCTAATGCGAAAATCAGGCGCTTACTGATTCAGTAAACCTCCTTAATGCAAAGTATGCTAGTGAAATGAGTCCATATGTATGCAAATTCCTAACATAATTCATAATCTCAACATGAGTGCACATAACATTCATCCATATGCAACTTCCACGTGGTAGCATAACAAGTTTCAGCCATGAATAAGTATAAGCACTCATGCATATGCAATATGAAAGTGTGTGAGCCGATCTTAGTGCCTAATGTGTATCATGCATCCACAAGTATCCACTTGCAAACACTTGCAACCACTTGCAAACATCAAGCATAACATGTTTCAAATACATGTTTCATCCAAAGGGTTTATACCTAAGGCTCTCATGACAAGATTAATGAGATAACAAGATAAACATGGATAGCGAAAGAAAGATATGCTAACTAGGAAAAGAGATTGAGAATGTACCCTCAAAAAGGAATGGATAAAGCCCACGCATCTTCTCCTCGGTTTCCCAAGTTGCATCTTCCTCGGCTTCACTCCACTGGACCTTTACCAACTTGACTTCTCGATTCCTCATCTTCTTGATCTCCGTTCCTAAGATACGAATCGGAGCTCGCCTCAGGGTTTCCTCTTTCTCTACCTCCACGTCTTCAAGAATGCTAGGCTCAACTACCTCGGCTGACTCATGTAGGCACTTTCGGAGATGCGAGACGTGAAAAACATTGTGCACTCCGGCCAGCTTCTCGGGCAATTCCACCTTATAAGCCATCTTCCCAATCCTCTCTATGATAGGGAATGGTCCTACGAACCTTGGTGTCAGCTTCCCAACTGCTCCAAAATGAACCACATTTCGCAAAGGAGAAACCTTCACAAAGACCATATCTCCAACTTCAAACTCTAAGTCTGTCCTTCGCTTGTCTGCATAGGATTTCTGTCTGTCTTGGGCCGTTTTCATCCGCCTTCGAATCAACTCAACCTTCTCGGATGTGTCCCTTATCATGTCGGGCCCAAGTATAAGCTTATCCGTCGTCTCCCACCAACATGTTGGTGACTTGCACGACCTCCCATACAAAGCTTCGAATGGTGCCATCCCTATGCTTGCTTGGTAGCTATTATTATAAGCAAACTCTATGAGAGGAAGGTGGTCTTCCCAAGTGCCACCAAAGTCAAGAATGCATAGCCTCAACAGATCTTCTAGTACCCTATTCACCCTTTCGGTCTGGCCATCCGTCTGTGGGTGATAGGCTGTACTTATATTCAATCGCGTACCCATCGCTTCTTGCAAACTCTTCCAGAACTGGCTAGTGAAGATTAGGTCACGATCGCTAACTATGCTAGAAGGAACTCCATGCAACTGCACTATCTCTCGAAGATAAACAGATGCTAGCCATGATGCGGTCCTCATCCTCTTCACCGGAATAAAGGGAGCACTCTTCGTAAGTCTATCAACTATGACCCATATGCCAGTATTCCCCTTCCTTGATCTCGGCAATCCATCCACAAAATCCATAGAGATACTTTCCCACTTCCATAGCGGGACCTCCAATGGATGCAAAAGCCCACCGGGCTTCTTCGACTCGGCCTTCACTTGTTGGCAAACAATGCATCTAGAAACAAACTCCGCCACATCCTTCTTCATCCCATCCCAGAAGAAAATGCGCTTCATATCCCGGTACATATTATCCCCTCCGGGATGTATGGTCATCCTCGAGTGATGCGCCTCCTCAATAACTTTATTTACTAAGTCTCCCACTCGTGCGACACATAGTCTTCCATCACACCTTAGCCATCCCTTGTCATCAATAGTATATCTAGCGAGGTGACTTGACGTCTCACCCCGGATCAACTTGTCCATGATCTCGACTATCTGCGGGTCTTCCCTCTGTGAAGCCCCAACTTGATCAAGAAGTATAGGTCTAAGCTCAAGGGATGCTAACGAACCAGTCATCGACTCAACAGCCGGTGTGAAATCAAAGGTTGCCAAGAACTCTAGGCTCTTCATCTCAACAAACAAGGGACTCAAAGTCAACCTTCTTCTGCTTAGCGCATCCGCCACAACATTACCCTTGCCAGGGGTATAAGCTATCTCGAAGTCGTGTGATGCCAAGGATTCCATCCACCTTTGCCGCCTTAGATTCAAATCTTT
This sequence comes from Allium sativum, assembly GCA_030737875.1. Taxonomy (NCBI): domain Eukaryota; kingdom Viridiplantae; phylum Streptophyta; class Magnoliopsida; order Asparagales; family Amaryllidaceae; genus Allium; species Allium sativum. The sequence continues at coordinate 192,934,187 of CM060920.1, forward strand.
CTGCGAGAAGAGGTACTTGAGCGACTTGTGATCAGTATATAACTCAAACCTTTCGCCTAGAAGATAGTGGCGCCAGGATTTGAGTGCAAAGACGATCGCCGCCAACTCCAAATCATGAGTGGGATAGTTCTTCTCATGAACTTTGAGTTGCCTACCCCCAAAGCATATCACTCTCTCTTCTTGCATCAGGACAGCGCCTAATCCCGTGCCACATGAATCGGTGTACACGGTAAACAACTTCCCTCCATCGGGTAATGCTAGAATTGGAGCTGTGGTGAGAGCTTTCTTGAGCCATTGAAAAGAAAGCTCACACTCTAAGTCCGATGCAAAGACTAAGTTCTTCTTCGTTAACTTAGTGAAAGGGGCTGAAATCCTTGCGAAGTCCTTAATGAACTTCCTATAGTAGCCTGCCAGACCGAGAAAGCTTCTTACTTTAGTTGCATTCTTGGGAGTTTTCCAGCCTTGTACCGCCACCATTTTAGCGGGATCCACAGCTATGCCCTTCTTAGAAACTATATGGCCAAGGAATCGAACTTCCCTTCTCCAGAAATGGCATTTAGAGAACTTGGCTTTCAACTGATGAGCTCTAAGCAAATCCATAACCTCCTTGAGGTGTGTAGCATGCTCTTCCTCGTCCTTAGAGGAGACCAGAATATCATCCACGAAGACAACCATAAACTTGTTAAGGAACTCCCTGAACACCCTACTCATCAAATCAACAAAGTATGCGGATGCATTAGTCAAACCGAATGGCATGACTAGCCATTCAAAGAATCCATCTGGAGTCCTAAACGCAGTCTTGTCAATACTATCCTCAGCCACTCTAAGCTGATGGAACCCGGTGGCTAGATCGAGCTGAGAGAAAACAGAAGCACCAACAAGCTGGTCAAAAAGATCATCAATCCTCGGTAACGGGTGTCTATTCTTCTTTGTCTGCTTGTTCAACTCACGATAATCAACACAAAGACGAAGCGAACCATCCGCCTTAGTAGCGAATACCACCGGAGCACCCCATTCTGAAATGCTTCTCCTAATGAAATTTTTCTCAAGCAACTCCTTGATTTGCTTGCTAAGCTCACTTCTTTCTCGCGGGGCCATGTGCCTAACAGGCAATGAAACTGGCTTGGCATTATCAACAAGATATATACGGAAATCTATCTCTTGTTTAGGGGGTAACCCCTTCACCTCATCAAAAACATCAGGATATTCTCGGACCACCCTTACAGATTGAAGATTGTCAATAGACGAGTCGAGGGATTCAAGATAACATAACATGGCGGGATCCAGAGGGTTACAAGAAATCTCTACGGTATTGCCAAGGCGAGTCATAAGCCTCACTACACTATGCTCACAATCGAGAATGGCTCCATAACTGGACAAACAATCCATGCCCAAAATCAACCCGTATCCCATGAACCCGAGAACATAAGCATTACATGTGAATTCTACGGTCAAGATAGAAATCCTCAAATCCATACAAATCATAGATAGATGGGCGGAACCCCCAATTTGATTTGAAACACTAACGGGATCCTCAACAAGACTAGTACTTAGGTGCAAACTTTCAACAATGTTAGAGGAAATAAAGGTATGCGATGCGCCAGAGTCAAATAAAGTTCGAACAGGAAAACCAGAAATATAAACAAGGCTTTCTACAGAAATACTACCTCGGTCCGGAACTGGAGCAGTGTTGAGAGCATGCATCTGCCCTCCAGAAGGTCCTGCTCGCTGAGTCTGTCTTTGCCCCTGCCCTTGCTTCTTTGGGCAATCCTTACTGAAGTGTCCAGTCTCTCCGCAATGAAAACATTCACCCAACTTCCTCTTCTTCTTCCTACAATCTTTGGCTATGTGTCCAACAATCCCACAGAAGTTGCACTTTCTTGTGTCCCTTGCCTTGTTGTTGTCGGCCTTGTTACCCTTGTTGTTCTTGTTGTTCTGACTGCTCTGGTTGCTCTGATTTCCTCCCCACTTGGAGTCCGCCTTCTTGGTTTGAGTCTCATTAGGCTTGACTTCTTTCTTGCCATTCTTATCATCTCCCTGAAGCAATGCCATGTCTACTAGGCTTTCAAAAGTGGCCCCCATGGGTATATGAGACATGGCTAAACCTTGTAATGGCTCATTCAACCCTCGTGCAAAGCGTAGAGCCTTCTTTTGGGGTGTGTTAACCATGTCCAAACCGAATCGAGCAAGCTAGTTAAACTTGTTCACATACTCCCTCACTGTCATGTCCCTTGCTTTAAAGATATAAACTTCTCCATTTGTAGATTCTCCTCAACAGATGATAGAAACTTAAGCCCAAACCTCATCCTAGAGTCGGCCCAAGTCTCTACAGGCCTAGTAGCGTTGGTGACCTCCCACAATAAGCAGCTTCCTCTTTCAATAGCCATACTGCCAACAGAACTTTTCTACGGTCTTCCACATCAAAGATGGCAAAGAGGTCTTCAGTTTATTTCAACCAATTTCTTGCCTCAACAAAAGTCTCCGTCCCAATAAAATTCTTGCCACCCATCGCCTTAAAGTCTTTGCAAATCTTTGCGAAATCCGCTGGTGGATGCTGAGGAGGAGGAGGAACCTCAGGTACGGTGGGAGTGTTTGCTGGGCCCGCATCGTTGGCCCTAGCTTCCAAGTACCTTCGGAACCATCCGGGTATGGGTACTCCTTGGGAAAGGTTAAGATCGACCATGCTGGAAAAGGAAACGAAAGATTTAGAACGAGGAAAAAAAGGATAGTGCTAATGGCTTTTGGGGAATAGCCTTTTTAAAATAAACTAGAATTTTCTTGGAAAATACTTAATTGGTTTTGAAAATAGTTTTTCAAAAGGGTTTTTTAAAACTTTTGTCTGGTCTAGTAAAACCTTATGCTCTGATACCAAATGAAACACCCCCACCTCCACCAGGGTCACTCTTGTAAGTACACTGGCTTTGGAGGGGTGTTGGACAAGGTAAACATGCATAAAGATATCACAAGACAGAACATATAAGTAAAACAGAGTAAGTAAAGCAGCGGATAGAACTACTATTTCAAAACCATAGTCAACTTACATCAAAAGTACTTAGTCACTATTTTCCAACTACTACAAGTCCAGAAACATAAACTGAAAACTGGAAATAACATAAAGTAAACAATCCCCAAAGTAGACGTGGTAAAGCCATAGCGAGCTCAAGTCCAAACCGTACATGAGCTATCCAGTAAGCAAGCTAAAGATCCAAGCTAGGTGCTAGTGTTCCCACCCTGAGAACCTGTGGGGGGGTGGGGGGGAAACGGAAGAAAAGAGGCAAAAGAAAACGGGTCAGTCAAAAAGACTGGCAAGTCGACTATTAGTATAAAAACTAATAAAGTTAACTGGACATGTAAAACAGAGATGAAACATAGGATGATAACTGGCATGGTGAAAAGTTAACAAGATAGATCAAGTGTGGCATCGCATATACAAGGTTAAGTTGCACCAGGTGTACTAGTATTCTAGTCCATGTCAAGTATAAACAAGAAATGATCCCTTGGCCCAAGTTTGGCCCAACATCATGAGGTGACCTAAATCAAGGTCCAACTACTCGGTCCAGTCGATCGGCTTCCTATAAGCCTAACTCGTCGTGTATCGGTGTCATACGGCTTAATCATGGAATGTAGTTAACTGTGCAAGGTCCACCCTTGGGTGTATCCAGCCCTAAGGTGTAAACCACAGACACAAATCAAGCACGCACAGTCTAAACCTACTGGTGCCCATGTTCAACTCCGGACTTAATGTGCACGACCATGGTCCGCCTGAACAACCGGTGCACCATTCAGTCGTCTCTTTTGGTCTCTTACAATCAGTCCAGTAATCGTGCCCCACCCTAGCCTAGTCCAGGGTATCCAGATACTCCCAAGTGGGTTACTGCTGAAAAGGACCACGTAACTAGGATTTCAAGCGGGTTAAGTGTGGTTAACCCTATCCTAACCATGTATTGAGTTGGTCAAGTGTATCCAAGCAGTTCATGACTTAACCCTATCAATACATCGTGTTTAATTGGTTAAGTATTCAAGTAGTCCATGACTTAACCCTACCAACCCATCGTTTTTAATTGGTTAAGTATTCAAGTGGTCCATGACTTAACCCTACCTTGTGGCATTAATTAACTTGATGCACCCCAACCTCTCACATTATACTTTGTTGTGGTTACTAGTTAAGCCGGGCGGGTCCGGGTAGCTTTACACCACAACCTAGTCTAACCTCGGGTTTTAAGTGCGATGTGACCAACTACTCACATTGGGTCCTATTGTTTATAGCCACTAGTTAAGCCGGTCGGTTCCGGGTAGATTTATGCTACAAACTCAACCCAACCTCGAGTTGGCCACTTTCATGTTTTCTACATGTCATGTCCACGTTCATGTTTCAAACATAATCACATGTCATATTTTCAAGTCATGTTTCATGTCATTTAAGTTTACCCATAACATAACCCCATCGCACGTAAGTTCGCATCAACGCACATAGATCAAAAAGTGGAACATAATGACATGACAAGTTGGGCATAAAGTGGCAAAGTCTATCACAAGTTCAACATGGTGATATATGAGGCAAAAGGGGTTCAACATACTAGCATATGACATTATTAGCCTCAAAACATGCATGACATCCACTTAGCAAATGGGTGATAACATGATCATAGTTGACATAGGGTGAAAACATGTGATTAGCATATAGTTCAAGATCATATGCGAGTTAACATCAAGGTTATAAGATGGTTCTATGTTGCATTTATGCATAACTACCAAGTTCTATGTTGCATTATGCATAACCAACAAATAAAGCTCATAGCTTTCTACCCAAAAATCAAGGTAAATGATACTAGGTTCATGATAGTGCCACAATCATAGATCAAAAGAGTCATACATGGATCTATGCATACAAATATAGCCCAAAAGTCACATTTCAACTTGCTACATGATCATATTAACGTCATAGTTTAAATCTAAGAGTAGAATAGGGCTTACAAAGCTTGGCTATGAAGACTAGAACAAAATAAACAAGATTGAGACGAAGCCACACTAGAAATCCCTAAATGAATATAAGCTCCAAGTTGTCTTGAGAAAAAGAAGCTCCTTTGATTTGTATGAAGAAAGATCCTTGTTTTGATGAAGAAAGATGGCTCTTTTACTAGCTTAGAACACTCAAACTTTCATGAACAGGATGGAGGCTATGATATGAAGATGGAGGCCATGATCAAGGAGCATTTTGGAATAACCTAGTTGTAGGATTGATTTGTGTGGGTTTAGGCTAGGTCTTAGGGTCTTTTTATAGAAGTTTAGGTTAGTTTAGGCCATAGGATTAACCCTAATTCAGATCTGAGCCATCAAATCACGTCACAAGCCAACAAAACAAGACCCAGGAGCCAAAACAGGCACACCAGGCCAAACTGGCCAACCACCCAAGTCGACAGGGGTATCGACTGGGCAGTCGACACCACCTGGGGTGTGTCGACTCCCATGTCGACTCCCCAGTCGACTTGGGGGCTGGAAGGGAAATTTTCCCACCCAGTCTGTTTGGCTCCAGATTCGAAATTTGAACTGTTTTTGAACTTGAAATTTTCTAAAAACTTTGACGAGCCATAACTGGGTCATACGGACTCCGATTTTCGAAAACACGGACTCTGTTTCGCGTATTTTTCCGAGACGAACGCAATGGCACAGCCCGTTTCCCTTGATTTAGATTTTAACATTTAATTCTGCTTTGATTTATGTTATAACATGTTATTCAAAATACGGGTTGTTACAGATGTGACTTAGCCAAGTCGCTTCCTGGCTTCCGAGGATGTTCTCAATACTTGAACGTATTATTAGCCAGAGATTTCACGTGTGACATCTTTGACTGAAAAAGCATGCCAACATTTTTGGCATGCCAGGTAGGGGGCCCACGAGCCAAAGGCAGCGAGCCGAGGGGGGCGAGCCAAAGGGGGCGAGCCAAAGGGGGCGAGCCGGTCCAAGTACATTTGAATCTAAGTCTCCAATGCTTCATACATGCAGTTGCGGATCGACGCCAAATTAAACCCGTTCGCGGAAACAGATGTAACTTCCAAACCGTAAGTTAGTTTTAGCCAAACAAAAGCTCTAATTGAAGCTAATTCAGAGAGCTACAAGAGTAACATAGCAAAACTGCATAATTGTTGTTTTCAGGCCGAAAAGAGGTCATCTGATAGGAGATTCAGGCCATTATTAGTTTGTGATGTGACTTCAGCCACGTCGCTTCCTGTCTTCCGACGATGTTCTCAATACATGAACGTATTCTTAACCAGATATTTCACACGCGACGGCTTTGATTGAAAAGCATGTCAACTTTTTTGGGGTGCCAGGTAGATGGCCCACGAGCCAAAGGGGGCAAGCCGATCCAAGTCCTTGGAATCCAAGTCTCCAATGCTTCGTCCAAACGATTTTCGATCGATGCCAAATTACACCCGTTCATTGAAACCGGCGTAACTTCCAAACCGTAACTCCATTTTATCCAAACGAATGCTCTACTTGAAGCTAATTCAAAGAGCTACAAGAATTATGGAGCTAAGCTCCATTATTACTGTTTTCGGGACCAAAAGAGAACGTCTGATAGGAGTTTCGGGCCATTCTCTGTTTGTGATGTGACTTTAGCCAAGTTGCTTCCGGTCTTCCGACGATGTTCTCAATACTTGAAAGTATTGTTATCCCGAGATTTCACGTGTGACGGCTTTTACTGAAATAGCATGTCAACATTTTTGGCGCGCCAGGTAGTGGGCCCACGAGCCAAAGGCAGCGAGCCTAGGGGGCAAGCCAGAGGGGGCGAGCCAGTCCAAGTACCTGGAATCCAAGTCTCCAATACTTCGTCCAAGTGATTGCCGGCGGCGCCAAATTACACCCATTCACAGGAACGGACGTAACTTCCAAACCGTAAGTCTGTTTTATCCAAACGAAGGCTCTACATGAAGCTAATTCAGAGAGCTACAAGGGTTACGGAACAAGGCTTCGTAATCGCTATTTTCGGGCCAAAAAGAGGTCGTCTGATAGAAGTTTCGGGCCATTCTTTGTTTGTGATGCGACTTCATCCAAGTCGCTTCCTGTCTTCTGACGATGTTCTCAATACCTGAATGTATTGTTAGCCAGAGATTTCACGTGTGACGTCTTTGATTAAAAAGCATATCAACATTTTCTGCGTGCCAAGTAGAGGAGTCACGAGCCAAAGGGTGGAGCCGAGGGGGGCGACCCTGCCCAAGTCCCTGGAATCCAAGTCTATAATGCTTCATCCAAGCGTTTGTCTATCGATGCCAAATTACATTCGTTCACAGAAATGGGTGTAACTTCCGATACGCAAGGCTGGTTTAGCCAAACGAAAGCTCTATTTTAAGCTAATTCAGAGAGTTACAAGAGTTACGGAGCATAGCTCCGTAATTTCCATTTTCGAGCCTAAAAGAGGTCGACTGATAGGAGTTTTAGGCCATTCTTTGTTTGTGATGTGACTTCAGCCAAGTCGCTTCTTGTCTTCTGACGATGTTCTCAATAGTTGAACGTATTGTTAGCCAGGGATTTCACGTGTGACGAACGCATGTCAACATTTTTAGCGTGCCAGGTAGGGGGCCTTTGAGCCAAAGCGGGCGAGCCGAGGGGGCGGGCCAAGGGGAGCGAGTCGGTCCAAGTCCCTGGAATCCATGTCTCCAATGCTTCGTCCAAGAGATTGTCCATTGACGCCAAATTACTCCCATTCGTGGAAATGGGTGTAACTTCCAAACTGTAAGTTCATTTTAACCAAACGAGGGCTTTGCTTTAAGCTAATTCAGAGAGCTACAAGAGTTACGGAGCAAAGCTACGTAATGACTGTTTTCGGGCCCAAAAGAGGTCGTCTGATAGGAGTTTCGACCATTCTTTATTTGTGATGTGACTTCAGCCAAGTTGCTTCCTGTCTTCTGATGACGTTCTCAAAACTTGAATGCATTTTTAGCCAGAGATTTCACGTGTGACGGCTTTGACTGAAATGCATGTCAACATTTTTGGCACGCCAGGTAGGGGGCCCACGAGCCAAAGGGGGCAAGCCGAGGGTGCGAGCCAAGGGGAGCGAGCCAGTCCACGTCCTTGGAATTCAAATCTCTAATGCTTCGTCCAAGCGATTGCTGATCAACACCAAATAACGCCCGTTCACGGAAACGGCCGTAACTTCCAAACCGTAAGTTCGTTTTAGCCAAACGAAAGCTCTACTTGAAGCAAATTCTGAGAGCTACAAGATTTTGATAAAGTCTATAATTGCAGTTTTCGTGCCCCAAAGAAGTCGTATGATAGGTGTTTCAGGCCATTATTTGTTTGTGATGTGACTTCAGCCAAGTCGCTTCCTGTCTTCCGACGATGCTCTCAATACTTGAATGTACTGTTTGCCAGAGATTTCACATGTGACGGCTTTGACTGTAAAACATGTCAACATTTTTGGCATGCCAGGTAGATGGCCTATGAGCCAAAGCGGGCGAGCCGATCCAAGTCCCTGGAATCCAAGTCTCCAATGCTTCGTCCAAGCGATTGCCGATCGACGCCAAATTACACCCATTCACCGAAGCGGACGTAACTTCCAAACCGTAAGTCCGTTTTATCCAAATGAAAGCTCTACTTAAATCTAATTCAGAGAGCTACAAGTATTATGCAGCAAAGCGCCGTAATTACTGTCTTCGGGCCCAAAAGAGGTCGTCTGATAGGAGTTTCGGGCCATTCTTTGTTTCTGATGTGACTTCAGCCAAGTCGTTTCCTGTCTTCCGTCTTTATTCTCAATACTTGAACGTATTGTTGGCCAGAGATTTCACGTGTGAGGCTTTGACTTAAAAAGCATGTCAACATTTTTGGTGCGCCAGGAAGTGGGCCCACGAGCCAAAGGTAGCGAGCTGAGGGGGGCGAGCAAAAGGGGGCGAGTCGGTCCAAGTACCTGGAATCCAAGTCTCCAGTGCTTCGTCCAAGCGATTGCCGATCGATGCCAAATTACATCCGTTCACGGAAACGGACATAACTTCCAAACCGTAAGTTCGTTTTAGCCAAATGAAAGCTCTACTTGAAGCTAATTCAGAGAGCTACACGAGTAACATAGCAAAACTCTGTAATTGCTTTTTTTTCGGGCCCAAAAGAGGTCGTCTGATCGGAGTTTCATGCCATTATTTGTTTGTGATGTGACTTCAGCCAAGTCGCTTCCTGTCTTCCGACGATGTTCTCAATACTTGAACGTATTGTTAGCCAGAGATTTCACATGTGACGGCTTTGATTGAAAAGCATGTCAACATTTTTGGCGTGCCAGGTGGATGGCCCACGAGCCAAAGGGTGCGAGATCTACGTACCTGGAATCCAGGTCTCCAATGCTTCGTCCAAGCGATTGCTGATCGATGCCAAATTACACCTGCTCGTGGAAACGAGCGTAACTTCCAAACCGTAAGTTCGTTTTATCCAAATTAAAGCTCTACTCGAAGTTAATTCAGAGAGCTACAAGAATTATGGAGCAAGGCTTCATAATTACTATTTTCAAGCCCAAAAGAGGTCGTCTAATAGAAGTTTCGGGCCAGTCTTTGTTTGCGATGTGACTTCAGCCAAGTCGCTTCCTATTTTCCGACGATGTTCTCAATACTTGAACGTATTGTTAGCCAGAGATTTCACGTGTGACGGCTTTGAATGAAAAAGCATGTCAACATTTTTGGAGTGCCAGGTAGAGGGCCCACAAGCCAAATGCAGCGAGCCTAGGGGGGTGAGCCGGTCCAAGTACCTGGAATCCAAGTCTCCAAGGCTTCGTCCAAGCGATTCCCGATCAATGCCAAATTACACTCGTTCACGGAAACGGACGTAACTTCCAAACCGTAAGTTCGTTTTAGCCAAATGAAAGCTCTACTTGAAGCTAATTCAGAGAGCTACACAAGTAACATAGCAAAACTCTGTAATTGCTTTTTTTCGGGCCCAAAAGAGGTCGTCTGATCGGAGTTTCATGCCATTATTTGTTTGTGATGTGACTTCAGCCAAGTCGCTTCCTGTCTTCCGACGATGTTCTCAATACTTGAACGTATTGTTAGCCAGAGATTTCACATGTGACGGCTTTGATTGAAAAGCATGTCAACATTTTTGGCGTGCCAGGTGGATGCCCCACGAGCCAAAGGGTGCGAGATCTACGTACCTGGAATCCAGGTCTCCAATGCTTCGTCCAAGCGATTGCTGATCGATGCCAAATTACACATGTTCGTGGAAACGAGCGTAACTTCCAAACCGTAAGTTCGTTTTATCCAAATGAAAGCTCTACTCGAAGTTAATTCAGAGAGCTACAAGAATTATGAAGCAAGGCTTCATAATTACTATTTTCAAGCCCAAAAGAGGTCGTCTAATAGAAGTTTCGGGCCAATCTTTGTTTGCGATGTGACTTCAGCCAAGTCGCTTCCTATTTTCCGACGATGTTCTCAATACTTGAACGTATTGTTAGCCAGAGATTTCATGTGTGACGGCTTTGAATGAAAAAGCATGTCAACATTTTTGGGGTGCCAGGTAGAGGGCCCACAAGCCAAATGCAGCGAGCCTAGGGGGGTGAGCCGGTCCAAGTACCTGGAATCCAAGTCTCCAAGGCTTCGTCCAAGCGATTCCCGATCAATGCCAAATTACACTCGTTCACGGAAACGGACGTAACTTCCAAACCGTAAGTCCGTTTTATCCAAACGAAAGCTCTACTTGGAGCTAATTCCGAGAGCTACAAAAGTTCCGAAGCAAGGCTAAACAATTTCTTTTTTTGGCCCAAAAGAGGTCGTCTGATAGGAATTTCGAGCCATTCTTTGTTTGTGAGGCGACTTCAACCAAGTTGCTTCCTGTCTTCTGATTGTGTTCTCAATACTTGAACGTGTTGTTAGCCAGAGATTTCACGTGTGACGGCTTTGACTGAAAAGCATGTTAACTTTTGTGGCGTGCCAGGTAGATGGCCCGCGAGCCAAAGGGGGCGAGCCGATCCAAGTCCCTGGAATCCATGTCTCCAATGCTTTGTCCAAGCGATTATCGATCGACGCCAAATTACACACGTTCATGGAAACTGGCATAACATCCAAACCGTATGTTCGTTTTATACAAACGAAAGCTCTACTTGAATCTAATTCAGCGAGCAACAAGAGTTACAGAGCATAGCCCCGTAATTAATGTTTTCAGGCCCAAAAGAGGTCGTCTGATAGGAGTTTCGGGCCATTATTTGTTTGTGATGTGACTTCAGCTACGTCGCTTCCTATCTTTTGACGATCTTCTCAATACTTGAATGTATTGTTAGCCATAGATTTCATGTGTGACAGCTTTGACTGAAAATCATGTTAACATTTTTGGCGTGCTAGGTAGGGGGCCTACGAGCCAAAGGGGGCGAGCCGAGGGGGGCAAGCCAAAGGGGGCGATCCGGTCCAAGTCCCTGGTATCCAAGTCTCCAATGCTTCGTCCAAGCGATTGCCGATCAACGCCAAATTACACCCGTCCACGGAAACTGGCGTAACTTCAAAACCGTAATTTTGGTTTAGCCAAACGAAAGCCCTACTCTAAGCTAATACAGAGAGCTACAAGGGTTAAGGAGCATAGCTCAGTAGTTGCTATTTTTGAGCCTAAAAGAGGTCGTCTGATAGGAGTTTCGGGCCATTCTTTGTTTGTGATATGACTTCAGCCAAGTCGCTTCCTGTCTTCCGACGATGTTCTCAATAATTGAACGTTTTGTTAGTTAGAGATTTCACATGTGATGGCTTTGACTGAAAATCATGTCAACATTTTAGGCACTCTAGGTGGGGGCCTATGAGCCCAAAGGGGCGAGCCGAGGGGGGCGAGCCAAAGGGGGCGAGCCGGTTCAAGTTCCTAGAATCCGAGTCTCTAATGCTTCGTCCAAGCGATTGCCGATCGACGTCAAATTACACTCATTCACGAAAACTGGCGTAACTTCCAAACCGTAAGTTTGGTTTAGCCAAACGAAAGCTCTACTTTAAGCTAATTCAGAGAGCTACATGGTTTCTGGAGCAAAGCCTTGTAATTGCTATTTTCGAGCCCAAAAGAGGTCGTATGATGGGAGTGTCGTGCCATTCTTTGTTTGTGCTGTGACTTCAGCCAAGTCGCTTCTTGTCTTCTGACGATGTTCTCAATACTTGAATGTATTGTAAGCCAGAGATTTCATGTGTGACGGCATTGACTGAAATGCATGTCAACATTTTTGGCGCGTCGGGTTGGGGGCATATGAGCCAAAGGGGGCGAGCCCAGGGGGGGCCAAACGAGACGAGCCGGTCCTAGTCCTTGGAATCCAAGCCTCCAATGCTTCATCCAAGCATTTGCCGATCGATGCCAAATTACACCCGTTCTGGGAAACTGACGTAACTTCCAAACCATAATTTCGTTTTGGCCAAACGAAAGCTCTACTTTATACAAATTCAGAAAGATACAAGAATTACGGAGCGAAGCTCCGTAATTGCTGTTTTCGGGCCCAAAAGATGTCGTTTGATCGTAGTTTTGGGCCATTCTTTGTTGTGATGCGACTTCAGCCAAGTCGCTTCCCATCTTCTAACGATGTTCTTAATACATGAACGTATTGTTAGCCAGAGATTTCACGTATGACGTCTTTAACTAAAAAGCATGTCAACATTTTTGGCGCGCCACGTAGGGGGCCTACGAGCCAAAGGGGGCGAGCAGAGGGGGCGAGCTGGTCCAAGTCCCTGAAATGCAAGTCTCCAATGCTTCGTCCAAGCACTTGCCGATCGACGCCAAATTACACCCGTTCACGGAAACGGGAGTAACTTCCAAACTGTAAGTTCGGTTTAGCCAAACGAAAGCTCTACTTTAAGCTAATTCAGAGAGCTACAAGGATTACGGAGCAAAGCCTTGTAATTGCTATTTTCGAGCCTAAAAGAGTTTGTCTGATAGGAGTTTCGGGCCATTCTTTGTTTGTGATATGACTTCAACCATGTCGTTTCCTGTCTTCTGACGATGTTCTCAATACTCGAACGTATTTTTAGCTTGAAATTTCACATGTGACGGCTTTGACTGAAAAGCATGTCAAAATTTTTGGCGCATCGAGTAGGGGGCCTATGAGCCAATGGGGGTGAGCCGAGGAGGGCGGGCCAAACGGGGCGAGCCGGTCCAAGTCCCTGGAATCCAGGTCTTCAATGCTTCGTCCAAGCGATTGCCGATCGAAGCCAAATTACACCCGTTCACGGAAACGGGCATAACTTCCAAACCGTAATTTCGTTTTAGCCAAACGAAGGCTCTACTTTAAGATATTTCAGAGAGCTACAAGAGTTAGGGAGCAAAGCTCCATAATTGCTGTTTTCGGGCCCAAAAGAGGTCATCTGATAGGAGTTCCGGTCCATTCTTTGTTTGTGATGCGACTTCAGCCAAGTCGCTTCCTGTCTTCTGACGATGTTCTCAATACTTGAACGTATTGTTAGCCAGAGATTTTACGCATGACATCTTTGACTAAAAAGCATGTCAACATTTTTGGCGCGCTAGTAGAGGAGCCACGAGCCAAAGGGGAGAGCCGAGGGGGGTGGGCCTGTCCAAGTCCTTGGAATCCAAGTCTCCAATGCTTCGTCCAAGCGATTGTCGATCAATGCCAAATTACACTCGTTCATGGAAACAAGCGTAACTTCCGAACCTTAAGCCCGTTTTAGCCAAACGAAAGCTCTACATGAAGCTAATTCAGAGAGCTACAAGATTATGAAGCCAAGCTTCGTAAATGCTATTTTCGAGCACAAAAGAGGTCATCTGATAGGAGTTTCGGGAAAATCTTTGTTTGTGATGTGACTTCAACCAAGTCGCTTCCTGTCTTCTGACTATGTTATCAATACTTGAAGTAATGTTAGCCAGAGATTTCACGTGTGACTGTTTGACTGAAAATCATGTCAATATTTTTGGTGTGCCAGGTAGGGGGCCTACGAGACAAAGGGGGCGAGCCGAGGTGGCGAGCCATAGGGGGCGAGCCGGTCCAGGTCCCTAGAATCCAAGTCTCCAATGCTTCGTCCAAGCAATTACCAATCGATGCCAAATTACACACGTTCACGGAAACGGTCGTAACTTCCAAACCGTAAGTTCAGTTTAGCCAAACGAAAGACCTACTTTGAACTAATTCAGAAAGCTACAAGAGTTAGAGAGCAAACCTCTGTAATTGCCATTTTCGAGCCCAAAAGAGGTCGTCTGATAGGAGTTTCGGGCCATTCATTGTTTGTGATGTGACTTCAGCCAAGTCACTTCATGGCTTCTGACGATGTTCTCAATACTTGAACGTATTGTTAGCCAGATATTTCATGTGTGGCGGCTTTGACTGAAAAGCATGTCAACATTTTTGGCGCGTCACGTAGGGGGCCTATGAGCCACAGAGGGCAAGCCGAGGGGGGCGGGCCAAACGAGGCGAGCCGGTCCAAGTCCCTGGAATCCAAGTCTCCAATGCTTCTTCCAAGCGATTGCCGATTGATGCCAAATTACACCCGTTCACGGAAACGGGAGTAATTTCCAAACCGTAATTTCGTTTTAGCCAAACGAAAGCTCTACTTTAAGATAATTCCGAGATCTACAAGAATTACCGGGCATAGCTCCATAATTGTTGTTTTCGGGCCCAAAAGAGATCGTCTGATAGGAGTTTCGGGCCATTCTTTGTTTGTGATGCGACTTCAGCCAAGTCGCTTCCTGTCTTCTGACGATGTTCTCAATACTGGGACGTATTGTTAGCCAGAGATTTCACGTATGATGTCTTTGACTAAAAAGCGTGTAAATATTTTTGGCGCGCCAGCTAGGGGAGCAACGAGCCAAAAGGTAGAGCTGAGGGGGCCAAGCCTTTCCAAGTGCCTGGAATCCATGTCTCCAATGCTTCCTCCAAGCGATTGCCGATCGATGCCAAATTACACTCGTTTACGGAAATGGGTGTAACTTCCGAACCGTAAGCCTATTTTGGCTAAACGAAAGCTCTACTTGATCTAATTCAGAGAGCCACAAGAGTTACAAAGCAAAGCTCCGCAGTTACTATTTTCGAGCCTAAAAGAGGTCGTCTGATAAGAGTTTCGGGCCATTCTATGTTTGTGATTGGACTTCAGCCAATTTGCTTCATGTCTTCTGACGATGTTCTTAATACTTGAATATTTTGTTAGCTAGAGATTTCACGTGTAACGGCTGTAACTGAAAATCATGTCAATATTTTTGGCGCGCCAGGTGGGGGCCTACGAGCCAAAGGGGGTGAGCCGAGGGGGCGAGCCAAAGGGGACGAGCCGGTCCAAGTCGCTGGAGTCCAAGTCTCCAATGCTTCGTCCAAGCGATTGTCGATTGACGCCAAATTACACCCGATCACGGAAACGGACGTAACATCCAAACCGTAACATTTTTTTAGCCAAACGAATGCTCTACTTTAAGCTAATTCAGAGAGCTACAAGAGTTACAGAGCATAGCTCCAAAATTGTTGTTTTCAGGCCCAAAAGAGGTACTCTTATAGGAGTTTCGGGCTATTCTTTGTTTGTAGTGTGACTTCAGCCAAGTCACTTCCTGTCTTCCGACGATGTTCTCAATACTTGAACGTATTGTTAGCAAGAGATTTTACGTGTGACGGCTTTGACTGAAAATCATGTCAACATTTTTGGCGCGCTAGGTAGGGGGCCTATGAGCCAAAGGGGGCAAGCCAAGGGGGGCGAGCCAAAGGGGGCGAGCCGGTCCAAGTCCCTGGAATCCAAGTCTCCAATGCTTCGTCCAAGCGATTGCCGATCGACGTCAAATTACACCCGTTCATGGAAACTGGCGTAACTTCCAAACCGTAAGTTTGGTTTAGCCAAACGAAGGCTCTACTTTAAGCTAATTCAGAGAGCTGCAAGAGTTAAGAAGCAAAGCTCCGTAGTTGTTATTTTCGAGCACAAAAGAGGTCGTCCGATAGGAGTTTCGGGACACTCTTTGTTTGTGATATGACATCAGCCAAAACGCTTCCTGTCTTATGACGATGTTCCCAATATTGTTAGCTAGAGATTTCACGTGTGGCGGCTTTGACTGAAAATCATGTCAACATTTTTCGCGCACTAGGTAGGGGGCATACGAGCCAAAGGGGGCGAGCCGGTTCAAGTACCTAGAATCCAAGTCTCCAATGCTTCTTCCAAGCAATTGCCTATCGACGTCAAATTACACGAGTTCACGAAAACTGGCATAACTTCCAAACCGTAAGTTTGGTTTAGCAAAACGAAAGCTCTACTTTAAGCTAATTCAGAGAGCTACAAGGTTTATGGAGCAAAGCCTCGTAATTGCTATTTTCGAGCCAAAAAGATGACATCTGATAGGAGTGTCGTGCCATTCTTTGTTTGTGATGTGACTTCAGCCAAGTCGCTTCCTGTCTTCTGACGATGTTCTCAAAACTTGAATGTATTGTTAGCTAGAGATTTCACGTGTGACGGCTTTGACTGAAATGCATGTCAACATTTTTGGCGCGTCGGGCAGGGGGCCTATGAGCCAAAGGGGGCGATCCCGGGGGGCAGGCCAAACGAGACGAGCCGGTCCAAGTCCCTGGTATCCAAGCCTCCAATGCTTCGTCCAAACATTTGCCGATCGATGCCAAATTACACCTGTTCTCAGAAACTGAGTAACTTCCAAACAGTAATTTCGTTTTGGAGAAACGAAAGCTCTACTTTAAACTAATTCAGAGAGCTATAAGAGTTATGGGGCAAAGCCCCGTAATTGCTATTTTCGGGGCCAAAAGATGTAGTCCGATAGGAGTTTCAGGCCATTCTTTGTTTGTGATGCGACTTCAGCCAAGTCGCTTCCTGTATTCTGACGATATTCTCAATACTTGAACTTATTGTTAGCCAGAGATTTCATGTACGATGTCTCTAACTGAAAAGCATGTCAACATTTTTGGTGCGCCAGTTAGGGGTCCTACGAGCCAAAGGGGGCGAGTCGAGGGGGCCGAGCCAAAGGGGGCGAGCTGGTCCAAGTCCCCGAAATCTAAGTCTCCAATGCTTCGTCCAAGCAATTGCCGATCGACGCCAAATTACACCCGTTCACGGAAAAGGGAGTAACTTCCAAACTGTAAGTTCGGTTTAGCCAAATGAATGCTCTACTGTAACACCCCGAAAATTCGATAACTGTGAAATTCATAAATTAAAGTATAATCAAATTCAAATCAGAGAACTAAGGGAAACGGGATACGCCATTGCGTTCGTCTCGGAAAAATACGCGAAATAGAGTCCGAGTTTTCGAAAAACGGAGTCCGTATGAAGAAGATATGGCCTTCGGAAGTTTTGAATTAAATTTAAAATTCAAACAGAATAAAATAATAATTTTGAAATGGGGCCCAGTGGGCCAGGCGGATAAAACACCCGCCTAGCCACCCAGGTCGACTGGGCTGTCGACCTGGGCTACCCATGTCGACAGGGCTGTCGACAGCCCTGTCGACAGGGGTATCGACCTGGTCGAGCCCAGTCAACCTGGCTGGCCAGGTCGGTGTGTGGTCGAATTTCTGTGGTCTGCTTTGTCATTAGGGCTAGGTGGCGGGTTTTTATTGGTCTCTCTTCCTAATGAATGGCTATGATCTAACCTAGCAACATCAAGGGTCCTAATTAGTTCCTAACCTCTATATAAACAACCCTAGACTAAACCCTAATCTATTCATTAAAAATTAAGAACATAGCCGCCATGTTGCTGAGGAACGACGAAGCATAGCCGCCAACTAAAGAGAGGATTAGGGAGGAAGTTCTAAGGCCTAAAGCAATTCAAGCAACCTAAAGCTAATCAATTCAACAAAGGAATTTGCGTCTTCAATCCCTAAACTAGAGAATTCATCAAACCATTGTAAGTAGAGTATTACTTTGGTATAATAAACAACTGTGTTGATGTGTATGCTTGAATTGTGGCAATGGAAGTAATTCATATTTGTGCGTTCTTATCAATTTATATACGTTTGGATACTCTTGAATTATATTATTCATTATAAAGAACTACATGCGGTAGTTCTATGCAAATATACGTTTGGAATATTGCGCAAATTATGTAATCTATGTTGAAGCTACATGTATGTAGTTGAGTGAAATTTATGCAAGTTTGGGTCTTTGTGATTATGTTGTCATGATGTATACTTTATGCATAAATCATTTTGCAAGTAATTGAAACAAGTTTGGTTATTATAGTTCATATGAAACTATGTGGAATTTTGACACCATGTATTAGTCATGCTTTTGCAAACTTATGAATATGGCTAGGAATGATATTTGGCATAATTGAGATCTATGATTAAGTCTATCTTGTTTTAAAGAATTATATGATGACATATGTGAGACATGGTTAGATTAGACTCAAAAATCCCCTTTTTGCAAGTTTAAAGCAAACACCATGTTTAGGAATATTTATGCATAAGTATGTTTATACCATCGTTATGTGATTAGGCTTAAATCATGATTAAGTTGAATTATGCTATGTTCATGCTAGAAGTATTTTATGCCATGCTTATGTTTGACAATATGCCATGCCTATGCAAGAAGTATTTTAAGCCATGCTTATGTTTGACAATATGCCATGTTTATGCTAGAAGTATTTAGGCCATGCTTATGTTTGACATTATGCCTAAATAAGAATATAGGTTCATGTTGTAGTTAAACCTATGCAAGTTTACATGCCTTGATTTATGTCACCTATGTTGTATGACCAAAATACATGTCACCACTATGCAAGTACACCAATTTCTATTATGTATTTTCCAACGTCATATGCAAGTTCATGCGCTCACTTTCCCCTCTTTGTGTATACGCCATAAGCCTCCCCTTTCGCATGGCTAAATTGGGCTTTAAAAGGCTAAGCCCAATATATATGAAGGACGTGTAAAACGGGGGAAAACAACGTTGGGTTAAAATTAATTAATGAATGAAAATATGAAATAGAAGGGCCCAAAGTCAAGTATGGGTTGGGCCCATGATCGGTGTAACCTTTACACCATGAACTTAATAATGGGCCGCAAATATTTACATATAAATAAAGAAGAATGACAAGATATGTAAATGTAGAAAAGACGATGTGTTTAACCCGAGGTTGGATTGAGTTGTGATGTAAACCTGCCCGGAACCGCCCGGCTGTCCAGTAGTCACAACAATACCTATCCAATGTGGGAGGTTAAACATGGAGCCCAGCAAGGACCCGAGGTTAGACTGAGTTGTGGCGTAAGACTGCCCGGAACCAACCGGCAACAGGCAGCCACAACAATACCTGTCTAATGTGAGAGGTCAGGGCCTTAATAAGACAATTAAGGCTGAGTCAGGATTGTTAGGATTAAGTAAACTAAAGACTTAATCAAAAATGGAACATGCTAAACTAAACGGACTGGTGGGGTTAGGTTAGGAAACACTTAACCAACTTAGCATGTTGGCTAGAGATAGAAAACCTAGTAACGGGGGACCCTTTTCAGCAGTAACCCTAAAAGGTGTATCAGGATACCCTGAAACTAGGCAGGGTGGGGCACGATTACTGGGCTGATTGTAAGAGGTCAAATCGACGGCGGTGGTGTAGCAGTGTAGGTTCTAACGGTGTGCGGGCGTGCACGCACTCCGGCGTAGAAAAATAAAGCACTGGACACCAGTAGCATACCTTTGCACTCTAAGGTTGTGTCGGGTTGCCACTATGGGACTTGATACACCCCATGGTGGGACCAGCATAGGTAACTACAGACATCGGGGGCCGTAGGACACATGTAACTTTGCGAGTAGGAGCCGATCATCGTAGAATGGATCACATCACCCTGATTATGGGGTGCAAATTGGAAACTAGTTTATATGGGTTCAGAGATTAACATGGGGTACGATAGTATATTCGACCCTAGATAACTTAACCAAGTTTATAATGTTGCCCACTTCCTGTTTACTTATCATACCCAGTTCTTTATTCATAGACAAAGTAGTACTAGACTTACTCAGGCTTTATGTCTGACTCTATTTTTCTTTCGTCTTCTTTCTTCCGTTTCCCCCCCCCCCCAGGTCCTCAGGGAGGGAACACAGCAGCTTGACCTACCTCAACATCCAGCTTGAAGAAGAGAAATGTATTGCTTGGACTTTCCTGTTTTGAACTATGGCTTTGGACAATTCACTATGGGGCTTTGGCAGTTTACCTATGTTTTATTTATGCTTCTTTAAAAATAATGTACTCAAGACAGATTATGAAGTATTATGTTATGTTTTTGGAAGGGATGTTGTTGTAACACGTATTTGACTTTATGAAATAAAATTGGTTGTTCTTCCGCTGGTTTACAAATATGTGTTATTATATCTGTCTTGTATATCTGTGACTTGTACTTATAAACCTCCACCAAAATTAGGGCATTCCCTTTGAGAGTGACCCTAAACGGAGGTGGGGTGTTTCACTTGGTATCAGAGCATAGGTTTACCAGATAAGATAAAAAGTTTTGGAAATTTATTTTCAAAAAGGAAATTTAAAGAAGCATTTTTAAAAGATAAGAATATTATTTTATTTTAAAAAAGGCAAAGTCCACTCCCCAAAGCCATAGGTACTATCTCTTATCCTTCGTTTTGAATCTATCCCTTTTGTTTCAGCATGTCCGAAGATCTTAACTTGCCGGAAGGGGTGCCCATACCTGGTTGGTTTAGACGATTCTTAGAAGCTAGGGCCACTCAACCAGGTCCTACCGTTCCTCCTCCCCCAGCGGAAGGAAATCATCCAGCTGCAGCAGCACCTTTTCCTCCACCTCCTCCACGGGGAAACGCATTCGCTAAGATATGTAAAGATTTTAAAGCTATGGGAGGAAGGGATTTCCATGGAACTGAGTCCTTCGTAGCAGCTAGGAATTGGCTAAAAGAAACGGAGGACCTATTCATCATCTTTGAGGTAGAAGATAGGCAAAAAGTACAGTTGGCAGTATGGCTATTGAAGGGCGAGGCTTCCTACTGGTGGGAAGTCACTAATGCTGAAAGACCAGTGGAGACATGGGAGGACTTTAGGGCAAGGTTTGAGACTAAGTTTCTCTCAGATGCGGAAAGAAGTTTGCAGTTAGAAAAATTCTTATTTCTTAAGCAAGGGGACAAGACTGTTAGAGAGTATGTGAATCAGTTTGATGAGCTGGCTAGGTTTGGGCTTGACCTAGTCAACACCCCGCATAAGAAGGCTCTCCGTTTCGTCAAGGGGTTAAATGAGCCATTACATAGTTTGGCCATGACCCATATACCCATGGGAGCCACGTATGAAAGAGTGGTGCAAATGGCATTGCTGAACGAAGAGGACAAGGGCAAGAAGGAGACGCGACTTGGGAAACTGAAGCTAGAATCCGCACTGCCTACCCTTTTCTGTTCGAGGGTACATCCTTGATCTTTCTTTTTCCTTAAGTTGCGCTTTTATCTATCTTTTTAGGGTCTTTTTAGGTATCGACCTTATTTTTAGGGTAGAAACCTTTTGGATGAAAACATGTAGTTGAAACATGTTATGTATGATGGTTGCAAGTGGTTGCAAGTGATTGCTAGTGGTTGCTCGTGGTTGCATATACACACACAATCTAGGTTTTAGATCGGCTCAGTCACTTCATATTGCATATGCATATATGTTTGTATTCGTATGTGGTTGAACTATAATGTGTTGTCATGTGGATGTTGCATTTGTATTAAATGGTTGTGCACTCATGTAGAATCAAGAATAGGAAAATTTTGCATACATAATGGATGCATGGCACTTACATAATTCGCATTAAGGAGGTCAACTGAATCAGTAGACCGCCTGATTTTGCATTAGATAAGTACATGTACGCACACACTTTGCATATGATCATGAAGCATTAGAAGTCTTTTAAGGACAATGGATGCTCGTGTTTGATGGATGAGTAGATGGATGATTGGATGTTAGGATATACGTTTTCCTACACTTGAAGATTTCGGGGACGAAATCCTTTTAAGTGGGGGAGAATGTAACACCCCGAAAATTCGATAACTGTGAAATTCATAAATTAAAGTATAATCAAATTCAAATCAGAGAACTAAGGGAAACGGGATACGCCATTGCGTTCGTCTCGGAAAAATACGCGAAATAGAGTCCGAGTTTTCGAAAAACGGAGTCCGTATGAAGAAGATATGGCCTTCGGAAGTTTTGAATTAAATTTAAAATTCAAACAGAATAAAATAATAATTTTGAAATGGGGCCCAGTGGGCCAGGCGGATAAAACACCCGCCTAGCCACCCAGGTCGACTGGGCTGTCGACCTGGGCTACCCATGTCGACAGGGCTGTCGACAGCCCTGTCGACAGGGGTATCGACCTGGTCGAGCCCAGTCAACCTGGCTGGCCAGGTCGGTGTGTGGTCGAATTTCTGTGGTCTGCTTTGTCATTAGGGCTAGGTGGCGGGTTTTTATTGGTCTCTCTTCCTAATGAATGGCTATGATCTAACCTAGCAACATCAAGGGTCCTAATTAGTTCCTAACCTCTATATAAACAACCCTAGACTAAACCCTAATCTATTCATTAAAAATTAAGAACATAGCCGCCATGTTGCTGAGGAACGACAAAGCATAGCCGCCAACTAAAGAGAGGATTAGGGAGGAAGTTCTAAGGCCTAAAGCAATTCAAGCAACCTAAAGCTAATCAATTCAACAAAGGAATTTGCGTCTTCAATCCCTAAACTAGAGAATTCATCAAACCATTGTAAGTAGAGTATTACTTTGGTATAATAAACAACTGTGTTGATGTGTATGCTTGAATTGTGGCAATGGAAGTAATTCATATTTGTGCGTTCTTATCAATTTATATACGTTTGGATACTCTTGAATTATATTATTCATTATAAAGAACTACATGCGGTAGTTCTATGCAAATATACGTTTGGAATATTGCGCAAATTATGTAATCTATGTTGAAGCTACATGTATGTAGTTGAGTGAAATTTATGCAAGTTTGGGTCTTTGTGATTATGTTGTCATGATGTATACTTTATGCATAAATCATTTTGCAAGTAATTGAAACAAGTTTGGTTATTATAGTTCATATGAAACTATGTGGAATTTTGACACCATGTATTAGTCATGCTTTTGCAAACTTATGAATATGGCTAGGAATGATATTTGGCATAATTGAGATCTATGATTAAGTCTATCTTGTTTTAAAGAATTATATGATGACATATGTGAGACATGGTTAGATTAGACTCAAAAATCCCCTTTTTGCAAGTTTAAAGCAAACACCATGTTTAGGAATATTTATGCATAAGTATGTTTATACCATCGTTATGTGATTAGGCTTAAATCATGATTAAGTTGAATTATGCTATGTTCATGCTAGAAGTATTTTATGCCATGCTTATGTTTGACAATGTGCCATGCCTATGCAAGAAGTATTTTAAGCCATGCTTATGTTTGACAATATGCCATGTTTATGCTAGAAGTATTTAGGCCATGCTTATGTTTGACATTATGCCTAAATAAGAATATAGGTTCATGTTGTAGTTAAACCTATGCAAGTTTACATGCCTTGATTTATGTCACCTATGTTGTATGACCAAAATACATGTCACCACTATGCAAGTACACCAATTTCTATTATGTATTTTCCAACGTCATATGCAAGTTCATGCGCTCACTTTCCCCTCTTTGTGTATACGCCATAAGCCTCCCCTTTCGCATGGCTAAATTGGGCTTTAAAAGGCTAAGCCCAATATATATGAAGGACGTGTAAAACGGGGGAAAACAACGTTGGGTTAAAATTAATTAATGAATGAAAATATGAAATAGAAGGGCCCAAAGTCAAGTATGGGTTGGGCCCATGATCGGTGTAACCTTTACACCATGAACTTAATAATGGGCCGCAAATATTTACATATAAATAAAGAAGAATGACAAGATATGTAAATGTAGAAAAGACGATGTGTTTAACCCGAGGTTGGATTGAGTTGTGATGTAAACCTGCCCGGAACCGCCCGGCTGTCCAGTAGTCACAACAATACCTATCCAATGTGGGAGGTTAAACATGGAGCCCAGCAAGGACCCGAGGTTAGACTGAGTTGTGGCGTAAGACTGCCCGGAACCAACCGGCAACAGGCAGCCACAACAATACCTGTCTAATGTGAGAGGTCAGGGCCTTAATAAGACAATTAAGGCTGAGTCAGGATTGTTAGGATTAAGTAAACTAAAGACTTAATCAAAAATGGAACATGCTAAACTAAACGGACTGGTGGGGTTAGGTTAGGAAACACTTAACCAACTTAGCATGTTGGCTAGAGATAGAAAACCTAGTAACGGGGGACCCTTTTCAGCAGTAACCCTAAAAGGTGTATCAGGATACCCTGAAACTAGGCAGGGTGGGGCACGATTACTGGGCTGATTGTAAGAGGTCAAATCGACGGCGGTGGTGTAGCAGTGTAGGTTCTAACGGTGTGCGGGCGTGCACGCACTCCGGCGCAGAAAAATAAAGCACTGGACACCAGTAGCATACCTTTGCACTCTAAGGTTGTGTCGGGTTGCCACTATGGGACTTGATACACCCCATGGTGGGACCAGCATAGGTAACTACAGACATCGGGGGCCGTAGGACACATGTAACTTTGCGAGTAGGAGCCGATCATCGTAGAATGGATCACATCACCCTGATTATGGGGTGCAAATTGGAAACTAGTTTATATGGGTTCAGAGATTAACATGGGGTACGATAGTATATTCGACCCTAGATAACTTAACCAAGTTTATAATGTTGCCCACTTCCTGTTTACTTATCATACCCAGTTCTTTATTCATAGACAAAGTAGTACTAGACTTACTCAGGCTTTATGTCTGACTCTATTTTTCTTTCGTCTTCTTTCTTCCGTTTCCCCCCCCCCCCCCCCAGGTCCTCAGGGAGGGAACACAGCAGCTTGACCTACCTCAACATCCAGCTTGAAGAAGAGAAATGTATTGCTTGGACTTTCCTGTTTTGAACTATGGCTTTGGACAATTCACTATGGGGCTTTGGCAGTTTACCTATGTTTTATTTATGCTTCTTTAAAAATAATGTACTCAAGACAGATTATGAAGTATTATGTTATGTTTTTGGAAGGGATGTTGTTGTAACACGTATTTGACTTTATGAAATAAAATTGGTTGTTCTTCCGCTGGTTTACAAATATGTGTTATTATATCTGTCTTGTATATCTGTGACTTGTACTTATAAACCTCCACCAAAATTAGGGCATTCCCTTTGAGAGTGACCCTAAACGGAGGTGGGGTGTTTCATCTACTTTAAGCTAATTCAGAGAGCTACAAGGGTTACGGAGAAAAGCCTCGTAATTGCTATTTTCGAGCCCAAAAGAGGTCGTTTGATAGGAAATTCGGGCCATTCTTTGTTTGTGATATGACTTCAGGCAAGTCGATTCCTGTCTTCTGACGATGTTGTATTGTTAGCCAGAGATTTCACGTGTGACGGCTTTGACTGAAAAGCATGTCAACATTTTTGGCGCATCACGTAGGGGGCCTATGAGCCAATGGGAGCAAGCCGAGGAGGGCGGGCCAAAGGGGCGAGCCGGTCCAAGTCCTTGGAATCCAGATCTTCAATGCTTCGTCCAAGCGATTGCCAATCGACACCAAATTACACTCGTTCACAGAAACGGGCTTAACTTCCAAACCGTAATTTCGTTTTAGCCAAACGAAAGCTATACTTTAAGCTAATTCAGAGAGCTACAAGAGTTATGGAGAAAAGTTCCAGAATTGCTATTTTCTGGCCCAAAAGAGGTCATCTGATAGGAGTTCCGGGCCATTCTATGTTTGTGGTGCGACTTCAGCCAAGTCGCTTCCCGTCTTCTGATGATGTTCTCAATACTTGAACATGTTGTTAGCCAGAGATTTCACTTATGACGTCTTTGACTAGAAAGCATGTCAACATTTTTGGCGCTCCAGTAGGGGAGCCACGAGCCAAAGGGGAGAGCTGAGGGGGGCGCGCCTGTCCAAGTCCCTGGAATCCAAGTCTCCAATGCTTCGTACTAGCGATTGTTGATCAACGCGAAATTACACTCGTTCATCGAAACATGCGTAACTTCCGAACCTTAAGTCCGTTTTAGCCAATCGAAAGCTCTATATGAAGCTAATTCAGAGAGCTACAAGAGATACGAAGAAAAGCTTTGTAAATGCTATTTTCGGGACCAAAAGAGGTCGTCTGATAGGAGTTTCGGGCCAATCTTTGTTTGTCATGTGACTTCAGCCAAGTCGCTTCCTGTCTTTTGATGATGTTCTCAATACTTCAACGTAATGTTAGCCAGAGATTTCACGCGTGACGGCTTTAACTGAAAATCATGTCAACATTTTTGGTGTGCCAGGTAGTGGGCCTACGAGCCGAAGGAGGCGAGCCGAGGGGGCGAGCCAAAGGGGGCGAGCTGGTCCATGTCCTTGGAATCCAAATCTCCAATGCTTCGTCCAATCGATTACCAATCGACGCCAAATTACACACGTTCACATAAACGGGCGTAACTTCCAAACCAAAAGTTCAGTTTAGCCAAATGAAAGCCCTACTTTAAGCTAATTCAGAGAGCTACAAGAATTAGAAAGAAAAGCCCCGTAATTGCTATTTTCGATCCCAAAAGAGGTCATCTGATAGAAGTTTCGGGCCATTCTTTGTTTGTGATGTGACTTCAACCAAGTCGCTTCCTGTCTTTTTACGATGTTCTCAATACTTGAATGTATGGTTAGCTAGATATTTCACGTGTGACGGCTTTGACTAAAAAGCATTTCAACATTTTTGGCACGTCTGGTAGGGGGCCTATGAGCCACAGGGGGCAAGCGGAGGGGGGCGGGCCAAACGAGGCGAGCCGATCCAAGTCCCTGGAATCCACATCTCCAATGCTTCGTCCAAGCGATTACCGATTGACGCCAAATTACACCCGTTCACGGAAACATGCGTAACTTCCAAACCGTAATTTCGTTTTAGCCAAACGAAAGCTCTATTTAAGCTAATTCAGAGAGCTACAAGATTTACGGAGCATAGCTCCGTAATTTTTGTTTTCGGGCCCAAAAGAGATCGTCTGATAGGAGTTTCGGGCCATTCTTTGTTTGTGATGCGACTTCAGCCAAGTCGCTTCCTGTTTTCTGACGATGTTCTCAATAATTGAACGTAATGTTAGCCAGAGATTTCACGTATGATGTCTTTGACTAAAAAGCATGTCAACATTTTTGGCGCGCCAGGTAGGTGTGCCACGAGCCAAAAGGGGGAGCCGAGGGCAGCGAGCCTGTCCAAGTGCCTGGAATCCGTGTCTCCAATGCTTCGTCCAAGCGATTGTCGATCGATGCCAAATTACACTCGTTTACGGAAACGGGCGTAAATTCCAAACCGTAAGCCTGTTTTATCCAAATGAAAGCACTACTTGATCTAATTTAGAGAGCTACGAGTGTTATGAAGCAAAGCTCCGCAGTTGCTATTTTCGGGCCTAAAAGAGGTCGTCTGATAGGAGTTTCGGGCCATTCTTTGTTTGTGATGGGACTTCAGCCAAGCCGCTTCATGTCTTTGACGATGTTCTGAATACTTGAACGTATTGTTAGCCAGAGATTTCACTGTAACGGCTTTAACAGAAAATCATATCAATATTTTTGGTGCTCAGGTAGGTGGCCTACGAGCCAAAGGGGGCGAGCCGAGGGGGAGAGCCAAAGGGGGCGAGCCGGTCCAAGTCCATGGAATTTAAGTCTCCAATGCTTCGTCCAAGCGATTGCCAATCGATGCCAAATTACACTCGCTCATGGAAACGGGCATAACTTCCTAACCGTAAGTTCAGTTTAGCCAATTGAATGCTCTACTTTAAGCTAATTTAGAGAGCTACAAGAATTACTGAGCATAGCTTCGTAATTACTATTTTCGAGCCCAAAAGAGGGCGTTTGATAGGAGTTTCGGGCCGTTCTTTGTTTGTAATGTGACTTCAGACAAGTCGCTTCCTGTCTTCTGACGATGTTCTCAGTACTTGGACGTATTGTTAGCCAAAGATTTCACGTGTGACGACTTTGACTGAAAAGCATGTCAACATTTTTAGCGCGTCAGGTAGGAGGGCTATGAGCCAAAGGGGGCAGCCGAGGGGGCGGGCCAAACGTGGCGAGCCGGTCCAAGTCCCTGGAATCCAAGTCTCCAATGATTCGTGCAAGCGATTGTCGATCGACGCCAAATGAAATCTCTACTTTAAGCTAATTCAGAGAGCTACGTGAGTTACGGAGCTTAGCTCTAAAATTGTTGTTTTCGGGCCCAAAGAGGCCATCTGATAGGAGTTTCGGGCAATTCTTTGTTTGTCATGTGACTTCACCCAAGTCACTTCCTGTCTTCCGACGATGTTCTCAATAATTGAACGTATTGTTAGCCAGATCTTTCACGTGTGACGGCTTTGACTGAAAAGCATGTCAACATGTTTGGCGTGTCTGGTAGGCGGCCTATTAGCCATAGGGGGCAAGCCAAGAGGGCCGGGCCAAACTGGGAGAGCCGGTCCAAGTCCCTGTAATCCAAGTCTCCAATGCTTCGCCCAAGCGATTATAGATTGATGCCAAATTACACCCGTTCACGGAAACGGGCGTAACTTCCAAACCGTAATTCCGTTTTAGCAAAACAAAAGCTCTACTTTAAGATAATTCAGAGAGCTACAAGAGTTACGGAGCATAGTTCCGTAATTGTTGTTTTTGGGTCCAAAAGAGGTCGTCTGATAGGATTTTCGGGCCAATCTTTGTTTCTGATGCGACTTCAGCCAAGTCGCTTCCTGTCTTCTGACGATATTCTCAATACTTGAACGTATCGTTAGCCAGAGATTTCATGTATGATGTCTTTGACTAAAAAGCATGTAAACATTTTTGGCACGCCAGGTAGGGGAGCCACGAGCCAAAAGGGAGAGCCGAGGGGGGCGAGCCTATCCAAGTCCCTGGAATCCAAATCTCCAATGCTTCATCCAAGCAATTGTCGATCGATGCCAAATTACACTCATTTACGGAAACGGGTGTAACTTCCGAACCGTAAGCCCGTTTTAGCCAAACGAAAGCTCTACTTGATCTAATTTAGAGAGCTACAAGAGTTACGAAGCAAAGCTCCGCAGTTGCTATTTTTGGTCCTAAAAGAGGTCTTCTGATAGGAGTTTCTGGCCATTCTTTGTTTGTGATGTGACTTCAGCCAAGTCGCTTCCTGTCTTCTGACGATGTTCTCAATACTTGAACGTATTGTTAGCTAGAGATTTCATGTGTAACGGATTTAACTGAAAATCATGTCAACATTTTTAGCGTTCCAAGTAGGGGGCGTACGAGCCAAATGGGGCAAGCCGAGGAGGCGAGCCAAAAGGGGCGAGCCAGTCCAAGTCCCTGGAATCCAAGTCTCCAATGATTCGTCCAAGCGATCTCCAATCGACGCCAAATTACACACGTTCACGGAAAAGGGCGTAACTTCAAAACTGTAAGTTCAGTTTAGCCAAAAGAAAGCTCTACTTGAAGCTAATTCAGAGAGCTACAAGTTATATGGAGTATAGCTACGTAATTACTACTTTCGAGCCCAAAAGAGTTCGTCTGATAGGAGTTTCGGGCCATTCTTGGTTTGTGATGTCACTTCAGCTAAGTCGCTTCCTGTCTTCTGACGATGTTCTCAATACTTGAACGTATTGTTAGTCAGAGATTTCACGTGTGACGGCTTTGACTGAAAAGCATGTCAACATTTTTGGCGCGTCGGGTAGGGGGCCTATAAGCCAAAGGGGGCAAGCCGAGGGGGCCGGGCCAAATGGGGTGAGCCGGTCCAAGTCCTTGGAATCCAAGTCTCCAATGCTTCATCCAAGCGATTGCCGATCGACGCCAAATTACACCCGTTCGCAGAAACGGGTGTAACTTCCAAACCATAATTTCCTTTTAGCCAAATAAAAGCTCTACTTTAAGCTAATTCAGAGAGCTACAAGTGTTACGGAGCATAGCTCCAAAATTGCTGTTTTCGGGCCCAAAAGAGGTTGTCTGATAGGAGTTTTGGGCCATTCTTCGTTTGTAATGTGACTTCAGCCAAGTTGCTTCCTGTCTTCTGACGATTTTCTTAATAATTTAACATATTGTTAGCCAGATATTTCACGTGTGACGGCTTTGACTGAAAATCATGTCAACATTTTTGGCGCGTCGGGTAGGGGGCCAATAGGCCATAGGGGGCATGCCGAGAGGGACGGGCCAAACTGGGCGAGCCGGTCCAAGTCCCTAGAATCCAAGTCTCCAATGCTTCGTCCAAGCGATTACTGATCGACGCCAAATTACACCCGTTCACTGAAACGGGCGTAACTTACAAACCGTAATTTCGCTTTAGCCGAACGAAAGCTCTACTTTAAGCTAATTCAGAAAGCTACAAGAGTTACAGAGCATAGCTCCGTTATTGTTGTTTTTGGGCCCAAAAGAGGTCATCTGATAGGAGTTTCGGGCCATTCTTTGTTAGTGATGCGACTTCAGCCAAGTCGCTTCCTGTCTTCTGGCGATGTTCTCAAAACTTGAACGTATTGTTAGCCAGAGATTTGACGTATGATGGCTTTGAATAAAAAGCATGTCAACATTTTTGGCGCGCCAGGTAGGGGAGCCACGAGCCAAAAGGGAGAGCCAAGGGGGGCGAGCCTGTCCAAGTCCCTGGAATCCAAGTCTCCAATGCTTCGTCCAAGCGATTGTCGATCGATGCCAAATTACACTCATTTTCGGAAATGGGCTTAACTTCCGAACCGTAAGCCTGTTTTAGCCAACCGAAAGCTCTACTTGATCTAATTCAAAGAGCTACAAGAGTTTCGAAGCAAAGCTCCGCAGTTTCTATTTTCGGGCCTAAAAGAGGTCATCTGATAGGAGTTTCGGGCCATTCTTTATTTGTGATGTGACTTCAGCTAAGTCGCTTTATGTCTTCTGACGATGTTCTCAATACTTGAACGTATTGTTAGTCAGAGATTTCACGTGTAACGGCTTTAACTGAAAATCATGTCAACATTTTTGGCACACCAGGTAGGGGCTACGAGCCAAAGGGGGCGAGCCAAGGGGGTGAGCCAAAGGGGGCGAGCCGGTCCAAGTCCCTGGAATCCATGTCTCCAATGCTTCACCCAAGGGATTGCCAATCGACGCCAAATTACACACATTCACGGAAAATGGCGTAACTTCCAAACCGTAAGTTCAGTTTAGCCAAACGAAAGCTCTACTTGAAGCTAATTCAGAGCGCTACAAGAGTTACGGAGCATAGCTCCGTAATTACTATTTTCGAGCCAAAAAGAGGTTGTCTGATAGGAGTTTTGGGCCATTCTTGGTTTGTGATGTGACTTCAGCCAAGTCGCTTCTTGTCTTCTAACAATGTTCTCAATACTTGAAGGTATTGTTAGGAAGATATTTCACGTGTGACGGCTTTGACTGAAAAGCATGTCAACATTTTTGGTTCGTCAGGTAGGGGGCCTATGAGCCAAAAGGGGCAAGCCGAGGGGGGAAGGCCAAATGGGGTGAGCCGGTCCATGTCCCTTGAATCCAAGTCTCAAATGCTTCATCCAAGCGATTGCCGATCGATGCCAAATTACACCCGTTCATGGAAACGGGTGTAACTTCCAAACCATAATTTCGTTTTAGCCAAATGAAAGCTCTACTTTAAGCTAATTCAGAGAGCTACAAGAGTTGTGGAGCATAGCTCCAAAATTCTGTTTTCGGGCCCAAAAGAGATCGTCTGATTGCAGTTTTGGGCCATTCTTTGTTTGTGATGCGACTTCAGCCAAGTCGCTTCCTATCTTCTGACGATGCTCTCAATACTTGAACGTATTGTTAGACAGATATTTCACGTGTGACGAATTTTACTAAAATGCATGTCAACATTTTTGTCACATCAGGATGGGGCCTATGAGCCATTGGGGCAAGCCGAGGGGGGCGTGCCAAATGGGGCGAGCCGGTCCAAGTCCTGGAATCCAAGTCTCCAGTGATTCGTCCAAGCGATTGCCGATCGACGCCAGATTACACCCGTTCACGGAAATGGGCGTAACTTCCAAGCCGTAATTTCGTTTTAGCCGAACGAAAGCTCTACATTAAGGTAATTCAGAGAGCTACAAGAGTTATGGAGCATAGCTCTGTAATTGTTGTTTTCGGACAAAAAAGAGGTCGTCTGATGGAAGTTTTGGGCAATTCTTTGTTGGTGATGCGACTTCAGCCAAGTCGCTTCCTGTCTTCTGACGATGTTCTCAATACTTGAACGTATTGTTAGCCAGAGATTTCACGTATGATGTCTTTGACTAAAAGGCATGTCAACATTTTTGGCGTGCCAGGTAAGGGAGCAACAAGCCAAAAGGGAGAGCCGAGGGGGCCGAGCTGGTCCAAGTCCCTGGAATCCAAGTCTCCAATGCATCGTCCAAGCGATTGTCGATTGATGCCAAATTACACACGTATACAGAAACGGGTGTAACTTCCAAACTGTAATCCCATTTTAGCCAAATTAAAGCTCTACTTGATCTAATTCAGAGAGCTACAAGAGCTACCAAACAAAGCTCCGCAGTTGCTATTTTCGGACCTAAAAGAGGTTGTCTAATAGGAGTTTCGGGCCATTCTTTATTTGTGATGTGACTTCAGCCAAGTCGCTTCCTGTCTTCTGATGATGTTCTAAATACTTGAACGTATTGTTAACCATAGATTTCACGTTTAACGGCTTAAACTGAAAATCATGTCAACATTTTTGGTGCGCCAAGTAGGGGGCCTACGAGCCAAAGCGGGAGAGCCGAGGGGGCGAGCCAAAGGGGGCGAGCCGGTCCAAGTCCCTAGAATCCAAGTCTCCAATGCTTCGTCCAACCGATTGTCGATCGATGCAAAATTACACCCGTTCACGGAAACAGGCGTAACTTCCAAACCGTGATTTCATTATAGCCAAACGAAAGCTCTACTTTAAGATAATTCAGAGAGCTACAAGAATTACGGAGCATAGCTCTATAATTGTTATTTTCGGGCCCAAAAGAGGTCGTCTGATAGGAGTTTCAGGCCATTCTTCATTTGTGGTGCGACTTCAATCGAGTCACTTCCTATCTTCTGACGATGTTCTCAATACTTGAACGTATTGTTAGCCAGAGATTGCACATGTAACGGCTTTAACCGAAAATCAAGTCAAAAATTTTGGCGTGCCAAGTAGGGAGCCTACTAGCCAAAGGGGGAGAGTCGAGGGGGCGAGCCAAAGGGGGCAAGCCGGTCCAAGTCCCTGGAATCCAAGTCTCCAATACTGCGTCCAAACGATTGCAAATCAACGCCAAATTACACGCGTTCACAGAAACGGGTGTAACTTCCAAACCATAAGTTCAGATTAGCCAAACGAATGCTCTACTTGAATCTAATTCCGAGAGATACAAGAGTAACGGAGCATAGCTCCGCAATTACTATTTTCGATCCTAAAAGAGGTCGCCTGATAGGAGTTTTGGGCCATTCTTTGTTTGTGATATGACTTCAGCCAAGTCATTTCATGTCTTCTGACGAAGTTCTCAATAAGTGAACGTATTGTTAGCTAGAGATTTCACATGTGACGGCTTTGACTGAAAAGTATGTCAACATTTTTGGTGCATCAGGTAGGGGGCCTATGCGCCTGGCAGGCCAAACGGGGTGAGTCTGTCAAAGTCCCTGGAATCCAAGTCTCCAATGCTTCATCCAAGCAATTGCCAATCGACGCCAAATTACACCCGTTCACGGAAACGGTTGTAACTTCCAAACCATAATTTCGTTTTACCCAAATGAAAGCTCTATTTAAGCTAATTCAGATAGCTACAAGAGTTACGGAGCTTAGCTCCAAAATTGTTGTTTTCGGGCCCAAAAAAGCTCGTCTGATATGAGTTTCGGGTCATTCTTTATTTGTGATGTGACTTCAGCCAAGTCGCTTCCTGTCTTCTGACGATGTTCTCAATACTTGAATGTATTATTAGCCAGATATTTCACGTGTGACGAATTTGATTAAAAAGCATGTCAACACTTTTGTTGCATCAGGTGGGGGCCTATGAGCCATAATGGCAAGCCAAGGGGGGTGGGCCAAATGGGGCGAGCCGGTCCAACTCCCTGGAATCCAAGTCTCCAATGCTTCGTCCAAGCGATTGCCGATTGACGCCAAATTACACCCGTTCACAGAAACGAGCATAACTTCCAAACCGTAATTTCGTTTTAGCCAAACGAAAGCTCTACTTTAAGGTAATTCAGAGATCAACAAGAGTTATGGAGCATAGCTATGTAATTGTTGTTTTCGGGCCCAAAAGAGATCGTCTGATGGGAGTTTTGGGCCATTCTTTGTTTGTGATGCGACTTCAGCCAAGTCGCTTCCTATCTTCTGACGATGTGCTCAATACTTGAACGTATTATTAGCCAAAGATTTCACGTATGATGTCTTTGACTAAAAGGCATGTTAACATTTTTGGCGCGCCAGGTAGGGGAGCAAAGAGCCAAAAGGAAAAGCCGAGGGGGGCGAGCCGGTCCAAGTCCCTGGAAACCAAGTCTCCAATGCTTCGTCCAAGCGATTGTCGATCGATGCCAAATTACACACGTTTACGGAAACGGGCATAACTTCTGAACCGTAATCTCGTTTTAGCCAAACGAAAGCTCTACTTGATCTAATTCAGAGAGCTAGAAGAGCTACAAAGCAAAGCTCCATAGTTGCTATTTTCGAGCCTAAAAGAGGTCGTCTGATAGGAGTTTCGAGCCAATATTTGTTTGTGATGTGACTTCAGCCAAGTCGCTTCCTGTCTTCTGACAATGTTCTCAATACTTGAACGTATTGTTAGCCATAGATTTCATGTGTAACGGCTTTAACTGAAAATCATGTCAACATTTTTGGCGCGCTAGGTAGCGGGCCTACGAGCCAAAGGAGGCGAGCCAAGGGGGCGAGCCAAAGGGGGCGAGCCGGTCCAAGTCCCTGGAATCCAAGTCTCCAATGCTTCATCCAACCGATTGCCGATCGACGCCAGATTACACCCGTTCACGGAAACGGGCGTAACTTCCAAACCGTAATTTCGTTTTAGCCAAACTAAAGCTCTACTTTAACCAAACTCAGAGAGCTACAAGAGATGCAGAGCATAGCTCCATAATTGTTTTTTTGGGGCCCAAAAGAAGTCGTCTGATAGGAGTTTTGGGTCATTCTTTGTTTGTGATGCGACTTCAGCTGAGTCGTTTCCTATCTTCTGACGATGTTCTCTATACTTGAACGTATTGCTACCCAGAGATTTCATATGTGACGGCATTAACTGAAAATCATGTCAACATTTTTGGTGCGCCAGGTAGGGCCTACGAGCCAAAGCTGGAGAGCCGAGGGGGTGAGCCAATGGGGGCGAGCCGGTCACATCCCCGGAATCCAAATCTTTAATGCTTTGTCCAAGCAATTGTCGATCAATGCCAAATTACACCCGTTCACGAAAACGGGCGTAACTTCAAAACCGTAAGTTCTGTTTAGCCAAACGAAAGCTCTACTTTAAGCTAATTAAGAGAGTTAAACGATTTACGAAGCAAAGCTCTGTAACTGCTATTTTCGAGCCCAAAAGAGGTCGTCTGATAGGAGTTTTGAGCCATTCTTTGTTTGGGATGTGACTTCAGGCAAGTCGCTTCCTGTCTTCTGACGATGTTCTCAATACTTAAACATATTTTTAGCCAGAGATTTCACGTGTGACGGCTTTGAATGAAAAGCATGTCAACATTTTTGGCGTGTCAGGTAAGGGGCCTATGAGCCAAAGGGGGCGAGCCGAGGGGGGCATGCCAAACGGGGCGAGCCAGACCGAGGTCCCAGAATCCAAGTCTCCAATGCTTCGTTCAAGAGATTGCCAATCGACTTTTAATTATACACGTTCAAGGAAACGGGCGTAACTTCCAAACTTTAAGTTCAGTTTAGCCAAACGAAAGCTCTACTTGAAGCTAATTCAGAGAGCTACAAGTGTCACGGAGAATAGCTCCTTAATTGCTATTTTCGAGCCGAAAAGAGGTCGTCTGATAGGAGTTTTGGGCCATTCTTTGTTTGTGATGTGACTTCAGCCAAGTCGCTTCCTGTCTTTTGACGATGTTCTCAATACTTGAACGTATCGTTAGCCAGAGACTTCACGTGTGACGGCTTTGACTGAAAAGCATGTCAACATTTTTTGCACGTCAGGTAGGGAGCCAATGAACCAAAGGTGGCAACCCGAGGGGGGCAGGCCAAACAGGGCGAGCCGATCCAAGTCCGTGGAATCCAAGTCTCCAATGCTTCGTTGAAGCAATTGCCGATCGACGCCAAATTACACCCGTTCACGGAAACGGGTTTATCTTCCTAACAATAATTTCGTTTTAGCAAACAAAAGCTCTACTTTAAGCTAACTCAGAGAGCTACAAGAGTAACAGAGCATAGCTCCAAAATTGCTATTTTCGGGCCCAAATAAGATCGTCTGATAGGAGTTTCGGGCCATTCTTTGTTTGTGATGCGACTTTAGCCAAGTTGCTTCCTATCTTCTGACGATGTTCTAAATATTTGAACGTATTGTTAGCCAGAGATTTCACGTATGATGTCTTTGACTAAAAAGCATGTAAACTTTTTTGGTGCGCTAGGTAGTGGAGCCACAAGCCAAAAGGGAGAGCCGAGGGGGGAGAGCCTGTCCAAGTCGCTGGAATCCAAGTCTCCAATGCTTCGTCCAAGCGATTGTCCATCGATGCCAAATTACACTTGTTTACGGAAACGGGCGTAACTTTCGAACCATAAGTCCGTTTTAGCCAAACAAAAGCTCTACTTGATCTAATTCAAAGAGCTACAAGAGTTACAAAGCTAAGCTTCGTAGTTGCTATATTCGGGCCAAAAAGAGGTCGCCTGATGGGAATTTCGGGACATTCTTTGTTTGTGATGTGACTTCAGCCAAGTCGCTTCCTGTCTTTTGACGATGTGCTCAATGCTTGAAAGTATTGTTACCCAGTGATTTCACGTGTGACAGCTTTGACTGAAAGTCATGTCAACATTTTCAGCGCGCCAGGTAGGGGGCCTACGAGCCAAAGGGGGCGAGCCGAGGGGGGTGAGTAAAAGAGGGCGAGCCGGTCACGTCCCTGGAATCTAAGTCTCCAACGCTTCATCCAAGCGATTTCCGATCAACGCCAAATTACACCCGTTGACGGAAACGGGCGTAACTTCTAAACCGTAAGTTTGGTTTAGCCAAACGAAATCTCAACTTTATGTAATTCAGAGAGTTAAAAGAGTTATGGAGCAAAGCTCTATAATTGCTATTTTCAAGCTCAAAAGAGGCGTCTGATAGGAGTTTCGAGCCATTCTTTGTTTGGGATGTGACTTCAGCCAAGTCGCTTCCTGTCTTCTGATGATGTTCTCAATACTTAAACATATTGTTAGCCAGAGATTTCATGTGTGACGGCTTTGACTGAAAAGCATGTCAATATTTTTGGCGCGTAAGGTAGGTGGCCTATGAGCCAAAGGGGGTGAGCCGAGGGGGGCGTGCCAAAAGGGGCGAGCTGGTCCAAGCCCCTGGAATCCCAGTCTCCAATGCTTAGTCCAAGCGATTGTCGATCGACGCCAAATTACACCCGTTCACGGAAACGGGCGTAACTTCCAAACCGTATTTTAGTTTTAGCCAAACGAAAGCTCTACTTTTAGCTAATTCAGAGAGCTGCAAGATTAATGGAGCAAAGCTCCATAATTGCTGTTTTTGGGCCCAAAAGAGGTCGTCTGATAGGAGTTTCAGGCCATTCTTTGTTTGTAATGCGACTTCAGCCAAGTCGCTTCCTGTATTCTGACGATTTTCTCAATACCTGAACATATTGTTAGCCAAATATTTCACGTATGACGTCTTTGACTAAAAAGCATGTCAACATTTTTGGCGCGCCAGGTAGACGAACCACGAGCCAAAAAGGGCAGCCGAGGGGGGCGAGCCTGTCCAAGTCCCTGGAATCCAAGTCTCCAATGCTTCGTCCAAGCAATTGTCGATCGACGCCAAATTACACTCGTTCACGATAATGGGTGTAACTTCCGAACCGCAAGTCCGTTTTAGCCAAAAGAAAGATCTACTTGAAGCTAATTCAGAGAGCTAGAAGTGTTACAAAGAAAAGCTCCAAAATTGCTATTTTCGGGCCCAAAAGAGGTCGTCTGATAGGAGTTTCGGGCCATTCTTTGTTTGTGATGCGACTTCAGCCAAGTCGCTTTCTGTCTTCTGACGATGTTCTCAATACTTGAACGTATTGTTGGCCAGAGATTTCACGTGTGATGGCTTTGACTGAAAATCATGTCAACATTTTTGGCGTGCCAGGTAGGGGGCCTACAAGCGAAAGGGGGCGAGCTGAGGGGGGCAAGCCAAAGGGGGCGAGCCTGTCCAAGTCTTTGGAATCCAAGTCTCCAATGCTTCATCCAAGCGATTCTCGATCGACGCCAAATTACACCAGTTCACGCAAATGCGCGTAACTTCCAAACCGTAAGTTCGGTTTTGCCAAACGAAAGCTATAATTTAAGCTAACTCAGAGAGCAATAAGAGTTACGATCAATGCTCCGTAATTGCTATTTTCGAGCCCAAAAGAGGTCGTCTGATAGGAGTTTCGGACCATTCTTTGTTTGTGATGTGACTTCAGCCTAGTCGCTTCTTGTCTTCTGATGACGTTCTCAATACTTGAACGTATTGTTATCTAGAGATTTCACGTGTGACGGCTTTGACTAAAAATCATATCAACATTTTTGGCGTGTCAGGTAGGGGGCCTATGAGCCAAAGGGAGCGAGCTGAAGGGGGTGAGCCAAATGGGGCGAGTCGGTCCAAGTCCCTGGAATCCAAGTCTCCAATGCTTCGTCCAAGCGATTGCCGATCGACGCCAAATTACACTCGTTCACGGAAACGGGAGCAACTTCCAAACCACAATTCTGTTTTAGCCAAACGAAAGCTCTACTTTAAGCTAATTCAGAGATCTACAAGAGTTACGGAGCAAAGCTTCGTAATTGATGTT
Source organism: Allium sativum (assembly GCA_030737875.1). NCBI lineage: Eukaryota > Viridiplantae > Streptophyta > Magnoliopsida > Asparagales > Amaryllidaceae > Allium > Allium sativum. Next base: position 192,972,956 of record CM060920.1, read on the forward strand.
CTCGAGCCCAAAAGAATTCTTCTGATAGGAGTTTTGGGCCATTCTTTGTTTGTGATGCGACTTCGGTGAAGTCCTTTCCTGTCTTCTGACGATGTTCTCAATACTTGAACGTATTGTAAGCCAGAGATTTCACGTATGACGTCTTTGACTAAAAAGCTTGTCAACATTTTTGGCGTCCCAGGAAGGGGAGCCACAAGACAAAGGGGAGAGCCGAGGCGGGCGAGCCTGTCCAAGTTCCTGGAACCCAAGTCTCCAATGCTTCGTCTAAGTGATTGTCGATCGACGCCAAATTACACTCGTTCACGGAAACAGGCATAACTTCTGAACCATAATTCCATTTTAGCCAAACGAAAGCTCTACTAGAAGCTAATTCAGAGAGCTACTAGAGTTATGAAGCAAGGCTTCGTAAATGCTATTTTCAGGCCAAAAATAGGTCATCTGATAGGAGTTTCGGGCCATTCTTTGTTTGTGATGTGACTTCAGCCAAGTCGCTTCCTGTCTTCTGACGACGTTCTCAATACTTCAACGTACTATAAGCTAGAGATTTCACGTGTGACAGCTTTGAATGAAAATCATGTCAATATTTTTGGTGTGCCAGGTGGGGGCCTACGAGCCAAAGGGGACGAGTCGAGGAGGGCGAGCCGGTCCAAGTCCCTGGAATTTAAGTCTCCAATGCATCGTCCAAGCGATTGTCGATCGTTGCCAAATTACACTCATTCATGGAAACAAGCGTATCTTCCAAACCGTAAATTCAGTTTACCCAAACGAAATCTCTACTTTAAGCTAATTCAGAGAGCTGCAGGAGTTATGGAGCAAAGCCCCATAATTGCTGTTTTTGGGCCCAAAAGTGTTCGTCTGATAGGAGTTTCGGGCCATTCTTTGTTTGTAATGCGACTTCAGCCAAGTCACTTCCTGTCTTCTGACCATGTTCTCAATACTAGAACGTATGTTAGCCAGGGATTTCACGTATGATGTCTTTGACTAAAAAGCATGTCAACATTTTTGGCATGCCAGGTAGGGGAGCCACGAGCCAAAAGGGAGAGCCGATGGGGGAGAGCCTGTCCAAGACCCTGGAATCCAAGTCTCCAATGCTTCATCCAAATGATTGTCGATCGATGCCAAATTACAATTGTTTACGGAAACGGGCGTAATTTCCGAACCGTAAGTCCATTTTATCCAAACGAAAGCTCTTCTTGATCTAGTTCAGAGAGCTACAAGAGTTACGAAGCTACGCTTCGTAGTTGCTATTTTAGGGCCCAAAAGAGGTCGTCTGATAGGAGTTTCGGGCTATTCTTTGTTTGAGATGTGACTTCAGCCAAGTCGCTTCCTGTCTTCTAACGATGTGCTCAATACTTGAACGTATAGTTAGCCGGAGATTTCACGTGTGACGACTTTGACTGAAAATCATGTCAACATTTTTGGGGTGCCAGGTAGGGTGCCTACGAGCCAAAGGGGGCGAGCCGAGGGGATGAGTAAAAGGGGCGAGTCGGTCACATCCATGGAATCCAAGTCTCCAATGCTTCATCCAAGTGATTGTCGATCAACGCCAAATTACAAAGGTTCACGGAAATGGGCGTAACTTCCAAACCGTAAGTTCGGTTTAGCCAAACGAAAGCTCTACTTGATCTAATTCAGAGAGTTAAAAAAGTTATGGAGCAAAGCTCTGTAATTTCTATTTTCGAGCCCAAAAGAGGTCGTTTGATAAGAGTTTCGAGCCATTCTTTGTTTGGGATGTGACTTCAGCCAAGTCGCTTCCTGTCTTCTGACGATGTTCTCAATTCTTAAACATATTGTTAGCCAGAGATTTCACGTGTGATGGCTTTGACTGAAAAGCATAGCAACATTTTTGGCGCGTCAGGTAGGGGGGCTATGAGCCAAAGTGGGCGAGCCGAGGGGGCGTGCCAAAAGGGGCGAGCCGGTCCAAGTCCCTGGAATCCAAGTCTCCAATGCTTCGTCCAAGCGATTGTCGATCGATGCCAAATTACACCCGTTAATGGAAATGGGCGTAACTTCCAAACCGTATTTTAGTTTTAGCCAAACGAAAGCTCTACTTTAAGCTAATTCAGATAGCAGCAGGAGTTATGGAGCAAAGATCCATAATTGCTGCTTTTGGGCCTAAAAGAGGTCGTCTGATAGGAGGTTCGGGCTATTCTTTGTTTGTAATGCGACTTCAGCCAAGTAGCTTCCTGTCTTCTGATGATGTTCTCAATACTTGAAAGTATTTCTAGCCAGAGATTTCACGTATGACGTCTATGACCAAAAAGCATGTCAACATTTTTGGCGCGCCAGGTAGGGGAGCCACGAGCCAAAGGGGAGAGCCGAGGGGGGCGAGCCTGTCCAAGTCCCTGGAATCCAAGTCTCCAATGCTTCGTCCAAGCAATTGTCGATCGACGCCAAATTACACTCGTTCATGAACACGGGGGTAACTTCCGAACCGTAAGTCCGTTATAGACAAAACAAAGCTCTACTTGAAGCTAATTCCGAAAGCTAGAAGGGTTACAAAGCAAAGCTCTGTAATTGCTATTTTAGGGCCCAAAAGAGGTCGTCTGATAGGAGTATCGGACCATTCTTTGTTTGTAATGCGACTTCAGCAAAGTCGCTTTCTGTATTCTGACGATGTTCTCAATACTTGAACGTATTGTTAGCCAGAGATTTCACGTGTGATGGCTTTGACTGAAAATCATGTCAACATTTCTGGCGCGCCAGGTAGGGGGCCTACAAGCAAAAGGGGGCGAGATGAGGGGGGCGAGCCTGTCCAAGTCTTTGGAATCCAAGTCTCCAATGCTTCGTCCAAGCGATTGTCGATCGATGACAAATTACACCCGTTCATGGAAACGGGCGTAACTTCCAAACCGTAAGTTCGGTTTATCCAAACGAAAGATCTAATTTAAGCTAATTCAGAGAGCAATAAGAGTTACGGAGAAAAGCTCCGTAATTGGTATTTTCGAGCCTAAAATAGGTCGTCTGATAGGAGTTTCGGGCCGTTCTTTGTTTGTGATGTGACTTCAGCCTAGTCGCTTCCTGTCTTCTGACGATGTTCTCAATACCTGAACTTATTGTTATCCAAAGATTTCACCTGTGACGGCTTTGACTGAAAAGCATATCAACATTTTTGCCGAGTCAGGTAGGGGGCCTATGAGCCAAAGGGGGCAAGCTGACGAGGGCGAGCTGAGGGAGGCGAGCCAAAGGGGCCGAGCCGGTCCTAGTCCCCGGAATCCAAGTCTCCAATGCTTCGTCCAACCGATTGCCAATCGACGCCAAATTACACTCATTCACGGAAACGAGCGTAATTTCCAAACCATAATTTTGTTGTAGCCAAACAAAAGCTCTACTTTAAGCTAATTCAGAGAGCTACAAGAGTTACGGAGCTGTGCTCCGTAAATGAGGTTTTCGGGCCCAATAGAGTTCATCTGATAGGTGTTTCGGGTCATTCTTTATTTGTGATGCGACTTCAATGAAGTCGCTTCATGTCTTCTGACGATGTTCTCAATACTAGAACGTATTGTTAGCCAGAGATTTCACGTATGACGTCTTTGACTAAAAAGCATGTCAACATTTTTGGCGTGCCAGGTAGGGGAGCCATGGGCCAAAGGGGAGAGCCAAGCAGGGAGAACCTGTCCAAGTCCCTGGAATCCAAGTCTCCAATGCTTCGTCGAAGCGGTTGTCGATCGACGCCAAATTACACTCGTTCACGGAAACGGGCTTAACTTCTGACCCATAAGTTCATTTTATCCAAAAGAAAGCTATACTTGAAGCTAATTCAGAGAGCTACAAGAGTTATGAAGCAAGGCTCCGTAGTTGCTATTTTCGGGCGCAAAAGAGGTCATCTGATAAGAATTTCGAGCCGTTCTTTGTTTGTGATGTGACTTCAGCCAAGTCGCTTCCTGTCTTCTGACGATGTTCTCAATACTCGAACGTGCTGTTAGCTAGAGATTTCACGTGTGACAGCTTTGAATGAAAATCATGTCAACATTTTTGGTGCGCCAGTTAGGGGGTCTACAAGCCAATGGGGGCGAGCTGAGGGGGGCGAGCCGATCCAAGTCCCTGGAATTCAAATCTCCAATGCTTCATACAAGCGATTGTCGATCGTTGCCAAATTACACCCGTTCATGAAAACAAGAGTATCTTCCAAACCGTAAGTTTAGTTTAGCCAAACGAAACCTCTACTTTAAGCTAATTCTTATAGCTACAAGGGTTATAGAGCAAAACTCCGTAATTGCAATTTTCAATACCAAAAGAGGTCATCTAATAGGAGTTTCGGGCCATTCTTTGTTTATGATGTGACTTCAGCCAAGTCGCTTCCTATCGTCTGACGATGTACTTAATACTTGAATGTATTGTTAGCCAGAGATTTCGCGTGTGACGGCTTTGACTGAAAAGCATGTCAATATTTTTGGCGCGTGAAGTAGGGGGGCTATGAGCCCAAGGGTGCGAGCCGAGGGGGGCGGGCAAATGGGGCCAGCCAGTCCAAGTTCCTGGAATCCAAGTCTCCAATGCTTCATCCAAGCGATAGCCGATGGAATTTAAATTACACCCATTCACGGAAACGGGCGTAAATTCTAAGCTGTAAGTTCGGTTTAGCCAAACGAAAGCTCTTCTTTAAGCTAATTCACAGAGCTACAAGAGTTACGGAGCAAAGCTCCGTAATTACTATTTTCGAGCCCAAAAGAGGTCGTTTGATAGGAGTTTCGGGCCATTCCTTGTTTGTGATGTGACTTCAGCCAAGTCGCTTCCTGTCTTCTGACGATGTTCTCAATACTTGAACATATTATTAGCCAGATATTTCACATGTGACGGCTTTGAATGAAAAGCATGCCAACATTTTTGGCGCGTCATGTAGGGGGCCTATGAGCCAAAGGGGGGAGCCGAGGGGGGCGGGCCAAACGGGGCGAGCCGATCCAAGTCCCTTGAATCCAAGTATCTAATGCTTCGTCCAAGCAATTGCCGATCGACGCCAAATTACACTGTTCACGGAAACGGGCGAAGCTTCCAAACAGTAAGTTCGGTTTAGCCAAACGAAAGCTCTACTTTAAGCTAATTCAGAGAGCTACAAGAGTTACGAAGCAAGGCTCCGTAATTGCTATTTTCGGGCCCAAAAGTGGTCATCTGATAGGAATTTAGGTCCATTCTTTGTTTGTGATGTGACTTCAGGCAAGTCGCTACCTGTCTTCTGACGATGTTCTCAATACTTGAACATATTGTTTGCTAGAGATTTTACGTGTGACGGCTTTGAATGAAAATCATATCAACATTTTTGGTGTGTCGGGTAGGGGGCCTACGAGCCAAAGGGGGCTAGCCGAGGGGGGGTGAGCTGGTCCAAGTCCCTAGAATCCAAGTCTCCAATGCTTCGTCCAATCGATTGTCGATCATTGCCAAATTACACCCTTTCACGTAAACGGGCGTATCTTCCAAACCGTAAGTTCAGTTTAGCCAAACGAAAGCTCTACTTTAAGCTAATTCAGAGAGTTACAAGAGTTAATGAGCAAAGCTCCGTAATTGCTATTTTCAAGCCCAAAAGAGGTCGTCTGATAGGAGTTTCGGGCCATTCCTTGTTTGTGATGTGACTACAGCCAAGTCGCTTCCTATCTTCTGATGATGTTCTCAATACTTGAACGTATTGTTAGCCCGAGATTTCACATGTGACGACTTTTGACTGAAAAGCATGTCAACATTTTTGGCACGTCAGGTGGGGGCCTATGAGCCCAGGGGGCGAGTCGAGGGGGGCGGGCCAAACGGGGCCAGCCTGCACAAGTCCCTGGAATCCAAGTCTCCAATGCTTCGTCCAAGCGTTAGCCGATCGAATTTAAATTACACATGTTTACGGAAACGGGCAAAACTTCGAAACCGTAAGTTCAGTTTAGCCAAACGAAAGCTCTTCTTTAAGCTAATTCAGAGAGTTACAAGAGTTACGGAGCAATGCTCCGTAATTGCTATTTTCGAGCCCAAAAGAGGTCGTCTGATAGGAGTTTCGGGCCATTCTTTGTTTGTGATGTGACTTCAGCCAAGTTGCTTCCTGTCTTATGGCGATGTTCTCAATACTTGAACGTATTTTTAGCCAGAGATTTCACATGTGACGGCTTTGACTGAAGAGCATGTTAACATTTTTGGCGCGTCATGTAGGCGGCCTATTAGCCAAAGGGGGCGAGCCGAGGGGGGCTGGCCAAACGGGGCGAGCCGGTCCAAGTCCCTGGAATCCAAGTCTCCAATGATTCGTCCAAGCAATTGCCGATCGACGTCAAATTATATCCGTTCACGGAAACAGGCGTAGCTTCCAAACCGTAAGTTCGGTTTAGCCAAACGAAAGCTCTACTTTAAGCTAATTCAGAGCGCTAAAAGAATTATAGAGCAAAGCTCCGTAATTATTATTTCCAAGCCCAAAAGAGGTCGTCTGATAGGAGTTTCGGGCCGTTCTTTGTTTGTGATGTGACTTCAGCCAAGTCGCTTCCGATCTTCTGACGATGTTCTCAGTACTTGAACGTATTGTTTGCTAGAGATTTCACGTGTGAAGGCTTTGATTGAAAAGCATGTCAACATTTTTGGTGCGTCAGGTAGGGGGCCTATGAGACCAAGGGGGCGAGCCGAGGGGGGCGGGCCAAACGGGGCCAACCTGTACAAGTCTCTGGAATCCAAGTCTCCAATGCTTCGTCCAAGCGATAGCCGATCGAATTTAAATTACACCCATTCACGGAAACGGGCGTAACTTCTGAAACGTATGTTCGGTTTAGCCAAAAGAAGGCTCTTCTTTAAGCTAATTCAGAGAGCTACAAGAGTTACGGAGAAAAGCTCCGTAATTGCTATTTTCGAGCCCAAAAGAGGTCGTCTGATAGGGGTTTCGGGCCATTCTTTGTTTGTGATGTGACTTTAGCCAAGTCGCTTCCTGTCTTCTGACGATGTTCTCAATACTTGAACATATTGTTTGCCAGAGGTTTCACGTGTTACGGCTTTGACTCAAAAGCATGTCAACATTATTGTAGTGTCATGTAGGCGGCCTATAAGCCAAAGGGGGTGAGCCGAGGGGGACGGGCGAAACAGGGCGAGCCGGTCCAAGTCCCTGGAATACAAGTCTCCAATGCTTCGTCCAAGCAACTGTCGATCGACGTCAAATTACACCCATTCAAGGAAACGGGCGTAGCTTCCAAACCATAAGTTCGGTATAGCAAAACGAAAGCTCTACTTTAAGCTAATTTAGAGAGCTACAAGAATTATAGAGCCATGCTCCGTAATTGTTGTTTTCAAGCCCAAAAGAGGTCGTCTGATAGGAGTTTCGGGTCATTCTTTATTTGTGATGTGACTTCAGCCAGGTCGCTTACTATCTTCTGACGATGTACTCAATACTTAAACGTATTGTTAGCCAGAGATTTCACGTGTGAAGGCTTTGACTGAAAAGCATGTCAACATTTTTGGCGCGTTAGGTAGGGGGCCTATGAGCCCAAGGGAGCGAGCCGAGGGGGGCGGGCCAAACGGGGCCAGCCTGTACAAGTCCCTGGAATCCAAGTCTCCAATGCTTCCTCCAAGCGATAGCCGATCGAATTTAAATTACACTCATTCACGGAAACGGGCGTAACTTCTAAATCGTAAGTTCGGTTTAGCCAAACGAAAGCTCTACTTTAAGCTAATTCAGAGAGCTTTAAGATTTACGGAGCTAAGCTCCGTACTTGCTATTTTCGAGCCCAAAAGAGGTCGTCTGATAGGAGTTTCGGGCCGTTCTTTGTTTGTGATGTGACTCCAGCCAAGTCGCTTCCTGTCTTCTGACGATGTTATCAACACTTGAACGTATTGTTTGCCAGAGATTTCATGTGTGACGGCTTTAACTAAAAAGCTTGTCAACATTTTTGGTGCGTCATATAGGCGGCCTACGAGCCAATGGGGGCGAGCCGAGGGGGCGGGCCAAACGGGGCGAGCCGGTCCAAGTCCCTGGAATCCAAGTCTCCAATGCTTCGTTCAAGCAATTGCCGATCGACGTCATATTACACCCATTCACTGAAAAGGGCATAGCTTCCAAACTGTAAGTTCGGTTTAGCCGAAAAAAAGCTCTGCTTTTAGCTAATTCAGAGAGCTATAAGAATTATAGAGCAAAGCTCCGTAATTGTTATTTTCAGGCCCAAAAGAGGTCGTCTGATAGGAGTTTCGTGCCATTCTTTGTTTGTGATGTGACTTCAGCCAAGTCGCTTCCTATCTTCTGACGATTTTCTCAATACTTGAACGTATTGTTAGCCATAGATTTCAAGTGTGATGGCTTTTACTGAAAAGCATGTCAATATTTTTGGCGCGTCAGGTAGGGGGCCAATGAGCCCAAGAGGGCGAGCCGAGGGGGACTGGCCAAACGGGGCCAGCCTGTACAAGTCCCTGAAATCCAAGTCTCTAATGCTTCGTCCAAGAGATCGCCGATCGAATTTAAATTACACCTGTTCACGGAAACAGGCGTAACTTCTAAACCGTAAGTTCGGTTTAGCCAAACGAAAGCTCTTCTTCAAGCTAATTCAGAGAGCTACAAGAGTTACAGAGCAAAGCTCCGTAATTGTAATTTTTGAGCCCAAAAGAGGTCGTCTGATAGGAGTTTCGGGTCATTCTTTGTTTGTGATGTGACTTTAGCCAAGTCGCTACCCGTCTTCTGATGATGTTCCCAATACTTGAAAGTATTGCTAGCCAGAGATTTCACGTGTGACGTATTTGACTGAAAAGCATGTCAACATTTTTGGTGTGCCAAGCAGGGGGCCCATGAGCCAAAGGGGGCAAGCCTCGGGGGCGAGGCAAAGGGGGCGAGCCTGTCCAAGTCCCTGGAATCCAAATCTCCAATGCTTCGTCCAACAGATTGCCGATCGACGTAAAATTACCCCCGTTCACGGAAACGGGCGCAACTTCCAAACCGTTAGTCCTTCTTAGCCAAACGAAAGCACGACTTGAAGCTAATTCAGAGATCTGCAAGAATTACGGAGGAAAGCTCCGTAATTGCTGTTTTCGGGCCCAAAAGAGGTCGTCTGGTAAGAGTTTCGGGCCAATCTTTTTTTGTGATGTGACTTCAGCCATTCCTATCTTTTGACGATGTTCTCAACACTTGAATGTATTGTTAGACAGAGATTTCACGTGTGACGGCTTTGACTGAAAAGCATGTCAACATTTTTGGCATGCCAGGTAGGGGGCCCACGAGCCAAAGGGGGCGAGCCAAGGGGGGCGAGCCAAAAGGGGCGAGCCGGTCCAAGTCCCTGGAATCCGAGTCTCCAAAGCTTCGTCCAATCGATTGTTAATCGACGTAAAAATACACCCGTTCACGGAAAAGGGCGTAACTTCCAAACCATAAGTCCGTTTTAGTCAAACGAAAGCACTACTTGAAGCTAATTCGGAGAGCTACAAGAATTAAGAAGAAAAGCTCCGTAATTGCTGTTTTCAGGTCCAAAAGAGGTCGTTTGATAGGAGTTTCGGGCCAATCTTTGTTTGTGATGTGACGTCCGCCAAGTTGCTTCCTGTCTTCTGACGATGTTTTCAATACTTAAATGTATTTTTTGACAGATATTTCACGTGTGACGGTTTTGACTAAAAAGCATGTCGGTATTTTTGGCGTGCCAGTTGGGGTTCAAAGAGCCAAAGGAAGCAAACCGAGGGGGGCGACCCGAGAGGGCGAGCCAAAGGGGGCGAGCCAGACCAAGTCCCTGGAATCCATGTCTCCAATGCTTTGTCCAAGTGATTACCGATCGACGCCAAATATTGCCCGTTCACGGAAACGGGCGTAACTTCCAAACCGTAAGACTGTTTTAGCCAAACAAAAGCTCTACTTGAAGCTAATTTAGAGAGTTACAACAGATACGGATTAGAGCTCTATAATTTCTCTTTTTGGGCCCAAAAGAGGTCGTTTGATAGAAGTTTCGGGCCATTCTTTGTTTGTGATGTGACTTCAGCCAAGTCGCTTCCTGTCTTCTAACGATGTTTTCAATACTTTAACGTATTGCTAGCCAGAGATTTCACATGCGACGGCTTTGACTGAAAAGCATGTGAACATTTTTGGCATGCCAAGTAGGGCGCCCATAGGCCAAAGGGGGCGAGCCGAGGGGGGTGAGCCAAAATGGGCGAGCCGGTCGAAGTCCCTGGAATCCAAGTCTCCAATGCTTCGTCCAAGCGATTGCCGATCGACGTCAAATTACACCCGTTCACAGAAACAGGCGTAACTTTCAAACCATAAGTCCATTTTAGCCAAACGAAAGCAACACTTGAAGCTAATTCTGAGAGCTACAAGAGCTAGGGAGAAAAGCTCCGTAATTGCTGTTTTCGGGCCCAAAATGGGTTGTTTGATAGGAGTTTCGGGCCATTCTTTGTTTGTGATGTGACTTTAGCCAAGTCGCTTCCTGTCTTCCGACAATGTTTTCAATAATTGAACGTATTGCTAGCCAGAGATTTCACATGTAACGGCTTTGAATGAAAAGCATGTCAACATTTTTGGCATGCTGGGTAGGGGGCCCACGAGCCAAAGGGGGCGAGCCGAGGGGGGTAAGCCAAATGGGGCGAGCCTGTCCAAGTCCTCGAATCCAAATCTCCAATGCTTCGTCAAAGTGGTTGCCGATCGATGCCAAATTACACCCATTCCCGGAAACGGGAGTAACTTCCGAAAAGTAAGTCCGTTTTAGCTAAATGAAAGCTATACTTGAAGCTAATTCAGAGAGCTACAAGAGTTACGATGCAAAGCTCCGTAATTGCTGTTTTCGGGCCCAAAAGAGGTCATCTGATAGGAGTTTCGGGCCGTTATTTTTTTGTGCTCTGACTTCAGCCAAGTCGCTTCCTATCTTATGACGATGTTCTCAATACATAAACGCATTGCCAGCCAGAGATTTCACGTGTGACAGCTTTGACTGAAAAGCATGTCAACATTTTTGGCATTCCAAGTGGGGGCCCACGAGCCAAAGGGGGCGAGCCGGGGGGGACGAGCCAATGGGGGTGGGCCGGTCCAAGTCCCTGGAATCCAAGTTTCAAATACTTCGTCCGAGCGATTGCCTATCGACGCCAAATTACACCCATTTCCGGAAATGGGAGTAACTTCCAAACCGTAAGTTCGTTTTAGCCAACCGAAAGCTTTACTTAAAGCTAATTCAGAGAGATACAAGTGTTACGGAGCAAAGCTCTGTAATTGCTGTTTTCGGGCCCAAAAGAGGTAGTCTGGTAGGAGTTTCGGGTCATTCTTTGTTTATGATGCGACATCAGCCAAGTCGCTTCCTGTCTTCTGACGATGTTCTCACTACTTAAACGTATTGTTAGCCAGATATTTCACGTGTGACGGCTTTGACTGAAAAGCATGTCAACATTTTTAGCGCGCCGGGTAGGGGGCCAACGAGCCAAAGGGGGCGACCCGAGGGGGGCGAGCCAAAGGGTGCAAGCTATTCCAAGTCCCTGGAATCCAAATCTCCAATGATTCGTTCGAGCGATTACTGATCGACGCCAAATTACACTCGTTCATGAAAACGGGTGTTACTTCCAAACCATAAGTCCGTTTTAGCCAAACGAAAGCTCTAGTTGAAGCTAATTTAGAGAGCTACAAGTGATATAGAGAAAAGCTCCATAATTGTTCTTTTCGGGCCCAAAAGAGGTCATCTAATAGGAGTTTCGGGCCATTCTTTGTTTTTGCTATGACTTCAGCCAAGTCGGTTCCTGTCTTCTGACGATGTTCTCAATACATGAACGCATTGCCAACCCGAGATTTCACATGTGACAGTTTTGACTGAAAAGCATGTTAACGTTTTTGGCATGCCAGGTAGGGGGCCCACGAGCCAAAGGGGGCTAGCTGGGGGGTACGAGCCAAAGGGGGCGAGCCGGTCCAAGTCCATGGAATCCAAGTTTACAATGCTTCGTTCGAGCGATTGCCGATCGACGCCAAATTACACCCATTCCTGGAAACGAGAGTAACTTCCAAACCGTAAGTCCATTTAGCCAAACGAAAGCTCTACTTGAAGCTAATTCAGAGAGCTACAAGAGTTACGGAGAAAAGCTCCGTAATTGCTGTTTTCGGGCCTGAAAGAGGTAGTCTGATAGGAGTTTCGGGTCATTCTTTGTTTGTGATGCGACATCAGCCAAGTCGCTTCTTGTCTTCTGACAATTTTCTCACTACTTTAACGTATTGTTAGCCAGAGATTTCACGTGTGAGGGCTTTGACTGAAAAGCATGTCAACATTTTTTGTGCGCCAGGTAGGGGGCCAACGAGCCAAAGGGGCGACTCGAGGAGGGCGAGCTAAAGGGGGCAAGCCAGTCCAAGTCCCTAGAATCCAAGTCTCCAATGATTCGTCCAAGCGATTGCTGATCGACGCAAGATTACACCCGTTCATGGAAACAGGGGTTACTTCCAAACCGTAAGTCTGTTTTAGCCAAACGAAAGCTCTACTTGAAGCTAATTCAGAGAGCTACAAGTGATATGAAGGAAAGCTAGGTAATTGCTGTTTTCGGGCCCAAAAGAGGTCATCTGATAGGAGTTTCGGGTCATTCTTTGTTTGTGCTGTGACTTCAGCTAAGTCGCTTCCTGTCTTCTGACGATGTTCTCAATACATGAATGCATTGCCAGCCAGAGATTTCACGTGTGACAGCTTTGACTGAAAAGCATGTCAATATTTCTGGCGTGCCAGGTATGGGGCCGACGAGCCAAAAGGGGCGAGTTAGGGGTGACAAGCCAAAGGGGGCGAGCCGGTCCAAGTCCCTGGAATCCAAGTTTCCAATGCTTCGTCTGTGCGATTGTCGATCGACGCCAAATTACACCGATTCCCGGAAACGGGAGTAACTTCCAAACCATAAGTCTGTTTTAGCCAAACGAAAGCTCTAGTTGAAGCTAATTCAGAGAGCTACAAGAGTTATGGAGAAAAGCTCCGTAATTGCTATTTTCAGGCCCAAAAAACGTAGTCTGATAGGAGTTTCAGGTCATTCTTTGTTTGTGATGCGACATCAGCCAAGTCGCTTCCTATATTCTGACGATGTTCTCACTACTTGAACGTATTGTTTGCCATATATTTCACGTGTGACAGCTTTGACTGAAGAGCATGTCAACATTTTTGGTGCGCCAGGAGGGGGCCAACGAGCCAAAGGGGGCGACCCGAGGGGGGCGAGCCAGTCCAAGCCCCTGGAATCTAAGTCTCCAATGATTCGTCCAAGCGATTGCTTATCGACGCCAAATTACACCCGTTCATGGAAACGGGGGTTACTTCCAAACCGTAAGTCGTTTTAGCCAAACGAAGGCTCTACTTGAAGCTAATTCAGAGAGCTACAAGTGATATGGAGCAAAGCTCCATAATTGCTGTTTTCAGGCCCAAAATAGGTCGTTTGGTAGGAGTTTCAGGCCATTCTTTGTTTGTGATGTGACTTCAGCCAAGTCGCTTCCTGTCTTCTGATGATGTTCTGGATACTTCAACGTATTGTTAGCCTGAGATTTCATGTGTGATGGATTTGACTGAAAAGCATATCAACATTTTTGGCGCGCCAGGTGGGGTCCAATGAGCCAAAGGGGGTGACCCAAGGGGGGCGAGCCAAAGGGGGCGAGCCAGTCCAAGTCCCTGGAATCCATGTCTCCAATGCTCGTCCAAGCGATTGTCGATTGACGACAAATTTCGCCCGTTCACGGAAACGGGCGTAACTTCAAAACCGTAAGTCCGTTTTAGCCAAATGAAAACTCTACTTGAAGCTAATTTAGAGAGCTACAACAGTTACAGATTAAATCTCCATAATTGCTATTTTCGGGCCCAAAAGAGGTCGTTTGATAGGAGTTTCGTGTCATTCTTTGTTTGTGATGTGACTTCAGACAAGTCGCTTCCTGTCTTCTGACGATGTTCTCAACACGTGAACGTATTGTTAGCCAGAGATTTCACGTGTGACGGCTTTGACTGAAAAGCATGTAAACATTTTTAGCGCGCCAGGTATCGGGCCCACGAGCCAAAAGGGGAGAGCCAAGGGGGGCGAGCCGGTCCAAGTCCCCAGAATCCAAGTCTCCAATACTTCGTCCATGCGATTGCCGATCAACGCCAAATTACACCCGTTCACAGAAACAGGGGTAACATCCAAACGGTAAGTCCGTTTTAGCCAAACGAATGCATTACTTGAAGCTAATTCGGAGAGCTGCAAGTCTTACGGAAGAAATCTCCATTGTTGCCGTTTTCGGGCCCAAAAGAGGTCGTTTGATAGGAGTTTCAGGTCATTCTTTGTTTGTGATGTGACTTCAGCCAAGTCGCTTCCTGTCTTTTGACGATGTTCTTAATACTTGAACGTATTGTTAGCTAGAGATTTCACTGTGACGGCTTTGACTAAAAAGCATGTCAACATTTTTGGCGTGCTAGGTAGGTGGCCCACGAGTCAAAGGGGGCGAGCCGAGGGGGGCGAGCCAAAGGGGGGAAGCCGGTCCAAGTCCCTGGAATCCAAGTCTCCAATGCTTCGTCCAAGCGATTGTCGATCGACGCCAAATTACACTCGTTCACGAAAACGGGTGTAACTTCCAACCGTAAGTCCGTTTTAGCCAAACTAAGGCTCTACTTGAAGCTAATTCAGAGAGGTTGTAACACCCTAGATTTTTGAATAATCGAATTAACTAAATTAAAGAATAAATGTTTAGCATTGTTCTAAGGTTTGTAAGCAAAAGTCTTAGTAGCTCATTTGGTTGGAACATGTGACTTGCATACAAGAGGTACAGACTTCGATCCCCGCCAATGCCATATTTTTGTTTTAGGGGAATGACTAAAAAGCGGCTTAATGTGAACGCGGTTCAAAAAAAAGTTAAGTGTGAAAATGGTTAATTAGGAAGATAGAAATATATATATATACACATAAAATAAAATTCAACCTAAAATTTAAGAAAAAAAATTAAAACAGCGGAAGGGGGAAAGCAAAACACAAAACCGACCTATTTTATGGGTTGACCCGAGTCCCGCTGGGTCGACCCTAGGGTCGACTCAGGAGGTTTGGAATTGGTCCCGTCGGCCCTAAATGGTCTATGACGAAATTTTATGTTTTAGGGCTTAGGTGGCGATTTCTGTTTGGCCTGTTGACATCATTTCTTGGTTTCTAAGGCCTAGATGGATCCTAGAGTGATCCGACGGCTTAAATTAATTCAAAGCTCTATAAAAAGACCCATAGACTCAAACCCTAAATCAGAATTAAAACTAAAACTATAGCCGTCATGCTGTCGTCTTGAACCCTAGAGTAGCCGCCACCAATTAGAGAGGAAGAACAACAAATCAAATCAGTTCTATTCAACCCTAACAACGAATATTCTTCAAAGGAAAGCTAATTCAACTTCAGAAATCAGAATTTAGAACTCAAGACCGCCTTTGAGTTGTGAGTTCGATAGTTTTAATAAAATAATTTGTAATTTAATTTGATTAAGTTATGATGCGGATTGTATGGATGTGATGTGAATTATTGGTCACATGTTGTAATTATGTTGTAGAATTATGTTGAAATCTCTATGACGTTATGTTGTGATGCTATCATTTATGATGTAAAGTTATGTTGCTATCTTCTATGTTGTAATTTTATATATAACCAAATCATCATGTTTCATATGCTAGCTTTGTGATGTTGGTTCATATGATAAATCATACGTATGTAAACTTAGATTTTTATTTAAACATGAATCATATACAAGTTGGTTAAAATTATATGTGACCTTACATGGTTATGGCATCTAGTTTATGTGAAAATTTGATTAAAAGTTAGGCTATGACATGGGTGAGTTATATGCTAAATTCTACATGATATTTTACATGTTAGATGCAAGTTTACACCATTGTTATGATGCATAAATCACATATGCAAGTTTCTATAAATATATGAGTTTGGTGTATGAATCGTGTTATGCAAGTTTAGGGTTATTTCCTATGCAAGTTTACACCTTTAGATGTAGATCTATGACATACATGATTTATGAAAGTTCACACCTTTAGATTTGGATCCATGACATATGTTGTTTATGCAAGTTGTAACTTTGGCCTATGCAAGTTTTAGATGTAGAACATCATTCACGTATGCAAGTTCATCCCTATGTTTAGATCTATGTTTTCATTACGTGTACATTGTGTTGTTTTCTCTTTATTCCACGAGTTAGACTATTCGAGTCTAACGTATATTTTACGTTAAATGAACAAACGTACAACGTGGGGTAAAGGGGATAATATTAAAAAGATTTAATTGCCATAAATGCCTTAAAAGGCATAAAATATAATTGTGGTGAAAATTGGTATGATTTTGCATACCATAAATGGATGGACATATTTGAGTCAATTATGGACATCATTAAATTTGGAATTGATTGATAATTTGAATAGGGAAAGTAATTCAAATTTGGGGAATGATTAATTAGGAGAAATTAATCGTCTAAGACATGAGGTTAGGTTCTTTTGTGGTGTAAGACTGCCCGGACCCGCCCGACAAATCCAGCTGCCACAAATGACAGTCTAATGTGAGAGGTCTTAGGCATAAATTAAATACGTAATAATTGTAAAGACACGAGGTTAGGCTCTTTTGCGGTGTAAGACTGCCCGGACCCGCCCGGCAAATCCAGCTGCCACAAATGCCAGTCTAATGTGAGAGGTCTTTATGAGGTTACAGTTTTAATGAATTAAGAAACACTTAACCAGATAAACATGTAGTGGACATGAGGGTGTTAAGTGGGTGCCTTGGGTGGCACGTGGAATCTAGTGGGTGCCTTGGGTGGGAATTGGAAATACGACTAGAAACACTTAACCAAAATTGAAACATGTATAAGAAGTGGTTAAGTGGGATGTACTAGAGGGGAGCAAGCTTAGGTGGATAGCTTGTGTCAAGTGATGGGGGCCCATTTCAACTAGTAACCCATACGTATCTTTGTGGGCTCGACTCAAGTCGAGGACGAGACACGCATACTGGGCTTGACTGTAAGAGGCCAAAACGGGTTAGCTGTGGCAACGCAAGTCCAACGGATTCATAAGCGTGTGTGGACCCGGGCTAGTAGGTAAGACGTTGTTGCATCATGTAGGTATAAGCCGTGCATTGTTGGTTGTATCGGGTTGCCACTTTGGGGAGTGATACACTCTACTGTGGGGCCAGCACGGTAATCTACAAGTTAGGGAGCTGATCGCTTGGGGGTAGTGGGTACACCTAGTGGAGATAGGGGCAGGTGACACCTATGAAGGCAGCTAGGGGTGCACGAAACTACCAATATCATTATTAAGTTCTGTAGGCGGGATCAACCTATGGGTGGCTAGTGGTAGTGTAGTATACTAGTGGTGGTGCAGTATAGCAATTATCCTATAGTGTTGGTGTAGTTAAGTAATTATCTCACAGTGGGTTAGGTTCGCTTTAACGATATCGCTGTTCATCTTGTTTCCTTATTTACTCTGCCATATTCAATGGTTCATGGCATTTCCTTATTTTCCAACTTATGCCTTAGCCTAGTTCCTTCGTTAATTATATTGTTAAAATTATCGCACTCGCTATACTTTATGTCTAACCCCCTTTGTTTCCTCCTCTTTCCTTCCTTCCCCCCCTCCCCCACCTAGGTGCTCAGGTTGGAACTAGCAACAGTGGAGCTTGATCTTGGACTGCTTTTAGAAGATTGGTCGGATCGCCGGAGTAAAGTTCAGCTTCTCTTTTATTTATGGCTATTTTGATGTTGGGGATTATGTCTTTCAGTTTATGTACTTTTGATAGTCAAGATGGATACAATGCACTTTGACTCTGGTTTTTGATGATGTAAGCAAACATATGTGTTTTCTGCTGCAATGAAATAAAGTTTTAAATCTTTGAGTACTATTTATATCTGTCTTGTTGTTAAGTTTCTACTCTATACTTACTTAAAAAGCTCCATAGAAGTTAATGCATTCCCTTTGTGAGTGACATTAATGGACTTGGGGTATTACACGTGGTATCGGAGCTGAAGGTTACCAGAACAGATATGAATTTTGAAAAAAAAATGTTTTTCAAAAGCATTTTTATTAAGAAGTACCTTCAAAAGTATGTTTTAAGGAAAGTATTTTCAATTGAAAAGTATATTTTAGAAAGCATAACCCCATGAGCCATATATCTTTCCCTCGGTTCTTTTATATTGAATCTTTCCTTTTTTGTTTCAGCATGTTTGAAGCATCTGAGATACCGGAGGGTGTTCATGTACTCGGTTGGTTTCGTAAATATCTCGAGGCTAGGGCCACCACCGCAGGTCCAGCAAATGCTCCTCCTCCTCCTCCCCCCCTCCTCCTCGCGTCGATACTTTTGCTAAGATATGTAAGGACTTTAGAGCAATGGGTGGAAAACCTTTTCACGGGACGGAGACATTTGTTGAAGCTCGTAACTGGCTAAAGGAGGTGGAAGAATTTTTTAAAATATTTGAAGTGGATGATGAAAGAAAAGTCCAGCTAGCTGCTGGCTAATGAAGGATAAGGCCTCGTTTTGGTGGGAGGTCACTAATGGGGGACGTCCAGTCGATACATGGCTAGATTTTAGGCAGAGGTTTGAGGTGAAGTTTCTCTCGTGGGCTGAAGAGAAACTATACATGGGAAGGTTTTTGGCACTGAAGTAAGGGAATTTATCGGTGAAAGAGTACGTCAATAAATTCAACCAATTGGCAAGATTTGGCTTGGACTTGGTGAATACTCTAGAAAAGAAGGCTCTAAGATTTGTTAAGGGTTTAAACGAGCCGCTTCATGGGTTAGCTATGACCCACATTCCCATGGGGGCTACCTTCGAGAGACTAGTTGACTTGGCACTCATGCATGAAGAGGAGAAGGGCGCCAATGCTAATAAGGCACCCGAGAAGAAAGGGGATCAGAAGAAGCCGCAACAGCAACAACAGAACAAGAAACCTGGCAAAGGCAACAATGCTAAGGGAAAGAAAAAATGCTTTAACTGTGGGACACCCGGCCATCTAAGCAAAGATTGTAGGAAGAAAAAGAAGACTGGTTGTTTCCACTGTGGCGAGGCACGACATCTTATTAAGGTCTGCCCAAAGAAAGGGTAGAGGGCAGGGTCTACCTTGGGAGGACAGGTGCAAGCTCTTATCGCACCAGGGCAGGCAAAGGGACAAGTTCAGGCTCTCGTGGTCCCACCGCTGCAAGAACGAGGTAGAGCAATTTCCGTTGAAAGTCCGGTTTTTCTGTTTGATCATCCTGTCCGTACTTTATTCGATTCTGGCGCATCACATTCGTTTATTTCTACATCATTAGTTGAAACACTGCACCTTGATACTAGTCAATGTAACACCCCTTATTTTCTGAGAATATTAAAATAACAAATTAAAGAATAATTAATTTGAAAAAAAGGAATGAGAAAAGAATAATGTTTATCATTGTTCTAAGGTTTGTAAGCAAAAGACTTAGTAGCTCATTTGGTTAGAACTTGTGACTTGCATACAAGAGGTAAAGAGTTCGATCCCCGCCAGCGCCATATTTTTGTTTTAGGGGAATGGCTAAAAAGTGGCTTAGTGTGAACGCATTTCAAAAATGTGGTTTAGTGTGAAAATGGTTAATTATGAAGAAGTTACGAAGCCTTGAAGTTTGTATGCATATGAGAGAAATATATATATATATATATATATAAACCAAATAAATAAATATGCAAAAAAGTTCAAA
Source organism: Allium sativum (assembly GCA_030737875.1). Classification (NCBI taxonomy): domain Eukaryota; kingdom Viridiplantae; phylum Streptophyta; class Magnoliopsida; order Asparagales; family Amaryllidaceae; genus Allium; species Allium sativum. The sequence continues at coordinate 192,992,506 of CM060920.1, forward strand.
ACAGCGAATTGGGAGGTGCGGTGTTACACTTAGTGTTTGGCTGTAGCTCATTTGGTTAGAACATGTGACTTGCATATAAGAGGTAAAGAGTTCGATCCCCGCCAGCGCCATATTTTTGTTTTAGGGGAATGGCTAAAAAGTGGCTTAGTGTGAACGCAGTTAAAAAAAGTGGTTTAGTGTGAAAATGGTTAATTATGAAGAAGTTATTAAGCCTTGAAGTTTGTATGCATATGAGAGAAATATATATATAGATATATATATAAATAAAATAAATAAATATGAAAAAAAGTTCAAAACAGCGAATTGGGAGGGGGAATAACCGAACCGGCCCATTTTTGAGGTCGACCCGAGCTCTGCTTGGTCGACTAGGGGTTAATCCAGGGTGTTTGGCTGTCAACCCGTGGGTCGATTCGCTCAAATGCAGATTTTGCATCTGATTGGTTCTCATTGTTTAGGGTTAATCTAATGGTCCTAAATAACTTCCTACACCTATATATACATCCCTAACCTAAACCTAAATCTCTTACACAATTCTCTAGCATCCATTGCTCTCTTCTTCTCTAAAAAATAAATCAATGGCGTCTCTACTCTACTGAAACCTAAGCTAGGACTTGTGCTTCTTCTTCCTCCAATTCTGATTAGGATTAAAAGAGAACAACTACAACACCATTTGCTTTTAGAATCCAACAAAGGCAAGTACAGTTATTTTCCGATATGAAATTTAATTATGATCCTAGCATGATAATGAATCTGAATCTGAGGTTATGTCTTTTTCTGTTTAGCAGATATGTTCTTCTGCTTTATCGTTATTATTCTGTTTGTTATGTATTTCTTCCTTCTTTCTTTCTTTCTTTTTGTTGGATATCCAGGCTACCACGAGCCTGAGCCAAATCTCATAAGAGATGAACGTATAAACGTAAAATTTTGGTAAGAATATTGAATGAGGCATATTTGGGCATAATTGATTTGTAACTAATTTGAGGACACAACGCATGTTGTAATTCTAGACATAAATTTGAGGCATATTGCATAAGATGACCTATGACTTGGAAAAAGAGGATTATTATGACTTAAAACATAAAATAGGTTGCAACTTAGAAACATAAATCTGAGGCATATAATTGAACATAGTTATGAGGTATAAAGAATATTGGACATATGACATGGGATTTGGGGAGTAAAATTTAACTGTCAACATGTAACAGATTTGGATGCATAGTACAAGTTGTAATTCAAGATCTGGATCTGGACATACTATACATATTATAGTCTGTAATTTGGAAAAAATAGAGAATTAATTTGCATATGACTTAGGTGTAAAAATCTATATTAAGATTTGATAACTATTAAGTGTGAATACACCTAAATGGGGATTTTTGGATATGTGGCTTGCATTGTAATTAATGGTTATATTTGGCATAATTTGTGTGTGAATCATGATTGGGATTTTTGAGCATATTCTGTACTATGCAAATTTAACTAAAATTAGGGTATATGTCATATTATGAATCATGGCCATGATTCAGGCATGTGAATTTAGGCCTAATTTATAATTAGGCAAGAATTGTCAATGAAACCTTAAGGAATGTTTTAGATCTGCTAAATCTATTATCTGTTTAATCTGTTGAATTGCCTAAACTGCTAAATATGTTGAAATGCCAAATCTGCTAATTATGTTAAACTGCCTAATCTGTTAAATCTGTTGTGTCGCCTAATCTGTTAAATCTATTGAAAAGTTGAATAATTGTAATTTGTAGGCAACCTAAGATTGAGTAAAACATGTTAATTTGATTAATCTACTGCGACATGAGAAGAAGTTAAATTTGTTAAATGAACATAATTAGTCTGATATTTTCTATAAGGGAATAAAGTGGCTATGACACGAGGTTAGACTCCGTTTGCGGTGGAAGCCTGCCCGGAACCAACCAGCTTAACCAGCAACCGCAAACTGTCAGTCTAATGTGAGAGGTCATAGGCATAACTAAAATATGCTTAGACATGAGGTTAGGTCTGGCTTGTGGCAGAAGTCTGCCCGGAACCGCCCGACACTTCCAGCGGCCACAAGCTAGCAACCTAATGTGAGAGGTCTGCGCATTAATAATTAATTAATGCAAATCTAAGATAAATATGATGTCTAAAACGTGTTGGGTAGATAGAGTTAAACCAACTGGACTAATGAATTTAACAAACCCGTTTCGTGCATCGGTAGGCCCAATACAAAGTTAGACAAATCTGTAAATCTGTTAAATCCGTATATCTGATATGTTAGTCTGAAAACTTGTTAACTTAGTTGTCTGATCTTTGAGCTAGTTGATCTGAACTTTGTATGTCTGAACTTGTAAACAAGTTAACCTGAAATCTGTTAGTCTGGGGACACAAGGTTAGGGGGAAATTACTTGTGTCATCTGTTGTTTGGGACCCATATTAGTCAGTAACCCTTTCTGGTATAAAAAACTATGACCCAACAGTAGGAAGTGTCCTGGCACGCTTACTGAACTAATTATAAGCGGTTCATTCTGATAATGGCGAGGGGTGTTGATGGTGCGTTCCAACCGGGTCATGTGCATGCATGGATCCCGGTCTACCTCTGAGGATGTAAGACATCGTGACATCTGTAAATAGGTCCGTGTCATTCAAAGAATGCCAATTTAGGGGGTGATACACCCTTCTGTGGGGCTAGCACAGGGTATTTATGTATTAGGGAGCCGATCGCAGGGGATAGGACTTAGGGTACACTTAGCTCTAGCGGTTTCTGTGGGGTACCGTCTGTTTTCTGTTGGGTGGTAACACTTGTCTATTTCTGCGTGGTACCATCTGTTGGGGTGGTAAAGGCCCATTTACTAGTGTACACATAATTCTACATTCTATTTCCGTAGGGTTTAATCTGTTTCTGTTTCTGTACCTTATGTTCGGGTGGTAAAGGCCCATTATTAGCATTCTGTTTTTGTGTTTTCTGTTGGGGTGGTAAAGGCCCATTACTAGCATTCTCTTCTGTGGAAAATATTCTGTTCCCGTTTCTGTTTCAGTTTAGACATTGGGGTGACACTTAATCCTGTTACACTAGTATTAGTGTAGTGAAGTGAAAAGTAATAGCTTATATCATCTTGTTTCTTCTGTTTAGTTTAAGTATATCTGTTACTCTTGTTGCTGTCATCTCTTATCCAGCTTTATTTTCATGTTATGATTATTATTATCTGTTCACATGCTGAAAGTCACTAGACATGCCAGATTTTTATGTCTGACCCTTGTTGTTTCGCCTCTTTTCTTCCGTTCCCTCCCCCCCCCCCCCCCCCAAGGTTTCCAAGGAGGGAATACTCTAGCTTGATCCGGATTCCTTCTGCTTGAAGTGCTTAAAGTATGGCTTGGCTCTTTATAGCTTCTGTTCTATGGGGATTATGATTTTAAAGTTTTGAAATCTGATGGTTTTGAACAAGGCTGATATATATATGTACTTGAGTTTTTGGTAAAGTTGTAACCAAACTGATTTCTGTTTTTTTCCATTGCAATAAAGTTATAAAGTTTTTCAAGTACTATTTTATATCTGTCTTGTAACATTTTTTTCTGTCTACTAAAATGCTCCATCAAAGTTAAGGCATTCCCTTTGTTAGTGACCTTAACGGAGGTGGGGTGTTACACTTGGTATCAGAGCTGAAGGTTACCAGATTTGATAAAAAGTTTTGAAAACTAATTTCAAAAAGGTTTTAAAAAGGAAGTATTTTCAAAAGTAAAGCTTATTTTGGAAAAACATGATCCCCAAAAGCCATATATCTATCTTTTGATCCACTGTTTGAATCTTTGTTTCCTTCTTTCTCCGGGGCTCCAGGCTTTCTGGGAGGTAACCTCATCGCGGCATGGTTCTGTAGGCTTGATAAGACTACGACACCGGTCAAAGGGAAAATAAGCGCCCGACTTCCATCTGTAGCCGCGTAGTCTCACCTACGGCTAATTTTCTTTCGAGCTTTGTAGGATTTTCCATGCGATGGAGGCCGCTTTCGAGGGACTTGTCAACGTGTTACACACGGATAGTAAAGATGAGAATGAGGGAGTTTGGCTAAGGAGCACAACCCAAGGATGAGAAACTCATGGACATGGACTTGGTTCACAAAGGAGGTAAAAAGGAAACACAAAATAAGGAAGAAAAGTCTGAAGATAAAGGAGGTTAAAAGTGCTTTACTTATGGAAGCATGACTTATCTGAACAAGGATTGCCGAAAGAGGAAGGACACTCACTTCAACTGTGGTGAGATGGGACACTTCACTAGGGACTGCCCAAAGAAACGGGGGCAAGGACAGAGGACATGACCTACTTTGGGAAGGCAGGCGAATGCTCTCATAGTTGGTGGATAGGATAGAAGTAGGAAAATTTCCGTAGAGAGTTTAGTTTCCTTATTTGATTATTGAGTTAGAACTCTTTCCGATTATGGCATTCTGATTCCGTAGTCAAGTCTCTACACTTTAATACTAGTCTTGTTTCTGATCTGGTTATAGTCTCAAACCCCATAGGGGTTACGACTCATCTGTTGGTGATAGGTTGGGGTTTGGGGCTATCTATGTTAGGCGTCAAGTCGATTGTAATGCATACATTCTGGGTTTTTGAGGGATATCGTGGGATTTTCCCATGCTTAGTTTTCTAAGAATCATTCAATAATCTAATCTGTACTAGTAGTTTGTAAGCATCTGGATATGTAACACCCCACCTCCGCCAGTGCCACTCTTGCAAGGACACTGACTTTGGAGGGGAGTTTAGATAAGGTAAACATGCATGCAGATATCACAAGACAGAACATATAAGTAAAAACAGAGTAAATATAGCAGCGGATAAAAACTAGCATATCAAAACCATAAGTTAAGTTACAACATAGTACTTGATCATTATTTTCCATAAACAAAGTCTAGAAACATAAAACTGGAAACTGGAAAGGAAAACATAAAGTAGCTATCCCCAAGGTAGAAAACCATAGCGAGCTCAAGTCCAAAGCATACATGAGCTATCCAAGAAAAGCAGCTAAGATCCAAGCTAAGTACTGGTATTCCCGCCCTGTAAACCTGGAGGGGGGGAAACGAAAGAAAAGAGGCGAAAGAAAATGGGTCAGTCAAAAGACTGGTAAGTCCTACCTACTATTGTACAACAACTAATAAGGTTAACTGTATAGGTAAACAAGGATGAGTCATAGGATGATAACTGGCATGGTAAAAAGTCAACAAGATAGATCAAGTGTGGCACCGCATATACAAGGTTGAGGTTTGCACCAAGTGTACTAGTATCACAAGTCATGTCAATTGTAAACGAGAAGTGATCCCCAGGCCCAAGTTTGGCCCAACATCATGAATGACCTAAATCAAGGTCCAACTAGCACGGTCTAGTCGATCGGCTCCCTAAAGCCTAACTCGTCAAGTGTCGGTGTCTTACGGCCCAACTACGAAGTGTAGCTAAATTGTGCTAGGTCCACCCTAGGGTGTATCAAGTCCTAGGGTGTCAACCACTGACACAAACCAAGCACGCACAGTTTAAACCTACTGGTGCCCGTGCCTGCTTTTTCAACTCCGGACCATGTGCACGACCATGGCCCGCCTGAACCTACACCGGCGCACCTACACAGCCGTCGTTTTGGTCGCTTACATGTCATCCCAGTAATCGTGCCCCACCCTAGCCTAGTCCCTAGGGTATCATGATACAACCAAGAGGGTTACTGGTGCAAAGGACCACGTAACTAGGGTTTCCTTAATGGGTTAAACGTGGTTAACCCAACTCATCCAAGTACCAAGTTGGTTAAGTGTACCCAAGGTTCATGACTTAACCCTACCAACCCATCGTGTTTAATTGGTTAAGTATTCAAGCGGTCCATGACTTAACCCTACCATGTGGCATTAATTAATTTAATGCACCCAACCTCTCACATTAGACCTTGTTGTGGTTACTAGTTAGGTCGGGCGGGTCCGGGTAGGTTTACACCACAACTTAGTCTAACCTCGGGTTTCACGTGCAACATGACCAACTACTCACATTGGGTCCTATTGCTTGTAGCCACTAGTTAAGCCGGTCGGTTCCGGGTAGGTTTATGCTACAAGCTCAACCCAACCTCGAGTTGGCCATCCTCATGTTTTCTAAGTGTCATGTCCATCATGTTTTCAAAACACATTACAAATTTTCAAGCAATTGGGTAGACCTAACTTAATAGGTAAATTCCCAATGGGTAGACCTAACTTAATAGGTAAATTCCCAAGCTTATGTTTTTATGTCTTTTAAGTTTACCCATCCCCAAACGCAATCCCCTCGCTTTACATATCGCAATAGCGCATAAAGGATAGAAAGAGGGAACTTGGCAAAATCATGACATAAAGGTGTTGGAGCCACAAGTTAAACATGGTGGCATATGAGACAAAGATGTGATCATAAACTTGCATATCATGTTATCAACTTGCAAGATATTCATAAGCATGCATAACATCATTTTAACTTGCATAGTGTTCATATGCATGCCTAACATGGTTTCAACTTGCATAAGGTTCATATGCATGCATAACATCAAACTTGGCAAATAGGCGGAACATGGCCGTAGATAGCATGAGATAAGGGCTAGTAACATGCATATAACATTATATGCATGTTAACACAAGGGTTATGAGAGTTTCAAAGTTGCATTATGCAACATTTCCAACCAAAGATCATATCTTTCTATGCATAAAGCCAAGGTAATGACTTTACTAACATGCATAGAGTAAGCTTATGCATAAAATCATAAGATCAAGGCACATATCATAATTAACCCCAAACTCAACTTGAAACATAACATATTAACTTCATAGTTAAAATACAAGAGTAGAAATAGGCTTACAATGCTATGACGACTCAAATGAGTATAGCAAATGTAAGAAACCCCTTATGCAACTAATTAAACCCCAAAAATGCAAGAAAACTTGATCAAGACTCCTCCTTTATGATGCCAATAGAGAAACAAGACTTTTATGCAAGCTAAAGAGGATCATACAAGCCCAAATACACTTGTATGCATGGAAATCTCTTAGAAAATTGTTTAGGAATTTGATGAAGAGAGTGGAGGCAATGAGAGGATTGATTTTGCCATAGTTTAGTTGTAGGATAGATTAATGATGATTTAGGGTAGGTTAGGGTCTTATTTATAGATTAGGCTAGTGATTTAGACCATAGGATTAAACCCTAGTTCTCATCTCAACCCTCCAAATCGAATCTGGCCCCCCAAGCTCAACACAAACCCAAAGTGGTGCACCAGGCAGAACTGGGCGTCTGAACCAAGTCGACAGCCAAGTCGACAGGGCTGTCGACCTGGTCGGACCCAGTCGACTCCCAAGTCGACAGGGCTGTCGACTTGGGTACTGTGGCGGGAATTTTCCCGCCTTGGCCCAACTGGCCCAATTTCTAAGCTTAGATTTGAATTTGAAAATCTGTTTTTATTTAGAAATTTTCTGAAAACTTTGTTGGGCCTTAATCGGGTCATACGGACTCCGATTTTTGAAAACTCGGACTCTATTTCGCGTATTTTTCCGAGACGAACGCAATGGCATAGTCCGTTTCCCTTGATTCAGATTTTATTATTTAATTCTGCCTTGTTTTGTGTTATATCATGTTCTTAAAATACGGGTTGTTACATTCTCCCCTCCTTAAAGGATTTCGTCCCCGAAATTCTCAAGTTAGGAAGAACGTATCCTACCATCCAACATCCATCTACTCAAAACATCATCCACGAGCAATCATTGTCCTTACAAGATTCTAAATGCTGTATGAACATATGCAAAGGTGTGTGTATATGTACTTATCTAATGCAAATATCATCAATGCAGATTATGTTAGTGAAATGAATCCATATGTATGCAATTCCTAACATAGTGTATAACATCTATATGTGTGCACATCACATACATCCATATGCAACATCCATGTGATAACACAAAAAAATTTCATCCATAAATAAGCATAAACACTCATGCATATGCAATATGAGGAGTGTGTGAGCCGATCTAGTGCGTAATCGTGTATAATGCATCCACGAGTAACCACTTGCAACCACTTGCAACCATCAAGCATAACATGTTTCAAACACATGTTTCATCCAAAGGGTTTCTACCTAAGGTTCTCATGACAAGATTAGCACGATAACTAGACAAACATGGATAGCAAAGAAAAAGATATGCTAACAAAGAAAAGAGATTGAGAGTGTACCCTCAAAAAGGAATGGATAAAGCCCACGCATCTTCTCCTCGGTTTCCCAAGTTGCGTCTTCTTCGGCTTCACCCCATTGAACCTTCACCAATTTGACCTCTCGATTCCTTAGCTTTCTGATCTCCGTTCCCAAGATACGAATCGGAGCTCTCCTCAAGGTTGCCTCTTTCTCTACTTCCACGTCTTCAAGAATGCTAGGTTCAACCACCTCAGCGGACTCATGTAGGCACTTTCGGAGATGCGAGACATGAAAGACATTATGCACTCCGGACAGCTTCTCGGGCAATTGCACTTTATAAGCCATCTTCCCAATTCTCTCTATGATAGGGAAGGGTCCTACGAATCTGGGTGCCAGCTTCCCAACTGCTCCGAAGCGAACCACATTATGCAAAGGAGAAACCTTCACGAAAACCATGTCTCCAACTTTGAACTCCAAATCTGTCCTTTGCTTATCAGCATAGGATTTCTGTCTATCTTGGGCCGCTTTCATCCGTCTTCTCACCAACTCAACTTTCTCAGATGTGTCCCGTATCATATCGGGCCCAAGTACAAGCTTATCTGTTGTCTCCCACCAACAAGATGGTGACCTACACGGCCTCCCATATAAAGCTTCAAATGGTGCCATTCCTATGCTAGCCTGATAGCTATTGTTGTAAGCAAACTCCACAAGAGGAAGGTGGTCTTCCCAAGTACCACCAAAATCAAGAACACAAAGCCTCAGAAGGTCTTCTAGCACTCTATTCACCCTTTCGGTTTGGCCATCCGTCTGGGGGTGATAGGCTGTACTTAGATTCAACTGTGTACCCATCGCCTCCTGCAAGCTATTCCAGAATTGGCTAGTGAAGATTGGGTCACGATCGCTGACTATGCTAGAGGGAACCCCATTCAATCTTACTATTTCTCGAAGATAAACAGACGCCAGCCAAGATGCGGTCCTCTTGCTCTTTACCGGAATGAAATGAGCACTCTTCGTAAGTCTGTTCCACAATGACCCAAATGCTCGTATTCCCTTTCCTTGACCTTGGTAGCCCATCAATAAAATCCATGGAAATACTCTCCCACTTCCAAAGTGGAACGTCTAGAGGATGCAATAGCCCACCGGCTTCTTCGACTCGGCCTTAACTTGCTGGCAAATGATACATCTAGAAACAAACTCTGCCACATCCTTCTTCATCCCAGGCCAAAAGGAAATACGCTTCATATCTTTATACATCTTATCTCTGCCCGGATGTATAGTCAACTTAGAGCGATGCGCTTCCTCAAGAACTTTTCTTACTAGATCTTCTACCACTGGAACACATAACCTTCCATCTCTCCTCAGCCAACCCTTGTCATTAATAGAATATCGAGCGAGATGACTAGACGTCTCTCCTCGAATCAGCTTATCCATAATCTCAACTATCTGAGGATCTTCTTTCTGTGAAGCCCCAACTTGACCAAGAAGGGTAGGTCTGAGTTCCAGAGATGCTAAAGAACCGGTCATCGACTCAATTGCCAAAGAGAAATCAAAGGTTGCCACATACTCTAAATTCTTCATCTCAACGAATAGAGGACTTAGGGTCAACCTCTTTCTGCTTAGTGCATCAGCCACAACATTACCCTTGCCAGGGGTATAAGCTATCTCGAAGTCGTACGATGCCAAGAATTCCATCCACCTTTGCTGCCTAAGGTTCAGGTCTTTCTGCGAGAAGAGGTACTTGAGTGATTTGTGATCAGTATACAACTCAAACCTTTCGCCTAAAAGATAGTGGCGCCAGGACTTGAGTGCAAAGATAATTGCCGCTAACTCCAAGTCATGAGTAGGATAGTTCTTCTCATGAACTTTAAGTTGTCTACCCCCATAACATATCACTCTTCCTACCTGCATTAGAACAGCGCCTAACCCTGTGCCACATGCATCGGTATACACGGTAAACATCTTACCGCCATCGGGTAATGCCAAAAACTGGAGCTGTGGTAAGGGCCCTCTTGAGCCTTTGAAAAGCAAGCTCACACTCTAAGTCCTATGCAAAGACTAAGTTCTTCTTCGTCAATCTAGTGAGAGGGGCCGAAATTTTAGCGAAGTCTCTAATGAACTTCCTATAGTAGCCTGCCAGACCGAGAAAGCTTTGCACTTCGGTTGCATTCCTAGGAGTCTTCCAGTCTTGAACCGCAACCACTTTCCCGGGATCCACAGCTATACCCTGCTTAGAAACTATATGCCCAAGAAACCAGACTTCCTTTCTCCAAAAGTGGCATTTGGAGAACTTGGCTTTCAACTGATGGGCTCTAAGCGTATCCATCACTTCTCTGAGATGTCTAACATGCTCTTCCTCGTCTTTTGAGAAAATCAGAATATCATCCACGAAGACCACGACAAACTTGTTCAAGAACTCCCTGAACACCCTACTCATCAAGTCCACGAAATATGCGGGTGCATTAGTCAAGCCGAACGGCATGACAAGCCATTCGAAGAATCCATCTGGAGTCCTGAACGCAGTCTTGTCTATACTGTCTTCAGCTACCCTGAGCTGATGGAATCCAGTAGCAAGATCAAGCTGAGAGAAAACAGAAGCACCAACAAGCTGGTCGAAGAGGTCATCTATCCTCGGTAATGGATGCCTATTTTTCTTGGTCAGCTTGTTCAACTCTCGATAATCAACACATAGACGAAGCGAGCCGTCCGCCTTAGTAGCGAACACCACAGGAGCACCCCATTCGGAAATGCTTCGCCTAATAAAATTCTTCTCAAGTAGCTCCTTGATTTGCTTACTGAGCTCTCTCCTTTCACGCGGGGCCATGTGCCTAACTGGTAAGGAGACTGGCTTAGCGTTATCAACCAGATAAATGCGGAAATCTATCTCTCGCTTAGGGGGTAACCCCTTAACTTCTTCAAAAACATCAGGGTATTCTCGAACCACCCTTACAGATTGCAGATCATCGATAGCCGAGTCAAGAGATTCAAGATAACATAGCATGACGGGATCTAGCGGGTTGCAAGAAATCTCTAGGGTATTACCAAGGCGAGTCATGAGTCTCACCACCCTATGCTCACAATCGAGAATGGCTTCATAGCGGGATAACCAATCCATGCCCAAGATCAACCCGTATCCCGTGAACCCGAGAACATAAGCATCACACGCGAATTCTACGGTCAAGATAGAAATCCTCAAATCCATACAGATCATAGATAAATGGGCTGAACCCCCAATCGGATTCGAAACACAAACGGGATCCTCAACTAAGCTAGTACTTAGGTGCAAACTTTCAACAATGTTAGAAGAAATAAAACTATGCGATGCGCCAGAATCAAATAAGGTGCGAACAGGATAATCAGAAATATAAACAAGACTTTCTACAGAAATGCTACCTCGATCCTGAACTGGAGCGGCGTTGAGAGCATGCACTTGCCCTCCGGATGAACCTGCACGTTGAGTCTGTCCATGCCCCTGCTTCTTAGGGCAATCCTTGCTAAAATGTCCTGTCTCTCCACAGTGAAAGCACCCACCCAATTTCATTCTCTTCTTCCTACAGTCCTTGGCTATGTGCCCAACAATCCCACAAAAGTTGCACCTTCTTGGGTCCTTTGCCTTGTTCTTGTTGCCCTTGTTGTTCTTGTTGTTCTTGTTACTCTGATTACTCTGATTCCCTCCCCACTTGGAGTCTGTCTTCTTAGGCTGAGTCTCATTGGGCTTGACTTCTTTCTTCCCATTCTTATCCTCTCCCTGCAGCAATGCCATGTCTACTAGGCTCTCGAAAGTGGCCCCCATGGGTATGTGTGACATGGCTAGACCTTGTAATGGCTCATTTAACCCTCGTGCAAAACGTAGAGCCTTCTTCTCGGGAGTATTGACCATGTCCAAACCGAATCGGGCGAGCTGGTTGAACTTATTCACATATTCTCTCACTGTCAGGTCTCCTTGCTTCAAGGCTATGAACTTCTCTAGTTGCAAATTTGCCTCTGCAGATGATAGAAACTTAAGCCCAAACCTTGCCCTAAAGTCGGCCCAGGTTTCTACGGGCCTTGTAGCATTGGTGACCTCCCACCAATAAGAAGCTTCCTCCTTTAGTAGCCAAACCGCCAACAGAACCTTTCTATGGTCCTCTATATCAAAGATGGCAAAAAGATCTTTGGTCTCCTTCAACCAATTTCTTGCTTCCACGAAAGTCTCTGTCCCAATAAATTTTTTGCCACCCATGGCCTTGAAGTCCTTGCAAACCTTGGCGAAATCGGCTTGCGGTTGCTGAGGAGGAGGAGGAGGGGGTGGAACCTCAGTGATAGTGGGAGTGGTTGCTGGACCTGCATTGTTGGTCCTAGCTTCCAAATACCTCCGGAACCATCCGGGAATGGTGACTCCCTCAGGAAGATTGAGATCGGCCATGCTGAAAAAGGGAAAAGATAGATTTAGAACGAGGAAACGAAGGATAGTGCTTATGGCTCTTGGGGGATAGCCTTTCAAAATAAACTAGACTTTTCTTTGGAAAATACTTAGTTGGTTTTGAAAATAGCTTTTAAAAATAACTTTAAAACCCTTTTTGCTCCAATCTCGTAAACCTTATGCTCTGATACCAAATGTAACACCCCACCTCCGCCAGTGCCACTCTTGCAAGGACACTGACTTTGGAGGGGCGTTTAGATAAGGTAAACATGCATGCAGATATCACAAGACAGAACATATAAGTAAAAACAGAGTAAATATAGCAGCGGATAAAAACTAGCATATCAAAACCATAAGTTAAGTTACAACACAGTACTTGATCATTATTTTCCATAAACAAAGTCTAGAAACATAAAACTGGAAACTGGAAAGGAAAACATAAAGTAGCTATCCCCAAGGTAGAAAACCATAGCGAGCTCAAGTCCAAAGCATACATGAGCTATCCAAGAAAAGCAGCTAAGATCCAAGCTAAGTACTGGTATTCCCGCCCTGTAAACCTGGAGGGGGGGAAACGAAAGAAAAGAGGCGAAAGAAAATGGGTCAGTCAAAAGACTGGTAAGTCCTACCTACTATTGTACAACAACTAATAAGGTTAACTGTATAGGTAAACAAGGATGAGTCATAGGATGATAACTGGCATGGTAAAAAGTCAACAAGATAGATCAAGTGTGGCACCGCATATACAAGGTTGAGGTTTGCACCAAGTGTACTAGTATCACAAGTCATGTCAAGTGTAAACGAGAAGTGATCCCCAGGCCCAAGTTTGGCCCAACATCATGAATGACCTAAATCAAGGTCCAACTAGCACGGTCTAGTCGATCGGCTCCCTAAAGCCTAACTCGTCAAGTGTCGGTGTCTTACGGCCCAACTACGAAGTGTAGCTAAATTGTGCTAGGTCCACCCTAGGGTGTATCAAGTCCTAGGGTGTCAACCACTGACACAAACCAAGCACGCACAGTTTAAACCTACTGGTGCCCGTGCCTGCTTTTTCAACTCCGGACCATGTGCACGACCATGGCCCGCCTGAACCTACACCGGCGCACCTACACAGCCGTCGTTTTGGTCGCTTACATGTCATCCCAGTAATCGTGCCCCACCCTAGCCTAGTCCCTAGGGTATCATGATACAACCAAGAGGGTTACTGGTGCAAAGGACCACGTAACTAGGGTTTCCTTAATGGGTTAAACGTGGTTAACCCAACTCATCCAAGTACCAAGTTGGTTAAGTGTACCCAAGGTTCATGACTTAACCCTACCAACCCATCGTGTTTAATTGGTTAAGTATTCAAGCGGTCCATGACTTAACCCTACCATGTGGCATTAATTAATTTAATGCACCCAACCTCTCACATTAGACCTTGTTGTGGTTAATAGTTAGGCCGGGCGGGTCCGGGTAGGTTTACACCACAACTTAGTCTAACCTCGGGTTTCACGTGCAACATGACCAACTACTCACATTGGGTCCTATTGCTTGTAGCCACTAGTTAAGCCGGTCGGTTCCGGGTAGGTTTATGCTACAAGCTCAACCCAACCTCGAGTTGGCCATCCTCATGTTTTCTAAGTGTCATGTCCATCATGTTTTCAAAACACATTACAAATTTTCAAGCAATTGGGTAGACCTAACTTAATAGGTAAATTCCCAATGGGTAGACCTAACTTAATAGGTAAATTCCCAAGCTTATGTTTTTATGTCTTTTAAGTTTACCCATCCCCAAAAGCAATCCCCTCGCTTTACATATCGCAATAGCGCATAAAGGATAGAAAGAGGGAACTTGGCAAAATCATGACATAAAGGTGTTGGAGCCACAAGTTAAACATGGTGGCATATGAGACAAAGATGTGATCATAAACTTGCATATCATGTTATCAACTTGCAAGATATTCATAAGCATGCATAACATCATTTTAACTTGCATAGTGTTCATATGCATGCCTAACATGGTTTCAACTTGCATAAGGTTCATATGCATGCATAACATCAAACTTGGCAAATAGGCGGAACATGGCCATAGATAGCATGAGATAAGGGCTAGTAACATGCATATAACATTATATGCATGTTAACACAAGGGTTATGAGAGTTTCAAAGTTGCATTATGCAACATTTCCAACCAAAGATCATATCTTTCTATGCATAAAGCCAAGGTAACGACTTTACTAACATGCCTAGAGTAAGCTTATGCATAAAATCATAAGATCAAGGCACATATCATAATTAACCCCAAACTCAACTTGAAACATAACATATTAACTTCATAGTTAAAATACAAGAGTAGAAATAGGCTTACAATGCTATGACGACTCAAATGAGTATAGCAAATGTAAGAAACCCCTTATGCAACTAATTAAACCCCAAAAATGCAAGAAAACTTGATCAAGACTCCTCCTTTATGATGCCAATAGAGAAACAAGACTTTTATGCAAGCTAAAGAGGATCATACAAGCCCAAATACACTTGTATGCATGGAAATCTCTTAGAAAATTGTTTAGGAATTTGATGAAGAGAGTGGAGGCCATGAGAGGATTGATTTTGCCATAGTTTAGTTGTAGGATAGATTAATGATGATTTAGGGTAGGTTAGGGTCTTATTTATAGATTAGGCTAGTGATTTAGACCATAGGATTAAACCCTAGTTCTCATCTCAACCCTCCAAATCGAATTTGGCCCCCCAAGCTCAACACAAACCCAAAGTGGTGCACCAGGCAGAACTGGGCGTCTGAACCAAGTCGACAGCCAAGTCGACAGGGCTGTCGACCTGGTCGGACCCAGTCGACTCCCAAGTCGACAGGGCTGTCGACTTGGGTACTGTGGCGGGAATTTTCCCGCCTTGGCCCAACTGGCCCAATTTCTAAGCTTAGATTTGAATTTGAAAATCTGTTTTTATTTAGAAATTTTCTGAAAACTTTGTTGGGCCTTAATCGGGTCATACGGACTCCGATTTTTGAAAACTCGGACTCTATTTCGCGTATTTTTCCGAGACGAACGCAATGGCATAGTCCGTTTCCCTTGATTCAGATTTTATTATTTAATTATGCCTTGTTTTGTGTTATATCATGTTCTTAAAATACGGGTTGTTACAGGATATTTCTGAAAAGGTTAAGATTTCCAGTTTTGACATAGTCTAAAGAGGGTAATCCTCTGGGTGTCAACCTGATGTTGATCTCGGTCTTCGGGGTTGATACTTAGGGGAATTATTCTCTCAACCAATGTCTGATGGGAACCAAGATTTTGTTTTATCTGTACTCGCTTCCATCACTCGACTGTATCCTATTAATCGAGTATTCAACCTATAGATAGGAATCCTATGGATGTAAACATGTATTTGAGACATGTTATGTTTGATGGTTGCAAGTGGATGCAAGTTGTTGCTAGTGGTTGCTCGTGGATGCATATACACACACTAGGCACTAGATCGGCTCAAAAACACTCTCATACTGCATATGGATGTGTGTGCATTTTTCAATTTTTATGGATGAAGAATGATTGACTCCTCATATGGATGTTGCATTTGGATGAATGGTTATGCACTCATACAGAAATGATGTGTATCAAATAGGATTTGTTGCATACATATTTGGACTCATGGCACTAACATGATTCGCATTAAGGATGTCAACTGGATCAGCAGACCGCCTGATTTTGCATTAGATAAGAAACATATACACACACTTTGCATATGTTCATACGGAATTAGAAACCATTTAAGGACAATGGATGTCTGTGATTGAATGGTTAAGTAGATGGATATTGGATGTTAGGATTAATTCTACTTAACTTGAAGATTTCAGAGACGAAATCCTTTAAGGAGGGGAGAATGTAACACCCCGTATTTTCCGAGAATATTAAAATAACAAATTAAAGAATAATTAATTTGAAAAAAAGGAATGAGAAAAGAATAATGTTTAGCATTGTTCTAAGGTTTGTAAGCAAAAGACTTAGTAGCTCATTTGGTTAGAACATGTGACTTGCATACAAGAGGTAAAGAGTTCGATCCCCGCGAGCGCCATATTTTTGTTTTAGGGGAATGACTAAAAAGTGGTTTAGTGTGAACGTAGTTCAAAAAAGTGGTTTAGTGTGAAAATGGTTAATTATGAAGATGTTGTTAAGCCTTGAAGTTTGTATGCATATGAGAGAAATGTATATTTATATATATATATGTGCAAAAAAGTTCAAAATAGCGAATTAGGAGGGGGAATAACCGAACTGGCCCATTTTTGAGGTCGACCCAGGCCCTACTGGGTCGATTAGGGGTTAATCCAGGGTGTTTGGCTGTCAACCCGTGGGCCGATTCGCTCAAATGCAGATTTTGCATCTGATTAGTTCTCAAGGTTCAGGGTTAATCTAATGGTCCTAAATAACTTCCTACACCTATATATACATCCCTAACCTAAAATTAAATCTCTTACACAATTCTCTAGCCTCCATTGCTCTCTTCTTCTCTAAAAAATAAATCAATGGCGTTTATACTCTGCTGAAACCTAAGCTAGGACTTGTGCTTCTTCTTCCTCCAATTCTGATTAGGATTAAAAGAGAACAACTACACCACATTTTTCTTTTAGAATCCAACCAAGGCAAATACAGTTATTTTCCGATATGAAATTTAATTATGCTTCTAGCATGATAATGAATCTGAATCTGAGGTTTTGTCTTTTTATGTTTATCAGATCTGTTCTTCTGCTTTATTGTTATTTTCTGTTTGTTATGTATTTCTTCCTTCTTTCTTTCTTTTTGTTTGATATCCAGGCTACCACGAGCCTGAGCCAAATATCATAAGAGATGAACGTATAAACGCGAAATTTTGGGAAGAATATTGAATGAGGCATATTTGGGCATAATTGATTTGTAACTAATTTGAGGACACGACGCATGTTGTAATTCTGGACATAAATTTGAGGCATATTGCATAAGATGACCTATGACTTGGAAGAAGGGGATTATTGTGACTTAAAACATAAAATAGGTTGCAACTTAGAAACATAAATCTGAGGCATATAATTGAACATAGTTTTGAGGTATAAAGAATATTGGACATATGACATGGGATTTGGGGCGTAAAATTTAACTGTGAACATGTAACTGATTTTGATGCATATTACAAGTTGTAATTCAAGATCTAGATCTTGACATGCTATACATATTATAGTCTATAATTTGAAAAAAAAAGAGAATTAATCAGCCTATGACTTAGTTGTAAAAAACTATATTAAGATTTGATAACTATTAGGTGTGAATACACCTAAATGGGGATTTTTGGATATGTGGCATGCATTGTAATTAATGGTTATATTTTCATAATTTATGTGTGAATCACGATTGGGATTTTTGAGCATATTCTATACTATGCAAATTTAACTAAAATTTGGGTATATATCATATTATGAATCATGACCATGATTTAGGCATGTGAATTTAGGCCTAATTTATAATTAGGCAAGAATTGTCAATGAAACCTTAAGGAATGTTTTAGATCTGCTAAATCTGTTATCTGTTTAATCTGTTGAATTACCTAAACTGCTAAATATGTTGAAACGCCAAATCTGCTAATTATGTTAAACTGCCTAATCTGTTAAATGTGTTGTGTCGCCTAATTTGTTAAATCTGTTGAAAAGCTGAATAATTGTAATTTGTAAGCAACCTAAGATTGAGTAAAACATGTTAATTTGATTAATCTGCTGCGACTTGAGAAGAAGTTAAATTTGTTAAATGAACATAATTAGTCTGATATTTTCTGTAAGGGAATAAAGTGGCTATGACACGAGGTTAGACTCCGTTTTCGGTGGAAACCTGCCTGGAACCAACCGGCTTAACCAGCAACCGCAAACTGTCAGTCTAATGTGAAAGGTCGTAGGCATAACTAAAATATGCTTAGACACGAGGTTAGGTCGGGCTTGTGGTAGAAGTCTGCCCGGAACCGCCCGGCACATCCAGCGGCCACAAGCTAGCGACCTAATGTGAGAGGTCTGCGCATTAATAATTAATTAATGAAAATCTAAGATAAATATGATGTCTAAAACGTGTTGGGTGGATAGGGTTAAACCAACTGGACTAATGAATTTAACAAACCCATTTCGTGCATCGTTAGGCCCAATACAAAGTTAGACAAATCTGTAAATCTATTAAATCCGTATATCTGATCCGTTAGTCTAAAAACTTGTTAACTTAGTTGTCTGATCTGTGAACTAGTTGATCTGAACTTTGTATGTTTGAACTTGTAAACAAGTTAACCTGAAATCTGTTAGTCTGGGGACACAAGGTTAGGAGGGAAATTACTTGTGTCATATGTTGTTTGGGACCCATCTCAGTCAATAACCCTTTCTGGTATCAAAAACTACGACCCAACAGTAGGTAGGGTCCGGGCACGCTTAATGAACTAATTATAAGCGGTTCATTTTGATAATGGCGAGGGGTGTTGATGGTGCTTTCCAACCGGGTCATGTGTGTGCATGGATCCCGGTCTGCCTTTGAGGATGTAAGACACCGTGACATCTATAAATAGGTCGGTGTCATTCAATGGTTGCCACTTTAGGGAGTGATACACCCTTCTGTGGGGTTGGCACAGCGTATTTATGTATTAGGGAGCCGATCGCAGGGGCTAGGACTTAGGGTACACTTAGCTCTGTCTATTTCTGTGGGGTACCGTCTGTTTTCAGTTGGGTGGTAACACCTATCTGTTTCTGCGTGGTACTGTCTATTGGGGTGGTAAAGGCCCATTTACTAGTGTACACCTAATTCTACATTCTGTTTCCGTAGGGATTAATCTGTTTCTGTTTCTGTACCTTCTGTTCGGGTGGTAAAGGCCCATTATTAGCATTCTGTTTCTGTGTTTTTTGTTGGGGTGGTAAAGGCCCATTACTAGCATTCTCTTCTATGGAAATTATTTTTTTCCCATTTCTGTTTCAGTTTAGACATTGGGGTGACACCTAATCCTGTTATACTAGTATTAGTGCAGTGAAGTGAAAAGTAATAGCTTATATCATCATGTTTCTTCTGTTTAGTTTAAGTATATCTGTTACTCTTGCTGTTGTCATCCCTTATCCAGCTTTATTTTCATGTTATGATTATTATTATCTGTTCATACGCTGAAAGTCACTGGACTTGCCAGACTTTTATGTCTGACCCTTGTTGTTTCGCCTCTTTTCTACCATTCCCTCACCCCAGGTTTCCAATGAGGGAGTACTCTAGCTTGATTCGGATTCCTTCTGCTTGAAGTGCTTATAGTATGGCTTGGCTCTTTATAGCTTATGTTCTGTGGGGATTATGATTTTAAAGTTTTGAATTCTGATGGTTTTGAACAAGGCTGATATATAAGTGCTTGAGTTTTTGGTAATGTTGTAACCAAACTGATTCTTGTTTTTTTTTCATTGCAATAAAGTTATTAAGTTTTTCAATTACTATTTTATATCTGTCTTATAACATTTTGTTCTATCTACTAAAACGCTCCATCAAAGTTAAGGCATTCCCTTTGTGAGTGACCTTAACGGAGGTGGGGTGTTAAAGTGTAACACCCCACTCCCGCTATGATCACTCACTAAGGGAATGCCATAGCATCGGTGGAGTATTTTAGTGAATATAGAACAGAAAAATTACAACAAGACAGATATAAATAGTACTTGAAATTTTAAAACATCATCTCATAACAGCGGAAGTAAAACATGTCTGGTTACATCATAAAACCACAATAAAGGTCAAGTACAATATCCATCAAAATAAAGAAGTACATAATCCCACTCTCATACAATAGCCAAACAAAAGAAAAGATAACTGGATAACTGGAGCTTTACATCTATCCAAGCTCCTAAAGACTGGAACAGCAATCCGATCAAGCTCCACTACTGCTAGGATCCACCGTAGGACCTGAGGGTTGGGAAAAAGATAAAAAACAACGGGGTCAGACATAAGTCTGAGCGAGTCCTATAACTTTAACAATACAATCGTTAAAGTAACCAGAGAAGACATAAACTGATATACGGTAACATATAGGGATGAATGGCTACCCTAAGCAGTCAACTAAACGAAGATAAAGGATAAAGACGCATCTACCCTCCCTAAGGTAAATTACTAAACTGCACCACACCAGTCGTTCCTAACTTAAAGGTTGATCCCACCCAAGGACTTATAAAATTTACTAATTAGTACCTGCGTACCCCTAGGTGACCAAGTAGGCGCCACGGGGCCCTACAATCCACTAGGTGTACACACTACTTCCCATTCGATCGGCTCCCTAACGTAGATACCCGTGCTGGCCCCACCGTGGGATGTATCATTCCCCAATGTGGCAACCTGATGAAACTAAAGGTGCACGGCTTATATCTACTCGATGCAACAACGGCTTACCTACCAGCCCGGGCCCACTCACGCATATGAAGCCCGTTGGACTTGCGTTGCCACCGCTAACCCGTTTGCCTCTTACAGTCAAGCCCAGTATGCGTGTCCCGTCCTCGACATGGGTCGAGCCCACAAAGATACGTATGGGTTACTGGTTGAAATGGGCCTCCACAAGCTACCCACCTAAGCTTGTCCCTTTTTCTAGTATATCCCACTTAACCCTTTAATCATGTTTTAATTACATGTTCCATTTTGGTTAAGTATTCTAATCGTATTTTCTATTGCCACCCAAGGCAACCACTAGATTTTCTCATGCCACCCGAGGCACCCACTTAACCCCTCATGTCCCTCTACATGCTAATGTGGTTAAGTGTTTCTTAATTAATTAATTAAGAACGTAACCTTTGTAAAGACCTCTCACATTAGACTGTCTTTTATGACCGCTGGTTAAGCCGGTTGGGTCCGGGCAGCCTTATGTCATAACAGAGTCTAACCTCGTGTCTTTACATTAATTACGTATTTAGTTTGTGCCTAAGACCTCTCACATTGGGCTAACATTTGTAGCAACTGGTTAAGCCGGTTGGGTCCGGGCAGTTTTACGCTACAACTGAGTCCAACCTCGTGTCTTAGTCAATTAATTACACCTAATTAATCACCCTCATAATTTTATATTAATTATCCCTAATTAATCAAGTTTTCTTAACATGGGTAGACCTAACTTAATAGGTAAATTCCCATGGGGTAGACCTAACTCAATAGGTAAATTCCCAACACATAGTATGGGTACACCTAACCAAATAGGCAAATTCCCATACTATGTTTATTTATTTTGTGTTATGCATAATTATATTAATTTCACACAATCTTATTAACTTATGCATTTAATTACCCCATCGTTCCCACGTAATTTCGTTCATGATATAACACATATAAAAGGTGTCAACTTGCATATGAATGAACATGTTTCAAAGGTGCCATCTTGCATATTAACAAACACATAACTTGCATATGAACTTGCATAACATGTCACATAACTTGCATATAATATGTCACATAACTTACATATTCATTTTGCATAACAAACTTGCATATTAGCTTATAGACTTGCATAATGTGTCATCATGAACTTGCATATTAATAAACATGTAACTTGCATATTTACATACATGTAACTTGCATATTAACAAACATGTAACTTGCATATAAAGAAACATGTAACTTGCATATTTACATACATGTAACTTGCATATTAACAAACATGTAACTTGCATATTAACAAACATGTAACTTGCATATTTACATACATGTAACTTGCATATTAACAAACATGTAACTTGCATATTAACAAACATGTAACTTGCATATTTACATACATGTAACTTGCATATTAACAAACATGTAACTTGCATATTTACATACATGTAACTTGCATAGCATATTACCATGAACTTGCATAACATGCATATGATTACATAGCCCACAACTTGCATATTTAGCATCATGCAAACATAACATACATCATATTAAACTTGCATAAGCTTACATACTCAACATGCATAAACATAAGATTAATGCTAACATCATATCATATGATTCAAAGCTCATTAACCCACATACAAAACCATAAATCTCATCACATCTCATCTAATTAGTTTACCAAAAGATCATCAAAGTGATAGAAACTCACAACTAGCAACTTTGAACACCAAATGAAGAAGATTAAGATGCTAAGAAGGGATTAGAAGTTGATTAGAGAGTGATTAGTATGCAACCCTCTTCATAAAATTAGTGGAGGCCATGAGAGCTAGCATTTTGCCATAGTTTAGTCACTAGGTTTAATTATGAATGAATTAGGGTAGGTTAGGGTCTTATTTATAGATTAGGCAAGTGTTTTAGGCCATAGGATTAACCCTAGATTCAATCCAAGCCATCAAAGCATGTCTTGGGGAAGAAGTCAAGTGTAGGAACCATCTAGGGCCTTTAGATTAAAGATGGACCATGAGAACCATTCAAATGCAAAATCTGCACTTGAGCGAATCGGCCCACGGGTTGACAGCCAAACACCCTGGATTAACCCCTAGTCGACCCAGCGGGCTCGGGTCGACTTCAAAAATCGGCCGGTTCGGTTATTCCCCTCTCCCAATTCGCTGTTTTGAGCATTTTTGCATATTTATTTATTAAATTTTCAATTATATATATATATATATATATATCAATATATATATATATATATATATATATATCTACACAACCCATTTCACTTAATTAAGTATACTTTAATTTGGGAATTTTCGTGAAACTTCGCGAGGCCATATCTTGGTCATACGGACTCCGATTTTCGAAAACTCGGACTCTATTTCGCGTATTTTTCCGAGACGAACGCAATGGCATAGCCCGTTTCCCTTGATTCCCATTTTAGAATTAAATTCTGCCTCGATTTATGTTATTACAGGTTATTGAAAATACGGGTTGTTACATTCTCCCCTCCTTAAAGGATTTCGTCCCCGAAATCTTCAAGTTAGGAAGAACGTATCCTACCATCCAATCATCCATCTACTCAAAGCATCATCCACGAGCAATCATTGTCCTTACAAGATTCTAAATGCTGGATGGATATATGCAAAAGTGTGTGTATATGTACTTACCTAATGCGAAAATCAGGCGGTTACTGATACAGTAAACCTCCTTAATGCAAACCATGATAGTGCCATGCATCCAATATGTATGCGAAACCCTATTGACACATACAAATTTCTACATGCGTGCACAACCATACACAAAAATGCATCATCCATATGATAACACAGCCATGATACATCCATCAATCTAACTACCACATCCATTTATGCAATATGCAACATGAAGTGACTGAGCCGATCTAGTGCCTAATGTGTGTGTATATGCATCCACGAGCAACCACTAGCAAACAATTGCATCCATATGCATCCATCAACCATAACATGTTTCAAACACATGTTTCAACCATAGGTTTTACCCTATCTAAAGGTCATAGGTATTAGCGAGAGGATATACTAAAGATAAGATAAGTACTAGACAAGCAATAAAGGAGAAGTTAAAAGACATACTCTCAAAAAGAAATGGATACAAAGAACGCATCTTTGCTTCCGTCTCCCAAGTAGCATTGCTTTCGTCATCTCCCCATTGCACTTTAACTAGCTGAACTTCTCTGTTCCTCAACTTCCTAGTTTCTGACCCAAGGATGCAAGTAGGAGCTCGTCGAATCGTCGCATCACGCTCTACCTCTACATCTCTAAGCAAACTCGGCTCTACCACCTCCGCGGTCTCATGTAAGCACTTCCTCAAATGTGATACATGGAATACATCATGAACACCACTAAGTCTGTCGGGCAACTCCACCCTATATGCCATCCGTCCAATCCTTTCCTTAATAGGAAACGGCCCAACAAATCTCGGTGCTAACTTCCCTACGGACCCAAAGCGAACAACATTTCTCAATGGAGATACTTTGACAAAAACCATGTCCCCAACCTCAAACTCAAGATCCGTCCTTCTCCGATCCGCATAAGATTTCTGTCTATCTTGCGCTGCTTTCATCCTTTTTCGAATTAAATCAATCTTCTCTGAAGTCTCTCTAACCATATCCGGCCCAAGCAAGATCTTATCCGTAGATTCCCACCAACATGTAGGAGATCGACAAGGCCTTCCATAAAGAGCTTCGAAAGGAGCCATACCAATACTGGACTGAAAGCTGTTATTATATGCGAACTCCACCAAAGGAAGATGTTCTTCCCATGTACCTCCAAAATCCAAGATACAAAGCCTCAAAAGATCTTCTAAGATACGGTTCACCCTCTCAGTCTGACCGTCCGTCTGAGGATGATATGCGGTGCTCAAACACAACTGAGTCCCTACCGCCTCTTGCAAACTTCTCCAAAACTCACTAGTGAAAATAGGATCTCGATCACTCACAATGCTGGATGGTACGCCATGCAATCTAACAATCTCTCTAACATAGACTGAAGCAAGCCATGGAGCGGTCCTCTTACTCTTTACGGGTATAAAATGGGCACTCTTGGTAAGTCTGTCTACCACAACCCAAATTCCCGTATTGCCCTTCCTCGATCTCGGTAACCCGTCGATGAAATCCATCGAGACACTATCCCACTTCCACTGTGGAACTTCCAATGGGTGTAGCAACCCACCGGGTTTCCTTTGCTCCACTTTAACTTGTTGGCACACTAAGCATCTAGCCACATACTCGGCCACATCTTTCTTCATACCGGCCCAGAAGAAAACTCTCTTCATGTCTTGGTACATTTTGTCTCCACCGGGATGAATAGTCATTCTTGAACGATGTGCATCATCCAAAATAGCCTTCTTCAAACCCTCATCTTGCGGTACACAAAGTCTACCGTCTCTATGCAACCATCCCTTATCATCTATGGTGTATCTACCCAAATGGCTGGACGACTCCCCTCTTATAAGCTTCTCTACCAACACAACCAACTGTGGGTCGTCTCGCTGAGCCTCGCCAATCCGTCTCAAAAGAGTAGGTCTAACCTCCAAGGATGCCAACAAACCAGGTACAAAATCAACAGAAGGTCTGAAGTCAAACAAAGAAAGAAACTCCAAGCTTCGTCGTTCCACGAACAATGGACTCAAAGATAGCCTTTTTCTACTTAAGGCGTCTGCCACCACGTTACCCTTACCAGGGGTATACGCTATCTCGAAATCATAGGATGCTAAGAACTCCATCCACCTTTGCTGTCTTAAGTTTAAATCCTTCTGAGAGAATAAGTACTTCAATGATTTATGGTCGGTGAACAACTCGAATCTCTCACCAAGAAGATAATGGCGCCAAGACTTAAGTGCGAAAACAATCGCGGCCAACTCTAGATCATGGGTAGGGTAATTCTTCTCATGCACTCTCAATTGTCTCCCTCCATAGGCTATTACCCTTCCCTCCTGCATCAAGACTGCGCCTAATCCTGTTCCACAAGCATCGGTATAAACAACAAACGGCTTACTCCCATCCGGGAGCACTAAAACTGGAGCGGTGGTCAAAGCTCTCTTTAACCGTCGGAAAGCATCATCACAATCTACATCCCACGAGAAAACCAGATTCTTTTTCGTCAAGCGGGTTAATGGGGCTGATATCTTCGCGAAGTCTTTGATGAACTTCCTATAATATCCTGCCAACCCCAAGAAACTTCTTACCTCGGTAGCATTTCTAGGGACTTTCCAATCCTGGATAGATACTATCTTTGCGGGATCCACAGCTATCCCTTCCTTAGAGACCACATGCCCTAAGAATCGCACTTCTCTTCTCCAAAAATGGCATTTAGAGAATTTAGCTTTAAGACTATGCGCTCGAAGAGTCTCCAACACTTCCTTGAGATGTAAGGCATGCTCTTCTTCATTCTTGGAAAAAACCAAGATGTCATCCACAAAAACTACTACAAACTTATTCAGATACTCTCTGAACACTCTACTCATGAGATCAACAAAGTATGCGGGGGCGTTTGTCAACCCAAATGGCATCACTAGCCACTCATAAAAACCATCCGGAGTCCGGAAAGCAGTCTTCTCTATACTGTCCTCCGCCACTCTTAACTGATGAAACCCTGTAGCTAAGTCCATCTGCGAAAATACTGACGCGCCAACCAACTGATCAAAGAGATCATCTATCCTCGGTAATGGGTGTCTATTCTTCTTCGTGAGCTTATTAAGTTCTCTATAATCCACACAAAGTCTGAGGGACCCATCCGCCTTCGTGGCAAACACTACTGGAGCTCCCCACTCCGATATACTTCGCCTTATGAACCCCTTCTCAAGCAACTCCCCTACTTGCTTATGAAGTTCTCTTCTCTCACGAGGAGCCATGTGGCGTACTGGCAAAGACACTGGTTTGGCATTATCCACCAAATAAATTCGGAAATCTATCTCCCGCTTCGGAGGCAAACCCTTTACTTCTTCAAACACATCCGGATATTCCCGGACTACTCTGACAGAACACAAACTCTCGACCGAAGCATCGAGCGATTCAAGATAACTTAGCAAAACAGATTCCATGGGATTGCAAGAGATCTCGAGAGTGTTACCCAAGCGGGTCATGAGCCTGACAACTCTCCTTTCGCAATCAAGAACGGCACCATTACTGGATAACCAGTCCATGCCCAAGATCAACCCATAGCCCGTGAAGCCCAATACAAAAGCATCACATCTAAACTCAACGCTAAGTATAGAAATCTTCAAACCCAAACATATCATAGACAGATATATGGAGCCCCCAATTGGGTTTGAGACAACCAAGGGATCATCAACTAGACTGGTGTCTAAGTGCAGTGACTCAACTAACGATGATGAGATAAAAGAATGCGATGCGCCAGAGTCAAACAAAGTACGAACTGGATGATCAAACAGAAAAACCAGACTTTCAACGGAAATAGTTCTACCTCTCTGCTGAATCGGTGGAACTGAGAGAACCTGAACTTGCCCCCCTGACTGAGGTGGTGCTATAAGAGCTTGCACCTGGCCTCCTGAGGTAGACCCCGTCTTCTGCCCCTTCTTTGGGCAGTTTTTCACAAGATGCCCTGCTTCACCACAATGAAAGCAACCGGTCTTCTTCTTTTTGCGACAATCCTTACTAAGGTGTCCTGGTGTTCCACAATTGAAGCACTTCTTCTTCGTCTTCTTTTTGTCACCATTGCCTTTTCCGCCCTTGCCTTGTTGTTGTTGTTGCGGTTTCTTCTGATCCCCCTTTTTCTCTGGTGCCTTAGAATTCTTATCATCCTCATGCATAAGTGCCATGTAGACAAGCTTCTCAAAAGTGGCCCCCATAGGAATGTGAGTCATAGCTATTCCTTGCAATGGTTCGTTCAAGCCTCTAACGAACCTCAAAGCCTTCTTCTCCGGTGTATTCACCAACTCTATGCCAAACCTTGCTAATTGATTGAATTTGTTGACATATTCTTTCACCGTGAGATTCCCTTGCTTCAAATTCAAGAACTTCTCCATAAACAGATTCTCTTCCGCCCTTGAGAGAAACTTAGCCCCAAACCTTTGCTTAAAATCTGCCCAAGAGTCAACAGGGCGCTCTCCATTAGTGACCTCCCACCAGAATGAGGCCTCTCCCTTCATTAACCAAGCCGCCAACTTGACTTTCTTTCCCTCTTCCACTTCAAAGATATCTAGCAACTCTTCCACTTCCTTAAGCCAATCTCTAGCCTCTACGAAAGTCTCTGAACCAAGAAAAGGTTTTCCTCCTATAGCCTTGAACTCCTTGCAAACCTTAGCAAAATTATCCACTCTAGGCTGAGGAGGAGGAGCGGTTGTCTCTGGTGTAGTAGCATTGGCCGGACCCGCAGCCGCGGCCCTAGCCTCTTGCAACCTCCTATACCATAGTGGTATAACTAAACCCTCCGGGATGTTAAGATCTTCAGCCATGCTGAAACGAAAGAGGAAAGATTCAAAAAGGAGATTCCGAAAGATAAAGATATGGCTATTGGGGATTATGCTTTTCTTTTTCAAAAACTTTTTCTCTTAGAAGACATGCTTTTTAAAAATACTTTCTTCGAAAATACTCTTAGAAAGTAGTTTTTCTCAAAAAATTTATCTGTTCTGGTAACCTTAAGCTCTGATACCACGTGTAACACCCCACTCCCTCTATGATCACTCACTAAGGGAATGCCATAGCATCGGTGGAGTATTTTAGTGAATATAGAACAGAAAAATTACAACAAGACAGATATAAATAGTACTTGAAATTTTAAAACATCATCTCATAACAGCGGAAGTAAAACATGTCTGGTTACATCATAAAACCACAATAAAGGTCAAGTACAATATCCATCAAAATAAAGAAGTACATAATCCCACTCTCATACAATAGCCAAACAAAAGAAAAGATAACTGGATAACTGGAGCTTTACATCTATCCAAGCTCCTAAAGACTGGAACAGCAATCCGATCAAGCTCCACTACTGCTAGGATCCACCGTAGGACCTGAGGGTTGGGAAAAAGATAAAAAACAACGGGGTCAGACATAAGTCTGAGCGAGTCCTATAACTTTAACAATACAATCGTTAAAGTAACCAGAGAAGACATAAACTGATATACGGTAACATATAGGGATGAATGGCTACCCTAAGCAGTCAACTAAACGAAGATAAAGGATAAAGACGCATCTACCCTCCCTAAGGTAAATTACTAAACTGCACCACACCAGTCGTTCCTAACTTAAAGGTTGATCCCACCCAAGGACTTATAAAATTTACTAATTAGTACCTGCGTACCCCTAGGTGACCAAGTAGGCGCCACGGGGCCCTACAATCCACTAGGTGTACACACTACTTCCCATTCGATCGGCTCCCTAACGTAGATACCCGTGCTGGCCCCACCGTGGGATGTATCATTCCCCAATGTGGCAACCTGATGAAACTAAAGGTGCACGGCTTATATCTACTCGATGCAACAACGGCTTACCTACCAGCCCGGGCCCACTCACGCATATGAAGCCCGTTGGACTTGCGTTGCCACCGCTAACCCGTTTGCCTCTTACAGTCAAGCCCAGTATGCGTGTCCCGTCCTCGACATGGGTCGAGCCCACAAAGATACGTATGGGTTACTGGTTGAAATGGGCCTCCACAAGCTACCCACCTAAGCTTGTCCCTTTTTCTAGTATATCCCACTTAACCCTTTAATCATGTTTTAATTACATGTTCCATTTTGGTTAAGTATTCTAATCGTATTTTCTATTGCCACCCAAGGCAACCACTAGATTTTCTCATGCCACCCGAGGCACCCACTTAACCCCTCATGTCCCTCTACATGCTAATGTGGTTAAGTGTTTCTTAATTAATTAATTAAGAACGTAACCTTTGTAAAGACCTCTCACATTAGACTGTCTTTTATGACCGCTGGTTAAGCCGGTTGGGTCCGGGCAGCCTTATGTCATAACAGAGTCTAACCTCGTGTCTTTACATTAATTACGTATTTAGTTTGTGCCTAAGACCTCTCACATTGGGCTAACATTTGTAGCAACTGGTTAAGCCGGTTGGGTCCGGGCAGTTTTACGCTACAACTGAGTCCAACCTCGTGTCTTAGTCAATTAATTACACCTAATTAATCACCCTCATAATTTTATATTAATTATCCCTAATTAATCAAGTTTTCTTAACATGGGTAGACCTAACTTAATAGGTAAATTCCCATGGGGTAGACCTAACTCAATAGGTAAATTCCCAACACATAGTATGGGTACACCTAACCAAATAGGCAAATTCCCATACTATGTTTATTTATTTTGTGTTATGCATAATTATATTAATTTCACACAATCTTATTAACTTATGCATTTAATTACCCCATCGTTCCCACGTAATTTCGTTCATGATATAACACATATAAAAGGTGTCAACTTGCATATGAATGAACATGTTTCAAAGGTGCCATCTTGCATATTAACAAACACATAACTTGCATATGAACTTGCATAACATGTCACATAACTTGCATATAATATGTCACATAACTTACATATTCATTTTGCATAACAAACTTGCATATTAGCTTATAGACTTGCATAATGTGTCATCATGAACTTGCATATTAATAAACATGTAACTTGCATATTTACATACATGTAACTTGCATATTAACAAACATGTAACTTGCATATAAAGAAACATGTAACTTGCATATTTACATACATGTAACTTGCATATTAACAAACATGTAACTTGCATATTAACAAACATGTAACTTGCATATTTACATACATGTAACTTGCATATTAACAAACATGTAACTTGCATATTAACAAACATGTAACTTGCATATTTACATACATGTAACTTGCATATTAACAAACATGTAACTTGCATATTTACATACATGTAACTTGCATAGCATATTACCATGAACTTGCATAACATGCATATGATTACATAGCCCACAACTTGCATATTTAGCATCATGCAAACATAACATACATCATATTAAACTTGCATAAGCTTACATACTCAACATGCATAAACATAAGATTAATGCTAACATCATATCATATGATTCAAAGCTCATTAACCCACATACAAAACCATAAATCTCATCACATCTCATCTAATTAGTTTACCAAAAGATCATCAAAGTGATAGAAACTCACAACTAGCAACTTTGAACACCAAATGAAGAAGATTAAGATGCTAAGAAGGGATTAGAAGTTGATTAGAGAGTGATTAGTATGCAACCCTCTTCATAAAATTAGTGGAGGCCATGAGAGCTAGCATTTTGCCATAGTTTAGTCACTAGGTTTAATTATGAATGAATTAGGGTAGGTTAGGGTCTTATTTATAGATTAGGCAAGTGTTTTAGGCCATAGGATTAACCCTAGATTCAATCCAAGCCATCAAAGCATGTCTTGGGGAAGAAGTCAAGTGTAGGAACCATCTAGGGCCTTTAGATTAAAGATGGACCATGAGAACCATTCAAATGCAAAATCTGCACTTGAGCGAATCGGCCCACGGGTTGACAGCCAAACACCCTGGATTAACCCCTAGTCGACCCAGCGGGCTCGGGTCGACTTCAAAAATCGGCCGGTTCGGTTATTCCCCTCTCCCAATTCGCTGTTTTGAGCATTTTTGCATATTTATTTATTAAATTTTCAATTATATATATATATATATATATATATATCAATATATATATATATATATATATATCTACACAACCCATTTCACTTAATTAAGTATACTTTAATTTGGGAATTTTCGTGAAACTTCGCGAGGCCATATCTTGGTCATACGGACTCCGATTTTCGAAAACTCGGACTCTATTTCGCGTATTTTTCCGAGACGAACGCAATGGCATAGCCCGTTTCCCTTGATTCCCATTTTAGAATTAAATTCTGCCTCGATTTATGTTATTACAGGTTATTGAAAATACGGGTTGTTACATAAAGTCTAGTTACTGATCCCTTAGTAGTCTCAAATCCTATCCGTGGTTCGGCTCATCTTTCTATGATTTGTCGGGATTTGAGAGTGTTTATCTTGGGCGTTGAGTTTGAGTGCAACGCTTTTGTTCTTGGCTTCATGGGCTACGGTTTAATTCTAGGTATGGATTGGCTAACTACATATCGGGCCATCCTAGATTGTGAAAGAAGGGTAGTTAGATTGTTGACTCGTTTTGGAAAGACCCTTGATATTTCTTGTGACCCAAGAGGTCCAGTAATGCTTGGCTACCTAGAATCCCTTGACGCATCCGATGATGATTTACATTCTGTTCCCATAGTTCGTTAACATGCTGATGTCTTCGATGAGGTGAGGGATTTACCCCCAAAACGTGAGATAGACTTTCGGATATATCTAGTATATAATGCAAAGCCAGTTGCATTACCGGTGCGCCACATGGCTCCAAGAGAGAGAAGAGAACTCAGTAAGCAAGTGAACGAATTGCTTGAGAAGGGGTTCATTAGACGTAGTATATCGGAGTGGGGTGCTCCAATAGTATTTGCCACGAAGGCGGATGGGTACCTTAGACTTTGTGTGGACTATAGAGAACTTAATAAGCTTACTAAGAAGAATAGACACCCACTGCCGAGGATTGACGATCTCTTCAATCAGTTATTTGGCGCCTCAGTGTTTTCGCATTTGGACTTAGCCACCGGTTTCCATCATTTGAGAGTGGTTGAGGATATCATAGACAAGACTGCCTTTAGGACTCCAGATGGTTTCTTCGAGTGGCTTGTGATGCCCTTCGGTTTGACAAACTCCCCTGCATACTTTATTGACTTGATGAGTAGGGTGTTTAGGGAGTACCTTAACAGATTCGTGGTGGTCTTTGTGGACGACATCTTGGTCTTTCCTAAGAGTGAGGAAGAGCATGCCCTACATCTTAGGGAAGTATTGGAGACCCATCGAGCGCATAGCCTTAAAGCTAAATTTTCTAATTGTCACTTTTGGAGGAAGGAAGTGCGATTCTTAGGGCACGTGGTTTCCAAAGAAGGGATAGCTGTGGATCCCATGAAAGTAGTGGCCATCCAAGATTGGAAGGTTCCTAAAAATGCTACAGAGGTGAGGAGTTTCTTAGGGTTGGCTGGCTGCTATAGGAAGTTTATCAAATACTTCGCAAAGATATCAGCCCCATTAACACGCTTGACGAAGAAGAATTTTCACATCGGACGTAGATTATGATGATGTGTTCCAACGTCTAAAGTGAGCTTTGACCACAGCCCCAGTCTTAGTGTTGCCAGATGGGAGTAAGCCATTTACCGTTTACACCGATGCTTGTGGGATAGGACTAGGCGTAGTCTTAATGCAAGAGAGAAGGGTAATATAGCCTATGGTGGAAGGCAGTTGAGAATGCATGAGAGAAATTACCCTACACATGACCTAGAGTTGGCCGCTATTGTCTTTGTTCTTTAGTCTTGGCATCATTATCTTCTTGGCGAGAGATTCGAATTATTCACTGACCACAAATCGCTAAAATACTTATTCTCTCAGAAGGACTTGAACTTAAGGCAGCAAAGGTGGATGGAATTCTTAGCTTCCTACGACTTCGAGATAGCATATACCCCTGGCAAGGGTAACGTGGTGGCAGACGCCTTAAGTAGAAAGACGTTGTCCTTGAGTCCGTTGTTTGTTGAGCGGCGAAGCTTAGAGTTCATCTCTACGTTTGAGTTTAAACCTTCTGTTGATTTTGTACCCGGTTTGCTAGCATCCTTAGAGGTCAGACCTACGCTTTTGGGACGGATTGGCGACGCACAGCGAGACGACCCACAGTTGGTTGAGTTAGTAGAAAATCTCAAAAGAGGGGAGTCATCGAGCCATCTCCGTAGGTATACCCTAGATGATAAGGGTTGGTTACGTAGGGACGGTAGACTTTGTGTACCACAGGACGAGAACTTGAGGAAGACCATCCTTGATGATGCACATCGTTCGAAGATGACCATCCATCCCGGCGGGGACAAGATGTATATGGACATGAGACGAGTTTACTTTTTGGCCGGTATGAAGAAGGACGTGGCAGAGTTTGTTGCTAGATGCTTGGTGTGCCAACAAGTAAAAGCAGAGCAAAAGAAGCCCGATGGATTGCTTCACCCATTGGAGGTCCCACAATGGAAGTGGGAAAGTGTTTCGATGGACTTTGTTGACGGATTACCAAGATCGAGGAAGGGTAATACGGGGATTTGGGTCGTGGTAGACAGACTTACTAAGAGCGCCCATATCATTCCCGTGAAGAGTAAGAGGACTGCTCCATGGTTAGCCTCCATATACATTCGATAAATAGTTTGTTTGCATGTGTTCCTTCTAGCATAATGGGTGACCGCGATCCTATCTTTACTAGCGAATTTTGGAAGAGCTTGTAAGAGGCGATAGGGACTCAATTATGTTTGAGCACCGCATATCATCCTCAGACGGACGGCCAGACCAAGTGGGTGAATCGTATTCTAGAGGACCTGTTGAGGTTGGGTGTCTTAAATTTCGGAGGTACATGGGTGGAACATCTTTCGTTGGTGGAGTTCGCATATAATAACGGCTTTCAGTCTAGCATTGGCATGGCACCGTTCGAGGCTCTTTATGGACGGCCGTGTCGTTTGCCTACATGTTGGTGTGAGTCTACAGAAAAGATCTTACTTGGGCCCGATAGGATTAGAGAGACTTCGGAAAAGATCGATTTGATTCGAAGGAGGATGAAGACGGCGCAAGATAGGCAGAAATCTTATGCGGATAAGAGGAGGACAGATTTTGAGTTTGATATTGGGGATAGTGTCTTTGTCAAGGTGTCTCCATTACGGAACGCCGTTCGCTTTGGGTCCGTTGGGAAGTTAGCACCAAGGTTCGTAGGGTCGTTTCCTATTGAGAAGAGGATTGGGCAGATGGCGTATAGAGTGGAGTTGCCCGAGAGACTCAGTGGCGTGCACAATGTATTCCATGTGTCACATTTAAGGAAGTGCTTGCACAAGACCACGGAAGTGGTAGAGCCGAGTTTGCTTAGAGAGGTGGAGATAGAGCGTGATGTGACGATTCGGTGAGCTCCTACATGCATTCTTGGGTCGGAGGTTAAGAAGTTGAGGAATCGAGAGGTAAAGCTAGTCAAAGTGCAAT
This sequence comes from Allium sativum, assembly GCA_030737875.1. NCBI lineage: Eukaryota > Viridiplantae > Streptophyta > Magnoliopsida > Asparagales > Amaryllidaceae > Allium > Allium sativum. Next base: position 193,027,528 of record CM060920.1, read on the forward strand.
GGGGAGATGATGAGAGCAACGCTACTTGGGATACGGAAGAGAAGATGCATTCATTATACCCTTTTCTTTTCGAGGGTATGTCTTTTAGTTTCTCCTTTATTGCTTACCTTATACTTATCTTATCTTTAATATGTCCTCTCGTTGGTACCTTTGACCTTTAGATAGGGTAGTCCTATGATTGAAACATGTGTTTGAGACATTTTATGTATGATGGAGGCATGTGGATGCAAGTGTTTCCTAATGGTTGCTCGTGGATGCATATACACACACTTTAGGCACTAGATCGGCTCAGTCACATCATATTGCATATTGCATATAAATGTGTGTGCATATTTAAGCTAATGGATGTATAATGGTTGTTTTATCATAGGGATGTTGCATTTTGGTGAATGGTTGTGCACACATGTAGAAATAATATGTATCGGAAGGGTTCTTTCGCATACATAATGGACGCATGGCACTATCATGGTTTGCATTAAGGAGGTCAACTGAATCAGTAGACCGCCTGATTTTGCATTAGATAAGGAACATATACACGCACTTTTTGCATATGTTCATATGGCATTAGAAATTCTATAAGGACAATGGATGCCTGTGTTTGATGGTTGAGTATATGGTTGTTTGGATGTTAGGATATGCATTCTCCTTAACTTGGAGATTTCGGGGGCGAAATCCATTAAGGAGGGGAGAATGTAACACCACGGATTTTTGAATAATCGAATTAACTAAATTAAAGAATAAATGTTTAGCATTGTTCTAAGGTTTGTAAGCAAAAGACTTAGTAGCTCATTTGGTTGGAACATGTGACTTGCATACAAGAGGTACAGAGTTTGATCCCCGCCAACGCCATATTTTTGTTTGAGGGGAATGGCTAAAAAGCGGCTTAGTGTGAGCGCGGTTCAAAAAGTAGTTAGTGTAAAAATGGTTAATTAGGAAGATAGAAATATATATATAGAGATATATATATATATATAAAATAAAATTCAACCTAAAATTTAAGAAAAAAATCAAAACAGCGGAAGCGGGAAAGCAAATCACCAAACCGACGTATTTTATGGGTCGACCCGAGACTTGCTGGGTCGACCCTAGGGTCGACTCAGGAGGTTTGGAATTGGTCCCGTCGGCCCTAAATGGTCTATAATGAAATTTTATGTTTTAGGGCTTAGGTGGCGATTTCTGGTTGCTCTATTGACATCATTTCTTGGTTTCTAAGGCCTAAATGGATCCTAGAGTGATCCAACGGCTTAAATTAATTCAAAGCTCTATAAAAAGACCCATAGACTCAAACCCTAAATAAGAATTAAAACTAAAACTATGGTCGTCATGATGTCGTCTTAAACCTTAGAGTAGCCGCCACCAATTAGAGAGGAAGAACAACAAATCAAATCAGTTCTATTCAACCCTAACAACGAATCTTCTTCAAAGGAAAGCTAATTCAACTTCTGAAATCAGAATTCAGAACTCAAGACCGCCTTTGAGTTGTGAGTTCGATAGTTTTAATAAAATAATTAGTAATTTAATTGGATTAAGTTATGATGCGGATTGTATGGATATGATGTGAATTATTGATCACATGTTGTAATTATGTTTTAGAATTGTGTTGAAATCTCTATAACGTTATGTTGTGATGCTATCCTTTATGATGTAAAGTTAGGTTGCTATCTTCTATGTTGTAATTTTATATATAACCAAATCATCATGTTGCATATGCTTGTTTGGTGATGTTGATTCATATGATAATCATATGTATGCAAGTTTAGATTTTTATTTAAACATGAATCATATACAAGTTGGGTAAAATTATATGTGACCTTACATGGTTATGACATCTAGTTTATGTGAAAATTTGATTAAAAGTTAGGCTATGACATGGGTGAGTTATATGCTAAATTCTACATGATATTTTACATGTTAGATGCAAGTTTACACCATTGTTATGATGCATAAATCACATATGCAAGTTTCTATAAATATGTGAGTTTGGTGTATGAATCATGTTATGCAAGTTTAGGGTTATTTCCTATGCAAGTTTACACCTTTAGATGTAGATCTATGACATACATGATTTATGAAAGTTCACACCTTTAGATTTGGATCCATGACACATGTTGTTTATGCAAGTTGTAACTTTGGCCTATGCAAGTTTTAGATGTAGAACATCATTCACATATGCAAGTTCATCCCTATGTTTAGATCTATGTTTTCATTATGTGTACATTGTGATGTTTTCTCTTTATTACATGAGTTAGACTATTCGAGTCTAACGTATATTTTAAGTTAAACGAACAAACGTACAACGTGGGGTAAAGGGGATAATATTAAAAAGATTTAATTGGCATAAATGCCTTAAAAGGCATAAAATATAATTGTGGTGAAAATTGGTATGATTTTGCATACCATAAATGGATGGACATAATTGAGTCAGTTATGGACATCGTTAAATTTGGAATTGATTGATAATTTGAATAGGGAAAGTAATTCAAATTTAGGGAATGATTAATTAGGAGAAATTAATCGTCTAAGACAGAGGTTAGGCTCTTTTGTGGTGTAAGACTACCCGGACCCACCTGGCAAATCAAGCTGCCACAAATTCCAGTCTAATGTGAGAGGTCCTTGGCATAAATTAAATACGTAACAATTGAAAAGACACGAGTTTAGGCTCTTTTGTGGTGTAAGACTGCTCGGACCCACCCGGCAAATCCAGCTGCCACAAATGCCAGTCTTATGTGAGAGGTCTTTATGAGGTTACGGTCTTAATGAATTAAGAAACACTTAACCAGATAAACATGTAGTGGACATGAGGGATTAAGTGGGTGCCTTCGGTGGCATGTGGAATCTAGTGGGTGCGTTGGGTGGCATTTGGAAATACGATTAGAAACACTTAACCAAAATTGAAACATGTAATTGAAACATGAATAAAAAGTGGTTAAGTGGGATGTACTAGAGGGGACCAAGCTTAGGTGGATAACTTATGTCAAGTGATGGGGGCCCATTTCGACCAGTAACTAATACGTATCTTTGTGGGCTCGATTCAAGTCAAGGACGGGACATGCATACTGGGCTTAACTGTAAGAGGCCAAAACGGGTTAGCGGTGGCAACGCAAGTCCAACAGATTCATATGCGTGTGTGGACCCGGGCTGGTAGGTAAGACATTGTTGCATCGTGTAGGTATAAGCCGTGCATTGTTGGTTGTATCGGGTTGCCACTTTGGGGAGTGATACACCCCATTGTGGGGCCAGCACGGGTATCTACGAGTTAGGGAGTCGATCGCTTGGGGGTAGTGGGTACACCTAGTAGAGATAGGGGCAGGCGGCACCTATGAAGGCAGCTAGGGGTGCACAAAACTACCAATATCATTATTAAGTTCTATAGGCGGGATCAACCTTAGGGTGACTAGTGGTGGTGCAGTATAGCAATTATCCTATAGTGTGGGTATAGTTTAGTAATTATCTTACAGTGGGTTAGGTGCGCTTTAACGATATCGTTGTTCATCTTGTTTCCTTATTTACTCTGCCATATTCAATGGTTCATGGTCATTTCCTTATTTTCCAACTTATGCCTTAGCCTCGTTACTTTGTTAGTTATATTGTTAAAAATTATCGCACTCGTCAGACTTTATGTCTGACCCCGTGTGTTTCCTCCTCTTTCCTTCCTTCCCCCCTCCCCCCAAGTGCTCAGATTGGAACTAGCACTAGTGGAGCTTGATCTTGGACTGCTTTTAGAAGATTGCTTGGATCGTTGGAGTATAGTTTAGCTTCTCTTTTATATATGGCTATTTTGATGTTGAGGATTACGTCATTTAGTTTATGTACTTTTGATAGTCAAGATGGATATTATGTACATTGACTCTGGTTTTTGATGATGTAAGCAAACATATGTGTTTTCCGCTGTAATGAAATAAAGTTTTAAACCTTTGAGTGCTATTTATATCTGTCTTGTTGTTAATTTATTGTTCTATACTTACTTAAAACGCTCCATAGAAGTTAATGCATTCCCTTTGCGGGTGACATTAATGGACGTGGGGTGTTACAGAGCTACAAGATTTACAGAGTAAAGCTCCATAATTGTTGTTTTTGTGCCCAAAAGAGGTCGTCTAGTAGGAGTTTCGGGCCATTCTTTATTTGTGATGTGACTTCAGCCAAGTCGCTTCCTGTCTTCTGATGATGTTCTCAATAGTTGAACGTATTGTTGGCCAGAGATTTCACGTGTGACGGCTTTAACTGAAAAGCATGTCAACACTTTTGGCATGCCAAATAGGGGGCCAACGAGCCAAAGGTGGCGACCCGAGGGGGGCGAGTCAAAGGGGGCGAGCTAGTCCAAGTCCCTGGAATCCAAGTCTCCAATGCTTCGTCAAAGCGATTGCCAATCGACCCCAAACTACACCTGTTCACAGAAATGGGCATTACTTCCAAACCGTAAGTCCGTTTTACCCAAACGAAAGCTCTACTTGAAGCTAATTCAGAGAACTACAAGGGCTATGGAGAAAAGCTCTGTAATTGCGGTTTTCGGGGCCTAAAGAGGTCGTCTAGTAGGAGTTTCGGGCCTTTCTTTGTTTGTGATGTGACTTCAGTCAAGTCGCTTCTTGTCTTCTGACGATGTTCTCAATACTTGAACGTATTATTAGCCAGAGATTTCACGTGTGACTGCTTTGACTGAAAAGCATGTGAATATTTTTGGTGCGCCAGGTAGGGGGCCCACGAGCTATAGGGGGCAGGCTGAGGGGCGAGCCAAAGGGGGCAAGCTGGTCGAAGTCCCTGGAATCCAAGTCTCCAATGCTGCATCCAAGCGATTGCCGATCGACGTCAAACTACACCCGTTCACGGAAACGAGCGTAACATCCAAACCGTAAGTCCATTTTAGCCAAACGAAAGCTCTACTTGAAGCTAATTCAGAGATCTACAAAGGCTATGGGGAAAAGCTCCATAATTGCAGTTTTTGGGCCCCAAAGAGGTCGTCTGGTAGGAGTTTCGGGCCATTCTTTGTTTGTGATGTGACTTCAGTCAAGTCGCTTCTTGTCTTCTGATGATGTTCTCAGTACTTGAACGTATTGTTAACCAGAGTTTTCACGTGTGACGGCTTTGACTGAAAAGCATGTGAACATTTTTGGTGCGCCAAGTGGGGGCCTACGAGCCATAGGGGGCGAGCCGAGGGGGCGAGCCAAAGGGGGCGAGCCAGTCGAAGTCCCTGGAATCCAAGTCTCCAATGCTGTGTCCAAGCAATTGCCGATTGACGTCAAATTACACCCGTTCACGGAAACGGGCATAACTTCCAAACCGTAAGTCTGTTTTAGCCAAACGAAAGAACTACTTGAAGCTAATTCGGAGAGCTACAAGTGTTACAGAGAAAAGCTTCGTAATTGCTATTTTCGGGACCAAAAGAGGACGTTTGATACGAGTTTTGGGCCATTCTTTGTTTGTGGTGTGACTTCAGCCAAGTCGCTTCCTGTCTTCTTACGATGTTCTCAATACATGAACGTATTCTAGCCAGAGATTTCACGTGAGATGGCTTAGACCGAAAAGCATGTCAACAATTTTGGTGCGCCAGGTAGGGGGCCCACGAGCCAAAGGGGTTGAGCCGGTCCAAGTCCCTGGAATCTGAGTCTCCAATGCTATGTCTAAGCGATTGTCGATCGAAGCCAAATTACACCCATTCATGGAAACGGGCGTAACTTCCAAACCGTAAGTCCGTTTTAGCCAAATGTAAGCACTAATTGAAGCAAATTCAGAGAGCTATAAGAGTTACGAAGCAATGCTCCGTAATTGCTGTTTTCAGGCCTAAAAGTGGTCATCTGGTAGGAGTTTCGGGCCATTCTTTGTTTATGATGTGACTTCAGCCAAGTCGCTTCCTATCTTCTGACGATGTTCTCAGTACTTGAATGTATTGGTAGCCAGAGATTTCACGTGTGACGGCTTTGACTGAAAAGCATGTCAACATTTTTGGCATGCCAGGTAGGTGGCCCACGAGCCAAAGGGGGCGAGCTGATGGGGGCGAGCCAAAAGGGGCGAGCCGGTCCAAGTCCTTGGAATCCCAGTCTCCAATGCTTCGTCCAAGCGATTGTCGATCGACGCCAAATGACACCCGTTCAGGAAAATGGGCGTCACTTCCTAACCGTAAGTCAGTTTTAGCCAAATGAGAGTTCTACTTGAAGCTAATTCAGAGAGCTACAAAATTTATGGAGCAAAGCTCCGTTATTGCTATTTTCAGGCCCAAAAAAGGTCGTCTGGTAGGAGATTCAGGCCATTCTTTGTTTGTGATGTGACTTCAGCCAAGTCGCTTCCCGTCTTCTGATGATGTTCCAAATACTTGAACGTATTGTTAGCCAGAGATTTCACTTGTGATGGCTTTGACTCAAATGCATATTGTTGACGACCAAAAATGTGGCAAACACCAAAGATTGCTTATTACTAGAAATTAATAATATGGTCGCATAGACAAGACATATTATAGAACATAAAGTAATATATAAGCGGTAAATGACACAAAGAATTTATAGTGGTTCGGCCTTAGTGAAGGCCTACTCCACTTTGAAGAATTGTAGAGATTTTATTAATCACTTTGAAAGATTACAAGGTTGAGATACTCTCATTACGTTCATTGACTATGTCATATGAAGTTACAATAGTCATATTTGCAAGAAATAGTAAAGTGGACAAGTTTTCCCTTCTTCATCCTCAAAGAGAAATGCCATCAATGAAGCTCTATAGAGGTAGTAAGGTCCAAGAATCTCTCCCTTTTGAAGTGTGAGGTCATGGGGTATTTATAGGAAGTGGTTAGGTAAGGGTTAGGTGGGAGTAGGTAGAAATGGGGACCATCTACAGGAAATTCGCGCCTCCCGGTTTCAGCTTTGGAAAATTCATACCTGGGTGAGGTGCGAAATTTCGAACCTGCTAGGTGCGAAATTTCGCACCTCCCAAGTACGAAATTTCGTACCTGTGAGGTACGAAATTTCTTACCAGCAAGGTACGAAATTTCGTACCTTGGAGGTACGAAATTTCGCACCTCGGTAGGTGCGGAGATTGTTTTGAAGGGGATGTGGTGAGGTTTTGTTGACGCGATTCCCCTCGGTCTTCCTCTTGGATTTCCTGTGTTTCGCCCTTGGCCTTGGCTTCACGCGATGAGTTGAATCGAGCGTGTCTTGAGTACTTTTGGTAACCGGAACAAAAGGCCGGTTAACATTTGCCCCCCGAAGTACGTCTTGGCTTGACAGGATGTGCTTCGGAATGAAAGTTGAGGGGATTGTTGAGTTGCTGATTTACCCTATAAGTTATAAGAAAAAATACGTTAGTTATCGGGCTCGCCTGTTTGAGGGAGGTAGTCGAGTCGCCGTCAGTTTGATGTCGTGCTAGTGTTGCCTTGTGTTTGCGTGGCGCCTGAACCACATGTTTTTGTGACTGACCATGGCGGGATGTAGGCATTCACTCACGCGATGGTTGAGAAGAAACATGTCGTCGTCTCCACCATCATCATTTTTTTTGGTGGTTCGAAATTTAGAACCACAGGGGTTCGGAATTCCGAACGATGGAGGCTCAGGCGTTGAGCCCTGCAGGCTCGAAATATCCAGCCATGAGGCTCGAAATTTCAAGCCTTCGTGGTTTGAAATTTCGAGCCTGTAGGCTCGAAATTTCGAGCCTAGAGGCGGAATGCGAAGGGACTTTTTCCCTTTTTATTATAAATAGGCCCCCTCCTTTATTTTCTTCCATCTCGCGTTTTTTCTATGAGAATTTCGAACCTCGACACTTTGACAAAAAAGAAGACTTTTTTAGGTAATGAACTTGGTTGACGGAGGGAAGGGAGAAGGGAGGTCGAGGTGCGATCGTTGGAGGAGGCTCAAGGCCTCGAGTTCGAGGCGCGAGGTTCGAGAGTTAGAACCTGGAGGGCTCCAGCCCTTCGAGCCCTGCTGGGTTCGAAGTTTTCGAACACCGAGGGGTTCGAGGCTTCAAACCTATGGGCTCGAGGTTTCGAGCCTTGGGAGCTTAGACTCCTAGCCCCTTGGGGCTCAAATTTTCGAACCTTGATGGTTCGAAATTTTGACCCCTTGGGGTCTGAAAGTCCGAGCCTTGAGGTTCAAGATGTCGAACCATTGGGGCTCGATTTTTCGAACCGCCATGGTTCGAATTTTCAAGCCACCCTGGTTCAACATTTTCGAACCCATGGATTGGACTTCGAGATGTCCGAGTTCGGGGTTTCGATTCCTCTGTGCTTGGTTCTTCGAGCCCGGGGCGAGTCAGAGGGCACTGCGTTGACAAGATATCGTCCTCAGCTGCTTTCGACTTTTGACTTCCTCACTACCCGCCCTTGGACTTATTAACTGCTTGTCTGACTGTATGAATGTACTAAATGTTGACACCGATAACTGTCTGGATAAGAACTTGAAACTTTCACATAGGATAGTGCATATATCTGGACTGTGACTGAACCATTATGATTTTTAGCGTTTCTATGAGCATTTTTCATTCTTTGCACAGCACTGCACACACTTGTTATTGTTTACCAACGCAAGGGTTACTGGCTATTTTGCCGTGAAGTCTAATGCTGGTATGTTGAAGTATAGTGAGCCATGCAAACAAGATCACAAACTGGGAAACTCCTGGAAGCCGAGGCTTCCACGCCATCGTCTGATTCTTCTGATTCTACTCCTGGCTCTACGGACAACACCAACCCTGGGGGCAGCAGGCCTGAGACTACCGAGGGATCGGTTCCTTCCCAGGCTGGGAGTTTTCCTGAGGTGTCAGAACACGGGGGACATGTTGAAAGGCTTAATTCCCCAGTAATGTATTCGGAGATGGAGAATGTGGACATTATGGACGGTGCCGAGTCGATTCCCCTAGTGGCTCCTGATATACTACCTGACGTGGTTGTTTTAGATAATCCGCCGGACTCGGTACCCTCGCGTATGGATGCGGCGGCAGTAAACAAGATGTCACTACGATTCAGTATCCCGGAGGGGGAGGCTCGTGCCCCTGGATCGGGAGAAAGGGCCTATGCACCGCCCGAGGGGCTTACTGTTTGGAATCGTCATGCTTGCGGTGTGGGGTGCGTGTCCCCGGCTAATGATTTTATTGGGAGATGTTGCTGTATTTCCGCATTTCCCCTTCACAATTGCATCTAAATGCTTACTCCGCGCTCCTGGGTACTTGTGTTCTTTTCCGGGAGTTTCTGCGTCGGGATCCTACCGGAGAGCATACCGGTACCTGTTCCATTTTAGGCGATCGGTCGGTGGATCGTCCTCTCAATGGTTCTTGGAAGCATTTACTGACAGGAGGATTTTTGTTGGAAAGTGGCCCCGACCATCTGTAATTAAGCACGATTTGTTCTTTGTCCGTTGTCCTCCCGGCTTTGCGAGAAGGTGGATAACAGGACGTGAGTTTCCTCATTTTATCTTAGTACCCCTGCCGAGCTCCGTGTCTCATACTTTTATTTTGATTGTGGCAGGAAATCCCGAGGCACCTACTACTGACGAGTACGGGCAACGCCTTGATGCTCGCCAAGCCATCCCAAAGGCTTCTCGTAGGACGGATACTGTGGTAGACTTAGATCGCCTTCGTCGTTTTGGGTTGCTTTTATCTTGGCCAGCCTTGCCTAGGCTTGCTGTGGCGAGTGGTGCGTCGCAAGAGGGAATGGCAGGAGCCTCCACCGCTTCCTCTTTGAAAAGGAAGTCACCCCCTATTTACCTCAGGCCGAAAAAGGTTGTTAAGTTCCACGAAGATATCGGAGGTAGCAAGGCGGGTAGCATGGAGACAGCTGCTCGGGATGAGGGGCTTCCTGATTCTTCTGTCCGACCCCCGATGGGAGGGGTTTGAGAAGAAGCGCTAGACAGTCCTCACTCCCCTATGGCTTCTCTGGAAGCTACCACCTCCCTCGAGGTGGCAGGTCAGTTCGTTGGTCTCGAAATGGTTCCTACAGACTTGTCTCAGTGGCCGAGTGCGGCTAGCATGGAGGGCCTAGGTCTTGCCGCAGAGGAATTAACTTCTATGGCTAGCGAACAATCTGGTTTGCTGAGAGAGCACATAGGACATGCACTTACACACATCATGCTGCATAGAGAAGTGCCGGTGTGTATCGTTGACTTATTTCGCTTCTTTTCTTTGACAGGTGACACTGCCAGAGGAAGCGAAGGACGTGGTCGCGGAGACCGTCACCGTTATGATAGTGCTTTTCTCAGCTCCTTTAAACAGGGTGCTAGCTTATATGGCCACGTTCCGCCTCCACGAGGTCATGGCCGCGGCAATCGCTATCAGGAACGGCCTCAATCTTATGCACCTCCTCCGCCTCCTTCTCCGACTCGAGCGCCTAGAGGAGGTTCACAGTTTGACCAAGTGGGGCCCAGTCGCATGTCATCATCAATTCCACCTGTCTCCGCTCCGTTGGCTCCTGTTCAGTCTTCGAGGGGGGAGACTCCACTCGCCCATCCAAGGCCGGACAGGTTGGCTATGATTAGGACCCTAGTTTTAATGGCAACTCAGATCCAAGAGCTTTCCCCGGCGGAAAAGAGGGTGTTCTTGGAGCACCATTTTCCTCGACTTTATTTTGATGAGCTACCATCTCTTCCCGATCTTCGTCCTCCCCCAGACAGGTCATCTGGAGAGATATGGACGCATGTGGAGGCCGCATATCTTCAGGCTAATGAGCTTACCCGATTCTGCCATGATCTATCGCAATTGATTAGGGGTAAGAACATGAACCTCATGGTTCGTCAAATGACCATTGACGCTAAGAGAACCTCTATCGATCATTTGAATGCGGAGATTTGTAGGTCTTCCCCGTCCTGGTTATTAGAAGTCTTTTACGTTTACATATCTGTTAATTCTGACCTATGGATCTCGTGGGTTTGTCAGCTGAGCTGAAGCGAGGGTACGAGACGCTCAAGAAGGAGGCTAACAAGTCTCATGCTATGTATACAGAGACCATAACCGACCTTACTACTCAGAATACAACTCTGAAGAAGCAGAAGGCCAACGTAGATTGTAACACCCCACCTCCGCCAGGGTCACTCTTGCAAGTACACTGGCTTTGGAGGGGTGTTAGTCAAGGTAAACATGCATGAAGATATCACAAGACATAACATATGAGTAAAACAGAGTAAATAAAGCAGTGGATAAAATTACTATTTCAAAACCATAGTCAAGTTACATCAAAGGTACTAAGTCATTATTTTCCAACTACTACAAGTCCAGAAACATAAGCTGAAAACTGGAAATAACATAAATAAACTATCCCCAAAGTAGACGTGGTAAAGCCATAGCGAGCTCAAGTCCAAATCGTACATGAGCTATCCAGAAAGCAAGCTAAAGATCCAAGCTAGGTGTTAGTGTTCCCACCCTGAGAACCTGGGGGGGAAACAGAAGAAAAGAGGCGAAAGTAACACAGGTTAGTCAAAAAGACTGGTAAGTCCTACCTACTATTAGTATAAAAACTAATAAAGTTAACTGGACATGTAAAACAGAGATGAAACATAAGATGATAACTGGCATGGTGAAAAGTTAACAAGACAGATCAAGTGTGGCATTGCATATACAAGGTTAAGTTGCACCAAGTGTACTAGTATTCTAATCCATGTCAAGCATAAACAAGAAATGATCCCTTGGCCCCAAATTGGCCCAACATCATGAGATGACCTAAATCAAGGTCCAACTACACGGTCTAGTCGATCGGCTCCCTATAAGCCTAACTCATCAAGTGTCGGTGTCATACGGCCCAACCGCGAGATGTAGTCGACTGTGCAAGGTCCACCCTAGGGTGTATCCAGGCCCTAGGGTGCAAACCACTGACACAAAACAAGCACGCACAGTCCAAGCCTACTGGTGCCCATGTCTGTCTTTCATCCCCGGACTATGAGCACGACCATAGTCCGCCGGAATGTACAATGGCGCACCTACCTAGCCGTCCCTTTTTGGTCACTTACAATCAGCCCAGTAATCGTGCCCCACCCCTAGCCTAGTCCCTAGGGTATCCCGATACTCCCTGGTGGGTTACTGCTGATAAGGGCCCCGCAAACTAGGGTTTCTAATGGGTTAAGTGTGGTTAACCCTATCCAAACCATGTATCAAGTTGGTTAAGTATACCCAAGTGGTTCATGAATTAACCCCAACAATCCATCGTGTTCAATTGGTTAAGTATTCAAGTGGTCCATGACTTAACCCTTCCATGTGGCATTAATTAACTTAATGCACCCCAACCTCTCACATTAGACTTTGTTGTGGTTACTAGTTAAGTCGGGCGGGTCCGGGTAGCTTTACACCACAACCTAGTCTAACCTCGGGTTTTAGGTGCGATATGACCAACTACTCACATTGGGTCCTATTGTTTGTAGCCACTAGTTAAGCCGGTCGGTTCCGGGTAGATTTATGCTACAAACTCAACCCAACCTCGAGTTGGCCACTTTTATGTTTTCTACATGTCATGTCCACGTTCATGTTTTCAAGCATAATCACATGTCATATTTTCAATTCATGTTTCATGTCATTTAAGTTTACCCATAACGTAACCCCATCGCACGTAAGTTCGCATCAACACACATAGATCAAAAAGGGGAACATAATGATATGACAAATTGGGCATAATGTGGCCAAGTCTATCACAAGTTTAACATGGTGATATATGAGGCTAAGGTGTTCATAACAACTAGCATATGGCATTATTGGCCTCAAAACATGCATGACATCAACTTAGCAACTAGGTGATAACATGGTCATAGTAGACATGGGGTGATAACTTGTGATTAGCATATAGTTCATAACATGGCAAGTTAACATCAAGGTCATTATAGTTTATATGTTGCATTATGCAACATTCCCACATAAAACTCATAGCTTTCAACCCAAAATGTCAAGGTGATAGTCTCATAATCATAGATCAAAAGAGTCATGAATAGATCTATGCATAAAATGATAGATCTAAGGTAAACATTACACATATGCCCAATTTCAACTTGCAACATGTCACATTTAAGTTCATAGTTTAAATCTAAGAGTAGAATAGGGCTTACAAAGCGTGATCAAGAGAACTAGAACACAATAAAACAAGATTGAGACGAAGCCACACTAGAAATCCCCAACTAACGATAAGATCCACTCCAAGCCTTGAGAAATAAGAAGAAAGATCCTTCTTTTGATGAAGAAAGATGGCTCCTTTGCTTTAGATCAAGCTTAGGCTCTCAAGCTCTCAAGTTGAAGAAGATGGAGGCCATGATTAGGGAGCATTTTGGCATAATTTAGTTGTAGGAATGATTTGTGATGATTTAGGCTAGGTATTAGGGTGTTTTTATAGGTGTAAAGACTAGTTTAGGCCATAGGATTAACCCTAATTCAGATCTGAGCCATCCAATCACGTCACAAGCCAACAAAACAAGACCCAGGAGCCAAAACAGGTGCACCAGGCCAACTAGCCCGACCACCCAGGTCGACAGGGGTGTCGACTGGGCAGTCGACACCAGCTGGGGTGTGTCGACTCCCAAGTCGACTCCCAAGTCGACTTGGGGGCTGGGCGGGAAATTTTCCCGCCCAGTCTGTTTGGCTCCAGATTTGATTTTTGAACTGTTTTTGAACTTGGAATTTTCTGAATACTTCTATGGGCCATAACTGGGTCATACGGACTACGATTTTCGTAAAACTCGGACTCTATTTCGCGTAATTTTCCGAGATGAACGCAATGGCATAGCCCGTTTCCCTTGATTCAGATTTTAACATTTAATTCTGCCTTGATTTACGTTATAACATGTTATTCAAAATACGGGTTGTTACATTCTCCCCACCTTAAAGGATTTCATCCCCGAAATCTTCAAGTTAGGAAGAACGTATCCTACCATCCATCATCCATCTACACAAAACATCATCCACGAGCAGTCATTGTCCTTAAAAGATTCTAAATGTTGTATGATCATATGCGAAAGGTGTGTGTATATGTACTTATCTAATGCGAAAATCAGGCGGTTACTGATTCAGTAAACCTCCTTAATGCAATGTATGTTAGTGAAATGAGTCCATATGTATGCAAATTCCTAACATGATTCAGAATCTCTACATGGGCGCACATAACATTCATCCATATGCAACATCCACGTGATAGCATAACAAGTTTCAGCCATGAATAAGTATAAGCACTCATACATATGCAATATGAAAGTGTGTGAGCCGATCTTAGTGCCTAATGTGTATCATGCATCCACGAGTATCCACTTGCAAGCACTTGCAACCACTTGCAACCACTTGCAAACATCAAGCATAACATGTTTAAAATACATGTTTCATCCAAAGGGTTTCTACCTAAGGTTCTCATGACAAGGTTAACGAGATAACAAGATAAACATGGATAGCAAAAGAAAGATATGCTAACTAGGAAAAGAGATTGAGAATGTACCCTCAAAAAGGAATGGATAAAGCCCACGCATCTTCTCCTCGGTTTCCCAAGTTGCATCTTCATCGGCTTCACTCCACTGAACCTTTACTAACTTGACTTCTCGATTCCTCAGCTTCTTGATCTTCGTTCCCAAGATACGAATCGGAGCTCACCTCAGGCTTGCCTCTTTCTCTACCTCCACGTCTTCAAGAATTCTAGGCACAACTACCGCGGCTGACTCATGTAGGCACTTTCGGAGATGCGAGACATGAAAAACATTGTGCACTCCGGCTAGCTTCTTGGGCAATTCCGCCTTATAAGCCATCTTCCCAATCCTCTCTATGATAGGGAAGGGTCCAATGAACATTGGTGCCAGCTTCCCTACTGCTCCAAAACGAACCACATTTCGCAAAGGAGAAACCTTCACAAAGACAATATCTCCAACTTCAAACTCTAAGTCTGTCATTCGCTTGTCTGCATAGGATTTCTGTCTATCTTGGGCCGTTTTCATCCGCCTTCGAATCAACTCAACCTTTTCGGATGTGTCCCTTAATATGTCGGGCCCAAGTATAAGCTTATCCGTCGTCTCCCATCAACACGTTGGTGACTTGCACGACCTCCCATATAAAGCTTCGAATGGAGCCATCCCTATGCTTGCTTGGTAGCGGTTATTATAAGCAAACTCTACGAGAGGGAGGTGGTCTTCCCAAGTGCCACCAAAGTCAAGGATGCATAGCCTCAACAGATCTTCTAGTACCCTATTCACCCTTTCGGTCTGGCCATCCGTCTGTGGGTGATAAGCTGTACTTAGATTCAATCGCGTACCCATCGCTTCTTACAAACTACTCCAAAATTGGCTAGTGAAGATTGGGTCACGATCGCTAACTATGCTAGAAGGAACTCCATGCAATCGCACTATCTCTCGAAGATAAACAGACGCTAGCCATGATGCGGTCTTCTTTCTCTTTACTGGAATGAAATGGGCGCTCTTCATGAGTCTATCCACTATGACCCATATGCTAGTATTCCCCTTCCTTGATCTCAGCAATCCATCCACAAAATCCATAGAGATACTTTCCCACTTCCATAGCGGGACCTCCAATGGATGCAGTAGCCTACCGGGCTTCTTCGACTCGGCCTTCACTTGTTGGCAAACAATGCATCTAGAAACCAACTCTGCCACATCCTTTTTCATCCCATCCCAAAAGAAAATGCGCTTCATATCCCGGTACATCTTATCCTCTCCGGGATGTATGGTCATCCTCGAGTGGTGCCCCTCCTCAAGAACTTTATTTACTAAGTCTCCCACTCGTGGGACACATAGTCTTCCATCACGCCTTAGCCATCCCTTGTCATCAATAGTATATCTAGCGAGGTGACTTGACGTCTCACCCCGAATCAACTTGTCCATGATCTCGACAATCTGCGGGTCTTCCCTCTGTGAAGCCCCAACTTGATCAAGAAGTGTAGGTCTAAGCTCAAGGGATGCTAACGAACCAGTCATCGACTCAACAGCAGGTGTAAAATCAAAGGTTGCCAAGAACTCTAGGCTCTTCATCTCAACAAACAAGGGACTCAAAGTCAACCTTCTTCTACTTAGCGCATCCGCCACAACATTACCCTTGCCAGGGGTATAAGCTATCTCGAAGTCATATGATGCCAAGAATTCCATCCACCTTTGCTGCCTTAGATTCAAATCTTTCTACGAGAATAGGTACTTGAGCGACTTGTGATCAGTATATAACTCAAACCTTTCTCCTAGAAGATAGTGGCGCCAGGATTTGAGTGCAAAGACGATCACCGCCAACTCCAAATCATGAGTGGGATAGTTCTTCTCATGAACTTTGAGTTGCCTACCCCTAAAGCATATCACTTCCCCTCCTACATCAGGACAGCGCCTAATCCCGTGCCACATGCATCGGTGTACACGGTAAACAACTTCCCTCCATCGGGTAATGCTAGAACTGGAGCTGTGGTGAGGGCTTTCGTGAGCCTTTGAAAAGCAAGCTCACACTCTAAGTCCCATGCAAAGACTAAGTTCTTCTTCGTTAACTAAGTAAGAGGGGCCGAAATCCTAGCGAAGTCCTTAATGAACTTCCTATAAAATCCTGCCAGACCGAGAAAGCTTCTCACTTCAGTTACATTCTTCGGAACTTTCCAGTCTTGTACCGCCACCACTTTAGTGGGATCCACAGCTAAGCCCTGCTTAGAAACTATATGCCCAAGGAACCGAACTTCCCTTCTCCAGAAATGGCATTTAGAGAACTTGGCTTTCAATTGATGAGATCTAAGCGTATCCATAACCTCCTTGAGATGTGTAGCATGCTCTTCCTCGTCCTTAGAGAAGACCAGAATATCATCCACGAAGACAACCACAAACTTGTTAAGGAACTCCCTGAACACCCTACTCATCAAATCAACAAAGTATGCGGGTGCATTAGTCAAACCGAACGGCATGACTAGCCATTCAAAGAATCCATCTGGAGTCCTAAACGCAGTCTTGTCAATACTATCCTCAGCCACTCTAAGCTGATGGAATCCGGTGGCTAGATCGAGCTGAGAGAAAACAGAAGCACCAACAAGCTGGTCAAAGAGATCATCAATCCTCGGTAATGGGTGTCTATTCTTCTTTGTCAGCTTGTTCAACTCATGTTAATCAACACATAAACGAAGCGAACCATCCGCCTTAGTAGCGAATACCACCGGAGCACCCCATTCTGAAATGCTTCGCCTAATGAAATTTTTCTCAAGCAACTCCTTGATTTGCTTGCTAAGCTCTCTTCTTTCTCGCGGGGCCATGTGCCTAACAGGCAATGAAACTGGCTTGGCATTATCAACAAGATAAATACGGAAGTCTATCTTGCGTTTAGGGGGTAACCCCTTCACCTCATCAAAAACATCAGGATATTCTCGGACCACCCTCACAGATTGAAGATTGTCAATAGACGAGTCGAGGGATTCAAGATAACATAACATGATGGGATCCAGAGGGTTACAAGAAATCTCTAGGTTATTGCCAAGGCGAGTCAAAAGCCTCAGTACCCTATGCTCACAATCAAGAATGGCTCCATAACTGGACAACCAATCCATGCCCAAAATCAACCCGTATCCCATGAACCCGAGAACATAAGCATTACATGTGAATTCTACGGTCAAGATAGAAATCCTCAAATCCATACAAATCATAGATAGATGGGCGGAACCCCCAATTGGATTTGAAACACTAACGGGATCCTCAACTAGACTAGTACTTAGGTGCAAACTTTAAACAAGACCAGAAGAAATAAAACAATGCGATGCGCCAGAATCAAATAAAGTTCGAACAGGAACACCAGAAATGTAAACAAGGCTTTCTACAGAAATACTACCTCGGTCCGGAACTGGAGTAGTGTTGAGAGCATGCATCTACCCTCCAGAAGGTCCTGCTCGCTGAGTCGGTCCTTGCCCCTTCCCTTGCTTCTTTAGGCAATCCTTACTAAAGTGTCCAGTCTCTCCGCAATGAAAGCATTCTCCAAACTTCCTCTTCTTCTTCCTACAATCTTTGGCTATGTGTCCAACGATCCCACTGAAGTTGCACTTTCTTGTGTCCTTTGCCTTGTTGTTGTTGGCC
Source organism: Allium sativum (assembly GCA_030737875.1). Lineage (NCBI taxonomy): Eukaryota > Viridiplantae > Streptophyta > Magnoliopsida > Asparagales > Amaryllidaceae > Allium > Allium sativum. Next base: position 193,045,473 of record CM060920.1, read on the forward strand.
TTGTTACCCTTGTTGTTCTTGTTGTTCTTGTTGTTCTGATTGCTCTGGGTGCTCTGATTTCCTCCCCACTTGGAGTCCGCCTTCTTGGTTTGAGTCTCATTAGGCTTGACTTCTTTCTTGCCATTCTTATCATCTCCCTGAAGCAAGGCCATATCCACTAAGCTCTCAAAAGTGGACCCCATGGGTATATGAGACATGGCTAAACCTTGTAATGGCTCATTCAATCCTCGTGCAAAGCGTAGAGCCTTCTTCTGGGGTGTGTTAACCATGTCCAAACCGAATCCAGCAAGCTGGTTAAACTTATTCACATACTCCCTCACTGTCGTGTCCCCTTGCTTTAAAGATATAAACTTCTCCATTTGCAGATTCTCCTCAGCAAATGATAGAAACTTAAGCCCAAACCTCATCCTAAAGTCAGCCCAAGTCTCTATAGGCCTAATAGCATTGGTGACCTCCCACCAATAAGCAGCTTCCTCTTTCAATAGCCATGCTGCCAATACAACTTTTCTATGGTCTTCCACATCAAAGATGGCAAAGAGGTCTTCAGTTTCTTTTAACCAGTTTCTTGCCTCCACATAAGTCTCTGTCCCAACAAAATTCTTGCCACCCATCGCCTTAAAGTCTTTGCAAATCTTCGCGAAATCTGCTTGTGGACGCTGAGGAGGAGGAGGAGGAGGAACCTTAGGTACGGTGGGAGTGTTAGCTGGGCCCGCATCGTTGGCCCTAGCTTCCAAGTACCTTCGGAACCATCCGGGTATGGGTACTCCCTCGGGAAGGTTAAGATCGGCCATGCTGAAAAAGGGAAAATAGATTTAGAACGAGGAAGCAAAGGATAGTGCTAATGGCTTTTGGGGAATAGCCTTTTAAAATAAACTAGACTTTTCTTGGAAAAATACTTAATTGGTTTTGAAAATAGTTTTTCAAAAGGTAAGTTTTAAAAACCTTTTGCTCAAATCTTGTAAACCTTATGCTCTGATACCAAATGTAACACCCCACCTCCGCCAGGGTCACTCTTGCAAGTACACTGGCTTTGGAGGGGTGTTGGTCAAGGTAAACATGCATGAAGAAATCACAAGACATAACCTATGAGTAAAACAGAGTAAATAAAGCAGCGGATAAAATTACTATTTCAAAACCGTAGTCAAGTTACATCAAAGGTACTAAGTCATTATTTTCCAACTACTACAAGTCTAGAAACATAAGATGAAAACTGGAAATAACATAAAGTAAACTATCCCCAAAGTAGACGTGGTAAAGCCATAGCGAGCTCAAGTCCAAACCGTACATGAGCTATCCAGAAAGCAAGCTAAAGATCCAAGCTAGGTGCTAGCGTTCCCACTCTGAGAACCTGGGGGGAAACGGAAGAAAAGAGGCGAAAGGAAAACAGGTCAGTCAAAAAGACTGGTAAGTCCTACCTACTATTAGTATAAAAACTAATAAAGTTAACTGGACATGTAAAACAGAGATGAAACATAGGATGATAACTGGCATGGTGAAAAGTTAACAAGATAGATCAAGTGTGGCATCGCATATACAAGGTTAAGTTGCACCAAGTGTACTAGTATTCTAATCCATGTCAAGCATAAATAAGAAATGATCCCTTGGCCCAAAATTGGCCCAACATCATGAGATGACCTAAATCAAGGTCCAACTACATGGTCTAGTCGATCGGCTCTCTATAAGCCTAACTCGTCAAGTGTCGGTGTCATACGGCCCAACCGCGAGATGTAGTCGACTGTGCAAGGTCCACCCTAGGGTGTATCCAGGCCCTAGGGTGCCAACCACTGACACAAAACAAGCACGCACAGTCCAAGCCTACTGGTGCCCATGTCTGTCTTTCATCCCCGGACTATGTGCACGACCATAGTCCGCCGGAATCTACAATGGCGCACCTACCTAGCCGTCCCTTTTTGGTCACTTACAATCAACCCAGTAATCATGCCCCACCCCAAGCCTAGTCCGTAGGGCATCCCGATACTCCCTGGTGGGTTACTTCTGAAAAGGGCCCCACAAACTAGGGTTTCTAATGGGCTAAGTGTGGTTAACCCTTTCCAAACCATGTATAAAGTTGGTTAAGTATACCCAAGTGGTTCATGACTTAACCCCAACAATCCATCATGTTCAATTGGTTAAGTATTCAAGTGGTCCATGACTTAACCCTACCATGTGGCATTAATTAACTTAATGCACCCCAAACTCTCACATTAGACTTTGTTGTGGTTACTAGTTAAGCCAGGCGGGTCCGGGTAGCTTTACACCACAACCTAGTCTAACCTCGGGTTTTAGGTGCGATATGACCAACTACTCACATTGGGTCCTATTGTTTGTAGCCACTAGTTAAGTCGGTCGGTTCCGGGTAGATTTATGCTACAAACTCAACCCAACCTCGAGTTGGCCACTTTCATATTTTCTACATGTCATGCCCACGTTCATGTTTTCAAGCATAATCACATGTTATATTTTCAAGTCATGTTTCATGTCATTTAAGTTTACCCATAACGTAACCCCATCGCACGTAAGTTCGCATCAACACACATAGATCAAAAAGGGGGAAAATAATGATATGACAAATTGGGCATAATGTGGCCAAGTCTATCACAAGTTTAACATGGTGATATATGAGGCAAAGGTGTTCATAACAACTAGCATATGACATTATTGGCCTCAAAACATGCATGACATCAACTAAGCAACTAGGTGATAACATGGTCATAGTAGACATGGGGTGATAACTTGTGATTAGCATATAGTTCATAACATGGCAAGTTTACATCAAGGTCATTAGAGTTTCTTTGTTGCATTATGCAACATTCCCACATAAACTCACAGCTTTCAACCCAAAATGTCAAGATGATAGTCTCATAATCATAGATCAAAAGAGTCATGAATAGATCTATGCATAAAATGATAGATCTAAGGTAAACATTATACTTAAGCCCAATTTCAACTTGCAACATGTCACATTTAAGTTCATAGTTTAAATCTAAGAGTAGAATAGGGCTTACAAAGCGTGATCAAGAGAACTAGAACACAATAAAACAAGATTGAGACGAAGCCACACTAGAAATCCCCAACTAAAGATAAGATCCACTCCAAGCCTTGAGAAATAAGAAGAATGATCCTTGTTTTGATGAAGAAAGATGGCTCCTTTGCTTTAGATCAAGCTTAGGCTCTCAAGCTCTCAAGTTGAAGAAGATGGAGGCCATGATTAGGGAGCATTTTGGCATAATTTAGTTGTAGGAATGATTTGTGATGATTTAGGCTAGGTATTAGGGTGTTTTTATAGGTGTAGAGACTAGTTTAGGCCATAGGATTAACCCTAATTCAGATCTGAGCCATCCAATCACGTCACAAGCCAACAAAACAAGACCCAGGAGCCAAAACAGGTGCACCAGGCCAACTGGCCCGACCACCCAGGTCGACAGGTGTGTCGACTGGGCAGTCGACACCAGCTGGGGTGTGTCGACTCCCAAGTCGACTCCCCAGTCGACTTGGGGGCTGGGCGGGAAATTTTCCCGCCCAGTCTGTTTGGCTCCAGATTTGATTTTTGAACTGTTTTTGAACTTGGAATTTTCTGAAAACTTCTATGGGCCATAACTGGGTCGTACGGACTCCGATTTTTGAAAACTCGGACTATATTTCGCATATTTTTCCGAGACGAACGCAATGGCATAGCCTATTTCCCTTGATTCAGATTTTAACATTTAATTCTGCCTTGATTTACGTTATAACATGTTATTCAAAATACGGGTTGTTACATAGATCAGGCTTGCGTGGACTTGGAGAGGGAGAACGCCAAGGTCTTCGAGCTTCAGGAGGAGAACAAAACTTTACTAGTGGAGAACGATCGCTTGAGGAGAGAGCTTGAGGTAGCGAGGAAGGAGGAGGAGGCAGAAGCCAGTAATCGTGATGTGATAGGCTGTGTGGAAGGATCGGGGGCAGAGCTGCTAAGAGATGTGGAGCAATTGAGGTATGAGTTGGCGGATGGCGAGCACCGGGCCCAGTCTTCTATGGAGGAGTATAGTAAGGACATGCTCGTCAAGCCCCAAAGATTCCGTGGGATTTCTTGGATGCCTGATTATCCCCGCGAACTAGCTCGAACCTGGGAGATGTTAGTTCCATACGAGGCCTTCTTGCGCGGGGTAGGTGTTGAGACCCTGGATGATCGACAACTTATGACCGACCTCCTGATCGAGGAGGAGCGCGAGAAGTTGGAAGAGGGTAGAAGGCTGCTACTTGAGGATGCAGAGAGAGAGAGAGGCTCGCCGCCGAGAAGGGGAAAACAGTCATGCCTGATAGTGTTGTGGTAGCGGGGGCTTTGCAGAAGGAAGCGCCTACAGGCCACCCTTGTCTGGATTGGTCGTGACGACTGTCCCCCTTGATCCGGCTCGGATTTCGACCAAGCTGGGTTCTGAACTACTTGAGCCGTGGGAGAATGAAGTTACCCTGCCCGTGGCACCGGGTGCCCCTTCTGCTCCTACTACGCCATCGTTGGCTGGAGGTAAATTTTCTTTAGGCCGAATCCCTGAAGAGCATGTGGTTTCCGAGTTTATGGACTAACAAGCCATGTTTCCCTTGTGTAGTTATTCTTGGATCGGCCGCGGCCTTGGACCCTGCCCCAGTGATTCCACAAGTGCCCGAATCTAGGTTAGGACCCGATGTGATGCAGTTTGGAAGGAGGGAGATCAGCTTGATACCTACTCAGGAATAAGGTTAACCATGAACATTTATGAAGGTCTTATAAATGACGGTGAGGAGGTGGATGGGCTAAGTGCGGTTGTCCGGTGTCCGGCGGAGGGATACATGGGGCAAGGTGATATGTCCGGCCAGGAGGTTGCTATCTAGGCCTGGAAGGAAGTAGTGGAAAAGGCCATCGCAAAGGTTGACCCGGAGCGGCTTGACGAGGAAGCGGAGAAGAAGAGGGTGGCCGATGAGGAGGCTCAGCGTAGGGCCATCGAAGCCCATAAGACAACCGGGACCGCGGTCATAGAGACCCAAAAGCTCATTGACTGACGGCTTGCTAAGGAAGCCAAGGAGAAGGCTAAGCGGGAAGGAAAAGTTGCACCAGAGACGAGTGCTGCGGTGATAGGTCTGGCTGCCGGTGGTGCCCCCAGGCCTTTACCTCCCCATGCCCCCACTGATGTCACTGAGATTTCTAGCGGCGATGGGGCGGACGAGAAAGGTCTCCCAGCTTCCCATGAGTCGGTCACTTCCCATATGGGCCGCAGTGAAAAAGGTGGATCTGGAAGGAAAAGGCACCGCTCCAAGGATGATCCGTCGAGCGCAGAATCTGCAAAGGAAAAACACAAAGGCAAGAAGAGGAAGCATGGTTAGGGTTAGTTTGTCGCATATTAGTTTATCGATTATTTTGGTAATGTAGGCCGCTAGTTTACGCGCTCGGCCCTCGCTTTTGGTTTTTCAAGGCACGGTAGGCATGTACACCCTGTCATTAAAAAAAAGATATTAGTAACGTTATGGGTTGTAATGTGTGTGTCGTAATGAAATATGAATTAGTAAAGATCACGTTTTGTTGTTAAATGTTTGGATGTTCTTCCTATGTTTTCGGGCGTTCCGTACTCGCATGGGCGTACTTATCGTTACACTTAACAAAAAAGTGATGGTGTGTTCTGCGCCCTGGGGTGATTGTCCCAGAGGGTGTGATAGTGTACCGCACTTTGGATCGTGGATCTAGAGGGGCAAGATTATGCGCAAGCTTCTAGTAGATCTCCCTCAGCTCAGGAAACCCGTAGTTTGTGAAGCCTGGCTAGAGCACCGGCTGTTGTTTCTGGGGTTGCCCGGGGTTGACCCCAAGAGTAGCGTAGGCGCATGACGTCGCGTCATGCGGTCCGTTCGGTGTATGCTCTCCCGTCGGTCATCGGGTTGAGGCGAGCCTGTCGACGTTGTCGTTCGCCAGGAAAGAGAAGCCCGGATCATCAGCCCGTAGGGTCCGATCGTGGCCATGGGCTACCCCTAGGCCTTGAGAGCTTCGGGGATGTGACGATTTAAGGTCGGCCTTGGTGCTGCGCCAAGTGCGCAAACATCACCCGTAGTTCGGGAGGAGATAGTATCGCTCCGTCTGGCTGTTGGGTGTTTAAGATATTTATCCTCGGCCTTGTCACTGGGCCTAGGTTCGAGTTAGAGGTTATTTATACTCGGTCGCGCCATGGGCTGGCGACTCGAGTGGCATAGCCGGCTCCCGTGCTCAGGGTGTCGGTTGATTCCAACGTGGGTGGCTTGCGAGGCTAGCTCGTGGACCGGACGATGATGTCGGTCCCCGCACTAGAAGCCGACATCGTTGTCGGTGGTATTACACGAAAACGATATGTTAGGATTAATCAAACATGTCACGCGAGGAGTAAGCATAGAATAAGGAAGTAGGAAGCTGAACATCATTTTCATTAACAACGTTTGGCATGAATAGCCTTTACAATGTCTTGAATTGCTAGAAAACAAACACCGCTGAAAAGCGTATACAACCATGTGCGAAATTATGTAAAATAGTAGCAGAGATGTTCTTTGTTCCAAGCCCTTGGTAGTTCGACTCTGTCCACGGTCGCTAGCTTGAAAGTTCCGTCACTGAGCCTTCGTGTAATAGAATATGTGCCTTCCCAATGAGGAGCGAAGCCTGTTGGAGGTGGGAATACCCACTTTAGGACGAGGTCTCCGATGTTGAGGTCTTTGTGGCGGACTCGAGAGCTGAAGTACTGGGCGACTCGTTGTCGTTGGGCCGTAGCTCGTAGATCGGCTTAGTTTCTTCTCTCTTCTAGCAAGTCGAGTGATCCCATAAGTAAATATTGGTTTGTCTTTGGATCGAAGTAGGTGACTCGGTGGGGATCGAAGCTCGAGATCAACGGGGATGACGGCTTCAGACACGTAGGAGAGGGTAAAGGGAGTGTGCCCGGTTGTTGTCTTGTGAGTGGTCCAGTAGGCCCACAGGGCTAAAGGAAGTTTGTCTGCTCACATGCCCTCGGCCTTCTCGAGACGCTTCTTGATGATGGACTTGATAACATTGTCAACTGCCTCAACTTGTCCATTAGCCTGGGGACATGCTACGGCCGAGAACCTCTTTTCAATGTCGTGGCGTTAACATAAGGACTTGAACTCTGCGCTCTCGAATTGAGTATCGTTGTCTGTAATGATGGCCTGAGGGACCCCGTATCGGGTGATGATGTTGCGTACCAAAAAGTTGATCATTTTCTTGGTGGTGATGGTGGCAAGGGCTTCGACCTAAGCCCATTTGGTGAAGTAATAGACGGCGACTACGGCTTATCGTGCCCCACCTCTGGCCATGGAAAGAGTCCCAATGATATCGATTCACCACATGGTGAATGGCCATGGGCTGGTCATTTGTGTTAGTTTCGTTGGCGGGGCCCTAAGGTTCTTCGAAAAGCGTTGGCATTGGTCGCACTTGCGGGCATAGTCAATGGCATCTTGTTCGAGTGTAGGCCAGTAATAGCCATGTGATAGTATCTCCCTGGCCAAGGTTTGCCCGCCGGTGTGGTTGCCGCATTCCCCTTCGTGTATGCTGACTAGGATTTTGGTGGCTTCCTCTAGGGCCACGCATCTGAGTAGGGGGATAGAGAAGCCTCGTCGATAGAGTATCTCATCCATAAGGAGATAGCGAACTGACTGGCGGGTGAGCGTTCGCTTTTCTTTGCAGCTTAGTGGGAGGATCCCCTGCTGTAGGTAGTCGCTGATTGGCGTCATCCATGATTCAGGCTCGGGTCTGATGCTCATGGTCGTACCGATTGGTATTGGCTTAGTGCTAGGGAGTTGAGTACCTCGACGGGGGCAAAGCCCAACAATTGCGGGTCTTCGGAACTTGCTAATCGGGCCAGAGAGTCGGCCTTTTCATTCTGCTCTCGCGGGATGAGAGTGATAGTGAAATGGTCAAAGTGGGTGAGTAATTCCTGGACTTAGGCTAAGTATAGGGCCAGCTGTTCCCCCTTGGTTTGGTACACCTCTTTTACTTGACGTACGATAAGCTGTGAATCGGAGAAAATCTGAATGATCTTCAGCTTGAGTTCAGTAGTGATTCTAAGTCGGGCAATCAACGCCTCATATTCTGCATCGTTGCTGGAAACGGGGAAATTTAGTTTTAGTGCGTAGTGTATGGAGCGTCCCTCGGGAGTGATGAGCACAATGCCGGCTCCCGAGCACTTGTCATTGGAGGACCAGTCCATAAATATCTTCCATGTGTCGTCGGGAGTCTCGGTGTCCTCCGTAGAAGCTTCTTCAGGTGCGGTAAACTCTACTATGAAGTCGGCGAGGTCTTGTCCGAGGATGGCTCGACGAGTGATGAATGTTATCTCGAACTGGCTGAGCTCCATGCTCCACTTTAGCAGCCGGCCGGATGCCTCAGGTCGTTGTAGGATTGGGCGCAGTAGTCGGTCGGTGAAGACTTTAATAGGATGGGCCTAGAAATACGGCCGGAGTTTTCGGGTGAAAATGAGTAAGCAGAATGCCAGTTTCTTGAGCTTTGGGTTGTTCTTTTCTGCCCCTGTCAATCGCTTGCTAATGTAGTAGATAGGTCGTTGAGTGCGATCTTCAAGTCGTATCAATGCTGATCTGATTGCCTACGAAGAAACAGCCAAGTAAACATATAAGTCCTCGTGGTCTATGGGTTTAGATAATATAGGTGGTCGCTCTAAGTGGTTAAGGAGTTCCTTGAACGCGGAAACGCATTCAGAGGTCCACTTGAAGTTGCGCTTCCCCTTTCGAAGTAAATCGCAGAAAGGAATGCACTTGTCGGTGGCTTTTGAAATGAAACGACTTAGAGTGGCGACCTTTCCATTTAGACTTTGAACATCTTTGACGTTTTCAGGGACTTGGATGTCCCGAATAGCTTGGATTTTCTTGGGTTTAGCTTCGATGCCCCGGGCGTTGACGGTGAAATCTAGGAACTTTCCTGAGGCGACGCCAAAGGAGCATTTTAGAGGGTTAAGTTTCACGTCGTATTGGCGTGGTACATCGAACATTCCGGAGAGGTTGTGGACATGGTTGCTTGATGTTTTTGATTTGACTAGCATGACGTCCACGTACACCTCCATGGATTCTCCGATTTGATTTTGGATGAGGCGATTAACCATCCACTAATAGGCGGCGCCGGCATTCTTGAGACCGAAAGGCATGACACGGTAGCAGTAAAGCCCGCGGTTAATTATGAACGAAGTATCATCCTGGTTGTAGGGATTCTTCAGAACTTTGTTGTAACCGGAGTAGGCGTCCATGAAGGATAGCAACTGATATCTGGCGGTCGAATCGACTAGTTGGTCAATTTTCGGGAGTGGGAAGCTATCCTTGGGGCATGCCTTGTTTAGATCTGAGAAGTCGATACACGTTCGCCATTTTCCATTGGCCTTCTTGACTAGGACTGGATTGGATACCCATTCGTGGTAGTCGGCCTCGCGATTGAAGTTGTTGTTCAGGAGGCGATCTTATTCTTCTGCAAGTGCCTTGGATCTGTCAGGTCCTAGGAAGCGGCGCTTTTGTTTAACTGGAGGCACTCTAAGGTCTATGCTTAAAGAATGGCAGGCGTTTTGCGGGATCTATGCCTTTGATGTCGGAATGAGTCCATGCGAATACATCCAGGTTAGCCTTCAAGAAGTCCACAAGGTCGTTTCTGACTGTCGGATGGAGGTCTGATCCTATCTTTAATACTCGTGATGGGTTGGAAAGGCTGACGGACACATCTATGGTTGGCTCGATGGGAGTTGGTCTCTCCCATTCAAGTTCTTCATCTTTCCTTGGGTCGAGATCATCATAAAGACGAAATTGGCCTCAGAGCCATGGCTTAGACGCCGCTGGTTGCTATGCGGAGGCGGTCTTGGCGCAAAAGGCTGCGGGTGCTGCTTTGCCCTTGTCCTTGTTGCGTGCGTTCTTCCATTCTATGTCACAACATTCTCTAGAACTGGCTTGATCCCCTCTGACTGTTCCGATCCCATTTTCTGTTGGAAATTTCATAAGGAGGGACCATGGTGATAGGCATATATGGAACTCTGTGAGGAACGGACGTCCAAGGAAGGAGTTGTATGATGAGGTGATATCGATGACCACAAAGGTGAGGATGCAGATCCAGCTCCGATCCCCTATACCGAGTTCGATTGGTAGGTCGATGGCTCCAACTGGACAGCTGGATGCCCCATAGAAGCCATGGATCGTGGAGTGGCACGGTTTGAGATCTCTTGCTTCTAACTTCATTTGGTCGTAAGCGGCTTTGAAGATAATGTTGACCGAGCTTCCTGAGTCGACCAATATTTTTCAAACAGTTACAACGCCAATTTGGGCAGTGATTACCAAAGGATCGGTGGTTGAGATTTCAATCCCATGGACTCTCTCCCACCGAAGGTGATGTCGTCTCGCATAAGTTTTCGGAGCTTGGCCGGGATAGAATCGTCGGGATCAGCGCAAGCCTCGTGGGTCGCATGCTTGATGGAGCCCGCATATTCTACCATTTTATGGAAGCTGTCATGTGTGGGGCCTGGTTCGCCGCAAATGGTATTGATCACGATGCCCCGCCTAGCGTTGGATGGTCCTGGGGCTGCCTTGGCGGCCGTTTGAAGAGTTAGCGCCGGAGGCTTCAGATTAGTTTCAAGGGTAAAGGGCTCTTGGACGTACTGCTCGAGTCACTTCTCTCGGATGAGTTTCTCGATCGCACCCCTTAGCTGGCGGCACTCGTTTGTGTTATGGCCATACATATCATAATATCGGCATTTTTTTTCCCGAGCTCTTTTCGGATTCCGTGGATTCCCTGACTCGGGGTTTCTTGTATGGCAGAGTGTTACACGTCTCTAGGTAGATAGTTTCAAGATTCTTATTTAGCGGGGTATAAGTCGCATAAGATTGGTAGGGTCCGGGCTTTCTTGGCTCCGCTTGTACCTGATTGGTGCCTCGTCCCCCTGCCCCCCGGCGTTTGGCCTTTGCCTAAGGGGTGCTGCCCCAGCATTAGGGTTAGAGGGGCCTCCCGCTTCTCGCCCCTTATGTTGGTTGGTGCCGATACCTGCTCGAGGGATGCTGGGGCGAATAGTCTCGATGACACGGTTGCGCCTTGCTTCTTCTTGGCACAAGAACTGCCCCGCCTTCTCATAGAAGGCGTCGAGGCTCTTCGGCTGCTTTTGGTCAATCCACACCCCAAATTCTAAAGTTGGGAGGACGCCTTTAGCTAGTTGGAACAGTATGGTACGCTGGTCCGGAACTTTGACCTCGGCGAGGGCTTCGTTGAAGCTAGAAAGGTAGCTCTTGAGTGACTCCACAGGCCCTTGGTATAGGTTGGAGAGAGTGAGGGCGTTCTTCGGAGTCGGGATGTGCATTCGGAATTACTTTACTAATTGTGTGGCTAACTGGCCGAAGTTGTTGATGGAGTCAATCGGAAGGCAAGAAAACCACAATAGCGCGGTTCTTGAAAGGAAGACTGGAAAGCATTTGCACTTGACTGGATCATCGCCTCTACTTGAGTCCATTTGCCACTCATAGCGGTTTAAGAAGGCACAAGGATCGGTAGTGCCGTCGTAGAGCGGCATCTGTGGCATGCTGAAACGTCGCGGCCATTCTGATTCGTTGACTCTTCGAGTGAAAGGGTTGCGCCTAATGTGCGCCTCCCATGGTTCATGCACATCCCTTCGCATCTCCCTCATGATCCTTCGGACAATGTCAGGAAGGTAGGTTGGATGAGGGTCCGCCACCGGGACCCATTGGTTTTGGCGAGGTTCCGGAGTTCGAGCGCGTGGACGTCTTCTATGGTGGACATCCGGACTGGTCTCTTCTGAGCCCTCGACATCTATGACGGGATCCGCGTGCTCCTGTGGATGTAGGGCGGGGGCGCATGGATCTTGTCCTGGATAGGTTCGGGCCGCCATATTAGTTGGTTCGTTGTTCCGGCGGGCGGCCGTTGGGTCTTGTCGAGGAGGAGGTTAGTTAGTAGGAGTTGGTTCGTCATCGATGATTAAGCGAGAGTGGTCCCGACAATCGGTGCCCCCGCTATAGGTGACAGTGATGTGGTCGCCATTACCGTTGCCGTTGGCATACCCATTGTCGTCGCCGTTGTCGAGGGCATTTGTTCGGACGGCAACGTTGTTGATGAGGCTAAATCTCTTTCACTCGTGTGGGCCCCTTGATTCGGAAGAGGAAGTTTCCGATGCTGGTGGTCGGGGTCGAGCATTGTTCCGAGCAAGTTATAGTCGAGCAACAACGCACTGACCTTCATTAAGATGGCGCAAAAGGTCGATGTTATTCATTAGCGCTTGATCAAGCTCGACGGCTGTGTTCTCATATTTTTCACTAAGCTTCCGAAGTCGCGCTTGGGTTGCGGGTGCTTCGTGGTCCACAATGGGAGGTTCAGTTTCATTGGTTACCGAGATATTTCTCGGTGGAGGTGGATTAGATGGACCGGCCTCGGCGGTGGCTGATATGCCGATTACTACGTTCTTTGACTTTTTTTACCATCGTGCGCGGGCCCAATGGCAGGTTAGCAAGGAACCTTATGCTCATCAAAGTCGAGATGGTAAGGTGCAAGAAAGATGCAATGTTCGAGTTTTCTCAGTGAAAGCACCAAATGTTGACGACCAAAAATGTCGCAAACACCAAAGATTCCTTATTACTAGGAATTAATAATATGGTCGCAGAGACAAGACATATTATAGAACATAAAGTAAAATATAAGCAGTAAATGACACAGAATTTATAGTGGTTCGGCCTTAGTGAAGGCCTACGTCCATTTTGAAGACTTGTAGAGATTTTATTAATCACTTTGAAAGATTACAAGGTTGAGATCCTCTCATTACATTCATTGACTATGTCATATGAAGTTACAATAGTCATATTTGCAAGAAATAGTAAAGTGGACAAGTTTTCCCTTCTTCTTCCTCAAAGAGGAGATGCCATTAATGAAGCTCTATAGAGGTCTCAAGGTCCAAGAATCTCTCCATTTTGAAGTGTGAGGTCATGGGGTATTTATAGGAAGTAGTTAGGTAAGGGTTAGGTGGGAGTAGGTAGAAATGGGGACCATCTACAGGAAATTCGCGCCTCCCGGTTTCGGCTTTGGAAAATTCGTACCTGGGTGAGGTGCGAAATTTCGAACCTGCTAGGTGCGAAATTTTGCACCTCCCAGGTACAAAATTTCGTACCTGTGTACCAGCAAGGTACGAAATTTCGTACCTTAGAGGTACAAAATTTCGCACCTTGGCAGGTGCGGAGATTGTTTTGAAGGGGATATGGTGAGGTTTTGTCGACGTGATTCCCCTCGGTCTTCCCCTAGGATTTCCCGTGTTTTGCCCTTGGCCTTTGCTTCACGCGATGAGTTGAATCGAGAGTGTCTTGAGTACTTTTTTGTAACCGGACCAAAAGGCCGGTTAACACTAATCGACCTTTTTGACACGCCAGGTAGGGGGCCAACGAGCCAAAGGGGGTGTTAACCGGCCTTTTGGTCTGGTTACCAAAAGTACTCAAGACACGCTCGACTTAACTCATCGCGTGAAGCCAAGGCCGAAGGCGAAACACAGGAAATACAAGAGAAAGACCAAAGGGAGTCGTGCCGATAAACCTCACCACGTCCTCCTCAAAACACTCTTCGCACCTGCCAAGGTGCAAAATTTTGAACCTCCGAGGTACAAAATTTCGTACCTTGAAGATGTGAAATTTCGTACCTCAAAGCTACGAAATTTCGTACCTTGAAGGTACGAAATTTCGTACCTAGCATGTACTAAATTTCGCACCTAGCAGGTGCGAAATTTCGTACCTCAACTAGGTATGAATTTTCTGTGGCCGACAGCTGGAGGCGCAAATTTCCTGTAGATGGTCCCCATTTCTACCTACTCCTACCTAACCCTTACCTAACCACTTCCTATAAATACCCCCACTACCTCACACTTCAAAGGAGGGAGATTCTTGGGCCTTGAGACCTCTATAAAGCTTCATTAATGGCATCTCCTCTTTGTGGAAGAAGAAGGGCAAACTTTTCCACTTTACTATTCCTTGCAAATATGAGCATTGTAGCTTCATATGACATAGTCAATGAATGTAATGAGAGGATCTCAACCTTGTAATCTTTCAAGTGATTAATAAAATCTCTACAACTCTTCAAAGTGGACGTCGGCCTTCACTAAGGCCGAACCACTATAAATTCTTTGTGTCATTTACCACTTATATTTTATTTCATGTTCTATTTTATGATATTGTCTACGCGACCATATCTATAATTCCTAGTAACTAGGAATCTTTGGTGTTTGCGACATTTTTGGTCGTCAACATTTGGTGCTTTCACTGAGAAAACTCGGACATTGCGTCTTTCTTGCACCTTACCATCTCGACTTCGACGAGCTTAAGGTTCCTCGTGTAACCTGCCGTCGGGCCCGCTTACGATAGTAAAAATGTCAAAGAACGTAATAATCGGCTTATAAGCCGCCGCCGAGGCCGGTCCATCTAATCCACCTCCACTGGCAAATATCCCGGCAACTAATAAAAATGAACCTCCAGTTGTGGACCCCGAAGCGCCCGTGACTCAAGCGCAAATCCGTACGCTTAATGAAAGGTACGAAAACACGTGGTCGAGCTTAACCAAGCGCTAAGGAATACGATCGACCTTATGCGGCAACTCCAAGAAACTCAGCGCGACGTCGCTCGACTACGACTAGCTCGGAACAACGCCCGACCTCGACCACCAAAATCGGAAACTTCCCCTTTCGAGTCGAGGGGCCCGCACCAACGAAGGAGGTTTAGCCTCATCAACAACGTCGTCGTCCGAACAAATGCCCTCGACAATGGCAACGGCAATGGGTATGCCAACGGCAACGGTAATGGCGACCGTACCACAGTCACCTATAGCGGGGGCACCCAACATTGGGACCGCCCTCACTTAATCATCGATGACAGACCCGCTCCTACTAATCAACCTCTTCCTCAACAATACCCAATGGCCGCCCGCCGGAACAACGAACCAACTAATATGGCTGCCTGAACCTATCTGGAACAAGATCCACGAGCCCACGGCCTACAACCACAGGCTCACCCGGATCCCGTTACAGATGTTGAGGACATGGAAGTGAACACCCCGGACGTCCACCCTAGAAGGCATTCTCAAACCCGAACTCTGGAACCTCGCCCAAACCCATGGGCTCCGATGGCGGACCCTCATCCAACCTACCTTCTTGACATGGTCCGAAGGATCATGAGGGAGATGCGAAGGAATGTGCATGAACCCTGGGAAGTGCACATTAGGCGCAACCCTTTCACTCGAAAAGTGAACGAAGTTGAATGGCCACGACGTTTCAGCATGCCACAGATGCCGCTCTACGACGGCACCACCGATCCTTGTGTTTTCTTAAACCGCTATGAATGGCAAATGGACTCAAGTAGAGGCGATGATCTAGTCAAGTGCAAATGCTTTCCATTCTTCCTTTCAGGAACCGCCCTATTTTGGTTTTCTCGCCTTCCGACCAACTCCATCAACAACTTCGGCCAATTAGCCACGTAATTAGTAAAGCAATTCCGAATGCACATCCCGACTCCAAAGAACGCCCTCACTCTTTCCAACCTATACCAAGGGCCTGCAGAGTCATTAAAGAGCTACCTTTCTAGGTTCAACGAATCCCTCGCCGAGGTCGAGGGTCCGGACCAGCGCTCTATACTGTTCCAACTAGCTAAAGGCATCCTCCCAACATCAGAGTTTGGGGCATGGATTGACCGAAAGCAACCGAAAAGCCTCGACGCCTTCTATGAGAAGGCATGGCAGTTCTTGTGCCAAGAAGAAGTGAGGCACAACCTCGTCGTCGAAACAAGTTGCCCCAACATCCCTCGAGGAGTTATCGCTAACAACCAACATAACGGGCGAGAAGCAGGAGGCCCCTCTAAGCCTAATGTGGGGGTAGCACCCCTCAAACAAAGGCCAAACACCGGGGGGCAAGGTGGTCGAGGCAGCAACCAGGTACAAGCGGATTCAAGAAAGCTCAGTCCCTACCAATCTTATGAGACTTATACCCAGCTAAATGAGAATCTTGAGACTATCTATCTAGAGACTGTAACACTCTGCCATACAAGAAACCCCGAGTCTGGGAATCCATAGAATCCGAGAAGAGCTCGGGAAAATACTGCCGATATCATACATGTATGGCCATAACACGAACGAGTGCCGCCATTTAAGGGATGAGATCGAGAAACTCATCCGAGAAAAGCAGCTTGAGCAGTATGTCCAAGAGCCCTTTCCCCATGAAACTAATCCAAAGCCTCCAGTGCCAACTCCTCAAACGGCCGCCAAGGCAACCCCAGGACCATCTAACGCCAGGCGTGGCATCGTGATCAATACCGTTTGCGGCGGACCAGGCCCCATGCATGACAGCTTCCGGAAAATGGAAAAATATGTGGGCTCCATTAAGCATGCGATCTACGAGGCTTGCTCTGATCCCGACGATTCAATCCCGGCCAAGCTCCGGAAAACTATGCGTGACAACATCACCTTCAATGGGAGGGAGACCACGGGGATTGAAATCCCAACTACCGATCCTTTGGTAATCACCGCTGAAATTGGCGCTGCAACTGTTCGGAAAATATTGGTCGACTCAGGGAGCTCGGTCAACATTATCTTCAAAGCTGCTTACGGCCAAATGAAGTTAGAAGAAGGAGATCTCAAACTGTGTCTCTCCATGATCCATGGCTTTAATGGGGCATCCAGCTATCCAGTTGGAGCCGTCGACCTACCTGTCGAACTCGGTACAGGGGATCGGAGCCGGGTACGCATCTTCACCTTCATGGTCATCGATATCACCTCACCATACAACACCTTCTTTGGGCGTCCATTCCTCACAGAGTTCTGTGTATGCCTATCACCATGGTCCCTCCTTATGAAATTTCCAATAGAAAACGGGATCAGAACATTTAGAGGAGATCAAGTCAATGCTAGAGAATGTTATGCAATATAATGGAAGAACGCGCGCAACAAGGACAAGGGCAAAGAAGCGCCCCAGCCTTTTGCGCCAAGACCGCCTCCGCATAGCAACTAGCGGCGTCTGAGCCATGGCCCATACACCACTCCCGTCTTCACGATGACCTCAATCCGAGGAAAGACGAAGAATCTGAATGGGAGAGACCGACTCCAGTTGAGCCAACCATAGACGTGCCCGTCAGCCTCACCGATCCATCGCGAGTATTAAAGATAGGATCAGACCTCCATCCGGAAGTCAGGGATGACCTTGTAGACTTCTTGTAGGCTAACCTAGATGTATTCGCAAGGACTCATTCCGACATGAAAGGAATAGACCCGGTATTCGCCTGCCATTCTCTTAGCATAGACCTTAGAATGCCTCCAGTCAAACAAAAGCGCCGCTTCCTAGGACCTGACAAATCCAAGGCAGTTGAAGAAGAGGTAGATCGCCTCCTGAACAACAACTTCATTCGTGAGGCCGACTACCCCGAATGGGTATCCAATCCAGTCCTAGTCAAGAAGGCCAATGGCAAATGGCGAACGTGTATCGACTTCTCGGATCTGAAAAAGGCATGTCCCAAGGACAGCTTCCCACTGCCGAAAATTGACCAACTAGTCGATTCGACCACCGGATTCCAGTTGCTGTCCTTCATGGACGCTTACTCCGGTTACAACCAGATCCTGATGAATCCCTACAACCAGGAAGATACTTCCTTCATAACTGACCGCGGGCTTTACTGCTATCGTGTCATGCCTTTAGGTCTCAAGAATGCCGACGCCACCTATCAGCGGATGGTTAATCGCCTCTTTAAAAACCATATCGGGAAATCCATGGAGGTGTACGTGGATGACATGCTAGTCAAATAAAAAACATCAAGCAACCACGTCCACGACCTCTCCGAAATATTCGATGTCCTTCGCCAATACGACATTAAACTTAAACCTCTAAAATGCTCCTTTAGCATCGCCCTAGGAAAGTTCCTAGGTTTCATCATCAACGCCCGGGGCATCGAAGCTAATCCCGAGAAAATCCAAGCTATTCGGGACATCCAAGTCCTTGAAAACGTCAAAGATGTTCAGAGTCTAAATCGAAAGGTCGCCGCTCTAAATCGTTTCATCTCAAAGGCCACCGACAAGTGCATTCCTTTCTTTGATTTACTTCGAAAGGGGAAGCGCAACTTCAAGTGGACCTCTGAATGTGTTTCCGCGTTCAAGGAACTCCACGACCACTTAGAGCGACCACCCATCTTATCTAAACCAATAGACCACGATGACTTATACGTTTACTTGGCTGTTTCTTTACAGGCAATCAGCTCAGCATTAATACGACTTGAAGATCGCACTCAACGGCCTGTCTACTACATCAGCAAACGATTGATGGGCGCCGAAAAGAAATACCCAAAGCTCGAGAAACTAGCATTCTGCATACTCATTTCCTCCTGGAAACTCCATCCATATTTCCAGGCCCATCCTATTAAAGTCTTCACCGACCAACCACTGCGCCCAGTCCTACAACGACCTGAGGCATCCGGTCACGTGCTAAAGTGGAGCATGGAACTCAGCCAGTTCGAGATAACATTCATCCCTCATCGAGCCATACTCGGACAAGCCCTCGCCGATTACATAGTAGAGTTTACCGCCCCTGACGAAGCGTCTACGGAGGACACCGAGACCCCCGATGATACATGGAAGATATTTGTGGACGGATCCTCCAACGATAAGTGCTCGGGAGGCGGCATTGTGCTCATCACTCCCGAGGGACGCTCAATACACTACGCACTAAAGCTAAATTTCCCCGCTACCAGCAACGATGTAGAATAAGAGGCGCTGATAGCAGGACTAAGAATCGCTACTGAACTCAAGCTGAAGATCATTCAAATTTTCTCCGATTCACAGCTTATCGTGCATCAAGTAAAAGAGGTGTACCAAATCAAGGGGGAACGGCTGGCCCTATACCCAGCCCAAGTCCAGGAGCTACTCGCTCACTTTGACCACTTCACTATCACTCACATCCCGCAAGAGCAGAATGAAAGGGCCGACTCTCTGGCCCGATTAGCAAGTTCCGAGGACTCGCAACTGTTGGGCTTCACCCCCGTCGAGGTACCCAACTCGCCTTGCACTAAGCCAACACCAACCGGTACGGCCAAGAGCATCGGACCCGAGCCAGAATCATGGATGACGCCGATCAGGGACTACCTACAGCAGGGGATCCTCCCACAATGCCGCAAGGAAAAGAGACCGCTCACCCGCCAGTCAGCCCGCTACCTCCTTATGGACGGGGTACTCTATCGACGAGGCTTCTCTGTCCCCTTACTCAGATGCATGACCCAAGAGGAAGCCACCAAGATCCTAGTCATCATACACGAAGGAGAATGCGGCGACGACACCGGCGGGTAAACCTTGGCCATGTAGATACTCCGACACGGCTATTACTGGCCCACACTCGAACAAGATGCCACTGATTACGCCCGCAGGTGCGACAAATGCCAACGCTTCTCGAAGATACCGAGAGCCCCACCAACGGAACTAACACAAAAGACTAGCACATGGCCATTCTCCATGTAGGGAATCGATATCATTGGGACTCTTCCCATAGCCAGAGGTGGGGCACGATACGCAGTAGTCGCGGTCGATTACTTCACCAAATGGGCCGAGGCTGAAGCCCTCGCCACCATCACTACCAAGAAAATGATCAATTTTGTGGTACGCAACATCATCGCCCGATACGGGGTCCCTCAGCCCATCATTTCAGACAACGGCACTTAATTCGAGAGCGCAGAGTTCAAATCCTTCTGTCAGCGCCACGGCATTGAAAAGAGGTTCTCGTCCATAGCACACCCCCTAGGCTAATGGACAAGTTGAGGCAGTTAACAAAGTTATCAAGTCCATCATCAAGAAGCGCCTCGAGAAGGCCGGGGGCATGTGGGCAGACGAACTTCCTTTAGCCCTATGGGCCTCCTGGACCACTCACAAGACAGCAACCGGGCATACTCCCTTCGCCCTCTCCTACGGGTCTGAAGCCGTCATCCCCATCGAGCTCGAGCTTAAATCCCACCGAGTCACTTACTTCGATCCAAGGACAAACCAAGATTTACTTATGGGATCACTCGACTTGCTAGAAGAGAGAAGAAACAAAGCCGATCTACGAGCCGTGGCCCAATGACAACGAGTCGCCCAGTACTTCAACTCTCCAGTCCACCAGAAGGACCTCAACATCGGAGACCTCGTCCTAAAGTGGGTATTCCCACTTCCAATAGGCCTTGCTCCTCATTGGGAGGGCCCGTACTCTATTAAACGAAGGCTCAGTGACGGAACTTTCAAGCTGGCGACCGTGGACGGATTAGAACTACCTAGGGCTTGGAACAGCGAACACCTCCGCCGCTATTTCACATAATTAAGCACATGGTCGTATATGCTTTTCAGAGATGTTTTGCTTCTTGGTAATTCAAGACATTGTAAAGGCTATTCATGCCAAACATTGTTAATGAAAATGATGTTCAGCTTCCTACTTCCTTATTCTATGTTTACTCCTCACGTTGGCATCTTTCATTAATCCTAACAGCTCGTTTTCGTGTAAGCCACCAACCACGGTGGCGACCTCTAGTGCGGAGGCCAACACCGTCGTCCGGTCCGCGAGCCAACCTCGCAAGCCACCCACATTGGCATCAACCGGCACCCCGAGCACGGGAGCCGGCTACGCCACTCGAGTCGCCGGCTCACGGCGCGACTGTGTATAAATAACATCTAACTCCAACATAGGCCCAGTGCCAAGGCCGAGGATAAATCGTTCAACCACCTAACAGCCAGACGGAGTGATACTAACTCCTCCCGAACTACGGGTGATGGTCAAGCACTTGGCGCAGCACCAAGGCCAACCTCAAATCGTCACATCCCCAAAGCTCTCAAGGCTTAGGGGTAGCCCATGGCCACGATCGGACCCTACGGGCTGATGATCCCGGCTTCTCTTTCCCGACAAAAGACGACGCCTATAGATTCACCTCAAGCCGATGTACGACGGGAGAGCTTACACCGGACGGACCGCATAACGTGACGTCATGCGCCTTCGCTACTCTTGTGGTTAACCCCGGGCAACCCAAGAAAAAAACAGCAGGCGCTCTAGCCAGGCTTCACGAAATACGGGTTTCCTGAGCTGAGGGAGATCTACAAGAAGCCTGCGCATTATCTCGCCCCTCTGGAACCACGATCCATAGTGCGGTACATTATCACACCCCTCCCCCTGGGATAACAACCCCAGGATGTGGAATACACAATCACTTTTTTGTTAAGTATAACGATAAATATGCCTATGCGAGTAAGGGACGCCCGGAAACATAGGAAGAACATCCGAACATTTAACAACAAAACGTGATCTTTACTAATTCATATTTCGTTACAACACACACACATAC
The DNA here is from genome assembly GCA_030737875.1 of Allium sativum. Lineage (NCBI taxonomy): Eukaryota > Viridiplantae > Streptophyta > Magnoliopsida > Asparagales > Amaryllidaceae > Allium > Allium sativum. The sequence goes on from CM060920.1 coordinate 193,066,791, forward strand.
ACACATTACCGCCCATTACATAACTAATATCTTTCTTTTTAATGACAGGGTGTACATGCACACCGTGCCTTGAAAAACCAAAAGCGAGCGCCGAACTAGCGTAAACTAGCGGCCTACACTAACAAAATGATCGCTAGAACTTCTACTTAAGCAACTAACGCTAATTGCATTTCTTTTTGTTCTTTTTGTGTCTTTCTTTTACAGATTCAGTACCCGATGATCCATCCTTGGAGCCAGCTCTCTTCTTTCCAGAACCAGCTTTCCCGCTATGACTCTTTGGGGAGGTGGTCGACCCATGAGAAGCTGAGAGTCGTCTCTTATACGCCGCCCTCTTCTTCTCCACTTCATCGTCCGCCTTCCTTTGAGCAATGGTCGCCACAGCCCTCTTTTCGGCGTCATCCCGGGTCTAAGCTATAACCTCCCGCCTGGCCATTTCATCCTGCTTCCATTTCTCCTCCACCTCCTCACTCTTGACCCCCATCTTATCCTTTTCCAAATCCACCAGGGCAGCCATCGAGGACACATCGGCCACCACTGGGCCTCGGGCACTACGCCCGTCCACCTCACCTTCTTCATCGATAAGGCTCTTGTAAAGGCTAGGAGTTACCCCTATCCCCGAAAGGGTGTCAAGATGGTCTCTGCTCTCTCCAAACTTTATTCCCTTAAGACCTGGCCAAGGCTCTGACACTTCAGGAATCACAAGGGCCAGATCCAATGCCGTAGTTAATCCAGGGGAAACTGCACAATGAAAACACAAACTTTTAGTCCGTAAATTTTGTAACCACATCATCCTCCAGGATGCATTGTAAGGAGAATTTACCTCCGGTCAAGGGTGGTGCGGGGAGAGCAGAAGGGGCACCCGGTGCAACAGTTAATATTAATTCGGTCTCCTTCGGCTCCAGATCATGCTCAGACGAAACCAGAGTCAAATCCGCCGGGTCACCCACGGTAACCGATCCAGGGACGGGGGACCGAGAGGAGCTTCCCTCCACAAAAGTATCGGCTACCACAACACTATCAGTCATGGCAAACTTCCCTTTTTCGGCTGCAAGCCTCTCCTGTCTTTCCCTCTTCGCATCCTCCAACAACAGCTTCCTACCTTTCTCCAACTCCTCGCGCTCCTCCGTGGTCAAGAGGTCAATTTCAAGTTGTTGCTCGTCCAAGGTACCTTCCTCCACTCCACGCAAGAAGGCTTCGTACGGGACAAACTTTCCCCAGGTTCGAGCCAGCTCACGGGAGTAGTCAGGCATCGAAGAGATCCCTCGATACTTTAGAACGTTAACAAGCATATCCTTAATGTAACCCTTCACAGACAACTGTGCCTGATACTCGGCGCCCGCTAGCTCATCTCGTAAGCGCTCCACCTCACTCAGATGTTCGGTTTTCAATCTATCGGTGGCACGTAGCACCTCCCGATTACTAGTTTCTGCATCCTCCTTCGCTCTTCTCGCCGCCTCAAGCTCCCTCGCTAGGCGAGCATTCTCCACTCTTAAAGACTGATTGTCCTCCAGAAGTTGCTGAACCTGTGCGTTATCCCGCCTCAAGTCGGCACAAACCTTGTCCTCTTCGTCCTTCTTATTTTTTAAAATGGTGTTCTGGGTGGTTAAGTCGGTTATAGTTTCCTTCAGAACGGAGCTAGAATGACCAGTCACCTTCTTAAATTCTTCTTAGTGATGCTTCATCTCAGCTGAAAACGACATGCCCCACAGGTTAGCAATACCAAAGGATAAGAGGCACACAAATCTTAAGAGAAAACCAAAAAAACAAAAAACTTACCTATCTCCGCGGTTAGGTTGGCAATGGAAGTTTGCCCAGCATCAATGATTGATCGCCGATTGGCAAGCTCCTGATTCTTCTTCCTGATCAGATCAGATAAGTGATGGGAATATCTGGTAAGCACGTCGGCCTGACGATACGCGGCCCTCACATGCTGCCATATCTCGCCAGTTTCCCTGTCAGGGGCAGGACGAAGCTTAGGAATAAACCACAACTCGTCGAGATATAGCCCCGGAAAGTGATGTCTCACGATTTCCCTCCTCTCTTCGATGGGTAGCTCCTGGACTCCTGACTCCATCAGATCTTGTATATCCACGATAGGCGCCTTGTCCAGTCGCGGCCGAATAAGCGGTGACTCCTTCCCCATTGAGGTCCGAATGGGAACCGACGAAGCAGCAATAGGCGGAGTTGACGACGACGTATGACTAAGTCCTCCTCGGTCAAACCGTGAATCTACTCTAGGCACCCGAACCAAGGGAGTTGGGGCGTAGAAGATCGTGACTTATCCTAGTGACGATTCCCGCTACCATGACCTCGAGGGGGGGCCTCGCCATACAGACTAGCTCCCTGCTTAAAGGAGCTGAGAAAAGCACTATCGGGACGGCGACGGTCTCCGCGACCTCGTCCTCCACTTCCTCTAGCCATGTAGCCTATCAAAAAAAACAGAGGCAAAGTCAGCCAAACGATACACACCGGCACTCCTCTATGCAACATGATGTGTGTGAGTGCAGGTCCTAAGTGCTCTCTCGACATACCTGATTGTTCGCCAGCAATGGAAGTTAACCGCTCCGCGGCGAGACCTAGATCCTCCATGCTAGCCGCACTCGACCATTGAGATAAGTCTGTGGGAACCATGTCCAGATCAGTAGACTAATCCGTCTCCCCTAGGGGAGCAATGGTTACTAGAGAGGCCACAGGGGATTGGGGACTTTCCAGTGCTTCTTCCCCCGCCCCTCCCACCGAAGGCGGGACAAAAGCGTTGAGCAGTCCTTCATCCTGAGCCACAGTCCCCGCGTCACCAGTTTTGCTACCCCCGACATCTTCTTGGAATTTAACAGTCTTTTTCGGCCCGAACTTGATAGGGGATGCCTTCCTTTTCATAACAGAAGTGGTGGAGGCTTCCGTCGTCCTCTCTCTCGGTGTGCCACCTGCCACAAGAGGCCTAAGTATGGCCTGGCCGGCCGAAAGCAATCCAACACGCCTGAGGCGATCTTGATCTATCACAGCATCCGTCTTACGAGAAGCTTCAGGGATAGCCCGCAAAGCTTTGAGACGTTGCTGATACACGTCTCCAGTGGGCGCCACGAGATTTCCTGCCATAACCAGAAAATAGTGAGAATTAAAACATCGAAGCGTAGCAAAACGAGATCAAAGGTACTCACTTCCTAGTATCCACCTTCTCGCGAAACCCGTAGGGAAACGAACAAAGAACCAATCGTGCTTAATTACAGATGGTCGGGGCCACTTTCCAACAAAAATCCTCTTGCCAGGAGACGCCTCCAAGAACCATTGAGAGGATTATTCACCGGCCGATCGCCTAAAATGGAAGAGTTATCGGATATCCTCTCCGATAGGGTCCCAGTGCAGAAACTCCCGAAAAAGAACACAAGTACCCAAGAGCGCGGAGTAAGCATTCAAATGCAAATGTGAAGGGGCAATGCGGAAGTACAGTAACATCTCCTGTATAAAATCATTGGTCGGAGGCATGCACCCCACACCGCAAGCATGACGATTCCAAGCAGTAAGCCCCTCGGGCGGCGCTCGGGCCCTTTCTCCCAATCCAGGGGCACGAGCCTCCCCCTCCGGGATACCAAATCGTAGTGACATCTTGTTAACCGCCGCCACATTCATATGCAAGGGTACCAAGTCCGGCGGATTGTCCAAAATAACCACGTCAGGTAGCATGTCAGGAGCCACTGGTGCAATCGGCTCAACGACTTCCATAATGTCCACAATGTCCATCTCTGAATACACGACTGGCGAGTTAAGCCTTTCAACATGCCCATTGTGTTCTGGCACCTCAGGAGGACTCCCAGCCTGGGAAGGTACCGATCCCTCGGTAGTCTCAGGCCCACTACTCCCGGAGTTAGAGCTATTCGTAGAATCGGAGGTATAAGACGATGAGGGGGAAGCCTCGACTTCCGAAAGTATTCCGGTCTTGACCTTGTTTTCATGACTCGCTACACTTTAAGATACCAGTATTCGGCATCAAAACAAAATAACCTGTACCACTTATGACGGTAAACATAAATAAGTGTGTGCAGTGCCATGCAAAGAATGAAAATGCTCATAGAAACGTCAAAGATCAGAACAGTTCAGTCACAGTCTAGATATATGCTCTATCCTATGTGAAAGTTTCAAGTTCTTATCCAAGCAGTTATCGATGTTAACATTCAGTATGGCAGTAAATAAGTCCGAGGGGGGCAGTCAGGAAGTTAAAGTTCGAAAGCAACCAAGGACGATATTTGGTCAAGGCAATGCCCTCAGACTCGCCCAGGGATCGAAGAATCAAGCGCCTAGGGATTGGAAGACCGAACCAGGACATCTCGAAGTTCGATCATAGGGTTCAAAAATGCCAAATCAGGGAGGCTTGAAAATTCGAACCATGACGGTTCGAAATTTCGAGCCCCAACGGTTTGATATCTCGAACCACGAGGAATCGGAATTTCAGACCCAAAGGGTCAAAATTTCGAACCACCAAGGTTCGAAAGTTCGAGCACCAGGGGGCTAGGAGTCCAAGCTCCCGATGCTCGAAACCTCGAGCCTCATAGGTTCGAAGTCTCGAACCCCTCGGGGTTCGAGAACTTCAAACCCAGCTGGGCTCGACAGGCTCGAGCCACCAGGTTCGAACTCTCGAACCTCGCCTCTCATACTCGAGGCCTCGAGCCTCCTCCAACAGTCGCACCTCGTTCTCCCTTCTCCCTTCCCTCCATCGACCAAGTTCATTACCTAAAAAAGTATTCTTTTTGTCAAAGGGTCGAGGTTCGAGAATTTCGTAATAACGGCACAAAATAGAAGAAAATGAAGGAGGGGGCCTACTTATAATGAAAAGGGAAAAAGTCCCTTCATATCCCGCCCCTAGGCTCGAAATTTCGAACCACCACGGTTCGATGGTTCGAAATTTCGAACCTCGCGGCCCGATATTTTGAGCCACAAAAGCTCGAGACCAGAGCCTCTATGGCTCGAAATTTCGTGCCTCCAAACAAAATTGAATGATGATGGAAACGACAACATGTTTCTTCCCGACCGTCGCGCCCATGAACGCCTACATCCCGCAATGCGTTAGTCACCAAAAACGTGCGATTCCAACGCCACGAGAACACTGGGCAACACTTGCCCGACATCAAACCAAAAGCGACTCGACTTCCTTCCCAAAATAGGCGAACCCGCTAACTAACATATCTTTTCCTATAACTGGCAAGATAAATCCACAAATCAGCGGTCATTTCAACTTCCATTCCGAAGTACAACATGCCAAGACAAGACGTACTTCGGGGGGCAAATGTTAACCGGCCTTTTGGTCCGGTTACCAAAAGTACTCAAGACACGCTCGACGAAACTCATGGCGTGAAGCCAGGGCCGAAGGCGAAACACAGGAAATCCAGGAGAAAGATCGAAGGGAGTCATGCCGACAAACCTCACCACAGCCTCTTCAAAACATTCTTTGCACCTGCCAAGTTGCGAAATTTCGTACCTCCAAGGTACGAAATTTCGTACCTTGAAGATGCGAAATTTCATACCTCAAAGGTACAAAATTTCGTACCTTGAAGGTACGAAATTTCGTATCTGGCAGGTACGAAATTTGGTACCTAGCAGGTACGAAATTTCGTACCTGGGAGGTGCGAAATTTCACACCCAGCAGGTGCGAAATTTCGTACCTCAATCAGGTACGAATTTTCCATGGCCGACAGCTGGAGGCGCGAGTTTCCTGTAGATGGTCCCCATTTCTACCTACTCCTACCTAACCCTTACCTAACCACTTCCTATAAATACCCCACTACCTCACACTTCAAAGGAGGGAGATTCTTGGGCCTTGAGACCTCTATAAAGCTTCATTAATGGCATCTCCTCTTTGAGGAAGAAGAAGGGCAAACTTTTCCACTTTACTCTTCCTTGCAAATATGACTATTGTATCTTCATATGACATAGTCAACGAATGTAATGACAGGATCTCAACCTTGTAATCTTTCTAGTGATTAATAAAATCTCTACAACTCTTCAAAGTGGACGTAGACCTTTACTAAGGCCGAACCACTATAAATTCTTTGTTCCATTTACCGCTTATATTTTATTTCATGTTCTATTTTATGATATTGTCTGTGCGACCATATCTATAATTCCTAGTAACTTGGAATCTTTGGTGTTTGCGACATTTTTGGTCGTCAACAGGGGGCAGGGGGGTGAGTCAAAGGAGACAAGCCAGTTCAAGTCCCTGGATTCCAAGTCTCCAATGCTACGTCCAAGCGATTGCCGATCGATGCCAAATTTCGCCTGTTCACGGAAACGGGCGTAACTTCCAAACCGTAAATTCGTTTTAGCCAAGCAAAAGCTCTACTTCGGATTAAAGCTTCGTAATTGTTGTTTTAGGGCCCAAAAGAGGTCGTTTGGTAGGAGTTTCGGGTCATTCTTTGTTTTTGATCTGACTTCAGCTAAGTCCCTTCTTGTCTTCTGACGATGTTTTCAATACTTTAACGTATTATTAGCCAGAGATTTCACGTGTGATGGCTTTGACTGAAAAGCATGTCAACATTTGTTGCACACCAGGTAGTGGGCTAACGACTCAATGGGGGCGAGCCGAGGGGGGCGAGCCAGTCGAAGTCCCTGGAATCCAAGTCTCCAATGCTTCGTCCAAGCGATTGCCAATCAACGCCAAATTACACCCGTTCACGGAAACAGGCATAACTTCCAAACTGTAAGTCCGTTATAGCCAAACGAAAGCTCTACTTGAAGCTAATTCAGAGAGCTGCAAGGGTTACAGAGAATAGCTTTATAATTGCTGTTTTTGGGCCCAAAAGAAGTCGTTTGGTAGGAGTTTCGGGCCATTCTTTGTTTGTGATGTGACTTCTGCCACGTCGCTTCCTGTCTTCTGATGATGTTCTCAATACTTAAACGTATTGTTAGCCAGAGATTTCACGTGTGACGGCTTTAACTATAAAGCATGTCAACATTTTTGGCGTGTCAGGTAGGGGCCAACGAGCCAAAGGGGGCGACCCGAGAGGGGCGAGCCAAAGGGGCCGAGCCGGTCCAAGTCCCTGGAATCCAAGTCTCCAATGCTTCGTCCAAGCGATTGCCGATCGACGCAAAATTACACCCGTTCACAGAAATGGGCGTAACTTCCAAACCGTAAGTCCGGTTTAGCTAAACGAAAGCTCTACTTGCAGCTAATTCAGAGAGCTGCAAGAGTTACGAGCAAAGCTCCGTAATTGTTCTTTTCGAGACAAAAGAGGCCGTTCAATAGGAGTTTCGGGCCATTCTTTGTTTGTGATGTGACTTCAACCAAGTCGCTTCTTGTCTTCTGATGATGCTCTTACTACTTGAACGTAATGTTAGCCAGAGATTTCACGTGTGATGGCTTTGACAGAAAAGCATGTGAACATTATTGTCGCGCCAGGTTAGGGCCCACGAGCCAAAGGGGACGAGCCGGTCAAAGTCCCTGGAATCCTAGTCTCTAATGCTTCGTCCAAGCGATTGCCGATCGATGTCAAATTACACCCGTTCACTGAAACAGGCGTGACTTCCAAACCGTAAGTCCGTTTTAGCCAAACGAAAGCATTACTTGAAGCTAATTCGGAGAGAGCTACAAGTGTTACGGAGCAAAGCTCCGTAAATGCTGTTTTCGGTTCCAAAAGAGGTCGTTTAGTGGGAGTTTCGGGCCATTCTTTGTTTGTTATGTGACGCCAGCCAAGTCGCTTCCTGACTTCTAACGATGTTCTAAATACTTGAACGTATTGTTAGCCAGAGATTTCACGTGTGATGGCTTTGACTGATAAGCATGCCAGCATTTTTGGCGTGCTAGGTAGGGGCCAACGAGCCAAAGAGGGTGACCCGAGAGGGGCGAGCTGGTCCAAATCCCTGGAATCCAGGTCTCCAATGCTTCGTCCAAGCGATTGTCGATGACATCAAATTACACCTGTTCACAGAAACGGGCGTAACTTCCAAATCGTATTTCCGTTTTAGCCAAACGAAAGCTCTACTTGAAGCTAATTATGAGAGCTACAAGTGTTATGGATCAAAGCTCCGTAATTGCTGTTTTCAGGCCTAAAAGAGATCATTTAATAGGAGTTTCAGGCCATTCTTTGTTTGTGATGTGACTTCAGCTAAGTCGCTTGCTGTCTTCTGACGATGTTCTCTATACCTGAACGTATTGTTAGCCAGAGATTTCACGCGTCTTTGACTGAAAAGCATGTCAACATTTTTGGCGCGCCAGGTAGGGGGCCCACGAGCCAAAGGGTGTGAGCCGAGGGGGGCGAGCCAAAGGAGGCGAGCCGGTCCAAGTCCCTGGAATCCAAGTCTCCAATGCTTCATCCAAGTGATTGCCGATCGACGCCAAATTACACCCGTTCACGGAAATAGACGTAACTTCCAAACCGTAAGTCCGTTTTAGCCAAATGAAAGCTCTACTTGAAGCTAATTCAGAGAGCTACAAGAGTTGCAGATCAAAGCTCTGTAATTGTCGTTTTCGAGCCCAAAATAGGTCATTTGATAGGTTTTTCGGGCCATTCTTTGTTTGTGATGTGAATTCAGCCAAGTCGCTTCCTATCTTTTGACAACGTTCTCAATACTTGAACGTACTATTAGACAGACCTTTCGTGTGTAACGGCTTTGACTAAAAAGCATGTCAACATTTTTGGCGTGACAGGTAGGGAGACCACGAGCCAAAGGAGGCGCGTCGAGGGGGGCAAGCCAAAGGGGGCGCGCCGGTTCAAGTCCCTGAAATCCAAGTCTCCAATGCTTCGTCCAAGCGATTGCCAATCGACCCCAAATTACACCTGTTCATGAAAGCGGGCGTGACTTTGAAACCATAAGTCCGATTTAGCCAAACGAAAGCTCTACTTGAAGATAATTTAGAGAGCTACAAGAGCATAGCTCCGTAATTGCTGTTTTCGAACCCAAAAGTGGTCGTCTGATAGGAGTTTCCATCCATTCTTTGTTTGTGATGTGACTTCAGCCAAGTCGCTTCCTGTCTTCTAACGATTTTCTCAATACTTGAACGTATTGTGTAACACCCAACCTCCGTTAAGGTCACTCACAAAGGGAATGCCTTTACTTTGGTGGAGCATTTTAGTAAACAGAACAGAAACTTACAAGACAGATAAAACAGTACTTGAAAAATTTTAACTTTATTACAGCGGAAACAGAAATTAATATGGTTACATCCTTTCAATTTCAGAATTCAAGTACAAAATATCAGTCTTGTACAAAAGCCTTCAAAATGCATAGTTTAAAATCATAATCCCCATGGAACGGAAGCTATACAGAGCCAAGCCATACTTTAAGCACTTCAAGCAAAGAGAAATCCGGATCAAGCTAAAGTATTTCCCTCCTTGGATAACCTGGGGGGGAAACGGAAGAAAGGAGGCGAAACAACAAGGATCAGACAAAAAGTCTGGCAAGTCCAGTGACTTTCAGCATATGAACAGATAATAATAATATGATATGAACATAAAACTGGATGTGAGATAACTATAACAGGTGTAGCAGATATAACAGAAAAACAGAATGATATAAACTATTGTTTTACACTTCTCTGCACTAATAATAGTATAGCAAAATTAGGTGTCACGCTAATGTCTAAATTGAAGCAGGAACGGGTACAGAATACTTTAACAGAAACAGAATGCTAATAATGGGCCTTTACTACCCGATCAGAAACAGACAGAAGAAGAAACATATTTATCCCTATGGAAACAGAATGTGGAATTAGGTGTACACTAGTAATGGGCCTTTACCACCCGAACAGACGGTACCACACAGAAACAGACAGGTGTTACCACCCAACAGAAACAGACGGTACCAACCGAAACAGACAGAACTAAGCGTACCCTAAAACCCTACCCCAAGCGATCGGCTCCCTAATACATAAATATCCTGTGTCGGCCCCACAGTAGGGTGTATCACTCCCTAAAGTGACAACCAATTGGCACAGACCTATTTACAGATGTCACGGCGTCTTACATCCTCAGAGGCAGACCGGGATCCATGCACGCACATGACCCGGTTGGAACGCACCATCAACACCCCTCGCCATTATCAGAATGAACCACTTATAATTAGTTCAGTAAGCGTGCCCGGACCCTACCTACTGTTGGGTCAAAGTTTTGATACCAGAAAGGGTTACTGACTAATATGGGTCCCAAACAACAGATGACACAAGTAATTCCCCTCCTAACCTTGTGTCCCCAGACTAACAGATTTTCAGATTAACTTGTTTACAAGTTCAGACATACAGAATTCAGATTTACTAATTCACAAATTAAGTTAACAAGTTTTCAGACTAACAGGTCAGATGTACAGATTTTTCAGATTTGTCTAACTTTGTATTGGGCCTACAGATTCATGGACGGGTTTTACTACATCTATTAATCCCTTTGGTTTAACCCTATTTTCCCCAATATGTTTTAGACGTCATTCTTATCTTAGATTTTGCATTAATTAATTATTAATGCCCAGACCTCTCACATTAGGTCGGTAGCTTGTGGCCGCTGGATATGCCGGGCGGTTCCGGGCAGACTTCTGCCACAAGCCAGACCTAACCTCGTGTCTTACGCATGTTATGACTAACTTCTCACATTAGAACCTATTGTTTGCGGCCACTGGATGTGCCGAGCGGTTCCGGGCAGATTTACGCCGCAAACTCATTCTAACCTCGAGTTAGCCATGTTTATCTTTGCGGCCAATTAATTAATAATTTACCGTTTATGCGCACGCCCAATATATATGCCAATTCAGATTATATCAATAACAGGATGATTATATCAACATAGCAGATAACAGATTTTATATGACTTAACGGATTTAACAGATTTAGCAACTTAGCAGATTTTGGCATATAACAGGTTAGGCATTTCAACCGACAAATTTAACAGATTTGGCATTTCAATCTAATTAGCAGTCTAGGCAATATAACAAAACTAGTAGTTTAGGCAACTTGACAAATTAGCAGATTTAGCAAATTTAATATTTCTAAAAGTTCTATTTACATGCCTTGCCCAATCATAAATTGGCCTAAATTCATATGCTTACATAATTGTCATGATTCACAACATATACTCCATGTTTGCATAAGCGCAGAATATGGACATAATTTGCCACATAACATATGTTCCAATTTTTGTTAAACTAGCATTTTACAGCAGATTCACATATAAATTATACCAAATATAACCATTAATTTCAATGCATGCCATATATCCAAAAATCCCTATTTAGGTGTAATCACAATAATAGATATCCTAATTAATGTAAATCTTTACACCTAAGTTTCCATATCTTCTTCTTTTTGAGTCATGAATCATTATGCAAACTATACCCAACAATATAAATCTTTAAATCATATCTTCTAAAAATCATATCTTGACTTTTATGTGCATTTTGTCCAAAGTCTCAAATCATATGTAATCTTACAATGGTTCCTCTTTTCTTCTATCATAGAATATGCATAGATCCAAATCTTGTTTACAACATATGCTCATTAATTACAGTTCTAAATTACAACATAACTATGCATACAACATGCATAAATTATATGTTCATAGTCAAATTTATGCATATGTCCAATATATTTTATGCCTCAGACCTAAAGTCATACATTCAATTTAGTCTTGTCAAATTTCGCATCATTCATTATTTATCCCAAAATTTGCGTTCATACGTTCATCTCTTATGAGATTAGGCACAGGCTCGTGGTAGCCTGGCTATAAAAACAGAAAAGAAGAAAAGGGATACAGAACAGTCACAGAAAAACAAATCTGACAGAAGAGAATATATATACAATCTCAGATTCAGAATTAAAAACATATCAAAATTATAATTAACGTTATAGCGGAAAATAACTGTACTTGCCTTGATTGGATTAAAGAAAGAACTTTAACTTGTTGTAGAATCTTTGCAGAAACTTTAATCTCTAGTTTGAATTGAGTTGCTTAGGCTGATGTCGATTATCTTCTAGTTTTAATTTCAGCAGAGCAGCGACGCCATTTTTATTTTTTTATTAGAAGAAGAGAGCAATGGAGGCTAGAGAATTGTGTAAGAAACCTAGGTAGAGTCTAGGGTCATTTTTATAGGAGTTATGAACTGATTAGAGCCATCGATGTTGCCTGGATTGATCGTAGCCATTCATTCGAAAGAGAGACCAATTAGAGCCTGCCACCTAGCCCTAATGACAAAGCAGACCACAGAAAATCGGCCAAACACAGACCTGGCCAGCCAGGTTGGGCTGGGTTCGACCTGGCTCTTGACCAGGTCGACACCCCTGTCGACAGGGCTGTCGACAGCCCTGTCGACATGGCTAGCCCAGGTCGACAGCCCAGTCGACCTGGGTGCGTCAGGCGGGACTTTTTCCGCCCTGGCCCATTGGGCCCCACTTCGGAATTTTTAATTGTTTTATTCTGTTTGAATTTTAAATTTAATTCAGAAACTTCCGAAGGCTATATCTTCTTCAGACGGACTCCGTTTTTCGAAAACTCGGACTCTATTTCGCGTATTTTTCCGAGACGAACGCAATGGCGTATCCCGTTTCCCTTAGTTCTTTGATTAAAATTAATTATACTTTAATTTGTTAATTCCATAGTTATAGAATACACGGGGTGTTACATTCTCCCCCACTTAAAAGGATTTCGTCCCCGAAATCTTCAAGTTAAGAAGAGTGTGTCCTACCATCCAATCACCCATCTACTCAACCATCATCCACAAGCATCCATTGTCCTTAGAAAACTTCTAATGTTGTATGAACCTATGCAAAAGTGTGTGTATATGTTCCTTATCTAATGCAAAGATCAGGCGGTCTACTGATTCAGTTGACCTCCTTAATGCGAATTATGTCAGTGCCATGAGTCCAACATGTATGCAATAGAATTCTGATGATATATACTATTTCTATATGAGTGCACAACCATTCACTCAAATGCAACATCCATGTGCTGAATCAACCAATTTGCATCCACAAGAATTGAAAAATGCTCACCCATCCATATGCAGTATGAGAGTGTTTTCGAGCCGATCTAGTGCCTAGTGTGGGTATATGCATCCACGGGCAACCACTAGCAACCACTTGCATCCACTTGCAACCATCAAACATAACATGTCTCAAACACATGTTTACACCCATTAGTTTCTACCTAAAGTTCAAATATTTGATCGATAGGATACAGTCGAATGATGGAAGCGAGTACAGATAGAACGAAAATTTGGTTCCCATTAGACATGGGTCCTAAGTATCGGCCCCAAAGACCGAAACCAACATCAAATTGACACCCAGAGGATTACCTTCTTTAGACAATGTCAAAACTGGAAATCCTATAAAAAGTATTTAGATATTTACAGACTACTGGTACAGATCAGGTTCCCTAATGATTCTTAGGAAGCTAAGCATGATAAAATCATACCCCACGAAAACTCAGAATGTATGCGTCATACTTGACGCCTAACACAGATATCCCTCAAACCCCAATCTCAAACAGATGATCCATAACCATTATGGGTCTGAGTCTATAGCGGAATTCAGAAATAATACTAGTATTAAAGTGCAGAGTATCGATTACAAAATCAAAATACCAGAATCAGAAAAAGTCTTAACTCCATAATCAGATAAAGAAATTAAACCTACTATAGAGATTTTTCCTATTTCTATCCTAGCCACTAGCCTCAAGAGCGTTCGCCTGCCCTCCTTGTCCTCGTCTCTTCGGGCAGTCCCTAGTGAAGTGTCCCATCTCCCCACAGTTGAAGCAAGCGCCCTTCCTTTTTCTGCAATCCTTGTTCAGATGAGTTGAGCTCCCACAAGTAAAGCACTTTTTCCCCTTCTTATCTTCAGACTTCTCGTCCTTCTTTTGTGTTTCCTTTTTGGGCCCCGCTTTCTTATTCTGTGGTTCTTCCTTCTTTGTCTCTTTCGGGCCCTTGTCTTCCTCGTGCAGTAGTGCCATATCCACCAATTTCTCGTAAGTTGCTCCCATGGGTACATGGGTCATGGCTAGGCTGTGCAGTGGCTCATTCAATCCTTTAACAAAGCGAAGAGCCTTTTTATGCTGAGTGTTGACTAAATCCAATCCGAATCTTGCTAGTTGGTTGAACTGGTTGACGTATTCCTTGACCGTCATACTTCCTTGCTTAAGAGACAAGAACTTTTCCAATTGTAAACTTCGTTCAGCTTGCGAGAGGAATTTTGTCTCAAACCTTGTTCTGAAATCCATCCATGTCTCAACCGGCCTCTCGGCGTTAGTGACTTCCCACCAGTAGGAAGCTTCGTCTTTGAGCAGCCATACTGCCAACTGTACCTTCTGCCTATCGTCCACCTCGAAGATAACGAATAGATCCTCAGTTTCTTTGAGCCAATTCCTAGCTTCTACGAATGATTCAGTTCCTTTGAAATCCTTCCCACCCATGGCCCTAAAATCTCTACAGATCTTTGAGAAAGCAATTGCACGAGGAGGGGGTGGAGGAGGGGGATCATTTGCTGGACCTGCAGCGGCGGTCCTAGCCTCAAGATATTGACGAAACCAACCGGGTACATGAACACCCTCTGGTATCTCAGATGCTTCAGACATGCTGGAACGAAAAAGGAAAGGTTCAATACAAAAAGGACTGAGAGAAAGATATATGGCTCTTGGGGATCATGTTTTTCAAAATAAGCTTTATTTTTGAAAATACTTCCTTTCAAAACCTTTTTGAAAACAGTTTTCAAAAACTTTACCCAATCTGGTAACCTTCAGCTCTGATACCAAGTGTAACACCCCACCTCCGTTAAGGTCACTCACAAAGGGAATGCCTTAACTTTGGTGGAGCATTTTAGTAAACAGAACAGAAACTTACAAGACAGATAAAACAGTACTTGAAAAATTTTAACTTTATTACAGCGGAAACAGAAATTAATATGGTTACATCCTTTCAATTTCAGAATTCAAGTACAAAATATCAGTCTTGTACAAAAGCCTTCAAAATGCATAGTTTAAAATCATAATCCCCATGGAACGGAAGCTATACAGAGCCAAGCCATACTTTAAGCACTTCAAGCAAAGAGAAATCCGGATCAAGCTAAAGTATTTCCCTCCTTGGATAACCTGGGGGGAAACGGAAGAAAGGAGGCGAAACAACAAGGGTCAGACAAAAAGTCTGGCAAGTCCAGTGACTTTCAGCATATGAACAGATAATAATAATATGATATGAACATAAAACTGGATGTGAGATAACTATAACAGGTGTAGCAGATATAACAGAAAAACAGAAAGATATAAACTATTGTTTTACACTTCTCTGCACTAATAATAGTATAGCAAAATTAGGTGTCACCCTAATGTCTAAATTGAAGCAGGAACGGGTACAGAATACTTTAACAGAAACAGAATGCTAATAATGGGCCTTTACTACCCGATCAGAAACAGACAGAAGAAGAAACATATTTATCCCTATGGAAACAGAATGTGGAATTAGGTGTACACTAGTAATGGGCCTTTACCACCCGAACAGACGGTACCACACAGAAACAGACAGGTGTTACCACCCAACAGAAACAGACGGTACCAACCGAAACAGACAGAACTAAGCGTACCCTAAAACCCTACCCCAAGCGATCGGCTCCCTAATACATAAATATCCTGTGTCGGCCCCACAGTAGGGTGTATCACTCCCTAAAGTGACAACCAATTGGCACAGACCTATTTACAGATGTCACGGCGTCTTACATCCTCAGAGGCAGACCGGGATCCATGCACGCACATGACCCGGTTGGAACGCACCATCAACACCCCTCGCCATTATCAGAATGAACCACTTATAATTAGTTCAGTAAGCGTGCCCGGACCCTACCTACTGTTGGGTCAAAGTTTTGATACCAGAAAGGGTTACTGACTAATATGGGTCCCAAACAACAGATGACACAAGTAATTCCCCTCCTAACCTTGTGTCCCCAGACTAACAGATTTTCAGATTAACTTGTTTACAAGTTCAGACATACAGAATTCAGATTCACTAATTCACAAATTAAGTTAACAAGTTTTCAGACTAACAGGTCAGATGTACAGATTTTTCAGATTTGTCTAACTTTGTATTGGGCCTACAGATTCATGGACGGGTTTTACTACATCTATTAATCCCTTTGGTTTAACCCTATTTTCCCCAATACGTTTTAGACGTCATTCTTATCTTAGATTTTGCATTAATTAATTATTAATGCCCAGACCTCTCACATTAGGTCGGTAGCTTGTGGCCGCTGGATATGTCGGGCGGTTCCGGGCAGACTTCTGCCACAAGCCAGACCTAACCTCGTGTCTTACGCATGTTATGACTAACTTCTCACATTAGAACCTATTGTTTGCGGCCACTGGATGTGCCGGGCGGTTCCGGGCAGATTTACGCCGCAAACTCATTCTAACCTCGAGTTAGCCATGTTTATCTTTGCGGCCAATTAATTAATAATTTACCGTTTATGCGCACGCCCAATATATATGCCAATTCAGATTATATCAATAACAGGATGATTATATCAACATAGCAGATAACAGATTTTATATGACTTAACGGATTTAACAGATTTAGCAACTTAGCAGATTTTGGCATATAACAGGTTAGGCATTTCAACCGACAAATTTAACAGATTTGGCATTTCAATCTAATTAGCAGTCTAGGCAATATAACAAAACTAGTAGTTTAGGCAACTTGACAAATTAGCAGATTTAGCAAATTTAATATTTCTAAAAGTTCTATTTACATGCCTTGCCCAATCATAAATTGGCCTAAATTCATATGCTTACATAATTGTCATGATTCACAACATATACTCCATGTTTGCATAAGCGCAGAATATGGACATAATTTGCCACATAACATATGTTCCAATTTTTGTTAAACTAGCATTTTACAGCAGATTCACATATAAATTATACCAAATATAACCATTAATTTCAATGCATGCCATATATCCAAAAATCCCTATTTAGGTGTAATCACAATAATAGATATCCTAATTAATGTAAATCTTTACACCTAAGTTTCCATATCTTCTTCTTTTTGAGTCATGAATCATTATGCAAACTATACCCAACAATATAAATCTTTAAATCATATCTTCTAAAAATCATATCTTGACTTTTATGTGCATTTTGTCCAAAGTCTCAAATCATATGTAATCTTACAATGGTTCCTCTTTTCTTCTATCATAGAATATGCATAGATCCAAATCTTGTTTACAACATATGCTCATTAATTACAGTTCTAAATTACAACATAACTATGCATACAACATGCATAAATTATATGTTCATAGTCAAATTTATGCATATGTCCAATATATTTTATGCCTCAGACCTAAAGTCATACATTCAATTTAGTCTTGTCAAATTTCGCATCATTCATTATTTATCCCAAAATTTGCGTTCATACGTTCATCTCTTATGAGATTAGGCACAGGCTCGTGGTAGCCTGGCTATAAAAACAGAAAAGAAGAAAAGGGATACAGAACAGTCACAGAAAAACAAATCTGACAGAAGAGAATATATATACAATCTCAGATTCAGAATTAAAAACATATCAAAATTATAATTAACGTTATAGCGGAAAATAACTGTACTTGCCTTGATTGGATTAAAGAAAGAACTTTAACTTGTTGTAGAATCTTTGCAGAAACTTTAATCTCTAGTTTGAATTGAGTTGCTTAGGCTGATGTCGATTATCTTCTAGTTTTAATTTCAGCAGAGCAGCGACGCCATTTTTATTTTTTTATTAGAAGAAGAGAGCAATGGAGGCTAGAGAATTGTGTAAGAAACCTAGGTAGAGTCTAGGGTCATTTTTATAGGAGTTATGAACTGATTAGAGCCATCGATGTTGCCTGGATTGATCGTAGCCATTCATTCGAAAGAGAGACCAATTAGAGCCTGCCACCTAGCCCTAATGACAAAGCAGACCATAGAAAATCGGCCAAACACAGACCTGGCCAGCCAGGTTGGGCTGGGTTCGACCTGGCTCTTGACCAGGTCGACACCCCTGTCGACAGGGCTGTCGACAGCCCTGTCGACATGGCTAGCCCAGGTCGACAGCCCAGTCGACCTGGGTGCGTCAGGCGGGACTTTTTCCGCCCTGGCCCATTGGGCCCCACTTCGGAATTTTTAATTGTTTTATTCTGTTTGAATTTTAAATTTAATTCAGAAACTTCCGAAGGCTATATCTTCTTCATACGGACTCCGTTTTTCGAAAACTCGGACTCTATTTCGCGTATTTTTCCGAGACGAACGCAATGGCGTATCCAGTTTCCCTTAGTTCTTTGATTAAAATTAATTATACTTTAATTTGTTAATTCCACAGTTATAGAATACACGGGGTGTTACATATTGTTAGCCAGAGATTTCACGTGTGATGACTTTGACTGAAAAGCATGTCAACATTTTTGGCGTGCCAGGTTGGGGGCCCATAAGCTAAAGGGGGCGAGCCGAGGGGGGTAACCAAAAGGGGGCGCGCCGGTTCATGTCCCTGAAATCCAAGTCTCCAACACTTCGTCCAAGCGATTGCCGATCGATGCCAAATTACACCCATTCACGGAAACGAGCGTAACTTCGAAACCATAAGTCCGTTTTAGCCAAACGAAAGCTCTAGTTGAAGCTAATTCAAAGAGCTACATGAGCATAGCTCTGTAATTGCTGTTTTCAGGACCTAAAGAGGTCGTATGATGGGTGTTTTGAGCCATTCTTTGTTTGTGATGAGACTTCAACCAAGTCGCTTCCTGTCTTCTAACGACGCTCTCAATACTTGAACGTATTGTTAGCCAGAGATTTCACGTGTGACGGCTTTAACAGAAAAGCATGTGAACATTTTTGGTGCACCAGGTTGGGGCCCACGAGCCGAAGGGGGCGAGCCGGTCGAAGTCCCTGGAATCCTAGTCTCCAATGCTACGTCCAAGCGATTGCCGATCGATGTCAAATTGTACCCATTCACTGAAACAAGCATAACTTCCAAACCGTAAGTCGGCTTTAGCCAAACGAAAGCATTACTTGATGCTAATTCGGAGAGCTACAAGTGTTACAGAGCAAAGCTCACTAATTGCTGTTTTCGGGCCCAAAAGAAGTCGTTTGGTAGGAGTTTCGGTCCATTATTAGTTTGTGATGTGCCTTCAGCCACCTCGCTTCTTGTCTTCTGATGATGTTCTCAATACTTGAACATATTGTTAGCTAGAGATTTCACGTGTGACAGCTTTGACTGAAAAGCATGTAAACATTTTTGGCGTGTCAGGTAGGGGTCCAACGAGCCAAAGGGGGCGACCCGAGAGGGGCGAGCCAAAGCGGGCGAGCCGGTCCAAGTCCCTGGAATCCAAGTATCCAATGCTTCGTCCATGCGATTGCCGATCGACGCCAAATTACACCCGTTCACGGAAACGGACGTAAATTCCAAACCGTAAGTCCGGTTTAGCTAAAGAAAAGCTCTACTTGAAGCTAATTCAGAGTGCTACAAGAGTTAGAAGCAAAGCTTCGTAATTGCTTTTTTGGGACAAAAGAGGTTGTCTGATAGGAGTTTCGTGCCATTCTTTGTTTGTGATGTGACTTCAGCCAAGTCGCTTCCTGTCTTCTGACGATGCTCTCACTACTTGAACATAATGTTAGCCAGAGATTTCACGTGTGACGGCTTTGACATAAAAGCATGTGAACATTTTTGGCGTGCCAGGTTGGGGCCCACGAGCCAAAGGGAGCGAGCCGAGGGTGGCGAGCCGGTCGAAGTCCCTGGAATCCTAGTCTCTAGTCCTTCGTCGAAGCGATTGTCGATCGATGTCAAATTACACCCGTTCACTGAAACAGGCGTAACTTCCAAACCGTAAGTCCATTTTAGCCAAACGAATGCATTACTTGAAGCTAATTCGGAGACCTACAAGTGTTACGGAGCAAAGCTCTGTAGTTGTTGTTTTCGGGCCTAAAAGAGGTCGTTTGGAAGGAGTTTCGGGCCATTCTTTGTTTGTTATGTGACTTCAGCCAAGTCGCTTCCTGACTTCTGACGATGTTCTCAATACTTGAACGTATTGTTAGCCAGAGATTTCACGTGTTATGGCTTTGAGTGAAAAGCATGTCAACATTTTTGGCGTGCTAGGTAGGGACCAACGAGTAAAAGGGGGTGACCCGAGGAGGCGAGCCGGTCCAAATCCCTGGAATCCAGGTCTCCAATGCTTCGTCCCAGCGATTGCCGATCGATGCCAAATTACACCCGTTCACGGAAACAGACGTAACTTCCAAACTGTAAGTCCGTTTTAGCCTAACGAAAGCTCAACTTGAAGCTAATTCAGAGAGCTACAAGAGTTGCTGATCAAATCTCTGTAATTGCTATTTTTGCGCCCAAAATAGGTCGTTTGATAGGAGTTTCGAGCCATTCTTTGTTTGTGATATGACTTCAGCCAAGTCGCTTCCAATCTTTTGACGATGTTCTCAATACTTGAACGTACTATTAGACAGAGCTTTCACATGTGACGACTTTGACTAAAAATCATGTCAACATTTTGGTGCGCCAGGTACGGAGACCACGAGCCAAAGGGGGAGAGCCAAAGGGGGCGCACCGAGGGGGGCAATCCAAAGGGGGCGCACCGGTTCAAGTCCCCGAAATCCAAGTCTCCAATGCTTCATCCAAGCGATTGCCGATCGACGCCGAATTACACATGTTCATGAAAACGGGCGTAACTTCGAAACCGTAAGTCCGATTTAGCCAAACGATAGCTCTACTTGAAGCTAATTTAGAGAGATACAAGAGCATACCTCCGTAATTGTTGTTTTTGGACCCAAAAGGGGTCGTCTGATAGGAGTTTTCTTCCATTCTTTATGTGTGATGTGACTTCAACCAAGTCGCTTCCTGTCTTCTAATGATGTTCTCAATACTTGAAAGTATTGTTAGCCAGAGATTTCACGTGTGATGACTTCGACTGAAAAGCATGTCAACATTTTTGGTGCGCCAGGTTGGGGACCCACGAGCCAAAGGGAGCGAGCCGCGGGGGGTGACCGAAAGGGGGGGCGCCAGTTCATGTCCCTGATATCCAAGTTTCCAACGCTTCGTCCAAGCGATTGTCAATCGACGCCAAATTACACCCATTCACGGACACCAGCGTAACATCGAAATCGTAAGTCCGTTTTAGCCAAATGAAAGCTCTAGTTGAAGCTAATTCAGAGAGCTACATGAGCATAGCTCCGTACTTGCAGTTTTCGAGACCAAAAGAGGTCGTCTTATTGGTGCTTCGGGTAATTCTTTGTTCGTGATGTGACTTCAGCCAAGTCGCTTTCTGTCTTCTAACGATGCTCTCAATACTTGAACGTATTGTAAGCCAGAGATTTCACGGGTGTTGACTGAAAAGCATGTCAACATTTTTGGCGCACCAGGTAGGGGACCCACGAGCCAAGGGGCGAGCCTAGGGAGGCGAGCCAAATGGGGCGAGCCGGTCGAAGTCCCTCGAATCCAAGTCTCCAATGCTTCGTCCAAGTAATTGCTGATTGACACCAAATCACACCCGTTTACGGAAATGGGTGTAACTTCCAAACATAGGAGTTTAAGGTCATTCTTTGTTTGTGATGTGACTTCAGCCAAGTCGCTTCCAGTATTCTGATGATGTTCTCAATACTTGAACGTATTGTTAGCCAGAGATTTCACGTGTGATGGCTTTGACTCAAAAGCATGTCAACATTTTTGACGCGTTAGGTAGGGGCCCCCAAGCCAAAGGGGGCGAGCCGGTCCAAGTCCCGATAATCCATGTCTCCAATGTTTCGTCAAAGCAATTGCCGATCAATTACAAATTACACCTGTTCACGGAAACAGGCGTAACTTCCAAACCGTAAGTCCCTTTTAGCCGAACGAAAGCTCTAGCTAAAGCTAATTCAGGGTGGTTCAAGACTTATGGTGCTAAGCTTTGTAATTGAAGATTTCGGGCCCAAAAGAGGCCATCAGATTGGAGTTACGGGCCATTCTTTGTTTGTGATTTGACTTCAGCCAAGTCGCTTCCTGCCTTCTGACGATGTTCACAATACTTGAACATATTGTTAGCCAGAGATTTCACGTGTGACGGCTTTGACTAAAAATCATGTCAACATTTTTGGCGCTCCAGGTAAGGGGCCCACGAGCCAAAGGGGGCTAGCCGAGGGGGGCGAGCCGATCGATGCCAAATTACACCCGTTAACGGAAACGGGCGTAACTTACAAACCGTAAGTCCGTTTTAGCCAAACGAAAGCTCTACTTGAAACTAATTAAAAGAGCTACAAGTGTTATGTAGAATAGCTTCGTAATTTTTGTTTTCGGGCCCAAAAGAGGTATTATGATTGGAGTTTAGGGCCCAAAAGAAGTAGTATGATAGGAGTTTCGGGCCATTCTTTGTTTGTGATGTGACTTCAGCCAAGTCGCTTCCTGTCTTCTGACGATGTTCTCAATACTTAAACGTATTGTTAGCCAGAGATTTCATGTGTGGTAGATTTGACTAAAAAGCATGTCAATATTTGTGGTGCGCCAGGTAACGGGCCCACGAGCCAAAGGGGCGAGCCGAGGGGGCAAGCCAAAGGGGGCGAGCCGGTCCAAGTCCATGGAATCCAAGTCTCCAATGTTTCGTCCAAGGGATTTTCGATCGAGACCAAATTACAACCATTCACGGAAATGAGCGTAACTTCCAAACTGTAAGTCCGTTTTAGCCAAATGAAAGCTCTACTTGAAGCAAATTTAGATAGCTATAGGAGTTATAGAGAAAAGCTCCTTAATTGTTGTTTTCGGGCCCAAAAGATGTCATATGATAGGAGTTTCGGACCATTCTTTGTTTGAGATGTGACTTCAGCCAAGTCGCTTCCTATCTTCTGACGATGTTCTCAATACTTGAACATATTTTTAGCCAGAGACTTCACGTATGATGGCTTTGACTGAAAAGCCAGTCAACATTTTTGGCGCACCAGGTATGGGGCCTACGAGCTGAGGGGGGCGAGCCAAAGGGGGCGAGCCGGTCGAAGTCCCTGGAATCCTAGTCTCCAATGCTTCATCCAAGCAATTGCCGATCGACGCTAAATTAACACATTCACGGAAATAAGCGTAACTTCCAAACCGTAAGTCCGTTTTAGCCAAATGAAGGCACTACTTGAAGATAATTCGGAGAGCTACAAGATCTATGGAGAAAAGCTCCGTAATTGTTGTTTTCGGGCCTAAAAGAGGTCATGTGATAGGGGTTTCGGGCCATTCTTTGTTTGTGATGTGACTTCAGCCAAGTCGCTTCCTGTCTTCTGACGATGTTCTAAATACTTGAACTTATTGTTAGCCATAGATTTCACGTGTGATGGCTTTGACTGAAAAGCATGTCAATATTTTTGGTGCGCCAGGTAGGGGGGCCACGAGCCAAAGGGTGCGAGCCCGGGGGGGAGCTAAAGGGGGTGAGCCGGTCCAAGTCCTTGGAATCGAAGTCTCCAATGCTTCTTCCAAGAGATTGCCGATCGACGCCAAATTACGCCCATTCGCAAAAACGGGTGTACGTTCCAAACAGTAATTCCGTTTTAGCCAAACGAAAGCTCTACTTGAATCTAATTCAGAGAGCTACAAGTATTACAGCGTTAGGTCCGTAATTGCTGTTTTCGGACCCAGAAGAGGTCGTTCGATCGGAGTTTCGGGACATTATTTGTTTGTGATGTGACTTTAGCCAAGTCACTTCCTTTCTTCTGACAATGTTCTCAATACTCGAACGTATTGTTAGTCAGAGATTTCACGTGTGACGGTTTGACTGAAAAGCATGTCAACCTTTTTGAGGCACTAGGTAGGGGGCCCACGATCCGAAGGGGTCGAGCCAGGGGGGCGAGCAGGTCTAAGTCCCGGGAATCCACGTCTCCAATGTTTGATCAAAGTGATTGCCAATCGATTTCAAATTACACCTGTTCACGGAAACGGGTGTAACTTCCAAACCATAAGTCTATTTTGCTGAACGAAAGCTCTAATTGAAGCTAATTCAGAGAGTTACAAGGTTATGGAGTTAAGCTCCTCATTTCCAGATTTTGTGCCCTACAGATTTCGTCTGATAGGAGTTTCGGGCATTCTTTGTTTGTGATGTGACTTCAACCAAGCCGCTTCCTTCCTTCTGACGATGTTCTCAATACTTGAACGTATCGTTAGCCAGAAATTTCACGTGTGACGGCTTTGACTGAAAAGCATGTTAACATATTTGGCACGCCAGGTAGGGGCCCACAAGCCAAAGGGGGATAGCCAAGGGAGGCGAGCCAAAGGAGGTGAGCCAAAGGAGGCGAGCCGGTCCAAGTCCCTGGAATCCAAGTCTCCAATGCTTCATCCAAGCGATTGTCGATTAACGCCAATTTACACCCGTTCACGGAAACGGGTGTATCATGCAAACCGTACGTCCATTTTAGCCAAACGAACATTCTACTAGAAGCTAATTCGGAGAGCTACAAGTGTTACGGAGGAAAGCTCCGTAATTGCCATTTTCGGGCCCAAAAGAGGTTGTTGGATAGGAGTTTTGGGCCATTCTTTGTTTGTGATGTGACTTCAGCCAAGTCGCTTCCTGTCTTCTGACGACGTTCTCAAATACCTGAATGTATTGTTTGCCAGAGATTTCACATGTGACGGCTTTGACTGAAAAGCATGTCAACATTTTTGGCGCGCCAGGTAGGGGCCCACAAGCCAAAGGTGGCGAGCCAAAGGGAGCGAGCCAGTCCAAGTCCCTGGAATCCAAGTCTCTAATGCTTCGTCAAGTGATTGCCGTTCAACGCCAAATTACACCCGTTCACGGAAACGGGCGTAGCTTCCTCCGTTTTGGCCAAACGAAAACTCTACTTGAAGCTAATTCAGAGAGCTAAAAGAGTTACAAATCAAAGCTCCGTAATTGCTGTTTTCGAGCCCAAAATAGGTCGTTTGATAGGAGTTTCAGGCCATTCTTTGTTTGTGATGTGACTTCAGCCAAGTTGCTTCCTGTCTTCTGATGATGTTCTCAATACTTGAACGTATTGTTCGCCAGAGATTTCACGTGTGATGGCTTTGACTGAATAGCATGTCAACATTTTTGACGCGTCAGGTAGGGGCCCACAAGCCAAACGGGGCGAGCCGAGGGGGGCGAGCCAAAGGGGGCGAGCCGGTCCAAGTCCGGGGAATCCATGTCTCTAATGTTTCGTCAAAGCGATTGCCGATCGATGTCAAATTACACCTATTCACAGAAATGGGCGTAACTTCCAAACCGTAAGTCCATTTTAGTCGAGCGAAAGCTCTAGTTAAAGCTAATTCAGAGAGGTACAAGTGTTACGGAGCTATGCTCTGTAATTGCAGATTTCGGGCCCAAAAGAGGTCGTCTGATTGAAGTTTCTGGCCATTCTTTTTTTTGATTTGACTTCAGCCAAGTCGCTTCCTGCCTTCTGACGATGTTCTCAATACTTGAACGTGTTGTTAGCCAGAGATTTCACATGTGACGGCTTTGGCTAAAAAGCATGTCAACATTTTGGGTGTGCTAGGTAGGGGGCCTACGAGCCAAAGGGGGCAAGCCGAGGGAGGCGAGCCAAAGTGGGCGAGCCGATCCAAGTCCCTGGAATCCAAGTCTCCAATGCCTCATCCAAGCGATTGCCGATCGACGCCAAATTACACCCGTTCATGGAAATGGGCGTAACTTCCAAGCTGTAAGTCCGTTTTAGCCAAACGAAAGCTCTACTTGAAACTAATTCCGAGAGCTACAAGAGTTACGGACAATAGCTTCGTAATCGTTACTTTAGGGCCCAAAAGAGGTAGTATGATAGGAGTTTTGGGCCATTCTTTGTTTGTGATGTGACTTCAGCCAAGTCGTTTCCTGTCTTCTGGCAATGTTCTCAATACTTGAACGTATTGTTAGCCAGAGATTTCACGTGTGATAGCATTGACTAAAAAGCATGTCAATATTTTTGGTGCGCCAGGTAAGGGCCCATGAGCCAAAGGGGGCGAGCCGAGGGGGGCAAGCAAAAGGGGGCGAGCCGGTCCAAGTCCATGGAATCCAAGTCTCCAATGCTTCGTCCAAGCGAATTTCGATCGAGACCAAATTACACCGGTTCATGGAAACGGGCATAACTTCCAAACCGTAAGTGTGTTTTAGCCAAACGAAAGTTCTACTTGAAGCTAATTTAGATAGCTACAGGAGTTACAGAGAAAAGCTCCGTGATTGCTGTTTTCGGGCCCAAAAGAGGTCATTTGATGGGAGTTTCGGACCATTCTTTGTTTGTGATGTGACTTCAGCCAAGTCGCTTCCTGTCTTCTGACGATGTTCTCAATACTTGAACATATTGTTGGCCAGAGATTTCACGTGTGACGGCTTTGACTGAAAAGCAAGTCAATGTTTTTGGCGCGCCAGGTATGGGGCCTATGATCCGAGGGGGGATAGCCAAAGGGGGCAAGCCGGTCGAAGTCCCTGGAAACCAAGTCTCCAATGCTTCGTCCAAGCGATTGTCGATCGACGCTAAATTACACATGTTCATGAAAACGAGCGTAACTTCCAAACCGTAAGTCCGTTTTAGCCAAACGAAAGCACTACTTGAAGCTAATTCGGAGAGATACAAGATTGATGGAGAAAAGCTCCATAATTATTGTTTTCAGCCCAAACGAGGTCATGTGATAGGATTTTCGGGCCATTCTTTGTTTGTGTTGTGACTTTAGCCAAGTCGCTTCCGGTCTTCTGACGATGTCTTAAATACTTGAACGTATTGTTAGCCAGAGATTTCACGTGTGATGGCTTTGGCTTAAAAGCATGTCAATATTTTTGGCGTGCCAGGTAGGAGCCCACGAGCCAAAGGGTGCGAGCCGACGGGGGGCGAGCCAAAGGGGGTGAGCCGGTCCAAGTGCCTGGAATCCAAGTCTCCAATGCTTCGTCCAAGCGATCGTCAATCGACACCAAACTATGCCCGTTCACAGAAATCGGCGTACCTTCCAACCGTAATTCTGTTTTAGCCATACGAAAGCTCTACTTGAAGCAAATTCAGAGAGCTATAAGTGTTACGGAGTTAAGCTCCGTAATTGCTATTTTCGAGCCCAGAAGAGGTCATCCGATCGGAGTTTCGGGCCATCCTTTGTTTGTTATGTGACTTTAGCCAAGTCGCTTCCTGTTTTCTGATGATGTTCTCAATACTTGAACGTATTGTTAGCCAGAGATTTCATATGTGACGGCTTTGACTGAAAAGCATGTCAACATTTTTGAGGCACCAGGTAGGGGCCCCACGAACCAAAGGGGGCTAACCAAGGGGGGCAAGAAAAAGGAGGCGAGCCGGTCTAAGTCCCGGGAATCCACGTCTCCAATGTTTCATCAATGCGATTGCCGATCGATTTCAAATTACACCTGTTCACGGAAACGGGTATAACATCCAAACCATAAGTCCATTTTAGCTGAACAAAAGCTCTAATTGAAGCTAATTCAGAGAGGAACAAGTGTTATGGAGATAAGCTCCTCAATTCCAGATTTCGGGCCCAAAAGAGGCCGTCTGATAGGAGTTTCAGGCCATTCTTTATTTGTGATGTAACTTCTGCCAAATCGCTTCCTTCCTTCTGACGATGTTATCAATACTTGAACGTATCGTTAGCCAAAATTTCACGTGTGACGGCTTTGACTGAAAAGCATGTCAACATTTTTGGCACACCAGGTAGGGGGCCCACGAGCCAAAGGGGGCTAACCAAGGGGGGCGAGCCAAAGGTGGCGAGCCGGTCCAAGTCCCTGGAATCCAAGTCTCCAATGCTTCATCCAAGCAATTGCCGATCAACGCCAATTTACACCCGTACACGGAAACAGACGTAACCTGCAAACCGTAAGTCCATTTTAGCCAAACGAAAACTCTACTAGAAGTTGATTCAGAGAGCTACAAGTGTTATGGAGGAAAGCTCCGTAATTGCCGTTTTAGGCCTAAAAGAGGTTGTTGGATAGGAGTTTTGGGCCATTCTTTGTTTGTGATGTTACTTCAGCCAAGTCGCTTCCTGTCATCTGACGATGTTCTCAATAATTGAAAGTATTGTTAGCAAGAGATTTCATGTGTGGTTGCTTTGACTGAAAAGCATGTCAACATTTTTGGCGCTCCAGGTAAGGGGACTACGAGCCAAATGGGGAGAGCCGAGGGGAGCGAGCCAAAGAGGGCGAGCCAGTCCAAGTACGTGGAATCCAAGTCTCCAATGCTTCGTCCAAGCGATTGCCGATCGATGCCAAATTACACCTGTTCACGGAAACGGACGTAATTTCCAAACCGTAAGTCCGTTTTAGCCAAATGAAAGATATACTTAAAGCTAATTCAGAGAGCTACAAGAGTTATGGAAAATAGCTTCGAAATTGTTGTTTTCGGGCCCAAAAGAGGTCGTATAATTGGAGTTTCGGGCCATTCTTTTTTTGTGATGTGACTTCAGCCAAGTCGCTTCCTGTCTTCTGACGATGTTCTCAATACTTGAACGTATTGTTAGCCAGAGATTTCACATGTGATGGCTTTCACTAAAAAGCATGTCAATATTTTTGGCGCACCAGGTAAGGGGCCTGCGAGCCAAAGGGTCGAGCCGAGGGGTGCAAGCCAAAGGGGGTGAGCCGGTCCATGTCCGTGGAATCCAACTCTCCAATGCTTCGCCCAAGCGATTGTCGATCGACACCAAATTATACCCGTGCACGGAAACGGCAGTAACTTCAAAACCATAAGTCTGTTTTAGCCAAACGAGAGCTCTACTTGAAACTAATTCCGAGAGCTGCAAGAGTTAGGGAGCAAATCTCCGTAATTGCTGTTTTTAGGCCCAAAAGAGGTCATCTGATAGGAATTTTGGGCCATTCTTTGTTTGTGATGTGACTCAGCCAAGTCGCTTCCTCTCTTCTGACGATGTTCTCAATACTTGAACGTATCGTTAGCCAGAGACTTCACGTGTGACAGCTTTCACTGAAAAGCAAGTCAACATTTTTGGCGTGCCAGGTAGGGGGCCCACGAGCCAAAAGGAGCGAGCCGAGTGAGGCGAGCCAAAGGAGGCGAGGCGGTCCAAGTCCGTAGAATACAAGTCCCCTATGCTGCATCCAAGCGATTGCTGATCGACGCCAAATTACTTCTATTCACGGAACCGGGTGTAACTTCCAAACCGTAAGTCCGTTTTAGCCGAACGAAAGCTCTGCTTGAAGCTAATTCAGAGAGCTACTAGAGTTACGAAAAAAACATTGTAATTGCTGTTTTCGGTCCCAAAAGAGGTCCTCTGATAGGAGTTTTTGGCCATTCTATGTTTGTGATGTGACTTCAGCCAAGTCGCTTCCTGCCTTCTGACGATGTTCTCAATACTTGAATGGATTTTTAGACAGAGATTTCACTAGTGACGGCATTGACTGAAAAGCATGTAAACTTTTTTGGCGCGCCAGGTAGGGGGCCCATAAGCCAAAGAGGTCCTACTGAGGGGGGTGATCCAAAGGGGGCGAGCCTGTCCAGGTCCCTGGAATCCAAGTCTCCAATGCTTCATCCAAGCGATTGCCAATCGACGCCAAATTACACCCATTAACAAAAACGGGCGTAACTTACAAACCGTAAGTCCGTTTTAGCCAAACAAAAGCTCTACTTGAAACTAATTCAGAGAGCTACAAGAGTTAGAAAGCAAATCTCCGTAATTGCAGTTTTCGGGCCCAAAAGTGGTCGTCTGATAGGAGTTTCAGGCCATTATTTTTTTGTGATGTTACTTCAGCCAAGTCGCTTCTTGTCTTCTGACGATGTTCTTAATAATTGAACGTATTATTAGCCAGAGATTTCACGTGTGGTGCCTTTGCCCGAAAAGCATGTCAACATTTTTGGCGCGCTAGGTAAGGGGCCCACGAGCCAAACGGGGCAACCCGAGGGGGGCAAGCCAAAGGGGGAGAACCGGTCAAAGTCTCTGGAATCCAAGTCTCCAATGCTTCACCCAAGCGATTGCCGATCGACGCCAAATTACACCCGTTCACGAAACCGGGCGTAACTTCTAAACCGTAAGTCCGTTTTAGCCAATCAAAAGCCCTACTTGAAGCTAATTCAGAGAGCTACAATTGTTGCGAAGAATAGCTCCGTAATTGCTATTTTTGGGCCTAAAAGAGGTCGTCCGATAGGAGTTTCGGTCCATTCGTTGTTTGTGATGTGACTTATCATAAGTCCGGTTCATCAAAACGAAAGATCTACTTGAAGGCAATTCAGAGAGCTACGAGAGTTAGGGAGAAATGCTTTTTAATTGCTGTTTTCGGGCCCAAAAGAGGTCGTCTGATAGGAGTTTCTAGCCATTCTTTGTTTGTGATGTGACTTCAGCCAAGTCGCTTCCTGTCTTCTGACGATGTTCTCAATACTTGAACGTATTGTTAGCCAGAGACATCACGTGTGACGGCTTTGACTGAAAAGAAATTCAACATTTTTGGCATTCCTGGTTAGGGGCCACAAGCCAAAGGGAGCGAGCCATGGGAGCAAGCTAAAGGGATCGAAGCAGTCAAAGTCCCTGGAATCCAAGTCTCCTATGCTTCGTCCAAGAGATTGCCGATCGATGCCAAATTACACCCGTTCACGGAAACAGGCATAACTTCCAAACCGTAAGTCCATTTTAGTCAATAGAAAGCTCAACTTGAAACTAATTCAGAGAGCTACAAGAGTTAGAAAGTAAATCATTGTAATTGCAGTTTTCGGGCCCAAAATAGATCGTCTGATAGGAGTTTCGGGCCATTCTTTGTTTGTGATGTGTCTTCAGCTAATTCGCTTCCTGCCTTCTCACGATGGTCTCAATACATGAACGTATTGTTAGCCAGTGATTTCATGTATGACGGCTTTGACTGAAAAGCATGTCAACATTTTTGGCACGCCAGGTAGGGGAACCACGTCCCAAAGGGGGCTAGCCGAGGGGGGCGAGCTAAAGGAGGCAAGCTGGTCCAAGTCCTTGGAATCCAAGTCTCAAATGCTTCATCCAAGCGATTGACGATCGACGCCAAATTACACCCGTTCACGGAAACAGGCGTTACTTTCAAACCATAAGTCCGTTTTAGCCAAACGAAAGCTCTACTTGAAACTAATTCTGAGAGGTACAAGAGTTAGGGAACAAGTCTCCGTAATTGCTGTTTTCGTGCCCTAAAGAGGTCATCTGATAGGAGTTTCAAGCCATTCTTTGTTTGTGGTGTGACTACAGCCAAGTCGCTTCTTGTCTTCTGACGATGTTCTCACTACTTGAACGTATTGTTAGCCAGGGATTTCACGTGTGATGGCTTTGACTGAAACGCATGTCAACATTTTTGGCGTACCAGGTAAGGGGCCCATGTGCCAAAGGGGGCGAGCCAAGGGGGGCGAGCCAAAGGGGGCGAGCCAGTCCAAGTACCTGGAATCTAAGTCTCCAATGCTCCATCCAAGCGATTGCCGATCGACGCCAAATTACACATGTTCACCGAAACGAGCGTAACTTCCAAACCGTAAGTTCGTTTTAGCCAAATGAAAACTCTACTTGAAGCTAATTAAGAGAGCTACAAGAGTTACAAAGAATAGCCTCGTAATTTCTGTTTCGGCCCAAAAGAGGTCGTATGATAGGAGTTTCGAGTCATTCTTTGTTTGGGACGTGACTTCAGCCAAGTCTCTTCCTGTCTTCTGACGATGTTCTCAATAATTGAACGTATTGTTAGCCATAGATTTCATGTGTGATGGCTTTGACTGAAAAGCATGCCAACATTTTTGTTGTGCAGGTAAGGTGCCCACGAGCCATTGGTGGCGAGCCGAGGGGGGAAAGCCAAAGGGGCAAGCCGGTCCAAGTCCATGGAATCCATGTCTCCAATGCTTCGTCCAAACCTGTTCACGGAAACGGGCGTAACATCCAAACCGTAGGTCCATTTTAGCCAAACGAAAGCTCTACTTGAAGCTAATTCAGAGAGCTACAAGAGTTACGAAGAAAAGCTCCTTAACTGTAGTTTTCAGGCCCAAAAGAGGTCGTCTGATAGGAGTTTCGGGCCATTCTTTGTTTGTGATGTGACTTCAGCCAAGTCACTTCCTGTCTTTTGACGATGTTCTCAATACTTGAACGTATTGTTAGCCAGAGACTTCACGTGTTACGGCTTTGACTGAAAAGCAAGTCAACATTTTTGGCGCGCCAGGTAGGGGGCCCACGAGCCAAGAGGGCGCGCCGAGGGAGGTGAGCCAAAGGGGGCGAGGCGGTCCAAGTCCCTGGAATCCAAGTCTCATGTGCTTCGTCCAAGCGATTGTCGATCGACGCCAAATTACACCCGTTCACGGAAACGGGCATAACTTCCAAACCGTAAGTCCGTTTTAGCCTAACGAAAGCTATACTTGATGCTAATTCAGAGAGCTACAAAAGTTACGAACAAAAGTTTCATACTTGTCGTTTTCGGGCCCAAAAGAGGTCATCTGATAGGAGTTTCGGGCCATTCTTTGTTTGTGATGTGACTTCAGCCAAGTCGCTTCCTGCCTTCTGACGATGTTCTCAATACTTGAACGTATTGTTAGCCATAGATTACACGTGTTACGGCTTTAACTGAAATGCACGTCAACATTTTTGGCACGTCAGGTAGGGGGCCCACAAGCCAAAGGGGGCTAGCCGAGGGGGGCGAGACAAAGGGGGCGAACCAGTCCAAGGCTCTGGAATCCAAGTCTCCAATGCTTCATCCAAGCGATTGCCGATCGACGCCAAATTACGTTCACGGAAACGGGCTTAACTTGCAAATAGTAAGTCCGTTTTAGCCAAACGAAAGCTCTACTTGAAACTAATTCAGAGAGCTGTAAGAATTAGGGGGCAAATCACCGTAATTGCTGTTTTGGGCCCAAAAGAGGTCGTCTGATAGGAGTTTCGGCCCATTCTTTTTTTGTGATGTGACTTCAGACAAGTCGCTTCTTGTCTTCTGACAATGTTCCCAATAATTGAATGTATTGCTAGCTAGAGATTTCACGTGTGGTGGCTTGGACTGAAAACATGTCAACATTTTTGGCGTGCCAGGTAAGGGGCCCACGAGCCAAAGGGGGCGAGCCGGTCCAAGTCCCTGGAATCCAAGTCTCCAATGCTTCATCCAAGCGATTGTCGATCGACACCAAATTAAACTAGTTCACAGAAATGGGCGTTACTTCCAAACCATAAGTCCGTTTTAGCCAAACGAATAGCTTCGTAATTGCATTTTTCGATCGCAAAAGAGCTCGTATGATAGGAGTTTCGGGCCATTCTTTGTTTGTGATGTGACTTCAGCGAACTTGCTTCATGTCTTCTGACGATGTTCTCAATACTTGAACGTATTGTTAGCCAGAGAATTCATGTGTGATGGCTTTGACTGAAAAGCATGTCAACATTTTTGGTGCGCCAAGTAAAGGGCCCATGAGCCAAAGGGGGCGACCCGAGGGGGGCGAGCCAAAGGGGGCGAGCTGGTCCAAGTCCCTGGAATCCTAGTCTCCAGTGCTTCGTCTAAGCGGTTGTCGATCGATGCCAAATTAACCCATTCACGGAAACGGGCGTAATTTCCAAATCGTAAGTCCGGCTTAACCAAGCGAAAGCTCTACTTGAAGCTAATTCAGAGAGCTACAAGAGTTACAGAGTAAGGCTCTGTTATTGCTGTTTTCGGGCTTAAAAGAAGTCGTCTGATAGGAGTTTCGGGCCATTCTTTATTTGTGATGTGACTTTAGCCAAGTCGCTTCCTGTCTTCTGACGATGTTCTCAATACTTGAACGTATTGTTAGCTAGAGACTTCATGTGTGACGACTTTGACTGAAATGCAAGTCAACATTTTTGGCGCACTAGGTAGAGGGCCCACGAGCCAAAGGGGGCGAGGTAAGGGAGCGAGCCAAAGGGGGCGAGGCGGTCCAAGTCGCTGGGATCCAAGTCCTCTTTGCTGCATCCAAGCGATTGCCGATCAACGCCAAATTACACCCATTCACGGAAACGGGGGTAACTTCAAAACCGTAAGTCCGTCTTAGCCAAACGAAAGCTCAACTTGAAACTAATTCAGAGAGCTACAAGAGTTACAGAGCACAACTCATTAATTGCTGTTTTCGAGCCCAAAAGGGGTTGTCTAATAGGAGTTTCAGACCATTATTTTATTTTGATGTGACTTCAGCCAAGTCGCTTCCTGTCTTCTGACGATGTTCTCAATACTTGAACGTATTGTTAGCCAGAGATTTCACATGTGGTGGCTTTGACTGAAAAGCATGTCAACAATTTTGGCGCGCCAGGTAAGGGGCCCACGAGCCAAAGGTTACGAACCGAGGGAGGCAACCCAAAATGGGGCGAGCCGGTCGAAGTCTCTGGAATCCAAGTCTCCAATGCTTGGTCCAAGCAATTGCCGATCGACGCCAAATTACACCTGTTCACGGAAACGGGCGTAACTTCCAAATTGTAAGTCCGTTTTAGCCAAACGAAAGCTCTACTTGAAGCTAATTCAGAGAGCTACGAGCACTAGGGAGAAAACCTCCGTAGTTGTTGATTTCGGGCCCAAAAGAGGTTGTCTGATAGGAGTTTCGGGCCATTCTTTGTTTGTTATGTGACTTCAGCCAAGTCGCTTACTGTCTTCTGACGATGTTCTCAATACTTGAACTTGTTGCTAGCCAGAGACTTCACGTGTGACGGCTTTGACTTATAATGCAAGTCAACATTTTTGGCGCGCCAGGTAGGGGGCCCACGAGCCAAAGGGGCGAGCCGAGGTTGGCGAGCGAAAGGTCGCGAGGTGGTCCAAGTCCCTAGAATCCAAGTCTCCTATGCTTCGTCCAAGCGATTTTCTATCGGCGCCAAATTACACTCGTTTACGGAAACGGGCATAACTTCCAAACTGTATGCCCGTTTTTGGCAAATGAAAGCTCTACTTGAAGCTAATTCAGAGAACTACAAGTGCTACGGAGCTATCTTCTAATAGGAGTTTCGGGCCATTCTTTTGTTGTGATATGACTACAGCAAAGTCGCTTTCACTCTTCTGACGATGTTCTTAATACTTGAACGTATTGTTACGTCTTTAACTAAAAAGCATGTCAACATTTTTGGCGCGCTAGTTAGGGGCCCCACGAGCCAAAGGGGGCGAGCCGAGGGGGCGAGACAAAGGGGCCGAGCCAGTCGAAGTCCTTGGAATCCGAGTCTCCAATTTTTCGTCCAAGCGATTGCCAATCGGCGCCAAATTACACCCATTTACGGAAACGGGCGTAACATCCAAACCATAAGTCTGTTTTAGCCAAACGAAAGCTCTACTTGAAGCTAGTTCAGAGAGCTACAAGTGTTTCGAAGCATAGCTCTGTGATTGCTGTTTTCAGGCCAAAAAGAGGTCGTCTGATAGGAGTTTCAGGCCATTCTTTGTTTGTAATGTGACTTCAGCCAAGTCGCTTCCTGTCTACTGACGATGTTCTCAATACTTGAACGTATAGTGTAACGACCCGCACTCTACGCATTAGAGTATCATAGAATATTTATTTCTTTTTCGTATGAAGTCGTATGGTCGAGTAACTTTGGGGAATGACTATTGGGGTCATTTCCCATGTTCGTGATTTTTTGCCAATTTTTAAATGAACGTTTTACCCTTGGCGAATCTTGTTTCGCCCATAACTTTTGATTGGTAAGGAGTTTTGACCTAAAACCACCTCCATTGGCTTCGGATGATGGTTGCTCTTTCCGTAGAGTGGTCGTAATAGCCAAACGGATTTACCGTTTGTGAGATATGGCTAAATTAAGGTTTATAAGGTGAAAAACAACTTAACCGGGCTTAATTGGGTAATTAACAGCTAGGCCCATTGGGGGATTTCGGAATTAGGAGTTTAAAAGAACTGTTAGAGTTTAGAGAACACCATTTTCTCATTTTTAAGCCACCACTTATCATTCCTCTCAACCTAGCAATGGCCTCCACTCTCTAAAAACACCCAAAACAACCTTTAATCACCGTTCAAGGATAAGGCTAAAATACATCAAATCAAGGCTAATCAACACCAAATCACGGTTGGAGCTTCTGTGTTACATTGGGAACAGCGCCATAATAGTAGAATATTTCAGATCTAAAGTTATTTGTGGCAAAAGTGAGTGATTTGCATTGTTTTTCACTAATTACGGCTAATTAAGGGTAATTAGTGATAATTAGCGAAATTATGGCTCAGAAAAATCAGGAAAATTTTGTATAATTCTAGAATATTATTTTAAGCCTCTGTTAGAAATTTGGATTAAATTGGTTAAGTTTTGCTAATCCTATCATTAGTTATGCCTAAACATGATTAAGGGTAAAACAAGGGTTGTTGGTATGTTTGATCCGTTTAAACTTTTCATATTGTTGTTTGGATGTTTGTGGATGATTATACATGTTTCTATGACTGTACGGTATGCTTTGTGATTGATTAGAAAGGTTAGATTGGTCGAAAGCGCCGTAGAATGGAGCAAAATAATCGTTGGAAAAGTTGCAGAAAAACTGTGTAGGAACCGGATCGGATCGGTGGGGGCGAACCGACCCGCTCATGAAGCTCCTCTTCCCACGAACTGCTCGTGGAGCCTTCCACGACCGAAACCACTCGTGAATGGTGACCACGAACTGACCCACTCGCGTCAGAGGACCCCAACCCGAATTGTTGCTCTGGAGAAGCACCACGAACCAGAAGCTCCAAACCGGTCCTAACTCACGATCCGAACCACCAGAGGGAGGACACCACGACCCGACCCGGATGACCTTGCATAAGCTGGAGCCAGAGTGTCCCACGAGCCGAACCGAAGGAGTACATCCGAACCGAACCGACCGGGTGCTATGGAGCTGGAATCACGAACCGACCTGGGGAAGATGACCACGGACTGAACGAGGAGAAGAAGACCGATCTGAATGGCATCTTGTTTCCGATCGATCCGGAGAAGACCAAAACAATAGATGCAAAGGTAGTCCAAATTAGAAGTTTGTACTCGGGATCCAGTTGGGAACCGACGAGTTAACTTTATGATTGGGCTTTGCTGCGGGACGTATGCAAAGGGGTTATCGATATCCATAAATTTGGTTCACCGCTGAAAAAAGGTGGGCATGTAGACGAACCAGAACCAGGGAAGTGTGGACTGGTTGGCCCATTTGGGTTATTGACTATGGACCAGTGCAGTGGGGACAGTGTAATAATTGTACGGAGTTGCCGTCGTAGCCCCAAAAAAGGGCAAAATTGGGCATAGCAATAGTTGTACGGAGTTGTCGTCATGACCCCAAAGATTTGGTGACCAGGGAGGTGGATATTATATACATTACGCACTGAGTGACAGATGTGAGGATGGTTGCTATGCTTGATTTGTTTGCTATCACTATGACATGCACACCCCTCCCCCGTATCTTTACACCATATGTTTAGTGGCACCTTAGAGTATTGTACGGTATGTTATGCTAACTCTTTGATTGTAGCTCTAGGTTCAGGTATGGTTATGTATACCTGTTTTGTTCTGTTTTGCTGCTTATCGCTCATACCAGAATTTTTGTCTGACCCATAGTTTTATGTCTCTTCTTATTACTCTGGGTGCTCACACGAGCAGACTAGAGACAGGTTAGCTGTTTGCACGAGTAGCTGATCCGAAGACGAGCAGGAGGCTTCCATGTATGATATTTATATTCTCCCTGTGTTGTTGAAGGTCACAGCTTGGGCATTAGTAGTGCACCTCCTTCTTTGCTTTCTTTTTCTTTATAGACAGTTTTAAAGTTGTAATAATGATGGTTCGGATCATAAGTTGTACTTTGGATTTCTGCTGCTATGATGGTTATGATGGTTTAGTTTTCAGCTTATGCACTGTCTCGCCTGTTTTATGTCAAAGTTACGTTATTATTATATTTTATTCCATGCGCTGTGAGATATACTACAGGTTCCTTTGGAAGTTCCTTCTTTCCTTTCATTTTCTTTGGCGACCGTCCCGTGCTAGTTGGACATCGGTACAGCGCATTTCGAGGAAATGTCGGCTGGTTTGGGGCGGGCCGTCACACTAGGTATTAGAGCTCTAGGTTGCGTAGTTCGACTAGGGAAGACATCAGGGAGAGATAGTATACGTATATGAGAGCGCATATTTTTGATATTTTGGTTTTTAAAAAGCTATGTATATATACTATTAGTATATCTAAGGATGAAGTCGTACTGCACTGGCACCAATGACGAGATGGTTAATCGTTTTCTCTTTACAGATTGAACGACGAGCCGAAACTTGAGGAATACAGGGCCAAGGGGTAATGATAGGAATGCCTCTGATATGAAGGCGATGTTCACCAACTTCATGAGAGAGATGCTTAGGGACATTCAGGGAGCAGTTCCTAATGCTGCGAACGGTGGTGGTGCAGCGGTGCACGCGCCTAGAGCCGATTTCGCCAAGCTTAACAAGGATTATACTAGTCTTGGTGGGAAGCCATTCCATGGAACGGAGTCAGCTACGGAAGTTCAAGATTGGTTAGATAGTTGGGAGCGTACCTTGAAGACTTGGGTATCGAGGATGCGATGAAGAGAAGGCTAGCATCCGTCAGCCGCAAGGACGGGCAATGAATTGGTGGAATGCTATCAAGGCAGCTACTCCCGCAGATCAGATTATTTGGGATCAGTTTAAGACTCGCTTTAGCGACAAGTTTATCCCAACTGCTCTGAAGTTAGTATTGTTTAAGAGGTTCTTGGAGCTCAAAAAGAATGGTAGAGCTGTCTCGGATTAATTGCTGAGTTCGATACTTTATCGAAGTATGGGTTATCCCTTATTGATACTGCCGAGAAGAAGAACAAGACGTTCATAACTGGTTTGGATGGATACTTGGGGGAAAGGCTTATTAACCACATCGATGAGACATTTGAATCGATTGTGGGGAAAGCTTTGAGGTCAGAAAGCCTATACACTAAGTCGAAGACTGAGGTTGCATCTGCAGAGGAGCCAAAGCCGCAAGTAAGCGGTGGAGGCAAGAATGGTTCTCAGAATAAGAGGAAACAGAACCAGACCAAGGATGGTCAGATGAAGAACAACAAGAAAGATATTGAGTGTCTTAGCTATGGCAAGAAGGGTCATTATGATAGTGAATGTCGAGCTAAGCCAGGGGAAAAGAAGTGCTTCAACTGTGGCCAAGCAGGACATTTCAAGGATAAATGTCCACAACCTCCTAAAGAGAAGGAGGTCGTGAAAGCATATGTTATCAGTGTTGTCCCTTCTTCGTCGAATGCCCCAACTACGGTGGAGAAGGGAAAGAATGTCATCATTCAAGGTATGCTTTCTGTTTATGACATTACTGTTAGAGTCTTGTTTGATACCGAAGCTTCCAGTTCCTTCATATCTAGTGACCTGGTAGATAGGTTGGAATTGGAACCAGAGCTTGTTGATAGACCTTTAGTTGTGACGAACCCGATTGGTGGTTCGACTAGCCTTAGTATGATTTGTCGTAATGTGGTCTTATCGAGTCACGGATGTATGTTTGCTTGTGATTGCTTTGTTTTGGGCTTTACTGGGTTTGGCATTATTTTGGGAGTCGATTGGCTCCAAAGGTATGGGGTGGTGGTAGACTGTGAGGGCATTTTGGTGATAGTTAGAGCGGATGATGGGCGTTGGGTAGTGTTTGGTGGTCTATCTAGTGATGGGGTAATGGCTAGTTTTCTAAATTCCCTCGACATCCCGCATGATGAGTTGTCATATGTGCCCGTGGCCGACCAGTATCTGGATGCCTTCGAGGAAGTGTCCTGACTTCCACCACACCGAGAGATTGAGTTTCGGATTGATTTAGTGAAAGATGCCAGACCTATAGTGATGCCTCTTCGTCGCATGGCGCCAAGGGAGAAGCGAGAGATCGAGGTGTAAGTGAGTGATCTTTTGAAGAAGGGATTTATCAGAAGAAGTGTTTCTGAGTGGGGAGCACAAGTTATGTTTGCTACTAAGGTCGATGGTTCCCTTCAATTGTGTGTAGACTACCGCGAGTTGAATAAGGTGACGAGGAAGAATAAGTATCCTCTTCCGCGGATAGATGATTTGTTTGATCAGTTGAGTGGAGCAAGAGTGTTCTCCCAGTTGGATCTCGTGACAGGTTTTCGTCAGCTTCGAGTGGCAGCTGAAAGTATAGCTAAAACGGCATTTCGGACACCGTCTGGATTTTATGAGTGGTTGGTCATGCCATTCGGGTTGACCGATGCACCAGCATATTTTGTGGATCTTATTAATAGAGTTTTCAAAGATCAGTTGAATAAGTTTGTTCTTGTGTTCGTGGACGATATTTTGTTTTACTCAAGTGCAGAGGAAGAACACAATGATCATTTGAGGATAATAATGGAGGTGTTGAGAAAACACCTATTGAAAGCGAAGTTTTCTAAGTGTCACTTCTGGAGGAGGGAAGTGAGGTTCTTGGGCCATGTTGTTTCAGAGAATGGGATTGCTGTGGACACTGCGAAGGTGGCTACGGTACAAGATTGGTCTACGCCCAAGAATGCGACAGACGTAAGAAGTTTCTTGGGATTAGCTGGATATTATCGTAAGTTTATCCAAGACTTCTCCAAGATAGCTGCACTGTTGACTCAGTTGACAAAGAAGAATCAAGCTTTCGTCTGGGACGAAAGGTGCGAGAATGCATTTAAGAACTTAAAGGAGAAGTTGACATGTGCACCAGTGTTAGTCATTCCTAAGGGGAATGAAGGGATGACAGAATACACGGATGCTTGTGGTACTCGATTAGGGGTTGTATTAATGCAAGATGGTAGGGTAGTAGCTTACACAAGTCGACAACTGAAACCGCACGAGAAAAGATATCATACACATGATTTGGAATTGGAAGCGATCGTGTTCGCATTGAAGATGTGGATACATTACCTCTTGGGAGAAAGATTTGAGTTGTTTACTGATCATAAGTCATTAAAGTATCTTTTCTCTCAAAACGATTTAAATCTTCGTCAACAGAGATGGTTAGAGTTCTTGGCTTCATATGATTTTGATATCGCATACACTCCAGGAAAGGGCAATGCAGTAGCTGATGCCTTGAGTAGGAGACATGCCAATTTATGGGCTATGTTTTTAGAATGGAAGCAATTGGAATACATCGTAGGATATGATTTCAGGCCTAAATGTGAATTGGATCCACAGATGTTAGCATGCTTGACGATCAAACCGACTTTAATGAACGGATTGGTTCCAATCATAGGAACGATCCTAACCTTTTGGAAATCATCTCCAAGATAGAGAAGGGTATCGACGGTGATGAGAAGAGAAAGTATGGACTAGATTGAGATGGATGGCTTTGAAAGAATAGAAGATTAGCTGTACCAAATGTTAATGGACTGAGAGAAGAAGTGCTTAGAGGATGTCATCACTCAAAACTGACTATACATCCCGGTGGTAAGAAGATGTATCGAGACATGAAGTAGACCTACTACTGGGAAGGGATGAAAAGAGACGTTGGAAAGTTTATCTCCAAGTGCATGAATTGTCAGTTAGTTAAAGCTGAGCAAAAGAAGCCTAGCGGTTTGTAACAACCATTGGAAATTCCCGAATGGAAATGGGAGCAAGTCTCAATGGATTTCATTGATGGGTTACCAAGGACTAGATGGGGCCATGATAGTATTTGGGTTATTATAGATCGATTGACCAAGAGCGCAAGATTTATACCAGTCAAGACAAATAGAACGGCAGCTAAGTTAGCAGAACTGTATATGAAGTGGGTAGTGAGATTTCATGGAATACGCAACAGCTTTGTGAGTGACAGAGATCCATTATTTACTAGTGGGTTTTGGAAGAGCTTATAAGAGGCATTAGGATCAGAATTACATCTCATTACCGCATACCATCCTCAAACCGACGGATAGACAGAAAGGGTGAATCGAGTGTTAGAAGACCTTTTGCGAGCTTGTGTATTGGATTTTGGTGGATCATGGGATGACCATCTGCACCTAGTAGAATTTTCCTATAATAATAGTTATCAGTCCAGTATTGGTATGGCTCCATTTGAAGCTTTGTATGGAAGACCATGCAACTCACCATCATGTTGGTTGGAAACCGGTGAGAAGTTTGTGCTTGGACTAGAAGTTATAAGAGAAACTTCAAATAAGATTTAGGTCATTCAACAACGAATGAAGGCTGCTCAAGATAGGCAGAAGAGTTATGATGATAAGAGACGAAGAGAATTGAAATTCTCCGTTGGAGACTTAGTATTTTTCAAGATATCTCCGTTGAAAAGTGTAATCCGTTTTGGTAGGAAAGGTAAGTTGGCACCAAGGTTTGTTGGTCCATTTCCAGTTCTCGAGCAAGTTGGAAGTTTAGCATATAAGGTTGGATTACCAGACAAGATGGCAGTAGTTCACAACGTATTTCATGTTTCCTCGTTAA
Source organism: Allium sativum (assembly GCA_030737875.1). NCBI lineage: Eukaryota > Viridiplantae > Streptophyta > Magnoliopsida > Asparagales > Amaryllidaceae > Allium > Allium sativum. The sequence goes on from CM060920.1 coordinate 193,108,926, forward strand.
GGAAGTTTGTGCACGACTCTAATGTGGCTATTTCACCAGATCAGTTGGACGATATCGAGGTTGAACCCGAGGCGGTTGGGAACAGCAGGCCTATGAGTATTGTTGGGAACGAAATGAAGCAGCTTCGAAGGAAGGCGGTGAAACTAGTCAAAGTTCAGTGGGGTGAGAATGAGGAAGATTGTACTTGGGAAACAGAGGAGGACATAAGGAAGAAGTATCCAGAACTCTTTGCCTAGTAGGGTTTTATATATCGATATAGTACTCCCTTGTTAGCAAACTGCATGCTAGGATAGGCTTATTGTGTTTGTTTTGTATGTTTGATTGTTGCAAATGATTGGTAGGCATGCAGAATCCTTTGTATGTTTTGGTTAAGGAATATCGGGGACGAAATTTCTTAAGGGGGGAGAGTGTAACGACCCACATTCTACACATTAGAGTATCGTAGAATATTAATTTCTTTTTATTATGAAGTCGTATGGTCGTTTAACTTTGGGGAACGACTATTGGGGTCATTTTCCATGTTCCTGATTTTTGCCGATTTTTAAATGATCGTTTTACCCTTGCCGAATCTTGTTTCGCCCATAACTTTTGATTGGTAAGGAGTTTTGACCTAAAACCACTTCCATTGGCTTCGGATGATGGTTTCTCTTTCCGTAGAGTGATCATAATAGCCAAACGGACTTACCGTTTGGGAGATATGGCTGAATTAAGGTTTAGAATGTGAAAAACAGCTTAACCGGACTTAATTGGGTAATTAACAGCTAGGCCCATTGGGGGATTTCGGAATTAGGAGTTTAAAAGGACTGTTAGGGTTTAGAAAACACCATTTTCTCATTTTTCAGCTGCCACTTATCATTCCTCTCAACCTAGCAATGGCCTCCACTCTCTAAAAACACCAAAAACCACCTTTAATCACCATTTAATCAAGGATTAGGCTAAAATACATCAAATCAAGGCTAATCAACATCAAATTAGAGTTGGAGCTGCTGTGTTGCATTGGGAACAGCGCCATAATAGTAGAATATTTCAGATCTAAAGTTATTTGTGGCAAAGGTGAGTGATTTGCATTGTTGTTCACTAATTACGGCTAATTAGGGGTGATTAGTGATAATTAGCGAAATTATGGCTTAGAAAAATTTGGAAAAAATTTGTAAAATTCTAGAATGTTATTTTAAGCCTCTGTTAGAAATTTGGGCTAAGTTAGTTAAGTTTTGCTAATCTATCATTAGTTATGCCTAAACATGATAAGGGTAAAACATGGGTTTTTGGTATGTTTGATCCGTTTAAACTTGTCATATTGTTGTATTGGTGTTTGCGGATGATTATACATGTTTCTATGACTGTATGGTATGCTTTGTGATTGATTAGAAAGGTTAGATTGGTCGAAAACACCGTCGGATGGCGCAAAACAGTCGTTGGAAATGTTGTAGAAAAACTGTGCAGGAACCGGATCGGTAGGGGCGAACCGACCCGCTCATGAAGCTCCTACTCCCATGAACCGCTCGTGGAACCTTCCACGACCCAAACCACTCGTTTTGTTTACGGGCCCAAAAGAGGTTGTCTGATAGGAGTTTCGGGCTATTCTTTGTTTGTGATGTGACTTCAGCCAAGTTGCTTCATGTCTTCTGACGATGTTCTCAATACTTGAACGTATTGTTAGCCGGAGACTTCACATGTAACGGCTTTGACTGAAAAACAAGTCAACATTTTTGGCACGCCAGGTAGGGTGCCCACGAGCCAAAGGGGACGAACCAAGGGGGGCGAGCCAAAGGGGGCGAGGCGGTCCAAGTTCCTGGAATACAAGTCTACTATGCTTCGTCCAAGCGATTGCCGATCGACGCAAAATTAAACCCGTTCACGGAAACGGGCTTAATATCCAAACCGTAAGTCCGAACGAAAGCTCAAGTTGAAACTAATTCAGAGAGCTACAAGTGTTTGGGAGCAAATCTCCGCAATTGCTATTTTCGGGACCAAACGAGGTCGTCTGATAGGAGTTTCGGGCCATTCTTTATTTGTGATGTGACTTCAGTCAAGTCGCATCCTGTCTTCTGACGATATTCTCAATACTTGAACGTATTGTTAGCCAAAGATTTCGTGTGTGATGGCTTTGACTGAAAATCATGTCGACATTTTTGGCGCGCCAGGTGTGTGGCAAGCCAAAGGGGGCGAGCCGGTCCAAGTCCCTGGAATCCAAGTCTCCAATGCTTCATCCAAGCGATTGCCGATCGACGCCAAATTTAACCAGTTCACGGAAACGGGCGTGACATCCAAACCGTAAGTCCGGTTTAGCCAAACGAAAGCCCTACTTGAAGCTAATTTAGAGAGCTACAAGAATTACGGAGAAAGGCTCTGTAATTGCTGTTTTCGGGCTCAAAAGAGGTCGTCTGATAGGAGTTTCGGGCCATTCTTTGTTTGTGATATGACTTCAGCCAAGTCGATTCCTGTCTTATGACGATGTTCTCAATTCTTGAACGTATTGTTAGCTAGAGACTTCACGTGTGACGGCTTTGACTGAAAAGCAAGTCAACATTTTTGGCGCACCTGGTAGGGGGCCCACGAGCCAAAGAGGTAAGCCAAGGGGGCGAGCCATAGGGGGCGAGGCAATCCAAGTCCCTGGAATCCAAGTCTTCTATGCTTCATCCAAACGATTGCCAATAGATGCCAAATTACACTCGTTCACGGAAATGGGCGTACCTTCCAAACCGTAAGTCCGTTTTAGCCAAACAAAAGCTTAACTTGAAACTAATTCAGAGATCTACAAGAGTTGGTGAGGAAATCTCCGTAATTGCTGTTTTCGGGCCCAAAAGAGGTCATCTGATAGGAATTTTGGGCCAATCTTTGTTTGTGATGTGACTTCAGCCAAGTCGCTTCCTGCCTTCTAACGATGTTCTCAATACTTGAACATATTGTTAGCCAGAGATTTCACGTGTGATGGCATTGACTGAAAAGCATGTCAACATTTTTAGTATGCCGGGTAGGTGGCCCACGAGCCAAAGGATGCAAGCCGAGGGGGGCGAGCCAAAGGGGGCGAGCTGGTCCAAGTCCATGGAATCCAAGTTTCCAATGCTTCATCCAAGCGATTGTCGATCGACGCCAAATTACACCCGTTCACGGAAACGGGTGTTACTTGCAACCATAAGTCCGTTTTAGCCAAATGAAAGCTCTACCTGAAACTAATTCAGTGAGCTACAAGTGTTAGGTAGCAAATCTATGTAAATTTTTTTTCAGGCCCAAAAGAGGTCGTCTGATAGGAGTTTCGGGTCATTCTTTGTTTGTGATGTGACTGCAGCCAAGTCGCTTACTGTCTTCTGACGACGTTCTCAATAATTGAACGTATTGTTAGGCAGGTAGGGGGTCCTCGATCCAAAGAGGGCGAGCCGAGGGGGGCGAGCCAAAGGGGGCGAGGCGGTCCAAGTCCCTGGAATCCAAGTCTCCTATTCTTCGTCCAAGTGATTACCGATCGATGCCAAATTACACCCGTTTACAGAAACGGACGTAACTTCCAAGATGATCTTTGCTATTTATTTCTCTCATTCTTTCTAGGCACTAATCCTTACCTACTCCATTCTTTATTTAAAAAAAACACGGTTTGGCTTCCTTTCTTTTCATTACATTTTTCTTCCAAAAATTAAAAGTGTTAAAACTCTATTTTCTTCTCCAAAATTTGCTTTTGCCAAACCATAAAAACATGTCACAAAATAAAATTGCAAAACACATTTTTTTTTCAAATCACAAAACTGGAGTAGACAAGGTCAACTACTTCTTCATCGGGTTCACATTGTTTCTACCTATGTTAATTTTGACTGCTTTCTACAAGGTGCAAAAATCTACTCTATTCTTACTCTCTACAACTTATTTTGTCCTCTCAACAAAATTTCTTTATAGATCAATAATCAAAATTTATTGCTAACAGAATAGAGATTTTAAAACTTCCTTTTCAAAATGCAACTTTTTCATGAGAGAATTTTTTTTTAAAACAAGTAATCGTTGTTTTATAAAATATATACCCCACTTTACTTTAAACCCAACATGCACTAAATATGTTCTTTACATATTTTCCTCAAACATCAAAAATACTTTTAAGATTAAAACTTGATAACATCACAAACTCTTTTGCCAAAACTTTTACAAATTCAAGTTCTTAAAAGTTAATCATTGGGTAAGACTCAAAGTGGGTCTTTAACTCAACTAGGCTATCCTAGACACTTCCCAACTATATATATATTTCTAATCCATTTTCCACATTCTAACCTTTTTTTCTAATTTATAAGGTTTCACTTCTAAACCCACTATTCTGAAATACTAACATTTCAGTTTCCATCATATTGGATACTTTCTTTCTCCAATACCAAATCATATTGTACACTTTCCATCCAACCCACCTAAGGGTCTTAAAATTTCTATGTTCATTCCTTTGGTGTACAAACCAGTATCCCAACTCTTTCCATATTTTACTCTTTCTACCTAGTGGTCTCTTTTATGGACTTAGGTCTATATATATATATTATATTTATATTTATATTTTTGAAAATACAAATACACTCACTCATTATTTCCCTAGGAACACTAAACCGAAGCTCTGATACCAGATGTAACAACCCGAATTCCGACGGACCGAACTTTTTTCAAAAACCCAATCCATCGAAACCCGAGTTGGTTTGCTATGGTATCATGTAGAAAAGACAGAGACATAAAACATGTCAGAGTTCGGAAAACATCTCATAGTGGAAGGAATAAAATATAATGTAGTTGAAACATAGCTTTACCTTAATAATAATACTTCTAAACCAGTATCCAAAGCTATACAATCTATGTCATGAGCCTAACCTGTGAATGTAATAGGCATAACTCAAATGGGGAAAGGTTTAATTAATTAATTAATTAATTAATAATGGAATGTTTAGTAATTACAATTAGGAATTGTAATTATACTTATGACATGAGGTTAGGTTATATTAGTGGTGGAAGTCTGCCCGGACCCGACCGGCATATCCAGCAGCCACTAATGTTGAACCTAATGTAGGAGGTCTGAGTATGTAAATACGAATCGGGCGAAGACACGAGGTTAGACCCGACTATGGAATAAGACTGCCCGGACCCGACCGGCATATCCAGCATCATCATCACGTTGTAGGCCTAATGTGGGAGGTCTATCCCATTATAACCATAATTGGACATGGTAATGAATTAGAATACTTAACCCAATTAAATCTGTAGTGGTGTTACGAACCAGTTGAATTGGGTAGGGGTTAAGTGAACATGTTAAAGAAATGGGAAAGATTAAGTTAATCTTAATTAATGCCATAATGGGGAATGATAGCAACCTATTATGAACATATAGGGGAAATATGAAAGTCATATAACAGTTAGACTTGTCCTATGGACAAGGGAAGATGATAATAAGACTAGAGAATGGGACAACTTATATTATAAAATAAGTTGAATACAAACTACAAAGCGATAATGAGTAATCTGTTGATAAACATAACATGAGTTATGATTAGAAAACCTTAGTTAAGAGAACTAAGTGAATAACGATAAAGATAACTAAGTAGTAAATCTTAGTTAAGAGAACAAGTAATAAACCTTAGTTAAGTGAAATAAGTAATAAGCCTTAGTTAAGAAAACTAAGCAATAAGCCTTAGTTAAGAAAACTAAGTAAACAACGATGGATTGTGGCGACATCAATAGATGGACGTATAACAGAATAAGAAGATAGATATGAGGAAAAACTTATATAAGAAATAAGTTAGGATGGATAATGGGGTACAAATCTTATTAATGAAACTTACAAGCAATGAGTCATATATGAAACATTAATAAGCGAGGGTAACTTGGTAAACTTGAAAAGGAAATCAACGTGAAGGAGAATAACCAAGTTAAATGTGAATACTCACGAGGTGGCGCAAGCGCGTAATTAATGGTTAGACCTAGGGTCTAATGACATATAAAACTGAGGCGCTTGGACCAGTCCATACATTAGAGGATGAATAACCATAAGGGGTAGATCATTCGGATGTCAAAAGACACAAAGAGGAGCGCATGACCATCTAGATATTCTTGTAGGCTACAACGGACTGGGTTAAGAAGCACACGGCTTCCAAGGACGTAGGGTACTCTTGGTATTCCTCTGCGAGTGGCAGATGATCCTCCTGTGCTCACAGAGGTTAGGTCTGTGTAGGTGAACCAATGAGTATGCCTTGATTGCAATAATTAAGGGGCAATCAAAAGACTAAGATGGACCAGCGTGATTCGACGAGACCACTTAGTGCCCTGTGACAGCAACTCGTCGTCTACCTACCATCTTCAGTCAGTACGTGAAGCGGAAAGGCGGAGAACTCCAAAAGACCATATACTTTGCTATCTAGTTATGGGTGAGGTTGGCCATTAGGATTGAAGGGCATAGGGGGTCGGGGTTACAGCTCTCATTCTTGATTTTCTTTGGTGCCTTTCATTTGTTAGTTGAGGGAGGGGTCTAGTGGGACCATAGCCACTGTAAAAGAAGACCTTAGCATCTGCAATCTGCAGATATCGGAAAGCTCCCGACCGAGTCCCGTGTTTCTTGATTAGCCCTGCCACGGGACTCTGGCGCACATATAGAGAACATGTGCAAATAGACATTAAGTACGATTGACGATACGTGCGTGGGGAAAGTCTTGGTTCACTCATGTTGCTCTGGGTGGTGTACCATAGACTAGAGGGCATTATTCGATGACATAATCTAGTAGGATCTAGAATGGCAGTCCAAATGCTTACTTAACACAGTGATGATAGTTTTATGCAAACGTAACGTTGATATACATACGACATGCGACATTGGATAAAGGACAACGTACATACGGTGAAGACCATGCGAGTAGAGTATACCTTAATTAGGGGTAACTACATATACACTATATTAGGTTAATCTACTAGAAAGTAGATGGGTGCGACGTATGTGTAAGCCTTGAGTGCTAAATAACCTAATAAATAAGAAAATATAATTGAACGATATATGTAGGATTATCTAAGAAGTGTAGTTTAAATTCATTCACACGGAACTTATGTTCTGATCCCCTCCTCATAACATTCACAGGTTAGGCTCATGACATAGATTGTATAGCTTTGGATACTGGTTTAGAAGTATTATTATTAAGGTAAAGCTATGTTTCAACTACATTATATTTTATTCCTTCCACTATGAGATGTTTTCTGAACTCTGACATGTTTTATGTCTCTGTCTTTTCTACATGATACCATAGCAAACCAACTCGGGTTTCGATGGATTGGGTTTTTGAAAAAAGTTCGGTCCGTCGGAATTCGGGTTGTTACATCTGGTATCAGAGCTTCGGTTTAGTGTTCCTAGGGAAATAATGAGTGAGTGTATTTGTATTTTCAAAAATATAAATATAAATATAATATATATATAGACCTAAGTCCATAAAAGAGACCACTAGGTAGAAAGAGTAAAATATGGAAAGAGTTGGGATACTGGTTTGTACACCAAAGGAATGAACATAGAAATTTTAAGACCCTTAGGTGGGTTGGATGGAAAGTGTACAATATGATTTGGTATTGGAGAAAGAAAGTATCCAATATGATGGAAACTGAAATGTTAGTATTTCAGAATAGTGGGTTTAGAAGTGAAACCTTATAAATTAGAAAAAAAGGTTAGAATGTGGAAAATGGATTAGAAATATATATATAGTTGGGAAGTGTCTAGGATAGCCTAGTTGAGTTAAAGACCCACTTTGAGTCTTACCCAATGATTAACTTTTAAGAACTTGAATTTGTAAAAGTTTTGGCAAAAGAGTTTGTGATGTTATCAAGTTTTAATCTTAAAAGTATTTTTGATGTTTGAGGAAAATATGTAAAGAACATATTTAGTGCATGTTGGGTTTAAAGTAAAGTGGGGTATATATTTTATAAAACAACGATTACTTGTTTTAAAAAAAAATTCTCTCATGAAAAAGTTGCATTTTGAAAAGGAAGTTTTAAAATCTCTATTCTGTTAGCAATAAATTTTGATTATTGATCTATAAAGAAATTTTGTTGAGAGGACAAAATAAGTTGTAGAGAGTAAGAATAGAGTAGATTTTTGCACCTTGTAGAAAGCAGTCAAAATTAACATAGGTAGAAACAATGAATATTCATGAAAAAGTGTATATCTTATGACATGAGCCTAACCTGTGAATATTCATAGTGGAAGAAAATATTCTAGGTTCGCAGATGAATCTAGCCAAATCTTATCGTACACACAGTGTTGAGTCGGCATTGGGTCCCACAAGCTGTTTTGGCGCAGAAATTTGAATTTCGAATGTTTGAATTGTTTTGGCGTAGAAATTTGATTTTTGAACTTTTGAATTTATGGAATTTATTTAACTGTTTTATTCACATGAAATATTCTTATATGTATACAATTCCTCTAATGACCATTTTACGCGTATATACATACGCACAACTTTCATTTTATTTTCAAAATTCAAACGATGTTGCACCGTTGTTTGATTCTTGCCATATTTCATTGACTGTGGCCTTATCTTGAGTTTTATCTTTCGTATACATATATTTCTGCATATATATATATATATATATATATATATATATATGTATATATAATAAAATTCCCCCCTGGACAAACAACAAGACAAAGTATGGTTCGGATTTAAAGATACAAGAGACAAAGTATGGCTCAGATTTATCATTCTAACGCTAATAACATTCCATTATAACTATAATAATTTGAATGATATATTAAATGCATAAAAATATATGTTAATATTTTTATGCCTTATATGCTTCCACAAACAATTTACCATTTTTAATGATTATAACTTTCACAAAAATTTTAAGTAACTGATTGTATTTTCCACAAATTAACATATTCTGCTATGTTTCAGCCATAATTTTTTATAATTGATTAGCTTCCAATTATATATTCCTCTCCACTTATTTTGTGATGGAATATTTATTTCTGTCCACTACATATAATAATTTTCCTTACTTAAAATCATTGCTGCAAACGTAGGACAAAGATTCAATTTCGGTTATAAATACACAGTCCCCCTTCTACTATTTCTTCTACTTTAATCTTCTCCAAAATTACTACTTCGCACCCAAACCGTTTCCCATCTTCCCCTAACCCACCTTATATATTTTTGCATAACCTCTTCTGATTTCTCTTCCTGCATCCTGACAGTACCTTCTCTTTTAATCTCATCTCCGCCCGATTCACGTACTTTAATCTCGCTGCTCATCAACTTATCAAATTACCCATTCACTTTCCGTTTCAACTGTTGATTACCCATTATACAAATACATGATTACGTCAACTATACATTATGCACGACGACCAGCAGCAAAAATATTTAATAATCTGATCTTTCACGGAAACCTTTAGGCGGATGGAGATTACATTGTTTCCAAAATTGTAGATTTGCTACATGAATATGGGGTCAACGTCTTTGTGCTTGATAATCATGTAAGTGTATATCTTTTACTTATATGCTTACATATTTTAATTTATAATTATTAGTACATCACCTCTGCCCAAATTTTGAAGGGTCGACATGTTTACCAAAACCAATCTATGCAACATCGGAGAAACACATGGCCAAGACAGAGAACAAGTCTAGGAAGTGAAGTATTACCTCTGCTCATGTGTTCCTATAGTCTTTACTTTAATTGTCAATTTATATTATAGTATTCATTTCATGTTACAGATTTGGGATAGTGCAATACTTGCCTATAAAGAGGATACGATGAATAATCGACAAACTACTGATGGCCATTAACAAGAATTACAGTAATACCATCTGCTGCTTATATTTTAAATACCAAAATAACTCCATTTACATTTTAACCAACTTCTTATTTCCTCTTACTTGCAGCTTATCTAGCATTCAGCACATTAGAGCAAGAACGTGGTCATTGATAATTACACTTTTTTACGTGTACTTAAACAAGTGTTTAAATGTTGACAATAAGTTTCAATATATGTATTGTTTTCAATCCTTTCTTTAGTTAATGTGTTGATGCTGTAAGTATTTTGTGGAAATGATCCTAATGGAATTGATCTTCGTTACTGTTCTTTGGATGGTATCATCAGTGCGTGTGTTCTTTCTATACCCACCATATGATGTGCTATATATTCTTTACATGAAGTCATGCTAATTTTTTAAATGACTGATTAGCTTCCACAAATGATTTATACAGTTGTATATTATATATTATATGTTAATATTTTAAATAGCTGATTAACTAAAATTTTAATGATATATTTAATGGGTCCACTATGTGTTAATATTTTTGATGACTGACTAGCTTCCATTATATGTTAATTTAATATAACAATTGATTAGCTTCCAATTATATATTCCTTACACCTCTCCATTTATTTTATGATGGAATATCTATTTTTGTCCACTACATACAATAATTTTCCTTACTTAATATTTTTGTTGTAAACTTAAATATATTTCTACTTATCCATTGATGCATCATATAAATATATTACACTTGATACAAAAGCTTTGACAAAGATAAACCTTCTATAAATTGGATGTCATAAATATCTTTGTAGTGAACATGAATACTTTTGGTTGTACTACAATATCTTTGCAATCAACATGAAAATATGTAATCTTAAATTTTTATATTCCTTTGTATTTATTTCTGTTCACTACGTATAATAATTTTCATTACTTAAAATTTATACTGACATATGTTGATTGCATTAACTGCTCTTTCTAATGCATCATTCAAACGCTATTAATATTCCATCATAATTATCGTTTTAATGATATATAAAATGCGTCCACTATATGTTAATTTTAGTTATTTATTTCTGCCCACTACGTATAATAATATTCCTTAAATATTTTATACTAACATATGTTGATTGCATTAACCTCTCTTTCCCATGCATCATTCAAATGCTATTAATATTCCATCATAACTATAATTTTAATGATATATTAAATGTGTCCACTACATGTTAATATTTTTAATAACTGATTAGCTTCCTCTCCACTTACTTATTTCATGTATATTGTATTTTTGTTCAGTTTTTTGAATGTAAAATAAGCATGTGTTTTCCCTTCTATTCAATTCGTGTGTAGGAACATGATGACATTAATGGATGGTATGTAACAAAACATTACTAAGGCGTTATTTGATGTATGCATGTAAAATATAGGTTTGGCTTGCTAGGCAAAATTTGTTATTGCTTTTTTTTTTTGGATTATAACTAATATTGATTGATTGTATTTATTACTATTTACGTGAAAGAAGGATAGTGAGTTTGACTATTCTGTGTATGCTTATTGTATGCATTGATTGAAATGCTACGAAGTTAAAGGTAAATTACAGTGTCATTATTGCAAGTTTAAATATTTACTTTTTTTCTTGATTAAAAGTTGTAGCAATGTGCATATGTAAATTTGTACAGTTGGATTAATTGTGCATTATGAAGAATTATTTAAAAATGGCATTGACCTATACCTACATAATACAAGATCAACACTTTAACTTTAAATTCATAACCACTCCGGTTTTAATTAACAAAATAAATGCATTATGTGTGTTTCTATTGAAGAGATAGAAAAAACTTAATTGAATATGTTCTAATTCTCATATAAATTAATTAGGCTTGAAAGATAAAGATAATGACACAAATGTATTAAGCACGAAAGGAAAATAATGTGGGCCTCAGAGCATTTAATGCATTTTGCTATTGCAGGTAGTTCATGCATGCTACATCAAATCTGATTATTCCTACTATCAACCTTTGTATATATGAAAATTAATAATTTGTATATTCGGAAAGTTGTTTAACAAAGGGATATTGACACTCGCATAATATATGATCAGTAAATCAACTTCAAATTTATTTTTGGTAAATGCATGTTTTAAATAGAATAGTAAAAGGTATTACAATATTTATACAGATATGTGTAGCCTGATATAATTTGAATGCATAAATTGCGTTAACATCAGGTAGGCATTCACGGGGCATTTACTTTATGCCTTCAATGTGAAGTAGGACGATAAAATAAATAAATGATTCATTAGTTGTTCGTCTATGTACGAAAAGGAAATAACGTAGAATCAATTTATGAATTGAATGAATGCATTAAAAATAGTAATGAACTATCACTTAATTCATTCCACAATAGCATTTACAATGGAAAATGGATTATGAAAAGTATTAAATCTGTTATTTGTTCTTTTGTACAAATCCAATACTACATCAATTAGCCTATTACATATATCAACATCACTATCATATCGATTTTTCTAAACACATATTATATCATACAGGTTGTTCCATAGCTAAAAATAAAGTAGAATTTATGATAAGTAGATAACATGCCATAGCTTGATTAACACTGTGTAACCACATTCAACATGAATAAAACGATATGTAATGTTACAAATGTTAACCTTTTATGCAGTAAAATTAAGTTTTGGCTACTTTTCGCTCACACTTTCAAGCTATGACTTCAAAACTAATGCAATACCACTGAATAATCGATCATCTCATGTTTTTCAATTGCGACTACTTTCACTCTAAGTATATGATTATTACAATCCACGACACACACAATTTAATCATCTCAACAAATTATGACACCTAACATCTTATGCATCTGTGCAACGCACGGGTTTCCACTCGTATATATATATATATATATATATATATTCTCATATATGTACATATATTTTCTTTATTTCCTTATATGTACGTTCTTATCCTTTCAAATTTTGAATTTTTATATGTACATATATTTGTATGTTCAGTTGGCCCTCTCTAAAACGAAGACAAAAATTATGTCGTCGTCGGGGTTCAAACCCCGACCTCTATGTTACAAATCCAATTCCTTAACCAACTGAGCTACAAAGTCTTTTGTTAATAAGTCTTAGAACAATGATAATTATTGTTCTCTCCTTACTTCTCTTTTTCATGTTAGTTACAATACTTAAAAAAGTGCGCACCCGTGCTATGCACACGGTTCATCTTAAACTTTTCATGATCATATAGTAAGCTGCTATCACAATTAGTTTTGTAAATCATGTTAAAATAAGATAAAACGCCAAAGAGTATTTTTTTTTTTTTCTATTCCATCCATAAATAATTGTGTTTTTTTAATTTATACTAAAATGTTTTAAATACTAACATTGTTACTTTAGGAAAGCTTAATATGAATAAAAATGTTTTGCATGTCTCTTTATATATAATGAAAAATGTTTTGCATGTCTCTTTGTATATAATGATGACGATAGTTAAACAAAGATACTACAAATGCAAATGTCCAATAAATATCCAATATAATAGATCAAGATAGTAGAAATGCTAAAAGGATGTGATAAGCTTTTGCAGTACAATTTATCTTCGGGTAGCACAGAAAATGTCTCCTCAGCGGTATAGTGGAGGTATTAAGTTGCAGATCTTGTGCCAATGGTAAACCTTGCATATAGCAAACGTTACTCTGTTAATAAAGCACGGAAAAAAGAAGCAAGTAAACGCAAGGGATAAAGTAATAAAACATATTCTACTGAAAGTTTTGTACCAAATTAAATTTAATTGAAGAAAATCTGACGTTTCCTGTAAACTGAAGACTCATGCATCATTTGATAAAATTTATTTCATGGATACACTTTCAGTTATAAATGTGAGGTATCTTGTCTTATTCACTAATCCGAAGCCTCCGGCGCCAACTCCTCAAACGGCCGCCAAGGCAGCCCCAGGATCATCCAACGCCAGGCAGGGTATCGCGATCAATACCATTTGCGGCGAACTAGGCCCCACACACGATAGCTTCCAGAAGATGGAAGAGTATGTGGGCTCCATTAGGCATGCGACCTAGGTGGCTTGCTCTGATCCCGACGATTCTATCCCGGCCAAGCTCCGGAAAATTATGCGGGACGACAACACCTTCAATGGGAGGGAGTCCACAGGGATTGAAATCCCAACTACCGATCCTTTGGTAATCACCACCCAAATAGGCGTTGCAACTGTTCGAAAAATATTGGTCGATTCGGGAAGCTTGGTCAACATTAACTTCAAAGACGCTTATGACCAAATGAATTTAGAAGCAAGAGATCTCAAATCTTGTCGCTCCACGATCCACGGCTTCAATGGGGCATCCAGTTGTCCTGTGGGAGTCATCGACCTACTTGTCGAACTCGGTACAGGGGATCGGAGCCGGGTCCGCATCCTCACCTTCATGGTCATCGACATCACCTCACCGTACAACGCCTTCCTTGGACGTCCATTCCTCACAGAGTTCCGTGTATGCCTATCACCATGGTCCCTCCTTATGGAATTTCCAACAGAAAACGGGATCGGAACAGTCAGAGGAGATCAAGTCAATGCTAGAGAATGTTATGCAATAGAATGGAAGAACGCATGCAATAAGGACAAGGGCAAAGCAGTGCCCGCAGCCTTTTGCGCGAAGACCGCCTCAGCATAGCAACCAGCGCCGTCTGAGCCATGGCTCAGACGCCACTCCCGTCTTTCCGATGACCTCGATCCAAGGAAACACCAAGAACCTAAGTGGGAGAGACCGACTCCCGTCGAGCCAACCATAGATGTGCCCGTCAGCCTTACCGACCCATCGCGAGTATTGAAGATAGGACCAGACCTCCATCCGGCAATCAGAGATGACCTTGTAGACTTCTTGAAGGCTAACCTAGATGTATTCGCATTGACTCATTCCGACATGAAAGGCATAGATCCGGCAATCGCCTGCCATTCTTTAAGTATAGACCTTAGAGTGCCTCCAGTCAAACAAAAGCGTCGTTTCCTAGGACCTGACAGATCCATGGCACTTGAAGAAGAGGTAGATCGCCTCCTGAACAACAACTTCATTCGCGAGGCCGACTACCCCGAATGGGTATCCAATCCAGTCCTAGTCAAGAAGGCCAATGGAAATGGCAAACGTGTATCGACTTCTCATATCGGAACAAGGCATGTCCCAACGACAGCTTCTCACTCCCGAAAATTGACCAACTGGTCGATTCGACCGCCGGATATCAGTTGCTATCTTTCATGGACGCCTACTCTGGTTACAACCAGATTCCGATGAATCCCTGGAACCAGGACGATACTTCCTTCATAACCGACCGCGGGCTTTACTGCTATCGTGTCATGCCTTTTGGTCTCAAGAATGCCGGCACTGCCTATCAGCGGATGATTAATCGCATCTTCAAAAATCAAATCGGTGAATCCATGGAGGTGTACATGGACGACATGCTAGTCAAATCAAAAACATCAAGCAACCATGTCCATGACCTCTCCGGAAAGTTCGATGTCCTTCGCGAATACGACTTGAAACTTAACCCTCTAAAATGCTCCTTTGGCGTCGCCTCAGGAAAGTTCCTAGGTTTCATCTTCAACGCCCGAGGCATCAAAGCTAATCCTGAGAAAATCCAAGCTATTCGGGACATCCATGTCCCGAAAACATCAAAGATGTTCAGAGTCTAAACGGAAAGATCGCCACTCTAAGTCGTTTCATTTCAAAAGCCACCGACAAGTGCATTCCTTTCTTTGATTTACTTCGAAAGGGTAAGCGCAACTTCAAGTGGACCTCTGAATGCATTTCCGCGTTCAAGGAACTCCTTGACCACTTAGAGCGACCACCTATATTATCTAAACCCATAGACCACAAGGATTTATATGTTTACTTGGTTGTTTCTTCGCAGGCAATCAGCTCAACATTGATACGACTTGAAGATCGCACTCAGCGGCCTGTCTACTACATTAGAAAGCGATTGACAGGGGCAGAAAAGAACTACCCAAAGCTCGAGAAACTGGCCTTCTGCTTACTCGTTTCCTCCCGGAAACACCGGCTGTATTTCCAGGACCATACTATTAAAGTCTTCACCGACCAACCACAGCGCCCAGTCCTACGACGACCAGAGGCATCCGACCGGCTGCTAAAGTGGAGCATGGAGCTCAGCCAGTTCGAGATAACATTCATCCCTCGTCGAGCCATCCTCGGACAAGCCCTCGCCGACTTCATAGTATAGTTTACCGCCCCTGAAGAAGCTTCTACGGAGGACACCGAGACTCCCGACGACACATGGAAGATATTTGTGGACGGGTCCTCCAACGACAAGTGCTCGGGAGCCGGCATTGTGCTTATCGTTCCCGAGGGACGCTCCATACACTACGCACTAAAACTAAATTTCCCCGCTTCCAGCAACGATGTAGAATATGAGGCGTTGATAGCCGGACTTAGAATCGCTACTGAACTCAAGCTGAAGATCATTCAGATTTTCTCCGATTCACATCTTATCATGCGTCAAGTAAAAGAGGTGTACCAAACCAAGGGGGAATGGCTGGCCCTATAATTAGCCCATGTTCTGGAATTACTCGCCCACTTCGACCATTTTACTATCACTCAAATCCCGCGAGAGCAAAATGAAAGGGCCGACTCTCTGGCCCGATTAGCAAGTTCCGAAGACCCGCAATTGTTGGGCTTCGCCCCCGTCGAGGTACTCAACTCCCCTAGCACTAAGCCAACACCAATCGGTACGACCATGAGCATCGGAGCCGAGCCGGAATCATGAATGACGCCAATCAGGGACTACATACAGTAGGGGATCCTCCCAAAAAGCCGCAAAGAAAAGCGAGCGCTCACCCGCCAGTCAGCCCGCTGTCTCCTTATGGATGGGATACTCTATCGACGAGGCTTCTTTGTCCCCCTACTCAGATGCGTGGCCCTAGAGGAAGCCACCAAAATCCTAGTCAGCATACACGAAGGGTAATGCGGCGACCACATCGGCGGGCAAACCTTGGCCAGGAAGATACTACGACACGGCTATCACTGGCCCACACTTGAACACGATGCCGTCGACTACGCCCGCAGCTGCGAACAATGCCAGCGCTTCTCAAAGATCCCGAGAGCCCCGCCAACGGAACTAACACAAATGACCAGCCCATGGCCATTCGCCATGTGGGGAATCGATATCATTGGGACTCTTTCCATGGCCAGAGGTGGGGCACGATACGCCGTAGTCGCCGTCGATTACTACACCAAATGGGTCGAGGCCGAAGCCCTCACCACCACGAAAATGATTAACTTTGTGGTACGCAACATCATCACCCGATACGGGGTCCCTCAGGCCACCATTTCAGACAATGAAACTCTATTCGAGAGAGCGGAGTTCAAGTCCTTCTGTTAGCGCCATGGCATTGAAAAGAGGTTCTCGGCCGTAGCACACCCCCAGGCTAACGGACAGGTTGAAGCAGTTAACAAAGTCATCAAGTCCATCATCAAGAAGCGCCTCGAGAAGGCCGGGGGCATGTAGGCAGATGAACTACCTTTAGCTCTATGGTCCTACCGGACCACTCACAAGACAGCAACCAGGCACACTCCCTTCGCCTTCTCCTACGGGTCTGAAGCCGTCATCCCCATCGAGCTCGAGCTTTGATCCCACCGACTCGCTTACTTCGATCCAAAGACAAATCAGGATTTACTTATGGGATCACTTGACTTGCTAGAAGAGAGAAGGAACGAAGCCGATCTACGAGCCGTGGCCCAACGACAACGAGTCGCCCGGTACTTCAACTCTCGAGTCCGCCACAAAGACCTCAACATCGGAGACCTCGTCCTAAAGCGGGTATTCCCACCTCCAACATGCCTCGCTCCTCGTTGGGAAGGCCCGTACTCTATTACACGAAGGCTCAGTGACGGAACTTTCAAGCTAGCGATCGTGGACGGCGTCGATCTACCAAGAGCGTGGAACAACGAACATCTCCGCCGCTATTTCACATAATTTAGCACATGGTTGTATACGATTTTCAGCGATGTTTGATTTCCTAACAATTTAAGACATTGTAAAGGCTATTTATGCCAAACGTTGTTAATGAAAATGATGTTCAGCTTCCTATTTCCTTCTTCTATGTTTACTCCTCGCGTGACATGTTTGATTAGTCCTAACAGCTCGTTTTCGTGTAATGTCACCGATCACGATATCGACCTCTCGTGCGGGGGCCGACACCATCGTCCGGTCCGCGAGCTAGCCTCGCAAGCCACCCACATTGGCTTCAACCGGCACCCCGAGCACGGGAGCCGGCTACGCCATTTGAGTCGCCGGCCCGCAGCGCGACCGAGTATAAATAACCTCTAACTCGAACCTAGGCCAAGTGCCGAGGCCGAGGATAAATCTTTCAACCACCCAACAGCCAGAAGGAGCGATACTAACTCCTCCCGAACTACGGGTGACGGTCGAGCACTTGGCGCAGCACCAAGGCCGACCTTAAATCGTCACATCACCGAAGCTCTCAAGGCTTAGGGGTCGCCCATGTCCACGATCTAATCCTACGGGGTGATGATCCGGGCTTCTCTTTCCCGGCGAACGACGACGCCGGCGGGCTCGCCTCAACCCAATGAACAACGGGAGAGCTTACACTGGACGGACCGCATAACGCGACATCGTGCGCCTTCGCTACTGTTGAGGTTAACCCCGGGCAACCCAAGAAACAATAGCAGGCGCTCTAGCCAGGCTTCACAAACTACGGGTTTCCTGAGCTGAGGGAGATCTACTAGAAGCCTGCGCACAATCTCGCCCCTCTAGAACCGTGATCCAGAGTGTGGTACACTAGCACACTCCCCCTGGGACAACCACCCAGGGCACGGAGCACACAATCACTTTTTTGTTAAGCATAACGATAAGTACGCCTATGCGAGTACGGGACGCCCGAAAACATAGGAAGAACATCCGAACATTTAACAACAAAACGTGATCTTTTCTAATTCATATTTCATTACAAAACACACACCTTACAACCCATAACGTTACTAATATCTTTCTTTTTTAATGACAGGAAGAACATGCACACCGAGCCTTGAAAAACCAAAAGCGAGGGCCGAACTCGCGTAAACTAGCGGCCTACACTACCAAAATAATCGCTAAACTGATACGTAAGCGAATAACCCTAACCATTCTTCTTCTTCTTGCCTTTGTGTTTCTCCTTTGCAGATTCAGCGCTCGATGGATCATCCATGGAGCAGTGCCTTTTCCTTCCAGATCCAGCCTTTCCACTACGACCCTTATAAGAGGTGACCGACTCATGGGAAGCTGGGAGACCTTTCTCGTCAGCCCCATCGCCGCTAGAAATCTCCGTGACATCAGTAGGGTCATGGGGAGGTAAAGGCCTGGGGGCACCACCGGCGGCCAGACCTATCACTGCAGCACTCATCTCTGGGGCGGCTTTTCCTTCCCGCTTAGCCTTCTCCTTGGCCTACTTAGCGAGTCGTCGGTCAATGAGCTTCTGGGACTTGTGATCTAGGCCTACGGTCCCGGTTGTCTTACGGGCTTCGATGGCCTTTCGCTGAGCCTCTTCATCGGCCACCCTCTTCTTCTCTGCTTCCTCGTCAACCTGCTCCGGGTCAACCGTTGCGATGGCCTTTTCCACTATTTCCTTCCTGGCCTAGATAGCAACCTCCTGGTCGGACATATCACCCTGCCTCACCTCTCCCTTCGCCGGACCTTGGACAGCCGCATTAAGCCCATCCACCTCCTTGCCGTCATCAATAAGACCTTCATAAACGCTCGGGGTTAACCTTATTCCTGAGTAGGTATCAAGCTGATCTCCGCTCCTTCCAGGATGCATCCCCTCGGGTCCTAACCTAGATTCGGGCACTTGGGGAATCACGGAGGCAGGATCCAAGGCCGCGGCCGATCCAAGAATAACTGCACAAGGAAAACATGGCTTGTTAGTCCACAAACTCGGAAACCACATAATCTTCTGGGATTCGGCATAAAGAAAATTTACCTTCGGCCAACGATGGTGTAGCAGGAGCAGAGGGGGCACCCGGAGCCACGGGCAGGGTAACTTCAATCTCCCCTGGCTCTAGTTGTTCAGAACCCAGCTTGGTTGAAATCCGAGTCGGGTCTAGGGGATCAGTCGTCATGACCAATCCAGACACGGGCGACTCGTAGGAACTTCCTTCCGTGGGGCCCACCGCTACCGCAACACCACCAGGCATGACCGATTTCCCCTCTTCAGCGGTGAGCCTCTCAAGCCTCTCTCTCTCTACATCCTCAAGGAGCAGCCTCCTACCCTCTTCCAACTTCTTGCGCTCCTCCTCGATCAGAAGGTCAGCCATAAGTTGTCGATCATCCAGGGTCTCAACACCCGTGCAAGAAGGCCTCGTATGGAACTAATCTTTCCCAGGTTCGAGCTAGTTCGCGGGAATAATCAGGCATCCAAGAAATCCCACGGAATCTTAGGGCCTTGACGAGCATGTCCTTAATATACTCCTCCACAGATGATTGGGCCCGGTGCTCGGCATCCGCCAGCTCATCCCTCAATTGCTCCACCTCTCTTAAGAGCTCCGCCCCCGATCCTTCCACACTGCCTATCACATCACGATTACTGGCTTCCGCCTCCTCCTTCTCCTTCCTCGCCACCTCAAGCTCTCTCTTCAAGCGGTCGTTCTCCGCTAGGAAAGTTTTATTCTCCTCCTGAAACTCGAAGACCTTGGCATTCTCCCTCTCCAAGTCCATACAAGCCTGATCCACGTTGGCCTTCTCCTTCTTCAGAGTTGTATTCTAAGTAGTAAGGTCGGCTATGGTCTCTGTATACATAGCGCGGGACTCGTCAGTCTCCTTCTTGGGCGTCTCGTACCCTCGCTTCAGCTCGGCTGACAAAACCACATGATCCATAAGTCAGTATTAAAAGATTTGTAAGCATAAAAGACTCCTAATAACTAGAAAGGGGAAGACCTACCAATCTCTGCATTCAAGTGATAGACAGAGGTTTTCTCAACGTCAATGGATATTTGACGATCCATGAGGTGCATGTTCTTCTCCCTAATCAATTGCGATAGATCATGGCAATATCGGGTAAGCTCATTAGCCTGAAGAAACGCAGCCTCCACATGAGTCCATATCTCTCTAGATGACCTGTCTGGGGGAGGACAAAGATTGGGAAGAGATGATAGCTCATCAAAATAGAGTCGAGGAAAGTGATGCTCCAAAAACACCCTCTTCTCCGCAGGGGATAGCTCTTGGATCTGGGCTGCTGTTAAAACTTGGGTCCTAATCATAGCTACCCTGTCTGGCCTTGGCTGGGCGAGCGGAGACTCTCCCCCCCTCGAGGTCTGAACGGGAGCCAACGGATCGGGGACAGGTGGATTCGATGACGACGTGCGGCTCGGCCCCACTTGGTCAAACTGTGAACCCCCTCTAGTTGCTCGAGTCGGAGAAGGAGGGGGAGGAGCTGTATAAGATTGAGGCCTATCCTGATAACGATTGTTGCGGCCATGACCCCGTGGGGGCGGAACGTGGCCATGTAAGCTAGCACCCTGCTTAAAGGAGCTGAGAAAAGCACTATCATAACGGCGACGGTCTCCGCGACCACGTCCTCCACTTCCTCTGGCCATGTCACCTGTCAAAGAAAAGAATCGAAATCAGTCAACGATACACACCGGCACTTCTCTATGCAGCACGATGTGTGTAAGTGCATGTCTTTAGTGCTCTCTCAACAAACCAGATTGTTCGCCAGCCATAGGAGTTAATCCCTCCGTGGCAAGACCTAGGCTCTCCATGCTAGCCGCACTCGGCCACTGAGACAAGTCTGTATGAACCATTTCCATATCAACAAACTGACCCGCAATCTCGAGGGAGGTAGTAGCTTCCAGAGAAGCCATAGGGGAGTGAGGACTGTCCAGCGCTTCTTCTCCTACCCCTCCCATCGAGGGTCGGAGAGAAGCATCAGGAAGCCCCTCATCCCAAGTAGTTGTCTCAACGCTACCTGCCTTTCTACCTCCGACGCCTTCGTGGAACTTAACAACCTTTTTCTGCCCGAGGTGAGTAGGGGGTGACTTCCTTTTCAAAGCAAAAGCGGTGGAGGCTCCCGCCATTCCCTCTCGCGACACACCACTTGCCACAACAGGCCCAGGCGAGGCTGGTCCAGATAAAAGCAACCCAAAACGGCGAAGGCGACCCAAGTCTACCAAAGTATCCGTCCTACGGGAAGCCTCAGGGATGGCTAGGAGGGCATCAAGGCGTTGCCGGTACTCGTCACTAGTAGGTGCCTCGGGAATTCCTGCCACAATTAAAATAAAAGTATGAGACACGAAGCGCGGCAGAGGTACCAGGATAAACTGAGGAAACTCACGTCCTTGTATCCACCTTCTCGCTAAGCCGGGAGGACAGTGGACAAAGAACCAATCGTGCTTAATTACAAACGGTCGAGGCCACTTTCCAACAAAAATCCTCCTGGCAGTAGACGCCTCCAAGAACCATTGAGAGGACGATCCACTGGCCTATCGCCTAAAATGGAAGAGGTACCGAATATCCACTCCGGTAGGATCCCGGCGCAGAAACTCATGGAAAAGAACACAAGTACCCAGGAGCGCGGAGTAAGCATTCAAATGCAATTGTGAAGGGGCAATGCGGAAATATAGCAACATCTCCCATATAAAATCATTGGTCGGGGGCACGCACCCCACACCGCAAGCATGACGATTCCAAGCAGTAAGCCCCTCGGGTAGTGCATGGGCCCTTTCTCCCGATCCAGGGGCACGAGCCCCCCCCCCCCCCTCTGGGATACCAAATCGTAGCGACATCTCGTTAACCGCCGCCGCATCCATACGCGAGGGTACCGAGTCCGACGGATTATCTAAAACAACCACGTCAGGAGCCATTGGGGCAATCGGGTCGGCACTGTCCATAATGTCCACATTCTCCATCTACGAACACACTACTGGGGAATTAAGCCTTTCAACATGTCCCCCATGTTCTGACACCTCAGGAGAACTCCAAGCCTGGGAAGGAACCGATCCCTCGGTAGTCTCAGGCTCACTGCCCCCAGAGCTGGTGTTGTCTGTGGAGCCAGGAGTAGAATCAGAAGAATCAGATGATGGCGGGGAAGCATCTGCTTCCGGGAGTTTCCCAGTCTGTGATTTTGTTTGCATGGCTCACTATACTTCAACATACCAGTATTAGACATCACGACAAAATAGTTTGTACCCCTCGCGTTGGTAAACATTAACAAGTGTGTGCAGTACTGTGCAAAGAATGAAAATGCTCATAGAAACGCTAAAAATCATAACAGTTCAGTCACAGTCCAGATATTTGCTCTATCCTATGTGAAAGTTTCAAGTTCTTATCCAGACAGTTATCGGTGTCAACATTTAGTACATTCATACAGTCAGACAAGCAGTTGATAAGTCCAAGGGCGGGCAGTCAGGAAGTCAAAAGTCGAAAGCAGCTGAGGACGGTATCTGTTCTAGGCAGTGCCCTCCGACTCGCCCCCAGGCTCGAAGAACCAAGCACAGAGGAATCGGAACCCCGAACTCGGACATCTCGAAGTCCAATCCATGGGTTCGAAAATGTTGAACCAGGGAGGCTCGAAAATTCAAACCATGGTGGTTCGAAAATTCGAGCCCCAACGGTTCGACATCTCGAACCTCAAGGCTCGGACTTTCAGACCCCAAGGGGTCGAAATTTCGAACCATCAAGGTTCGAAAATTCGAGCCCCAAGGGGCCAGGAGTCCAAGCTCCCAAGGCTCGAAACCTCGAGCCTATAGTTTCGAAGCCTCGAATCCCTCGGGGTTCGAGAACTTTGAACCCAGCAGGGCTCGACGGGCTCGAGCCCTCCAGGTTCGAACTCTCGAACCTCGCGCCTCGGACTCGAGGCCTCGAGCCTCACCCAACGATCGCATCTTGACCTCCCTTCTCCCTTCCCTCCGTCGACCAAGTTTATTACCTAAAAAGTCTTCTGTTTTGTCAAAGGGTCAAGGTTCAAAATTCTCGTAGCTACGACGCGAGATGGAAGAAAATAAAGGGGGGGCCTATTTATAATAAAAAGGGAAAAAGTCCCTTCGCATTCCGCCCTTAGGCTCGAAATTTCGAGCCTCATGGCTGGATATTTCGATCCTCCAGGACTCAATGCCCGAGCCTCCATGGTTCGAAATTCCAAACCCCTGTGGTTCGAAATTTTGAACCACCAAAAAAATATGATGATGGTGGAGACGACGACATGTTTCTTCTCAACCATCGTGTTAGTAAACACCAACATCCCACTGCGTGTCAGTCACCAAAAACACACGGTACCGGCGCCAAGCGAACACAAGGCAACACTAGCACGACATCAAACCGACGGCGACTCGACTACCTCCCTCAAACAGGTGAGCCCACTAACTAACGTATTTTTTCTTATAACTTACAGGGTAAGTCAGCAACTCAACTATCCTCTCAACTTTCATTCCGAAGCACATCCTGTCAAGACAAGACGTACTTCGGGGGGTAAATGTTAAGCGGCCTTTTGGTCCGGTTACCAAAAGTACTCAAGACATGCTCGATTCAACTCATCGCATGAAGCCAAGGCCAAGGGCGAAACATGGGAAATCCAAGAGGAAGACCGAGGGGAATCGCGTCGACAAAATCTCACCACATCCCCTTCAAAACAATCTCCACACCTGCCAAGGTATGAAATCTCGTACCTCGAAGGTACGAAATTTCGTACCTTGCAGGTACGAAAATTCATACCTAACAGGTACGAAATTTCGTACCTGGGAGGTGCGAAATTTCGCACCTAGCAGGTTCAAAATTTCGCACCTCACCCAGGTACGAATTTTCCGAAGCCAAAACCAGGAGGCGCGAATTTCCTGTAAATGGTCCCCATTTCTACCTACTCCCACCTAACCCTTACCTAACCACTTCCTATAAATACCCCATGACCTCACACTTCAAAAGGGAGAGATTGTTGGGCCTTGAGACCTCTATAA
Organism: Allium sativum; assembly: GCA_030737875.1. Lineage (NCBI taxonomy): Eukaryota > Viridiplantae > Streptophyta > Magnoliopsida > Asparagales > Amaryllidaceae > Allium > Allium sativum. The sequence goes on from CM060920.1 coordinate 193,133,654, forward strand.
AGCTTCATTAATGGCATCTCCTCTTTGAGGATGAAGAAGGACAAACTTGTCCATTTTACTATTTCTTGCAAATATGACTATTGTAACTTCATATGACATAGTCAATGAATGTAATGAGAGGATCTCAACCTTGTAATCTTTCAAAGTGATTAATAAAATCTCTACAACTCTTCAAAGTCGACGTAGGCCTTCACTAAGGCCGAACCACTATAAATTCTTTGTGTTATTTACCGCTTAAATTTTATTTCATGTTCTATAATATGTCTTGTCTATGCGACCATATTATTAATTCCTAGAAATACGGAATCACTACAAGAAAAAGACCTTTTTATAGCGTTTAAAACACGCTATTAAAGGATACGATGGCGTTTTTCTAAACGCTATATATCAACATGTTGTCATTTGTCAGGGGTCTATAATAGCAACCTAATAATCGCTATAAAAAACGCGCTATAAATGATTTTAATTATAGCGTTTCAAAATTGCTAATAAATGGACGATTTTGCAACATACAAAACCATATCATAGCATTTTTTTGGTTGCTATAAAACTTTTATGCAAGTTGTGGTTTATGCTAGTAATATTTATGACATCATTTAATTGTTATTTATAACAACTACAAACGCTATAGATAAGCATTGCTTGAATATTATAGCAAATACAGATGCTATAGAAATTTAATAGCTTGATTATTATATCAACTACACAAGCTGTAGAAATTTCATAACCTTATTATTAGAGCAATTATAAATGCTATAGAAAGTCTAATTTAGTATTTTATAGCGTTATTTGCTTGCCATGAAAGCTATTAAATTGTTGTAGAATATTCTTATTGCACTAGCATAATGCTACAGTACGTATAGCCATTATTAAAAATATATATAATTCATACACAATACATGATCAAAAAGTATGTCATACAAAGTTCGAAGCATAAAAATATTTTATGACGAAAAGTAACAATTCTTACAATTGTTGCTAACCAAAATAATACATATACTGAATAGAACAATCCATACAACCGTAGCTAACCAAAGCGATACTAGTAAAAGTAAAGATGTATGAACATCGACGCAAAATACATTTGAAGGAGAATGAGTGTGACAACATATTTTTCCATGCCTTTGACCATAGTGTAAACATGTCAAAAAATAGCATACGTCTGTTAGTCATAAAATCCAAACATGCAAGGATTAATATTTAGTATAAGAAAGTACACTAGTCGTCTGAAACTAGTACAAACTAAAAGAATGATTTTCCCTATTCTAATACAGCTACTTTTTTTCAATTTGCATGCGTACTGCCCAGAAAATCAAAACACCAATATAGCTACTTTTTTTCCAACATGTGCATAGAACATACAAACAATAAACACAACACTCACACGTAAAACCCAAAACTCGGCATATTCATACCACTTGCAAAACTCAGCATGTTCTAATACGTGAGTTCATACTCTGGTGTATTCAAAGGATACGGAAAAAAGACAAAAAAGAAGTGATTTGTACTACGATCGCCATAATACAGACTTCATTAGGGACGTCCATATTGATTACTTAAGCCTATATTAGGCAAGCATACAACTGCAGACAACCTTGAACAAATCTTGCCTAGCAAGTAGCATAGAAGATTGCTGCAGAAAAAGAAAAAAGAAGAAGATACCTAGCATGTCGTTCAAAAATACACTGCTTTTCCTTCCAAATACAATGAACTAAAAGACACACATGGTGCGTGGTACACTCTATAAAGATGCAAGAATCAACCGACCTGTTACATATCCAGATTGCAGGGTAACCCAGTCTTTTTTTCTGAGAGGGCGCAAAATGCAAAGTTAAGCATCTCCTAAATACAAAGGCTGGTGTAGGTTTAAATATTGTTGGCACTTTCAATGATAGGGTACCGGCATGGTATACCATATATCTTATTAACGTTAGGACCGAGGTCTTAGAAAAGATAGCAGTAACCGACAAGTTCATTTTCAAACTGTACGTCTTGAAATGAACCTGGTCTTCCATTTAAAAAAAACTACAGGAATAACAAATGTAATCTATTTGTACAGTAGAATCTGTGCACATGTGCTTGATTATACTATGTGAAATACATAAATACACAAACCATTGTCAGATGATTTTTTTTGCTGATAGGCCAAGTCCATTTATATAGTGATTTAAATGTCACTCTGATAATTTAGAAAAGTTTAGTCCTTTTTATTTAAATACAAACATCATTTTCTCATTTCACATAGAGCAATATAACCCATATTTTATAACATATAATTTTAATTCCTCTTATACCGTATTTTATTTTCGTTTGGAATAATAAACAAATTATGATAAAAGACGCAAAAAGGAAGAATAATCACTTTATGGTGTAATGCTTGAATTTTCTCGTGATAACTATGTATAAATACTGCATTGCGTTGGATTTTATTTGATTATGTATTTTTTTCCCTTGGAACTTGTTCTAATTTCGCTGCTCACGGTAAATTTACTAATCATTATGCATTGCGTTGGATTTTATAACATATATTTCTAATTCTCGTAATAACTCATGGTACCTTTACTAATCATTATGCTGCTCACAGAACGGTAAAATCAACATGAACGGATGTTTTGATTATATTTGTATTTGTTGCATCTCTTTACCTTTAAAAAATTATTTTCTGCATGTTTCTCCTGCCATGTCATTTTCACTTTACTAAACAGTAAGTGCGTTTTTTTCACTTGAAGTTCTACAATACCTGATGTTGATTAAATAGGTTATTACATCAGTTCATTAAATATGTTGATTATATTTGTGTTCTTTTACTAAACAATATGTTGATTAAAATATGTTTTACATTTCTCTCTATTCTCATCACATCACATCAGTTCCGTTTCTTCATCCTTTACACATTCACATCAGTTCCGTTTGAGGCATTATATCAATCTCCTTACGTTATGTACATTTTGGAAGCTATACATTGCTAATGTTTAAAACACCATGCCTTTTAAAAGGCAATATCCATGCATAATAACATATAAATACGAAAATTCACTATATTTGCTCTTTTCTAAAGAATTGGAAACTACTATTGCTTGAAATTTAATTCAACTATGGAATCAGTCATCTGTAGTGCAATATCAATTAAGCATAGCCAAAACAACCAAAATTTAAAGAATCGATTAATACGAAGCTATCATGTGTAAATATGGGTCATCATATCCTATTTATAAATGGAAGTCAGTATGCCCAGTTCATGTCATCATGTACTATTGAAGTCATTGTACATAACAAAGACTTCGTATATGCAGTTATCATAAATAAATGATCCATCGCCGGAAAATGGTGTCATTGCCATAGAACTTACTGGATAATCAAAGGGCAAAAAAAATGCTGATATTCACTGTTACCTTACTGCTGATATTCAAGCTAAAACAAGTAATATATGGATCCCACAGTAAGCTTCTATTAGTTTGGTATTTCAAAAATGCATCATGCAGAACCTGCAAAGGTAAGAAATTTTACCATTACGTTGAAAGGACGCTTGATGTCCTTGCTTAGCATATCTAACACACTTGGATCATGGCAAAAACAGAACAATACCTGGCAAGATGACCTGACAAGCTCGACGATCTCAAGGAATTTTGGCAGAGCCTTGTTGCATGCAGCATCCACGCCATCCAAGAAAAAGCTTCCGGGTCTAGTTCAGATTTGAAACAAGGATAGGGCAAAGAGGCAACTAGGGAGAAACGACAGCAACCAGAAACATTACCTAATTTTCTTATCGACGTCCATCTTTTCTACAAAATTTTGACCTTACCGTAGCTAATGCAAAGGCATACAATGGAGATGATTATAATGGCTCTAGGATTGTTAGCAGAGCTCATGAGCTTTGTGATGTGGTTCAAGACATGCTATCACAGATGGATCCTGCTTTGGTTTCCTTTTGTGACAAAATTGCAGAACAGGGAGGCCGGGTACAAGTATCAGATGTATGACAAAATTGTTTTGGTTGTCTCGTTTGTCTACGACATCCATGCAACTTGCATCTGTAACTAAATCATGTGTCATGCAACTTGCATCTTAAAGGAGAAAACACCCCATCAGGAACAAGCTAACATAATATCTAAATGATCCTAGCTCAACAATTTGCAAACGTGATGGTGACTGTTAATATAACACATAATATAAAAGAATTGCCAAGACTACAAATAATGTAGATGGCAGGGGTAATATAAAAGAAACTGACCGCATGCACATAATTGGTGACATGGTTTTACTTTGTATTACTCAGACACTACTTGTAAATGTGACAATTTAAGAGATAATGGTAAAACCGATGTGAACATACACATTAAAACACTCCCAACTCTATCATTAAAGTTCAGTTGAAAGTGCAACATCAAGTTCAATAATTCCAAATGTCATATTGTACACTTTAAGTTTTGTGGAACAACAAAAGTTAACGTTGTTTGAATAAACTTTATTTGTATCGTTTAGCAAAATCAATTCAAGCATGCATGAGTATCAACCTCATGAATTCAACAGCAGTCAGAAAATGACAGCAACTTTAACAAGTGTTAAACAAGACTAGACATGTGACAAAATAATCACAAGGATATAAATGATTATAAATGGAGCAATGTTTTATTAGTAAAAATGATAAGCATAAATACTCATAATGATGGCACTGGTATAATGATTTAGTTAAAAAATAATCATCAGTTTTACTGTAATTGAAAAACAAAAAGCTAATGTTTGAGAATGCAAGTAAAATGGGAAAACTGCTATATAAATTAAGATCTTTTAGATACAAGGCATAACAAAGCCAAAAGATATAATAATAACTTCAATAATGACAACTGACAGATCATCTAATATAGCACAAACATAAAAAAAATTTGGTAATAAACAACTAACTCAGCTTGCAGATCACACACAAAGATAAAAAGGAACTAGAACCGCATGGAATAGCATTTGATTAAGAAAAAAATGTATCCAAATTAGGTAGGCGCCTACAGGACCTAAAACCATTCACTAAGCATAGCTACTCATTTCATATATATATATATATATATATACATATATATATATATATATATATATATATATGAGAAGCGTTCCGTTACACCTCTTATATTGCACGTGAACTCTCCCCCTTAATCTCCACCACTCATTCTCTCTCTTCCCATTTCAATATTATTTCTTAGTGGGAAGAGAGAGTAGTGGGGAAATGAGTGGTGGAGATTAAGGGGGAGAGTTCACGTGCAATATAAAAGGTGTAGCGGAACGCTCCTCTATATATATATATATATATATATATATATATATATATATATATATATATATATATATAGTATTACCCAATAGTAAATCGCAGTTGGATACTGCTAACGGTAGATATCAAATCAGGCAAAAAGCCTGGTAAGCAGCTCCATAAATAGATTCATCAACACAGTCAGCAACTGCATCATCGGAATAAGATTCATCATTATAATCACTTGAATAAATATGGCCTGGTGAGATCTTTCCAGCAAATGATTTCAAAGCATCGCCGTTAACAGAAGGCTTCCCAATATATGTGTGCTTGTCCGTTTGCATTTCAACATAGATATATATATATATACTTGATTATTTGATACAGTAAAAAAATGCTAAAGTCGTATGATTACTTGACTACTTGATATAGTACCACAACTTATAATGTAGGAAAGCAGTATGCTAAAGTCTTTTGTAAGAGAAAATAACTCATCAAGCTGTATGATAAATTAATGAAAATTACTCTTCAAAGATATAGAAGAGAAGGCTAAAGTACCTGGTAAAGATGAGGACCATTATCATCGTGCCCAACGATCAGTAACGAAGCATCAAATAAACTCACACCTGTAAACAGCAAAGAATGTATCATTAAGGAAAAAATGGTTTTAAATAGAAATTGTAAGAAAAGACGCATCAATAGAACTGCATGACACATGCATACTGCTTCTACAAAACAATATACAAGCTTACTGCAAATCAAAATTCATGTTTCAGGGATTCAGCCATATTAACATAATACCTTGTGACATTAAATATATGTTTAACTAATAAATACATACTTATATATAGAAATTTGACAACTATGCTATAAATCTCAAATAATATGGGCATAGGAGAAAGCTAAACCTGTTAACTATAATTTAAATTTGCAAATTAGCAGAATCTATAATAAACAAATTTGTCGCAAATAAGGTTCACTGCCATTTCCCAGGGCTGCCTTGACTGCGGCATAAATGCGAATATGTTGCGGCTTCTTTTCTTTGTCTGCAGCTGGAATTAGTTCTTTTTGGTTCTTTAATTTGATCTAAACTAATGATGATAGTACTGTTCTAAGTGACAGTGAGGATGAAGATACCTTAGGCACAATGAATTTGCAGCCTAATGTCGATGTCCAAAAGGCACAATGATAGTGTGTATGAACTTAATCCAATGAAAGGGGAACAAAATAGGGTTGCTGACTCCCAAAAAAAAAAAGATGAAAGAAAGAAATAAAATTTGCAATTGACTTAAATACATCCCTTTTTTTGGCCGCAAACTTTTCCAAATTTCACATTAATTCATGGACAGACCCATGTGACAACTTTGCTCAAAATTCACTTTGTACCATTATGCTTCTTTTGAAATTGAAATTGAAACAGTATTCTCTCCAAAATGAAACCCAACAATAAATTTGGAGATCGATAAAAATAGAGAGATTACCTGGCTAAAAACATCGAAGGTAGCCAACATGACATGGGGTATACAAGTGGACCAGGAGAAAATTGGTGATTAGACAAGAAGAAGGTATAAGCTTATCGTCCGAACATTATTAAATAACTTTATCGCTTTTGGCATTTCTCTGAAAGAGATTTCTTCACTCTGCAAAGAGAAGAAATAAGTTTATCATCCGATCATTATTCAACGCCAATGCATAATTAAAAAAACTAGAAGGAAATACCAGACATTTGTATAAAGGAAAACTATACCCATATTCCTTACTGAATTCTCAGCTGCATTCTAAAAGCTAACATGAAAAAATTGCTCCTATTATTTGAACTAACCTTCAATATAACATAATATGCCCTTGCCAAAAAAACATAACATAATATGTTCTTTTTGCAAGGTTTAACTATTAGCAGTGCTCATGTTTCCACCTTGTTCAATGCTTCTACAAATAAGGGGCACTAGCAATCACTGTTTCACATACATATTTAATAGAAAAAACCCATTGTTATTTCGTTAGTGATATGTTTTTTTGCATATCTATACTATATCTTTATTAATAATTCTCTTGGGAGCACATAGATCTACTAAGATCATTTACATTTCATTTAATGGCATATGTTATTTCATTTGTTCTAATTTTAAACCAAAAAGATCCATATTTTCAAACCGAGTTTAATTGTAATCCTACATAATTCGAGCTTCGTTTAAATTACAACATTGGACACATTTATTTTATGCCTGGACTTTTTTTGGGGTTCGGATACACTTTATCTTCGTTGTCGATCCAAAGTTTATAAATGTCACTTCCAAGAGTTATTTATTATGCTTCAAAATCTTTCCTTTCTTCCACCAGGTAAACACTAAGTAAATGAAAATTTTAAATTTATGGATAGTTCAAATAGATAAGCATTTTTTGGTATTATACTTTAAATTTTAAATTTATGGATAGTTCAAATGGAAATTTTAAATTTATGGATAGTTCAAATGAAAATTTTAAATTTATGGACAGTTCAAAATGTTCATGCTTTTTGACACATGAATGTTGGTATAGGAATTGTAAAATTCTTTAAATGAAGGTATCTTCAGAAGCTTTTGAAAATGGATCATATATACCTAATATATAATGTGAACAACTTATCAAAATTCTGTTTTTACCGACATAATGATGGTTATTTTGTCTTTATTATTTGGTAGGATTACAATGTATCAGATTTGCATTTACATGTGACATTTCTAGAAATAAACCGAGTGTGACAATCAAGATCCATCTTTATAAGACGGTACCTATTGTGTCTGGCGATAATACTGATTCTATGGCTTAACAGGTTATGGGTTTTGAACTGTTAGAATCAACATAAACCATCAAACATTCTATTCTTCACTAGTTCATTTTGATTTGTCTTATGTAGTAGAAAAGTTATTTCTAAAAAACAAGCTTTCAATGTTCTTCGTTTTACCAGATTCACAGCACACAAATTTGTTTTTGAAAACATGTATGTAATTACGCACCAAATTTTATACATACAAAAATCCCGTTTTCGTTTATTATCAAATGGAATATTTTGTGTGCAGACCTATTATGTTTCTTATATTCAGCTCTTATACACTCAAAAACTCCCAACTACATACACTTTTAAATAATTATTACCAAAATGTGATACATTATTCACTGATCTGTTGTTAAGAGAACTGTATGTGTTGATTCATTCATCAAAATATAACCTTGATTTTACTTATTCTGCAAAACTGAAATAATGTTTTATATCTCCACTATTCTTTTAAGCATTTAGTGGCTTCAGTATATACTTGCGTTCAAAGTACTGTAGATTTATAGATATTTGCCGATTGCAATACCTCTAGAACAAAGAAAATTTAACGTTGTTTTCTATATTTCTTTCACTTGCAGTCAAAATAAGCTATTTACAAACTCATTAACATTTGGTATGTGTTCCTAACATGGTTTGAAATTCCGGCCGGCACTTCCGACCGTTTCGGTCGGGTTCCGGCGATGACCGGACCGGAATTCGCCGATAAATCCGTTTCCGGATGCAAAGAAAAAAAAAATGGCGTTAAAACTTGGGGAGAATGGAAGAAAGGGACGAAGAAAAAGAGGGAGCAGGAAGAAAGGGTTACAGTAGAAGGACGAAAATGGCAGCAAGAAAGAAGGCATTTAATTAGGGTTACGTGAGATATTTTGGGTTTGATTTTTATTGGTACAGATCGGGTTTGACTTTTATTAGTGTGGATATTTTTCTTTGTTACACATACATTCTCAATAACAAATACTAGTATTACCGTATAACGGTGGGAAAAACCGACCGTTAGTGTTCAATATGAAATAAAAACTATTTGTTAAAACAGATTTCAAATTAGATTTTATTTTAAAAATTATAGGGTAATTTAAGAGGAAATGAAAGTAACTAATAAAGTATAAATTCAATTAAACTGAATTTTATATGTAAACCAACTTAAAAAGAAGAGGAGAAATTGGTAACATAAACATGCAAAAGGTAAGAAATCATGATAAACCTGAAATGAAGAGAAATTGATAAAATAAATATTGCCAAAAATCTATGGTGGTTATTAGTGACCATAGACGGATTTTGTTGCATACAAAGATTGCGATTCTTTCCTTATACCACATGACGGGAATGAACAATACACTATCTTTTAAATCTTTATTTTAAATGTATTTCTCAATTTTCTAAACGTACAGATTTTATGCTGAAATGCAGATACGCTGAAAGTTGAACTGTGGCACAAATATTTATAGATGTGTTTGAAATGAATACATACCAGGATGTCAATAATCTTCATTTTGGTATTTATAGAGACTTATTACATGTATAAAGCTTAATCCAGTGTGAAATCATCAAGCCATATTAATACATCATTCCTCTGCATAATCAGAAAACATAATTGGCAGTTCATAAAAATCAAACCATACGCACCAAAACAAAAATATCAAGCAAAGCTGAATACAGCTTGTACCATTATGGAACTCCATGTTCTCCCAGGATCTCTGTATCATGTAAGCAGGTAGCCATCTCTTGGTTTCAAAGATCTTCCAGTGACGCTGAACACAATTCCTTCTCTTTTTTGTATATGATCACTTCATCTGGTTTCCCACTAAATTTAACTAAAGACATGATGTCTCCTTTCACCTCTCTCAAACTTATGTCCTACTTGGTTGGTGCAGGGACTAAATAACGAAAATTCACATAAGAAATATAATAATTCTAACATACACTATCATTAACTATTTTTGAATGCTAATAGAGGCAGCGGTGTTATCAAACAATAAAGTATGAAAGAGAAAGAAAAGAATAAGAAGAAAAAGAAAAACAAACTTTTCCAAGTTTATGTTAATTTGTAAAAAATAATTTGGATAGACATGTTTGATAAATTATGGTTAAGGGCTTCTATGAAAACTGGTGTTGTCTTTGAAATCTTCTCGTTTGCATAATTCTTTCCAAATATATACCTAAAATAGTAGTATGCAAAATAAATGATACGTGATATGCAAAATAAATGATACATGAATGAATTTTGCAGGATATATCTTGTTAAAAAAATGATAGACAAGCAATTCGCTCCTACAAACTAGACTAAGATAAAAGGATAATTTTCAAATTTTACTTCTGGTTTCACTTTTATAACAAAATATACAGCTCGATTATGCTAGTTATTAGTCTAAATAAACTCAGATTTCACAACCAAAGAATCTAATCCCTCGAATAACTCAAAATAAAAAGCCCTATAGTCAATAGTAATTAACTTTTAAGACAAATTTTACAACTGGGTTTGGAAAGATAGAAAAACCTACTCCAAAAATGAGCACAGTTCCGGACTTAGTATGAAATATAGATATGGTTTTCATTACGCCATAATTTATCCTTGCGCACTTGACTTGAACACAAATTAGTAATGACATATGGGATCCACAAATCCAATATACATAGAATTGTAAGTATTATAGGGTACGTGCTGACATTCCACATTGGATATGCAATGACACCCAGTTGTATGTAGTTCTTTCCGCATAGTACAGAGATACATAGAAGCTCACTAAGTCTTGATTCATAGCATCACAGATTCTTGATTCTCAATGTTGCTCAATTTCACTTATTCAAAACACCAAGTATTGTTATTTTAAGGTACAATTATCTAAGGAAAAACTGATGCAAAACATAATTTAAAATGCAAATCAATATATCATAAAGCACTAAAAGATCTTGATATCAATGGAAATTTTACTTAAAAAATGGTTTTCAAAGAAGAAGTTAACAACAACTAAGACAAAATAGATCCAAATAAAATGGAATTTTAGCATGATAGAATATGCCTAGAACAATAAGAGAAATATGGAATTCAAGTGAAAAAACGATGCATTTATGATGAAGAATGGCAAGCAGCAAACCAACTCCAAGGAACAAATTTCATTTAAACCAATCATAGCAACTTGACTATTAATTTGTTACATATTAAATAGAAGGAGAAATTCAATTAATTCCAGCTATAACTAAAAAAAAAGTCAAAACAACATTTAGAAACAACCTAAACATTTTGGCTCCATCCATTTTAGTATTATGCAAAAAAATTCGTCATAATTATCAAACCGCGATTACATATGATAGAAAAAATAGGAGTCATGCTACAGAAGTATTGGCCCCAAAAAAAAAGTAAATAAAAGGAAAATGATGAGGAACCACATACTTGATAATCGAGTTTGCTCCAGATAATTCCAACCACATTCACAGTTAACAATATCGAGATCCCTCCACGCCGCAACCTTGATTTGGCTCAAATTGCTGGTCGATCTCAACATCAAGACCAGAAATCTAAAATTCTTAGTTGAAAAACCTAAATTTGACTCCGGATGTTCCTTCGGTTGAAGACGATGATCAAAGAATAAGACGAGAATATTGAAGGCGAAGGTGTGGAGGTGGCGGCAATTTCTCTGAAGCTGCTGGCGGCGTTGGGAATGAATATCGGTTAATTGTTTGAATTGATTTCAGTAGATTGGGTTTGTGTTGAGTATAGGATCTGCAGAAGAATTTTGGTTTTACCGAGTATTTAGAGAGGATCGAATAAAAGCAGCTTGAGAGGAGGAGGATACGGAGGAAAAAATGGCGAGATCCAGGGACATAGAAGACGAGAAATGTTCGCGTGAAACACGAAGCATGTTTTTTTGGCTTCACGAAAATTGATTATCACCCACAGTAGGCAAACCTCCTAACGGTCGATTTGATAAACCAGCAAAGCTCATACTAACATGTCTTTTGAACCAGTCAGTCTTTGTTTTTTGTTCTTTTTATTTGTTAATGATGCATCAGCGTGGCATTAAATTCAACAAAAGAAAAAAAAACTCATACTAACATTCTCAAGTTTATTTCAAGCGTCATAATATTTTAACCAAAACATTTACCGTCGTAAATTCTAAAAATGTACTATAAATTTGTATTACATTGGATATTTACGATGCGATTATAAAGAAATACCGGAATTCGCACGTAACAGTGAGAATTCTTATGAAATTTATATCAAGCATTTTTTAAAAATAAAGTTCTAAATACTTATATGAATGGTTGTATTATTTTAAGTACACAAAAAAGAAAATATCATGGTTTGAAGTTTCGGCCGGCACGTTGGATCCCGTCCATTGCGGTCCGGTTTTGACAGTGATTGTTAGAACTTTTGTAATTACACAATTGTATTACAAACAGACAGCAACAAAAATCAACGTTAATCAATTATGCCATAATTGTCACGTCAAACTGTGTTTACAATAACCACAGAAAGCGTAACCGATTTGTGTAGAATATAAACAGAAAGTATTGCATATTCATAGAAAAGTACCGGAATTATCAAACCGGAATTGAACCGGAATTTCCGGAACGGGACCGAAATTTTAATTTCTCCACGTGACCGGAACGGAACCGGAAACCGGGATTTCGAACCTTGGTTCCTAACTTCAAATGATTGTGAATCCGTACAATTTATAATAGAAATGAGTATTCTTTTATATCCGTTAGCTCCACTGGCCTGTTTTATTCCAAGCCAAAGAATTTTTGTTGTCCGCCATCAAATAACAGTCATTAAACCTTTTTTATTCACCATGCACAAATCTGATGTCAGCCTATGATCCCTTACTTTTTATCAAGGTGTGTGCCATTTATATTTGCAATTGATAAAAGAATCATTCCACTAACGTTTGCATTGGATTGTATATCTTATTAATTGTTCATATTTATAGGAGAAATTTTGTAATTTTTGAAACAGGATAATTTTCTTTTCAATGATATGGAAGTATATAGGTATACCAAATGAATTAGAACATGCAGCAACGGTTCTTTTGTTTTACCTTGCATCCAATTCCTTCCAAAGTAAATAAAAATGGATTGTTATACATATTACTAATGTTCAAAAAAAATATGCCCCTATATTTAATTTGCATGTTTTTGTCCCAATATAACAACAATGTCTCTTATTCTTTTAAGTTTACGTCTCTCGTGATATTTACCCTAGATTCATGTTGTATCCCAGTGTTAGAAATCTAAAGTGGATGTTTTAATGAGTTTGACGTGCCATTCATGTAGAATTAAGAAAAAGATAAACAAAGGGATATTACAAGTGAATTGAAACAAATTCAAATTGATTATATGTTCTACGGCTTTGAGCAATCAGCATGAGTTTTACCTTTGAATTATATTAAAAATGAATTAACATTAGAGGAGTAATTGGCTTGAGTATTATTTATTACCATAAGATGAATATCTTAATTGATTACGTTTGAACTCTACCATGCATGTATTCTTTACTAAGTAACTTAAATCAGAATTTCATTTTGCGAGTTGGTCTCATACCTAAATCATAATATATTTTTTAAACTACGTAGGCATATGTTTGCTTTCCATCAATTTTTCTTGCCTATTTTGCACGTTGCTTATTTACCAACCTTCTAATATTTCCGTGTATTCTTTATTTTTTTCTTTATCACAAATATTATGTACTATTTTAAATATGAATCCCTTCATTTCCCTATTAGTATAAATTTCCTCATTATCTACCACGACTATCTTCCTTGTGTTTGTTAGCATCGATACACTAGCTTTCATAGTCTATGTATCATTGTTAGGTTTTCCATTCTGTTTGTAAGTTTCATGATGATATGTTAAATCCTACAATAGTCTTTGTTTGAATTCGTAAGTATTGAATGGAATATACTTTTTCCATTAAGCGAACAGGTGCGACTGTTAAGTGAAAGGATGTGACTATTAGTTGCATGCTTTTCCGCGAAAAGACACTTTGCGAAAAGACACATCGTGAAAAGACGCTTCGCGAAAAGACACTTCGCGAAAAGACACTTCCTTTCACCAACGGTCATATCTCAGCGAAAAGACACTTCGCGAAAAGTCACTTCGCGAAAAGACACTTCGCGAAAAGGCACTTCATTTCGCCAAACGGTTACATTTCAGCGAAAAGACACTTCGCGAAAAGACACTTCCTTTCATAGAAAGAGATGTGCCTGTACGAAGAGGTACAGGTACGACCGTTCGAAAGAGATGCAATCGTATGAAGAGGTACGGGTGCGACCATTCAGAAGAGATGAGACCGTACGAAGAGGTACGGGTACGACCGTTCGAAGGGATGCGGATAAACTATAAATAAGGAGGAAACCTGATCACTTTCCTCACGGAATTTCCAATACGAACTTCCTTCTCTCTACTTTATTACTCTTATAAATAATCATAGAGTGACATACTCATTACAATCTCGTGCAGAATACGTCTGTTGTATCTTGGGAGAATTTTGAAATAAAATTCTTAAGAAAATTGTTACGACAAGCCTCAGACATCATCGGGTTAGACTTCTAGTTTATTTGTATATTTATATACATTATTCTATAATCTCTCCTTTCTCTATGTTGTGCTATTTCTTAAAATAGTATAACGTTGTTGTTGTAAATTGATTACAACATACTTATTGCGATTATTGAATTCCAGAGTAGTGGAAATTCAACTTATAAACTTGTGCGACGAGTTTAGAATTGATTATTCTCTGTTTTGGTATACTAGACGTATAACATCTTAAGAATTTTATATATCTGTTTTCTTACTAAAACAGAGATGGCAACAGTTGAATTGTCAACAAAGGCTGAGGTAGAAAATCAGTTAAATAAAAAGATCTAGATATTGAGATCTGATCGAGGTGGATAATATGAATCACCGTTTGAACAATTCTGTGCAGAAAATGGAATAATTCATCAAACAACAGCCTCATATTAACCACAACAAAATAATGTTGCCGAGAGAAAGAATAGAACATTAAAAGATATGATTAATGCAATGCTATTGACCTCTGGTTTACTGACGAACTTGTGGGGGAAGGCCTTAAATATGTCTTATCATATTTTAAATAAGGTCCCTCACAATAAAACAGAAGCACTTCCATATGAGTTATGGAAAGGGCATAAACCAAGCTTTAAATACCTCAAAGTGTGGGGGTTCTTGGCAAAGGAAGCAATGCCATCTTCTGAATCTGTATGTTGGAAAGAAGCAATCCAAAGTGAGATTGATTCAATTCTAAGTAATAAAACTTGGGAAATTGTAGATATTCCACCTGGAATAAAACCAATTGGCTGCAAATGGATTTTCAAGAAGAAAATGAAACCCGATGGCTCTATCGATAAATATAAAGCCAGATTAGCAGCCAAAGGATATCGTCAAAAAAAAGGTGTAGACTTCTTTGATACTTATTCACCGGTTACACAAATAACCCCAACAAGAATGCTAATAGCAATTGCATCCATTTATAATCTAGAGATTCATCAAATGGATGTAAAAACAGCATTATTAAATGGCGATCTCGATGAAGAGATCTACATGGAGCAAGCAAAAGGTTTCATTTCAAAAGGAAATGAAAACAAAGTCTGTAGATTAGTAAAATCATTATATAGACTAAAACAAGCTCCAAAACAATGGCACGCAAAATTTGACATTGTCATGATGAAAAATGGTTTTCATATAAATGAATGTGATAAGTGTGTTTATTGTAAACAAGTTGGATAATCATATGTAATGATTTGTCTATATGTAGATGATATGTTAATATTTGGTCCGAATACCCAAGTAATATAGTCCATAAAGAAAATGTTAATTAACTATTTCCATATGAAAGACTTAGGAGTTGCAAACGTTATTTTTGGAATCAAAATAATGAGAACACCTAATGGAATTGAATTATCTCAGTCACACTATGTAGACAAAGTGATTGAAAGATTCAAAAACTTTGGGATTAAAGAAGTACAGGCACCTTTTAATCCGTCAGAAATACTGCATAAAAACACTAATGAAAGTGTGATGCAACTTGAATACTCTCGTGTAATAGGATGTCCAATGTATCTTATGAACTGCACGAGACCAGATATAGCTTATGCAGTAAGTCGATTAAGCAGGTATACAAGCACTCCAGGAAAGGAACATTGGAAAGCACTAATGAGAGTGCTATGATATTTGAAAAATACTACAAATTATTCCTTAAACTATGGAAAATATCCAGCCGTATTAGAAGGATATAGTGCTGCAAACTGGACTGCTAATTCAGAGGAATCAAAATCATCAAGTGGTTATGTATTTACCCTAGTAGGGGCAGCAGTGTCATGGAAATCTACTAAACAGACATGCATAACTCGATCCACTATGGAGTCAGAGTTTATCGCTTTAGACAAAGTAGGCGAAGAAGCAGAATGGCTTCGCCACTTTTTAGAAGATATTCCATTTTGGCCTAAACCTGTACCGGCCATATGCATACATTGCGATAACCAAGCAGCGCTAAGTAGAGCCCATAACTTTGTGTATAATGGGAAGTCACGACACATTCGTCGACGCCATAACACAGTTAGGCAGTTACTCTCGAATGGAACTATTTCCATTGATTATGTGAGAACAAATGATAACCTAGTGGATCCGTTTACAAAAGGTTTATTAAGAGAGAAAATTAACTATGCATCGAGGGGAATGGGTTTAAAAGCCTAAACCAACAAGAGTTACCTTATACGGAAACTTATCCTAGCAACTGGAGATCCCACGGACTAGGATCAATAGGCAAACCAGTTATGATTAACTCAAGACGTAATGCATTTGTTTGGACATAGTCCTATTCCATTCCTATGGTGCACAACATAAATGCATGCCTACAGAAGAATTAATAGGTTAAAACTATGTTTTTTAATGATGGCCATATCTTGTAAATAACAAGTAGAGTATATGTAGGATACTTTTAGTGGTTGCGATCACCTATGTTAGTGTGAGCTGGGTCGGCTCTATGAGAATATTCAAGGCTTTTATTCTCTATAACACTCACAGAACCAAGTAAGTGTTCAGGACCAAAATGAACACAACTAAGAGATTGGATGAGATGGGAACCGATGCTTCTTAAAACTTATTGTCTGGATATACAATTACGGCTGACGGTTCAAGATGAAATAATTCACCGATTAGCCAAGTAGATCCGATAAGTTTTAACTAGGGAAAGTTCAAAGTGAAATATCTACTTATCCACGATAAAGCATTATTCCATATGTACTCTGTGATATTTCGCTTTGTGTGCGGGAAAAGAATATTATCATTCATTTGGGGGATTGTTGGAATTCGTAAGTATTGAATGAAATATACTTTTTCCATTAAGCGAACAGGTGCGACTGTTAAGTGAAAGGATGTGACTATTAGAAGCATGCTTTTCCGCGAAAAGACACTTTGCGAAAAGACACTTCATGAAAAGACGCTTCGCGAAAAGACACTTCGCGAAAAGACATTTCGCAAAAAGACACTTCCTTTCACCAACGGTCATATCTCAGCGAAAAGACACTTCGCGAAAAGTCACTTCGCGAAAAGACACTTCGCGAAAAGACACTTCATTTCGCCAAACGGTTACATTTCAGCGAAAAGACACTTCGCGAAAAGACACTTCCTTTCATAGAAAGAGATGCGTCTGCACAAAGAGGTACGAGTACGATCGTTCAAAAGAGATGCAATCGTACGAAGAGGTACGGGTGCGACCGTTCAGAAGAGTTGAGACCGTACGAAGAGGTACGGGTGCGACCATTCGAAGGGATGCGGATAAACTATAAATAAGGAGGAAACCTGATCACTTTCCTCACGGAATTTCCAATACGAACTTCCTTCTCTCTTCTTTAATACTCTTATAAATAATCACAGAGTGACATACTCATTACAATCTCGTGCAGAATACGTCTGTTGTATCTTGGGAGAATTTTGAAATAAAATTCTTAAGGAAATTGTTACGACAAGCCTCAGACATCATCGGGTTAGACTTCTAGTTTATTTGTATATTTATATACATTATTCTATAATCTCTCCTTTCTCTATGTTGTGCTATTTCTTAAAATAGTATAACGTTGTTGTTGTAAATTGATTACAACATACTTATTGC
The DNA here is from genome assembly GCA_030737875.1 of Allium sativum. Classification (NCBI taxonomy): domain Eukaryota; kingdom Viridiplantae; phylum Streptophyta; class Magnoliopsida; order Asparagales; family Amaryllidaceae; genus Allium; species Allium sativum. The sequence continues at coordinate 193,151,834 of CM060920.1, forward strand.
GATTATTGAATTCCAGAGTAGTGGAAATTCAACTTATAAACTTGTGCGACGAGTTTAGAATTGATTATTCTCTGTTTTGGTATACTAGACGTATAACAGTCTTCATCATGATCTTTTTATTTAAGTTTTGTACTAGCCTGAATTTAGTAAGAAGAACCATGTTGATTCCTTCTAGAATTTTTTGTTTTTGTTTTTGTTTATTGCTATGTTATTGTTTTATATGTAAGTTTGGATAGTGCTCAGTAATATATACATCTAACCCAGGAAATAAAAACAACTGCTAAATATACTTCATTATTTTCTTTTCGGTATAAATTTATGTACATGATCCAATTTAAAGACCTCTACAATTTCATTTTCTTTAAGATTTTTTTGTTTCTTGATGTTTTTTAGGATCCTTCCAAGTAAACTGAATACATCTTGAGAGCACTTAAATATCCAAGGGAGAAGGAAACCTTCTTCTTAAATATACTAAGATATGTCAACTAAATTCAAATCGATATTCGTTATTTTCTTTGATTCTATGATTATGAATTTGTATCCTCATTTTATTATTGCATAAAACATGTTGCTTTGAACTTGATATATCATTTATTATTCATCTGTTACTAATTTTAATGGCTTGATTTTGGGCATGTTAAATGAATAAGCTTTGGCTTACATCTAACTAAAATAAGCGCATTCATCACTTAATTGTAAGCTCATAAAATTTTGAGATTGAACGAATATTATGTGTTCTATGCATGAACATGGAGATTTTCTAGATTCAGGATAATATACTTCAACCAAAATGAAACCACCATGAGGTAGACGAGCACCAATTTCTTAATTCTACTTTTTGTTATTTCAGATTACTTTATTGCTGAAATTAAAAATTAAGGGAGTTTCTCATTAAACTTGACACTACTTGATTTGTGACTTTATTGATTCAGGTCTACATTTATAGCTTTCATTTATCAGTGAGGTTTAAAATTGTTCAGTAGAAAAACACATCCTTATCTTTACTGTTTGGTTCTACCTTCCTTCTTTGAAGTTCTTGAATGTGGTTTGTATGATTGTGTATTTTATTTTATTTTTTGAATTTAAACTTTCATTATTATATTGGAAGGATGCTTAGGTAAATTAATCCTACACAATGTCGCTGAAATGGTTCTACTTCAAGTAGACCTTTATAAATAAGCACTGATTATTTGTTTTGTTTTGTCCCTGAATTTTTTCACAAGCTTATTAGGTTATCAATTGAAATGTCAAATATCACTATAACTATAAGAAGAATTCACTAAGGTGATATCATCGAAAAATTAAGAATAATAATAGTAATATGTGAAAATTGTGCTAAAAACCACAATTTATGTCAATAAATTACTTTTGTCGCATAGGAAACATCTAAAACATGGCAGTATTATTAGTTACTGCAATGTTTTTCTCTTTTGTAAATTTTGATGCAAATGATTGCATATTATCTTGCATTCACACATGATATGACATAATAGGAATCATATTGTCATGCATGTTTTTTTTTTTAATTTAGTTTCACGTCTGCAGATTAGTTTCATAATTTCCCTTTATCAGATTATGACACTGTTCATGTTCCAGTAGCATTAAGAATATTTATTTCTATCATTTTTATATATCATTTTGGTTCTTAATTATATTAGCAATAAATTCCATTGAATATGTAATAAATTCTTTATTACTATTTATGATTTTTTATTTTTATTTCATTTGCATATATTCATACGATCCCACGCAAATTAGAACAATTTTAAAAATAATACATATTTTGACCAATTTCATACAAAGAAGTACTAGAAACAATGTGACCTATATATTTATATATTAACATTTGATAATTGACAAATGTTTTAATTTTTCCTTTGAAGAACGATAGCCACTAGACAAGGAACTGTGCTGGTCTTACAGGTACAGTAAGGTAATCCAAGCCCTTTGTCAATTTGTTAGTGCAATCAAATAGAAGGTATCAATTTTGCATATATAAATTTTGTGAGTGAGTGCAGAACTTTGGTAATTTGTTGACTTGAACTTTATGATTTCACGACATAAATTTTGTTCAGTTTTTTTTTTCTAACAACTGTCATCAACTGGATTATATCTATTACGAACATACATACACCCATAAATAAATGTATATTATATATATGGAGAGCCAGCGGGGGCACTTTCACATACTTGAGAGCTTAAAAATTTATTATGCATTTTTAACCCATATTTAACCCCTTAACTAGCCTGCTTAAGCAAGTCAAGCTTGTGCATTTCTGATTAATTTTTCAGGTTTGAAAAATCAACATATTTGCCATTTCTTACAATATCTATCAAAGCACGTAATTCAAACATTAAAATTTGTTGGCTCGATGTGCCACATGCATAAGATGTCCAAAATCAAAACAGTTAAAAGATAAACCCACATTATATCCCGTAGTTAATTCTATCCCTATGAACTAAAAGGATGCTTAAACTTTTCTCAAGAAGTACCGAACATTTGCAGAGGTGAGACCTGCGAGATCAATTAGTGAACATCGGTACCAAACGAAACAAGCCATTTCACTAATCTGACGTAGTATTAGAAAAAATTCATAATATAATGAACCAAATTGTAACAAAAAATAAAGACCTTTCAGTCAGAAAGCACATAAGAAAATAGCACAAGCACCACGATTTCAATGCACAATTATCAGCTTCATCTGTAAACGAAAGTCGAACACTATTGCAAAATAAATCAACCAATATTAACGGACTCCAAAACAAAGTAATCTCGTGAAACGTAAATACCTCTTCATGAACCTTCATTAGTGAAAAGAGGATAATCATTGACTGGCCTAGAAAAAATGCTATCATCCCAACAGTCTGCAAAATCCAACATAAAATTACTTCAAACAGAATACATAGTAAAAACTAGCTTTCAAGAAATTTTTAGATGAAATAGAAAAGTTTTATAAGATAACAAATAACTCAAGTAGACATTAATTATGAATCAACAAGCCGTCGCATCTCACAGGAAAAATCAAGCAAACAAGCGTTTCAAATTTCAGACCAGGAAAACAGCATGGTTGCATCTCTCAGGCGAACATAATTGATCAAATCCGTGGAGACCATAAAGAATATAACGTTCACCTGAAAATTGAAAACATAACAAACCGTGAGGAATTTGCAAAAAGAAAAGGAAAAAAACTGAACTTTTGCGGATCCGCATGGAAAATAAATGACTGAAATCCCCCTGAAAATGAAACATATACGCCAAGAACAGAACCATGTACCTTAACAGTCACTCTTCCTTCCGTGAAGCCCACCGTCTCTTCATGAACAGCCAAGACAAAACTTAATTTGAATGCCTCACCCAGATTCTTCTCTATAAAATGCAAACCATCTACCTCCACTTTGGCCAATAGTGCGATGTAGCACTTGCAGAAGTGGTATTAGTGTGCTGGCTGCATGGGGATGCAGTGAGGAAGGCAAATGATACCAATGCTGCTGATGTTGCTTGCAAACTAGGCCTTGGTGGAAAGCTTCTGTTAGTAAACCATCCATGCCTTGCAACGAGACCTCCAATTAAGCTACATGCTTCTACACTTGCCCTTTTTAATTTTTAAGTGTTGGAGTTCGATGAAGCTACAAAAGCTTCCATTTTTCATATGTTTCTCTATACTTTTAATTGTTTGGAGTTCATGAAATTAACCTTGTAACAATTGGTTTCTAAGAACTATCTCAATTAATCAACCAAGTACAAGTTGACACAATAGAATATGCAAATTACTGGGAGTGGAGTAGACAACAAAAGTTCTCATTTTCTATTACGTGGCAAGCATGTGACAGAATTACAGGCATGGCTTATGATAGGTCAAACTTATGAAAGTGTAACAGACTAACCAGCATTTTTTTCCATTAACCGTTAAAATATATATGTATATTCATGCTTGGGTGTACCTCTAAAGAAACATCTTAAAAGTTCACTGTGAAAAAAAAAATCATAGCATAAATATATGAGATTAAGAAACTTCCATGAGGCACTCATCAGTTTGAGTCGTTGAACCATTAACAGCATAACCATCCTCAGCTGTCTTTTCTTAGCAGCTGAAATAACCGACTGGTGGATATACACACCTAAAACAATTTTTTTAGAAAGTTCAAATCATGAATAAAATTTTCGTGTAAATTGGCACATATATACTGCAATATTTGTGACTTGGTGTCACTTGTGTTTTTGGGTAAATTTCTGTAAATTTGATATGTACTAATAGTTATTTTGAACAATGATACACATGTATTGTAATTCAATGTAATCACTATTGCTCTTGTGTCATATTTATCTTTGAAAAATGAGCCAACTACCTTAGGCAGCAAACTGAACTAAATTGACACATACATGAGCTCTATTTTTATATCATTTTTCTAAATAATCCTTTAAAATTTCATTGTATAGTAGTAATAAAAAGCTGTGTTCGGCATGTTAAGTACCCTTTTCTTGAAGATGAAACTGGCTCCAATAAAGGCAGATGAGGCAACGTTGAGAATAAAACTCCCACCATCCCTACAACATTCAACTTGTCTCCGTCGTTACTAGCAATACCCCTACCATCCACAACAACTCAAACAGCAAGCCGCTCCTTTAAAAATCAAAATCACGATCTCTTTCTCCCTTCCAACCTCATCAAAACTCCATCATTCCATCTCCACAAAACGATCACCGGAATATTAAAACTGCTTCACCGTTCACCAAATAAACCTCAGTCGGTCTCAAACATCACCCGAATTCAACCAAAACTGCACCCATTTATCCCCGATACTAAACAAACTCTTCCTTATATTCAAACAAATGTTCTTGCACGTCCAACCTATCCATCTCCTTTCAAAAAGTCCACTTGAAACACCGCAGTTTGAAAATGACCTAAATCTGTCACTTAGGGCAGTAGAACCCCCTGCTCCACTTCTTATAGCCATTAGTTACCCTCCGACCTATAGCTGAGAGCCAAACTCCTACAAATATATATCTGAATTTGAACAAAACTGGAGTATTCGAACAAAATCACATGTACCTTACACTTGAATCTTACTGAGAATTTTAAATTTTGACCTAAGCTAGCTTAAATCAACCAAATCTATGAACTTATTCAATCAAACAAACCAATGAAAAGCGTTTTGATGATGAAATTCAATTATGACATCTTCTCATACATCACTTATTTAAGGGAAAACAAGAGATAGCCAATTTGCGATTTTGTATAAACACGCTTAAATTCCCAAAAATATACCTAAACCCTAGTTTGCGAAGTAGAAACCACGCTTCAGCTGCTTTTAAGAATCGTGGTTCAGATGGCATGATGAATCTCGAAGTAGAAATTGAGCAGCAATTACGGAATCGAGCAGCTATCTTAGAGTCGGCAGCAATTATGGAATCGAGCAGCTATCTTGGAGTCGGCAGCAATTATGAAATCGAGCAGAGGGTTTTTGTGCGGAGCCAGATTAAAGAGGGATTCGTGTTAAAGAGGGAACGAATGTTAGTAATTTAGGAGTGAAAGAAGAAAAAGGGGTAAGAGATATTAGCGGCAACGAAAAATAGATGGAGGGAAATGCCGGAAAATTTCCACGTGAGTTATAAGGATGTGAAGTTAATATCAATGGCGATTAAACAAATCATCCGTGCCCTAATTAACCCCTAACTACTTAACTATAGCAAGTCGAGTTTTGCTGCAATCCCTGCTTGCTATAAATATAGCATTTTCTTGTAGTGAATCTTTGGTGTTTGCGACATTTTTGATCATCAACAACGTCTGTACGGTCAATTGTAGTACCTAAGATAACAAACATAGCATGGGTACAATCAGTGTAACTTTGGACAGAGGGAAAATCCAAGTGAAATATTAAATTTCTCATGTATACTGCTTATCATATGTCGTTGATTAAAAACAAACCGGAACAGTGTCATACTTCATTTTGATGAAATTGGTAATACATAGGCGACAACCAATGTGGTCGCATTTATCCCAAAACGTAGTGTAAAGGCTGATTTTCAGGCATGAAGTTGATCTGTGTAGGGTCAATCAAAATTCCATTGGTATGAGGCTTAGATCTGTGTAGGGTCAATCGAAACGTTCTGTTTGAACGGGTTGTATATGCAAATAATCAAATGTCCATGTATACTATATTCCAACTCCTACCTCAAGAAGAAATCCCAAACTGCAAAAATGTAACGTGATTGTCAATTAAAAATATATAATGATAATCTTATCCTGGCAGAAAACGTTGTAAAGGGAAAAATATTTTATAAAGCAGGACTCCTAAACAGAGACAATTTCGAATGATAGAAGAGGGCTACTGAGAGGAAATAATTTTTCCATGGCTAACACGTGTTAATGCAGCTTACCGTTTTGCAAGTTATCAAACATGTCATTCAAGCCTTTTCCACTTTGATGATGTAGTTCAACCATCAGAAGATTGACAAATTATTTCAAAACAATTAAATAAAAGTGCAAAGATTTTCGAGAATTAAAAATACAATACTTTTCATCCATGTTTGATGATAAGATGCCATATATTCAAGCAGACCTATTTTTCTAATTATAAAACCAACTTTAATCATTTGAAATGGAAAAATGATGAATACAAAAATGAATTTGATAATACTCAGTAGTGAAATGTTAAAACGAAGCCGTCTCCTCCATAGAAGTCCAGATTTAGCTAGTTCACAGTTAAATGTGGAGCAAATCACTTTTTTTCTGCACATATCACAGTTGATAAAGCAAAACATAAAATTAAGTGATAAAACAATTTTGCTGCGAAGAATGACAGTATTGTTGCATATTCAGATATCCCTTTGGGTAACTATATAAGATGAAATACTAAACCTTATTTGAATGCTAAAATTAAAACTATTTTAGTTTGATAAAATGCAGGTGCATACGGTTGATAAATGAAAGCACTTATTTGGTGACTTACCAATATCAAAGAATAGAGTATTTTCACGTATCTCTTTCCCATTTTATTCCTTCCTAAGCTAATTGGATGGATGAAAATGCAAATATAATTGACAATTAATAGATGTAGTAGGAAAAAAATTCTTTAGCTGATGCATGTTCGTTTCCTTTCTTTTGTCGGCTATATATTTGTTTCCTTATCCTTCTTTCTCTAATATTTTTCGCTGATAACTTATGAATTCAACACATCACTAAATCCACAATCTAACATTAATAACTATCTTTGCACTACTAGAAATGAACAGTATAGCAACGCACGCTTCCAACGGCCTCCAACGGGGGTTGACCAACGGCTTCCAGCGGAAGCCAAAATACATATCTTTCTTACGTATACAAAATATACGCCGTTTGAAACCGTTAGCGGCTGTTGCTTTTAAATCCGTTGGAAGCCGTTGCCATCCGTTACACGGACTGGAGCACAAATCAGCCGAAGCTTCTACATCTTCCTCATTGTCTCCAAACCTACGAAAATTTTCCCGAACCCCCCAATTTTTTCCTTCTTCAATTCTGAAATCACCAATCTCGCGCCATCATCCGTCTAGGAACTCTCCAAATCAATCAAGGCACTCTCTCCTCCTCTCTAATCTCTGATTTCTCCGATTTTAAGGTATGTGTTTTCCCTAGAATTTGTTTAATACCCTAAGTTTAGTGTAAATTAAGCATAATCAGGTACATTTGTGTGTGTAGTGCTGTTTATTAGTTGTTAATGTAGGGTTTCATCATTTTAGTTGCTAATTTAGGGTTTTTAGTTATAAATTACTTAGTTGTTGTTATGATCTAGGGTTTGAATTAGTTGAAGTAGTTGTTGTTATAGAGTTTGCATTCATAGTTTTATTGATTATGTTGCTAATCTAGGGTTTGTTTAGTTAAAGATGACTATGCATATATGCATATATATATATATATATATAGTGTTATGTATATATATATATACACGTATATATAGTTGACAATCTATGTATTTGTTTATTTGGTTAAGCCCCAAATTCATCGAAAACAATATTTAATTTGTCGAAAACGTGTCGTGAAAATAGAAATATTTAAGTTTGTGATTTTTGGGCTAAGGCGCACAAAGGCGTACAAAAAACAATTCAACCAAAATAAAAAACAAAATCATAATATGTTATATTCATAAAGCCTTAGAGAGTTTTTTTGGCCCCGTCTGATAAGTATTGTATATAATCGTTATATGAATGTTCGTTTTATTAACGGAACGGTCATTTATATTCATTGTATACAACATTTGTTGGATTTGTCGTTTGTATTGGATAAGTTACAAATACAATAACGAAATTAAATCTCGTAAAATATTTCATTTTAAACGGTTCTCAAAATTTCGAAAGCACTTCCTTTATGTTCCCTATGTACACGCAATTGTACACTATTCAGGGAACTAAAGGGAAGTGCTGCTGAGTTTTGTTGAATAGTTTAAATTGAAAAGATTTACACGATTTAATTACGTTATAGTATTTGTAATGGGAGGTAGGATAACCCACTAGATCAATTAATATAACATGCATTAAGCACTAAAATTGTTTTAACACATTGTCAATGCAAATTTTATCATCATAATTAATATGTTAAAGAAATGTTTTCATTAATACACAATCTTAGCGTTTGAGGGATCAGATACAAAAATTATGAATCTAATTTTGTATCACACTTTCTAATTTTATATATACTTAGGAAAAATGGACGATTATTTTAATGATCGAAGCTGGATGTACAAACGAAGAGAAACTGATGGCACAATAAACAAACAATTTATTAATGGTGTCAGCGTCTTTATTGATTTTGCTTTAAGTAACAACGGAAACGACATCGAAATCCGTCGTCCATGTAGTAGATGCAAGTTATTGAAGCATTTGATAACGCAAATGGTTAGAGTTCATTTGCGTCAGTACGGTTTTGTGCCGAACTATTTAGTTTGGGATCGTCATGGAGAACCGTTAGCATCTACTTCTATACAAGTTGAGGAGGTATTGAATAGTGAAATTGTGAATAACGAAATTGCTACGACGAATCTCGTAGAACAAATGGTTGAAGATGCTGCACATTCTATGTTCCCGGTTCAACAATTTAATGATAACGATGGTAATGATGATGATGGTAATGATGAAGAAAAACCAAATATTGAAACCAAAAAATTATATGATTTATTAGATGCCGCGAAAAAATGCCTTTGGGAAGGCTGTGAAAGCGAAACTCAATTATCAATAACTGTTGAATACATTGAAATGAAATCTAAATACAATCTCATAGAAGCTGGATTTACAGCTGTTGTACAAGCTGCGAAGCGGCATATGCCTCCCAATAATTTAATGTGCGAAAACCATTATGAAGTAAAAAAATTGATGTCGGCCTTTGCTTTACCGTATCAAAAAATAGATACATGTCTAAAGGGTTGCATGCTATTTTGGAAGGAAGATATCAACCTTAAGAAATGTGGAATATGTAATGAAGAAAGATATAAACCAAGAAAGAAAATGGGAAAGGAAGTCCCATATAAACGTATGCATTATTTACCTTTTATTCCTAGACTTCAAAGGTCATATGCATCTTCTGTAACCACGCAACATATGAGATGGCACAAGGTGAGAACACAGGAAGAAGGTACGTTAACACACCCATCCGATGGAGAAGCACGGAAGCATTTTGATCAAAAGTATCCCAATTTTGCATCTGAGAGTCACAATATTAGACTTGGTTTATGTACGGATGGGTTTTCATCATTTTCTCAATTTGGTTCTAAATATCCATCTTGTTAGTAATTGTAACACCTTATAATTTACATCCGTGGATGTGTATGAAAACTCCTTATATGTTTCTTACAATTGTCGTCCCTGGTCCTGATGATCCGACACAAGGAATCGATGTTTATTTACAACCGTTAATTGAAGAATTAAAAAAATTATGGTATAAAGGGGTAGAAACATATGATATTTCCCAAAAGAAAAACTTTCGTATGCATGCTTCTCTGTTGTGGACAATTAGCGATTTTCCTTTTATGCAATGCTTTCAGGTTGGAGTACGGCTGGTCATCTACCTTGTCCGTACTGTATGGAAGAAACAACAACATTTTCTTTACCTATTGGAAAGAAAATTTCATGGTTTGACTATGATAGATGTTTTCTTCATATTAATCATCCTTTTAGAAGAGATAAGAATTTTTTTTACTGTTAATAGACATGAAAATTTACGACCACCTAAAGTATGGACAAGTGAGGAAATTTTTGTACTTGTACAAGATCTTCCAAGATTCATGAAACCGGAGTACAGTCAGAAATTCAAGGAAAATCAACGATTCATAATTGGTGGAAACAAAGCATATTTTGGGAGTTGCCTTATTGGAAAGATCTCCTGATTCGTCATAATATTGACGTGATGCATAATGAGAAAAACGTGTTTGATAATGTAATCAATACAATTTTGAATGTCAAAGGGAAGACGAAAGATGATTTGAAATCAAGACGTGATATTGAAGTAATATGTAATCGTCCAGAGCTTCATATAAAGCCAAATGACACCAGAAAACCGAAAGCGTGTTATGAACTGGACAGTAATCAAACTAAAATATTTTAAAATGGATGGAAGTATTAAGATTCCCGGATGGTATATCTTCCAATCTTCGCAGATGTGTTGACTATAAAAACAGTAAACTTAGCGGAATGAAAAGCCACCACAATCATGTTATGATGGAAAATTTATTGCCCGTCGCTTTCAAAGAACTACTGCCCGTAAAAGTTTGGATTGTTGTGACAGGGCTTAGTTTGTTCTATAAAGAGCTTTGTTCATCTACATTAAAAATTGACCGTCTACGTAAAATAGAGGAAGAAATCCCCATATTACTCTGCAACTTGGAAAAAATATTTCCTCCAAGGTTTTTCAATGTTATGGAGCATTTACCTATTCATTTTCCATCAGAAGCACGTCTTCGAGGGCCTGTGCAATACGGATGGATGTATCCATTTGAAAGGTATATTATTATTTAGTTAATTAAATTTGGTTAAATGCATGAAAAAATAATTTACAATAATTATAAATAGGTATTTAAATCATTTAAAGAAAAAAGTGAGGCAGAAAGCTCGAGTTGAAGGTTCTATTTGCAAATCATACATCGAAGAAGAAGCTTCATTTTTTTCTCCCATTATTTTAGTGATCATGTGAACATCTCATTTGCAAGTACTGCACGTAATGATGAAGGCATTGATCAAGATGAATGTCAAGCGACTTTATCTATTTTTAAAAAACATGGTCGGCCTTCTGGTAGATGTGTGGAAGAATGGCTGAATGATAAAGATTATAATGCAGCACACACATATATTCTTCTCAATTGCACCAAAGTTGCATCGTTCATTAGGCAATGAACTTATGCACCTATGTATACTTGTATTGTATCTTTAATCATATATGTAACGTTTGTCCTATAATTGCAGCATTTATGAATCACAGTATCCAAACGGCGATATCAGCAAAGAATTCGCTAGTTGGTTTACTAATTATGATTTTGATCCAACAAATTGTATTACAGATGAAGGATCAAAACATTTGGCATTGAGACCAAAAAGAAATGTCAAGACATATCCAATATTCTTTATCAATGGATATAAATTTAGCACTAAAGAATATGGTGCTGAAAAATTAACTGACAATAGCGGTGTATTTGTTAAAGGTAGTGATGATCCAAACGATCATATACACTATTTTTATGGTGCGCTAAACCAGATTCTGCAAGTGACATATTTCACAAGACCCGCGAAAGAAGTATTTTTGTTTAAGTGCAACTAGTTCAGCAACGTTCTAGGTTCTGGAATCAACGTGCACCCAAAATATAATCTTATAGAAGTAAGACATACTTCCCATTATTATAAGTACGATCCTTTTGTACCTGCCAAACAGGCTCTTCAAGTATATTATGCTCCGTATCCTTCTATGAGAAGAGACAAAATAGATTGGTGGGCTGTTTTCAAAACAAAGGCAAGGTTTACATTTGACGGACGTATTATTCCCGACGACCAAGCTTATCAAGCAGACGTCGAGGAAAATGCAGAAATAGTAATAACCGATGATCAAACATATTTTGGACCTCTAAACGATGAATTAAATGCATTAATTGATGTATTTAAGACTACATATGAACCATACATGGAGGAGGAAATAGAGTCACAATCTGAAAGTGATGAGGACGACTAACTAATACTCCTCATTTTCAAAAGGTAATTATATGTTTATTTTTACATAGTAAGACTCAAATTCATATTTAACAGACACTTCTACGAATCAAACTTGTAATGTTAACTAGACATATGTTTTGACATTTCTATTATCAAGTACTCATGTTATCTAATACCATGTTTTTACATAGCTCTTTCATAGATATGTTATGTCATGTTATCTAGCTAATTCCATGTTATCTAATACCATGTTAACTTGTTATGTTATGTTATGTTGTTGTCTATATGGCGTCAGGTGGCGATGAGGGTGGTCCGTCGTCGAAGTTATCCCGTCTTGTGGTTTGGCTTAAGCCAAAAGCATCCAAAGGGTAAAAACTAAGTTTTTAATATAAATTTAATATAAGTACAATAAATTATTTAAATTGTTGTTCTAGTACCAGTGTATTTTGTTTCCGTTTAACACAGGGGTTTTGAATTGGAGCCGTCCAATACTGTTTTGAGGATCTCAAAACGCGCTTATCAGGCTCGCATGACTGCATGTTGGCCCACATGGAGCTCGATACCCGACGTTTTTAAGGAGATCATGTGGCAGGATTGTTTGGTACATATGTACGATATAACATTTATTACGTTAAGTTGTCATGCTCCTATTTGATAAGTTCATATGTATGCTATTTAACAAAAATGCAGGGTGCGGTGGATCTTCGGGAGACGGGTTTAGATCTCGTCGGGTGCCACTGGAACAGAAAAATGGCAACAAATTACAGGAAGACAATGAACACCTTAAAATCAGGTGGGAAAAGACAGTCTTGGGTGAGCGAAACGGAGTGGAGTGATCTACTTACTTATTGGAATAGTAATGAGGAGTTTCTAGTAAATTTACTACATATTTAATTTAAATTATTCTATTCAATTAATATGTGATTTAGAATAATACATTTTTTTTAAATTTAAATGTATAGGCCTCGTCTGAGAGAAATGCAGCTAATAGGAGCACGAATCCAGTTACGCATCGAGGTGGGTCCAAGTCATTTCAGCATCATCGTGAGGATCTGATATATTTTGTAATTGCACAGTTTAAAATTTTAATTAATAACTTGCTAAAATTAATAGTTAATTTAAGTTTAAATTTTAATTTACACACATATATGCTTATTTCAGGAGAGAGCACGTATGGCGCTTGTGTCGTACTAGGATGTTTTTGAACATCCACATACATTGAGTCAGACTGACGACACGGGCTCAGTTTCGTACACTTGGGACCACGATGATAAGGCGTGTGAGAGATATGTAAGTATAAAGTAGTTAAGTTAGAATTATAATTTAATTAAAATAGTGTTATATAAATTCATTTGTTTTTTGTTTAACAGGAGAAATTTCAAGAACAAAGGGCGCATGTACTGGAATCTACTGGGAGGACTGAGTTGACCAAGGAAGATGAGGACATGATATTTGATGTCGTCATGGATCCTGCTACCCGGAACAGGCGATATGGTTATGGAAATTTAGGGGTAATACTAAAATTTATAATAAAAACTCAAATGTATTCAAAATGCTATTATGAAATACTGAAAATCTTAAATTATATACGGATTACAACATCTCATCAGACGTATCAGCGGGCTCAGGATAAGGAAGAAATCACACAGCTTAAAGCACAGATTGCAGAGCTTAATGAGCGCGATCGTCACCGTGAAGAGCAGATGGAGATACTTAACCATCGGCTGGCGGAGTTCATTTCCCAGTATGGTACACCTTCATCTTCTGGTGAAGAGACTTGGTTAGCAATTTTTTTGATGAATCTATGTTCTGAGAGGTGGTGAGGTTTGCTAGATGATGATGGTTGTATATATTTATGTTATGATGGTTTGGACATGATATTTTGATGGTTTGGTGACGGTACGGTTTGGACATGGTGTTGGTTATGATGTTTGGACATGGTTATGTTCTTTTGGCGACGTATGGTTATTATGTTACGTAAATATTGGTTAATTTATGGGTTTTGTGTTTGATTTTTATTTTTTGCTGTGTTTGGGTGTATATATGTTTGAGATTGTGAGTTATATGGTCGAAATGGAGTAGTGCAGAATATTATATATCTGGTGTGTGGCTTGGAAGTGGGAAATCTGAAATCTGTAAAAAAAAGAAGAAAAAAAAACCCAGATTTCCAACGGCTTTAAACGGATTGCAATGGCTTATTGGTCATTCCAAACCAACGGTTTCCAAAGACCTATTGGCCAAAAACAAAAGACACGTGGCCTTATTTAACAGTTGGAAGCCATTGGAAATTAAGCGTCGTTTGCATTGGAAGTCATTGGAAGCCGTTGATCTGTATACCAATGGGAAGACCAACGGCTTCCAACAGGTTTTCCAACGGCCCCTGGCCGTTGGAAAACCCTGTTTCTCTTGTAGTATTGGGTTAATCAGAAGTACTTTTGTTGTTCTCTAATGGTGAAAAGAATGCAAGCTAGGACAACAAATAACACACCTCCTACATGTATATTTGCATCAGGTGAACAATGACAACATTATTTATCCTGACGGACACTGCAAAAATTCAGTATTAATGATTTTAGACTTCTATCTAGATAAAGGTGTAATATGAAAATGTGAATTTACAGCAAGTAAGAATTAAACTTGAGTTTGGTTAACTTAATTTTTATACAAATATTTAGGTATAAGTTGAAAGCCTTGGTCAAACTTTTCGCATACGCATGTATATAAATAAAACACCATGATCCCCATCCTTTATTTGTCTTGACTGCCTCCTCTTAACTTTACTGCATGACATATTTTTGCTTTGGATAAGATAATTTATTTTGTAGTTTTGACACACCAACCATAGCTTTACAATTTTTTCAATTGTTTGAATTATGGATTTTCATTAACACAACATAATGCGAATTGTTGAAAATATTCATTCAATCATTGACTTAAAATTTATATTCCAGCCAGCTGAACCTTTGGAATTAAGTAAAAGTTGTAAAGATTATACCTGCGATAAGCGGATAATATTTGAAGTAAAGTTGTATATTCAACCAATTATCATATTTAAACTAATAGCATTTTTGGGGGGGCATGGGAAATAAATTAAAAAAATAGCATACCATAATAGCCGATTAACTTTCCGATATTACTCAAATAGCACTCGAGATCTTCCTTTTTTAACTGTTAATTAGAAGAAGGTAAACCAAATTGTAGTTTTACCACATCGATGGAGCAACGTTAGCTTGGAGCTTCTTTATTCCATGCTGCTATAATGCCTTAGACATCCCTAAAGTCGGAAGATTATGATTCCTACCGAACTGGAGCATTTGACCCGTTAACTGAAGCCTGCCTACTGATCTCTTCAATATCAACGCATGTGAAGACGATTTAATATATATGTCAATGCAAAGAGAAATAAATTCTACATATGTAATCAAAATGTAGTTAAAAATTATATAGTTTGATAGTGTATTTAGATTATTTAACATAATTCAATTTCTATATCACAATTTATACCAAGACATGCTAAAAATTAGTAATAATATTTTTTACATGACTCCATGTTGGAAGAGTTCCCTTATACTTTTCATAACGTATAACTTTTTTGGTGGTTAGTGATATATTTCTCAACTGGAAGCTTTTTCATGCTTTGCCAAGCAAAAATCAAGGAATAATAGCATAGAATCATGTATCCATTGCTTAATCAATATGTGAGCACCTAAATTAGTGATTAGAAAATGAAGTTCAAAATCTAGTCTCTCAAAAAGTCCATCTTAAAACTTCCACAGTAAATATAAAAAGACATGAACAGTCAACTCAATATAAGAAAAAGAAGGATCATCAAGGATTTTGGTCAAAGCAATCATCAAAGAATTTAGGTTGATTTCTGATGCAAAATATAAATATAATAATCAATTGAACACAAAAACTGTAAAACCTATAGTACCAAAATTTAGGACCAATGATTATTAGAGTTAACTTTTAGGCAGTGCATCGATATGCAAAAAACTAACTATAAATAGTAAACTATTAATGGATAAGTCAAATATTTAATGACATAAGTATTCCCGCGTATTACATTATATCCACCCAGCTTAAGACATTATGTTAGAGAAATGAACCATACGTAAAAGTTATAACAAAGGAAAGACAAATGTGTAAACATGTATATATCACAGGTTTATACAATTTATACACACAAACACATGCATGCATATATAAGGTTGTCCTAAATAATTTTAATTTCATGCTATGGATGAAATATAAAAAATAATGAATTACATGCCTAGTAGAGGTTTAGAAAAGTAGAGGAATTATAATATCTATAATAAGCATCAATTTTAAAAGTGGTTTATCTAGGATAAGCTATAACATTTTATCTAGTATAGTTCCTTCAACATATCTTGGAAATATTAGCGTAAATTTGTTATTGATTATGTGTGTATGACGATGGATTTTTGAAATATGTATCTGCATCTAATATTTTAGCTCAAATTATACTTTATCTCTTAGTGTTTTTATTTCTATTTGACATACGTGTGCATAAAAGAATCAACACAAAAATCAACATATTTATATTTGGATTGATATTTAATTTTCATGGAAAGAAATCTAAATATTCATAGCTTAGAACAACCGAGGTCACTCTAACATGCATACATAGGATAAGTGAACTAATTTATTTTTTTGGAGACCAAATTAACATACTCTTAATTAAAAGAATACACTACAAAATAATAAAGAATGAAGCAAATGACTGAATAAACATACGATATAATGATCTGAAGAACTAATCTTATATCATAAAAAGCACATTATCATTAAGCCTTATAAAACTATCATAATTTGGTCAATCAAGCCAACCGAACTAAAAAAATGTAAATAAAGTAAAAAAGGAATATTTCAGTCAAGGAAACAAAACATAGATCTACATGTATCAATTCATAAATATGGCAAACAAAAGACATAATGAGAGGAGGAATAAATCAATTGCCAAAATACTACTTCGTTGAATGCTTAACAGTGAATCTAGGAACAATGATGAATTTGTTAATAAATAAATGATCAATAAAGCAAGCAAAAATAGAATCACACACAAGATTTAACGTGGAAAAACCCTTTTCAGGAAAAAACCATGGGAGAGAGGAAAACTTTATTAATTAATTGATGGAGTTTATACAAGTTGCTTACATACAAACCATAGCAATCAAAATTTATATTCTACTTTCATGCAACCAAATAAGGAGAGAAAGAGTAAATTAAGGATCTCCTTTATTCTTTAAATGAGGTTGCTGAAAATATCTCAATCATGAGAGTAAATTATCCTTTAAATGAGGTTGCTGAAAATATCTCAACTATGAGAGTAAATTAAGGATCTCCTTTATCCTTTAAATGAGGTTGCTGAAAATATCTCAATCATTAGAGTAAATTAAGGATCTAGATGAGATCCTTTAGGTGACATCAGTTGGACCAATTCTAATGAGAATTTCGGATCACAAATTAACAATCTCCACCTTGAGACGAATTCTCATCTTGAAGTAGAAAAATGAACTACAAAAAAAAAACGAACTCCTTCAACAAATTAATATCTTCCTTGCTCCAATAGTCCCTAAAGACTATACTGTAATACCAACCAAGCTTGAGCAAAGCTCAAACTTAGTAATTGGAACTGGCTTTGTTATCATGTCAGCGGGATTGTCATGAGTACTTATCTTGCAAACTTTAACACCACCTTTAGCAATAACATCTCGAATGTAGTGATACCTAACATCTATATGTTTAGTTCTCTCATGAAGCATTTGATCCTCTGTAAGGCATATAACACTCTGGCTATCAGAAAATATAGTCAGTACAACAAATTTGGATTTTGATAGCGGTAATGCAGAGCGTTCCCGCATGTCTTTTTTACGATGCTGTGCAATGTATGATTTCGAGCGATATTAGATCGCTCGACAGCTATATAAAACGCTATTCAACAAAAAGGCGGGAACAAATTATTTTGTGCGGGAATAAAAATTCCAATTTTCTTTGTTGCCTCCCTCAGAAAACACGTTTTCTTTCCGTTATCACCTATGGAAAAAATAATTAAATCAATCCCCAAAATATCAACAGCCGCTTGAATCCCCAAATTAGCAGCAGTCAGTTTTAAATCAAGAAACCCTAACCTTTATCGTTATTATCAACGTTCGATCGTAATCCCTAGATTCGCGCTTTAGGAACTTGAACTGCCGTGAAAGGTACTACAAGATTTATTTATTTTTCACTGCTAATGATGCTTAATCTAATAAATACTACCTCTACTCTATCTACTACTGTTTTAGCTATTGTATAAATCTTGGCTAATGTTACAGTCAAGCTAGTTTCTTCTCATGATGCTTTGTTCAGTTAGGTGAATGTTTGTTCTTTGATTGTTTTCAAACCTTTTACTTTAGGCATGAACAAAGTAACGTGATTGTTGCTAGAGGTTAAGGGATGAGTTTATAATTCTGGTTGTTTCTTAAGCTGACAGACGTGACTGTTGTTTAGTTAGACATGAACACTGTAATTTGGTTGTTGCTAGACGTGAATAGGAAATGATAAGCTTACCTGGTGCTATTAATGCTGATAGATGGGTTTATAATGTGCTTCTTGTGTTGCTAATTTCCCTACTCAGATGCAGTTAGAAGCTGTGGACGAAAATATATATGGCTTGGAACCAGGCATATTATTTGGGTTAGTTCTGTTAGCCCTTCTTTAGCTGTCAGTTCCTTTTGATGCAAGCTGCATCTGTCCGACATTCCAATAGTGTGTTGGTTATCTTCATGTTATTAAATGCAACCTATTATTGCATAGAGTAATAAAAGTCATATCAGGTACTCGTAACCTCTTCTAAAGTTTTACACCTAAATGAACATGTTACATGAACATTAAGTTGAAATATGTATGATAAATGCAATATAAGTTGGTGTGTTATTTAAACAAAAGTGCTCAAGTATAACTTTGTTACAAGGTGAATGTAAAATTTTCTAAAAAGGCTAGATTAAACAACTTTTTGGTAATTGGATTGCTTATTCATACGTATCTATGCTTTATTCGGCCTTTATCCAATAGCATTTGGGTAATAATCAAACATTGATTAACAATTTGTTTTGAAGCTCCTCTTTAAAAGATGTTTATACCACCAATGTTCAAAAACCGTATTCATTGTGTGTATTCACCGTGAATATGTTTTTTGTATTTTTACCAGGATTTTTCACATATGCACGTGTTGAAATCCACAAATCGCTTGGAACACGCGCACGCCTCGAGGATGTGTTTGGCGCATGTGGTTAGAAATCCCGTAGGCTGGTCTTCGCCTTCTAAGTAATGTAGAGCGTTGTTGATTGAGGTCGTGTATGATTGGATTTCCTCGATCCGTTTTTGTACAACTTGGCGCGTGTCAAGGAGTTCAATTGTGTCGTCGATGTAGTTTTCGGGTGAGGTGGACGTGTCGTCATTGATGGATTTTGCTGCGAGTTGTTGAGATGAAACTGCTCTGGTTAAGGTGTTGGAGAGCCACGAGGCTGTGGAGTAGTGGTTGGGTTGGATGCGATGGTGGACGAGTTCGGATGCGAGCTAGAAGTTGAACTCAGATCGGACAGGAGGCCATGTGGTGATCGAGGAAGATAAAGATGAAGGAGTGGAAGTGAGGCGAGATGATAGCTTTGTAGAGAATGTTCTTAGCATCTTTGAAGGTCTCATTTTCTTCTCTTTTTCTGACTGAAACATAAATGGGAACATGTGTCAGTGTGTGGGCACTTGTGCTTTATATTTGATTTGAGGTAGAGGGGAGCATCATATGATTGTTTTGCTAAATCCCCCTTGTTTGCATTAAAATTGTCTGATTGGTTGAAAAATTAGAAAATATGCTATGTTACTTTTTCTTGCACTTGTACGGAGAAGGAATGGTTATTTCCACCTGTTTAGGAGCGTCTTATCGTTTTATTAGGATCGAATAAATATTTTGTTTAATGGATTGTCGCTCCAGGCAAATATAAATGCAGGAAAGAAGTCCATTGTTGCCTTATGTGTTATATTTTTGTAGTCGATTTTGTTTTCATTGAGTCAAAATAAACTCCACTTTTATCATTCTTCGTTGTTACTTTTACAGAATTGTGCAAGAACACTAATATTAAATCCTTTTATTGTTTTACTTTTTGTAACGATCGCTCCACTCTGGAAAAATGTAGATTATAATTTGGTTTATTGTTCGCTAGCCGATCCTCTCTCACCACCATACCAACATTCTGATAATCTCCGATTCTTCCTGGTAGATGTAGATGGTTGAATTAAGTACTTAAAACAAACAATCTTTAAAGGATGACAGGAAAGTCACACATGTATAACGATAAGTTTCACGACTTATGCACATCTAAAATAACAATAGAAAAATATGACTTTGGAATAAAAACAATACATTGGCCAATCACTGATTATGCATCATTAATAGAATGCACACACACATACACACATATACGTATATGCATGCATACATATATAGAGAGAGGGAGAGTAATTAAATTTACAGTTTTCTTCTACTGGAAACCTGCATTAGAGTATATTGTCTTTACTATCCCTAATATAAGAACAACTGCCCGAAATATAAGAGGCACAAATTGTAAATCAATCTGATCTCGACGGAATCCAAAATTAGGATATTAGAATATATGTAACTCAAACATGGTGAACGTTATAACATCAAGAACAAAATTTTGTGTGGATGAATAAAATATGATTTGTGGTTTTCGAAATTGGGTTTTAGTTTTCTAATAACATATAACATGTTAATGCACCTAAACTCGAACAATGAAGTGGGAAAATGGCTATGCGCCAACATTGAGTCCGTTGACTTTTAGAATAAATTTGGGAATATTTACACACTTTTCATCATGATGGTTGATAAGATAAAATGAGAAACTGTAAAAGTTTCATATGGTGAGAATAAGCTTACATAACATATCAGGTTTTTCAAATTATTTTGCTAGATGAAATAACAACGAAGAATGACATTAAATCCACATGGTGAGAATAAGCTTATACATAATTGTACAAGAACATTAATGTTAAATCCGTCTAGTGATGTTCATATATTAGCAATGCCTAGATGATATAATAACAAAAAATTCATCTAGAATATAGAATCTGCTGTATACTTAGTAAATAAGTACATGTAATTTGTTTACTTGTTGAAGATGTTGGAAAATAATTCCTTATTACTAAAAGGTAACCATGCTTATATCACGCAACATGGTATAAAATAAAATTTGTTTTGAAGATTATGTACATATATGTTGTGAACGTAGAGATGAGTAATACATGTAGCATTAATGTTCCACTTTCACTTGCATCAACAAATAGTTTGTGCGTACCATGTGTAGATAAACTTGAACAAAAGTCATATTTAAAAAAGAAGTCCTACAAATTAGGATTAACTAGAAATCAATGGTGATCTTCACCATGCTGTCGATCTTCAATTAAAAAGGGCCGCCATGTCTTTAACTTTCTATAATTATCGTCTTATTTATTTGAATTGAGTTGAATTTTACTTTGAAAACTTAAAGTATTTAAATTGCATATCCTGCTTCTTGAAATCATCAAGTTTGTTGTTTTCTGCCTTACTCCAAACAGATAAGTGATAAACTTGGTTTGTAGAAATAAGCCTCTATTATTTGATTATTGTCTATTGATATCCTGTTGATGGGTTACTTCATTTTGCAGTTTATAAGCTCATGAAGAACACTGTCGGGGAGAAGAGCGTAATTCCTAATCAAATCAGCCTTGTTACTTCTGTGGAAATGAAGGACATCAATGATGCAAGAGGGAAGATGCATGGAGGAGAAAGCAAGCATACAGGTTGCTGAGTGATGGAAAGGGTTCTGGGTGATGTTTGTATATGCATTTAGTGCTGGCACGTACTTGATGGTGATGCACATCACAGGTTTGGTAGTGGTGATTGAGAGGAGTAGTGGTGTAGGTTGCCTGTAGTGGCACACAATGATGTGGATGAGGCTGCCTCCTAAAACCTAACTCTGGACCTCCTCTCTCTTTTTCACCTTGGTATGCAATAATTTTTATCATTTTCAATAATTTAAAAGAGTTTGAATTAAATACTCAAACACACACAAACACACACACACACACACACAC
Source organism: Allium sativum (assembly GCA_030737875.1). Classification (NCBI taxonomy): domain Eukaryota; kingdom Viridiplantae; phylum Streptophyta; class Magnoliopsida; order Asparagales; family Amaryllidaceae; genus Allium; species Allium sativum. The sequence goes on from CM060920.1 coordinate 193,174,149, forward strand.
ACACACACACACACACACACACACATATATATATATATATTAAGTTTTATGAGTTTGGTTCAAAAACTAAAAGGCAAATGTTTCTTTTACATCTTTAGCCGAGATGGACTAGCTGCAGTTTTATGAACATTCTTTCAATTGGGGTCATGTTGTTTATCTTGTTATTCCAAAAGATGATTGCTGGAATAACCTGACTTAAAATGCTTGATTGTCATATTGGAATAACTTAAAAATAAATATGCTCAACCTTCTTAATGTTACATATGTTTTTGGATTATTTTCTTATCCAATTTACAGATAATTGGATAAGGTCTTTCATCAGGAAACAATTCACTTGTACCTTAAAAGTTATAATACGTATTCCATGATAAATTCATTGTTGCACGCCATGTGGTTGTAGACATTTAAATGTCATCTCTAGTTTTCTCAAATGCTTTATTTTTTGTATATACTGCTTTTTCTATGTGCTCATTTTACAAATGAACTTTCACAAAAGAACTTATTACAGAATTAAAAAATAGAAACACATTTCTGCATCTACGGTATGCACAAATGTCAATTCAAAATTGTACAGTTGGTTTATAAAATGCGCATGTACAGATTTAGAAAATGCATATGCTAATGTTCCATAGATGGGCATGTCTTAAAGAAACAACATCCAATTTTTCATAACTTCCCAAGCTAGTCATTTGTTATGATCGACCCTTCGTTTTTTAAAACAAAATAAATAAATAAAATTGTTTTCACCATGGTTTCAGATTCCGGCCGGAACCATGGATTTCCGGCCGTTCTGTTCCTTTTCCAGTCAGATCCGGAAGGGAATTCGGTTAGAAAACCGGTTCTAGCAATGACCAAGGTCACCATAATTTATTTGAAAATAAAAATGTAGATAATACATGAATGGAGAAGAGAGCATAAAGTTCCTAGATCTGATGTTAGCTGAAGAGAATAGTTGAGAAAAAAAATGTAGCCTGGTTTCATATTCTACATTGAGAATAGAAAAAGCAGTTTTTGACAGCATGGTGGAGACTAATCTGTAAATAAATTTTTGTATGATGATTTCCTGTTTACTTACAACAGAAGTATGGATTATAAATCAAATAAAGGTGCGTGTCAGTTCCATCATTTGATATTTTATCAACTATGCCTAATAATATCAATATGAAGTTTGAATAAATGCATTAACGTCCAATTTTAAGTTGTGGCAACTAACAAATTTTTTTACATCTATTTATTTTGTTTTTTTCTACAGATAATTATATCTAGATTTTCGTTAGGCATTATAAATTTATTCTATTTGAAAAGAAAAAAAGTATACCAGGCTTAAACCAGAGTTTCCAAAATATCCGGAACGAAACTGAAATTTTAAAAATTATTACTGATCGGAACAGGAACAGAAAATGGGTCTTCAAACCTTGGTTTTCATTTGGACACCAGGGAGCACTATTATATACTGATTTTTATAATAGAGGGGCAGGAATACCCTAAACTTAATTAGAATTAGAATGCCTGGTGAAGTAAAACTCTTCTTTTCTTCAGTGTAGCTCAATTAATATAGTAAATGCATTGTGCATTTTTTCTTCTTCGGTTTTAGATAACAATTAAGGCATATGAGTCTGACCCTGTATTTAATACATTTGGACTAAGTTTAACCAATGTTAAAGTTGATGATTTGTTCTGTACAATCTAATTTTAGAGAAATCTAGTAGTTATCCTACTTATTTTCTTTTGTTCCTAATTAAAATTCTCCTAGATGTTTGTTAAAGTCCATCAACATGCATGTAGGACATCAATTGATGCTAAAGCCTGTTTAAGCAACTATGTGCGTCTATTAACGCAGTATGCCCCCAACTCCCCCCCCCCCCCTCCACGTTGAAATATGGATTACTTTAGATGATTTGAAGTATGACATATAAAAAAAAATTGCCGAAGTCATCAATAAATCGACGAAAGAAAATGCATGAAAAATAATATATAACTAAATAAAGATTAAGTAAGAGTATTTGAAAATTTGATCGGTTGGAGGGAAAATGGTCGAATTCATGGATTTTCACGTAGTTATGAGAAGGGAATTTTATGGAGTAGAAAAGGAAGAAACCTATTTTAATAGGGGTGGTTGATGTAGATGACACATCGGTTGTAATCAACAAAATAATTATATAATTTCATCATGTTTATATTGTAAAAGTGAAACATATCATTTTATCTCACAATTATGGACAATTAGATGAAACTTCGAGAATTATAAAAATATAAAGATTTAGTGCACAACTATATGAAGAAAGAGTGGAAGCTAGTACATTTATGTTTAAATGAGAAAATGCATGAATGGGATAGCTGAATGTTAATGGACTGACTTATTTTTAATCTATGTTTAAATGAACACAGTTTTATTGGTCACTTGTGTTAATCGAGTATACTTGCAGTAGGAACTCAGCTAAGCCAGTCAGTTGAATGGGTAGGAACACATGGATCCAAATTTATTTGAAGCTGGAGAGTAATATTCATATCATAATTCATTTATGCACGTTAACTTGTTTATATTCCAAGTGTTATACTGGTATTCAAGAATGTTGATCATTAATATTCTTTTCAAAAATCATAATATTGGATGGTTATAGTTAAAAGGGGAAGAGAGAGACTACTACAAAAGAATTTAACTAAAGCAGCAGTAGTGCATTTATTTTTTCCATGAGATTTTGGGAATAACTAAAAACTGGTAATATAGATTAAATCATTGGCATGATCATGTCAGTATTTTACATATCATATAACTAGTGGGTAATTTTCTTAGCTACTGTTAAACCTGATCAATTTGAAATGTAACCTAAATTTCTTATCAAACGTGCAGGCAACTTAAGTTTTATAGAGAAGATTTCAGTGAAACATGCAGGAGCAGGAGCTATATACTTCGTATACAAGAAGCTGAAGAAGAAACACAACAACACTGATCCACATGCCTTATTATGCAATGCTGCAGGTACATGGATCAAATCTTTAGGAAGCAAAGATTTCATGGGTATTTTTTTCCAGTAATTTTTCCGCTCACTGGCACCACAAGTGTACAGGGGTCATTTTCAATCACCTCAATTGCCCGATCGCTTGTACTTGATTGAAAACGTGCTAGATATTCCTTAAGGTAATCTCTTTATCACAAATTAGTAAACTAAGTCATGAAACGGTGATAAGAAAAAAAATATAGAATAGCACATTACATTGAGCACATCTCCATCTCTACGTTTCTATTTGTCCTAACATAAGAGAACTCTAGTCTAGCAAGGTCCAAGAATCAAACACTGAATTATTTCGCTATCGGGTTTCAGCTTTGTTTGTTAGTGTGCGTACGTACAACTTCCAGTTCTTCTACAAAAGACCTGTGTTCTCCGCAGCCTGGTGCTCCTTCTAGTTACAAAGCTTATGTTTTCATGTACTACATTTAGGGTTGGACGTTTCTTCGATGAATACTTATGCACCGACTTTTTGCCCTTTCCCTTGGCAGTCCCATTGCAAGGTTCGATTCCATTAATAAAGTTTTCATTATTTTCATCCAAATCAGCAGATTGACCTTATGAGTCGCTTTTACGAAACGGATCCATTCCCACCTCACGACTACTGCTAAAAAGTACCAGCAGTGCTTTATGGAGGACATCACAACCCTTATCTGACAATTTCCTGGACTCCTTCGCTTCCCTTTTTTCATCCTCCAGGTGCAATAATTCTATGTACCCATTATCAAAAGTAACCTTATGGTTACTTTTTTGTGAATCATAAGAAGTAATAGCCACAGAATTAAAACACTTATTGATATGGGACCACAACCTGATTCGCCTCCCAACTAACTTTTCATCACGATCTGCAGACATCATTTGCATGCATGTTTGAGAAGTTTTCTCCCGATACCTTCTTTGAACCCTCAAAACCTATTTCAGACATTATTTCTTTTTGTTGTTGCAAGAGCGATAGAATTATCTTGTTGTTTATGCACAAATGGGTCTGTTGGTGATGGACTTGGACCAACAAAACCACAAGATGGTAACGGCTTCTTGCCCATTTGATTAGAAAGTAAGGGCAATGCACCAGTATTATCATGAGCAGTAATATTTTCAGTGATCAGGTCTATTGATCTCAATGGATCTTCGGAGACAGCCTTTGCATCTACTGCCTTAGATCCACCTGTTATTTTTCCAATTTTTATCCGTGGTATTTTCCTTCCGAGAATCCAAATTTTTAGAAAAATCTCCTGATTTATCTTGCTATTTGGAATCAGAGGCAGCTAGCTCTCTTTCTGCTGTATTGGGGCATTTATACAAAGATGATGGCAGTAAGATAACTTAAGGACTAGATGGAGAAAAAAAAGCACTAATGACTGTGCTTTTTTTTATAACAGACAAGGCTCTATAAGAAAGAATATGTAAATTTTGAGTGTATTTGTCATCCACAGCTTTCTTAATGGCACGCAAAATTCCCAGTAAATAAGGTATGGTGTTACTGATATTCTTGCTGCTATTGGCAGAGTTTATTTCCAGCAATGCACAGCAAATGACGATCAACGGACTGCAGAATGTATTATGTGCATTATCATCTTGACATTCTCCAGAAGGAAAATTCACATCATGGGCAAGAATATGGATAATATAAACTATGACATGTTCTGGGCAGTTGGTCACTGCAGCGCAATTTGCATCACGGTCCAATATGTTACTGTGAGGGGAATCTTTGTGCTACTCCTTTACAAAGTCAGTGAGATACTTGTTTGCATCAAATTGAATATCCACAAGATCATCTGATGAAAAGCAAACACAATTGCACAAGCATATCTAAGGGGGAGAGCCCGAGTCTTCAGAAGCTTGTATACTTTACAGAAAAATAGCTTGCGCACATTGGAAGAAGGATCCCTTGATATCATAATTGTTGAACGAAACATTTCATGTGTTAAAAGAAAATCCCATCTTGTAGCAAGGCAAAGAGTGGAAATTGCAGCACAATTTTCATGGGTAATTATTTCGACCCTCCTTTCATAATTACTCCTGATCTAAGACTAAATATTTAAGAAAGTATAAATGACTAAATATTACTGGTTTCTTAGTTTACTTGTTGTAGTGTTATATATGGAATAGCAGGTAATTTAATGAATAAATATTTAAGAAGTATAGATGATAAAAACAAAATAATATGTGATTAAACACTCAACTATACAACTGTTATAACCACGAATCCACAATACAATATTTGATACAGATATTGTGTCACTCAGGATAATGTCGTTCCTCGACAAAGTCCACACACATGCTATGTACTTATATTTATATAATCCTCTTGAAGTTTAATTAGATATACGTGTTTCACCAGTGATAACTATATTCATTTATCTTTTATGGGTTTGATACGCAAAACTGGTTTAATCTCTGTTTTTACTCACTTGATTGAAAACTATGGTTAGGATGGTTGAATTTTGTCAAATTTGTTGTTATTTTCAACATTAACTGTGGTATTATAGATTGGCAAATTATGTTAGCAGCATACAAGTAGTATATTAATTTTTGCAAAACAATGTTAAATTCTGAATTTCCTTAACTTGCTTCTACAATCGTTCATGCTTCTACATAGGTTGCTTGTGTTTTTTTATTTGGAATAGTGTATCTTTTCCGATTCTAGAATGACCAGCTATAAGCAAAGCTCCTTCACAGCTACCCCTATCCTTTTAGGTTTTGACTTGAACCAATGAGTGAAACTGGATAAAGTCTTACTATACTTGTTCATGATATATGAGAGTATATTAGGTTCTGGTCAGGCTTCCCTTTTAGTGTTGGTTTATCAGAAAAATCTTAAGATGGTGGAGACCATGAGTAAATATCACCATGTTTGTACTTTTGAACCACCCAGTTAAAGTTCTAGTCAAGTATCAACAATCAATATAGTTGGGTTATCAGGTGTAGTTGGGTTGATATTTAATATTTTTCCCATTCTCATTTCACATTTTAATTTCTGTAAATTTATTATTGGCTGGAATTGTCTTTGACTATAAACTATCGATAATCCCAAATCCAGTCCATAATTATCATGCCAAAGAAAGAAATCCAGCCCATAATTTGTCCTGCCTACTAAGAAGTAACTAAACTAAAATTAGGGTATTAAATCTTCCAAATTGTATAATATTAGGCCGCTTTTTATGTGGATTCGTCTCACTTGGGAGTGGTTTCCTTAGAGGACGATAGGGTAATGAAACCCATTTTAAAATGATCCGCTTCATGGACTTTTTGAGATAGGGTTGATTCATAGCGATCATATCATTCATCAGCAACAATCCCGTGGATAGTTATTTTTGTGTTGATTCCCTGATATAATTAAACTAGTGCTTTTTATTTCTGAGGTAGAACTTTGTTACGTGTAACTGGATTATAATTGTTCTGTATACGCAAATGTCATTTTGAAAATTAAACTGATGTTTGCATATGATATCTACCTAAACCATGTATGTCCATTTGTCTGAATATGTGAAGTGTTTTCTTCTATGGTCTGACTACTGCCTTTGGTTATGTCTTCATGCACGTCTATTTTACTGTGATAGATATGTCATGTTTTTACAAAATGGAACTGCACGCCTGTTTCAATTTTTAGACAAAGGTCTGAACAACTGTATCCTTGTCAAGCTAAGTAACCGTTGTCACAAAACTTTGTTCGTGACGATGGATAAACCGTTTCATGGTATAATTTCATAGAAAACATATTTTGTTGTGATATTTATCCAATTTCAGGTGCTAAACACATGATATAATACATTGACAACAAAATATTAGCATTATTGAATATTTTATGTACAGATTGATTTAACATTTTATATTATGTGTGGAGATGGTCTCATGCTCTGGACGGGGGGCGAACTGACTATGGCAGAAAAAGAACCAACAGCAAGGCAATGCATGTAGAGCAACAGGGAGATGACGGTTTGAGACAAAGGTCGTTGCTGGTCAGCGGAGTCGACTGCAGTTCCATGGATAAAGCAAAGCAAGACTAATTTTATTGTTTGTCTGTTTTGTAAGTAACTTGTAATTAACGTAAAAATGTATGATATATCGCATGCGGACATGGAAAAGTTGATAAACCATTATGTATGATACTAAGTTGTTTGAGTGATATGCATGAATATTATGTCGCAATTTTATGTTTATTTGCAAAAATTTGTCATATTTGTATGTGGATAAGAAATGTTTAAATATGTATGTATGCACGTAAAAAGCTGAAATGATAAAAAATCCAAAAATTAAGCAATAGCGTTTCAGAAACGCTATAGAAAAGTGACCTTGAAATATAGTATAACGAAATAAACGCTATAGAAACATATAAAAGCGCTAACATTTATAAGGCAGACGCTATAGAACATACACACACAAACGCTATAAGAAGATAATATCAGATAGTATATTTTATAGCGTTTGTGTTTGATAGTAAATATAAACACTATATAAAGGTCATCTTTCATAGCGTTTTATTTTTGCTATTCAAATTAGAGGGTCTAAGATAGCATGTCGTTACATGGCGTTCTCTAAAACGCTATGTTAGGCTATTATAGCGTTTTTCAAACGCTATGAAAGCCCAATTTTGTTGTAGTGTAGTAATGCATGATGTATCTCCACAAAGCTCAAAATATAAACCTCTCAGCCAAGTAGCTTCTTTACATGCTTCAGAAATAGCCATATACGCGGCCTCAGTAGTAGATAATGCTATGGTAGTTTGCAAGGTTGCTTTCCAACTCACAGCACAACCACCAATGGTGAAAACATAACCTGTTAATGATATCCTTTTATCCAAATCACCAACAAAGTCAGAATCCACATAACCAACAAGTTCATCTTTAGATTTACCAAGCTGCAAACAAGCATTTGCAGTGCCGTGAAGATATCTGAAAATCCATTGAACTGCTATCCAATGCTCTCTTCCAGGATTGGCCATGAATCTACTGACAGCACTTAAAGCATGTGATAAACCAGGACGCGAACAAACCATGACATACATAAGTGTACCAACTGCACTAGAATAGGGAACTCTAGACATGTACTCAATATCCTTATCTGATTGTGGACACATGGCTGATGAAAATTTGAAATGTGCAGCAAGAGGAGTACTTACAGGCTTGACATCAAGCATATTAAAACAGCGAAGCACTTTTCTAACATACCCACTTTGGCTTAGGTATAATTTTCTAGAAGTTCTATCTCTTGTTATCTCCATGCAAAGAATCTTCTTAGCATCCCCCAAATCTTTCATTTCAAACTCTCTACTCAACTGCCTTTTCAAAAATTCAATTTCTGCCTTGTCTTTTGAAGCAATCAACATATCATCGACATAAAGTAGCAAATAAATGGCTGAATGTGTTGTAATTTTCAAATGGACACAACTATCATAATTGGACCTTTTAAAACCTTGAGATAGCATAAAAGTGTCAAATCTTTTATACCACTGACTAGGTGACTGTTTTAATCCGTAAAGAGATTTCTTTAATTTACAGACAATATTTTCTTTTCCAAGCATGATAAAACCCTCAGGTTGTTGCATATAAATATCCTCTTATAATTCTCCATGTAAAAATGCAGTTTTTACATCTAACTGTTGAAGCTCATAATCATGCATAGCAACAATACCTAATGTGAATTGAGCTATGTTTCACAACAGGGGAAAAAACTTCATTATAGTCAATACCTGTAATTTTACTTTAACCTTTTGCAACTAGTCTTGCTTTGTACCTTTTCTCATCGTTTGGAGAAACACCATCTTTTCTCTTGAAAACCCATTTGCAATGAATAGGTTTCTTCTCTTTAGGAAACTTGATTAAGTCCCACGTGTCATTTCTTTCAAGTGACTTCATCTCATCATGCATAGCAGTCATCCACTTATCAGAATCACTAGAGATAACAGCCTCAGAATATGAAGAAGGCTCAGCAATACCTTCTATTTCTTCTGCTACAGTACACGCATAAGCAACAACATTTGCTTCCTTAATAAACCTTCTTACTGGTTTTGGATTCCTTGTAGGTCTGCTTGTTGCAATAGATTGCTGCGGTGGTTGCATAACTGCTGGAGGATCCTCAATAATGGGTGCTTCATCCTGTCTCTCAATTTCTGCGTTTGATGTAGCATCTGAATCAATAATATGCTCCACCTGGACATTTGATTTCTGCTTACTCTCAACAAGATCGTTAGTAGATGGAATATCATGTAACACAGCAGATTCATTAAACACAACATTTCTGCTAATAACAACCTTACTTGTTTCAGGATTCCATAATTTATAGTCTTTAACACCAGACATATAACCAAGAAAAATGCATTTAACAGCTCTTGGCTCTAGCTTTCCATTATCAACATGAGCGTAAGCAATGCATCCAAAAACTTTCAATTCAGAATAATTTGCTGGAGAACCAGACCATACCTCAATCGGAGTTTTCTTTCCAATAGCGATAGAGGGAGAGCGGTTGATGAGATAACAGGCTGTGGAAGCAGCTTCAGCCCAAAAACGCCTATCCAATCCTGCGTTTGACAACATGCATCAATCCTTAGAAATGATAGTCCTGTTCATACGCTCGGCAACCCTGTTTTGTTGAGGAGTGTGAGGTACGGTGTAGTGCCTAAGAATGCCTTCAGCCTTCCAAAATGAATTAAATTCATCTGAACAAAACTCCATCCCATTATCAGTTCGAAGCTTCTTTACCTTCCTTTCAGTTTGTCTTTCAACTATAGTCTTCCACTCTTTGAAAGCTGAAAAAGCTTTAGATTTATGTTTCAAAAAAATATGGCTAAACTCTTCTGGAATAATCATCAATAATTGTCATCATGTAACAAGCACCGCCCATGGATGCTTTCCTAGACGGTCCCCATAAATCTGAATGGACATAACCTAGAATGCCTTCTGTTTTATGAACTGAAGTGTTGAACTTCACTCTCTTATGCTTGCCAAAATGCAATGCTCACAGAACTTCAGCTTGCCTGCGTTTAACCCATCAAGAAGTCCTCTCCTATTCAACTCTGACAGACCTAATTCACTCATATGTCCAAGATGCATATGCCAAAGATTAGCAGTATCATAATCAGAAATATTATTTGAGATAACAGGGGCAGCATTACCTGAAATAGTAGTGCCTTGAAGATAATGAAGGCCATTTGTTTGCCTAAAATTTCCCTTCATTACAATAAGAGAACCATTTGTGACTTTCAGGATACCACCTCCACCTGAATATTTGTACCCTTCGTCATCAAGAGCACATAAAGATATCAAATTTCTCTTCATGTTGGGAATGAACCGAACATCTGTTAAAGTTCTGATTGCGCCGTCAAACATCATGATCGGAATAGAACCAATTCCTGCTACTTTACATGCCGAATCATCACCCATCAAAACTGAGCCAGCATCATTTGTGGGTTCTAAGGTTGTAAACCAATCTCTATTAGGACACATATGGAAAGTGCAAGCAGTGTCAAGTATCCATTCATCCTTAATCTCAGCACATCCAGCAAACACGGTAACAACAAGCACCTCATTGTCAGAACTATCCACAACAACAAAATGACCCTATTACAACGGTGGAAAACAGTTGTAAAATACTTTTTACAACGGTGGAGCCACCGTCGTCTATGAAGAAGTTGTAATAGACTGAAATCTTTTACAACTTTTATCCACCGTTGCGACACCGTTGTTAAATGTATATTTTACAACTGTTTTCCACCGTTGTAGTAATACATATTACAACATTTTTGCACTGTTGTAGTAATAGATATTACAATTTTTTTCACCGTTGTAGTAATTCCTACTACAATTAATTATAACAATATGATTTTTGTTTTGTTATACATTACATTTCATATAAAAATAAATATTTATATTGAATAAAATGATACTACACTGAACTGAAATAATCAATTAAATATTTTATTTCAATATTTGAATTATTACAACTTTGTGATCCACTATCGTATAACTCACTTTTACATAATACAGTCATAACAATACATACATTCCTCCCTACAAACTGATCGCTCAACAAATCCGAGGCAGACGGTCTAGCTCTAGGCACATCACAAATGAGTATTTCGAGAGTGACCATTTCGATTAGGCACATCCCGAATGAGTAAATACACTTGCTCTGTGTAGTTCTCTTCATATAGTTCAAGTGCCATGTATTCGGGCGTTCCGGTCATTGTGCGTGCTGCATGGTTCCTTTCTACTACTGCTGCTTCCCCAAGATCTCCTATTTTAACCGGTACATTGTTCATACCCCAAAAAAGCAAAATTTAAACATGGAAAGTCAGTTATTTTAACTTGCTTACCCCAAAAAAGAAATGCAAGCAACTGTTAAAAGGTAGGAAGGAACAAGTAAGAAAGAATCCGCGAGCTTCAAAATGGAACATAATTTTCAGTATTTTGTTTTACTATGCCAAGAAAAAAAAAAATGAAATTGCCGTCTCCTTTTTAAGAGCATTAGCTTTCCTGGAAATTTGCAGAAACAAGCAACCGCTTGCCACCACCAAGCAAAACCTTCAAGCATACAAGCAAGATAACTAAATTTTTTTTGCATCCAAATTGCAAGCATCAACACCACCAAACAAAAGAAAAAGTAATGGAAGCAAACATAAATACATGATACCTTTGTTCTAAACATGGTGGAATTACCATAATGCAAAATCAACGGTGCTAATGTTCAAACTCATTTTACTATTCTCCAGCAGCCATGTCTTGTTTGAAAAAAAATGCCAGCAACAAGTGGTTGATATGCAGTAGTCTATGCATAAACCTGAAAGATGTAACCGTCATAATTACAGGCTCAGCCCAGACCACTAAAAGCCATGTAGAAAACTCAACAACTGAAATAAGATGCATTAAACTGTCCGTACGCATTCGCACCCATGGCAGTTTCAATTGCTAGAAAAAATCAATAAGACACACTCCCTAAAACTCCATAACACCAAACTCTGAACTAAGTCACCAAGGAGCCAAATATACATCACCTGTCCTTCAGTCTCCCATATGATGACGAACACAACTCATATAAGTCAAAACCACAATAGTAAACAAACTGGTTCGCAACTCATTATCATATCTAACTGCTATGCAAAGATTCTGGAAGCCACAACACACTAGTATACCAAAATTCATGCATCAGAAACTAACCAACTAATGGGCGACTCAATTTTAAAGTAGTACAAACAAACTACTATTTTATTTTGGTTTCAGATTAAAGTTGCAAACTTGAACAAAAGATTTATCGTGAGTGAGGAGGTACTCACTTACACTGAGCAGCAAGGAGGTGTAGACCGTGTGCTCAACGGGGTGACTTTGATTGCAGAAGCAGTGCTAGGGTTCTTCAATTTGATTAGGGGGAAACTCGGTTGCCGGTGGCTCACCTGCGAACAAGGCTTCGAAGGCGGTTATGGTGCTTCAAGCGACGTCAAGGAGGTGGAGAGAGACCGGTGACGAAGGCTCCGGCCATTATTTTAGGGAAAGTTCGGATTTTTGATTTAGGGAAAGGAGTTTTGTAATAACCCGGAAAATCTGAACCAGTTTAAAATTTTTGTTTTGGCAATTTTAGCGAATTTTGAATATTTAAAATGAATTATTTTAAATAAAATCGACGAGAAATTTATTTTGAATAGAATTCAATCGTATATAGTTATATGGATCGTCGTTAGAATATAAATAATTATATATAATTATAAATAGAATTGAAAATGGCGCGGTAGTTCGATAATTCGATTTCAAACTTCAATTGAACATACCGGGTGCAAAACAATCCGGATTTTAGTGAAACCAAAAACAGTAGGATCTAATCGAGAATATCTTTCAAACGAATCCGAAAAATCGAAATTTCATAGCGGGAATCAAAAGTTATGCCCAGTTGAAAATTCAGAATAGTCGCTATGTAAATTATATGCGGCGCCAAAAAGTCAAATTTTGCATACGGATGAATTTGGACTCGAAACCACTTCCATTGAGTTCAAAATGCCGTTTAGAACTCCGAAAAGTATAAGCTTCGATATATTCCGATATCCGGAATAGTGGCTATGGGCTGGAGTTGTTCGGTTAACAATACATAGCCCTTAAAAAGTGAAATTTTGCATACGAGCTCAGAATTCGACGAGATAAATTTTTATGGATTCATAATGACAAATCATTGTTGAGTTCCAAAGGGCGCGTCGAACGGAGTTAGTATGTGGCCGTGCGAGCTGAAACAGTTCGAGGTAAAACGAGCAGTCATTTTACAAAGGAACATTATTGATCCGACCTCGGAATTCAATTCTATTTTTTTTTCTAGATTCGTATCATCTAATAATGGTTAAATCCAAGAGGGCTTGATTTTTTGAGTTAGCATGTGAGCGTGCGAGAAGAAAAGGTGCGCCAAAATCGCATTTTTAGAGCTTATCTGAGCATTTTTGTGATTTTTAACGGACGGTCAAACGAACTCGGAATTCGACGAAACTTGTTTCGTTGGACTCATCTTCACGTCTACTATCTCGTGTCCGAAATCCGCGGCCATCGGAGATCGCTAGCGTTCAGGCGATACGCGAGAAACAGGCATATAAGCCACTTTACTTCCTTTTCTCTTCACTATTTTCTTTCTCCTTCCTCCAAAAAAAATCAAAAATGGAGACCACCCTTCCTCCTTGCCGCTGCCACCGCCCCTCCACCACCTCCACCGACCGCCGCCGGCCATCCGCACCCCCTCTTCCTCCTCCCCTCCTCCTCCTCTTCCTCCTCCTCTCTCCATTTGCAAACCCTAAGCCCCAAATCACCAAACACCACCACCGCGGCCACCACGGGCCCCACCACCGCCACCCACACCCTCCCCCACGTCCATCAGGCCCGCGCCCCCCCTCCAGCCCCCTCAATTCCGGCCGTGGGCCCCGCTACACCCAAAAACCCATTTTCACCAAAATTACCCGTTTTGCAAATAAGTCGCTGACCGTATTTCGCGAATAACTCCCAAACCGTGCGTTTCTAGCCAAAGTTCCTCAAGACCAAAATTGTAGAGCACGAAATTCTCTTCGATTTGGTATATGATAAGTCCTATTTTGCATTGTGGAGTTGTCGGGAAAACGCATCCGAAGTCTGCTGTCCAAACACTATCAAAATGCTGTCTTTTCGCGATTTCCGGCGAAATGGCACATTTTCGGCAAGAAGACCACTAGGCAAAAGTTGTTCAGAATGGCGTGCTTGTGCTAGAAAAAAAGATGGTGTGAAGATTGAAGCTCGTTTGCAAATTCTAGGACCCAAACAGCGAATCCGGGCGTTAGAAAAAAAGTGAGTTCTCTCCGTTTTAAAGCTTCTACAGTTTTGACATATGAAATAAACAAAAATATGATATTTATATTATAGAGAGGATAAAAATCCGATTTTTAACTTATAGAAGATATAAAGATGAGATTTTTATATAATGTAGATAATAAAAATGTGATTTTTATACATGTAGTGGCTACGGGCAACGAAAGTGACAAAAGGCGAGAACGGCAAGATTTTCTACATAAGAAGAGTCAAGATGATTGGATAGCTTTCGGTGAGAACTTCTCACTCTAAACTTCTTTTTCTAGTTATATATATATATACTAGGATGCAGACGGTGCTTAGTAGCACCCGACACCCGTCATCCACAGACCATGGATGGCTTGTTTGCTAAATTGTTTGGTTGTGTAGTTGGTTAGATTATTTGGTTTGAATTGAATTGTTTGGTGAATTGAATGGATTTGATTGATGTGTGAATGGCGTGGGCCTTCACTAGACCGGGGATAAGGCTAGGCCTCGTCCCGTTTCTAGTATCGTGCCGTTATGCCGCCGAAATTTTCTAAAATATGTTAGAAAAATAAAAATATCATTTTATTGGATAAATGAAATGAATAAAAATTCATGTGTTAAAATAAAACATATTATCGTTAAAAATATAAATTTTAACGTGAAAGTGAATAAATAAATATTTATAAACAAATCGGCCGATTTGTTTATATACACTGATTTGACTGATATTGATTGGGCCGATAAATTTTACACATCGCCCAACTGCACAACTAAAAATCTGTGTTTGATTGTTTGAAACCCCACACGGGTGTTGGGATGAAATTTGAAGTTCACTCATCCTAATTGATTAAATATGTCGATCGATTGATTGACAGGCTGTTATAAGCGTTAGATATCTATATTTGATGCTTATACAGTGTGGTGCACCTTGGATGATGGTTGATTGTTTATTGTTGCTATTATATACATGTGTTGTATGGAATCCATATAATTAACATTATATGGTGATTGATTGGGCCTCATTCCAATCGGGAAAATAATGAATATTATAAAAGAAAATTCATGTGTTCAATCTATTCATGTGTTGAGTGAAATATTTTAATAATAAAATTCACATCTTTATCATATTTAAAATTAGAACTACTTCCCAGTAGAAGTCTAATTAAAATCAAACGAAAGATACCATAGTTTTATAAAATATTTTACATAACAAAAATAGTGATGTGTTGACAGTACTCATGTGTTGAGATTAGTCGTGTGTTGAAAGAAATATAGATTCATGTGTTGAATGGGATAAATATTCATTTGTTGGATAGAATAAAGAAGTTTTGAAAATATAAAGCCGTGTTGATTAGAGATGCGTTATTTTGACGCGAACGATATTTATATCGATTTTATTCGTTGTATAATGAATATTGAAAAGTGATTTCAAAATTAAATATTTTGAAATGAAATTCAAATTGAATTAGATTAAAATTCGAATTGAATAGGAAACGAATTCGAATTGAATCAAATAGAAATGAATTCAAATTGAATTAAATTGAAATTGAAATTTAAAACGAATTGAAATTGAATTGAAATCAATTTGAAATGAATTCGAATTGAATCAAATAGAAGGTAAATTCGAATTGAATTGAATTGAAACGAATTTGAATTTGAATTGAATTGAATTGAAATGAACTCGAATTGAATTGAAATCAAATCGATTTGAAATTGAAAATGAAGTTGAAATTGTTTTGAAACGAATGTAGAACTATTTATAAAATTCGTTTTAAAAGGAAATCGACGAAATATATATATATTATATATATATAATGGCCTGAATAGAACGCGCCGCGCCGCGGCAGTTCGTGAATTTCGACCATTTATTTCAAACGGACATTGCGGGAGATCTGACCGTCGGATTCTCCTAAAACCAGAACCGTTGGGTTCGTATCGAAAAGAGCTTTCCAATGAATATTAGAAATTTGAAATCTAACGGTTGGATTTGGAATTATGTCCAAATCAATTTCAGAAAAGGGCGCTGTAAGTGCAGTTCGATGGCCGTTGATGGAAATCGACTGTACGGGCCTTGATAAAACTATTAAAAATATCGATAATTTGTGTAAAATTATAATATGTGAATTGGAAAGAATTGGGCTGGAAAATTCCACATTAGAGGATAAAAATAGATTTTTATCGAAATGAACTAGTTTTGAACTAGAATTAAAAACAATTTATTTTTGAAATAAATAAATTGAATTTGAAAGTGATTTTAAAAATAATCAATATTCCCAATAGGTGAAGTGAAAGTGGAGTTGAATCGAAATTATCTTCGGAATATTTCGATGTTGGATTTCGTGACTATACAGATATTGTTTTGGGAATTTGAAAGATATATTATATATCGTTATTTCCAATACGATATTTGTTGGTTTCAGAATTTGATATTGAATATAAGCCGATATATTTTCTATTCAGAGCCTTGTATTTAATATCAAATATGACTTGGTTTGTCGTGAATCGTGTTTTAGATGACATTGGTTCTTTAACCCAGTTAAAGGCAAGATGTTGATTTTTGAAAAGATTAAAACTAAGTGGAGTTTTAATGAATCTTTAATTAGATTAAAAATGTGATTTGATAATTTAAATTATCAAATCTGAAAGGTGATCGAGAATGGAGTACCACCAGTTTTGCTCCAAAGCGATACTTAAATCTTTAATTAGATTTGAACGTGAAATGGTAATTAATTTTACCGATAACACCGTGGTGTTAGATGTGGAGTGTTGCCAGTTTTCTCCATGGGATATATAGGTTGGGATTGGGAAATAAAATAAATAATTACTTCGGTGTGGTTCGTTAATCCCGACTAGTTTGAAATGATATCCAAAGGAAGATTAAAGAATGAATTTAGAAGAATTTATCTTGGATAAAATTAATGGGAACATTTCCCTAAGAATGTGATTTTGTGAATAAAAGAATATTATGAATTGGAATGAGGCGTTTGTTGTGCTTGTGTAACATTCATTTACTATATACGTGGGTTATTCAGAAAGGCCGGGTTATACCCATTCTGAACAACCGATTCGACGAGATGTCGAAGACGAAGACGGTGGTTGAAGACCGGAAGTCTTCACATCGTTTGGTGATTACTGATGATCTTGATTGGGCTGTACACCCAAGATGAGGGAAACAGTTGGTGATCTTCCAGACGTACTTGGAGATGGATGGATATGCGAGGAAAGTGCCTCCGATTTCGTTCAGACCCAGAACGAACTTGTAAATGGATTGTGTGTCTGACAGTGGATTTTATTCTATGTTGATTGATCTCTATTAAATATACATCTGTTTGGCGGCGGAGAATTTATTCTCTTGCTTAACGCCCTTCTCTGAGACGTACGAGCTCAGAGGTTGTATATCGATGGACATCAGTCGCATGGAGTGAATTGCCAATGTGGCACGCGTAAGTGGCAATTGATCAAGGCTTCTGTTGAAAAGCAAAGTCTTGTGGTTGATGATCAAAGCACGGCCTGTGTGGCGTAGCTTTGTGTGTAACGTGGATTCGCGAGCCTCACACCTCGGTATGAGTCAAAAACGGGATACAGACCCAAGGAGTGCACGACGTTTCTTTCTAGCTAGGGTGGTGTCAGTGACCTACCAGCCCTGACATTTATATACTTTTCACCTGTGTGGTTGTTGGATACGAGGCGCCTCGGATATAGGTCTGTAAGGACCGGGAAACGTGTGTTTAGGAATAACTAATCCTCAAAAGTAAGAGAGGACCGGCCTTGGAGGTTCCAAAGGATCATAGTGGGGTCCTGAGGCATTGCTAGAGTGTCTCGAACGCGGAGAGGAGCTTGCCCCTTGCCTCGGCTCATGACGGAATCCAATTTTCCAATACGTGATATTGCGGTTTTAATTGTAGAACTAGTATGGCGACATGATAGATGGTACCCATGCCGCCTATGATTGATACTTATGATTTGAAGTTGTTTTATACACTATACACTTATAATAGTATCAAAGAATGTGTTTTAAACGTATCAAGCATGCTTTAGCTGTTATAAGGGAAAACCCTATCCTCCGGCTTGCGTTGCATTGTGTGATGGGACCTGGGTCTTATAACAGCTTCATTTTTCTTTATTTAGCATTGCGCTGTTTGTTCTATGCACTGGTATTCTTGGTAGGAAACCCGTTCTGTGTTATACGGCGTGGTCCCTTGATTTACCTAACTTTAAAACCAATATTAATAACTGTTTTAGTTCTCACACCAGTCACATGACTGACCTGGAGTTTATTGTTTTAACCTAAACTCTGGGTGCCCCTATTTTCCGCACGGGCAGCTAGTAGTTTTGGTTTTGCAGATTTATATTCACAGGGTCCTGATTTACAGCTGGAACGATGCTCGGAAAGCTCTGTATCCGTGTATCACTTCTAGTTGTGTTTTGTATATTTTCCGCTGCTATGTAATTTATTGTAAATCTCTGATGTTTATCGAATGTAATTTATTCATTTATACTCTGTATATTCTTGTATCTGATGGAATTGTTGTAATAACAATAAAATGTTCTCCCGTCTGCGTTCTATTTTGTCTTGTACTCAATTCTATCCGTGCTTTCCACCACGGGGAAGTTCGGGTCGTCTCAGTTTGGTATCAGAGCTTTGGTTTACAGAGCTCGAGAACAAGACACATTAGAACCATACGAAAGAATTCATCAGATATTGGATTAGAAATATCCAATTAGAATGACTCGTTAGAGATATGATCAGTATTATCCTAGAACGAGTGTGAAGAGTATATTTTTCAAATGAAAACAATTTTGTTTTGAAAATTTAAATTGCTTTATACGTATTTGAATATTTATTTATATTGATATGGGCAATCCAGTATATAAAAGTTTTGTATATACGCGTCATGAACGTATATTCGAAGTTTTAATATACTGGGTAGATATAGAATCACATTCTAGATATCCGGGGATGATTCTGATGATGGTGCATCATCATCAGTATTCATATTCGAATGTCGAAGGTGTGATTTCTATATATTTCCATTAGACTGGTGTGAGAACCAAAACTAATATAGCTAGAATACATTGTTGTGAATTGGCATCAAAACAAGATTTTCCGTATATATGTATCAAAATTATGAATTTGAAACTCTAATTCACTAATTGATTGATGTTTGTGTTGTTTGTTTAGTTGTTTGCTAATTTTTAACCACTATGCCTAATTGAATCAAATATTGAATTGTATTGAAAATTGGTCGCATTTGCTTGCATATACGTATACTTACATTGAACAGGTCATAGCAAGGAGGCTAGAGCCGAAGAATAAAATTTGTTTTCCCGACAAATAGGTACATGTTTAATATAATTTATTGTTTTGTTTGGGTGATGATGATTTTATGAGCCTATTGGCTAGCCGCTTGGCTTTTTCTTTTTCTTTTTGAGATCAGAAGGCCTATATGGCAATTTCGGGATTTTCCCGTGCTCCCCGTACAAAGGAGGTTATGGCGAAATTTTTCGAAAATTTAGGGTGTTCGCCAAATTTTTGAAAAATTTGAAAATTCTCAGAAACTGAAAAGTTGGAGAATGGAAGCCAGATCGAACGTAGAGTTGATTGATCAAACCACTTTTGACTTTGTTCCTTTTCGGGGACGAAAAGTTTTAAGTGGGGGAGATTGTAATAACCCGGAAAATCTGAACCAGTTTAAAATTTTTGTTTTGGCAATTTTAGCGAATTTTGAATATTTAAAATGAATTATTTTAATAAAATCGACGAGAAATTTATTTTGAATAGAATTCAATCGTATATAGTTATATGGATCGTCGTTAGAATATAAATAATTATATATAATTATAAATAGAATTGAAAATGGCGTGGTAGTTCGATAATTCGATTTCAAACTTCAATTGAACATACCAGGTGCAAAACAATCCGGATTTTAGTGAAACCAAAAACAGTAGGATCTAATCGAGAATATCTTTCCAACGAATCCGAAAAATCGAAATTTCATAGCGGGAATCAAAAGTTATGCCCAGTTGAAAATTCAGAATAGTCGCTATGTAAATTATATGCGGCGCCAAAAAGTCAAATTTTGCATACGGATGAATTTGGACTCGAAACCACTTCCATTGAGTTCAAAATACCGTTTAGAACTCCGAAAAGTATAAGCTTCGATATATTCCGATATCCGGAATAGTGGCTATGGGCTGGAGTTGTTCGGATAACAATACATAGCCCTTAAAAAGTGAAATTTTGCATACGAGCTCAGAATTCGACGAGATAAATTTTTATGGATTCATAATGACAAATCATTGTTGAGTTCCAAAGGGCGCGTCGAACGGAGTTAGTATGTGGCCGTGCGAGCTGAAACAGTTCGGGGTAAAACGAGCAGTCATTTTACAAAGGAACATTATTGATACGACCTCGGAATTCAATTCTACTGTTTTTTCTAGATTCGTATCATCTAATAATGGTTAAATCCAAGAGGGCTTGATTTTTTGAGTTAGCATGTGAGCGTGCGAGAAGAAAAGGTGCGCCAAAATCGCATTTTTAGAGCTTATCTGAGCATTTTTGTGATTTTTAACGGACGGTCAAACGAACTCGGAATTCGACGAAACTTGTTTCGTTGGACTCGTCTTCACGTCTACTATCTTGTGTTTGAAATCCGCGGCCATCGGAGATCGCTAGCGTTCAGGCGATACGCGAGAAACAGACATATAAGCCACTTTACTTCCTTTTCTCTTCATTATTTTCTTCCTCCTTCCTCCAAAAAAAATAAAAAATGGAGACCACCTTTCCTCCTTGCCGCTGCCACCGCCCCTCCACCACCTCCACCGACCGCCGCCGGCCATCCGCACCCCGTCTTCCTCCTCCCCTCCTCCTCCTCCTCTCTCCATTTGCAAACCCTAAGCCCCAAATCACCAAACACCACCACCGCGGCCACCACGGGCCCCACCACCGCCACCCACACCCTCCCCCATGTCCATCAGGCCCGCGCCCCCCCTCTAGCCCCCTCAATTCCGGCCGTGGGCCCCGCTACACCCAAAAACCCATTTTCACCAAAATTACCCGTTTTACAAATAAGTCCCTGACCGTATTTCGCGAATAACTCCCAAACCGTGCGTTTCTAGCCAAAGTTCCTCAAGACCAAAATTGTAGAGCACGAAATTCTCTTCGATTTGGTATATGATAAGTCCTATTTTGCATTGTGGAGTTGTCGGGAAAACGCATCCGAAGTCCGCTGTTCAAACACTGTCAAAATGCTGTCTTTTCGCGATTTCCGGCGAAATGGCACATTTTCGGCAAGAAGACCACTAGGCAAAAGTTGTTCAGAATGGCGTGCTTGTGCTAAAAAAAAGATAGTGTGAAGATTGAAGCTCGTTTGCAAATTCTAGGACCCAAACAGCGAATCCGGGCGTTAGAAAAAAAGTGAGTTCTCTCCGTTTTAAAGCTTCTACAGTTTTGACATATGAAATAAATAAAAATATGATCTTTATATTATAGAGAGGATAAAAATCCGATTTTTAACTTATAGAAGATATAAAGATGAGATTTTTATATAATGTAGATAATAAAAATGTGATTTTTATACATGTGGCTACGGGCAACGAAAGTGACAAAAGGCGAGAACGACAAGATTTTCTACATAAGAAGAGTCAAGATGATTGGATAGCTTTCGGTGAGAACTTCTCACTCTAAACTTCTTTTTCTAGTTATATATATATATATATATATATATATATACTAGGATGCAGACGGTGCTTAGTAGCACCCGACACCCGTCATCCACAGACCATGGATGGCTTGCTTGCTAAATTGTTTGGTTGTGTAGTTGGTTAGATTATTTGGTTTGAATTGTTTGGTGAATTGAATGGATTTGATTGATGTGTGAATGGCGTGGGCCTTCACTAGACCGGGGATAAGGCTAGGCCTCGTCCCGTTTCTAGTATCGTGCCGTTATGCCGCCGAAATTTTCTAAAATATGTTAGAAAAATAAAAATATCATTTTATTGGATAAATGAAATGAATAAAAATTCATGTGTTAAAATAAAGGGTGCGTTTTTTACAGGTCCCTATTAAGTTTCAAAATATAAAAAAAACCCGGTGATAAAAATAATATAGAAAACATCCCTATTTTTGAATTTCCGCTAAAAATATTCCAGATCTACCCTTACACACCTAAAAAAATATCCAACAACTGTTTGTCCTCATTTACTCAGTCTATCGCTCCTATTATCACGCTCATAAACCTAATCCAACAATTCTGGAAAACAGTCGATCACTCCAACAGCGATTATTTTATTACTTTTTTTAATTTTTACAAAAAACTAGACAATTATATACATATATTACGTAATTTTTTATTTTATTTTTACGTAAAACTGGACAATTATATACATATATTACGTAAAATTGCATACATTTATGCAACTATGTGTAATAATTGCATACGTATATTAATATTATGCAGAAAATAAATTGTTTGTTTTGCGCAAATAAGTGAAATAATTGCATACATATACAGAACTGTACTGCATAATTGCTGAAACAAAAGAAATGACAAAAAAGTAAATACAGATAATTATAACAAGAAACATATATATATGCAAATAACAGAAATATGTGCATACGTACATGAAAAATTTCATAACATTTACATGTACTACATCAAAAAATAAGTACAGACCAGATTTACATATACTACATCAAAAATTTCAGCATATTTACAAAGCAGAGATGATGGTCTTTTGAAGAACAAATAATTTTGTTAAGACCCAGCGAAAACCACATCTAGTAGTCTCTGTAGAAACAAATGCAGATTTCAATCATTTGGAAAAGGATGCACGTCCAATCTTCAACAACACGATAACACCAATATCCGCTGGAACACTGTTATAGATAAAAGAAAATTAACATTAATAAGCTTAATGTGCAGTAACCTAAATTACAAAAACTACTTCAGAATCATATAAATACATGCGCACAATTCAGCAAAATAACAAAAATTTCTGAATATTTATATGCAAGTATTCTACATTTATGCATAGAAATATGAATATATTTTTAAAATAATATGTTTTTCTGTTTGTTCGTTAAAAAATTGCATACATATATGCATATATTTAGAATAGCTGCATTTTTCCGCAATTTTTTATCAGAAGTTCAGCAAAAATCAAAGATATTTTCCTACATCTTACACAATAATTTCTGAATATTTATATGCAAGTATTCTAGATATATGCATAGAAATATGAATACATTTGTAAAATAATATGTTCTTCTGTTTGTTTGATAGAAAATTGCATACATATATGCATATATTAAGAATAGCTGCATATTTGTCCGCAACTTTTTATCAGAAGTTCAGCAAAAATCAAAGATAGTTTCCTACATCTTACAGATCGCGATTTTGAACGTTTTTTTGTTTGTATTTTCATCAAAAATTGCATACATATATGCATATATTAAGAATAGCTGCATATTTGTCCGCACTTTTTATCAGAAGTTCAGCAAAAATCTTTAGCAAATATAAGTTCAAAGAGGTGTAAGAAGCAATCATGCTTCAAGGCGTTAAATTCACGTCTAGAGTTCATCAGTTTGCAGGTGGTTTCGACAGGGAAACAATGCAAGCATTTGAACAACTCAGAAATAAAGCTTGTTCTCTTAAGAACGAAACAGAAAGTATTCAGCAGGGATATGCCCCTATCTTGCTAGTCTCATCGAAAGAATTTCAGTCAAAATCACGTTTGTTCTTTCATTCATTGTAAATATTTTTTTTTGTAGCTAAAGAGACGTGTTATCCACATTTAATAAACAGCGTAGAATATCAAGAAATCATGTCAAAAAAAATCAAAAATAAAAAAAAACAGTATTCACTATTCTTGTCACTTGTATTGATTTCGGCCACAGTAGCCACAGACTCTCAATACAACAAGAATCAATTAGGAAATAGGATAATTATACTTATTGAGCCTAACTGCGCAATCATTAATTCAACTATTCAACTCAAGTTATCCTGCTTGAATTAATCAATGAATCACTAACCGGTAAGAACTGATGCCTGAAGGTAGAAGAAGGCCCGGGATCGCCTGACCCAATTCACGATTCTTCTACGCACCTGCGCCCCTGCCTTTCAAGCGACTGGTTCCTGGATCACCGCCCGTTCTGATGCGATGTTTTTTCTGGATCGCCTCCTTTCCTTCACACGATCGGGATCGCGAAGTTTATTTTTGGGTAGAAGAATGGATTATCTCATTTTGGTGCCCTCATTTTCTGGTGCCCTAAGCGGACGCGAGGCTGAAGGCGGTGACGGTGTACACCTCAGGCAGCGATGGAGGAAGCAACCACCGATTAGAGGCCATGAATTTCGTTGAAGCCGCCGCCGCCATGGAGAACGAAAATTAGGTTTCTGGAAAAGAAAAAAAACTAATTACGTAATGAGTAGATCCGACCTAGGTAAATACGGCGTGAATTAAGAAAAAGGGCATTTTTGTAACAATTTTTGACGCTGTTTGAAATTAGGGATGTAATTTATATGTTATGAAACAGGAGGATGTGAGCCTAATTAAGTTTTATTTTAAGGATGTGACCCTAATTTTCACTAAAATAAAACATATTATCGTTAAAAATATAAATTTTAACGTGAAAGTGAATAAATAAATATTTATAAACAAATCGGCCGATTTGTTTATATACACTGATTTGACTGATATTGATTGGGTCGATAAATTTTACACATCGCCCAACTGCACAACTAAAAATCTGTGTTTGATTGTATGAAACCCCACACGGGTGTTGGGATGAAATTTGAAGTTCACTCATCCTAATTGATTAAATATGTCGATCGATTGATTGACAGGCTGTTATAAGCGTTAGATATCTATATTTGATGCTTATACAGTGTGGTGCACCTTGGATGATGGTTGATTGTTTATTGTTGCTATTATATACATGTGTTGTATGGAATCCATATAATTAACATTATATGGTGATTGATTGGGCCTCATTCCAATCGGGAAAATAATGAATATTATAAAAGAAAATTCATGTGTTGAATCTATTCATGTGTTGAGTGAAATATTTTAATAATAAAATTCACATCTTCATCATATTTAAAATTAGAACTACTTCCCAATAGAAGTCTAATTAAAATCAAATGATAGATACCATAGTTTTATAAAATATTTTACATAACAAAAATAGTGATGTGTTGACAGTACTCATGTGTTGAGATTAGTCGTGTGTTGAAAGAAATATAGATTTATGTGTTGAATGGGATAAATATTCATTTGTTGGATAGAATAAAGAAGTTTTGAAAATATAAAGCCGTGTTGATTAGAGATGCGTTATTTTGACGCGAACGATATTTATATCGATTTTATTCGTTGTATAATGAATATTGAAAAGTGATTTCAAAATTAAATATTTTGAAATGAAATTCAAATTGAATTAGATTAAAATTCGAATTGAATAGGAAACGAATTCGAATTGAATCAAATAGAAATGAATTCAAATTGAATTAAATTGAAATTGAAATTTAAAACGAACTGAAATTGAATTGAAATCAATTTGAAATGAATTCGAATTGAATCAAATAGAAGGTAAATTCGAATTGAATTGAAACGAATTTGAATTTGAATTGAATTGAAATGAACTCGAATTGAATTGAAATCAAATCGATTTGAAATTGAAAATGAAGTTGAAATTGTTTTGAAACGAATGTAGAACTATTTATAAAATTCGTTTTAAAAGGAAATCGACGAAATATATATATATATTATATATATATAATGGCCTGAATAGAACGCGCCGCGCCGCGACAGTTCGTGATTTTCGACCATTTATTTCAAACGGACATTGCGGGAGATCCGACCGTCGGATTCTCCTAAAACCGGAACCGTTGGGTTCGTATCGAAAAGAGCTTTCCAATGAATATTAGAAATTTGAAATCTAACGGTTGGATTTGGAATTATGTCCAAATCAATTTCAGAAAAGGGCGCTGTAAGTGCAGTTCGATGGCCGTTGATGGAAATCGACTGTACGGGCCTTGATAAAATTATTAAAAATATCGATAATTTGTGTAAAATTATAATATGTGAATTGGAAAGAATTGGGCTGGAAAATTCCACATTAGAGGATAAAAATAGATTTTTATCGAAATGAACTAGTTTTGAACTAGAATTAAAAACAATTTATTTTTGAAATAAATAAATTGAATTTGAAATTGATTTTAAAAATAATTAATATTCCCAATAGGTGAAGTGAAAGTGGAGTTGAATCGAAATTATCTTCGGAATATTTCGATGTTGGATTTCGTGACTATACAGATATTGTTTTGGGAATTTGAAAGATATATTATATATCGTTATTTCCAATACGATATTTGTTGGTTTCAGAATTTGATATTGAATATAAGCCGATATATTTTCTATTCAGAGCCTTGTATTTAATATCAAATATGACTTGGTTTGTCGTGAATCGTGTTTTAGATGACATTGGTTCTTTAACCCAGTTAAAGGCAAGATGTTGATTTTTGAAAAGATTAAAACTAAGTGGAGTTTTAATGAATCTTTAATTAGATTAAAAATGTGATTTGATAATTTAAATTATCAAATCTGAAAGGTGATCGAGAATGGAGTACCACCAGTTTTGCTCCAAAGCGATACTTAAATCTTTAATTAGATTTGAACGTGAAATGGTAATTAATTTTACCGATAACACCGTGGTGTTAGATGTGGAGTGTTGCCAGTTTTCGCCATGGGATATATAGGTTGGGATTGGGAAATAAAATAAATAATTACTTCGGTGTGGTTCGTTAATCCCGACTAGTTTGAAATGCTATCTAAAGGAAGATTAAAGAATGAATTTAGAAGAATTTATCTTGGATAAAATTAATGGGAACATTTCCCTAAGAATGTGATTTTGTGAATAAAAGAATATTATGAATTGGAATGAGGCGTTTGTTGTGCTTGTGTAACATTCGTTTACTATATACGTGGGTTATTCAGAAAGGCCGGGTTATACCCATTCTGAACAACCGATTCGACGAGATGTCGAAGATGAAGACGGTGGTTGAAGACCGGAAGTCTTCACATCGTTTGGTGATTACTGATGATCTTGATTGGGCTGTACACCCAAGATGAGGGAAACAGTTGGTGATCTTCCAGACGTACTTGGAGATGGATGGATATGCGAGGAAAGTGCCTCCGGTTTCGTTCAGACCCAGAACGAATTTGTAAATGGATTGTGTGTCTGACAGTGGATTTTATTCTATGTTGATTGATCTCTATTAAATATACATCTGTTTGGCGGCGGAGAATTTATTCTCTTGCTTAACGCCCTTCTCTGAGACGTACGAGCTCAGAGGTTGTATATCGATGGACATCAGTCGCATGGAGTGAATTGCCAATGTGGCACGCGTAAGTGGCAATTGATCAAGGCTTCTGTTGAAAAGCAAAGTCTTGTGGTTGATGATCAAAGCACGGCCTGTGTGGCGTAGCTTTGTGTGTAACGTGGATTCGCGAGCCTCACACCTCGGTATGAGTCAAAAACGGGATACGGACCCAAGGAGTGCACGACGTTTCTTTCTAGCTAGGGTGGTGTCAGTGACCTACCAGCCCTGACATTTATATACTTTTCACCTGTGTGGTTGTTGGATACGAGGCGCCTCGGATATAGGTCTGTAAGGACCGGGAAACGTGTGTTCAGGAATAACTAATCCTCAAAAGTAAGAGAGGACCGGCCTTGGAGGTTCCAAAGGATCATAGTGGGGTCCTGAGGCATTGCTAGAGTGTCTCGAACGCGGAGAGGAGCTTGCCCCTTGCCTCGGCTCATGACGGAATCCAATTTCCAATACGTGATATTGCGGTTTTAATTGTAGAACTAGTATGGCGACATGATAGATGGTACCCATGCCGCCTATGATTGATACTTATGATTTGAAGTTGTTTTATACACTATACACTTATAATAGTATCAAAGAATGTGTTTTAAACGTATCAAGCATGCTTTAGCTGTTATAAGGGAAAACCCTATCCTCCGGCTTGCGTTGCATTGTGTGATGGGACCTGGGTCTTATAACAGCTTCATTTTTCTTTATTTAGCATTGCGCTGTTTGTTCTATGCACTGGTATTCTTGGTAGGAAACCCATTCTGTGTTATACGGCGTGGTCCCTTGATTTACCTAACTTTAAAACCAATATTAATAACTGTTTTAGTTCTCACACCAGTCACATGACTGACCTGGAGTTTATTGTTTTAACCTAAACTCTGGGTGCCCCTATTTTCCGCACGGGCAGCTAGTAGTTTTGGTTTTGCAGATTTATATTCACAGGGTCCTGATTTACAGCTGGAACGATGCTCGGAAAGCTCTGTATCCGTGTATCACTTCTAGTTGTGTTTTGTATATTTTCCGCTGCTATGTAATTTATTGTAAATCTCTGATGTTTATCGAATGTAATTTATTCATTTATACTCTGTATATTCTTGTATCTGATGGAATTGTTGTAATAACAATGAAATGTTCTCCCGTCTGCGTTCTATTTTGTCTTGTACTCAATTCTATCCGTGCTTTCCACCACGGGGAAGTTCGGGTCGTCTCAAGTTTTCTCTTCGGTGGCCATTGTTCTAAGCTTTGGGGAAAAATGGAATTTGGAATTGTAGTCGAATAGTTCGGCCCGGATAATTTCAGTGGGTTTCGGGAGATCTTGAATTTGGATTAGGGTTTGGGAGGACATCTGGAGGCTGGAGTTCGAATTGACGAGGTGATTACATCCGAAAATTTCATTTTGGAGCCAAGAAATTTCGTTTTGGAGCCAAGAAATTTCGTTCCTTGGAGCCAACGTGGCATGTTGCGTTACATGCCAAGAAATTTCTTTAGCCCCTAGCATGTTGCGTTACATGCCATTCAGATCAAACGTGGCATGTTATTTTGTACTTTTTTGTTCAATTTATTACTATAATTATTTGTAAATACTGAAATTTAACTTGTAACCACTTTTACATATTATAAAATTTTATTGTTAAGTACTAATTAGTAGCATTTAATAGTGAATTATCTGTTAATTAAATTACAGCCATTAAATTTCATTGTTTAATTTGCATTTAACATGACCGTCAGTTTTCCATCGGTTACAATTAAAATTTCACCAAAACTTAGAGAATTAAAAATTATAATTTAGAATTAATAAGTAAAATTTTATATTAAATATAAATATAATATGAATTTCTTGAGAATTGATTTTTGCTAAAATATTAAATATTACTGATTAATATTAGTTATTATTAATAATTACCTATTTCTTCAAAGTATAATTGAATTCCAACTATTAAAATTGAATTATTATGTAAATGTTATTGATTATATACCATTAAATATTTAATAGTAATTTTTAAAAAGTAACTATTATTTATTAATCATCAATTAAGCATTTTTTATCTAATCTAATAGTAATTAATAGTAATTAATATTAATTTGTAAATTTATTATTGAATATGAATTATTCTTAAATGTTAATATTACTAATTATTAAATATAAGTTGTTATTAATAATTAATAGGTTTCTAATACAAGAAATAGAAAAAAGAGTTACTAAAAATAAGTTTAAACGACTTTCTAATTTAACTATTAATTATCAGAAATTAATTAGTATATATTAGTTATATTAGAAAAAGAGTTACCAAATCAAATATTACTTATTAATAATAGTTATTATTTAACTTTTACTTATTTCAACTTAGATATAATCGATTAATAATTATTAAAAGCTGATAATGTATGTTACTAATTATTGATTAATAAGTAGTTAACATACATTAACTATTAAAAATAAATTACTAGTTATTAAATAGTAATTATTTAATATTAATTAATAAATATTATTGATTCCTAAGTTTATTATTAATCATTAGTTATTATTAAATATTAATATAATTGGTTATTAAATATAGATATTATAAACATGAAGTTTGTAATGGGCATCTATTACAACTAACAAAGTAAAAAGTTGTTAAAAATATGTTTATTACAACTTTATGGAACTGACAGTTGTAAAAACCCATTTATTACAACGGTGCTTTTACCACCGTTGTAAAAACCCATTTATTACAACGGTGCTTTTACCACCGTTGTAAAATTAAAGTTGTAATATGGTGTTTTTGTTGTAGTGATCATTACGAGCACAATTGGCATTAACTTCATCTTCTTTGTTATCCTTTGGTTTGTATGTGCCATTTCTCTTTTCCTTATTCTGCAGCTTATAACATTCAGATATTTCATGTCCATCCCTCTTACAATATTTGCAAGACTTGTATTTGCCTTTAGATTTAGATCGACCTTTATAGGCATTGGAACTATTACCTCGAGATCCATTATTTGAATTTTTCTCCTTTGTCTTGCCATGAACGGACAAGATTTCGGCCTGAGAGCTTGATCCATTTGAAGACACCAATTGTTTCATTTTCTCCTTGGCGTGCAAGGCTTTATAAATGTCATTTAGAGTGAGATTATCATGACTATATAATACGGTATCTCTGAAATTTGAGTAACAACTGGGCAGAGAACATAACAGGATTAAACCCAAATCTTCATCATCATATTTGACTTCCATTGCAGCCAAGTCAGAAACAATCTCTTTAAAATCAGAAATATGGTCGAGCAAATTACCTCCCTCTTGCAATTTGTGCAGAAACAGCTTTTGTTTGAGATGCATCTCACTTGTGAGATCCTTGGTCATGCAAATTGACTCCAGTTTCTGCCAAAGAGAAGTAGCTGTCTTCTCGTTCAAAACTTCTTGCAAAATATTATTATGTAGATGGAGCTGAATTTGGGACAAAGCCTTCCGATACTTTCTCTTCTCATCATCGGTCCATAGTTCAAATCTCTTGTTCCCGAGTCCATCCAATGCATCATCATAATCAGCATGTGCGAGCAACGCCCGCATCTTCACTTGCCATAATGAGAATCGAGTGTTTCGATCCAATAGCTGAAGATCATACTTTAACGACGCCATGCTGAACGAACCAGCGCTCTGATACCACTTGTTAATAAATAAATGATCAATGAAGCAAGCAAAAATAGAATCATACACAAGATTTAACGTGGAAAAACCCTTTTCGGGAAAAAACCACGGGAGAAAGGCAAATTTTATTAATTAATTGATGGAGTTTTTACAAGCTGCTTACATACAAACCATAGCAATCAAAATTTATATTCTACTTTCATGCAGCCAAATATGGAGAGAAAGAGTAAATTAAGGATCTCCTTTATTCTTTAAATGAGGTTACTGAAAATATCTCAATCATGAGAGTAACTTAAGGATCTCCTTTATCCTTTAAATGAGGTTTGTGAAAATATCTCAATCATGAGAGTAAATTAAGGATCTCCTTTATCCTTTAAATGAGGTTGCTGAAAATATCTCAATCATGAGAGTAAATTAAGGATCTAGATGAGATCCTTTAGGTGACATCAGCTGGACCGATTCTAATGAGAATTTTGGATCACAAATTAACTGGATTGAACTATTTTTTAGGCATCCTTTCAGCGAGATAAATTTGAAAAGATAGGATAACAATCCAATATCCCATTTCAATCAGCATCCGTCTATTATTGACATTTTACTGCCCTGTTAAGCATGTTACTACATAAATAAGTTAGATTATTGCTCGACATACACAATAACTGATAGTATATCTATTCAAATGGGAGGTTAAGATGTTACTTCTTAGGAATATGAAGCTACTAATAATACAAAACTAATGTATTAAACTTGCAACATTTGCCATAGAGTAGACCAATTAATAATGCACTGTGTTATATATGACTTTGTTTTACCATAACAAATGCCTAATTTTATATAAAGATAAAAACGTACATACACACATTATGTATATGCGGTATTTATTCGTGTATCCGTATTTAAAACGCTTGCTAAGTTATTAGGAACTGAATATTGAACATATATATGTAAGGAACTGAATATACGTACGCACATTTTATATGTTCAGTTTGTTATGAGAAAGTTTCAGTATATGTACACATTAAGGAAAATTTGTGTTTTCCAAAAATAATTTGATTGCATGCCTAAGTTGAATGTTGGTAATATGAAAATTGAACTATTTTACATGACATATGTGAAGGTAAGGCATTATGAAAACTCGCTTAGGTAGAATAAAATACCATGTGAAGTTAAATTTTCAGTCATAGCTATTAATTTAGATGACGTTGAATTTACATTAAAGAACAAAATGAATCTTGATTAATGAATAATCTAATTAATGAACGATATAATAAATGGATAACTACATTGCATTGTGGTAAAATGGGAAAATCAAAGGAAAGTTAGGAGAGTTGAACATCTAAGTGGGTTTTTCATGAGACGGGAGGCAAGTACCATCACGATTTTTCCCCACATCAACTACGAGAGATGAGAGAAAGCATGATCATATAATGTAACAAAATCATAGCAACCATTGGATAAGTAAAACAAAGTCCACGATGTCAAAAATCAACCCAAAATATATCCAAATGGACAATTGCACTGAAGAATGTTCAATGATGTAAATCAAAGAAATGTACCTAGATCATGTTTTATTTTATGGTCATTTTAGTGATATAAAAAAATGAACTTAGATCATGTAAATTTTTAAGACACATCAATCGTAAGAAAATTGCATTGACATTTATTAAGAGTGTATGTGTGTGTGAGTGTGTGTGCATATTTTTTTTATGATTTTGAAAAAAAAAATGTTTCATTGGTAAAGATCAAGAAATCAAGATTAAAAGAAAAATCTTTACAAAGTGCACACAAAAAGTCTCTTTAATCAAAAAACCAAATAAATAAGTTTAAATCCATGCCTTTATCAAAATTTGCTTCTACGATCCTTTTCTTTTTTTACCAAATTGAAGGTCTGTTAGTTTAGCAACTCGTATTTAAAGGAGTCCTTTGGATTTTCCTTTACTGATTGCACAAATTTATTCTAATTAAATCATTAAGCCTTTAAATAGGTTAATAATACCAAATGAAAGCCTAAGCTCAATTTGCTAAGAGTAAATAAAAAACCAAAAAAGAATATCAAGTAAAATAAAGCAACATCCATAACCACAATAACAAAGTAAAAGAAGCATAAAATTACCTTAATAAATCAAATCATAATGTGTGGTCAGCGCGAATTATTTAAATCTGGAATAGATGGACTTGGGGGAAAAAGTTTTATCTTTCATGACACACAAATAATGTAACACCTCACCTCAGCTAGGGTCACTCACAAAGGGAATGCACAAGGTTTGGTGAAGCATTATCGAGATAAACATGCACAGAAATATTACAAGACAGAACATATATAAAACAGCGGAAGTAAAACAAATTTCATTACCTTATAAAATAAGGTATAAAGCCTTTTACATCAGAATACATCAAAACCTGTCTTGCAATAGTAAAGAAGCATAAAACCTTTTCATAAATTATTCCCCAAAATAAAGCGGTGAAGCAGCCATAGCCAAGAGAAGACCAAGCTATACATGATGACCTTCAAGCATAAGAGGTCCGAACTAAACAACAGCATTCCCTCCCTGAAAACCTGGGGGGGGGGGGAAAGGAAGACAAAGAGCCGAAACAAAACGGGGTCAGTCATAAAGACTGGTAAGTCCTATCTACTTCCAGTATAAAAACAGGTAAAGGTAACATGACATGCATAAACTGAAAGAAAACATAAAGATGACTACAAGATAGATAAGCTAAACCAAGATAACGAGCTGAACTACTGTATCAAGATAAACTAAGGTATCATGATAAACTACGGTGTCAAGATAAGTCAAGGTATTACATCGTAAGGGTTTTTATCAAGTATACTATCCCAAGGTATCTATCATGTATAACATCCCGAGGTTACTATCAGGTATATTTCTCATGGTTCTAACATGTATATTTGCTCTGCACCTCTCGTACTAGTATCCCAACCCGCGTCATGTATTAACTATGAATGTCCCTTGCCCAACGTCATGTAATGGTCCACGTCAACCTAATATATAACATATATAGGTTTTCCCAACTCGTATGTTTCTTTCCATGTATAAGTTTAGTCCTTTGCCGTAGGCTGTACGGGCTTTCCCATGTAAATCTATACCACCTCAACGTAGTACCATTTTATCCTTGATGTTGTTTTGGACTGCTACCCTTGATCTGGTTATGTTTTCTTACCATGAACTATTGCGTGTTCACTTAGGATTTATGCCACCTAGGACCACTAGGGATTATGCTACCTAATGAACGTTTCCGTGTCTCGGTTTGGGTTCAAGCCACCTAGGGCCACTAGGAATTATGCCACCCGTCAACCACGCCCTTTATCCCACGTATGTATCGTGAATCGTTTTCCATGTCTAGACGCACATGTATCTCAATGTGCCATCCGAGTTCCGTGCCAGGGCAAATCAAGAAATACGGAACTCGGTCGGGAGCTTTAAGTCATCTGCCGATGCAGATATCAGGGTCTGTTTTTGTATCCGTCGCTATGGTCCCACGTGACCCCTCCCTCAACTACTGAAAGGCAATCCAAGAAAAATCATGTATGAGTACCACATCCTAGCCCCACTATGCCCCACTTACCTATTGGCCAACCTCACCCATAACTCGATAGCAAGTATATGGTCTGTTGGGAGTTCTCTTCCTTTCCGTACGTACACGATTGACTAAAGATGGTAGGTAGTCGACGACGTGCTATCCAGGGCAAAAACAAGTATCGTCGACTCCACGCTACTCCATCCCAGTCTTTAGGTCGCTCGCATAGCAACCAAGGCATACTCTTGGTTCTTCTACCGCAGACCTTAACCTCTTGTGAGCCCAGGCGGATCATCTGCAACCTCACAGAGGGATACCAAGAGTATCCTCACGTCCCCCGAAGCTACTGTTTCGTCACCCATTTCGTTGGAGCCTTTATCTAAGTCAGATAATTCGCTCCTCCACGTGTGTTCAAGCGATGACCTACCGTATCGGGTTACTCATGTATCTGTGAACTGGTCCAATTTCCTTGACTAATAATTATCACTTAGTTATCCTTAACTAAGGTTTACCACTTAGCTTCTCTTCCCGCTATCCTTGTTAACTACGATTTTCAACCTAGTCCCCTGAGCTAGGGTTTTGTCTAACGGGTTAAGTGTTGTCGTTCAAGTTCATGACTTAACCCGCCTACGAATCATGTCAAGATTGGCTAAGTATTTAAGTTCAAGACTTAGCCATACAAGTTGGTTAAGTATACCAAGAAGCTCATGACTTAACCCTATCAAGTCAAATTGGTTAAGTATTTGTTTGTCTTAACCCTACCAGATTATCGTGTTAGATTGATTAAGCATAGATTATCTTAATCTCATCAGATAATCGAGTCGGATTGGTTAAGTATGGGTTAGCTTAACCTCATCCACTAATCGTATTACAATGGTTAAGTATATTCAAAAGGTCTTGTGACTTAACCCTATCAAGTCCGCGTGTTAGATTGGTTAAGTATAGGTTACATAACCTCATCAAATTATCATGTTAAGTTGGTTAAGTATTGGTTACTTAACCTCATTGAATTACCAAGTTTAGATTGGTTAAGTGTTTAACTTAACCCCATCGAATTACCGTGTTTAGATTAGTTAAGTGTAGGTTACTTAACCCTATCTAATTACCGTGTTTAGATTAGTTAAGTCTAAGTTACTTAGCCCCATCTAATTACCATGTTAAGTTGGTTAAGTATTGGTTACTTAACCTCATTGAATTATCAAGTTTAGATTGGTTAAGTGTTTAACTTAACCCCATCGAATTACCGTGTTTAGATTAGTTAAGTGTAGGTTACTTAACCCCAACTAATTACCGTGTTTAGATTAGTTAAGTCTAAGTTACTTAACCCCATCTAATTACCAAGTCGGATAAGTTAAGTGTAAATTACTTAACCTTTTCATGTGGCATTAATTAGATTAATGCACCCCAACCACTCACATTAGACTTTGTTGTGGTTACTAGTTAAGCCGGGCGGGTCCGGGTAGCTTTGCACCACAACCTAGTCTAACCTCGGGTTTTAAGTGCTATATGACCAACTACTCACATTGGATCCTATTGTTTGTAGCCACTAGTTAAGCCGGACGGGTCCAGGTAGATTTATGCTACAAACTCAACCCAACCTCGAGTTGGCCACTTTCATGTTTGGTCTAGTGTCATATTACACCTACAACCCATACGTGTCTAGTTTCAAGTCCCATGTTTACCCCCACATGTCATGTCCACATTTAGGTGTATCGTGAGTGTCATATTTTCATGAAATCCCATATCAAACTATCATGTCATAATCACGCTCGCCTAACCTACCCCAAATCGTGTTTCCAACCCAAGTAAAAGCGAGTCAACATAGTAAGGATACTATGCTACATATTGGCCTCAAAACATGCATGATATCAAAAAGGGATTGGCCACAAACATGCATGGTATCATAAGGGGTTTGGCCTCAAAATATGCATAGCATCATAAGGGGTTTTTGGCCTCAAACATGCATAATGTCACAACGGGATTAGCCACAACATGCATAGTATCATAAGGGGATTTTGGCCACAAACATGCATGATAACACAAGGGGTTTGGGTTCATTTACATGCATAAGCCCCAAAGTCAAGTCTTTTGCCAATGTTTCACAAGTCAAATGGTTCCCAAAGGTTCATGCTAACATTCCATAGATAAAGATTCAAACTTGCAAGATAAACTAGGTTAAACATAACATGAGTGGCATGATTAAGTCGCTAAAACTTAGCCCAAGGTCATAGATCATAGAAAAGGGGCAAAATTAGGTTCACATGGGCTAGCAAACTTATGTTTCATCGCATTTTATTCCATGTCACATTAGAACCACCGTTAGAATCTACAAGTAGCTAGAACTTACATAGCGAGGCTTAGGGAAGGATCATGGATCGTCTTGACGAAGAAAGGTGGCTCCTTTGTTGAAGAATCTTCATGAAATTTGCGTAGCAACATTGATCCACTCCCTTGATTTGATGTAGCAAGCTAGCACCTTTGATTCGGATCCGATTTGAATGCATAAGCTCTTGGAGTTGGAGATGGAGGCCATGATCAAGAGGGATTTGGGCAGTACTTCGTTGTTAGATTGATTTTGAGTGATTTAGGTTAGGTCCTAGGGTGTTTTTGTAGAGATTAGGAGTAGTTTAGGCCCTTAGATTAACCCTAGGATAGATCTGAACCCTCAAAACCCGTCACAGGCAAATAGACCAGACCCAAAAGCATGTCTTGAGGAACAAGTCAGGTACACTCAGGCCAAACTGGCCGACCACCCAAGTCGACAGGGGTGTCGATTGGGCAGTCGACACCACTTGGGGTGTGTCGACTCCCAAGTCGACTCCCCAGTCGACTTGGGGGTGGCGGGAATTTTCCCGCCTGTCCTGCTAGGCTGAATTTGAATTCTGAATTCAAATTTGAACTGTTTTTGAACTTGAAATTTTCTGAAAACTTTGACGGGCCATAACTTGGTCATACGGACTCCGATTTCCGAAAACTCGGACTCTATTTCGCGTATTTTTCCGAGACGAACGCAATGGCATAGCCTGTTTCCCTTGATTCAGAATTTATCATTAAATTCTGCCTTGATTCTTGTCCTAGCACGTTGTAAAAATCCGGGTTGTTACATTCCCCCCAACTTAAAGGATTTCGTCCCCGAAATCTCCAAGTTAGGAACAACGTATCCTACCATCCATCATCCATCTACTCAAAACATCATCCACAGGCTACCATGGTCCTTAAAAGACTCCTAATGCTTTATGAATACATGCGGAATGTGTGTGTATATGCTCCTTAGCTAATGCTAATGATCAGGCCGGAATGATCTTTCTAATGCAAAATATGTTTAGGGCCATGAGTCCAACATGTATGCAAATAGTCCTAGTCATATAAACACTATATGTGTGCGCAAACATTCATTCATATGCAACATCCGCATTGTAACACCCCGAATTTCGGTTAATGCTAAAATTCACTAATTACAGAATAACTAATCTCAGGTGTGAGAATTGGGGGAAACGGGCTGCGTCATTGCGTTCGTCTCGGAAAAATACGCGAAATAGAGTCCGAGTTTTCGAGAATCGGAGTCCGTATGGGCCGGGTATGGCCCAATGAAGTTTACAGAAAATTCAAAGTTCAAAACAGATTTAAAATTCAGGTTCAAATTTCAAAATTGGGGCCATTGGGCCCAGGCGGGAAAATTCCCGCCTAGCTAACCAAGTCGACAGCCCTGTCGACTGGGCAGTCGACTTGGCTAGACCCAATCGACAGCCCTGTCGACTTGGGTGTCGACAGGGGGTGCTCGGCCAGTTTAACCTGGTGCACCATTTTAGGGTCTGGCTGTGTTTTGGGCTATTCTCTAGAAGCTTCCGAGATCTGATGGTCCTAAACTAACCTAGGGTTAATCTAAGGGTCTAAAACACAACCTAATCCTATAAATAAGACCCTAAACTAGCCCTAAATGACCATAATCCTATCTCCTAACTAAACTATGCCAAAATTTTCTATGATCATGGCCTCCACTCAAAGCCTAGCCTCCATCCTCTTTTAAATACTATTTCTATGAAGGCTTTCATGTTCATACAAGCATCTTTGAGTTGTATGAGTGATCATTAGCTTGCATTCACCATCAAGTTGCAAGCTTTATGTTCAAGGCTAGAGTTTTTGGGTGATTTTTGGCAAGGGTTTGCTTAGGGAAGTTTAGTGGTGAGTTTCTATAGCCCTAATAATCAATTGTTAAATTGATTATGATAGGATATGATAAGATATGGCTATGTTTGTGGATAAATGTGCTTATGCAAGTTTAGTATAGTGTATGTTATGTGTTTTGCAAGTTTTATGCTATATGCAAGTTTAATGCTATGTTTTATGATGCTCACTATGCAAAACACTATGTTGAACATTTATGCATATGTAACATGTTATGCAAACGATATGTGAGTTTATATGCATGTTATGTATTTGGTTTTATGCATGCTAAGTATTTGGTTTTATGCATGCTATGTATTTGGTTTTATGCATGCTAAGTATTTGGTTTTATGCATGCTAAGTGTTTGGTCATATGCAAGTTATGATGCAAGTTCATATGAAAGTTATGATGCAAGTTCATATGCAAGTTTGTCTCTTTTTAAGATATGCATAATATATGCAAGTTTGCCTCTAAGTATGGCATGTTATGCAAGTTCATATGCAAGTTATGATGCAAGTTCATATGCAAGTTATGATGCAAGTTCATATGCAAGTTATGATGCAAGTTCACATGCAAGTTATGATGCAAGTTCATATGCAAGTTATGATGCAAGTTCATATGCAAGTTTGCCTCTATGTATGACATAAGTACATGTGCAAGTTCATCCCTTTTAGACCTATGACATGTATGCAAGTTGACACCTTTATGATAGGTCTATGACATGAACATTTAAGCAAGTTACCATCTTTATGACATGTGTGATTCATGCAAGTTTGGGTTGGTTATTTATGCAAGTTGGGTTTATGGTCATATATACAAGTTGACACCTTTTTAAACCCATGATAATGCTAATGATATGCTAAGTTGAACCCACTGTGTGTATGATGAATCTTCTCTTTTGAAGTATGTCATGTTAACGTATTTACGTGGGGACGATGGGGTAAAAATTAATGAACACATAAAATTGTGTGAAGTGGTATGATTAAACATACCATAAAGTGGATGGACATAATTGGGAATTTACCTATTTAGTTAGGTCTACCCATATTATGGAATTGGGAATTTACCTATTGAGTTAGGTCTACCCATATTCTTAAATATTTGTAATTAATTAGGGATAATTAATACAAATTATGGGGGTAATTAATTAGGTGTAATTAATCTACTAAGACACGAGGTTGGACCCTTTTGTAGCATAAGACTGCCCGGAACCGACCGGCAAATCCAGCGGCTACAAATGATTGGCCCAATGTGAGAGGTCTTAGTCATAAACTAAATACGTGGCAAGTGTAAAGACACAAGGTTAGACTCTGTTATGGTGTAAGGCTGCCCGGAACCAACCGGCATATCCAGCTGCCATAAAAGATAGTCTAATGTGAGAGGTCTTTACAAAGGTTACGATCTTAATTAATTAAGAAACACTTAACCAAATTAGCATGTAGAGGGGCATGAGGGGTTAAGTGGGTGCCTTGGGTGGCATGTAGTAACTAGTGGGGGTGCCTTGGGTGGCATAAGGAAACTAGTGGGTTGCCTTAAGTGGCAATTGAAATATAATTAAATGACAAGCTTAAGTAGTAGCTTGTGGGGGCCTTAAGTGGCAATTGAAATATAATTAAATGACAAGCTTAAGTAGTAGCTTGTGGGGCCCTTAAGTGGCAATTGAAATATAATTAAATGACAAGCTTAAGTAGTAGCTTGTGGGGGCCTTGAGTGGCAATTAAAATATGATCAAAAGACTTAACCAAAATTTGTAACATGTAAGTGGACATGGTTAAAGGGTTAAGTGGGATTCACTAGATAAAATGACAAGCTTAAGTAGTAGCTTGTGGGGGCCCATTTCAACCAATATCCCAAACGTATCTTTGTGGGCTCGACCCAAGTCGAGGACGGGACACGCATATTGGGCTTGACTATAAGAGGCCAAAACGGGGTAGCGGTGGCAACGCGAGTCCAACGGGTTTCATATGCGTGTGTGGACCCGGGCTGGTAGGTAAGACGTTGTTGCATCGTGTAGGTATAAGCCGTGCACCCTTGATTATCGGGTTGCCACTTTGGGGAGTGATACACCCCACTGTGGGGCCAGCACGGGTATCTACGGTAGGGAGCCGATTGCTTGGGGGTAGTGGGTACACCTAGTGGAGATAGGGGCAGACGGCACCTATGTAGTCAGCTAGGGGTACAAGAAACTACTGGGAAAAATTACTAAGTACACTTAGTGGGATCAACCTTTAAGTAGGAATTACCCTTGGGTGGGTAGAACTGGTGTGGTGCAGTGTAGGAATTACCCTTGGGTGGGTAGATCTGGGGTGGTGCAATCTAGTAATTATCCTTGGGTGGATAAATGCGTCTTTTCGGTTATCTTAGTACATCCTGTGTTTAGTTGGCTACTTAGTGTAGTCATTATCCCCAGAGGTACCGTACCTTGTTTATATCATACCCTAATTACTTTAATGATTGTATTGTTAGGGTTATAGGACTCACTCAGACTTATGTCTGACCCCGTTGTTTCTTTATCTTTTTCCCAACCCTCAGGTTTTCAGAGTGGGCCTAGCACTAGTGGGCTTTGATCAGACTGCTTTATCTATTTTTGGGAGCTTGGACTGTGGATGTAAAGCTCAGCTTACCCTTTTCTATTATGGCTATTAGGTTATGTAGTGGGATTATGTACTTTTGTTTTTATCAGGATGGATATTATGTACTTGACTCTTATTTATGGTTTCGGTGTAACCAAACATGTTTTACCTTCCGCTGGAATGAAATGATGTTTTAAATTCTCAAGTATTACTTATATCTGTCTTGTTGTAATTTTTCTGTTCTATATTCACTTAAAATACTGCACCCATGTTATGGCATTCCCTTAGTGAGTGACCGTAGCGGGTGTGGGGTGTTACACGTGGTATCAGAGCTTAAGGTTACCAGAACAGATAAATTTTTTAGAAAAACTATTTTCTAAAGATATTTTTGAAACGAGTATTTTCAAAAACATGTCTTTTAAGAGAAAAGTTTTTGAAGGAAAAGCATAATCCCCAATAGCCATATCTATATCTTTCAAATTCTCCGTTTTGAATCTCTTCCTCTCTCTCGTTTTGAGTTTCCCCTCCGCGTATAGAGGATCTTTCTAAGTTAGATAAGAATGGAAAACCACTTCAAGGGACTTAGACATTAGTCGGACTAGAAGTTGGTCCAAGAAGGAGGAGGACTTGTAGGTACCTATTGGATAGACGATGGGAGGAAGGCTAAAATAGTTGTTTGGTTAATGAAGGATGAAACCTCATTGGTGGGAGGTTACAAGTGGAGAATGGGAAGAAGAAGGCGAGTAGTTATCCTTTTGGAGGAATAGGACACCTTATTAGGATTGTCCAAAGAGGCAAGGGAAAGGTACGGAATCTTTTGGAGGGTAGCTGTATTCCCTCACGGCTAGTGTACCAGATGGGGATAGGACCGTCTAGGTTGGAATTTGGATTTCTTTGTTATCCGGTTCGAACTTTATTCTGACGCGTCGAGTTCGTTTATCTCATCATTGTTAGTTGAGTCACTGCACTTAGACACCAGTTTAGTAGATGATCCCTTAGTTGTTTCAAACCCAATTGGGGCTCCATGATGTGTTTGGGTTTGAAAGTTGCTATTCTTAGCGTTGGGTTTAGATGTGATGCTTTTTGGGCCTCACGGGCTATGGGTTAGTTTTGGGCATGGACTGGTTATCCAGTAGGGGTGCCGTTCTTGATTTTGAAGGGAGAGTTGTTCGGTTTATGACCCGCTTGGGTAACACTCTCGAGATCTCTTGTAATCCCATGGAATTTGTTATGCTAAGTTATCTAGAATCGCTTGACACGTCGGTCGAGAGTTTGCGATCTGTTAGAGTGGTCCGGGAATACTCGGATGTGTTTGAGGAGGTGAAGGGCTTACCTCCGGAGCGGGATATTGACTTCCGAATATATCTGGTAGACAATGCCAAACCAGTATCTTGGCCAGTGTGCCACATGGCTCCTCGTGAGAGGAGGGAACTCCATAAGTAGGTAGGCGATTTGCTTGAGAAGGGGTTCATAAGACGAAGTATATCGGAGTGGGGTGCTCCAGTAGTTTTTGCCACGAAGGCGGATGGGTCCCTCAGACTTTGTGTAGGCTAAGGAGAACTAAATAAACTCACAAAGAAGAATAGACACCCATTGCCGAGGATTGATGATCTCTTTGATCAGTTAGTTGGCGCCTCAGTATTTTCGCAGTTGGACTTAGCCACGGGGTTTCGTCAGTTGAGAGTGGCTGAGGATAGTATATAGAAGATTGCCTTTAGGACTCCGGATGGTTTTTATGAGTGGCTGGTGATGCCATTTGGTTTGACGAACGCCCCCGCATACTTTATTGATTTGATGAGAAGGGTGATCAGGGAGTACCTAAATAAGTTCGTGATGGTCTTTGTAAATGACATCTTGGTCTTTTCTAGGAGCGAAATAAGTTTTCGTATGTGCTCAATAGGTTAAGCAAAGCCAATTATGGGATAAACGGTGGTTTTGGAGCAAGACTGGCGAGGACATCCAGAGTTGGACAAGGGCTTAATTATTTAGCCGTTTTTACTAGTATCATCTCACGTAGGTCGTCTGAATTCGAAGGAGGTATCCCTTGGGTGTTTGTATGATATTGGTTTAGGCCTTTGGGGCTTGCATTTGGGGGATGCCGAGTTCGACTAGGGTGGTCTGCGTGAGAGATGGACAGTTGTGATGATTTTGGATGGGGTAATATCCTGGTTTTCTCTAAAAGAGGAGAAGAGAATGCCCTACATCTTAGGGAAGTGTTGGAGACTCTCCAAGCGCATAGTCTTAGGACAACAAAAGTGGATAGGATTCTTAGCATCCTATGAGTTTGAGATGGCGTATACCCATGGCAAGGGTAACGTAGTAGCGGACGCCTTAAGTAGAAAAAGGTTGTCCTCGAGTTCATGGTTCGTTGAACGACGGAGCTTAGAGTTTATTTCTATGTTTGACTTTAGACCTTCCGTTGACTTTGTACCCGGTTTGCTAGCCTCCTTGGAGGTTAGGCCTACTCTTTTGGGACGGATTGGCGGGGCACAGCGAGACGACCCACAGTTGGTTGAGTTAGTAGAGAAGCTCATGAGGAGGGGGAGTCGTCCAGCCATTTAGGTAGGTACACCCTAGATGATAAGGGGTGGTTGCGTAGAGACGGTAGACTTTGTGTATCGCAAGACGAGGGTTTGAGGAAGGCTATACTTGATGATGCACATCGGTCAAAGATGACCATTCATCCCGGTGGGGACAAGATGTACCAAGACA
The DNA here is from genome assembly GCA_030737875.1 of Allium sativum. NCBI lineage: Eukaryota > Viridiplantae > Streptophyta > Magnoliopsida > Asparagales > Amaryllidaceae > Allium > Allium sativum. The sequence goes on from CM060920.1 coordinate 193,218,415, forward strand.
TGAAGCGAGTTTCCTTTTTGGGCCGGTATGAAGAAAGATGTGGCCGAGTATGTCGCTAGATGCTTGGTGTGCTAGCAAATGAAAGCGGAGCAGAAGAAACCCGGTGGGTTGCTTCACCCATTTGGAGGTTCCGCTATGGAAGTGGGATAGTGTCTCGATGGATTACCGAAATCAAGGAAGGGTAATACAGGAATTTGGTTTGTGGTAGATAGACTTACTTACTAAGAGTGCCCATTTCATACCCGTGAAGAGCAAGAGGACTGTTCCACGTCTAGCTTCAGTTTATATTCGAGAGATAGTTCGGTTGCATAGGAAACATGACGTATTCCATGTGTCACATTTGAGGAAGTGCCTACATGAGACCGCAGAGGCGGTAGAGCCGAGTTTGCTTAAAGAAGTAAAGGTAGAGCGTGATGTGATTATTCGACGAGCTCCTACCCGCATCCTTGGGTCAGAGATTAGGAAGTTGAGAAACAGAGAGGTTCGACTAGTCAAAGTGAAAAGGGGAGAAGGTGAGAGCAATGCTACTTGGGAGACAGAAGCGAAGATGCGTTCGTTATACCCATTCCTTTTTGAGGGTATGTCCTTTAAATGTCTCCTTTATCGTTTGTCTAGTGCTTATCTTATCTTTAGTATGTCCTCTCATTAGTACCTTTGACCTTTAGATAGGGTAAACCTATGGTTGAAACATGTGTTTGAGACATGTTATGTTTGATGGATGCATGTGGATGCAAGTGGTTGCTAGTGGTTGCTCGTGGATGCATATATACACACTCTAGGCACTAGATCGGCTCAATCACTTCATATTGCATATTGCATATAATTGTGTGTAGGTAGCTATATTTATGGATGTATAATGATTGTGTTATCATATGGATGATGCATTTTGGTGAATGATTGTGCACTCATGTAGATATGGTATGTGTCGATAGGGTTCTCCCGCATACATAATGGATGCATGGCACTATCATGGTTTGCATATGTTCATACATTAGATAGGGAACATATACACACACTTTTTGCATATGCTCATACATCATTAGAAATTGTTTTAAGGACAATGGATGCCCGTGTTTGATGGATTGAGTAGATGGTTGTTTGGATGGTAGGATATGCATTCTCCTTAGCTTAGAGATTTCGGGGACGAAATCCTTTAAGGAGGGGAGAATGTAACACCCCGAATTTCGGTTAATGCTAAAATTCACTAATTACAGAATAAATAATCTCAGGTGTGAGAATTGGGGGAAACGGGCTGCGTCATTGCGTTCGTCTCGGAAAAATACGCGAAATAGAGTCCGAGTTTTCGAGAATCTGAGTCCGTATGGGCCGGGTATGGCCCAATGAAGATTACAGAAAATTCAAAGTTCAAAACAGATTTAAAATTCAGGTTCAAATTTCAAAATTGGGGCCATTGGGCCCAGGCGGGAAAATTCCCGCCTAGCTAACCAAGTCGACAGCCCTGTCGACTTGGCTAGACCCAGTCGACAGCCCTGTCGACTTGGGTGTCGACAGGGGGTGCTCGGCCAGTTTAACCTGGTGCACCATTTTAGGGTCTGGCTGTGTTTTGGGCTATTCTCTAGAAGCTTCCGAGATCTGATGGTCCTAAACTAACCTAGGGTTAATCTAAGGGTCTAAAACACAACCTAATCCTATAAATAAGACCCTAAACTAGCCCTAAATGACCATAATCCTATCTCCTAACTAAACTATGCCAAAATTTTCTATGATCATGGCCTCCACTCAAAGCCTAGCCTCCATCCTCTTTTAAATACTATTTCTATGAAGGCTTTCATGTTCATACAAGCATCTTTGAGTTGTATGAGTGATCATTAGCTTGCATTCACCATCAAGTTGCAAGCTTTATGTTCAAGGCTAGAGTTTTTGGGTGATTTTTGGCAAGGGTTTGCTTAGGGAAGTTTAGTGGTGAGTTTCTATAGCCCTAATAATCAATTGTTAAATTGATTATGATAGGATATGATAAGATATGGCTATGTTTGTGGATAAATGTGCTTATACAAGTTTAGTATAGTGTATGTTATGTGTTTTGCAAGTTTTATGCTATATGCAAGTTTAATGCTATGTTTTATGATGCTCACTATGCAAAACACTATGTTGAACATTTATGCATATGTAACATGTTATGCAAACGATATGTGAGATTATATGCATGTTATGTATTTGGTTTTATGCATGCTAAGTATTTGGTTTTATGCATGCTATGTATTTGGTTTTATGCATGCTAAGTATTTGGTTTTATGCATGCTAAGTGTTTGGTCATATACAAGTTATGATGCAAGTTCATATGAAAGTTATGATGCAAGTTCATATGCAAGTTTGTCTCTTTTTATGATATGCATAATATATGCAAGTTTGCCTCTAAGTATGGCATGTTATGCAAGTTCATATGCAAGTTATGATGCAAGTTCATATGCAAGTTATGATGCAAGTTCATATGCAAGTTATGATGCAAGTTCATATGCAAGTTATGATGCAAGTTCATATGCAAGTTATGATGCAAGTTCACATGCAAGTTATGATGCAAGTTCATATGCAAGTTATGATGCAAGTTCATATGCAAGTTTGCCTCTATGTATGACATAAGTACATGTGCAAGTTCATCCCTTTTAGACCTATGACATGTATGCAAGTTGACACCTTTATGATAGGTCTATGACATGAACATTTAAGCAAGTTACCATCTTTATGACATGTGTGATTCATGCAAGTTTGGGTTGGTTATTTATGCAAGTTGGGTTTATGGTCATATATACAAGTTGACACCTTTTTAAACCCATGATAATGCTAATGATATGCTAAGTTGAACCCATCGTGTGTATGATGAATCTTCTCTTTTGAAGTATGTCATGTTAACGTATTTACGTGGGGACGATGGGGTAAAAATTAATGAACACATAAAATTGTGTGAAGTGGGTATGATTAAACATACCATAAAGTGGATGGACATAATTGGGAATTTACCTATTTAGTTAGGTCTACCCATATTATGGAATTGGGAATTTACCTATTGAGTTAGGTCTACCCATATTCTTAAATATTTGTAATTAATTAGGGATAATTAATACAAATTATGGGGGTGATTAATTAGGTGTAATTAATCTACTAAGACACGAGGTTGGACCCTTTTGTAGCATAAGACTGCCCGGAACCGACCGGCAAATCCAGCGGCTACAAATGATTGGCCCAATGTGAGAGGTCTTAGTCATAAACTAAATACGTGGCAAGTGTAAAGACACGAGGTTAGACTCTGTTATGGTGTAAGGCTGCCCGGAACCAACCGGCATATCCAGCTGCCATAAAAGATAGTCTAATGTGAGAGGTCTTTACAAAGGTTACGATCTTAATTAATTAAGAAACACTTAACCAAATTAGCATGTAGAGGGGCATGAGGGGTTAAGTGGGTGCCTTGGGTGGCATGTAGTAACTAGTGGGGGTGCCTTGGGTGGCATAAGGAAACTAGTGGGTTGCCTTAAGTGGCAATTGAAATATAATTAAATGACAAGCTTAAGTAGTAGCTTGTGGGGGCCTTAAGTGGCAATTGAAATATAATTAAATGACAAGCTTAAGTAGTAGCTTGTGGGGGCCTTAAGTGGCAATTGAAATATAATTAAATGACAAGCTTAAGTAGTAGCTTGTGCGGGCCTTGAGTGGCAATTAAAATATGATCAAAAGACTTAACCAAAATTTGTAACATGTAAGTGGACATGGTTAAAGGGTTAAGTGGGATTCACTAGATAAAATGACAAGCTTAAGTAGTAGCTTGTGGGGGCCCATTTCAACCAATATCCCAAACGTATCTTTGTGGGCTCGACCCAAGTCGAGGACGGGACACGCATATTGGGCTTGACTATAAGAGGCCAAAACGGGGTAGCGGTGGCAACGCGAGTCCAACGGGTTTCATATGCGTGTGTGGACCCGGGCTGGTAGGTAAGACGTTGTTGCATCGTGTAGGTATAAGCCGTGCACCATTGATTATCGGGTTGCCACTTTGGGGAGTGATACACCCCACTGTGGGGCCAACACGGGTATCTACGGTAGGGAGCCGATCGCTTGGGGGTAGTGGGTACACCTAGTGGAGATAGGGGCAGACGGCACTTATGTAGTCAGCTAGGGGTACAAGAAACTACTGGAAAAAATTACTAAGTACACTTAGCGGGATCAACCTTTAAGTAGGAATTACCCTTGGGTGGGTAGAACTGGTGTGGTGCAGTGTAGGAATTACCCTTGGGTGGGTAGATCTGGGGTGGTGCAATCTAGTAATTATCCTTGGGTGGATAAATGCGTCTTTTTGGTTATCTTAGTACATCCTGTGTTTAGTTGGCTACTTAGTGTAGTCATTATCCCCAGAGGTACCGTACCTTGTTTATATCATACCCTAATTACTTTAATGATTGTATTGTTAGGGTTATAGGACTCACTCAGACTTATGTCTGACCCCGTTGTTTCTTTATCTTTTTCCCAACCCTCAGGTTTTCAGAGTGGGCCTAGCACTAGTGGGCTTTGATCAGACTGCTTTATCTATTTTTGGGAGCTTGGACCGTGGATGTAAAGCTCAGCTTACCCTTTTCTATTATGGCTATGAGGTTATGTAGTGGGATTAGGTACTTTTGTTTTTATCAGGATGGATATTATGTACTTGACTCTTATTTATGGTTTCGGTGTAACCAAACATGTTTTACCTTCCGCTGGAATGAAATGATGTTTTAAATTCTCAAGTATTACTTATATCTATCTTGTTGTAATTTTTCTGTTCTACATTCACTTAAAATACTCCACCGATGTTATGGCATTCCCTTAGTGAGTGACCGTAGCGGGTGTGGGGTGTTACACGCATGACAACACATTCAATTTCATCCATAAACAAGTATAAATACTCGTGCATATGCAACATGAAACGTGACCGCGTCAATCTAGTATCTAATGTGTATTCGCGCATCCACGAGCAACCACTTGCAACCATTTGCAACCATATCAATCATAACAAGTTTCAAATACATGTTTGCATCCATAGAGTTCTACCTAAGGTTCCCAAGATAAGATCGGGGAGATAAACAAGACTAACTCCTTGCGGGGTTTGCAACAGAAACAGGACCGAGAGGATATCCGCCAAGCGATAGTGTGCAAGTAAGCTCTGCAGGTGGACCAAGGATCAAAGATGTACTCTTAAAAAAAGAGACCTGATGCGCATGTCTAAGCCGCATTTCCATGAACTTAATTCCATTGTGCCTTGACAGCCTTTGACTTCATGATTTCGTAGCTCCTTGATTCCTATTTCCAAGGTATGAGTTGGAACTCATTCCACTATCGCCTCTCGTTCCACTTTCACTTATTCTTTCCCTAGTATACTCAGCTCAAACATATTTGCGTACTCATGCAAGATCTTCCAAAATCCACTAGTGAATTCTGGATTTCGTTTACCGATGCCAATCCATGTTACCACGTGCACTTACTAGGGTGATTCCTATAACCCATGCTCAAGCGGAATGAACCATCCGTCTTATTGGCGAACGTTACTCGATTGGATCAGAGATTTCCGATAAATGCATCAAGAGATTCTAGGTAACTAACCATGACAGAAACCAGAAGGTTACACGAGACTTCGAGGGTATTACCAAGGCAAGTTAAGAGTTTAACTATCCTCCTTTCAAAACCGAGAATGACATCCATTACTGGATCACCACTTCATCCCTAGAATCCATCCATAGCTCAACAATAGAAGCATTGCTTCTAATCTCAACACTTGGCATAGACGTTGTCAAATCCAAACAAGTCATGAATAAATGGACCGACTCCCCAACCAGATTTTGGGACTAAAGTGGGATCCTCTACCATGCTAGTACTAAGGTGCAGAGACTTAACTATCGAGGCAGACATAAATGATGCGATGATCAAAACAAAGTCTAGACGGGACGATAGAAAAGAAAGGCTAAGCCTTTAACAGAAACGGTACCATTCCTCTTAGGTACGCTAGAAATGAGAGCATACAATTGCCCTCTCGCTGATCTTGTCCTTATCTTCCTTTGTGGATCAAGCCATACCAACAAGTTGCTTATTCTTAAGCTTGTGTCCTTTATCCTTGCTCTTATTATCCCTTCTTATAACTTCGGTAACAGGTCTCTCGAGAACTTCCTCCATCGCACGGGAAAACACTTACGTAGCTAGACAAGGATTAGTCGCAGTAAGAACTACTGTGACTACAGATGGAGGAAAGAAAGGAAAAGAGATTCAATCAAGGGAACAAAGGATAGTGCTAATGGCTTTTGGGGAATAGCCTTTGAAAACTTTTCTTTAAAAATGCTTCTTTGTAAACGGTTTCTCAAATAGTTTTCAGAAGGTTTTAAAAACTTTTGCCCAGTCTGGTAACCTTCTGCTCTGATACCAAATGTAACACCCCACCTCCGCTAGGGTCACTCACAAAGGGAATGCACTAGGTTTGGTGAAGCATTATCGAGGTAAACATGCACAGAAATATTACAAGACAGAACATATATAAAACAACGGAAGTAAAAAAAAATTCATTACCTTATAAAATAAGGTATAAAGCCTTTTACATCAGAATACATCAAAACCTGTCTTGCAATAGTAAAGAAGCATAAAACCTTTTCATAAATTATTCCTCAAAATAAAGCGGTGAAGCAGCCATAGCCAAGAGAAGACCAAGCTATACATGATGACCTTCAAGCATAAGAGGTCCGAACTAAACAACAACATTCCCTCCCTGAAAACCTAGGGGGGGGGGAACGGAAGACAAAGAGGCGAAACAAAATGGGGTCAGTCATAAAGACTGGTAAGTCCTATCTACTTCCAGTATAAAAACAGGTAAAGGTAACATGAGATGCATAAACTGAAAGAAAACAGAAGGATGACTACAAGATAGATAAGCTAAACCAAGATAACGAGCTGGACTACTGTATCAAGATAAACTAAGGTATCATGATAAACTACGGTGTCAAGATAAGTCAATGTATAACATCGTCAGGGTTTTTATCAAGTATACTATCCCAAGGTATCTATCATGTATAACATCCCGAGGTTACTATCAGGTATATTTCTCATGGTTCTAACATGTATATTTGCTCTGCACCTCTCGTACTAGTATCCCAACCCGCGTCATGTATTAACTATGAATGTCCCTTGCCCAACGTCATGTAATGGTCCATGTCAACCTAATATATAGCATATATAGGTTTTCCCAACTCGTATGTTTCTTTCCATGTATAAGTTCAGTCCTTTGCCGTAGGCTGTACGGGCTTTCCCATGTAAATCTATACCACCTCAACGTAGTACCATTTTATCCTTGATGTTGTTTTGGACTACTACCCTTGATCTGGTTATGTTTTCTTACCATGAACTATCGCGTGTTCACTTAGGATTTATGCCACCTAGGACCACTAGGGATTATGCTACCTAATGAACGTTTCCGTGTCTTGGTTTGGGTTCAAGCCACCTAGGGCCACTAGGAATTATGCCACCCGTGAACCACGCCCTTTGTAACAACCCGGATTTTTACAACGTGTTAAGACAAGAATCATGGCAGAATTTAATTATAAAATCTAAATCAGGGGAAACGGGCTGTGCCATTTCGTTCGTTTCGGAAAAATACGCGAAATAGAGTCTGAGATTTCGAGAATCGGAGTCCGTATGACCCAGTTATGGCTCGTCAAAATTTTCAGAAAAATTCAAGTTCAAAAACAGTTCAAATTTGAATTCAGAATTCAAATTCACCCAAGCAGAACAGGCGGGAACCTAAGTCGACTGGGGAGTCGACTTGGGAGTCGACACACCCCAGGTGGTGTCGACTGCCCAGTCGACACCCCTGTCGACTTGGGTGGTCGGCCAGTTTGGCCTGGGTGTGCCTGACTTGTTCCTCAAGACATGTTTTATGGGCCTGTGACGGATTTCGAGGGTTCAGATCTATCCTAGGGTTAATCTAAGGGCCTAAACTAGTCCTAATCTCTATAAAAAGACCCCTAAGCGTACCCTAAACCCTCACAAATCACTCATGCAACGAAGTGCTGCCTAAATCTGTTACACCCCACCTCTGCTAGGGTCACTCACAAGGGGAATGCACTAGGTTTGGTGAAGCATTATCGAGGTAAACTTGCACAGAAATATTACAAGACAGAACATATATAAAACAGCGGAAGTAAAACAAATTTCATTACCTTATAAAATAAGGTCTAAAGCCTTTTACATCAGAATACATCAAAACCTGTCTTGCAATAATAAAGAAGCATAAAAACCTTTTCATAAATTATTCCCCAAGTGAAACAGTAAAGTAGCCATAGCCAAGAAAAGTCCAAGCCATACATGATGAACTTCAAACAGAAGAAGTCCGAAGTAACAATAGCATTTCCTCCCTGTAACCTGGGGGGGGGGGGGGAAATGGAAGACAAAGAAGCGAAAGAAAACAAGGTCAGTCATAAAGACTGGTAAGTCCTATCTACTTCCAGTATAAAAACAGGTAAAGGTAACATGACATGCATGAACTGAAAGTAAACATAAGGATGACGACAAGATAGATAAGATAAACCAAGATAACTGGATGAACTACTGGAGCAAGCTAAACTAAGGTATCATGATAAATCAAGGTATCACATCGTCAGGTTTCTATCAAGTATACAATCCCAAGGTATCTATCATGTATAACATCCCACGGTATTTATCATGTATATTTGCTCTGCACCCCTCGTACTAGTACCCCAATCCGCGTCATGTGTTAACTATGAATGTCCCTTTCCTAATGTCATGTAATGGTCCATGTCAGCATATGTAGGTTTTCCCAACTCGTATGTTTCTTTCCATGTGTAAGTTCAATCCTTTGCCGTAGGCCATACGGGCTTTCCCATGTAAACGTTTTATCCTTGAGGTTATTTTGGACTGCTATCCTTGATTTCGTTATGTTTTCTTACCATGAACTATCGCGTGTTCACTTAGGATTTATGCCACCTAGGACCACTAGGGATTATGCTACCTAATGAACGTTTTCGTGTCTCGGTTTGGGTTCAGCCACCTAGGGCCACTAGGGATTATGCCACCCGTCAACCGCGCCCTTTATCCCGCGTATGTATCGTGAATCGTTTTCCATGTCTAGACGCACATGTTCCTCAATGTGCCATCCGAGTTCCGTGCCAGGGAAAATCAAGAAATATGGAACTCGGTCGGGAGCTTTAAGTCGTCTGTTGATGCAGATATCAAGGTATGTTTTTGTACCCGTGGCTATGGTCCCACGTGACCCCTCCCTCAACTACTGAAAGGCAATCCAAGAAAAATCATGTATGAGAACTACATCCTGGCCCCACTATAGCCCCACTTTCCTATGGACCAACCTCACCCATGACTTGATAGCAAGAACATGGTCTGTTGGGAGTTCTCTGCCTTTCCGTTCGTACACGATTAATTAAAGATGGTAGGTAGTCGGCGACGTGCTATCCAGGGCAAAATCAAGTATCGTCGACTCCACGCTAATCCATCCCAGTCTTTAGGTCGCTCGCATAGCAACCAAGGCATACTCTTGGCTCTTCTACCGCAGACCTTAACCTCTGTGGGGCCGGGTTTCATGGACCATCTGCCACATCACAGAGGGATACCAAGAGTACCCTCACGTCCCCCGAAGCTACCACTTCGTCACCCAATTCATTGGAGCCTTTATCTATGTCAGATAATTTGCTCCTCCTCGTGTTTTAAGCGATGACCTACCGTACCGGGTTACTCTTCTATTCATGAACTAGTCCCATGTCCTTGGCTAAGAATTATTACTTAGTTATATCTAACTAAGGTTTACCACTTAGCTTCATTTCCCCGTTACCCTTGATTAACAACGATTTTCTACCTAGTTCCTCTAACTAGGGTTTTGCCTATTGGGTTAAGTGTTGTTATTCAAGTTCGTGGCTTAGCTCGCCTATGAATCATGTCAAGATTGGCTAAGTATTCAAGTCCAAGACCTAGCCCTACAAGTTGGTTAAGCATACCAAGAAGCTCATGACTTAACCCTATCCAATCATCAGGTCAATTTGGTTAAGTATTTGTTTATCTTAACCCAATCAGGTTATCGTGTTAGAGTGGTTAAGCACAGATTATCTTAACCTTATCGGATCATCGAGTCAGATTGGTTCAGTATAGGTTAACTTAACCCCATCCACTAATCGTATTATAATGGTTAAGTATATTTAAAAGGTCTTATGGCTTAACCCTATCAAGTCCACATGTTAGATTGGTTAAGCATAGGTTACTTAACCTCATCAAATCATCATGTATAATTGGTTAATTATAAGTTACTTAACCCCATTAAATTATCATGTTAAGTTGGTTAAGTGTTGGCTACTTAACCTCATTGAATTACCAAGTTTAGATTGGTTAAGTGTTTAATTTAACCCCATCGAAGTACCGTGTTTAGCTTAGTTAAGTGTAGGTTACTTAACCCCATCTAATTACCGTGTTTAGATTAGTTAAGTCTTAATTACTTAACCCCATCTAATTACCAAGTTGGATTAGTTAAGCGTGAATTACTTAACCCCATCCCCTAATTGTCTTGTATGGTTAAGTGTCATTAAGAAATCAAGCCCGGTCCCACTTAACCTACCCATTCGTGTCATATCGGTTAGGTGTCATTAGTCAAATTTACTTAACCTTATCATGTGGCATTAATTTAATTAATGCACTCTCAACCTCTCACATTAGACCTTGTTGTGGTTACTAGTTAAGCCGGGCGGATCCGGGTAGTTTTACACCACAACCTAGTCTAACCTCGGGTCTTAAGCGCGACATGACCAACTTCTCACATTGGATCTTATTGTTTGTAGCCACTAGTTAGGCCGGGCGGGTCCGGGTAGATTTATGCTACAAACTCAACCCAACCTCGAGTTGGCCACTTTCATGTTTGGTCTAGTGTTATATTACACTTACAACCCATACGTGTCTAGTTTTAAGTCCCATGTTTACCCTACGTGTCATGTCCCCATTTTGGTTCAACTTACATGTCGTGTTCACATGTAACCTCAAGTCAAGTTTTTCGTGTCATTCTCATGTTTGTCTATCCTACCCCAAATCGTGTTTTCACTTGAGTAAAAGCGAGTCAACATAGTAGGTATACTATGGCTACATGTAGACCCCAAAACATGCACGATGCCACAAAAGGGATTGGCTCCCAACATGCATGGTATCACAAGAGGGTTTGGCCTTAAAACATGAACGATAGTGTCATATAGGGATTGGCCATAAGTATGCATAACATAAAGGATTTGGCCACACACTTGCATGTTGTCACAACGGGATTTGACCTTACATAAACATGATATCATAAGGGGGTTGGTTTCATTTACATGCATAAGCCCCAAAGTCCAAATTATGCAATTATTTCACAAGTCAAAGTGGCTCTAAGTGTTCATGCTATCACACTACAAGTAAAGGTCCAATCTTGCATGGCAAACTAAGTCCAATGCAACAAGAATAGCATGGTTTAGTCGCTAAAACATAACCCCAAGTCATATGTTCATGATAAAGGGGCAAACTAGGTTTACATAGGTAAACATACTCATGTTACATCGCATTTTATCCCATGTCATCATTAAACTACCGTTAACATCTCGAAGTAGCTAGAACTTGCATAGCGTGGCTTAGCGAATTAGCATGAATCGTCTCGACGAAGAAAGGTGGCTCCTTTGAAGAAGAACCGTCATGAAACCGTTGTAGCAACGCTGATTTGGCCTCGATTTGGTGTAGCAAGCTTGCACCTTTTGATTTGAATCCGATTTGAATGCATAGTCTCTAGGAATTGGAGATGGAAGCCATGATCACTCGGCATTTGGGCAGCACTTCGTGGCATGAGTGAATTGTGAGGGTTTAGGGTAGGCTTAGGGGTCTTTTTATAGAGATTAGGAGTAGTTTAGGCCGTAGGATAAATACTAGGATAGATCTGAACCCTCAAAAATCGTCACAAGCCTCCAAAACCGAGCCAACATGACAAGCAGGTGCACCAGGTCGGGGTTCTTTAGGGGGGGTCGACCCAGGGGTCGACACCCATGTCGACCCCCTGGGGAGGGGGGGGGTCGACCCCAGGGTCGACACCCATGTCGACCCCCTGGGGGGGGGGTCGACCCAGGGGTCGACACCCTGTGGGTCTGGCGGGAAATTTCCCGCCTTCTCTTTCTGGGCTGAATTTCAAATCTGTTTTCGGATTTGAATTTTCGTGAAACTTCGCGAGGCCATATCTCGGTCATACGGACTCCGATTTACAAAATTTCAGACTCTATTTCGCGTATTTTTCCGAGACGAACGTGATGGCGCAACTCGTTTATCCTAATTCAGATTTTATAATTTAATTCTACCTTGATTCTTGTCTTAATCATGTTGTTAAAATTCGGGCTGTTACATTCTCCCCTCCTTTAAGGATTTCGTCCCTGAAATCTCCAAGTTAGGAAGAACGTATCCTACCATCCATCATCCATCTACTCAAAACATCATCCATAGGCAAACATTGTCCTTAAACGATTTCTAATGCCATATGAACATATGCAAAACGTGTGTGTATATGCTCCTTAGCTAATGCTAATGATCAGGCCTGAATGATCTTTCTAATGCAAAATATGTTTAGTGCCATGAGTCCAACATGTATGCAAATAGTCCTAGTCATATAAGTACTATATGCGTGCACAAACATTCATTCATATGCAACATCCGCATGATAACACATTCAATTTCATCCATAAACAAGTATAAATACTCGTGCATATGCAATATGAAATGTGAGTGCGTCGATCTAGTATCTAATGTGCATTCGCACATCCACGAGCAACCACTTGCAACCATTTGCAACCATATCAATCATAACATGTTTCAAACACATGTTTACATCCATAGGATTTTACCTAAGGTTCTCACGATAGGATCGAGGAGATAAAAAAGGTAAACTCCCTACGGGGTTTGCAACAGAAACATGACCGAGAGGATATTCACCAAAAGATAACATGCGAGCAAGCTCTACAGGAAAAACCAGGGATCAAGGATACACTCTTTAAAAAGAGGTACGATGCGCGTGTCTAGCCTTACGTCTTCTAAGTCGCGTTTCCTTGAGCTTAATTCCTCGGTGCCTTGACCATCTTTTTAACTCCATGATCTCGTAGCTCCTCGATTCCTATTTCCAAGATATGAGTTAGAACTCATTTCATCGTCGCCTCTTATTCCACTTTCACTTATCCTTTTCCTAGTATACTTGGCTCAAACGTATCCACTTACTCATGCAAGCTCTCCAAAATTCACTAGGGAATTCTGGATCTCGTCTGCCGATGCCAATCCATGTTGCCAAGTGTACTTACTAGGGTGATCCCCATAACTCATGCATAAGTGAAACGAACCATCCGACTTAGCGGCGAATTCTACTCGAATGGATTACCAATAATTGCATCATGAGATTCTAGGTAACTAGCCATGACAGAACCTAGAAGGTTACATGAGACTTCGAGGGTATTACCAAGGTGGGTCGGGAGTCTAACTACCCTCTTTCCAAAACCGAGGATGACACCCCCCTATTGGGTGACCACTTTATCCCTAGAATCCATCCGTAGCCGAGACATGTCATCCTCAAATCCAAACAAGTCATGAAGAAATGGACCAACTCTCTAACCAGATTTTTGGGACAAAAACTGGGATCCTCTACCATGCTAGTACTAAGTTGTAGAGACTCAACTATCCAAGCAGACTTAAATGATACGATGACCAAGACAAAGTCTGGACGGGATGATAGAAAAGAACGACTAAACCTTTACCAGAATGGTACCATCTCTTTTAGGTACCCTAGAAATGGGAGCGTACAATTGCCCTCTTCGATGATTTTGTCCTTGTCCTCCTTGATGGAGTAAGCCATACCAACAAGTTGCTTATCCTTAAGCTCGCGTCCTTTATCCTTACTCTTATTATCCTTCCTTGTACCACGACAACAGGTCTCTCGAGAACCACCTCCATCGTACGGAAAACACCTACGTGGCTAGACAAAGATTAGTCACAGTTAGAACTACTGTGACTACAGATGGAGGAAAGAAAGGAAAAGAGATTCAATCAAGGAATCAAAGGATAGTGCTAATGGCTTTTGGGGAATAGCCTTTAAAAACTTTTCTTGAAAAATGCTTCTTTGTAAACGGTTTTTCAAATAGTTTTCAGAAGGTTTTAAATTTTTTTTCCCAGTCTGGTAACCTTCTGCTCTGATACCAAATGTAACACCCCACCTCCTCTAGGGTCACTCACAAGGGGAATGCACTAGGTTTGGTGAAGCATTATCGAGGTAAACATGCACAGAAATATTACAAGACAGAACATATATAAAATAGCGGAAGTAAAACAAATTTCATTACCTTATAAAATAAGGTCTAAAGCCTTTTACATCAGAATACATCAAAACCTGTCTTGCAATAATAAAGAAGCATAAAAACCTTTTCATAAATTATTCCCCAAGTGAAACAGTAAAGTAGCCACAGCCAAGAAAAGTCCAAGCCATACATGATGAACTTCAAACAGAAGAAGTCCGAAGTAACAATAGCATTTCCTCCCTGTAACCTGGGGGAGGGGGAACGGAAGACAAAGAGGCGAAAGAAAACGGGGTCAGTCATAAAGACTGGTAAGTCCTATCTACTTCCAGTATAAAAACAGGTAAAGGTAACATGACATGCATAAACTGAAAGTAAACATAAGGATGACGACAAGATAGATAAGCTAAACCATGATAACTGGATGAACTACTGGAGCAAGCTAAACTAAGGTATCATGATAAATGAAGGTATCACATCGTCAGGTTTCTATCAAGTTTACAATCCCAAGGTATCTATCATGTATAACATCCCATGGTATTTATCATGTATATTTGCTCTGCACCCCTCGTACTAGTACCCCAACCCGCGTCATGTGTTAACTATGAATGTCCCTTGCCCAATGTCATGTAATGGTCCATGTCAGCATATGTAGGTTTTCCCAACTCGTATGTTTCTTTCCATGTGTAAGTTCAGTCCTTTGCCGTAGGCCATACGGGCTTTCCCATGTAAACGTTTTATCCTTGAGGTTATTTTGGACTGCTATCCTTGATTTGGTTATGTTTTCTTACCATGAACTATCGCGTGTTCAATTAGGATTTATGCCACCTAGGACCACTAGGGATTACACTACCTAATGAACGTTTTCGTGTCTCGGTTTGGGTTCAGCCACCTAGGGCCACTAGGGATTATGCCACCCGTCAACCGCGCCCTTTATCCCGCGTATGTATCGTGAATTATTTTCCATGTCTAGACGCACATGTTCCTCAATGTGCCATCCGAGTTCCGTACCAGGGTAAATCAAGAAATACGGAACTCGGTCGGGAGCTTTAAGTCGTCTACTGATGCAGATATCAAGGTCTGTTTTTGTACCCGTGGCTATGGTCCAACGTGACCCCTCCTTCAACTACTGAAAGGAAATCCAAGAAAAATCATGTATGAGAACTACATCCCGGCCCCACTATAGCCCCACTTTCCTATGGACCAACCTCACCCATGAATTGATAGCAAGAACATGGTCTGTTGTGAGTTCTCTGCCTTTCCGTTCGTACATGATTGACTAAAGATGGTAGGTAGTCGGCGACGTGCTATCCAGGGCAAAATCAAGTATCGTCGACTCCACGCTAATCCATCCCAGTCTTTAGGTCGCTCGCATAGCAACCAAGGCATACTCTTGGCTCTTCTACCGCAGACCTTAACCTCTGTGGGGCCGGGTTTCATGGACCGTCTGCCACCTCACAGAGGGATACCAAGAGTACCCTCACGTCCCCTGAAGCTACCGCTTCGTCACCCAGTTCGTTGGAGCCTTTATCTAAGTCAGATAATTTGCTCCTCCTCGTGTTTTAAGCGATGACCTACCGTACCGGGTTACTCTTCTATTCATGAACTAGTCCCATGTCCTTGGCTAAGAATTATTACTTAGTTATACCTAACTAAGGTTTACCACTTAGCTTCATTTCCCCGTTACCCTTGATTAACTACGATTTTCTACCTAGTTCCTCTAACTAGGGTTTTTCCTATTGGGTTAAGTGTTGTTATTCTAGTTCATGGCTTAGCTCTCCTATGAATCATGTCAAGATTGGCTAAGTATTCAAGTCCAAGAGCTAGCCCTACAAGTTGGTTAAGCATACCAAGAAGCTCATGACTTAACCCTATCCAATCATCAAGTCAATTTGGTTAAGTATTTGTTTATCTTAACCCTATCAGGTTATCGTGTTAGATTGGTTAAGCACAGATTATCTTAACCTTATCGGATCATCGAGTCGGATTGGTTCAGTATAGGTTAACTTAACCCCATCCACTAATCGTATTATAATGGTTAAGTATATTTAAAAGGTCTTATGGCTTAACCCTATCAAGTCCACATGTTAGATTGGTTAAGTATAGGTTACTTAACCTCATCAAATCATCATGTATAATTGGTTAATTATAAGTTACTTAACCCCATTAAATTATCATGTTAAGTTGGTTAACTGTTGGCTACTTAACCTCATTGAATTACCAAGTTTAGATTGGTTAAGTGTTTAATTTAACCCCATCGAAGTACCTAGTTTAGCTTAGTTAAGTGTAGGTTACTTAACCCCATCTAATTACCGTGTTTAGATTAGTTAAGTCTTAATTAATTAACCCCATCTCATTACCAAGTTGGATTAGTTAAGCGTGAATTACTTAACCCCATCCCCTAATTGTCTTGTATGGTTAAGTGTCATTAAGAAATCAAGCCCGGTCCCACTTAACCTACCCATTCGTGTCATATCGGTTAGGTGTCATTAGTCAAATTTACTTAACCTTATCATGTGGCATTAATTTAATTAATGCACTCTCAACCTCTCACATTAGACCTTGTTGTGGTTACTAGTTAAGCCGGGCGGGTCCGGGTAGTTTTACACCACAACCTAGTCTAACCTCGGGTCTTAAGCGCGAGATGACCAACTTCTCACATTGGATCTTATTGTTTGTAGCCACTAGTTAGGCCGGGCGTGTCCGGGTAGATTTATGCTACAAACTCAACCCAACCTCGAGTTGGCCACTTTCATGTTTGGTCTAGTGTTATATTACACTTACAACCCATACGTGTCTAGTTTTAAGTCCCATGTTTACCCTACGTGTCATGTCCCCATTTTGGTTCAACTTACATGTCGTGTTCACATGTAACCTCAAGTCAAGTTTTTCGCGTCATTCTCATGTTTGTCTATCCTACCCCAAATCGTGTTTTCACTTGAGTAAAAGTGAGTCAACATAGTAGGTATACTATGGCTACATGTAGACCCCAAAACATGCACGATGCCACAAAAGGGATTGGCTCCCAACATGCATGGTATCACAAGAGGGTTTGGCCTTAAAACGTGAACGATAGTGTCATATAGGGATTGGCCATAAGTATGCATAACATAAAGGATTTGGCCACACACTTGCATGTTGTCACAACGGGATTTGACCTTACATAAACATGATATCATAAGGGGGTTGGTTTCATTTACATGCATAAGCCCCAAAGTCCAAATTATGCAATTATTTCACAAGTCAAAGTGGCTCTAAGTGTTCATGCTATCACACCACAAGTAAAGGTCCAATCTTGCATGGCAAACTAAGTCCAATGCAACATGAATAGCATGGTTTAGTCGCTAAAACATAACCCCAAGTCATATGTTCATGATAAAGGGGCAAACTTGGTTTACATAGGTAAACATACTCATGTTACATCGCATTTTATCCCATGTCATCATTAAACTACCGTTAACATCTCGAAGTAGCTAGAACTTACATAGCGTGGCTTAGCGAATTAGCATGAATCCTCTCGACGAAGAAAGGTGGCTCCTTTGAAGAAGAACCGTCATGAAACCATCGTAGCAACGCTGATTT
Source organism: Allium sativum (assembly GCA_030737875.1). Classification (NCBI taxonomy): domain Eukaryota; kingdom Viridiplantae; phylum Streptophyta; class Magnoliopsida; order Asparagales; family Amaryllidaceae; genus Allium; species Allium sativum. The sequence continues at coordinate 193,236,312 of CM060920.1, forward strand.
GGCCTCGATTTGGTGTAGCAAGCTTGCACCTTTTGATTTGAATCCGATTTGAATGCATAGTCTCTAGGAATTGGGGATGGAGGCCATGATCACTCGGCATTTGGGCAGCACTTCGTGGCATGAGTGAATTGTGAGGGTTTAGGGTAGGCTTAGGGGTCTTTTTATAGAGATTAGGAGTAGTTTAGGCCGTAGGATAAACCCTAGGATAGATCTGAACCCTCAAAAATCGTCACAAGCCTCCAAAACCGAGCCAACATGACAAGCAGGTGCACCAGGTCGGGGTTCTACAGGGGGGGGGGGGGGTCGACCCAGGGGTCGACACCCATGTCGACCCCCTGGGGGGGGGGGTCGACCCCAGGGTCGACACCCATGTCGACCCCCTGGGTGGGGGTCGACCCAGGGGTCGACACCCTGTGGGTCTGGCGGGAAATTTTCCGCCTTCTCTTTCTGGGCTTAATTTCAAATCTGTTTTCGGATTTGAATTTTCGCGAAACTTCGCGAGGCCATATCTCGGTCATACGGACTCCGATTTACAAAATTTTGGACTCTATTTCGTGTATTTTTCGGAGACGAACGTGATGGCGCAACTCGTTTATCCTGATTCAGATTTTATAATTTAATTCTGCCTTGATTCTTGTCTTAATCATGTTGTTAAAATTTAGGTTGTTACAAAATCCCTCTTGATCATGGCCTCCATCTCCAACTCCAAGAGACTATGCACTCAAAACAAGATCAGAATCAAAGGTGCTAGCTTGCTACATCAAATCAAGGGAGTGGATCAACGTTGCTAGGCCATTTCATGACGATTCTTCAACAAAGGGGCCATCTTTCTTCGTCAAGACGATGCATGATCCTTCCCTAAGCCTCGCTATGTAAGTTCTAGCTACTTGTAGATTCTAACGGTGGTTCTAATGTGACATGGAATAAAATGCGATGAAACATAAGTATGCTGGCCTATGTGAACCTAATTTTGCCCCTTTTCTATGATCTATGACCTTGAGCTAAGTTTTAGCGACTTAATCATGCCACTCATGTTATGTTTAACCTTGTTTATCTTGCAAGTTTGAATCTTTATCTATGGAATGTTAGCATGAACCTTTGGGAACCATTTGACTTGTGAAACATTGGAAAAGACTTGACTTTGGGGCTTATGCATGTAAATGAACCCAAACCCCTTATGTTATCATGCATGTTTGTGGCCAAATGCCCTTATGATACTATGCATGTTTGTGGCTAATCCCGTTGTGAAATTATGCATGATTGAGGACAAAAACCCCTTATGATGCTATGCATATTTTGAGGCCAAACCACTTATGATACCATGCATGTTGTGGCTAATCCCGTTGTGACATTATGCATGTTTGAGGCCAAAAACCCCTTATGATGCTATGCATATTTTGAGGCCTCAAACATGCATAATGTCACAACGGGATTAGCCACAACATGCATAGTATCATAAGGGGATTTTGGCCACAAACATGCATGATAACACAAGAGGTTTGGGTTCATTTACATGCATAAGCCCCAAAGTCAAGTCTTCTGCCAATGTTTCACAAGTCAAATGGTTCCCAAAGGTTCATGCTAACATTCCATAGATAAAGATTCAAACTTGCAAGATAAACTAGGTTAAACATAACATGAGTGACATGATTAAGTCGCTAAAACTTAGCCCAAGGTCATAGATCATAGAAAAGGGGCAAAATTAGGTTCACATAGGCTAGCATACTTATGTTTCATCGCATTTTATTCCATGTCACATTAGAACCACCGTTAGAATCTACAAGTAGCCAGAACTTACATAGCGAGGCTTAGGGAAGGATCATGCATCGTCTTGACGAAGAAATGTGGCTCCTTTGTTGAAGAATCTTCATGAAATTTGCGTAGCAACGTTGATCCACTCCCTTGATTTGATGTAGCAAGCTAGCACCTTTGATTCGGATCTGATTTGAATGCATAAGCTCTTGGAGTTGGAGATGGAGGCCATGATCAAGAGGGATTTGGGCAACACTTCGTTGTTAGATTGATTTTGAGTGATTTAGGTTAGGTCCTAGGGTGTTTTTATAGAGATTAGGAGTAGTTTAGGCCCTTATATTAACCCTAGGATAGATCTGAACCCTCAAAACCCATCACAGGCCAATAGACCAGACCCAAAAGCATGTCTTGAGGAACAAGTCAGGTACACCCAGGCCAAACTGGCCGACCACCCAAGTCGACAGGGGTGTCGACTGGGCAGTCGACACCACCTGGTGTGTGTCGACTCCCAAGTCGACTCCCCAGTCGACTTGGGGGTGGCGGGAATTTTCCCGCCTGTCCTGTTTGGCTGAATTTGAATTCTGAATTCAAATTTGAACTGTTTTTGAACTTGAAATTTTCTGAAAACTTTGACGGGCCATAACTTGGTCATATGGACTCCAATTTCCGAAAACTCGGACTCTATTTCGCGTATTTTTCCGAGACGAACGCAATGGCACAGCCCGTTTCCCTCAATTTAGAATTTATCATTAAATTATGCCTTGATTCTTGTCCTAGCACGTTGTAAAAATTCGGGTTGTTACAAACAACCCTATAATTAATGAAAAGAAAAATGGATTGTAATTTGTTCATGTTTGATGTTAATCACATTGTGATTAATTATTAATTTTTTTGGTTCACAGTATAACGTTTGAGAGGGAATTGACATAGCTTGTATCACATTTCAACACAATGATCAAGGGGCAACAACACTTTAGCTCTATCAGGTGTTTTAATGTACTGAATAAACTAGTTGTTGACCTGGAAAACACATATAACCTAAGAAATCCAGCTTAAAATACATGATACTGACAGTATACAAAAAGTGATAGGTGATACCAATTACATAAAATAAGCAGCAAAAGGTATTGTAGACTGAGAATCGTTAACTTGTCTAGGCTGCTAGTTTTGAATTTTTGATGTGCATAAAGCAATTGAGGGGAGAATGTTAGAGGGCAGGTTACCTACCAGCGAAATATGCACGGTGAAATTATCATTGTCATGTCCATTAGAATGAGCGATAAACTCATGTAATGAGGAATAGATAGAACATTTTAATAATGAGTATATGTTTTCTTTAAGAGTAGTATTTGTAGCTGTTAACGTTGAATCTATGCTACGCACTTTAATGCGTTGTAAGGTGTCCTTGAATAATAAATTCAACGGTCTCTTTAGAGTTAGCTCAACGCTAAGATTAATTTGGAGAATCGCTTGAGATGAGACGGTAGATAGATGCATACTCTATTATAGGTAAAAAGGTTTGTAGCATGCTTAGCAAAAGAAAATAAGGTTTGTATATTTTAGTGGATGAATTATTATCAGTGATTTGTTTTATATTGAATATGTAGCAGTCACCATCTACACAATGGACTGTATATCCTTTGGTGGAAGGTTAGCATCATATTTTATGTGAAATACAACAACCGTCTATATGCTAATCTATATAGTCCAACTATAGCCTACCACTACATTCACATATATAAATTGAAATTCTTTTTAGAAAAGCATTAGATCAGGTATACTGAAATACTATAAAAGTTACAAAATTATTGGCAAATGGTTTTTTTTTCGAGCATCGCAGTAAACACAAATTTACTATAGGAATCTGGTGTCATAAATGGAATAAGATAAATATGCTTAAAATTTGGTCTTCATATATAAAACATCCTTGTGAAATACACAATGTGTGATGGTCAAAATCAATACATAAAGAAATCCATTAATTTTACCACTAAAAAATACATAAACACAATACAAATACTAGCATATACAACTTTTAACTAGATCAGACTTGGTGCTCAACCTATCTTGATTCAATATTGAATATCCATAACAGATACACAACTTATTCTAAATAGGTTTGGATTTACCTTTGTACAAACACAACGGTCCTTATAAACAATATCTTTGTAAAATAAATTGAGCAGATGATAAATACATGAACCAAAATTAACCTTCCCATCCAAAAACATCATGATTGAAATAAAAATGAATAATGCAATTCCTAATTCCTATGACAGGCGAGGACAATCATGTCGGAAAAATTTGATTTAAGAATAAACAAATTTCATTGTTCAACCCATGAAGCTACATTTAACTATAGTCTTCATCGTTCAATCTCAGATTTTTGCACAATTTTTTTTCTTGTAATCATCCTGGCTTATGCGATAGCATAAAATGAGTTTCTTTGAAATTCATGTGTATGGTGAATTAATTTTTGAACGACATATTTTATTGAGAATATGTACCTACGGATTAATATTTTAATTTATAAATGAAACCCATACAAAATTTTTATTTCTAGGAAATTTCTTATGAATTTATATATAAATATAGTCTTATTAAGGACATACATACACGGGTCTATAAAGTTAATCATGAACGGACTACGATATGAATTTTTTTGGTGTTATTGTTAATTTTTATATTAACTCAAATGAACATTAATGATGCCTATAATGTAAATTATATATAGGTATTATAATTAATTTATAGGCATCATATGAATATATAAAGATATGGCCTGAATATTAAGATTGCATGGCACTGAGGTACGGCTAAGATTTGGTCTAGATGTGTAATTGACGAATGCATGTTCAAGCATGTACGGATGAGGGAGTGAAGCATTTGTTAATATTCGCAATCAAATGAGTATTTTAAATCGAAAGCAGTATTCATACTCCAAATTCATGTTTCAATATTAAACACCATTCATTTTATATAACGCAATACAACTGAACAATTTTTGTATATTAAACTCTATGGGTACCGTTTAAAGCAATTTGCGAACTCGTGCTCCGCACATGGATTTGAAATCAAAAATGTTATATAACAATCATGTAAAGATAGCATTATTGTTGAGTCCAAATATTCAGATTTGACCGGTTGATTTTATTAGATAAAGACACTACTGTTACAATATATACTAATAAGCAATTTGTTAGTGAAAAGTGGTGTAATATTAATATCTAAAGCAAATTCCATGGCCAGTATTCCAGTGAAACAATGCAATAAATGTTATAAATAGTTTGTGAACAAATATAAGTAGTTTAGATGAGAGTGTGAGAGCGTAGGATGAAGACATTTCTAGTAATGAATAACACAAGGCTGGAAGGAATTCCACAAATGTTTCTGAAATCAAACACTATGTAATATAAACTTATGAAATAACAGCAGTGTCCATTATTTTCACTAACATGTTATTGGTAGAAAATGCAATAAACCATGATATTCTACAAAGTAATATGATATTAATATATGTACCATATCAAAGTAATAAGTGCATCCTAGCAATACATGATCAATTGATACTATGAACTGTGCCCCGTGAGAGGAATACAATAGTTACTGGTAGAAAATGAACATTAAACCGTGATTAAAAAATGAATATATAAGACATTTGGGTCAAAATATCAAAAGCGGAAGGAAAGGACACTGACCAATAAGTAAATTAAATAATGAATTAATATTATGTCATTCATTCAATAATTTTAATTTGTAAGCTAAAATTCAATTTATATTAATCAAGCATTGTGAGTAAAAAGAGTTAGAGGACATGTTGATTTAAGACCAAGAAAATAAGAAACTATTATTTTAATAAATTGGCATAAGTTCAATAGTCAATACATAAAGTTACAGGTAGGCTGGCTAGGTACTTTATCTTTTTTTTTTATAAATAATGGCAGGTATATAATGAAAGAAAAATAGAATTATAATGGTGATATCCTCTTTCTCCACCATCAGTACCTTCCAAATACATGAAAGTTATGTAAGGCTCGATCCCAAGACATTTAATTAGCTATTCACATCCTTAAATGGTTCAGTTCTTAAAAACTTTTGTAAAGTGGGACATTTAACCATATTGTGAAGAATTTAAAATATTACCTTTTCTTATATGCATTCATTTCTTTGGAATTTGTATTAAAAATATGGTTTAGCAAAGTGATTATTCCACAAATTAAGCAAGAAAAAGTAAACCGTGTGTGTACTTACACTGCTTCTTATTATGTAAAAATAACATAACCATGTACCAATCAAAAGAAGCATGATAAATAATTTTGTCCTACCATTATTAGTAAAAGAGGATGCCCACGATTAAGTCTTGGCTATCAACCACCAACTTACAAAAGAACTGCATGGAGACCTAAATGCACAAAGAGTTTAAATAATAAGGTAGAAACAAATATGATTATGTAATACATATTTCATACTTATGGAGATCCAAAGCAGAGGTGCAGAAATGTTTTGTGTATGTGCACACTTCCAGGAAAACAAATTGCTTTAAAAAATGAATGCATTTATAATTACAACACCATGTACTATTCCAAGAGACATCGAAATTTACTCCTCAAATTAAGCAGGCAAAAGTAAACAGTGTGAGTATTTTCTTTTTACACTGCTTCTTATTACGTAAAAAAACCACATGGCAGTCAAAAGGAGCATGATAAATGATTTTATCTTACCATTATTAGTAGAAGAGGATACCCTGGAATAAATCTTGGCCATCAACCACCAACTTACAGAAGAACTATTTGGAGACCTAAATGCATAGAGAGGCTAAATCATAACATACAAACAAATATGATCATGTAATAAATATTTCATGCTTATGGGTATCCAAACCTGAGGTGCTGAAAATGTTTTGTGTATGTGCACACTACCAATTAAGCATACTGCTTTCAAAACTGAACATATTTATAACTACAACCCATGTATAATTCCAAGAGATGTCGAAATTTATTTTCAGAAAGGTAGTCTGATCTCAGATTAAGAATTTAGCAATGGTCAAATAATGATTTTGATATGACAAATGAAAATGGAACATAAACGCAATTCAGAACCAAACGGGTTGAAAACATTTCGATAAATTTTTACTGTTTCAATCCCAATTAAAAAGAAAAATATGTTTTCTAGAGCATTATAAATTCAGTAATTGACCAAAACAATCGAGCGAAAAGCCTGAAAAATACCTAAATATGTTTGTTGGTCTCTGCATCTTTTTGACCATATTGACTTCATACAACAAAGGAAGGTGCCAAAAAAGGAACTCTTAATACATAAAGCGGACTCTTTTTCAGTGGCGATGTTGGTGGGAGGGGTGGACGACGGTGGCAGAGGGGAGCATGCACAGATTGAAGGGGACTGCTGATTAGGGATGAAAAGAAGGAGAGAGGGAAGATGCTAGAAGAAAAGGGAAAAGCTCCACATATGACATTTAATTTAGGGTTCGAGAGTGGGAGATTACACGGAGGAAGCGTTCAAAAGGAAGAACAAAACGCGACCATTCATTTCACCAAATTCTAAGAAGGCATTTGCATCGTGGAACGTATAGAAAAGACAAAAAGCGGGGAAGAAAGAAAAGAGAAGCAATTTTTCAATGTGTGGCGGTTCAGTTTAGAATCCTACGTGGATAGCTCCAAAGCTAAAGAGGTTGAACTCAGTAATTATAATATAGTATAGATTAAACCATTGCATGAATCTTTTTCTTTTATTTTTCGTTTAATGTTAATGCATTATGTTTGCAAATCAGTATATGCAACATATTTACATTGCATGCAACCAATCCTTTCTTTCAATGCATGCATTACATTTTTTTCAGTGCATGTATTTATTACATGCAATACTTATATTATTTTTATTTTATATTTTAGTTTGTTTGCATATTTATATTTCTCTTGTGCGTTTACAAACTTCCAAGTTTAATAACTTCTTCATATGATGCACGTTTTACGCAAACCAGGTGTCTGTCTTGACCAGAATTCCGAGAAGGATGCAGTCTGTTTTACTTAATTTTCATTATTCAATTAAGTTATTCTTATTTTATTATCTTAAAAATACGGGGTGTTACATTCTCCCACCCTTAGGAAAATTCGTCCCCAAATTTTAATAAGGGTAAAATCTATTAACCCCTCGCATAATATACATCCATCATGTGTGCATCCAATTTTTGCAACCATTGTGCACATGTGCATAGTGCAATACATCACAATAATACATGTATGTCTAAGTGGTACTTACTATATGTATGCAAATTTTTCAAAAATTCTTTTAAAATATGACGCTCACATCCTAAATATACTTGCAGTTCTATATGAATGCAATATTTTTGAAAATCAAAACATTTTTCAACCAAATTTTCCCACACTCTTACAGAATAAGAGCATAGTTCATCCAATTGTTGCATATAAAACCCTACAAACCATCATTAAATTCGTAATTTAGAACAATCTAATTTTCTAAATTCGATTTCTTATGTCATAAAAAGGTATAAAACGGAAGAATTTACATTTTCCGTTTTTCTTTTATGTTCCTTTTCTAATTGCACTTGGATTTCATGTAACTACTTTATACAAAGTTTCCTATTTTCCTATCCAAGCACAACTACATAAGAAAACTTCTTTTTCTTAAGATTTTCATTTTCTTTTCCCATCACGTTTGTTGCTTTACTAAATTTGTTGTTTTCTTTTTAATTAGGCTATTCTCTTCCTTAGCTTATTTGACTTAGTCCAATTACTTAAGTTTATTATTTTTCAAATAAGCCTTTCCATTTTTCTACACAGCTATGGGCCAGGAATCTTAGGACTAGGTCGGAAGTCCAAACAACGGGGTCTACACACTTACTTGCCCCTCACTACCTAGTAATCAGTACTAGTCCATGCTGTGTATTATTAGCCTATACTTTTCTTTTTCTCAAGCAACAAACCTAAGTTTCTTAATGCTTATGCATTCTATCGGAATTTTATGCCATTCCAAGATGATCTTTGCTATTTATTTCTCTTGTTCTTTCTAGGCACTAATCCTTATCTACTCCATTCATTTTTTTTAAACATGATTTGGCTTCCTTCCTTTTCATTACGTTTTTCTTCCAAAAATTAAAAGTGTTAAAACTCTATTTTCTTCTCCAAAACTTGCTTTTGCCAAACCATAAAAACATGTCACAAAATAAAATTGCAAAACACTTTTTTTTTTCAAATCCCAAAACTGGAGTAAACAAGGTCAACTACTTCTTAATCGGGTTCACATTGTTTCTACCTATGTTAATTTTGACTGCTTTCTACAAGATGCAAAAATCTACTCTATTATTACTCTCTACAACTTATTTTTTCCTCCTATTAAAATTTCTTTATAGATCAATAATCAAAATTTATTGCTAACAGAATAGAGATTTTAAAACGTCCTTTTCAAAATGCAACTTTTTCATGAGAGAATTCTTTTTAAAACAAGTAATCATTGTTTTACAAAATATATACCCCACTTTACTTTAAACCCAACATGCACTAAATATGTTCGTTACATATTTTCCTCAAAATCAAAAATACTTTTAAGATTAAAACTTGAAAACACCACAAACTCTTTTTCCAAAACTTTTACAAATTCAAGTTCTTAAAAGTTAATAATTGGGTTAGACTCAAAGTGGGTCTTTAACTCAACTAGGCTTTCCTAGACACTTTTTAACTATGTATATATATTCCTAATCCATTTTCCACATTCTAACCTTTTTTTCAAATTTATAAGGTTTCACTACTAAACCCACTATTCTGAAATACTAACATTTCAGTTTCCATCCTATGGGATACTTTCTTTCTCCAATACCAAATCAAATTGTACACTTTCCAACCAACCCACCTAAGGGTCCTAAAATTTCTATGTTCATTCCTTTAGTGTACAAACCAGTATCCCAACTCTTTCCATATTTTACTCTTTCTACCTAGTGGGCTCTTTTATGGACTTAGGTCTATATATATATTATATTTATATCTATATTTTTGAAAATACAAATACGCTCACTCATTATTTCCCTAGGAACACTAAACCGAAGCTCTGATACCAGATGTAACAACCCGAATTCCGACGAATTGAATTTTTTTCAAAAACCCAATCCATCGAACCCGAGTTGGTTTTCTCTGGTATCCTACAGAAAAGACAAAGACATAAAACATGTCAGAGTTCGGAAAACATCTCACAATGGAAGGAATAAAATATAATGTAGTTGAAACATAGCTTTACCTTAATAATAATACTACTAAACCAATATCCAAAGCTATATAGTCCCTGTGATGGACCTAACCTGCGAATGTTATGCGGAGGGGGTCAGAGCATAAGTTCTGTGTGAATGAATTTAAACTACACTTCTTGGATAATCCTACATACACCGTTCAATTATATTTTCTTGTTTATTAGTTTATTTGTATTATTAGCACTCAAGGCTTACACACACGTCGCACCCATCTACTCTCTAGCAGATTAACCTAATATAGTGTATGTGTAGCTACCCTCAATTAAGGTATACTCTACTCGCATGGTCTCCATCGTATGTTTGCATTCCCTTATCCAATGTCGCATGTCGTATGTATATCAATGCTACGTTTGCATAAAACTATCATCACTGTGTTACGTAAGCGTTTGGACTGCCATTCTAGATCCTACTAGATTATGTCATCGAATAATGCCCTCTAGTCTATGGTACACCACCTAGAGCGACATGAGTGTACCTAGACTTTCCCCACGTATGTATCGTCAATCGTACTCGATGTCTATTTGCACATGTTCTCTATATGTGCGCCCGAGTCTCGTCGCAGGGCTAATCAAGAAACACGGAACTCGGTCGGGAGCTTTTCGATATCTGCCGATTGCAGATGCTATGGTTTGCTTTTACAGTGGCTATGGTCCCACTAGACCCCTCCCTGAACAAACAAATGAAAGGCACCCAAGAAAATCAAGAATGAGAACTGTAACCCCGGCCCCCTATGCCCTTCAATCCTATTGGCCAATCTCACCCATAACTAGACAGCAAAGTATATCGTCTTTTGGAGTTCTCCGCCTTTCCACTTCACGTACTGACTGAAGATGGTAGGCATACGACGAGTTGCTATCACAGGGCACTAACTGGTCTCGTCGAATTACGCTGGTCCAACTTTTTCTTTTGATTGCCCCTTAATTATTGCAATCAAGGCATACTCATTGGTTCACCTACGCAGACCAAACCTCTGTGAGCATAGGAGGATCATCTTCCACTCACAGAGGAATACCAAGAGTAACTTGCGTCCTCGGAAGCCGCGTGCTTCTTAACCCAGTCCGTTGGAGCCGACAAGAATATCTAGGTGGTCATGCGCTCCTCTTTGTATCTTTTGACACCCCGATGATCTACCCCTTATTATTATTCATCCTCTAACGTATGGACTGGTCCAAGCACCTCAGTTTTATATGTCATTAGACCCTATGTCTAACCATTAATTACGCGCTTGCGCCACCTCGTGAGTTTTCAAATTTAACTTGGTTATTCTCCTTCACATTGATTTCCTTTTCAGGTTTACCAAGTTACCCTTGCTTATTAAGGTTTCATATATGACTCATTGCTTGTATGTTTCATTAATAAGCTTTGTATCCCATTATCCATCCTAACTTATTTCTTATATAAGTTTTTCCTCATATCTTTCTTCTTATTCAGTTATACTTCCATCTATTGATGTCGCCACAATTCATCGTTGTTTGCTTAGTTTTCTTAACTAAGGCTTATTGCTTAGTTTCCTTAACTAAGGCTTATTACTTATTTCTCTTAACTAAGGTTTATTACTTAGTTCTCTTAACTATACTACTTAAGAGAACTAAGTAAATTACGATAAAGATAACTAAGGTTTTCTAATCATAACTCATGTTATGTCTATCAACAGATTACTCATTATCGCTTTGTAGTTTGTATTCAAATTATTTTATAATATAAATTGTCCTATTCTCTAGTCTTATTATGGCATTAATTAAGATTAACTTAACCTTTCGCATTTCTTTAACAAGTTTACTTAACCCCTACCCAATTCAACTGGTTCATAACACCACTACAGATTAAAATGGGTTAAGTATTATAATTCATTACCATGTCCGATTATGGTTATAGTGGGCTAGACCTCCCACATTAGGCCTACAATGTGTGGATGCTAGATATGCCAGTAGGGTCCGGGCTGTCTTATTCCACAGTTGGGTCTAACCTCGTGTTTTAGCCCGATTCTTATTTACGTACTCAGACCTCCCACATTAGGTTCAACATTAGTGGCTGTTGGATATGCCGGTCGGGTCCGGGTAGACTTCCACCACTAATGTAACCTAACCTCGTGTCATAAGTACAATTACAATTCCTAATTGTAATTACTAAGCATTCCATTATTAACTAATTAATTAATCAATTAAACCTTTCCCCATTTGAATTATGCCTAATTCACTATTCAAATTATAGACTTTTATGCCTCTTTTTAATTCACTTTTAATTATGCCCCATATCATAAATAAGGCATACACACACACAGATATATATATATATATGTATAAATATATATTGCACCAACCCAAACCCACATATTTTCCAATTTATGCCTAAAATTCATATTCACATACGTTCTAATTTATGTCCCAAATCACAATTTAGACATATCCCATTTCATACCCAAATTATTTTCAAATTTCAGATCTTCAAACATAATTTGGTCAATATAGTCATACACTTACTCAAGCCATTCCTTGTACATAAATATGACAGTTTTTCATGTGAACTGTATAATACTCCAACTAATTCGATTACATGTTCAATGTTATTCTATAAATCATGTAAACATTCAACTGGTTAAATAAACAAATTATTGATTTCATGACATGCTAATCATTCCCATAATTTACTATATTCAAGACATGAATTCGCAGATCTATTAATTTTTACATTTCAACTTGTTATAATCGCAATTTACAGTTAAACCTGCAATTTCACAATTTATATATATATATATATATATATGGGAATGCTAAACGATAGCTATAACATTATCAAAACGTCATAGTTTAATTCCACTCACATTGATTTTGCTCTCCAATTCATAGATCTGCTTTCTGGAGTTGATAAGCAAATCCGTTGATGTAGGCTTTGTTTGTTGTCTTCAAACTTGAATTTGATTAGTTATGGTGGAGGCAAGGTTAGTTTAGAGTTTGACATCATGGAGGCATACGAACTAGAATAATGAAATTAGGGTTTAGGTCTAGGTGTATTTATATAGATGCTCAAGACCTTATCTTACACGCAGCGCTGAGTCAGCATTGAACACAGTTAAGAAAATAGTCCAGTTTCGCAGATGAATCTACCAAATCTTATCGTACACGCAGTGCTGTGTCAGCATTGGGTCCTACAAGCTGTTTTGGTGCAGAAATTTGAATTTCGAATGTTTGAATTGTTTTGGCGTAGAAATTTGATTTTCGAACTTCTTAATTTCTGGAATTTATTTAACTGTTTTATTCACATGAAATATTCTTATATGTATACAAATCCTCTAACAACTATTTTACGCATATATATATACGCACAACTTTCATTTTATTTTCAAAATTCAAACGATGTTGCACTATTATTTGTTTCTTGCCATATTTCATTGATTGTGGCCTTATCTTGAATTTTATCTGTCGTATACATATATTTCTGCATATATATATATATTCTCATATATATACATATATTTTCTTTATTTCCTTATATGTACGTTCTTATCCTTTCAAATTTTGAATTTGTATATGTACATATATTTGCATGTTAAGTTGGCCCTCTATAAAACAAAGATAAAAATTATGTCGCCGCCGGGATTCAAACCCCCAACCTCTATGTTACAAAACCGATGCCTTAACCAACTGAGCTACAAAGTCTTTTGTTAATTAGTCTTAGAACAATGATAGTTATTGTTCTCTGCTTACTTCTCTTTTTCATGTTAGTTACAATACTTAAATTAAATCATTGCATGAATCTTTTTCTTTTATTTTTCTTTTAATGTTAATGCATTATGTTTGCAAATAAGTGCCTGCAACATATTTACATTGCATGCAACCAATCCTTTCTTTCTTTCTTTCAATGCATGCATTACATTTTTTCAGTGCATGTATTTATTACATGCAATCCTTATTTTATATTTTAATTTGTTTGTATATATATTTCTCTTATGCGTACACAAACTTCTAGGCTTAATAACTTCTTCATATGATGTACGTTTTACGCAAACCAAGTGTCTATCTTGACCAGAATTCCTAGATGGACGCAATGGCGCAGTCCGTTTTACTTAATTCTCATTATTCAATTAAGTTATTCTTATTTTAAATGATTGCCGATCGATGCCAAATTACACTCGTTCACAGAAACTGGCGTAACTTCCAAACCGTAAGTCCGTTTTAGCCAAATGAAAGCTCTACTTGAAGCTAATCCAGATATCTACAAGAATTACGAATAAAAGCTCCATAATTGCTATTTTTGGGCCCAAAAGAGCTCGTCTGATAGGAGTTTCGTGCCATTCTTTGTTTATGATGTGACTTCAGTCAGGTCGCATCCTGTCTTCTGATGATGTTCTCAATACTTGAACGTATTGTTAGCCAGAGATTTCACATGTGATGGCTTTGACTGAAAATCATGTCAACATTTTTGGCGCACAAGGTGGGGGGCTCACGAGCCAAAGGGGGCTAGCCGTGGGGGGCAAACCAAAGGGGGCGACCGGTCCAAGTCCCTGGAATCCAAGTCTCCAATGCTTCATCCAAGCGATTGCCGATCGACGCCAAATTACACCAATTCACAGAAATCGGTGTAACTTCCAAACCGTAAGTCCGATTTAGCCAAACGAAAGCTCTACTTGAAGCTAATTTAGAGAGCTGCACGAACTACGGAGAAAGGCTCTGTAATTGCTGTTTTCGGGCCCAAAAGAGGTCGTCTGATAGGAGTATCGGGCCATTCTTTGTTTGTGATGTGACTTCAGCCAAGTCGCTTCCTGTCTTCTAATGGTGTTCTCAATTCTTGAACGTATTGTTAGCTAGAGACTTCACGGTGACGGCTTTGACTGAAAAGCAAGTCAACATTTTTGGCGCGCCAGGTAAGGGGGCCCACGAGCCAAAGAGGCGAGCCAAGGGGTCGAGCCAAAGAGGGCGAGGCGGTCCAAGTCCCTAGAATCCAAGTCTTCTACGCTTCATCCAAACGACTGCCAATCGACGCCAAATTATGCCCATTCACGGAAACAGGCGTAACTTCCAAACCATAAGTCGGTTTTAGCCAAACGAAAGCTCAACTTGAAACTAATTCAGAGATCTGCAAGAGTTAAGGAGTAAATCTCTGTAATTGCTTTTTTTCGGCTAAAAAGAGGTCGTCTGATAGGAGTTTCGGGCCACTCTTTGTTTGCTATTCTACTTCAGCCAAGTCGCTTCTAGCCTTCTGACGATGTTCTCAATACTTGAACATATTGTTAGCCAGAGATTTCACGTGTGATGGCTTTGACTGAAAAGAATGTCAACATTTTTAACGTGCCGGATAGGGGGCCCATGAGCCAAAGGGTGCTAGCCGAGGGGGGCGAGCCAAAAGGGGTGAGACGGTCCAAGTCCGTGGAATTAAAGTTTCCAATGCTTCATCCAAGCGATTACCGATCGACGCCAAATTACACCCGTTCATGGAAATGGGCGTTACTTACAAACCATAAGACCGTTTTAGCCAGAGGAAAGGTCACCTGAAACTAATTCAGAGAGCTACAAGAATTAGGTAGAAAATCTATGTAAATGATGTTTTCAGGCCCAAAAGAGATGGTCTGATGGGGGTTTCGGGCCATTCTTTGTTTGTGATGTGACTTCAGCCAAGTCGCTTCTTGTCTTCTGACGATGTTCTCAATAATTGAACGTATTGTTAGCCAGAGATTTAACGTGTGATGGCTTTGAATGAAAAGCATGTCAACATTTTTGGCGTGCCAGGTAAGGAGCCCACGAGCCAAAGGAGGCGAGCTGAGGGGAGCAAGCCAAAGCGGGCGAGCCGGTCCAAGTATTTGGAACCCAAGTCTCCAATGCTTTGTCCAAGCGATTGTCGATCAATGCCAGATTACATCCGTTCACGGAAACGGGCGTTACGTCCAAACCGTAAGTCCATTTTAGTCAAACGACAGCTCTTGTTGAAGCTAATTTAGAGTGCTACAGGAGTTATGGAGAAAATCTCCGTAATTGCTGTTTTCAGGCCCAAAAGAGGTCATTTGATAGGAGTTTCGGGCCATTCTTTGTTTGTGATGTGACTTCTGCCAAGTCACTTCTTGTCTTCTGATGATGTTCTTAATACTTGAATGTATTTTTAGCCAGAGATTTCACGTGTGATGGCCCTGACTGAAAAGCATGTCAACATTTTTAGTGCGCCAGGTGGGGGGCCCACGAGCCAAAAGGGGCGAGCCAAGGGGGGCGATCCCAAGGGGGGCGATCCAAAGGGGGGAGGCGGTCCAAGTCCTTAGAATCCAAGTCTCCTATCCTTCGTCCAAGCGATTTTCGATCGATGCCAAATTACACTGTTTACGGAAATTGGCGTAACTTCCAAACCGTATGTTCGTTTTAGCCAAACGAAAGCTCTACTTGAAGCTAATTCAGAGAGCTACAAGGGTTATGGAGATTAGCTACGTAATTGTTGTTTACGGGCACTAAAGAGGTCGCCTGATAGAAGTTTCATGCCATTCTTTGTTTGTGATGCGACTTCAGCCAAGCCGCTTCCTGTCTTCTGACGATGTTCTCAATACTTGAACGTATTGTTAGCCAAAGATTTTACGTGTGACGTCTTTGACTAAAAAGCATGTCAACATTTTTGGCGTGCCAGGTAGCGGCCCACGAGCCAAGGGGGCGAGCTGAGGGGGTGAGCCGAAGGGGCCGAGCCAGTCGAAGTCCCTGGAATCCAAGTCTCCAATGCTTCGTCCAAACGATTTCCGATTGACGCCAAATTACACCCATTCACGGAAGCTGGCGTAACTTTGAAACCGTAAGTCCATTTTGGCCAAATGAAAGCTCTACTTGAGGCTAATCCAGAGAGCTACAAGAATTACGGAGAAAAGCTCCATAATTGCTGTTTTCGGGCCCAAAAGAGGTCGTCTGATAGGGGTTTCGGGCCATTCTTTATTTGTGATGTGACTTCAGCCAAGTCGCATCCTGTTCTCTGACGATGTTCTCAATACTTGAACGTACAGTTAGCCAGAGATTTCTCATGTGACGGCTTTGACTGAAAAGCATGTCAACAATTTTGGCGTGTCAGGTAGGGGACCCACGATCCAAAGGGGGCAAACCGAGTGGGGGCGAGTCAAAGGGGGCGAACCGGTCCTAGTCCCTGGAATCTAAGTCTCCAATGCTTCGTCCAAGCGATTGCCGATCGACGCCAAATTTCACCCGTTCATGGAAACATGCATAACTTCCAAACCGTAAGTCCGTTTTAGCCAAATGAAAGCTCTATTTAAAGCTAATTCAGAGAGCTATAAGGGTTACGGAGCATAGCTTTGTGATTGCTATTTTCGGGCCCAAAAGAGGTCGTCTGATAGGAGTTTCTTGCCTTTCTTTGTTTGTGACGTGACTTCAGCCAAGTCGCTTCCTGTCTTCTGACGATGTTCTCAATACTTGAACGTATAGTTAGCCAGAGATTTCATGTGTGACGTCTTTGACTAATAAGCATGTCAACATTTTTAGCGCGCCAGGTAAGGGGCCCATGAGCCAAAGGGGGAGATCCGAGGGGGCGAGCGAAAGGGGGCGAGCCGATCGAAGTCCCCGTATTCCAAGTCTCCAATGCCTCGTCCAAGCGATTGCCGATCGACGCCAAATTACACCCATTCACGGAAACGGGCGTATGTTCCAAACCTTAAGTCCGTTTTGGCCAAACGAAAGCTCTACTTGAAGCTAATTCGGAGAGTTATGAGGGTTATGGTGCAAAGCTCCGTAATTGCTGTTATCGAGCCCAAAAGAGGCCGTCCGATAGGATTTTCACTGTTGTCAATGGGTTGTGTCAGGTCGGGTTCACGTCGGGTCAAGTCGGTTTCGGGTTGATTTATAAACGGGTCGGGTCAACCTGTTTATTAAACGGGTCATATTTTCCTAACCCTAACCCAACCCGTTTATAAATGGGTTGACCCAACCCGACCCGTGTAACCCGTTTAACTAAATGGGTCGTGTCAAGTCGTGTTGGTTGGGTTTACCCGTTTGACCCATTGATAGATATTGCCTACTAATATAAGCAACAAGAGACCCAAATCACGAACATGCACACTGTTATATAATCACCAACATGCAACAAGTTGCAAAGTCACCAACAGACAACACATATATAAAACATGAAATCAACATATCCAAAAATCATTTTCTATACATAGTATATATTCTCATACTGCATAAATTAAGGAATACCAGTATGGAAGAGATACAGTTGTTATAAGTAAAATACAACTAACAACATACTAGAATAAATTAGTAAAATATAGCAGCTTACATATACGAGCATACAAATTATTGCATACTTAAAAGATTAACAGTATACATAAAAGACTAAAGTATGGAAGAGATACAACTTATAATCGGGTTTGGCGGGTCAAAATCGGGTTAGCGGGTCAACCCTAAACCCACCCGTTTACAAACGGGTCAAATTCGGGTTGACCCGTAAATGACCCGCTAACTAAACGGGTCGGGTTAACCTGCTAATTTCCATGCGGGTTTCGGGTCGGGTCATGGGTCGTGAAGGAAATTGATAGCCCTACAGTTTCAGGCCATTCTTTGTTTGTGATGTGACTTCAGCAAAATCGCTTTTTGTCTTCTGACGATGTTCTCGATACTTTAACGCATTGTTAGCCAGAGATTTCACATGTGATGGCTTTGACTGAAAAGCATGTCAACAATTCTGGCGCGCCAGGTAAGGGGCCCACGAGCCAAAGGGGACGAGCCGGTCCTAGTTCCTGGAATCCAAGTCTCCAATAATTCGTTTAAGCGATTGTCGATCGACGCCAAATTGCACATGTTCACGGAAATAGGCGTAACTTCCAAACCGTAAGTCTGGTTTAGCCAAACAAATGCTCTACTTGAAGCTAATTCAAAGAGCTACAAGAGTTAGGGAGAAAGGCTCCGTAATTGCTATTTTTGGACCCAAAAGAGGTCGTCTGATAGGAGTTTCGGGCCATTCTTTGTTTGTGATGTGACTTCCGCCAAGTCGCTTCATGTCTTCTGACGATGTTCTCAGTACTTGAACGTATTGTTAGCCAGAGACTTCACGTGTGATGGTTTTGCCTGAAAAGCAAGTCTATATTTTTGGTGCGCCAAGTAGTGGGCCCATGAGCCAAAGTGGGCGAGCCAAAGGAGGCGAGGCGGTCCAAGTCCCTGGAATACAAGTCTCCTATGCTTCGTCCAAGCATTTGCCGATCGACGCCAAATTACACCCATTCACGGAAACGGGCGTAGCATCCAAACCGTAAGTCCGTTTTAGCAAAATTAAAGCTCCACTTGAAACTAATTCAGAAAGCTACAAGTGTTATGGAGCAAATCTCCGTAATTGCTGTTTTCGGGACCAAAAGAGGTCGTTGATAGGAGTTTCGGGCCATTTATTTGTTTGTGATGTGACTTCAGCCAAGTCGCTTCCTGTCTTTTGACGATGTTCTCAAAAATTGAACCTATTGTTAGCCAGAGATTTCACGTTTGACGGCATTGACTGAAAAGTATGTCAACATTTTTAGCGTGCCAAGTAAGAGACCCACGAGCCAAAGGGGGCGAGCTGAAGGGGGGGTAAGCCAAAGGGGACGAGCCGGTCCAAGTCCCTGCATTCCAAGTCTCCAATGCTTCATCCAAACGATTGTCGATCGATGCCAAACTACACCCGTTCACGGAAACGGGCGTAACTTCCAAACCGTAAGTTCAGTTTAGCCAAACGATACTTGAAGCTAATTCAGACAGCAATAAGAGTTACAGATAAAGGCTCTGTAATTGCTGTTTTCAGGCCCAAAAGAGGTCGTCTGATAGGACTTTCGGGCCATTCTTTGTTTGTGATGTGTTTTCAGCCAAGTCGCTTCCTGTCTTCTGACGATGTTCTCAATACTTGAACGTATTATTAGCCAAAGATTTCACGTGTGACGTCTTTGACTGAAAAGCATGTCAGCATTTTTGGCGCGCCAGGTAAGGGGCCCACGAGCCAAAGGGGGCGAGCTGAGGGGTGCGAGCCAAAGGGGGCCAGCCAGTCCAAGTCCCTGAAATCCAAGTCTCCAATGCTTCGTCCAAGCGATTGCCGATCAATGCCAAATTACACCCGTTCACGGAAACAGGCATAACATCCAAACCGTAAGTCCGTTTTAGCCAAACGAAAGCTCTACTTGAAGCAAATTCAGAGAGCTACAAGTGTTACATAGAATAGCTCTATAATTACTGTTTTTTCCTAAAAAAGGTCGTATGAAAGGAGTTTCGGGCCATTCTTTGTTTGTGATGTAACTTCAGCCAAGTCGCTTCCTATCTTCTGACAATAATCTCAATACTTGAACGTATTGTTAGCCAGAGATTACACGTGTGATGGCTTTGACTGAAAAGCATGTCAAAATTTTAGGCGCACCAGGTAAGGGGCCTACGAGCCAAAGGGGGCGAGCCGAGGGGGCGAGCCGGTCCATGTCCCTGGAATCCAAGTCACCAATGCTTCGTCCAAGCGATTGCCGATCGACGGCAAATTACACCTGCTTACGGAAAAGGGCGTAACTTCCAAACCATAAGTCCGTTTTAGCCAAACGAAAGCTCTATTTGAAGCTAATTCAGAGAGCTATAAGAGTTATGGAGAATAGCTCTGTAATTGCTGTTTTCTTTCCCAAAAAAGGTCGTATGATAGGAGTTTCGGTCCATTCTTTGTTTGTGGTGTAACTTCCGCCAAGTGGCTTCCTGTCTTCTGACGATGTTCTCAATACTTGAACTATTGTTAGCCAGAGATTTCACGTGTGATGGCTTTGACAGAAAAGCATGTCAACATTTTTGGTGCGCTAGGTAAGAGGCCCGCGAGCCAAAAGGGGGCGAGCCGAGGGGGCAAGCCAAAGAGGGCGAGTTGGTCCAAGTCCCTGGAACCCAAGTCTCCAATGCTTCGTCCAAATGATTGTCGATCGACGCAAAATAACACCCGTTCACGGAAACGGGTGTAACTTCCAAATCGTATGTCCGTTTTAGCTAAACGAAAGCTCTACTTGAAGCTAATTCAGAGAGCTACAAATGTTAATGGAGCGAAGTCACCTCCTATCTTCAGCCAAGTCGCCTCCTGTCGCCTGGTAGGAGTTTCTGGCCATTATTTTTTGTGATGTGACTTCAGCTAAGTCGCCTCCTATCTTCTGACAATGTTGTCAATGCTTGTACGTATTGTTACCCAAATATTTCATGTGTAACGGCTTTGACTGAAAACCATGTCAACATTTTTGGTGCGTCTGGTAGGGGGACAACAAGCCAAAGGGAGTGATCCGAGGGGGGCGAGCCAAAGGAGGCGAGCCGGTCCAACTCTGTAATAACCCGGAAATCTGGGCCAATTTAAATTTTTTATTTTGGCAATTTTAAAGAATTTTGATTATTTAAAATGATTTATTTGAAATAATAATGACAAAAAATTTATTTTGAATAGAATTCGAACGTATATATTTATATAGATCGTCGTTAGAATATAATTATTTAATTATAACTATAAAAGGAATTGAAAATGGCGTGGTAGTTCGATAATTCGATTTAAAATTCAAATGAATGTACCAGGTGCAAAATAAACCGGATTTTATTGAAACCAAAAATATTAGAATCTATTTGTGAATATCTTTCCAACAAATCAGAGAAATTGAAATTTCATAGCGGGAATCAAAAGATATGTCCATTTGAAAATTCAGAATAGTCGCTATGGATTTCTGGCCCTTAAAAATAGCCATTTTGCAAACAACCTCGGTTTTCGATGAAACCACTTTTGTTGGATCCGCAATGTCAAGTTATTGCTAGGTTTCAAAATTCGTAATTTTTCGAATCAATATGTGAGCATGGCAAAGGAAAACGCGTTTGACCAGTTTCAGTTGATTTTAATCGACTGGAAAATAGTCATTTTTCCAACGGTCTCAGAATTTGACGAAATTTGTTTGTTAGGACCGTATCATCAATATGAAGCTAGAAAATATTTTTCTAGAATTTTTCGTATTAGTATGTGACCCCAGTAAATTGAAATGTGCGTTCAAATTCAATATATAGAGTTATATTTTGATTTGGACAAGAACTGATCGAAACGATCGAATCAGCCTGCGATACATATCCCATTGTGTTCGAAATGGGGGTAATTAGCTATGGACGACAGGCGATGGACCTCGTTCAGAGGTCGAATAAAAAAGTCTACCTTTTGAAATTAAAATAATTAAAAATAAAACCTCTCCCCTCTTCCTTAACCACTCAGCCCCCACCCCCGATTTCATTTCAACGAAAAGAAAAAAAAAACTAACACCATCGCGTCGCCCCCCATCTGCTTCCGCCGCCGCCGCTCTTCTTCTTCCTCCTCCTCTCGCCACTTCTCCTCCTCCAGCCTCGCCCCCCACCCTCTACCGCTTCCTCCTCCCCTTCTGCTTTTCTGGCTGAGCCCACCCCCTAGCCTCGCAAGCCAGCTCGCCGCCTCCGCCTGGCACCAGCAGCCATCGCGCATCCCGCCCCTCCTCCCAGCTCAACGTCAAACGAACACAGTGAGTTTTTATTTTTGTTTTCATGGTTTTATTTACTTATCTTCGATGGAAAAACTGATTTTTATCATGGGAAAACTGATTTTTTATCTTACTTTAGAAAATATGATCTTTGTTTGTTTATAAAGTTTAGATTTTTATAGATAATAAAGATTGATTTTTAAACTAGAAAAAGAAATGATCTTTGATTTGAAAAAGACGAGATTTTTATTAAGTAAAGATGGGATTTTTAAAACGTAAAAGGAATGTTTTTATTTATGAAAACATCAAATATTTATTTATGAAGAGATTAGATTTTTATCGTGTGTAAGATACGATTTTTTCTAAGGTAAAGATTGATATAAAAATATAAACAATTTTGTTTTTAAATAGGTAAAAATATAATTTTTATAATATAGAAAGGTTAAAAATATAATTTTTATACTAGTGGCATATTAAAAATAGGATTTTTATATCATCGAAGGAATAAAAATTCAATCTTTATATAAGAAGTAGAAATATAAAAATATATTTTTTATATAGAAAGAAGCTTGTAATTATATGAAGTGAAACAAAAATTTGAACTTTATTTTATCGTGAAGTAGAGAGAATATAAAAATGTGATTTTTATATATGTAGTGAATACGGGCAACGAAAGTGACAAAAGACGAAAAGGTGAAGATTTCCTACATAAGAAGAGTCGCGATGAATGGATATAGCTTAGGTGAGAACTCCTCATTTTTTTTATTTCTAGTTAAAATATATATTAGGATGTAGACGGTGTTTAGTAGCACCCGACACCCGTCGTCCACAGACCATGGACGGCTTGTATGCTTGTTTGTTTGATTTTGATGTGTAGTTGATTGTGTGATGTGATGTGAAATGAAATAAAATATTTTATAGTGGAAAATATTTTATAGTTAAAAATATAATTTTTAACGTGTATATGAAATGTATATTTATAAACAAATCGACGATTTGTTTATATACACTGATTTGACTGATGTTGATTGGGACGATAAATTTTACACATCGCCCAACTGCACAAATAAAATCTGTGTTTGATTGTTTGAAACCCCACACGGGTATTGGAATGATATTTGACGTACACTAATCCCGATTGTTTAATTGTATGTCGATCGATTGATTGACAGACTATTATAAGCGTTGAATATTTATATTTGATGCTTATACAGTGTAGAATGCACTTTGGATGATGGTTGATTATTTGTCATTGTTGAGATATACATGTGTTGTAGAAAATTCATATAATTAACACTATATGGTAATTGATTGGGCCTCATTTCAATTTGGAAAATAATTTCATGTGTTGAATAAAAGCCGTGTTGATTAGATTGACGCCATTTCGACGTGAACGATATTTATATCGATTTTATTCATCTTATAACGAATATTGAAAGTGATTTTAAAATCTGATAAATTGAAATGAATTGAAATTCGAATTAAATTGAAATGAATTGAAATTCGAATTAAATTGAATGAATTGAAATTCGAATTAAATTGAAATGAATTGAAATTCGAATTAAATTGAAATGAACTGAAATTCGAATTAAATTGAAATGAATTGAAATGAATTGAAATTCGAATTAAATTGAAATGAATTAAAATTCGAATTAAATTGAAAGGAATTGAAATTCGAATTGGATTGAAATAGGATTGAAATCGTTTTGAATTGAATTTAAAACGTATTGAAATTGAACTGAAGTTGATTTGAATTGAAACCAATTCGAACTAAATTGAAATTGAATTGAAATCCATTTGAAATGAAATTAAAATGAATTTATATTGAAAAATTCGATTTTGATTTGAATGTGAAAAGGAAGTTGAAATCGTTTTGAAAACGAATTTAAAACGATTTATAAAATACGTTTTAAAAGGAAATCGACGAAGTATATATATTATATATATAATATAATGGCCTGAATAGAACGCGCCGCGCTGCGGCAGTTCGCGAATTTCGTCCATTGACTTCGAATTGACGTTGCGAGAGATCCGACCGTCGGATTCTCCTAAAACCGGAACCATTGCATTCCTATCGAAAAGAGCTTTCTAACGAATATTAGAAATTATCAATCTAATGGTTATATTTGGAATTATATCCAAATAAAATTTGGAAAAGGTCGCTATAAGTGCAGTTCGATGGCCGTTGATGGAAATCGACTGTACTGCCTTGATAAAATTATAAAAAATAGTAATAATTTGTGTAAAATCATAAGAAATGATTTGGGAAGAATTGGGATGAAAAACTCCATACTTGAAAAGATAAAAATAGATTTTTATCGAAATGAACTAGTTTTGAACTAGAATTATAATTCTATTTATTTTTAAAATAAGTAAATTGGATTTGAAATGTTTTTGAAAATAACCAGAATTTCCAATAAGTGAATTGGAATGTATTTGAATCGAAATTGTCATTGGTATATTTCGATGTTGGATTTCGTGATGAAACAGATATCGTTATGGGAATTTGAAAGATATATTTATATCGTTATTTCAAATACGATATTTGTTGGTCGTAGAATTTGATATTGAATATAAGCCAATATATTTTCTATTCAGAGCCTTGTATTTAAAATCAAATGTGATTTGGATTTTTCGTGAATGGTGTCTTCATTAACACTGTTCTTAAGCCCAGTTGAGAAAAAGATTAAATCTTTTTATTTAGATTTAATGAAGTGTACCAATTAAATAATATTTAATTGGAATCGAATTGGTATTGATTTTTGGGTTTATCGTGAACAGTGTTTTAAATAACGCTTGTTCTTTAACCCAATAATTAATGGAATGTGATTTTGGGTTTATCGTGAACCATGTTTTAAATGACACTGATTCTTTAACCCAGTTAAAGATTAAAACTAAGTGGAGTTTTAATGAATCTTTAATTAGATTGAAAAGATCGAGAATGGAGTATCACCAGTTTTACTCCAGGCGATAGTGAAATCTTTATTTAGATTTGAACGTGAAATGGTAATTGAATATACCGATAACACTGTGGTGTTAGATATGAAGATTATCAGTTTTACTTCAGGGGACGAATAGTTTGGGATTGGGAAATAAATGATAACTTCGGTGTGGTTCGCTAATCCCGTCTAGTTTGAATTGATATTCAAAGAAGATTAAAGAATAAATTTAAAGAATTTATCTTTGATAAAATTAATGGGAACCTTTCCTAAAGTATAAGAATATTTGAATAAAAGAATATTCTGAATTGGAATGAGGCGTATGTTGTTTTTGTGTGACACTTGTTTATTATATACGCGAGTTATTCAGAAAGATCTGGCTTATCCCATTCTGAATAACTGATTCGACGTGGTGTCGAAGATGAAGACGGTGATTTAAAGACTGGAGGTCTTCACGTCGTTTGGATAATTACTGATGATCTTGATTGGGACGTACACCCAAGAGGAGAGAATCAGTTTGTGATCGTCCAGACGTACTTGGAGATCGATGGATATGCAGGGTACTAGGTGCCTCCGGTTTCGTTCAGACCCAAAATGAACTTGTAAATGGACTGTGTGTCTGACATTGGATTTTACTCTGTGTGATTGATTTCTATTAAATATATATCTGTTTGGAGGCGGAGAATTTATTCTCTTGCTTAACGCCCTTCTCTAAGACGTACGAGCTCAGGGGATATATATTGATGGATATCAAACGCATGGAGTAAATTGCCTGTGTGGCATGCCTAAGTGGCAGTTGATCAAGGCTTCTGTTGAAAAGCAAAGTCTTGTGGTGATGATCAAAGCACCGCCTATGTGGCATAGCTTTGTGTAACATTGATTCGCAAGCCTCACACCTCGGTAGTGGACCAGAAACGGGAGAGGACCTCAGGGAGGGCATGCGTTTCCTTCTAGTTGGAAGTGGCATCAGTGGTTTTACACGCCCTGACGAGTTTGACTTATGTGGTTGTTGCTATTGTGAGGCGCCTCGGTTTGTTCGGACGATCCGGGTCCGATGGAGTCATTCATTGGCTCATTTACGCCCCAAAGAGCGGGGAAACGCAGTGTTTAGGCACTATAATCCACATTGGTGGACCGGCCCTGACGATACGTGGGACAGTTGCGGCCGTTCCTGAGGCATGGGCTAGATTGTATCGAATCCGTAGAGGACGATCCCTGGCCTCGGTTCACAGACGGAAATCCAATTTCCAAATACGTGATTCTGCGGTTTTATTTGGAGAGCCTAATATGGCGACATAGTGGGATGGGGTGCTTATGCCGTCTATGATTAATACTTATGATTTGAAGTTGTTTTATACACTATGCACTTATTATAGTATCAAATGATTTGTTTTAAACGTATCAAGCATTCTTGGCTATTATAAGGTAAAAACCCTATCCTCCGGCTTGTTTTGCATTGTGTGATGGGACCTGGGTCTTATAATAGCTTCATTCTTCTTTATTTAGCACTGCGTTGTTTTTTTATGCACTGATATCCTTGGGAGGAAACCCGTTCCGTGTTATATGGCGTGGTCCCTTGATTTACCTAACTTTAAAATAAAGATTAATAACTGTTTTAGTTCTCACACCAGTCCCATGACTGACCTGGAATTTATTGTTTTAACAAAAACTCTGGGTGCCCCTATTTTCCGCACGGGCAGCTAGTAGTTTTGGTTTTTGCAGATTTATATTTGCAGGATCCTGGTTTACAGCTGGAATGATATTCGGGAAGCTTTGTATCTGTATATCTCCTTCAGTTGTGTATTGTATTATTTTCCGCTGCTATGTAATTTATTGTAATCTCTGATATTTTTTTGTTGTATATTATTTGTTTATACTCTGTATATTCTTGTATTCTGATGAATTGTTGTAATTAACAATGAAATGTTCTTCTATCTTCGTTCTATTTTGTCATGTTCTCAAAACAATCAGGCGTTTCGAACGGTCAGGATCGGTTTAGCGACTGATTCGGATCGAGCGAAATTCCTTTTCGTTACAGTTGGTATCAGAGCTTTGGTTTACAAAGATCAGAGAACAAGACAAATTAGAACCATACGAAAGAATTCATCAGATATTGGATTAGTAATACCCAATGAGAATGACTCGTTAGAGATAGGATCAGTAGTAACCTAGAACGAGTGTGAAGAGTATATTTTTAAAATGAAACAAATTTGTTTTGAAAATTTAAATCAATTATTCATATTTGATTATTTATTTTATATTGATTTGGACAATCCAGTATATAATGATTCTGCATATACGTCTGATCCGCGTGTATTTGAAGTTTTAATATACTGGATAGGTATAGAATCGCACTGTAGACGCTCGGGAATGATTCTGATGATGGGTACCCATCATCAGTGTTGTGTTCGAGTTTCGAAGGCGGGATTTCTATATATTTCCAGTTGAGTGGTGTGAGAACCAAAATTAGATAGGGCTTATTGTTGTGATTTGGCATCAAAAATGTGATTTTTTGACTATATATCAAAGTTATAAATTTGAAATGATAATCAACTAATTGATTGCTGATTGTGTTGTTTGATTAATTAAAATGTTGAACCTTTAGCCAAATTGTATCAAATAGTGAATTGTATTGAAAATTAGTCGCCTTTGCATGCTTGTACTGGTACTTACATTGGACAGGTCATAACAAGGAGGCTAGAGCAGAGGAATAAAATTGTTTGCCCGACAAATAGGTACATGTTTACCATAATTTACTGTTTTGTTTGGGTGATGATGATTTTGTCAGCCGATTGGCTAGCCCCTTGGCTTTTTCTTTTTCTTTTGGATTGAATAAGGCCATGGGAGGCTATATGAAATATCCCGAAGTCCTCGGTGCACGGGAGGTTATGGCGAAATTTTTCGAAAATTTAGGGTGTTAGCCAAATTTTTGAAAAATTTGAAAAGTTTTTAGAAACTGAAAAGTTGAAGAACTTAAGCCGTAGTGAAAAAATGGAAGTTGAGTTGATTTGTTAAACAACTTTCGGCTTCGTTCCTTTTCGGGGACGAAAAGTTTTAAGTGGGGGATATTATAATAACGCGGAAATCTAGGCCAATTTAAAATTTTTATTTTGGCGATTTTAATGAATTTTCATTATTTAAAATGATTTATTTGAAATAATAATGACGAATAATTTATTTTGAATAGAATTCGAACGTATATATTTATATAGATTGTCGTTAGAATATAATTATTTAATTATAATTATAAAAGGAATTGAAAATGGCGCGGTAGTTCGATAATTCGATTTAAAAATTCAAATGAATGTACCGGGTGCAAAATAAACCGGATTTTAGTGAAACCAAAAATATTAGAATCTATTTGTGAATATCTTTCCAACGAATCAGAGAAACTGAAATTTTATAGCGGGAATCAAAAGATATGTCCAGTTGAAAATTCAGAATAATCGTTATGGATTTCTGGCCCTTAAAAATAGCCATTTTGCAAACGACCTCGGTTTTCGACGAAACCACTTTTGTTGGATCCGCGATGTCAACTTATTGCTAGGTTTCAAAATTCGTAATTTTTCGAATCAATATGTGAGCGGGGCAAAGTAAAACACGTTTGACCAGTTTCAGTTGATTTTAATCAACTGGAAAATGGCCATTTTTTCAACGGTCTCAGAATTTGACGAAATTAGTTTGTTAGGACCGTATGGTCAATTCGAAGCTAGAAAATATTTTTCTGGAATTTTTCGTGTTAGTATGTGACCCTAGTAAATTGAAATGTGCGTTCAAATTCAATATATAGAGTTATGTTTTGATTTTGACGAAAACTGATCGAAACGATCGAATCAGCCTGCGATACATATCCCATTGTGTTCGGAATGGGGGTAATTAGCTATGAACGACAGGCGGTGGGCCTCGTTTAGAGGTCGAATAAAAAAGTCAACTTTTTGAAATTAAAATAATTAAAAATAAAACCTCTCCCCTCTTCATTAACCACTCAGCCCCCACCCCCGATTTCATTTCAATGGAAAAAAAACCCCTAACACCATTGCGTCGCCCCCCCTCTACTACCGCCACTCTTCTTCTTCCTCCTCCTCCAGCCTCGCCCCCACCCTTCGCCGCTTCCTCCTCCCCTTCTTCTTTTCTGGTCGAGCCCACCCCCTAGCCTCACAAGCCAGCTCGCCGCCTCCGCCTGGCACCAGCAGCCAACGCGCATCCCTCCCCTCCTCCCAGCTCAACGTCAAATGAACACAGTGAGTTTTTATTTTTGTTTTCATGGTTTTATTTACTTGTCTTCGATGGAAAAACTGATTTTTATCATGGAAAAACTGATTTTTTATCTTACTTTAGAAAATATGATCTTTGCTTTTTTATAAAGTTTAGATTTTTATCGATAATAAAGATTGATTTTTAAACTAGAAAAAGAAATGATCTTTGATTTGAAAAAGACGAGAATTTTATTATGTAAAGATGGGATTTTTAAAATGTAAAAGGAGTGTTTTTATTTACGAAGTGAAACAAAAATCTGAACTTTATTTTATCGTGAAGTAGAGAGAATATAAAAATGTGATTTTTATATATGTAGTGAATACAGGCAACGAAAGTGACAAAAGACGAAAAGGTGAAGATTTCCTACATAAGAAGAGTCGCGGTGAATGGATATAGCTTAGGTGAGAACTCCTCACTTTTATTTTTATTTCTAGTTAAAATATATACTAGGATGCAGACGGTGTTTAGTAGCACCCGATACCCATCGTCCACAGACCATGGACGGCTTGTATGCTTGTTTGTTTGATTTTGATGTGTAGTTGATTGTGTGATGTGATGTGAATTGAAATAAAATATTTTATAGTGGAAAATAATTTATAGTTAAAAGTATAATTTTTAACGTGTATATGAAATGAATATTTATAAACAAATCGACGATTTGTTTATATACACTGATTTGACTAATATTGATTGGGACGATAAATTTTACACATCGCCCAACTGCACAAATAAAATATGTGTTTGATTGTTTGAAACACCACACGGGTATTGGGATGATATTTGATGTACACTAATCCCGATTGTTTAGTTGTATGTCGATCGATTGATTGACAGACTTTTATAAGTGTTGAATATTTATATTTGATGCTTATACAGTGTAGAATGCACTTTGGATGATGGTTGATTATTTTTCATTGTTGAGATATACATGTGTTGTAGAAAATCCATATAATTAAAACTATTTGATAATTGATTGGACCTCATTTCAATTTGGAAAATAATTTCATGTGTTGAATAAAAGCCGTGTTGATTAGATTGACGCCATTTCGACGTGAATGATATTTATATCGGTTTTATTCATTTTATAATGAATATTGATAGTGATTTCAAAATCTGATAAATTGAAATGAATTGAAATTCGAATTAAATTGAAATGAATTGAAATTCGAATTAAATTGAAATGAATTGAAATTCTAGTTAAATTGAATGAATTGAAATTCGAATTATATTGAAATGAATTGAAATTCGAATTAAATTGAAATGAATTGAAATTCGAATTTAATTGAATTGAATTGAAATTCGAATTAAATTGAAATGAATTGAAATTCGAATTAAATTGAAATGAACTGAAATTCGAATTAAATTGAAAGGAATTGAAATTCGAATTTTATTGAAATCGGATTGAAATCGTTTTGAATTGAATTTAAAATGTATTGAAATTGAACTGAAATTGATTTGAATTGAAACCAATTCGAATTAAATTGAAATTGAATTGAAATCAATTTGAAATGAAGTTAAAATGAATTTATATTGAAAAATTTGATTTTGATTTGAATGTGAAAAGGAAGTTGAAATCGTTTTGAAAACGAATTTAAAACGATTTATAAAATACGTTTTAAAAGGAAATCGACGAAGTATATAGTATATATATTATATATATACATATAATATAATGGCCTGAATTGAACGCGCCGCGCTGTGGCAGTTCGCGAATCGTCCATTGATTTCGAATTGTCGTTGCTGGAGATCCGATCGTCGGATTCTCCTAAAACCAAAACCGTTGGGTTCGAATCGAAAAGAGCTTTCTAACGAATATTAGAAATTAGAAATCTAGCGGTTGGATTCGGAATTATGTCCAAATCAAATTTGGAAAAGGTCTTTGTAAGTGCAGTTCGATGGCCGTTGATGGAATTCGATTGTACGAGCCTTGATAAAATTATTAAATTAGTAATAATTTGTGTAAAATCATAAGAAATGATTTGGGAAAATGTAATAACCCGCAAATTCTGGGCCAGTTTAAAATTTTTATTTTGGCAATTTTAGCTAATTTTGAATATTTAAAATAGATCATTTTAAATAATATCAACGAAAAATTTATTTTGAATATAATTCGACGTATATATTATATACGTCGTCGTTAGAATATAAATAATTATTTATAATTATAAAAGGAATTGAAAATGGCGCGGTAGTTCGATAATTCGATTTCAAACTTCAATTGAATATACTAGGTGCAAAACAAACCGGATTTTAGTGAAACCAAAAACGATAGGATCTAATTAAGAATACCTTTCCAACGAATCCGAAAAATCAAGATTTCATAGCGGGAATCAAAAGATATGTCCAGTTGAAAATTCTGAATAGTCGCTATGGAATTCAGGCCCTTAAAAATGGAAATTTTGCAAGCGACCTCGGATTTCGACGAAACCACTTTTGTTTGGTCCGTGTTGTCAAATTATTGCTAGGTTCCAAATTTCATAATTTTTCGAATCAATATATGAGCGTGGCAAAGGAAAACGCGTTTGACCAGTTTCAGTTGATTTTAATCGACTGAAAATTGGCCATTTTTCAAACGGTCTCAGAATTCGATGAAACTAGTTTTGTTAGGACCGTATCGTCAATACAAAGCTAGAAAATATTTTTCGGGAATTTTTCTAGTTAGTATGTGACCCCGGTAATTTGAAATGTACGTTTAAAATTCAATTTAGTGATTTAAATGTAAATTTAACGGAAACTGATTGTAACGATCGAATCAGCTTGCGATACATATCCCATTGTGTTCGGAATGGGGGTAAAACGCTATGGACGACAGGCGGTGGGCCTCGTTTCGAGGTCGTAGGTAAAAGTCAACTTTATGCAATTAAATTAATTAATAATAATAAAAAAAAATCTCTCTCCCCCTTATTTCACGTTGCCCCCCCGTTATAATCCATCTTCAAATCGATTCAGAGAAAAAATGGAGGAAGCCGCAGCGCGGCGGCGCTAAGCCCCCCCAACCTCGCATCGCCCACCGCGCCGCTTCTGGCGTGGGCCCCCTTCTCGCGACCCCCCCCCGCTGCTGTCGCGACTTCTTCTTCTTCTTCCTCCACACCGCCCCGCTTCCACCTCCTCCTCTCGCCGATCCCGTCCTCTCTCTCTCCAATTCGAAAAGCGCCGCCTCTTTTCCCCTCCGGCGTGATCAGCAGTGAAAGAAAAAGGTAATTTTTATTTATTTTATTTTTCTTTTATGCTAATTACTTAAAATGATAAATCTGAAATTTAATTTGAATTAAAATTGTTTTTAAATCTGAAATTTAGATTATATATAAATAAATAAAAAGGGAGAAAAGATTTTTGATTATAAAAGAGATTTGATTTTTAGGAGATAAAGAAACGATTTTTATTTATAGTTATGGTAATAAAAATATGATTTTTATATTTTTAAAGTATTGAAGATATAATCTTTACTATATAGAAGTAATAAAAATATAATTTTTACATGATAGGAATATTAAAAATATCATCTTTATATAGGTAGCAAAATGAAAATGTGATCTTTATAGTGATGAAATAGAAAAGACGATATTTTGAGATGAGTAGTGAAGTAAAAATATGATTTTTACTTCGGGAAGAATATAGAATTTTTATCGTATGTTAGGAATATTTTTGTAAAGGCGAAAACCTTATTTTTATAAAGGCGAAAACCTTATTTTTATAAAGGCGAAAACCTTATTTTTATAAAGGCGAAAACCTTATTTTTGTAAAGGCGAAAACCTTATTTTTATAAAGGCGAAAACCTTATTTTTATAAAGGCGAAAACCTTATTTTTATAAAGGCGAAAACTTTATTTTTATAAATGCGAAAACCTTATTTTTTGAAAAGGCGAAAACCTTATTTTTGAAAAGGAGAAATCTTTATTGTTAAAGCGTGATTTTTATATATTGGATAGCGAAGTAAAAAGTCGATTTTTACATATGTAGTGGCTACGGACAAAGAAAGTGATATCGACGAGAACAGTGAAGATTTCCTGCATTAGAAGTGCCGTGGAGTTAGGATAGCTATTGGTGAGAATTTCTCACCTTTCAATTTCTTTTCTAATTATATATATATATACTAGGATGCAGACGGTGCTTAGTAGCACCCGACACAATCGTCCACAGACCATGGACTTGTTTGTTTGGTTGCATAGATTAGTTATATGATTTGATTTGAATTTGGTTGTTTCGTGATTTTGATTGATGTGTGAATGGCGTGGGCCTTCACTAGACCGGGGATAAGGCTAGGCCTCGTCCCGTTTCTAGTATCGTGCCGTTATGCCGCCGAAATTTTCTAAAATATGTTAGAAAATAAAAATATCATTTTATTGTTTAAATGAATAATAGAAATTCATATGTTAAAATAAAATGTTTTATCGTTAAAAATATAATTTTTAACGTGAATATGAATATAGTGAAAGTGAATAAAATAAAATATTCATTTACAAACCGGACGGTTTGTTTATGTACACCTATTTGAAGGACATTGATTGGGACGATAAATTTTACACATCGCCCAACAGAACAAATAAAATATGTGTTTGATTGTTTGAAACCCCACACGGGTGTTGGGATGAAATTTGAAGTTCACTCATCCTGATTTGTTAAATATGTCGATCGGTTGATTGACAGGCTGTTTTAAGCGTTAGATATCTATATTTGATGCTTATACAGTATAGTGCACTTTGGTTGATGGTTGATTATTTTTCCATGCTATTATATACATGTGTTGTATGAAAATCCATATAATTAATTTTATATGGTAATTGACTGGGCCTCATTCCAATTTAGAAAATAAAGAATAATATAAAATAAAGGGTCATGTGTTGAACGAAATATTTTAGTAATAAAATTTACATCTTTATCAATATAAAATAAAGGTTCATGTGTTGACAGTACTCATCCATTGAGATTGGTCATGTGTTGAACGAAATATTTTAGTAATAAAATTTACATCTTTATCAATATAAAATAAAGGTTCATGTGTTGAAAGTACTCATCCATTGAGATTGGTCATGTGTTGAACGAAATATTTTAGTAATAAAATTTACATCTTTATCAATATAAAATAAAGGTTCATGTGTTGACAGTACTCATCCATTGAGATTGGTCATGTGTTGAACGAAATATTTTAGTAATAAAATTTACATCTTTATCAATATAAAATAATGGTTCATGTGTTGACAGTACTCATCCATTGAGATTGGTCATGTGTTGAACGAAATATTTTGACAATAACAACTATTTTGAAAAAGAAATATTTGAAATAGAATATTTGAAAATAGAAATTTATGAAGCCGTGTTGATTAGATTGACGCCATTTTGACGTGAACGATATTTATATCGATTTTATTCATTTTAAAATGAATATTGAAAAGTAATTCTGAAATCAAATATTTCGAAATGAAATGAATTGAAAAACGATTTCGAAATGAAATGAATTGAAAACGATTTCGAAATGAAATGAATTGAAAAACGATTTCGAAATGAATTGAAAACGAATTCAAATTGAATTGAAAGCAAATTGAAATGAATTCAAATTGAATTGAAATTTGAATTGAATAGAAATGAATTTTAAAATGAATTTATAAAGAAGAATTCAATTTTGATTTGAATTGAAATGGAAGTTGAAATTGCTTTTGAAACGAATTTTAAAACTAATTATATAATTCGTTTTAAATAGAAATCGACGAAATATATATTATATATATAATATAATGGCCTGAATAGAACGCGCCGCGCCGCGGCAGTTCGTGAATTTCGACCATTTATTTCAAATGGACATTACGGGAGATCCGACCGTCGGATTCTCCTAAAACCGGAACCGTTGGGTTCGTATCGAAAAGAGCTTTCTAACGAATATTAGAAATTAGAAATCTAACGGTTGGATTTGGAGATACGTCCAAATCAAATTCGAAAAAGGTCGCTGTAAGTGCAGTTCGATGGCCATTGATGGAAATCGACTGTACGGGCCTTGATAAAATTATTAAAAATAGTAATAATTTGTGTAAAATCATAAGAAATGGTTTAGAAAGAATTGGGATGAAAAACTCCATATTTGAAAAGATAAAAATAGATTTTTATCTAAATGAACTAGTTTTGAACTAGAATTATAATTATATTTATTTTTAAATAAATAAATTGAAATTCGAAAAGGGTTTTAAAAATAACCAAAATTTCCAATGATTGCATTGGAATGGATTTGAATCGAAATTGTCTTCGGAATATTTCGATGTTGAAATTCGTGATTATACAGATGTTGTTATGGAAATTTGAAAGATATATATATTTATATCGTTATTTCCAATACGACATTTGTTAATCGTGGAATTTGATATTGAATATAAGCCGATATATTTTCTATTCAGTGCCTTGTATTGAATATCAAATGTGATTTGGGTTTGTCGTGAATGGTGTCTTCATTAACACTGTTCTTGAACCCAGTTGAGAAAAGATTAAATCTTTTTATTTAGATTTAATGAAGTGTACCAATTAAATAATGTTTAATTGGAATTGAATTGATATTGATTTTTGGGTTTATCGTGGACAGTGTTTTAAATAACACTCGTTCTTTAACCCGATCATTAATGAAATGTGATTTTGGGTTGTCGTGAACGGTATCTTCAATAATACAGTTCTTAGACCTAAAGGAGTTAAGAAAATCAGAAACTAACTGGAGATTAGTTAAGTTGAATAGTTTCCTAGGTATTGATCTGATGTTGGTTTCGGCCTTCGGGATTAATACTTAGGGAATTGCTCACTTGCTAATTTACAATTAGGGACTGATTGAAATGTGATGTGATTTTGGGTTTATCGTGAACCGTGTTTTAAATGACACTGATTCTTTAACCCAGTCACAGATTAAAACTAAGTGGAGTTTTAATGAATCTTTAATTAGATTGAAATGATCGAAAATGGAGTATCACCAGTTTTGCTCCAGGCGATAGTTAAATCTTTAATTAGATTTGAACGTGAAATGGTAATTGAATTTACCGATAACACTGTGGTGTTAGATATGAAGTATAACCAGTTTTACTTCATGGGATGAATAGGTTGGGATGGGGAAATTAAAATAAATGATTACTTCGGTAAGGTTCGCTAATCCCGACTAGTTCGAATTGATATTCAAAAATAGATTAAAGAATAAATTCAAGAAATTTGTCTTGGATAAAATTAATGGGAACCTTTCCCTATGAATGTGAAATTTAGAAACTAACTGTCGGTTAGCCAAGCAGAATGGTTTTCTGGGTATTGATCTGATGTTGGTTTCGGCCTTCGGGGTTAATATTTGAGGAATTATTCTCTTGATTAATTTACGGTTAGTGACTAATGAATTGGAATGAGGCGTATGTTGTGTTTGTGTAACACTTATTTAAAATATACGCGAGTTATTCGGGAAGGCCGGGTTTAACCCATCCTGAATAACTGATACGACGATAAGTCGAAGATGAAGACGATGGTCGAAGACCGGAGGTCTTCACGTCGTTTGGGTGATTACTGATGATCTTGATTGGGCTGTACACCCAAGAAGATGGAAACAGTTAGTGATCGTCCAGACGTACTTGGAGATCGATGGATATGCGGGGTACTAGGTGCCTCCGGTTTCGTTCAGACCCAGAACGGACTTGTAAATGGACTGTGTGCCTGACATTGGATTTTAGTCCGTGTGATTGATCTCTATTAAATATATATCTGTTTGGCGGCGGAGAATTTATTCTTTTGCTTAACGCCCTTCTCTGAGACGTACGAGCTCAGGGGTTATATATTGATGGATATCAAACGCATGGAGTGAATTGCCTGTGTGGCATGCCTAAGTGGCAATTGATCGAGGCTTCTGTTGAAAAGCAAAGTCTTGTGGTGATGATCAAAGCACGGCCTTTGTGGCATAGCTTTGTGTAACGTTTACTTCGCGAGTTTCACACCCGGTATGAACCAAAAACGGGAGACGGACCTCAGGGAGGACTTGCGTTTCTTTCTAGCTAGAAGTGGCGTCAGTGGTTTTACACGCCCTGACGAGTTTGACTTATGTGGTTGTTGCTGTTGCGAGGCGCCTCGGTTATATCGGTTTCGGCCGATGCATTCTGGTCGGCAGACGGACCAGACTTACACCCCATAGGGTGGGGAAACGTAGTGTTCAGGCATAATAATCCACATCGGTGGACCGGCCCTGACGATCTAAAGGCTTGCCTGCGCGCTTGCCTGTGGCTCGGGCTAGAGAGTCACGAATCGGTAGAGGACTATCTTTTGCCTCGGTTCATAGACGGAAATCCAATTTCCAAATACGTGACATTTCCGGTTTTATTTGTAGAGCCTAGTATGGCGACATAGTGGGATGGGGCGCTCATGTCGCCTATGATTGATACTTATGATTTGAAGTTGTTTTATACACTATGCACTTATAATAGTATCAAACGATTTGTTTTAACCGTATCAAGCATTCTTTAGCTGTTATAAGGGAAAACCCTATCCTCGGCTGCGTTGCATTGTGTGATGGGACCTGGGTCTTATAACAGCTTCATTTTTCTTTATTTAGCATTGCGCTGTTTGTTTTATGCACTGGTATTCTTGGGAGGAAACCCGTTCCGTGTTATACGGCGTGGTCCCTTGATTTACCTAACTTTAAAAATAAAGATTAACTGTTTTAGTTCTCACACCAGTCACATGACTGACCTGGAGTTTATTGTTTTGACCTAAACTCTGGGTGCCCCTATTTTGACACGGGCAGCTAGTAGTTTTGGTTTTGCAGATTTATATTCACAGGATCCTGGTTTACAGCTGGAACGATATCCGGAAAGCTTTGTATCCGTATATCTCTTCTAGTTGTGTATTGTATTATTTTCCGCTGCTATGTATTTAAATGAAATTTAAATCTCTGATATTTCTGTGTAATTTTTATTCATACTCTGTATATTCTTGTAATCTGATGCATTGTTGTAATATACAATGAAATGTTCTTTTGTATGCGTTCTGTTGTGGCTTGTTCTCGAACTATCCGCCGCTTTCCTTTACGGGGAAGTTACGGGTTTTCACAGTTGGTATCAGAGCTTTGGTTTACAAAGCTGAGAACAAGACACATTAGAACCATACGAAAGAATTCATCAGATATTGGATTAGTAATATCCAATGGGAATGACTCGTTAGAGATAGGATCAGTAGTATCCTAGAACAAGTGTGGAGAGTATGTTTTTAAAATGAAAACCAATTTTGTTTTGAAAATTTAAATCAATTATTCATATTTGATTATTTATTTTATATTGATTAGGACAATCCAATATATAAAGATTTTGCGTATGCGCCTAGCTAGCGTGTATTCGAAGTTTTGATATATTGGATAGATATAGAGTTACACTATAGTCACCCGGGGGTGATTCTGATGGTTGATATATCATCATCAGAATTTATATTCGAGTGACGAACGTGTAATATCTATATGTTTCCTATTAGACTGGTGTGAGAACCAAAACTAATATAGCTAGAATACATTGTTGTGATTTGGCATCAAAACATGATTTTTGACTATGTATCAAAGTTATCAATTTGAAAACTCTAATCCACTAATTGATTGATGATTGTGTTGTTTGTTTATTTGTTTGATAATTTTGAACCATTTAGCCTAATTGAACCAAATATTGAATTGTATTGAAAATTGGTCGCATTTGTTTGCATATACATATACTTACATTGAACAGGTCATAGCAAGGAGGCTAGAGCCGAAGAATAAAATTTGTTTGCCCGACAAATAGGTACATGTTTACTACATAATTTTCTGTTTTGTTTGGGTGATGATGATTTTATGAGCCTATTGGCTAGCCGCTTGGCTTTTTTTTTTCTTTTTGAGATCTGAAGGACCGGGGAAGCTATTTGAAATTCCCCGATGCTCCCGGTGCAGGGGAGGTTATGGCGAAATTTTTCGAAAATTTAGGGTGTTAGCCAAATTTTTGAAATTTTGAAAATTCTCAGAAACTAAAAAGTTGGAGAATGGAAGCCAAATCGAACGTAGGGCTGAATAATCAAACCACTTTCGACTTTGTTCCTTTTCGGGGACGAAAAGTTTTAAGTGGGGGAGATTGTAATAACCCGCAAATTCTGGGCCAGTTTAAAATTTTTATTTTGGCAATTTTAGCGAATTTTGAATATTTAAAATAGATTATTTTAAATAATATCAACGAAAAATTTATTTTGAATATAATTCGACGTATATATTATATACGTCGTCGTTAGAATATAAATAATTATTTATAATTATAAAAGGAATTGAAAATGGCGCGGTAGTTCGATAATTCGATTTCAAACTTCAATTGAATGTACCGGGTGCAAAACAAACCGGATTTTAGTGAAACCAAAAACGATAGGATCTAATTGAGAATACCTTTCCAACGAATCCGAAAAATCAAGATTTCATAGCGGGAATCAAAAGATATGTCCAGTTGAAATTTCTGAATAGTCGCTATGGAATTCAGGCCCTTAAAAATGGAAATTTTGCAAGCGACCTCGGATTTCGACGAAACCACTTTTGTTGGGTCCGTGTTGTCAAATAATTGCTAGGTTCCAAATTTCATAATTTTTCGAATCAATATGTGAGCGTGGCAAAGGAAAACGCGTTTGACCAGTTTCAGTTGATTTTAATCGACTGGAAATTGGCCATTTTTCAAACGGTCTCAGAATTCGACGAAACTAGTTTTGTTAGGACCGTATCGTCAATATAAAGCTAGAAAATATTTTTCGGGAATTTTTCTAGTTAGTATGTGACCCCGGTAATTTGAAATGTACGTTTAAAATTCAATTTAGTGATTTAAATGTAAATTTAACGGAAACTGATTGTAACGATCGAATCAGCTTGCGATACATATCCCATTGTGTTCGGAATGGGGGTAAAACGCTATGGACGACAGGCGGTGGGCCTCGTTTCGAGGTCGTAGGTAAAAGTCAACTTTATGCAATTAAATTAATTAATAAAAAAAAATATATCTCTCTCCCCCTTATTTCACGTTGGCCCCCCCGTTATAATCCATCTTCAAATCGATTCAGAGAAAAAAAAAAAGAAAAAATGGAGGAAGCCGCAGCGCGGCGGCGCTAAGCCCCCCCAACCTCGCATCGCCCACCGCGCCGCTTCTGGCGTGGGCCCCCTTCTCGCGACCCCCCCCCGCTGCTGTCGCGACTTCTTCTTCTTCTTCCTCCACACCGCCCCGCTTCCACCTCCTCCTCTCGCCGATCCCGTCCTCTCCCTCTCCAATTCGAAAAGCGCCGCCTCTTTTCCCCTCCGGCGTGATCAGCAGTGAAAGAAAAAGGTAATTTTTATTTATTTTATTTTTCTTTTATGCTAATTACTTAAAATGATAAATCTGAAATTTAATTTGAATTAAAATTGTTTTTAAATCTGAAATTTAGATTATATATAAATAAATAAAAAGGGAGAAAAGATTTTTGATTATAAAAGAGATTTGATTTTTAGGAGATAAAGAAACGATTTTTATTTATAGTTATGGTAATAAAAATATGATTTTTATATTTTTAAAGTATTGAAGATATAATCTTTACTATATAGAAGTAATAAAAATATAATTTTTACATGATAGGAATATTAAAAATATCATCTTTATATAGGTAGCAAAATAAAAATGTGATCTTTATAGTGATGAAATAGAAAAGACGATATTTTGAGATGAGTAGTGAAGTAAAAATATGATTTTTACTTCGGGAAGAATATAGAATTTTTATCGTATGTTAGGAATATTTTTGTAAAGGCGAAAACCTTATTTTTATAAAGGCGAAAACCTTATTTTTATAAAGGCGAAAACCTTATTTTTGTAAAGGCGAAAACCTTATTTTTGTAAAAGCGAAAACCTTATTTTTATAAAGGCGAAAACCTTATTTTTATAAAGGCGAAAACTTTATTTTTATAAAGGCGAAAACCTTATTTTTTGAAAAGGCGAAAACCTTATTTTTGAAAAGGAGAAATCTTTATTGTTAAAGCGTGATTTTTATATATTGGATAGCGAAGTAAAAAGTCGATTTTTACATATGTAGTGGCTACGGACAAAGAAAGTGATATCGACGAGAACAGTGAAGATTTCCTGCATTAGAAGTGCCGTGGAGTTAGGATAGCTATTGGTGAGAATTTCTCACCTTTCAATTTCTTTTCTAATTATATATATATATACTAGGATGCAGACGGTGCTTAGTAGCACCCGACACAATCGTCCACAGACCATGGACTTGTTTGTTTGGTTGCATAGATTAGTTATATGATTTGATTTGAATTTGGTTGTTTCGTGATTTTGATTGATGTGTGAATGGCGTGGGCCTTCACTAGACCGGGGATAAGGCTAGGCCTCGTCCCGTTTCTAGTATCGTGCCGTTATGCCGCCGAAATTTTCTAAAATATGTTAGAAAATAAAAATATCATTTTATTGTTTAAATGAATAATAGAAATTCATATGTTAAAATAAAATGTTTTATCGTTAAAAATATAATTTTTAACGTGAATATGAATATAGTGAAAGCGAATAAAATAAAATATTCATTTACAAACCGGACGGTTTGTTTATGTACACCTATTTGAAGGACATTGATTGGGACGATAAATTTTACACATCGCCCAACAGCACAAATAAAATATGTGTTTGATTGTTTGAAACCCCACACGGGTGTTGGGATGAAATTTGAAGTTCACTCATCCTGATTTGTTAAATATGTCGATCGGTTAATTGACAGGCTGTTTTAAGCGTTAGATATCTATATTTGATGCTTATACAGTATAGTGCACTTTGGTTGATGGTTGATTATTTTTCCATGCTATTATATACATGTGTTGTATGAAAATCCATATAATTAATTTTATATGGTAATTGACTGGGCCTCATTCCAATTTAGAAAATAAAGAATAATATAAAATAAAGGGTCATGTGTTGAACGAAATATTTTAGTAATAAAATTTACATCTTTATCAATATAAAATAAAGGTTCATGTGTTGACAGTACTCATCCATTGAGATTGGTCATGTGTTGAACGAAATATTTTAGTAATAAAATTTACATCTTTATCAATATAAAATAAAGGTTCATGTGTTGACAGTACTCATCCATTGAGATTGGTCATGTGTTGAACGAAATATTTTAGTAATAAAATTTACATCTTTATCAATATAAAATAAAGGTTCATGTGTTGACAGTACTCATCCATTGAGATTGGTCATGTGTTGAACAAAATATTTTAGTAATAAAATTTACATCTTTATCAATATAAAATAAAGGTTCATGTGTTGACAGTACTCATCCATTGAGATTGGTCATGTGTTGAACGAAATATTTTAGTAATAAAATTTACATCTTTATCAATATAAAATAAAGGTTCATGTGTTGACAGTACTCATCCATTGAGATTGGTCATGTGTTGAACGAAATATTTTGACAATAACAACTATTTTGAAAAAGAAATATTTGAAATAGAATATTTGAAAATAGAAATTTATGAAGCCGTGTTGATTAGATTGACGCCATTTTGACGTGAACGATATTTATATCGATTTTATTCATTTTAAAATGAATATTGAAAAGTAATTCTGAAATCAAATATTTCGAAATGAAATGAATTGAAAAATGATTTCGAAATGAAATGAATTGAAAACGATTTCGAAATGAAATGAATTGAAAAACGATTTCGAAATGAAATGAATTGAAAACGATTTCGAAATGAATTGAAAACGAATTCAAATTGAATTGAAAGCAAATTGAAATGAATTCAAATTGAATTGAAATTTGAATTGAATAGAAATGAATTTTAAAACGAATTTATAAAGAAGAATTCAATTTTGATTTGAATTGAAATGGAAGTTGAAATTGCTTTTGAAACGAATTTTAAAACTAATTATATAATTCGTTTTAAATAGAAATCGACGAAATATATATTATATATATTATATATATAATATAATGGCCTGAATAGAACGCGCCGCGCCGCGGTAGTTCGTGAATTTCGACCATTTATTTCAAACGGACATTACGGGAGATCCGACCGTCGGATTCTCCTAAAACCGGAACCGTTGGGTTCGTATCGAAAAGAGCTTTCTAACGAATATTTGAAATTAGAAATCTAACGGTTGGATTTGGAGATACGTCCAAATCAAATTCGAAAAAGGTCGTTGTAAGTGCAGTTCGATGGCCATTGATGGAAATCGACTGTACGGGCCTTGATAAAATTATTAAAAATAGTAATAATTTGTGTAAAATCATAAGAAATGGTTTAGAAAGAATTGGGATGAAAAACTCCATATTTGAAAAGATAAAAATAGATTTTTATCTAAATGAACTAGTTTTGAACTAGAATTATAATTATATTTATTTTTAAATAAATAAATTGAAATTCGAAAAGGGTTTTAAAAATAACCAAAATTTCCAATGATTGCATTGGAATGGATTTGAATCGAAATTGTCTTCGGAATATTTCGATGTTGAAATTCGTGATTATACAGATGTTATGGAAATTTGAAAGATATATATATTTATATCGTTATTTCCAATACGACATTTGTTAATCGTGGAATTTGATATTGAATATAAGCCGATATATTTTCTATTCAGTGCCTTGTATTGAATATCAAATGTGATTTGGGTTTGTCGTGAATGGTGTCTTCATTAACACTGTTCTTGAACCCAGTTGAGAAAAGATTAAATCTTTTTATTTAGATTTAATGAAGTGTACCAATTAAATAATGTTTAATTGGAATTGAATTGATATTGATTTTTGGGTTTATCGTGGACAGTGTTTTAAATAACACTCGTTCTTTAACCCGATCATTAATGAAATGTGATTTTGGGTTGTCGTGAACGGTATCTTCAATAATACAGTTCTTAGACCTAAAGGAGTTAAGAAAATCAGAAACTAACTGGAGATTAGTTAAGTTGAATAGTTTCCTAGGTATTGATCTGATGTTGGTTTCGGCCTTCGGGATTAATACTTAGGGAATTGCTCACTTGCTAATTTACAATTAGGGACTGATTGAAATGTGATGTGATTTTGGGTTTATCGTGAACCGTGTTTTAAATGACACTGATTCTTTAACCCAGTCACAGATTAAAACTAAGTGGAGTTTTAATGAATCTTTAATTAGATTGAAATGATCGAAAATGGAGTATCACCAGTTTTGCTCCAGGCGATAGTTAAATCTTTAATTAGATTTGAACGTGAAATGGTAATTGAATTTACCGATAACACT
Organism: Allium sativum; assembly: GCA_030737875.1. NCBI lineage: Eukaryota > Viridiplantae > Streptophyta > Magnoliopsida > Asparagales > Amaryllidaceae > Allium > Allium sativum. Next base: position 193,281,182 of record CM060920.1, read on the forward strand.
GTGGTGTTAGATATGAAGTATAACCAGTTTTACTTCATGGGATGAATAGGTTGGGATGGGGAAATTAAAATAAATGATTACTTCGGTAAGGTTCGCTAATCCCGACTAGTTCGAATTGATATTCAAAAATAGATTAAAGAATAAATTCAAGAAATTTGTCTTGGATAAAATTAATGGGAACCTTTCCCTATGAATGTGAAATTTAGAAACTAACTGTCGGTTGGCCAAGCAGAATGGTTTTCTGGGTATTGATCTGATGTTGGTTTCGGCCTTCGGGGTTAATATTTGGGGAATTATTCTCTTGATTAATTTACGGTTAGTGACTAATGAATTGGAATGAGGCGTATGTTGTGTTTGTGTAACACTTATTTAAAATATACGCGAGTTATTCGGGAAGGCCGGGTTTAACCCATCCTGAATAACTGATACGACGATAAGTCGAAGATGAAGACGATGGTCGAAGACCGGAGGTCTTCACGTCGTTTGGGTGATTACTGATGATCTTGATTGGGCTGTACACCCAAGAAGATGGAAACAGTTAGTGATCGTCCAGACGTACTTGGAGATCGATGGATATGCGGGGTACTAGGTGCCTCCGGTTTTGTTCAGACCCAGAACGGACTTGTAAATGGACTGTGTGCCTGACATTGGATTTTAGTCCGTGTGATTGATCTCTATTAAATATATATCTGTTTGGCGGCGGAGAATTTATTCTTTTGCTTAACGCCCTTCTCTGAGACGTACGAGCTCAGGGGTTATATATTGATGGATATCAAACGCATGGAGTGAATTGCCTGTGTGGCATGCCTAAGTGGCAATTGATCGAGGCTTCTGTTGAAAAGCAAAGTCTTGTGGTGATGATCAAAGCACGACCTTTGTGGCGTAGCTTTGTGTAACGTTTACTTCGCGAGTTTCACACCCGGTATGAACCAACAACGGGAGACGGACCTCAGGGAGGACTTGCGTTTCTTTCTAGCTAGAAGTGGCGTCAGTGGTTTTACACGCCCTGACGAGTTTGACTTATGTGGTTGTTGCTGTTGCGAGGCGCCTCGGTTATATCGGTTTCGGCCGATGCATTCTGGTCGGCAGACGGACCAGACTTACACCCCATAGGGTGGGGAAACGTAGTGTTCAGGCATAATAATCCACATCGGTGGACCGGCCCTAACGATCTAAAGGCTTGCCTGCGCGCTTGCCTGTGGCTCGGGCTAGAGAGTCACGAATCGGTAGAGGACTATCTTTTGCCTCGGTTCATAGACGGAAATCCAATTTCCAAATACGTGACATTTGCGGTTTTATTTGTAGAGCCTAGTATGGCGACATAGTGGGATGGGGCGCTCATGCCGCCTATGATTGATACTTATGATTTGAAGTTGTTTTATACACTATGCACTTATAATAGTATCAAACGATTTGTTTTAACCGTATCAAGCATTCTTTAGCTGTTATAAGGGAAAACCCTATCCTCGGCTGCGTTGCATTGTGTGATGGGACCTGGGCCTTATAACAGCTTCATTTTTCTTTATTTAGCATTGCGCTGTTTGTTTTATGCACTGGTATTCTTGGGAGGAAACCCGTTCCGTGTTATACGGCGTGGTCCCTTGATTTACCTAACTTTAAAAATAAAGATTAACTGTTTTAGTTCTCACACCAGTCACATGACTGACCTGGAGTTTATTGTTTTGACCTAAACTCTGGGTGCCCCTATTTTGACACGGGCAGCTAGTAGTTTTGGTTTTGCAGATTTATATTCACAGGATCCTGGTTTACAGCTGGAACGATATCCGAAAAGCTTTGTATCCGTATATCTCTTCTAGTTGTGTATTGTATTATTTTCCGCTGCTATGTATTTAAATGAAATTTAAATCTCTGATATTTCTGTGTAATTTTTATTCATACTCTGTATATTCTTGTAATCTGATGCATTGTTGTAATATACAATGAAATGTTCTTTTGTATGCGTTCTGTTGTGGCTTGTTCTCGAACTATCCGCCGCTTTCCTTTACGGGGAAGTTACGGGTTTTCACAGAAAAATTGGGATGAAAAACTCCATATTTGAAAAGATAAAAATAGATTTTTATCAAAATGAACTAGTTTTGAACTAGAATTATAATTCTATTTATTTTTAAAATAAGTAAATTGGATTTGAAATGGTTTTGAAAATAACCAGAATTTCCAATAAGTGAATTGGAATGGATTTGAATCGAAATTGTCTTTGGAATATTTCGATGTTAGATTTCGTGATGAAACATATATCGTTATGGGAATTTGAAAGATATATTTATATCGTTATTTCAAATACGATATTTGTTGGTCGTAGAATTTGATATTGAATATAAGCCGATATATTTTCTATTCAGAGCCTTGTATTTAAAATCAAATGTGATTTGGGTTTGTCGTGAATGGTGTCTTCATTAACACTGTTCTTAAGCCAAGTTGAGAAAAAGATTAAATCTTTTTATTAAGATTTAATGTAGGGTACCAATTAAATAATATTTAATTGGAATCGAATTGGTATTGATTTTTGGGTTTATCGTGAACAGTGTTTTAATAACACTTGTTCTTTAACCCGATAATTAATGGAATGTGATTTTGGGTTTATCGTAAACCGTGTTTTAAATTACACTGATTCTTTAACCCAGTTAAAGATTAAAACTAAGTGGAGTTTTAGTGAATCTTTAATTAGATTTAAAAGATCGAGAATGGAGTATCACCAGTTTTACTCCAGGCGATAGTGAAATCTTTAATTAGATTTGAACGTGAAATGGTAATTGAATTTACCGATAACACCGTGGTGTTAGATATGAAGTATTATCAGTTTTACTTCACGGGACGAATAGGTTAGGATTGGGAAATAAATGATTACTTCGGTGTGATTCACTAATCCCATCAAGTTTGAATTAATATTCAAAGAAGATTAAAGAATAAATTTAAAGAATTTATCTTTGATAAAATTAACGGGAACCTTTCCCAAAGTATAAGAATATTTAAATAAAAGAATATTCTGAATTGGAATGAGGCGCAAGTTGTGTTTGTGTAACACTTGTTTATTATATACGCGAGTTATTCAGAAAGACCGGATTTGTCCCATTCTGAATAACTGATTCGACGTGGTGTCGAAGATGAAGACGGTGATTTGAAGACCGGAGGTCTTCACGTCGTTTAGATAATTATCGATGATCTTGATTGGGATGTAACATTGGATTTTAGTCCGTGTGATTGATCTCTATTAAATATATATCTGTTTGGCGGCAGAGAATTTATTCTCTTGCTTAATGCCCTTCTCTGAGACGTACGAGCTCAGGGGTTATATATTGATGGATATCAAACGCATGGAGTGAATTGCCTGTATGGCATGCCTAAGTGGCAGTTGATCAAGGCTTCTGTTGAAAAGAAAAGTCTTGTGGTGATGATCAAAGCATCGCCTGTGTGGCATAACTTTGTGTAACATTGATTCGCGAGCCTCACACCCCGGTAGTGGACTAGAAACGGGAGAGGACCTCAGGGAGGGCATGCGTTTCCTTCTATTTAAAAGTGGCGTCAGTGGTTTTACAAGCCCTGACGAGTTTGACTTATGTGGTTGTTGCTGTTGCGAGGCGCCTCGGTTTGATCGGACGATCCGGGTCCGATGGAGTCATTCGTTGGCTCATTTACGCCCCAAAGGGCGGGGAAACGCAATGTTTAGGCACTATAATCCACATCGATGGACCGACCCTGATGATCCATGGGGCAGTTGCGGCTGTTCCTGAGACATGGGCTAGTTTGTCTCGAATCGGTGGAGGACGATCCCTGGCCTCGGTTCACAGACGGAAATCCAATTTCCAAATACGTGATTCTGTAGTCTTATTTGTAGAGCCTAGTATGGCGACATAGTGGGATGGGGCGCTTATGCCGTCTATGATTGATACTTATGATTTGAAGTTGTTTTATACACTATGCACTTATTATAGTATCAAATGATTTGTTTTAAACGTATCAAGCATTCTTGGCTATTGTAAGGTAAAAACCCTATCCTCCGGCTTGCGTTGCATTGTGTGATGGGACCTGGGTCTTATAATAGCTTCATTCTTCTTTATTTAGCGTTGCGCTATTGTTTTATGCACTGCTATCCTTGGGAGGAAACCCGTTCCGTGTTATACGGCGTGGTCCCTTGATTTACCTAACTTTAAAATAAAGATTAATAACTGTTTTAGTTCTCACACCAGTCCCATGACTGACCTGGAGTTTATTGGTTTAACCTAAACTCTGGGTGCCCCTAATTTCCGCACGGGCAGCAAGTAGCTTTGGTTTTTGCAGATTTATATTCACATGATCCTGGTTTACAGTTGGAATGATATCCGAAAAGCTTTGTATCCGTATATCTCCTTCAGTTGTGTATTGTATTATTTTCCACTGCTATGTAATTTATTGTAATCTCTGATATTTTTTTGCTGTATATTATTTGTTTATATTCTGTATATTCTTGTATTCTGATGAATTGTTGTAATTAACAATGAAATGTTCTTCGGTCTGCGTTCTATTTTGTCGTGTTCTCAAAATAATCAGGCGTTTCGAACGGTCAGGATCGGTTAAGCGACTGATTCGGATTGAGCGAAATTCCTTTTCATTACAAACTCCCTGGAATCCAAGTCTCTAATGCTTCGTCCTAGCGATTGCCGATCAGCGCTAAATTACACCCGTTCACGGAAACGGGCGTAACTTCCAAACCTTAAGTCCGTTTTAGCCAAACTAATGCTCTACATGAAGCTAATTCAGAGAGCTACAAAGGTAAGGAAAAAAGCTCTGTAATTGTTGTTTTCGGGCCTAAAAGAGGTTGTCTGATAGGAGCGCCATTCTTTGTTTGTGATGTGACTTCAGCCAAGTCGCTTCCTGTCTTCGGACGATGTTCTCAATACTTGAACGTATTGTTAACCAGAGAGTTAACCTGTTACGGCTTTAACTGAAAAGCAAGTCAACATTTTTGGCGCGCCAGATAGGGGGCCTACGAGACAAAGGGGGCTAGCAGAGGGGGGCGAGCCAAAGGGGGCAAGGCGGTCCAAGTCCCTGGAATCCAAGTCTCCTATGCTTCGTCCAAGCGATTTCCGATTGACACCAAATTACACCCATTCACGGAAATGGGCGTAACTTCAAAAGCGTAAGTCCGGTTTAGCCAAACGAAAGCTCTACTTGAAGCTAATTCGGAGAGCTACAAGAGTTATGGAGCAAAGCTCTGTAATTGCTGTTTTCAGGCCCAAAAGAGGTCGTCCGATAGGAGTATCGGGCCTTTATTTTTTTGTGATGTGACTTCAGCCATGGCGCTTCCTGTCTTCTGACAATGTTCTCAATACTTGAACGTATTGTTACCCAAAGATTTAACATGTGATGGCTTTGAATTAAAACCATGTCAACATTTTTGGCGCATCAGGTAGGGGGCCTACGAGCCAAAGGGAGCGAGCCGGGGGAGGGGGGGGGGAGGAGCCAAAGGAGGCGAGCCGGTCCAAGTCCCTGGAATCCAAGTCTCCAATGCTTCGTCCAAGCGATTGCCGATCAACGTCAAATTACACATGCTCACGGAAATGGGCGTAACTTCCAAACCGTAAGTCCGTTTAAGCCAAACGAAAGCTCTACTTGAAGCTAATTCAGAGTGCTACAAGGGTTACGAAGCTGCTTCGTAACTGATGTATTTGGGCCAAAAGAGGTCGTCTGATAAGAATTTCGGGCCATTCTTTGTTTTTGATGCGACTTCAGCCAAGTCGCTTCCTGTTTTTTGATGATGTTCCCAATACTTGAACGTATTGTTAGCCAGAGATTTCATGTGTGCGGCTTTAACTGAAAAGCATGTAACATTTTTGGCACGCCAGGTAAGGGAACCACGAGCCAAAGCGGGCAAGACGAGGGGGGCGAGCCAAAGGGGCACAGCTGGTCCAAGTCCGTGGAATCCAAGTCTCCAATTCTTCGTCCAAGCGATTGCCGATCGATCCCAAATTACACCCATTCACGGAAACGGGCGTAACTTTCAAACCGTAAGTCCGTTTTAGCCTAACGAAAGCTCTACTTGAAGCTAATTCAGAGAGCTACAAGTGTACGGAGCAATGCTCTGTAACTGCTGTTTTCGGGCCTAAATGAGGTCGTCTAATAGGAATTTTGGGCAATTCATTGTTTGTGATGTGACTTTAGCCAAGTCGCTTCCTGTCTTCTGACGATGTTCTCAATACTTTAACGTATCGTAAGCCAGAGATTTCACGTATGATGGCATTAACAGAAAAGCACGTCAACATTTTTGGGGCGCCAGGTAAGGGGCCCATGAGCCAAAAGGTGGCGAGCCGAAAGGGCAAGCCAAAGGGAGCGAGCCGGTCCAAGTCCCTGGAATCCAACTCTCTAATGCTTCGTCCAAATGATTGTCGATCGACGCAAAATTACACCTGTTCACGGAAACGGGCGTAACTTCCAAACCATAAGTCCGTTTTAGCCAAACGAAAGCTTTACTTGAAGCTTATTCAGAGAGCTACAAGTACTACGGAGCAAAGCTCTGTAATTGCAGTGTTCGGGCCCAAAAGATGTCGTCCGATAGGGGTATCAGGCCATTATTTTTTTGTGATGTGACTTCAGCCAAGTTGCATCCTGTCTTCTGACAATGTTCTCAATAATTGAACGTATTGTTACCCAAAGATTTCACGTGTGATGGTTTTGACTGAAAACCATGTCAACCTATTTGGCTCGTCAGGTAGGGGGCCTACGAGCCAAGGGGAGCGAGCCGAGGGGGGCAAGCCAAAGGAAGTGTGCCGCTCCAAGTCCCTGAAATCCAAGTCTCCAATGCATCGTCCAAGCGATTGTCGATCAACACCAAAATACACCCATTCACGGAAACGGGCGTAACTTCCAAACCGTAAATCTGTTTTAGCCAAATGAAAGCTCTACTTGAAGCTAATTCAGAGGGTTACAAGCTTTATGGAGCTAAGCTCCATAACTGCTGTATTCGTGCCCAAAAGAGGTCGTCTGATAAGAAATTTGGGCCATTCTTTGTTTTTGATGTGACTTCAGCCAAGTCGCTTCCTGTTTTCTGACGATGTTCTCAGTACTTGAACATACTATTAGCTAGAGATTTCACATGTGACGGATTTAATTGAAAAGCATGTCAACTTTTTTGGTGCTCCAGATAGGGGGCCTACGAGCAAAAGGGAGCGAGCCGTGGGTTGCGCGCCAAAGGGGGTGAGCCGGTCCAAGCCCCTGGAATCCAAGTCTCCAATTCTTCGTCCAAGAGATTGCCGATCAATGCCAAATTACACCCATTCATGGAAACGGGCGTAACTTCCAAACCATAATTCCATTTTAGCCAAACGAAAGCTCTACTTGAAGCAAATTTAGAGAGCTACAAGAGTCACAAAGCTAAGCTCCGTAATTGTTGTTTTCGGGCGCAAAAGAAATCATCTAATAGGAGTTTCGGGCCATTCTTTGTTTTTGATGTGACTTCAGCCAAGTCGCTTCCTGTCTTCTGACGATGTTCTCAATTCTTGAAAGTATTATTAGCCAGAGATTTCACGTGTGACTGCTTTGACTGAAAAACATGTCAACATTTTTGGCGCGCCAGTTAAGGGGCCACGAGCCAAAAGGGGTGAGCCGAGGGGGGCGAGCCAAAGGGGGGCAAGCTGGTTCAAGTCCCTGGAATCCCAGTATCTAATGCTTCGTCCAAGCGATTGCTGAACGACACCAAATTCCACCCGTTCATGGAAATGAGCGTAACTTCCAAACCGTAAGTCTGTTTTAGCCAAACGAAAGCTCTAGTTGAAGCTAATTCAGAGAGCTACAAGAGATACAAATAATAGCTACACAATTGTTGTTTTCATTCCCAAAAATGGTCGTATGATAGGAGTTTTGGGCCATTCTTTGTTTGTGATGTTACTTCAGCCAAGTCGCTTCCTATCTTCTGATGATGTTCTCAATACTTGAACGTTTTATTAGCCAGAGATTTGACGAGTGATGGATTTGATTGAAAAGTGTGTCAACATTTTTGGCGTGCCAAGTAAGGGGCCCACGAGCTAAAGGGGGCGAGCCGAGGGGGAAAGCCAAAGGGGGCGAGCCGGTCCAAGTCCCTGGAATCCAGGTCTCCAATGCTTCGTCCAAGCGATTGTCGATTGACGCAAAATTACACCTGTTCACGGAAACGAGCATAACTTCCAAATCATAAGTTCGTTTTGGCCAAACGAAAACTCTACTTGAAGCTAATTTAGAGAGCTTCAAGATTTATGTAGAAAAGCTCCATAATTGCTGTTTTGAGGTCCAAAAGGGGTCGTCTGATGGGAGTTTCAGGCCATTCTTTGTTTGTGATGTGACTTCGACCAAGTCGCTTACTGTCTTCTGACAATGTTCTCTATACTTGAACGTATTATTAGCCAGAGACTTCACGTGTGATTGTTTTGACTTTAAAGTATGTCAACATTTTTAGTGCGCCAGGTAGGGGCCACACGAGCCAAAGTGGGCGAACCGGTCCAAGTCCGTGGAATCCAAGTCTCCAATGCTTCGTCCAAGCGAATACCGATCGACGCCAAATTACACCCATTCACGGAAACGGGCGTAACTTCCATACCATAAGTCTGTTTTAGCCAAATGAAAGCTCTGCTTGAAACTAATACAGAGAGCTACTAGAGTTATGGAGCAAAGGTCCATAATTGCTGTTTTCGGGCCCAAAAGAGGGCGTTTGATAGGAGTTTCGGGCCATTCTTTGTTCGTGGTATGACTTCAGCCATGTCGCTACCTATCTTTTGATGATGTTCTCAATACTTGAACGTATTATTAGCCAGAAATTTCACGTGCGACGGCTTTGACTGAAAAGCATGTCAACATTTTTGGCGTGCTAGGTAAGGGGACCACGAGTCAAAGGGCACAAGCCAAATCGGGCTGGCCGAGGGGGGCAAGCCAAAGGGGTCGAGCCGATCCAAATCCCTGGAATCCAAGTCTCCAATGCTTCGTCCAAGCGATTGCCGATCTACACCAAATCACACCCGTTCACGGAAACGGGCATAACTTCCAAACTGTAAGTCCGTTTTAGCCAAACGAAAGCTCTACTTGAAGCTAATTCAGAGAGCTACAAGTGTTACATAGCATAACTTTGTGATTGCTATTTTCGGGCCAAAAGAGGCCGTCTGATAGGAGTTTCAGGCCATTCTTTGTTTGTGATGTGACTTAATCCATGTTGCTTCCTGTTTTCTGACGATGTTCTCAATACTTGAACGTATAGTTTGCCAGAGATTTCACGTGTAATGGCTTTAACTGAAAAGCATGTAAACATTTTAGGAGCGCTAGCTAAGGGGTCCATTAGCCAAACGGGGCGAGCCGAGGGGGGCAAGCAAAAGGGGACGAGCCAGTCCAAGTCCCTGAAATCCAAGTCTCTAATGCTTCGTCCAAGCGATTGTCGATCGATGCAAAATTACACCCGTTCATAGAAACGGGCATACCTTCGAAATTGTAAGTCCGTTTTAGCCAAACGAAAGCTCTACTTGAAGCTAATTCAGAGAGCTACAAGGGGAAAGGATAAAATCTCTATAATTGTTGTTTTCGAGCCCAAAAGGGGTTGTCTGATGGGAGTTTCGGGCCATTCTTTTTTAGTGATGTGCCTTCAGCCAAGTCGCTTCTGGTCTTCTTACGATGTTCTCAATATTTGAACGTATTGTTAACCAGAACCTCACCTGTGACGGCTTTGACTGAAAAGGAAGTCAACATTTTTGGTGCGCAAGATAGGGGCCCACGAGTCAAAGGGGGCGAGCCGAGGGGGCCGAGCCAAAGGGGGGGGGGGGAGGCGGTCCAAGTCCCTGGAATCCAAGTCTCCTATGCTTCGTCCAAGCGATTTCCGATCGACGCCAAATTACACCCTTTCACGGAAACGGGCGTAACTTCAAAATCGTAAGTCCATTTTAGCCAAACAAAAGCTCTACTTGAAGCTAATTTGGAGAGCTACAAGAGTTACGAGCAAAGCTCCGTAACTACTGATTTCAGGCCCAAAAGAGGTTGTCCTATAGAAGTATTAGGCCATCATTTTTTTTTTGTGAATTGACTTCATCCAAATTGCTTCCTATCTTCCGACGATGTTCTCAGTACTTGAACGTATTGTTAACCGATGATTTCACGTGTGACGGCTTTGACAGAAAAGCATGTCAACATTTTTGGCGCGCCAGGTATGAGGCCTACGAGCCAAAGGGAGCGAGCCGAGGGGGCCGAGCCAAAGGGGCCGAGCCGGTCCAAGTCCCTCGAATCCATGACTCCAATGCTTCGTCCAACAGATTGCCGATCAATGCCAAATTACACCCGTTCATGGAAACGGGTGTAACTTCCAAAACGTAAGTCCGTTTTAGCTAGTTGAAAGATCTACTTGAAGCTAATTCTGAGAGCTACAAGAGTAATCAAAGCACCGTAATTGCTGTTTTCGGGCCCAAAATAGGTCGTCTAATAGAAGTTTCAAGCCATTCTTTGTTTTTGATGTGACTTCAGCCAAGTTGCTTCCTGTCTTTTGACGATGTTCTTAATACTTGAACGTATTGTTAGCCAAAGATTTCACATGTGACTGCTTTGACAGAAAAGCATATCAATATTATTGGTGTGCCAGGTAGGGGGCCCACGAGCCAAAGTGGGCGACCGGTTCAAGTCCCTAGAATCCAAGTCTCCATTGCTTCGTCCAAGCGATTGCCGATCGACGCCAAATTACACCCCTTCCCGGAATTGGCGTAACATCCAAACCGTAAATCCCTTTTAGCAAAACGAAAGCTCAACTTGAAGCTAACTTAGAGAGCTACGGGAGTTATAGAGCATAGCTACGTCTACTTTCGTGCCCAAAAGTGGTCGTTCGATAAGAGTTTCGAACCATTCTTTGTTTGTGATGTGACTTCAGCCAAGTCCTTTCCTGTCTTCTGATGATGTTCTCAATACTTGAACGTATTGTTAGCCAGATATTTCAAGCGTGACGGCTTTGAATGAAAAGCATGTCAACATATTTGGCGGCTAGGTAAGGGGCCCGCAAGCCAAAGGGGGCGAGCCGGTCCAAGTCCCTGGAATCCAAATCTCCAATGCTTCATCTAAGCGATTCCCGATCGACGCCAAATTACACCCGTTCAGGGAAACGGGCGTTACTTCCAAACCATAAGTCCGTTTTAGCCAAAAGAAAGCTCTACTTGAAGCTAATTTAGAGAGCTACAAGAATTACAGAGAATAGCTCTGTAATTGCTTTTTTGGGCCCAAACAGGTTGTATGATAGGAGTTTCGGGCCATTTTTTGTTTGTGATGTGACTTCAGCCAAGTCGCTTCCTGTCTTCTGACGATGTTCTTAATAATTGAACATATTGTTAGCCAGAGATTTAACGTCTGATGGTTTTGACTGAAAAGCATGTCAACATTTTTGGCGCACCAGGAAGGGGGCCCACGAGCCAAAGGGGGCTAGCCGAGGGGGGCGAGCCAAAGGGGGCGACCCGGTCCAAGTCCCTGGAATCCAAGTCTCTAATGCTTCGTCCAAGTGATTGCCGATCGATGCCAAATTACACCCGTTCACGAAAACGGGTGTAACTTCCAAACCGTGAGTCTGTTTTAGCCAAACAAAAGCTCTACTTGTAGCTAATTCGGAAAGCTACAAGAGTTACGGAGCATAACTCCATAATTGCTATTTTCGGTCCCAAAAGAGGTCGTCCGATAGGACTATCGGGCCATTATTTTTTTGCAATGTGACTTCAGCTAAGTCGCTTCCTATCTTCTGACGATGTTCTCAATACTTGAACATATTGTTACGCAAAGATTTCACGTGTGACAGCTTTGACAGAAAAGCATGTCGACATATTTGGCACGGTAGGTAGGGGGCCTACGAACCAAAGGGAGCGAGCCGAGGGGGGCGAGCCAAAGGGGGCGAGCCGGTCCAAGTCCCCGGGAACAAAGTCTCCAATGCTTCACCCAAGCGATAGCCGACAAATGCCAAATTTCAACCGTTCTTGAAAACGGGCGTAACTACCAAACCATAAATCTGTTTTAGCCAAACGAAAGCACTACTTGAAGCTAATTCAGAGAGCTACAAGAGGTATGGATCAAAGCTATGTAATTTATGTTTTCGGGCCCAAAAGCGGTCGTCTAATAGGAGTTTCGGGCCATTCTTTGTTTGTGACGTGACTTTAGCCAAGTCGCTTCCTGTCTTCTGACGATATTCTCAATGCTTGAACGTATTGTTAGCTAGATATATCACATGTGGCAGCTTTGACTGAAAAGCACATCAACATTTTTGGTGCGTCAGGTAGGGGGCCTACGACCCAAAGGGGGCGAGCTGGTCATAGTCCTTGGAATCCAAGTCACCATTGATTCGTCCAAGCGATTGCCGATCGACCCCAAATTACACCCGTTCACAGAAATGGGCGCAACTTCCAAACCATAAGTCTGTTTTAGCCAAATGAAAGCTCTATTAGAAGCTAATTCAGAGAGCTACAAGAATTACGGGGAATAGCTCCATAATTACTGTTTTCGGGCCGAAAAGAGATCGTATGATAGGAGTTTCGGGCCATTCTTTATTTGTAATGTGACTTCAGCCAAGTCGCTTCCTGTCTTTTGACGATATTCTCAATACTTGAACGTATTGTTACCTAGAGATTTCACTTGTGATGGCTTTGACTGAAAAGCTTGTCAACATTTTTGGCGCGCCAGGTAAAGGGCCCACGACCCAAAGGGGGCGGGCCAAGGGGGCGAGCCAAAGGGGGAGTGCCGATCCATGTTCCTGGAATCCAAATCTCAAATGCTTCGTTCAAGCGATTGTCCATCGACGCCAAATTACTCCTATTCAGGGAAATGGGCGTTACCTCAAAATCCTAAGTCCGTTTTAGCCAAACGAAAGCTCTACTTGAATCTAATTCATAGAGCAAGAATAATTAAGGAGAATAGCTCCGTAATTACTGTTAACGGGCCCAAAAGAGGTCGTATGATTGGAGTTTCGGGCCATTCTTTGTTTGTCACGTGACTTCAGCCAAGTCACTTCCTGTCTTCTGATGATGTTCTCAATAATTGAACGTATTATTACCTAGTGATTTCATGTGTGATGGGTTTGACTGAAAAGCATGTCAACATTTTTGGTGCGCTACGTAAGGTGCCCACGAGCCAAAGGGGGGAGCCGGTCCAAGTTCTTGGAATCCAAGTCTCCAATGCTTTGTCCAAGCAATTGTCGATCGACGCCAAATTACACCCGTTCACAGAAATGGGAATAATTTACAAACTGTAAGTCCGTTTTAGCCAACTGAAAGCTCTACTTGAAGCTAATTCAGTTAGCTACAAGTGTAATGAAAAAAGCTTCGTAATTGCTGTTTTCGGGCTGAAAAGAGGTCGTCTTATAGGAGTTTTGGGCCATTCTTTATTTGTGATGTGACTTCAGCCAAGTCGCTTCTTGTCTTCTGATGATCTTCTCAATACTTGAACGTGTTGTTAGCCAGAGACTTCACATGTGACGGCTCTGAATGAAAAGAATGTCATCATTTTCAGTGCGCCAGGTAGTGGGCCTACAAGCCAAAGGAAGCGAGCCGAGGGGGGCGAGCCAAATTGGGCGAGTCGTTCCAAGTCCCTAGAATCCAAGTCTCTAATGATTCATCCAAGCAATTGACGATCAACGCCAAATTACACCAGTTCATGGAAACAGGCGTAACTTCCAAACCGTAAGTCCGTTTTAGCCAAACGAAAGGTCTACTTGAAGCTAATTCAGAGAGCTACAAGAGTTACGGAGAAAACCCTCGTAATTGCTGTTTTCGGACCCCAAAGAGGTCGTTTGATAGGAGTTCCAGGCCATTCTTCATTTTTGATGTGACTTCGCCTAGTCGCTTCCTGTCTTCTGACGATGTTCACAATACTTGAACGTATTATTAGCCAGAGATTTCACGTGTGACGGCTCTGACTTAAAAGCATGTCAACATTTTTGGTGCGCCAGGTTGGGGCCCACTATCCAAAGTGGGCGAGCTGGTCCAAGTCCCTGGAATCCAAGTCTCCAATGCTTCGTCCAAGCCGTTACCGATCGACGCCAAATTACACCCGTTCCCGGAAATGGGCGTAACTTCCAAACCGCAAGTCCGTTTTAGCCAAACAAAAGCTCTACTTGAAGCTAATTTAGAGAGCTACAAGGTTTATTGAGTAAAGCTCGGTAATTGCTATTTTTGTCCCCAAAAGAGGGCGTTTGATAGGAGTTTCAGTCCATTCTTTATTTGTGATGTGACTTTAGCCAAGCCGTTTCATGTCTTCTGACGATGTTCTCAATATTTGAACGTATTGTTAGCCAGAGATTTCACGTGTGACGTCTTTGACTGAAAAGCATGTCAACATTTTCAATGCGCCCAGTAAGGGGCCCTTGAGCCAAAGGGGGCGAGCCGAGGGGGGCGAGTCGGTCCATGTCTCTGGAATCCAACTCTCCAATGCTTCATCCAAGCGATTGTCGATCGACGCGAAATTACACCTGTTCACGGAAACAGGCATAACTTCCAAACCGTAAGTCCATATAGCCAAACGAAAGCTCTACTTGAATCTAATTCAAAGCACTACAAGAGTTCTGGAGCAAGGCTCCGTAATCACTGTTTTCGGGCCCAAAAGAGGTCGTTTGATAGGAGTTTCGGGCCATTCTTTGTTTGTGATGTGACTTCAGCAAAGTCGCTTCCTTTCTTCAGACGATGTTCTCAGTACTTGAATGTATTGTTAGCAAAAGATTACACATGTGACGTCTTTGACTGAAAAGCATTTCAACATTTTTGGTGCACCAAGTATGGGCCCCACGAGCCAAACGGGGCGAGCCGAGGGGGCGAGCCAAAGGGGTCGAGCAGGTACAAATCCCTGGAATCCAAGTCTCCAATGCTTTGTCCGAGCGATTTCCGATCGACGCCAAATTACACCCGTTCACGGAAGCGGGCATAACTTCCAAACCGTTAGTCCATTTTTGCCAAACGAAAGCTCTACTTGAAACTAATTCAAAGAGCTACAGAAATTACGGAGAAAAGCTCTATAATTGTTGTTTTTGATCCTAAAAGAGTTCATTTGATAGGAATTTTGGGCCATTCTTTGATTGTGATCTGACTTCAGCCATGTCGCTTACTGCCTTCTGACGATGCTCTCAATACTTGAACGTATTGTTAGCCAGAGATTTCACGTGTGACGACTTTCACAGAAAAGCAAGTCAACATTTTTGATGCCCAACGTAGGGGGCCCACAAGCCAAAGGGAGCTAGCCGAGGGGGCGAGCCAAAATGGATGAGGCCGTCCAAGTACCTGGAATCCAAGTCTCCAATGCTTCATCTAATCGATTGTCGATCGACGCCAAATTACACCCATTCACAAAAATGGGCATAACTTCCAAATAATAAGTCCGTTTTAGCCAAACTAAAGCTCTACTTGAACCTAATTCAGAGAGCTAAAATAGTTACAGAGATAGCTTCGTAATTGCTGTTTTCGAGCCAAAAAGAGGTCGTCCGACAGGAGTTTCATGCCATTCTTTGTTTCTGAAGTGACTTCAACCAAGTCGCTTACTGTCTTCTAACGATGTTCTCAATACTTGAACGTACTGTTACCCAAAGATTTCACGTGTGGCAGCTTTGACTGAAAAGTATGTCAACATTTTTGGTGTCAGGTAGGGGGCCTACGAGCCAAAGGGAGCGAGCCGAGGGGGCGAGCCAAAGGGGGCGAGCCGGTCCAATTCCTTGGAATCCAATTCTCCAATGCTTCGTCCAAGCGATTGCCGATTAATGCCAAATTACACCCGTTCATGGAAACGAACGTGACATCCAAACCGTAAGTCCGTTTTAGCCAAACGAAAGCTTTTCTTGAAGCTAATTCAGAAAGCTATAATAGTTATGGTGCATAGCTCCGTACTTGTTGTTTTCAGGCCCAAAAGAGGTCGTCTAATAGGAGTTTTGGGCCATTCTTTGATTTTGATGTGACTTCAACCAAGTCGCTTCTTGTCTTCTGACGATGTTCTCAATACTTGAACGTATTGTTAGCTAGAGATTTCACGTGTGACGGCTTTGACTGAAAATCGTGTCAACATTTTCGGTGCACTAGGTAGGGGGCCACGAGCCAAAGTGGGCAAGCCGGTCCAAGTTCCTATAATCCAAGTCTCCAATGCTTCGTCCAAGCGATTGCCGATCGACGCCAAATTACACCTATTCCCGGAAACAGGCGTAACTTCCAAATCGTAAATCTGTTTTAGCCAAACGAAAGCTCTACTTGAAGCTAATTTAGAGAGCTACAAGGGTTACTAAGCAATGCTCCATAATTGCTGCTTTCGGCCTAAAAGAGGATGTTTGATAGGAGTTTTAGGCCATTCTTTGTTTGTGACGTGACTTCGGCCAAGTCGCTTCCCGTCTTCTGACGATGTTCTCAATACTTGAACGTATTGTT
Organism: Allium sativum; assembly: GCA_030737875.1. NCBI lineage: Eukaryota > Viridiplantae > Streptophyta > Magnoliopsida > Asparagales > Amaryllidaceae > Allium > Allium sativum. The sequence continues at coordinate 193,297,537 of CM060920.1, forward strand.
AGCTAGAGATTTCACGTGTGATGGCTTTGACTGAAAAGCATGTCAATATTTTTGGCGCGCCAAGAAGGGGGCATCCGTGCCAAATGTGGCTAGCTGAGGGGGACGAACCAAAAAGTTCGAGCCGGTCCAAGTCCTTGGAATCCAAGTCTCCATTGCTTCGTCCAAGCGATTGCCGATTGACGCCAAATTACACCCGTTCACGGAAACGGGTGTAACTTGCAAACCGTAAGTTTGTTTTAGCCAAACGAAAGCTCTACTTGAAGTTAATTTAGAGAGCTGAAAATATTAGAGAGCAAATATCCGTAATTGTTGTTTTCGGGCCCAAAAGAGGTTGTCTGATAGGAGTTTCGGGCCATTCTTTGTTTGTGATGGGACTTCTGTCAAGTCGCTTCCTATCGTCTGACAATGTTCTCAATAATTTTAACGTATTGTTAGCCACAGATTTCACGTGTGATGGTTTTGACTAAAAAGTCTGTCAACTTTTTTGGGACGCTAGGTAAGTGGCCCACGCGCCAAAGGGGGTGAGCTGAGGGGGACAAGTCAAAGAGGGCGAGCCGGTCCAAGTCCCTGGAATCCAAGTCTCCAATGCGTAGTCCAAGCGATTGCCAATCAATGCCAAATTACACCCGTTCATGGAAACGGGCGTAACTTCCAAACCATAGGTCCGTTTTAGCCAAACAAAAACTTTACTTGATGCTAATTCAGGGAGCTACAAGAGTTACAGAGCATATGGACGTAATTGCTGTTTTCGGGCCCAAAAGAGGCAGTCTAATAGGAGTTTCGGACCATTCTTTGATTTTGATGTGACTTCAGCCATGTCGATTCCTGTCTTCTGACGATGTTCTCAATACTTGAACATATTGTTAGCCAGATATTTAACGTGTGACGGCTTTGACTGAAAAGCATGTCAACATTTTTGGTGCGCCAGGTAGGGGGACCACGAGCCAAATTTGGCGGGCCAGTCCAGGTCCCTGGAATCCAAGTCTCCAATGCTTCATCCAAGCGATTGTCGGTCGACGCCAAATTACACCTGTTGCCGGAAACATGCGTAACTTCCGAACCGTAAGTCCGTTTTAGCCAAACGAAAGCTCTACTTGAAGCTAATTTAGAGAGCTACAAGAGTAATGGAACATAGCTCTGTAACTGCTATTATCCGGCCCAAAATAGATCGTTTGATAGTAGTTTCAGGCCATTCTTTGTTTGTGATGTGACTTCAGCCAAGTCGCTTCCTGTCTTCTTACGATGTTCTCAATACTTGAATGTATTGTTAGCCAGAGATTTCATGTGTGAAGGCTTTAATTGAAAAGCAAGTCAACATTTTTGGTGCACCAGGTGGGGGGCCTACGAACCAAAGTTGGCGAGCCGGTCCAAGTCACTAAAATTCAAGTCTGCAATACTTCGTCCAAGCGATTGCGGATCGATGCCAAATTACACCCGTTCCCAAAAACGGGCATAACTTCCAAATCGTAAATCCGTGTTAGCCAAATGAAAGATATACCTGAAGCTAATTTAGAGAGCTACGAGAGTTATGGAGCATAGCTCTGTAATTACTTTCTTTGGGCCCAAAAGCGGTCGTTTGATTGGAGTTTCGGGTCATTCTTTGTTTGTGATGCGACTTCAGCCAAGTAGCTTCCTGTCTTCTGACGATGTTCTCAATACTTGAACGTATTGTTAGCCAGAGATTTCACATGTGACGGCTTTGACTGAAAAGCATGTCAACATTTTTGGCGCGCCAGGTAAGAGGCCCACGAGCCAAAGGGGGTGAGCCGAGGGGGGCAAGCCAAAGGGGGCATGCCGGTCCAAGTTAATGGAGTCAAGGTCTCCAATGCTTCGTACAAGCGATTGCAGATCGACGCCAAATTACGCCTGTTCACGGAAATAGGCGTAACTTCAAAACCGTAAGTCCATTTTAGCCAAACGAAAGCTGTAGTAGAAGCTAATTCAGAGAGCTACAAGAGTTACGGAAAATATCTCTGTAATTGTTGTTTTCGTTCCCAAAAAAGGTCGTATGATAGGAGTTTCGGGCCATTCTTTGTTTGTGATTTGACTTCAGCCAAGTCACTTCCTGTCTTCTGACGATGTTCTCAATACTTGAATGTATTGTTAGCCAGAAATTTCACGTGTGAAGGCTTTTATTGAAAACCATGTCAACATTTTTGGCGCGCCAGGATGAGGGCCCACGAGCCAAATAGGGCTAGCCGAGGGGGTACAAAGGGGGCGAGCCGGTCCAAGTCCCTGGAATCCAAGTCTCCAATGCTTCATCCAAGCGATTACCGATCGATGGCAAATTACACCCATTTATGGAAACAGGCGTAACTTGCAAACCGTAAGTCTGTTTTAGCCAAACAAAAGCTCTACTTGAAGATAATTCAGAGTGCTACAATTATTAGAGATAAAATCTCTACAATTGCTGTTTTCGGGCACAAAAGAGGTCGTTTGATTGGAGTTTCGGGCCATTCTCTGTTTGTGATGTGACTTCAGCCCAGTCGCTTCCTGTCATCTGACGATGTTCTCAATAATTAAACGTATTGTTAGCCAAAGATTTCTCATGTGATGGCTTTTACTGAAAAGCATGTAAACTTTTTTGGCTCGCCAGGTAAGGGGCCCATGAGCCCACGAGCCTAATGAGGCGAGCCGAGGGGGGCGAGCAAAAGAGGGAAAGCCGGTCCAAGTTCCTAGAATCCAAGTCTCCAATGCTTCGTCCAAGCGATTGCCGATAGACGCCAAATTACACCCGTTCATGAAAACGGGCATAACTTCCAAACCATAAGTCCGTTTTAGCCAAACAAAAGCTCTACTCGAAGCTAATTTAGACAGCTACAGGGATTATGGAGAATAGCTCCGTGTTTTCTGTTTTCGGGCCCAAAAAAGGTCTTATGATAGGAATTTCAGGTCATTCATGGTTTATTATGTGACTTCAGCCAAGTCACTTCCTGTCTTCTGACGATGTTCTCAATACTTGAACGTATTGTTAGCCAGAGTTTTCACATGTGATGGCTTTGACTGAAAAGCATATCAACATTTTTGGCGCGCCAGGTAGGGAGCCCACGAGCCAAAGGGGGCGAGCCGAGGGGGCGAGCCAAATAGGGCGAAGCGGACCATGTCCCTGGAATCCAAGTCTCCTATGCTTCGTCCAAGCGGTTGCCGATCGATGCCAAATTACACCTGTTAACGAAAACGGGCGTAACTTCCAAACCGTAGGTCCGTTTTAGCCCAAAGAAGTTCTACTTTAAGCTAATTAAGAGAGCAACAAGAGTTACGGAGAAAAGCTCCATAATTTTTGTTTTCAGGTCAAAAGAGGTCATTGATAGGAGATTCAGGCCATTCTTTTTTGGTGATGTGACTTCAGCCATGTCGCTTTTGGTCTTCTGACGGTGTTTTCAATATTTGAACGTATTGTTAGCCAGAGATTTTACGTGTGACGGTTTTGACTGAAATCATGCCAACATTTTTGGCGCGCCAGGAAGGGGGACTACAATCCAAAGGGGGCGAGCAGGTACAAGTCCCTGAAATCCAAGTCTCCATTGCTTCGTCCAAGCGATTGCCGATCGATGCCAAATTACACCTGTTCCCGGAAACGGAAGTAACTTCCAAATTGTAAGTCCGTTTTAGCCAAACGAAAGCTCTATTTGAAGCTAATTCAGAGAGCTACAAGAGTAATGGGGCACAACTATGTAGTCGCTGTTTTCGGGCCCAAAAGAGGTCGTCTGATAGGGGTTTCAGACCATTCTCTATTTTTGATGTGACTTCAGCCAAGTCGCTTCCTATCTTCTGACGATGTTCTCAATACTTTAATATATTATTAGCCAGAGATTTCGCATGTGACGGTTTTGACTGAGAAGCATGTCAACATTTTTGTGCGCCAGGGAAGGTGATATACACGTAAATGTGTATATTTTATCCGCATATTTATCTTATTTTATCTTTTAAATAATTGATATTTTGTATTTATAGCTGTGTTTTCAGATTGTTGACAAGAATCATGGTTTAGAGCATTTGATGAATAAAGCATGAAGAATTTGCTGAAAAAGAGTGAAGTTAAAATTTCTAAAGCTTGAAGAGTTTAAAGCTTGAAGAACGGTTGCAAATAGAGTTCAATTGGGTAGATTTGGATCACTAAAGACTCATATGGTGTTCACATTGGCTCAATTGCAGACCATTTCACTCATGTAGCGTTCACATTAGCTCCTTTGCAAGGCTTCTCATTCATGCACTGCACGCGTTCACACTGGCTCACTTACAAGGCCTCTTACTCTACAACCCCGTTCACACTAGCTTATGTGTTATTTGGGCTAATTCTTTAGTCCCACATTGTGGAATTTGCCAAGTAGTCTTTGTCATATCAGCTATAAATACCTTGTATCTCCTTCATGTAAAGACACATTGGGTTTTATTCTGTAATTCTCTTCTTGGAATAAAATCATTCTTCTTCCTCTTTTCTGTTTAGTTTTAGTTTTATTTATGTTCTTATTATTTAATTTCTGTTTTTCTTCTTCTTTAGCTATGTCTAGCTAATCCCCTTTGATTAGGGGGTGATGACGCTAATAGTATGATTCAATATGAATCACATAGCCAAAGGATGAGGAATTCATGTATATAGATCTAGATCTGAACTAGGGTTAGATCTGAACCTTAATATCCTGTGTCGTTGAAGAGCTATGCTCCTTCACAGGGTATATTCGTGTTCGGTCTAACAATTATCAGATCTAGATCTAATTTTAGGGTTTTAGAAATTAATTAGTGAATCTGTCCTGATAGTCTATGGTTGTAGAGCTGAGCTCCTGCATAGGCTATGCTTGTCGTTATTTACATATTTGTTTCTAAAAACCTATTATCGTTGATTCATGTTGTGACAGAAACATGTATTAGATCTGGTTAATCTTTTGGCTATTGATGATTATGAATCTGATCTATGTCATTATCCCCTAATTGCTTTCACTTATTGTTAAAACTCTCTTTTATTTAATTTTGCTATTTTCTTTGTTTTCAACCAATCAAAAGTTAGGGATAACTTGATTGGATTTATTAATTAAAATATTTTTGGTCCCAGAGTTCGACACCCTCCACAACAATCCTTGTTGTTTAGGAAAGCCGAACGGATTTTACAGTTGTTTACAATTGTATAATTTGTTCGCAAACAAATTTTGGCGCCGTTGCCGGGGACCAAAATAATTTTTGTTTTTAAATCCTTCGTGTTATAATTTTCTTTTTCTTAATATAAAAAAAACAAAAAAAAAGTATTTTTATTTTATTTTGTTCCCTTTTGTTTTCTAGCATAGATAAAAAAAAATCTTGTTGGTTGATTTGGTATTTGATTTGTGATACCATATATCTACCAAATAAGAGAAAAAAAATTCTTGCCTTTTGTTTTGTTTCCTTTCTTTGTTGCTTTCCTTCTTTCTTGACATCTCTCCATAATTTTTTTCCTTTTTACAATTTTTATAAATTAAAAAAAATCTTTTTGTGATTTTCTTTCCTTCTCTTCTATTTCTCTTCCTCCTTGCAATTGTTTCACAAATTGATTTCTTTCCAAGTTTCTAAAAAATAAAATTTTGCCAATTTTTTTAATTAATGTCCATTCAATTTCTTTCCATCTATTTCTATCCTAATCTTTCATTTACTTCTTTCCAATTTTTCTTCTACACAATCTCTTCTATTTTGACAACAACAAAAAAAAATTGCATTTTTTTATTTATTTCTTTCCACTTTTGTTTGCATCTTGCTTCCTCCTTTCAACATTTCCATATAAAAAAAAATTCAACTTTTCTAACAATTCCTTTCTTTTAATTCTTTTCTTTTTCTTTCAAATTTCTTTCCACCTTTCCACACCTCTACTTTTAAACAATTCTAACTAAACAAAAAAAAAACTTGCAAATTTAGTTTGATCTCTTTCCTTTTCTACTTTCTTTTCTATTCATTACCATTCTTTCTTCATTTATTTCTTTCCTTTTCTTTCATTAATTTTGTTCCAACTTTTTCCAATTTCTTTCCCCTCTTTTCCATTATTTCTTTCCAAATTTCTCTACAATCTCTTTCTATTTTTCAGCAATTCTCTAAAAAAGAAAAAAAATTGCTTTTATTACAATTCCTTTCCTTTCTTTTCTTTAATTTCTTTCCAAACTTCTCTACTTTCCAATATTCCTTGTATAAATACATTCCTTTTCCCAAAATAAAAATAAAAAAAATCCCTTTTCAATTCTTTCCAATTTTCTTTCTTCTGTTCTACATATACCCATCCTCTCCAACCTCTTCATCACAAATAATAGTCACCACAACCACTTCTCAAACCAATACCCCATCCTCTTCCTTTGTTTTTTCTTCTTCTCATAGTTTATAGTTCTCCCTGTTCCCTTTAAAAAAAAAAATCCTTTTCACTTCTTTGAATTTTGTAAGTTGGTTCTAGCTTTCTTTTCCCAAATCCTTTAAAAAAAAAAATTCTTTGTTTGTTATATATTTTCTTGTGTTTCTTTAAAAAAAAAGGAAGAAAGAGATTTCATCTCTTTGTTTAATTTTTTTATTAGCCTTAGTTTTCTTTTGTTTTTGTTTTAGTGCCATTTTAGTTTTCCTTCCAAAACAAAAAAAAAAGTCAAAAAAGAGAGAGAGAACTCAAACAAAGGCCAAAGCAGAAAGAATTCAAGGCTCAAGCAAACAAATCAAGGAATCAAAGTCAAGCAAAGAAATCAATTCAAAGGCCAACGAGAAGTGAAGAGTTCAGCCAAGTGATTTGCAAACAGATTTGATTGGAGCGGTTGCACACCAAGTGGGGTGTGAACGCGCTAGCGCGACTCAACTACACTGGACGGACTGCCGATCAAGGTGAGTATTTTCTAACTTTACAGGGACCGCTGCTGCAAATAAAAAAAAAATATAGACATTGCTTGTAAAACTCTTCTGCAGGGCATCGGCTTGCTTGTAAAAAAAAAATTGTTTTTTTAGTTTCTGCAATTGACTGTTCTGAGACTGTTCATTTTTTGACTGAATATTTTGCCTGTTGATGTATGGTTTAAAATTTTAAAACGAACGTGGGATTAATTGAAAAGTTTATTTTTGAAATCGAACAGAGGATTCCCCAAAAGCTCATAGGACAAAATATTCGTTAAATTGACAATTAGGATTGACACTCTCTGAGGTGTCTAAGGAACGGTAGAGTCTCGAACTCAAACAGGTTCTTAAACCTTCAGTTGTGTTTCTACGGTGATTCGTGGCACACTGATAACCCCTGTCCGGACCTGGCCTAGACTTGTATTCATATAATCCGAAGTTGTTAATTTTAACATATTTTTTAAAAGAGCTTTCTTGAAAATGTCTCAATTCCCTTATTCCTACGGATTTTACGATAGTTGTGAAAATCAATATAATCCATATACTTTTACACCAAATTCATATGGATATTTTAATAACAATTATTGTACAAGTAATTTGGACTGTACACCACCAACTTTTCAAAATTTTCAGGATAATCCCGATTGTACATCATCAAATTTTCGAAATGATGATCAACCCTCTATTCTTGAAACACATGTTGAATTTTTACTTGAAATGAGCATACAACAAAATGAAGAAATAAATGAATTGTGTAATTTATACATGTGCAACAATTCAAGTGAATGCTTTCAAAATAATCAAAATTCGATTTCACCTCCAAATTCAAATGATTCTGATTATAACACTTGTCAATTCAATTTTGAACTCCAAAATGAATTTCAAATTCGAAATGGAAATGTAAATCACTTTTCAAATGATTTTGGCAATGGGAATAATTTCAATTATGGTGCTACTGAAAACTTTTGTTCTCAACAATTTCAAACTGAAAACTCTCGTGTAAATAACTATAAATTTGATTTTGTTGAGCAAACGTATGAAATTAAAGACTACTTGAAGTTTCGTGAGAAACAAAATAAAATCCAAATGTGTGATGAATCGAACGATGATCCACCTTTGCCCAGAATTAATGATTTTCAACTGACAACTTTTGAAATCGATGAAAATCTCAATGAAGTTGTTGAAAGCTCTGCGATTGATTTGAATTTAAATTATCTTAAAAACAAAGACGTCAATCCTCAATTTGATCTTCCTCTCTCAAATTCTGAAAATTTTGAAAATTTAGCAACTTTAGATTGCCAACATGACAAAAATGATGAAGTTGTTAACAACTGTTTAGGTGAGGACGACTTTGATGAGCGAAAACTTCTTGAACTGATTGACGATAATGTTGTTGGGTCTGAAACTGAAAATGAAAAATTTGAAAACTTTGAAATTCTTGTGGTTGAAAACAACAAAACTGTTGAATGTGATCTCAAGCACAATAACGATTTTTCTAAAACTATTGAAACTCCTTGCGACTTGATCGTTTCAACTGAACCTCACTATGATCACTTGTTTTTCAATGATAAATTTATGCAGTATATGAACTCTTTCTGGAATGACACTATTTTTGAGAAAACACGATTTCGAAATTTACTGAAAATTCATTTGTTCGGTTTTGACTTTAGGTTTACGAATGAACCTTTAGTTAATAAAATTTCAAATATTAAAGCAAAACCGAACAATATTTCTCAAAACAAGTGTGGGGGTGAGAACGATGCACATGTCTCTCAATTTATACATCATCTGAACAAGTCAAACTTTGTTTTTGAAACTTTTGTTGAACCCCAGCCCGATGACCTCTCTTTAGCTGCTACAAAAATTCAATCTGATTTTAGGATCAATTGTAAGCTCAAAATTTTAAAATTAGCAACTCAAACTTCTGAAAAAACGAAATTTGTTTTTCCAAATCTATCACGTAATATACAATCCTTTATGATTTGGTTTTCTGTGCTTCAGCTGTGTCTCATCAGCTTAATGAGGCTGATCCATTGGTCCATTGTGGACCGGTTCATCTATTCGATGACTGCGTATTTTCTGCACACACATTCGGTAAGACGCACTAACCCTCTTTTGTACATATGTAAATATTCTCTTATTTGTTTTTCCCTTTCACTACGATATGTCTGATTAAGACTGTGAGGACACAGTCACACTCAAGTGTGGGGGGAATTTACATTACATCAGCAATCAAATTTTATGAAGTAGGTCATTCATTGAACAAGGATTAACTTAAATTCATAAATAACACCTTGGTTCTTGTTTGATAAGTTGAATTGTTGGGTGATGGGAATGAACATTATTTATTCATTGAATCGTAATGTGTCTTTTTAAGATGCTAGCTTGAGACTGTGCAGACGTTAGTCGTGTTCTGGAGTAAGCGTGTCAACCTTTGTTATACATGTTAGAATGTGCAAGTAAAAATAATCAAAAAAAAAATCATGAAATAAAAGAATTTTGCACCTACATTTGTTGGATTTTCTGAGTTCGTTTTCATGCATAATATTTTCTTTTCCACTCAAATTTTCAAAATCGTAAGTTCTAAAATCCACTTGGCCCAATTAAGGAGAAATGACTCATTGTTGCGTTCTTCTTCGATACCCCACATTATTCAAACCCAAGTTTTAGTCGATTTACATCCATGTGTCGACAAGTTTATCTTATATTGGTATACTCAAGAACCTTTGTTTAAAGGTCAAAAACGTCACATTTTATACCAATATTACACCACCCACTCCGTACTTGTTTTAAGGTAGGATAACCATATACCACATCTTATTTTATATGGGTTATCTATCTTATGAAACTTTGCTTATCATTCCTTTCAGCTTTTTGTATAACAACAATCCAGACTTGTGTGTTGAATTAAGGTTATAGAAGTAGAGTAACTAGGACACAAAACTTTCCTTTCATGAAGTGTTGGTTTAGTAGAGGAGGAATCAAATGAAATAATGTACGGTATCATTCCATTCCATCTCCATTCATCATTCATCATGAAAAAAAAAAGAAGAAGAAAAAAAAAGAAGAAAGAAAAAAAAGAGAAAAAAAAAGAAAAAAAAATGAAATAAAGAGAGAGTCTCTCAGAATAAAATAGTCATTCATCATTCTTGACTATAAAGAATTCAGTTTCATTCCATCCACATCCATTATACCGTACTTGGAAGTGAGGATTGTAGTAGAGGAGATGAAAGGAAATAAAAATGTTCATATGTGCCTTAGTATTACTTTATCTTTTGTAGCTTGAAGTTCAACTAATACACTTGCCCTCTTATCTATAACATTTTTAGAACTTACAAAATTTTCCTTCATCTATGCATAACTCACATCCAATACATTACAGTTACATTGGTGCAAAATTATTCAAAAAAAAAGGGTCAAATAAATGATTGGGTGTACATTGTCGATGTGTAGAACTTTGGTTGACACCACGCCACGCTCTTAACTTTCAAGACAATTACAGTGTTATCAAGGAATTACGATTCAGCTTGAAAATTTTTATTCATTTTTGCACCAATTATGGGATGGACAATTTGGGACTAAACCGTTATTATTGAAGTTAGGTGAAATCCTTGGAATGTGAAAGACCTTAAATATATTGTTTGATTAATTTGCGTACATAAGACGCTTTGGATTTTGTGGGTAGTATCCGCTGAAAACCCTCACGAGACAACACTCGTCCTACTGGGGACACCCAGAGGTTTAACGGCTTGTTGCATACGCTAAATGCAATCGTGTTTCCTACGAAAGTGTGACATATCTTAGTTTAGTTTATTCGAGGACGAATAAAAAGATAAGTGTGGGGGTATTTGATATACACGTAAATGTGTATATTTTATCCGCATATTTATCTTATTTTATCTTTTAAATAATTGATATTTTGTATTTATAGCTGTGTTTTCAGATTGTTGACAAGAATCATGGTTTAGAGCATTTGATGAATAAAGCATGAAGAATTTGCTGAAAAAGAGTGAAGTTAAAATTTCTAAAGCTTGAAGAGTTTAAAGCTTGAAGAACGGTTGCAAATAGAGTTCAGTTGGGTAGATTTGGATCACTAAAGACTCATATGGTGTTCACATTGGCTCAGTTGCAGACCATTTCACTCATGTAGCGTTCACATTAGCTCCTTTGCAAGGCTTCTCATTCATGCACTGCACGCGTTCACACTGGCTCACTTACAAGGCCTCTTACTCTACAACCCCGTTCACACTAGCTTATGTGTTATTTGGGCTAATTCTTTAGTCCCACATTGTGGAATTTGCCAAGTAGTCTTTGTCATATCAGCTATAAATACCTTGTATCTCCTTCATGTAAAGACACATTGGGTTTTATTCTGTAATTCTCTTCTTGGAATAAAATCATTCTTCTTCCTCTTTTCTGTTTAGTTTTAGTTTTATTTATGTTCTTATTATTTAATTTCTGTTTTTCTTCTTCTTTAGCTATGTCTAGCTAATCCCCTTTGATTAGGGGGTGATGACGCTAATAGTATGATTCAATATGAATCACATAGCCAAAGGATGAGGAATTCATGTATATAGATCTAGATCTGAACTAGGGTTAGATCTGAACCTTAATATCCTGTGTCGTTGAAGAGCTATGCTCCTTCACAGGGTATATTCGTGTTCGGTCTAACAATTATCAGATCTAGATCTAATTTTAGGGTTTTAGAAATTAATTAGTGAATCTGTCCTGATAGTCTATGGTTGTAGAGCTGAGCTCCTGCATAGGCTATGCTTGTCGTTATTTACATATTTGTTTCTAAAAACCTATTATCGTTGATTCATGTTGTGACAGAAACATGTATTAGATCTGGTTAATCTTTTGGCTATTGATGATTATGAATCTGATCTATGTCATTATCCCCTAATTGCTTTCACTTATTGTTAAAACTCTCTTTTATTTAATTTTGCTATTTTCTTTGTTTTCAACCAATCAAAAGTTAGGGATAACTTGATTGGATTTATTAATTAAAATATTTTTGGTCCCAGAGTTCGACACCCTCCACAACAATCCTTGTTGTTTAGGAAAGCCGAACGGATTTTACAGTTGTTTACAATTGTATAATTTGTTCGCAAACAGAAGGGGCCCACGAGCCAAAGTTGGAGAGCTGGTCCAAGTCCTTGGAATCCAAGTCTCCAATGCTTCGTCCAAGCTATTGCCGATCGATGCCAAATTACATCCGTTCCCGGAAATGGTCGTAACTTCAAAACCGTAAGTCCGTTTTAGCCAAATGAAAGCTATACTTGAAGCTAATTTAGAGAGCTACAAGGGTTATGGAGCAAAGCTCCGTAATTGCTGTTTTCGGGCACAAAAGAGGTCGTTTGATTGGAGTTTCGGGCTATTCTTTGTTTGTGATGTGACTTCAACCAAGTTGCTTCATGTCTGTTGACAATGTTCTCAATACTTGAATGTAAGGTTATCCAGAGATTTCACGGGTGATAGCTTTGACTGAAAATCATGTCAACATTTTTGGCGTGCCATGTAAGCAGACCGCGAGCCATAGGGGACGAATTGAGGGGGGCGATCCAAAGGGGGCGAGCCGGTCCATGTCCCTGGAATACAAGTCTCCAATGCTTCGTCCAAGCGATTGCCGATCGATGCCAAATTACACCCGTTCACGGAAATGGGCGTAATTTCCAAACCGTAAGTCCGTTTTAGCCAAACGAAAGCTCTACTTGAAGCCAATTCAGAGCGCTACAAGAGGTATGGAGCATAGCTCCCTAAATATTGTTTTCGGGTCCAAAAGAGGTCGTCTGATAGGAGCTTCGGGCTATTCATTGTTTGTGATGTGACTTCAGGCAATCCGCTTCCTGTCTTCAGACGATGTTCAAAACACTTGAACGTATTGTTAGCCAGAGATTTCACGTGTGACATCTTTGACTGAAAAGCATGTCAACATTTTTGGCATGCCAAGTAAGGGCCCCACGACCCAAAGAAGGCGAGCCAGGGGGGCGAGCCAAAGGGGGCGAGCCGGTCCAAATCCCTGGAATCCAAGTCTCCAATGCTTCGTCCAAGCGATTGCCGATCGACCCCAAATTACACTCGTTCACGGAAACAAGCGTAACTTACTAACCATAAGTCCGTTTTGGCCAAATGAAAGCTCTACTTGGAACTAATTCAAAGAGCTATAGGAGTTTCGGGCCATTCTTTGTTTGTGATTTGACTTCATCCTTGTCGCTTCCTGCCTTCTGACGATGTTCTCAATACATGAACGTATTGTTAACCAAAAATTTCACGTGTGACGGCTTTGACTGAAAAGCATGTCAACATTTTTGGTGTGCCATATGGGGGGCCTACGAGCCAAGGGAGCGAGCCGAGGGGGCTAGCCAAAGGGGAAGAACCGGTCCAAGTTCCTGGAATCCAAGTCTCCAATGCTTCGTCCATGCAATTGCGAATCAATGCCAAATTACACCCGTTCATGGAAACGGGCATTACTTCCAAACTGTAAGTCCGTTTTTATCCAAATGAAAGCTCTGCTTGAAGCTAATTTAGAGAGCTACAAGGATTATGTAGTTAGCTCCATAATTGCTGTTATCAGGCCCAAAAGAGGTCGTCTAATAGGAGATTTGGGCCATTCTTTGATATTGATGTGACTTCAACCAAGTTGCTTCCTGTCTTCTGACGATGTTCTCAATACTTTAACGTATTGTTAGCCAGAGATTTCACGTGTGACGGCTTTGACTGAGAAGCATGTCAACTTTTTGGGTGCTCCAGGTAGAGGGCCCACAAGCCAAATTGTGCGAGCCGGTCCAAGTCCATGGAATCCAAGTCTCCAATTCTTCGTCCAAGCGATTGCCGATCGACTCCAAATTAAACCCGTTCCCGAAAACGTGCATAACTTCCAAACCGTTAGTCCGTTTTAGCCAAACAAAAGCTCTACTTGAAGCTAATTTAGAGAGCTACAAGTGTTACGGAGAATAGCTTAATTGCTGTTTTAGGACCAAAGAGGTCGTTTGATAGGGGTTTCGGGCCATTGTTTATTTGTTATGTGACTTCAGCCAAGTCGCTTCCTGTCTTCTGATGATGTTCTCAATACTTGAACATATTATTAGCTAGAGATTTAACGTGTGATGGCTTTGACTGAAAAGCATGTCAACATTTTTGGTGCGCTAGGCAGGAGGCCCACGAGGCAAAGTGGGCGAGCCTGTCCAAGTCCCTGTAATTCAAGTCTCCAATGCTTCGTCCAAGCGATTGCCGATCGACGCCAAATTACACCGGTTCTCGGAACGGGCGTAACTTCCAAATCATAAGTCCCTGTTAGCCAAACGAAAGCTCTACTTAAAGCTAATTTAGAGAGCTACAAGTATTACAGAGCAAAGCTTCGTAATTGCTGTTTTCGTCCCAAAAGAGGTCGTTTGATAGGTGTTTCGGGCAATTCTTTGTTTGTGATGTGACTTCAGCCAAGTCGCTTCCTGTCTTCTGACGATGTTCTCAATACTTGAAAGTATTGTTAGCCAGAGATTTCATGTGTAATGGCTTTGACTGAAAAGCATGTCAACATTTTTGACGCGTCAGTTAAGGGGCCCACGAGCCAAAGGGGGCGAGCCGATGGGAGCGAGCTAAAGGGGACGTGCCGGTCCAAGTCTTTGGAATCCAAGTCTCCAATGCTTCGTCCTAGTGATTACCGATCGACGCCAAATTACACCTTTTCACGGAAACGAGCGTAACTTCCAAACCGTAAGTCCGTTTTAGCCAAACAAAAGCTCTAGGTGAAGCTAATTCAGAGAGCCTCAAGAGTTATGGAGAAATTCTTCACAATTGCTGTTTTCGTTACCAAAAACGGTCGTATGATAGGAGTTTTGGGCCATTCTTTATTTATGATGTGACTTCAGCCAAGTCGCCTCCTGTCTTCTGACGATGTTCTCAATAGTCAACGTATTGTTAGCCAGAGATTTCACGTGTGATGGTTTTGACTAAAAAGTTTGTCAACATTTTTGGCATGCTAGGAAGGGGCCCACGAGCCAAATGGGGCTAGCTGAGTTGGCCGAGCCAAAGTGGGCGAGCCGGTCCAATTCCTCGGAATCCAAGTCTCCAATGCTTCGTCCAAGCGATTGCCGATCGACGCCAAATTATTCCCGTTCACGGAAACGGGCGTAACTTCCAAACCGCAAGTCTGTTTTAGCCAAACGACAGCTCTACTTGAAGTTGATTCAGAGAGCTACAATTATTAGAGAGAAAATATTCGTAATGGCTGTTTTTGGGGCCCAAAAGAGGTCGTCTGATAGTAGTTTCGGGCCATTCATTATTTGTGATGTGACTTCAGCCAAGTCGCTTCCTGTCGTCTGACGATGTTCTCAATAATTGAATGTATTGTTTGCCAGAGATTTCTTGTGTGATGGCTTTGACCGAAAAGTATGTCAACATTTTTGGCTCGCCAGGTAAGGGGCCCACAACCCAAAGGGGCGAGCCGAGTGGGGCGAGCCAAAGAGGGCAAGCCAGTCCAAGTCCCTGGAATCCAAGTCTCCAAGGCTTCTTCCAAGAGATTGCCGATCGACGCCAAATTACACTCGTTCACGGAAATGGGAGTTACTTCCAAACCGTAAGTCCGTTTTAGCAAAACGAAAGCTCTACTCGAAGCTAATTCAGAGAGCTACAAGAATTAGGGAGAATAGCTCTGTATTTACTATGTTCGGGCTCAAAAGAGGTCGCATGATAGGAGTTTCGGGCCATTCTTTGTTTGTGATGTGACTTCAGCCAAGTCGATTCCTGTCTTCTGACGATGTACTCAATACTTGAATGTATTGTTATGTAGAGATTTCATGTGTGATGGCTTTTGCTGAAAAGCATGTCAACATTTTTGGCACGCCATGTAAGTGACCCATGAGCCAAAGGGGGCGAGCCGGGGGGGCAAGCCAAAGGGGGCGAGCCGATCCAAGTCCCTGGAATCCAAGTCTCCAATGCTTCGTCCAAGAGATTATCGATCGACGCCAAATTACACCCGTTCACGGAAACGGCCGTAACTTCCAAACTGTTAATCCGTTTTAGCCAAACGGAAGCTACACTTGAAGCTAATTCAGAGAGCTACAAGAGTCATGAAGAAAATCTGCGTAATTTCTATTTTCGGGTCCAAAAGAGGTCGTCTGATAGGAGTTTCAGGCCATTCTTTGTTTGTGATGTGACTTCATCCAAGTCGCTTCCTGTCTTCTAACGATGTTCTCAATAATTTAACGTATTGTTAGCTAGAGACTTCATGTGTGACGGTTTTGACTGAAAAGCAAGTCAACATTTTTGGCGCGCTAGGTGGGGTTCCTCATGCCAAAGGAGGCGAGCCAAGGGGGGCGAGCCAGAGGGGGCGGGGCGGTCCAAGTCCCTGGAATCCAAGTCTCCTATGCTTCATCCAATCGATTGTCGATCGATGCCAAATTACTCCCATTCACTAAAACGGGAGTAACTACTAAACCGTAAGTCCTTTTAGCCAAACGAAAGTTCTACTTGAAGCGAATTCAGTGAGCTACAAGATTTATGGAGCATAGCTCCGTTATTACTGTTTTCGGGCCCAAAAGAGGTCGTCCGATAGGAGTTTCAGACCATTCTTTTTTTGTGATGTAACTTCAGCCAAGTCACTCCTGTCTCCGGAAGATGTAATTAACACTTGAACTTACTGTTACCCAAAGATTTCACGGGTTACAGCTTTGACTGAAAAGCATGTCAACATTTTTGGCGCACCAGGTACGGGGACTACGAGCCAAAGGGGGTGAGCCAAAGGGGGCGAGCCGGTCCAAGTTCCTGGAATCCAAGTCTCCAATGCTTCGTCCAAGCGATTGCCATTCAACGCCAAATTACACCCGTTCATGGAAACGGGCGTAACTTCCAAATTGTAAGTCCCTTTTAGCTAAACGAAAGCTCTCCTTGAAGCTAATTCAGAGAGCTACTAGTGTTACAGGGCACAACTATGTAATAACTGTTTTCGGCCCAAAAGAGTTCGTCTGATAGGGGTTTCGGGCCATTCTTTGTTTTTGTTGTGACTTCAGCCAAGTCGCTTCCTGTCTTCTGATGATGTTCTCAACACTTTAACATATTATTAGCCAGAGATTTCAAGTCACGGTTTTGACTGAAAAGCATGTCAACATTTTTGTGCGCCAGGTAGGGGGTCCACGAGCCAAAGTGGGTGAGCCAGTCCAAGTCCTTGCAATCCAAGTCTCCAATGCTTCATCCAAGCGATTGCTGATCGAAGCCAAATTACACCCGTTCGTGGAAACAGGCGTAACTTCTAAACCGTAAGTCCATTTTAGCCAAACGAAAGCTCTACTTGAAGCTAATTCAGAAAGCTATAAGAGTTATAGAGCATAGCTCTTTAACAACTGTTTCGGGCCCAAAAACGGTCGTTTGATAGGATTTTCGGGCCATTCTTTGTTTGTGATGTGACTTCAACCAAGTCGCTTCCTGTCTTCTGATGATGTTCTCAACACTTGAACATACTGTTATCTAGAGATTTCACGTGTGACAGCATCGACTGAAAAGCATGTCAAATTTTTTGGTGCGCCAGGCAGGGGGCCCACGAGCCAAAGTGGGCGAGCTGGTCCAAGTCCCTGAAATCCAAATCTCCAATGCTTCATCCACGCGATTGCCGATCGAGGCCAAATTACACCCATTCACGGAAACGGGAGTAACTTCCAAACCGTAAGTCCGTTTCAGCCAAACGAAAGCTCTAATTGAAGCTAATTCAGAGAGCTACAAGATTTACGGAGCATACCATAGTAATAACTGTTTTCGGGACTAAAAGAGGTTGTTCGATAGGAGTTTCGGGCCATTTTTTGTTTGTGATGTGACTTCAGCTAAGTCGCTTCCTGTCTTCTGACGATGTTCTCAATACTTGAACATATTGTTAGCCAGAGATTTCACATGTGACGGTTTTGACTGAAAAGCATTTCAACATTTTTGGCGCGCCAAGTAGGGGGCCTACGAGCCAAAGTGGGTGAGGCGGTCCAAGTCCCTGGAATTCAAGTCTCCAATGCTTCATCCAGGCGATTGCCGATCGACGCCAAATTACACCTGTTCCCGGAAACGGGCGTAACTTTCAAATCGTAAGTCCGTGTTAGCCAAACTAAAGCTCTACTTGAAGCTAATTTAGAGAGCTACAAGTTTTACGGAGCATATCTTCGTAATTGTAGTTTTCGGGCCCAAAAGAGGTCATTTGATAGGAGTTTCGGGCCATTCTTTGTTTTTGATGTGACTTCAGCCAAGTCGCTTCCTGTCTACTGACGATGTTCTCAATACTGGAATGTATTGTTAGACAGAGGTTTCACGTGTGACGACTTTGACTGAAAATCATGCCAACATTTTTGGTGCGCCAGGTAAGGGGCCCACGAGCCGAGGGGGGCGTTCCAAAGGGGGCGTGACGGTCCAAGTCCCGGGAACCCAAGTCTCCAATGCTTTGTCCAAGCGATTGCCGATCGACGCCAAATTACACTTGTTCACAGAAACGGGCGTTACGTCGAAACCGTAAGTTCGTTTTAGCCAAACAAAAGCTCTAGTTGAAGCTAATTAAGAGAGCTACAAGAGTTATGGAGAATGTCTCTGTAATTGCTATTTTCGTCCCCAAAAAAGGTTGTATGATAGGAGTTTCGGGCCATTCTTTGTTTGTGATGTGACTTCAGCCCAGTCGTTTCCTGTCTTCTGACGATGTTCTCAATTATTGAACGTATTGTTAGCCAGAGATTTCATGTATGACGGCTTTGACTGAAAAGCATGTCAACATTTTTGGCATGCCAGGAAGGGGATCCACGAGCCAAATGGGGCTAGCCGAGGGGGGCGAGCCGGTCCAAGTCCCTGGAATCCAAATCTCCAATGCTTCGTCCAAGCGATTGTTGATCGACGCCAAATTACACCCGTTCACGAAAACAGGTGTAACATGCAAACTGTAAGTACGTTTTAGCCAAACGAAAGCTCTACTTGAAGTTAATTCAGAGAGCTGCAAATATTAGAGAGCAGATATTTGTAATTGCTGTTTTCAGGTCCAAAAGAGGTCGTTTGATAGGATTTTCGGACCATCCTTTGTTTGTGATGTGACTTCAGCCAAGTCGCTTCGTGTCTTCTGACGATGTTCTCAATACTTGAACGTATTGTTAGCGAGAGGATTCATGTGTGGCGGCTTTAACTGAAAAACATGCCAACATTTTTGGTGCGCCAGGTAAGGGGCCCACGAGCCGAGGGGGCCAAGCCAAAGGGGGCGTGCTGGTCCAAGTCCCTGGAATCCAAGTCTCCAATGCTTCGTCCAAGCGATTGCCGATTGACGACAAATTACACCTTCTCACGGAAACGGACGCAACTTCCAAACCGTAAGTCCGTTTTAGCCAAACGAAAGCTCTAGTTGAAGCTAATTCAGAGAGCTAAAAGAATTATGGAGAATATCTCTGTAATTGAAGTTTTTGTTCCCAAAAAGGGCGTATAATAGGAATTCGGGCCATTCTTTGTTTATGATGTGACTTCATCCAAGTCGTTTCCTGTCTTCTGACGATGTTCTCAATACTTGAACGTATTGTTATCCTGAGATTTCATGTGTGATGGCTTTGACTGAAAAGCATGTCAATATTTTTTTCACGCCAGGAAGGCGGCCCATGAGCCAAATGGGGCTAGTCGAGGGGGGCGAGCAGGTCCAAGTCCCTGGAATCGAAATCTCCAATGCTTCGCACAAGCGATTACCGATCGATGCCAAATTACATCCATTCACGGAAACGGGCGTAACTTGCAAACCGTAAGTCCGTTTTAGCCAAACGAAAGCTCTACTTGAAGTTAATTCAGAGAGCTTCAAATTTTAGAGAGCAAATATCCGTAATTGCTGTTTTCGTGACCAAAAGAGGTCATCTAATAGGAGATTCAGGCCATTCTTTGTTTGTGATGTGACTTTAGCCAAGTCGCTTCCTGTCGTTTGACGATGTTCTCGATAATTGAACGTATTGTTAGCCAAAGATTTCACGTGTGATGGCTTTGACTGAAAAGCATGTCAACATTTTTGGCTCGCCAGGTAAGGGGCCCACGAGCCAAAGGGGACGAGCCGAGGGGGGCAAGCCAAAGAGGGCAAGACGGCCCAAGTCGCTGAAATCCAAGTCTCCAATGCTTCGTCCAAGCGATTGCAGATCGGCGCCAAATTACACCCGTTCACAGAAATGGGCGTTACCTCCAAATCGTATGTCCGTTTTAGCCAAACGAATGCTCTACTCGAAGCTATTTCAGATAGCTACAAGAATTACGGAGAATAGCTCCGTAATTACTGTTTTCGGGCCCAAAAGAGGTCGTATGATAGGAGTTTCGGGTTATTCTTAGTTTGTGATGCGACTTCAACCATGTATCTTCCTATCTTCTGACGATGTTCTCAATAATTGAATGTATTGTTAGCCAGAGACTTTACGTGTGACGGCTTTGAATGAAAAGCAAGTCAACATTTTTGGCGCGTCAGGTAGGGGGTCCTCGAGCCAAAGGGGGCGAGCCGAAGTGGGCAAGCCAAAGGGGGCTAGGCGGTCCAAGTCTCCTATGCTTCGTCCAAGCGATTGTCGATCGACGCCAAATTACACCCATTCACGGAAACGGGCGTAACTACTAAACCATAAGTCTGTTTTAGCCAAATGAAATCTTGGCTTGAAGCTAATTCAGAGAGCTACAAATGTTACGGAGCATAGCTCCGTTATTACTGTTTCGGGGCCAAAAGAGGTCGTCCGATAGGAGTTTCGGGCCATTCTTTTTTTGTGATGTGACTTCAGCCAAGTCGCTTCTTGTCTTCTGAGGATGTTCTCAATATTTGAACGTATTGTTACCCAAAGATTTCACGTGTGATGGCTTTGACAGAAAAGCATGTCAACATTTTTTGCGTGCCAGGTAGGGGGAGTACGAGCCAAAGGGGGCGAGCTAAAGGGGGTGAGCTGATCTAAGTCCCTGGAATCCGAGTCTCTAATGCTTCGTCCAAGCGAATGCCGATCAATGCCAAATTACACCCGTTCAAGGAAACAGGTTTGACTTCCAAACCGTAAGTTCATTTTAGCCAAACGAAAGCTCTACTTGGAGCTAATTCAAAGAGCTACAAGTGTAACGAGGCACAACTTCGTAATTACTGTTTTCGGGCCCAAAAGAGGTCGTCTAACAGGGGTTTCAGACCATTATTTGTTTTTGATGTGACTTCAGCCAAGTTGCTTCCTGCCTTCTGACGATGTTCTAAATACTTGAACATATTATTAGCCAGAGATTTCAAGTGACGGTTTTAACGGAAAAGCATGTCAACTTTTTTGTGCGCCAGGTAGGGAGCCCACGAGCCAAAGTGGGTGAGCCAGTCCAAGTCCCTGGAATCCAAGTCTCTAATGCTTCGTCCAAGCGATTGCTAGTCGATGCCAAATTACACCCATTCCCGGAAATGGCCAGAACTTCCAAACTGTAAGTCCATTTTAACAAAACAAAAGCCCTACTTGAAGCTAATTTAGAAAGCTACAAGAGTTAAGGAGCAAAGCTCCGTTATTTCTATTTTCAAGCCCAAAAGAAGTCGTTTGATAGGAGTTTCGGGCTGTTCTTTTTTTGTGATGTGACTTCAGCCAAGTCGCTTCATGTCTTCTGACGATGTTCTCAATACTTGAATGTATTGTTACCCAGAGATTGTACGCGTGACGACTTTGACTGAAAAGCATGTCAACATTTTTGGTGTGCCAAGTAAGCAGCACACGAGCCAAAGGGGGCGAATCGAGGGGGGCAAGCCAAAGGGGACGAGTCGGTCCAAGTCCCTGGAATCCAGGTCTCCAATGCTTCGCCCAACCGGTTGCCAATCGAAGCCAAATTACACCCATTCACAGAAACGGGAGTAACATCCAAACCATAAGTCCGTTTTAGCCAAACGAAAGCTCTACTTGAAGCTAATTCAGAGAGCTAAAAGTGTTTTGGAGCAAAGCTCCGTAATTTCTGTTTTCGGGCCCAAAAAAGGTCGTTTGATAGAAGTTTCAGGCTATTCTTTGTTTGTGATGTGACTTCTGCCATGTCGTTTCATGTTTTCTAACGATGTTCTCTATACTTGAACGTATTGAAGAGATTTCACGTGTGACGGCTTTGATTGAAAAGCATGTCAACATTTTTGGTGCGCCAGGTAGGGGGCCCACGAGCCAAAATGGGCGAGGCGGTCAAAGTCCCTGGATTTCAAGTCTCTAATGCTTCGTCCAAGCGATTGCCGATCGACGCCAAATTACACCCATTCCCGGAAATGGGCGTAACTTTAAAATAAGTCCATGTTAGCCAAACGAAAGTCCTACTTGACGCTTATTTAGAGAGCTACAAGAGTTATGGAGCATAGCTCCATAATTGCTGTTTTCGGGCCCAAAAGAGGTCAGTTTATAGGAGTTTCAGGCCATTCTTTGTTTGTGATGTGACTTCAGCCAAGTCGCTTCCTATCTACTGACGATGTTCTCAATACTTGAACGTATTATTAGCCAGAGGTTTCACGAGTGACGGCTTTGACTTAAAAACATGCCAACATTTTTGGTGCGCCAAGTAAGGGGCCCACAAGCCGAAGGGGCGAGCCAAAAGGGGCATGTCGGTCCAAGTCCCTGGAATCCAAGTATCCAATGCTTCGTCCAAGCGATTACCGATTGACGACAAATTACAACTGTTCACGGAAACGGGCGTAACGTACAAACTATATGACCCTTTTAGCCAAACGAAAGCTCTAGTTGAAGCTAATTTAGAGAGCTACAAGAGTTATGAAGAATATCTCTGTAATTGATGTTTTTGTTCCCAAAAAAGGTCGTTTCATAGGAGTTTTGGCCATTCTTTGTTTGTGTTGTGACTTCAGCCAAGTCGTTTCCTGTCTTCTGATGATGTTCTCAATACTTGAACATATTGTTAGCCAGAGATTTCACGTGTGATGGCTTTGACTGAAAAGCATGTCAACATTTTTGGCACGCCAGGAAAGGGGCCCATGAGCCAAATGGGGCTAGCCGAGGGGGGCGAGCCGGTCCAAGTCCCTAGAATCCAAATCTCTAATGCTTCGTCCAAGTGATTGCTGATCGACGCCAAATTACACCCGTTCACGAAAACAGGCGCAACTTGCAAACCGTAAGTCCGTTTTAGCCAAACGAAAGCTCTACTTGAAGATAATTCAGAGCTCTGCAAATATTAGAGAGTAGATATCTGTAATTGTTATTATCGGGCCCAAAAGAGGTCGTCTGATAGGAGTTTCGGGCCATTCTTTGTTAGTGATGTGACTTCAGCCAAGTCGCTTCCTTTCGTCTGACGATGTTCTCAATAATTGAACATATTGTTAGCCAGGGATTTCACATGTAAAGGCTTTGACTGAAAAGCATGTCAAAAATTTTGGTTCGTCTGGTAAGTAGCCCACGAGCCAAAGGGGGCATGCTGAGGGGGGCGAGCCAAAGAGGGCAAGCCGTTCCAAGTCCCTGAAATCCAAATCGCCAATGCTTCATCCAAGCGATTGCCGATCGACACGAAATTACACCCGTTCACGGAAACGGGCATTACTTCCAAACCGTAAGTCCATTTTAGCCAATAGAAAGCTCTACTCGAAGCTATTTCAGAGAGCTACAAGAATTACGGAGAATAGCTCCGTAATTACTGTTTTTGGGCCGAAAAAAGGTCGTATGATAGGAGTTTCTGGCCATTCTTTGTTTGTGATGTGACTTCAGCCAAGTCGCTTCCTGTCTTCTGACGATGTTCTCAATAATTGAACGTATTGTTAGCCAGAGAATTCACGTGTGACGGCTTTGACTGAAAAGCAAGCCAACATTTTTGGCGTGCCAGGTGGGGGGTCCTCGAGCCAAAGGGGGCGAGCCGATGGGGGCGAGGCGGTCCAAGTCCCTGGAATCCAAGTCTCCTATGCTTCGTCCAAGCGATTGCCGATCGATGACAAACAAAATCTTGACTTGAAGCTAATTCAGAGAGCTACAAGTGTTACGGAGCATAGCTCCGTTACTGCTGTTTCGGGCCCAAAAGAGGTCATTCGATAGGAGTTTCGGGCCATTCTTTTTTTGTGATGTGACTTCAGCCAAGTCGCTTCCTGTCTTCTAAAGATGTTCTCAATACTTGAACGTATTGTTATCCAAAGATTTCACGTGTGATGGCTTTGACTGAAAAGCATGTCAACATTTTTGGCATGCCAGGTAGAGGGACTATGAGCCAAAGGCGGCGAGCCAAAGGGGGCGAGCCGGTCCAAGTCCCTAGAATCCAAGTCTCCAATGCTTCGTCCAAGGGATTGCCGTTCAACGCCAAATTACACCCGTTCATGGAAACGGGCGTAACTTCCAAACCATAAGTCCGTTTTAGCCAAACGAAATCCCTACTTGAAGCTAATTCAGAGAACTACTAGTGTTATGGGTAGCAACTCCATAAATTCTATTTTTGGGCTTAAAAGAGGTCGTCCTATAGGGGTTTTGGGCCATTCTTTGTTTTTGATGCGACTTCAGCCAAGTCGCTTCCTGTCTTCTGACGATGTTCTCAATGCTTGAACATGTTATTAGCCAGAGATTTCAAGTGACGGTTTTAACTGAAAAGCATGTCAACATTTTTGTGCGCCAGCTAGGGGGCCCACGATCCAAAGTGGGCGAGCCAGTCCAAGTCCCTGGAATCCAGGTCTCCAATGCTTCGTCCAAGCGATTGCTGATCGACTCCAAATTACACCCGTTCCCGGAAATAGTCATAACTTCCAAACCGTAAGTCCGTTTTAGCAAAACTAAAGATCCACTTGAAGCCAATTTGGAGAGCTACAAGAGTTTGATAGGAGTTTCGGGCTATTCTTGTGACTTCAGCCAAGTCGCTTCATGTCTTCTGACAATGTTCTCAATACATGAACGTATTGCTACCCAGAAATTTCACTTGTGACGGCTTTGACAGAAAATCATGTCAATATTTTTGGCGTGCCAGGTAAGCAGCCCTCGTGCTAAAGAGGGCGAATCGAGGGGGGCGAGCCAAACAGGGCGAGCCGATCAATGTCCCCGGAATCCAAGTCTCTAACGTTTCGTCCAAGCGATAGCCGATTGAAGTCAAATTACACCCGTTCACGAAAATGGGCGTAACTTCCAAACCTAAGTCCGTTTTAGCCAAACAAAAGCTCTACTTGAAGCTAATTCAGAGATTTATAGGAGTTACAGAGCAAACTTTCGTAATAACTGTTTCGGGCCCAAAAGAGACCTTTTGATAGGATTTTCGGACCATTATTTGTTTGTGATGTAACTTCAGCCAAGTCGCTTACTGTCCTCTGATGATGTTCTCAATACTCGAACGTATTGTTAGCCAGAGATTTCACGTGTGACGGCTTTGACTGAAAATCATTTCAACATTTTTGATGCGCCAAGTAAGGGGACTACGAACCAAAGTTGGTGTGCCGGTCCAAGTCCCTGGAATTCAAGTCTCCAATGCTTCGTCCAAGCGAACCAAATTACACCCGTTCCCGAAAACGGGCGCAACTTTCAAATCGTAAGTCCGTGTTAGCAAAACGAAAGCTCTACTTGATGCTAATTTTGAGAGCTAGAAGTGTTACGGAGCAAGCTCCGTAATTGCTGTTTTCGGGCCTAAAAGAGGTCATTTGATAGGAGTTTCGGGCCATTCTTTGTTTGTGATGTGACTTCAGCCAAGTCGCTTCCTGTCTACTGACGATGTTCTCAATGCTTGAACATATTGTTAGCCAGAGGCTTCACGTGTGACGGCTTTGACTGAAAAGCATGCCAACATTTTTGGCACGCCAGTTGAGGGGCCCATGAGCCAAAGGGGAAGAGTCGAGGGGGGCAAGCAAAAGGAGGCGTGTCGGTCCAAGTCCCAGGAATCCAAGACTCTAATGCTTCGTCCAAGCGATTGCCGATCGATGCCAAATTACCCCTATTCACGAAAATGGGTGTAACTTCCAAACTGCAAGTCCGTTTCAGCCAAACGAAAGCTCTAGTTGAAGCTAATTCGGAGATCTACAAGAGTTAGGGAGAATATCTCTATAATTGATGTTTTCGTTCCTAAAAAAGGTTGTATGATAGGAGTTTCGGGCCATTCTTTGTTTGTGATGTGACTTCAGCCAAGTCGCTTCCTGTCTTCTGACGATGTTCTCAATACTTGAACGTATTGTTAGCCAGAGACTTCACGTGTGATGGCTTTGAGTGAAAAGCATGTCAATAATTTTGGCGCGTCAGGAAGGGGGCCCATGAGCCAAATTAGGCTAGCCGAGTGGGGCGAGCCGGTCCAAGTCCCAGGAATCCAAATCTCCAATGCTTCGTCCAAGCGATTGCCGATCGACACCAAGTTACACCTGTTCACGGAAACGGTGTAACTTACAAACCGTAAGTCCATTTTAGCCAACCGAAAGCTCTACTTGAAGTTAATTCAGAGATCTGCAAATATTAGAGAGCAGATATTTGTAATTGCTGTTTTTAGGTCCAAAAGAGGTCGTTTGATAGGAGTTTCGGACCATCCTTTGTTTGTGATGTCACTTCAGTCAAGTCGCTTCCTGTCTTATGATGATGTTCTCAATACTTGAACGTATTGTTACCTAGAAATTTCACTTGTGACGGTTTGACTGAAAAGCATGTCAACATTTTTGGTGTGCCAGGTAAGCAACCCACGAGCCAAACGGGGTGAATCGAGGGAGGCGAGCCAAAGGGGGCGAGACGGTCCAAGTCCCTGGAATCCAAGTCTCCAATGCTTCTTCCAAGCGATTGCCGATAGAAGCCAAATTGCACCGTTCACGGAAACCGGCATAACTTCCAAACCATAAGTCGGTTTTAGCCAAACAAAAGCTATACTTAAAGCTAATTCAGAGAGCTACAGGAGTTACAAATAAAAGCTACGTAATAACTATTTTTGGGCCCAAAAGAGGTCTTTTGATTGAAGTTTCAGACCATTCTTTGTTTGTGATGTGACTTCAGCCAAGTCGCTTCCTGTCTTCTGACGATGTTCTCAATACTTGAACTTATTGTTAGCCAGAGATTTCACGTGTGACGGCTTTGACTGAAAAGCATGTCAACATTTTTGGTGCCCTAGGTAGGGGGCCCATGAGCCAAAGTGGGCGAGCCAGTCCAAGTCCCTGGAATTCAAGTCTCCAATGCTTCATCCAACCGATTGACGATCGACGCCAAATTACACCCGTTCCCGGATACGGGCGTAACTTTCAAATCGTAAGTCTGTGTTAGCCAAACGAAAGCTCTACTTCAAGCTAATTTAGAGAGCTAGAAGTGTTACGGAGCATAGCTCCGTAATTGCTGTTTTCGGGCCCAAAAGAGGTCATTTGATAGGAGTTTCGGGCCATTCTTTGTTTGTGATGTGACTTCAGCCAAGTCGCTTTCTGTCTACTGATGATGTTCTCAATACTTGATCGTATTTTTAGCCAGAGGTTTCACGTGTGACGACTTTGATTGAAAAGCATGCCAACATTTTTGGCACGTCAGTTGAGGGGCCCACGAGCCATAAGGGAAGAGCCGAGGCGGGAAAGCCAAAGGGGGTGTGCCAGTCCTAGTTCCAGGAATCCAAGTCTCCAATGCTTCGTCCAAGCGATTGCCGATCGATGCCAAATTACCTTTATTCATGGAAACCGACGTAACTTCCAAACCTTAAGTCCGTTTTAGCCAAACGAAAGCACTTGTTGAAACTAATCTAGAGATCTACAAGAGTTATAGAGAATATCTCTGTAATTGAAGTTTTCGTTCCTAAAAAAGGTCGTATTATAGGAGTTTCGGGCCATTCTTTGTTTGTGATGTGACTTCAGCCAAGATGCTTCCTGTCTTCTGACGATGTTCACAATACTTGAACGTATTGTTAGCCAGAGATTTCACGTGTGATGGCTTTGACTGAAAAACATGTCAAAATTTTTGGCGCGCCAGGAAGGGGGCCCATGAGCCAAATGGGGCCAGCCGAGGGGGGCGAGCCGGTCCATGTCCCAGGAATCCAAATCTCCAATGCTTCGTCCAAGCGACTGCCGATCAACGCCAAATTACACCCTTTCACGGAAATGGGCATAACTTGCAAACCGTAAGTCCGTTTTTGCCAAACAAAAGCTCTACTTGAAATTAGTTCAGAGTGCTGCAAATATTAGAATGTAGAATTAGTAATTGATTTTTTCGGGTCCAAAAGAGGTCGTTTGATAGGAGTTGCAGACCATTCTTTATTTGTGATGTGACTTCAGCCAAGTCACTTCCTGTCTTCTGACGATGTTCTCAATACTTGAACGTATTGTTGGCCAGAGATTTCACGTGTGAGGGATTTGACTGAAAAGCATGTCAACATTTTTGGTGCGTCAAGTAGGGGGCCCACGAGTCAAAGTGGGCGAGCCGGTCCAAGTCCCTGGAATTTAAGTCTCCATTGCTTCGTCTAAGCGATTGCCGATCGACACCAAATTACACCCGTTCCCAGAAACGGGCGTAACTTTCAAATCGTGAGTTCGTGTTAGCCAAAGGAAAGCTCTACTTGAAGCTAATTTAGAGAGCTAGAAGAGTTACAGATCATAGCTCCGTAATTGATGTTTTTGGGCCCAAAAGAGGTCATTTGATATGAGTTTCGGGCCATTCTTTGTTTGTGATGTGACGTCAGCCAAGTCGCTTCCGGTCTGCTAACGATCTTCTCAATACTTGAACGTATTGTTGGCCAGAGGTTTCACGTGTGATGGATTTGACTTAAAAGCATGCCAACATTTTTGGCGTGCCAGGTAAGGAGCCCACGAGAAAAAGGGGAAGAGCCGAGGGGGGCGATTCGAGGGGGGCGGGCCAAAGATGGAAAGTCGGTCCAAGTCCCTGATATCCAAGTCTCCAATGCTTGTCAAAGCGATTGCCAATCAACGCCAAATTACACCCGTTCATGAAAACGGGCGTTACTTCCAAACCGTAAGTCCGTTTTAGCCAAACGAAAGATCTACTCGAAGCTGTTCAGAGAGCTACAAGAATTATGGAGAATACTCCCGTAATTACTGTTTTCGGGCCCAAAAGAGGTTGTATGATAGGAGTTTCGGGCTATTCATTGTTTGTGATGTGACTTCAGCCAAGTCGCTTCCTATCTTCTGATGATGTTCTCAATAATTGAACGTATATTTAGCCATAGACTTCACTTATGACGGCTTTGACTGAAAAGCAAGTCAACATTTTCGGCGTGCCAGGTAGGGGGTCCTCGAGCCAAAGGGGGCGAGCCGAGGGGGTGAGCCAAAGGGGGCGAGGCGGTCCAAGTCCCTAGAATCCGAGTCTCCTCTGCTTCGTCCAAGCGATTGCCGATCGACGCCAAACGAATTCTCGACTTGAAGCTATTTCAGAGAGCTACAAGTGTTACGGAGCATAGCTCCGTTATTTCTGTTTCGGGCCCAAAAGAGGTCATCCGATAGGAGTTTCGGCCATTCTTTTTCAGTGATGTGACTTCAGCCAAGTCTCTTTCTGTCTTCTGAAGATGTTCTCAATAGTTGAACGTATTGTTATCCAAAGATTTCAAGTGTGACGGCTTTGACTGAAAAGCATGTCAACATTTTTGGCGTGCCAGGTCCGGGGGACTACGAGCCAAATTAGGCGAGCCGGTCCAAGTCCCCAGAATCCAAGTGTCCAATATTTCGTCCAATTGATTGCCGATCAATGCCAAATTACATCCGTTCATGGAAACAGGCGTAACTTCCAGAGCGTAAGTCCGTTTTAGCCAAACGAAAGCTCTACTTGAAGCTAATTAAGAGAGCTACTAGTGTAACGGGGAAAAACTTTGTATTTGCTATTTTCGGGCCCAAAAGAGATTGTCTGACAGGGGTTTCGGGCCATTCCTTGTTTTTGATGTGACTTCAGCCAAGTCGCTTCCTGTCCTTTAACGATGTTCTCAATACTTGAATATATTAGTAGCCAGAGATTTCAGGTGACTGTTTTAACTGAAAAGCATGTCAACATTTTTGTGCGCCAGGTAGGGGGCCGATGAGCCAAAGTGGGCGAGCCACTCCAAGTCCCTGGAATCTAAGTCTCTGATGCTTCATCCAAGCGATTGCTGATCGACGCCAAATTACACCCCTTCCCAGAAACAGTCATAGCTTCCAAACCGTAAGTCCGTTTTAGCAAAACAAAAGCTCTACTTGAAGCTAATTTAGAGAGATGCAAGAGTTTAGGAGCAAAGCTCCGTAATTTCTGTTTTTGGGCCCAAAAGAGGTCGTTTGATAAGTGTTTCGGGCTGTTCTTTATTAGTGATGTGACTTCAGCCAAGTCACTTCATATCTTCTGACGATGTTCTTAATACTTGAACGTATTGTTACCTAGAAATTTCACTTGTGACGGCTTTGAATGAAAAGTATGTCAACATTTTTGGCGTGCCAGGTAAGCAGCCTATGAGCCAAAGGGGGCGAATCGAGGGGGCGATCCAAAAGGGGCGAGCCGGTCTAAGTCCTTGGAATCTAAGTCTCCAATGCTTTGTCCAAGCGATTGCCAATCGTGGCCAAATTACACCTATTCACAGAAACGGTTGGAACTTCCATACCGTAAGTCCGTTTTAGCCAAAAAAAGCTCTACTTGAAGCTAATTTAGAGAGCTGCAGGAGTAACGGAGCATAGCTCCGAAATAACTATTTTCGAGCCCGAAAGTGGTCGTTTGATAGGTGTTTCGGACCATTCTTTGTGTGTGATGTGACTTCAGCCAAGTCGCTTCCTGTCTTCTGACGATGTTTTCAATACTTGAACGTATTGTTAGCTAGAGATTTCACGTGTGATGGATTTGACAGAAAAGCATGTCAACATTTTTGACGCGCCCAGACGGGGGCCCACGAGCCAAATGGGGCTAGCCGAGGGGGGCGAGCCGGTCCAGGTCCCAGAAATCCAAATCTCCATTGCTTCATCCAAGCGATTGCCGATCGACGCTAAATTACACCCGTCCATGGAAACGGGCATAACATGCAAACCGTATGTCTGTTTTAGCCAAACAAAAGCTCTACATGTATTTAATTCAGAGAGCTGCAAATATTAGAAAGAAGATATTCGAAATTGCTGTTTTCGGGTCCAAAAGAGGTCGTTTGATACGAGTTCTGGACAATTCTTTGTTTGTTATGTGACTTCAGCCATGTCGCTTCCTGTCTTCGGACGATGTTCTCAATACTTGAACGTATTGTTAGCCAAAGATTTCATTTGTGACGGTTTTGACTAAAAAGCATGTCAACATTTTTGGTACGCCAGGTTGGGGGCCCACGAGCCAAAGTGGGCGAGCCGGTCCAAGTCCCTGGGATTCAAGTCTCCAATGCTTCGTCCAGGCGATTGCCGATCGACGCCAAATTACACCCGTTTCTAGAAATGGGCGTAACTTTCGAATCGTAAGTCCGTGTTAGCCAAATGAAAGCTCATCTTAAAGCTAATTTAGACAGCTAGAAGAGTTATGGAACATAGCTCCGTAATTGTTGTTTTCGGGCTCAAAAGAGGTCATTTGATAGGAGTTTCGGGCCATTCTTCGTTTGTGATGTGACTTCAGCCAATTCGCTTCCTGTCTACTGACGATGTTCTCAATACTTGAACGTATTGTTATCCAGAGGTTTCATGTGTGTCGGTTTTGACTGAAAAGCATTCCAACATTTTTGGCATGCCCGGTACGGGGCCTACGAGCCAAAGGGGGCGAGCCGAGGGGGACGAGCCGAGGGGGACGAGCCAAAGAGGGCAAGCTGGTCCAAGTCGTTGAAATCCAAGTCTCCAATGCTTCGTACAAGCGATTGCCGATCGGCGCCAAATTACACCCGTTCACAGAAACGTGCGTTACCTCCAAATCGTAAGTCCGTTTTAGCTAAACGAAAGCTCTACTGGAAGCTGTTTTAGATAGCTACAAGAATTACGGAGAATAGCTCCGTAATTACTCCTTTCGGGCCCAAAAGAGGTGGTATAATAGGAGTTTCGGGCCATTCTTTGTTTGCGATGCGACTTCAGCCAAGTCGCTTCCCGTCTTCTGACAAAGTTCTCAATAATTGAATGTATTGTTAGCCAGAGACTTCACGTGTGAGGGATTTGACTGAAAAGCAAGTCAACATTTTTGCCGTGCCAGGTGGGGGTCCTCGAGCCAAAGGGGGCGAGCTGAGGGGGCGAGCCAAATGAGGCGATGCGGTCTAATTCCCTGGATTTCCGATCGACGCCAAACGAAATCACGACTTGAAGCTAATTCAGAGAGCTACAAGTGTTACGGAGCGTAGCTCCGTTATTACTGTTTCGGGCCCAAAAGAGGTCGTCCGATAGGAGTTTCGGTCCATTCTTTTTTTGTGATGTAACTTCAGCCAAGTCGGTTCTTGTCTTCTGAAGATGTTCTCAATACTTGAACGTATTGTAATCCAAAGATTTCATGTATGACGGCTTTGACTGAAAATCATGCCAACATTTTTGGCGTGCCAGGTGGGGGGACTACTAGCCAAAGGCAACGAGCCAGTCTAGGTCCCTAGAATCCAAGTCTCGAATGCTTCGTCCAAGCGATTGCCGATCGACGCCAAATTTCATCCGTTCGTGAAAACTGGTGTAACCTCCAAACCGTAAGTCCGTTTTAGCCAAACGAAAGCTCTACTTGAAGCTAATTCAGAGAGCTACTAGTGTTACAGGGAAAAACTCTGTAATTACTGTTTTCAGGCCCAAAATAGGTCGTCTGGTAGGGGTTTCCGGCCATTCTTTGTTTTTGATGTGACTTCAGCCAAGTCGCTTCCTGTCTTCTAACGATGTTCTCAATACTTGAACATATTATTAGCCAGAGTTCTCAGGTAACGGTTTTAACTGAAAAGCATGTCAACATTTTTGTGTGCTAGGTAGGGGGCCCACGAGCCAAAGTGGGCAAGCCAGTCCAAGTCCTTTGAATCCAAGTCTCCAACGCTTCGTCCAAGCGATTGCTGATCGAAGCCAAATTACACCCGTTCCCAGAAACGGTCATAAGTTCCAACCGTAAGTCCGTTTTAGCAAAACGAAAGCTCTACTTGAAGATAATTTAGAGAGCTACAAGTGGTAAGGAGCAAAGCTCCGTTACTTCTGTTTTTGGGCCCAAAAGAGGTCGTTTGATAGGAGTTTCGGGCTATTCTTTGTTTGTGATGAGACTTCAGCCAAGTCGCTTCATATCTTCTGACGATGTTCTCAATACTTGTACGTATTATTACCTAGAAATTTCACTTGTGACGGCTTTTACTAAAAATCATGTCAACATTTTTGGCGTGCCAGGTAAGTAGCCCACGAGCCAAAGGGGGCGAATCGAGGGGGACGAGCCAAAAGGGGCGAGCTGGTCCAAGTCCCTGAAATCCAAGTCTCCAATGCTTCGTCCAAGCGATTTCCGATCGAAGCCAAATTACGCCCGTTCACGGAAACGTTGTAACTTCCAAACCGTAATTCTGTTTTAGCCAAACAAAAGCTCTACTTGAAGATAATTCAGAGAGCTACAGGTGTTACGGAGCATAGCTCCATAATAGCTCTTATTGGGCCCAAAAGAGGTCGTTTGATAGGTGTTTCAGACCATTCTTTGTTTGTCATGTGACTTCAGCCAGGTCGCTACCTGTCTTATGACGATGTTGTCAATACTTGAACGTATGTTAGCCAGAGATTTCACGTGTGATGGCTTTGACTGAAAAGCATGTCAACATTTTTGGCGCGCCCGGAAGGGGACCCACGAGCCAAATGGGGCTAGCCGAGGGAGGCGAGCCGGTCCAAGTCCCAGAATCCAAATCTCCAATGCTTCGTCCAAGCGATTGTCGATCGATGCCAAATTACACCCGTTCACAGAAATGAGCGTAAATTGCAAATCGTAAGTCCGTTTTAGCCAAACAAAAGCTCTACTTGAAGATAATTCAGAGAGCTGCAAATATTCGAGAGTAGATATTCGTAATTGCTGTTTTCGGGTCCAAAAGAGGTTGTTTGATAGGAGTTTCGGACCATTCTTTATTTGTGATGTGACTTCAGCCAAGTCGCTTCCTGTCTTCTGACGATGTTCTCAATACTTGAACGTATTGTTAACCAGAGATTTCATGTGTGACGGCTTTAACTGAAAAGCATGTCAACATTTTTGGTGCACAAGGTACGGGGCCCACGAGCCAAAGTTGGCGAGCCGGTCCAAGTCCCTGGAATGCAAGTCTCCAATGATTCGTCCAAGCGATTGCCGATCGACGCCAAATTACACTCGTTCCCGGAAAAGGGCGTAACTTTCAAATTGTAAGTCCGTGTTAGCCAAACGAAAGTTCTAATCGAAGCTAATTTAGATAGCTAGAAGATTTACAGAGCATAGTTTCGTAATTGTTGTTTTCGGACCCAAAAGAGGTCATTTATAGGAGTTGCGGGCCTTTCTTTGTTTGTGATGTGACTTCAGCCAAGTCGCTTCCTGTCTACTCCCGATGTTCTTAATACTTCAACATATTGTTAGCCATAGGTTACACGTGTGTCTGCTTTGACTGAAAAACATGCCAACATTTTTGGTGTGCTAGATAAGGGCCCACGAGCCAAAGGGGAAGAGACGAGGGGGGCGAGCAAATAATGGCAAGCCGGTCCAAGTCGCTGAAATCCAAGTCTCTAATGCTTCGTCCAAGCGATTGCCGATCGATGCCAAACTACACCCGTTCACGGAAACGGGCGTTACCTCCTAATCGTAAGTCCGTTTTAGCCAAACAAAAGCTCTACTCCAAGCTATTTCAGATGGCTACAAGAATTACGGAGAATAGCTGCGTAATTACCGTTTTTAGGCCCAAAAGAGGTCGTACGATAGGAGTTTCGGGCCATTCTTTGTTTGTGATGTGACTTCAGCCAAGTCGCTTTCTGTCTTCTGACGACGTTCTCAATAATTGAATGTATTTTTAGCCAGAGACTTCACGTTTGAGGGCTTTGACTGAAAATTAAGTCAACATTTTTGGCGTGCCAGATAGGGGGTCTTCGAGCGAAAGGGTACGAGCCGAGGGGCGAACCAAAGGGGGCGAGGCGGTCCAATTCCATGGAATAAAAGTCTCCTATGCTTCGTCCAAGCGATTGCCGATCGACGCCAAACGAAATCTCGACTTGAAGCTAATTCAGAGAGCTACAAGTGTTACGGAGCATAGCTCCGTTATTACTGTTTCTGTCCCAAAAGAGGTCGTCCGATAGGAGTTTCGGGCCATTCTTTTTTTGTGATGTGACTTCAGCTAAGTCGCTTCCTATCTTCTGAAGATGTTCTCAATACTTGAACGTATTGTTATCCAAAGATCTCACGTGTGACGGCTTTGACTGAAAAGCATGTCAATATTTTTGGCATGCCAGGTAGGGGGACTACGAGCCAAAGGGGGCGAGCTAGTCCAAGTCCCTAGAATCCAAGTCTCCAATGCTTCGTCCAAGCGATTGTTGATCAACGCCAAATTACATCTATTCATGGAAACGGGTGTAACTTCCAAACCGTAAGTCCGTTTTAGACAAACGAAAGCTCTACTTGAAGCTAATTCATAGAGCTACAAGTCTTACGGGGAACAACTCCATAATTACTGTTTTCGGACCCAAAAGAGGTCATTTGATCGGGATTTCGGGCTATTTTTTTTTATTTGATGTGACTTCAGCCAATTAGCTTCATGTCTTCTAACAATGTTCTCAATACTTGAACATATTATTAGCCAGAGATTTCAAGTGACGGTTTTAACTGAAAAGCATGTCAACATTTTTGTGCGCCAGGTAAGGGCCCCACGAGCCAAAGTGGGTGGGCCAGTCCAAGTCCCTGTAATCCAAGTCTCCAATGCTTCGTCCAAGCGATTGCTGATCGACGCCAAATTACACCAGTTCCCGGAAACGGTCATAACTTCCAAACTGTAAGCCCGTTTTAGCAAAACGAAAGCTCTACTTGAAGCTTATTTAGAGAGCTACAAGAGTCAAGGAGCAAAGCTTCATTATTTCTGTTTTCGGGCCCAAAAGAGGTCGTTTGATAGGAGTTTCGGCCTATTCTTTCTTTGTGATGTGACTTCAACCCAGTCGCTTCGTATCTTCTGACGGTGTTCTCAATACTTGAATGTATTGTTACCCAGAAATTTCTTTTGTGACGGCTTTGACTGAAGAGCATGTCAACATCTTTGGCATGCCAGGTAAGCAGCACATGAGCCAAAATAGGCGAATCGAGGAAGGCGTGCCAAACGGGGCGAGCCGGTCCAAGTCCCTGGAATCCAAGTCTCCAATGCTTCGTCCAAGCGATTTTCGATCGAAGCCAAATTACACCCGTTCACAGAAACGGGTGTAACTTCCAAACCGTAAGTCCGTTTTAGCCAAACAAAAGTTCTACTTGAAGCTAATTCAGAGGGCTACAGGTTAAGGAGCAAAGCTCTGTAATAACTATTTTCGAGCCCAAAAGAGGTCGTTTGATAGGAGTTTTGGACCATTCTTTATTTGTGATGTGACTTCAGCCAAGTCGCTTCCTGTTTTCCGACGATGTTCTCAGTACTTGAACGTATTGTTAGCTAGAGGCTTCACGTGTGATGGATTTGACTGAAAAGCATGTCAACATTTTTGACGCGCCCGGAAGGGGGTCCATGAGCCAAATGGGGCTAGCCGAGGGGGGCGAGCCGGTCCAAGTCCCAGAAATCCAAATCTCCAATGCTTCATCCAAGCGATTGCCGATCGACGCCAAATTACACCCGTTCATGGAAACGGGCATAACTTTCAAACCAGAAGTCCATTTTAGCCAAACGAAAGCTCAACTTGAAGTTAATTCAGAAAGCTGCAAATATTAGAGAGCAGATATTCGTAATTGCTGTTTTCGGGTCCAAAAGAGGTCGTTTGATACGAGTTCCGGACAATTCTTTGTTTGTGATGTGACTTCAGCCAAGTCGCTTCCTGTCTTCTGACGATGTTCTCAATACTTGAACATATTATTAGCCAATGATTTCAAGTGATAGTTTTAACTGAAAAGCATGTCAACATTTCTGGTGCGCCAGGTTGGGGGCCCACGAGCCAAAGTGGGCGAGCCGGTCCAAGTCCCTGGGATTCAAGTCTCCAATGCTTCGTCCAAGCGATTGCCGATCGACGCCAAATGACACACGTTTCCGGAAACGGGCGTAACTTTCAAATCGTAAGTCCGTGTTAGTCAAACGAAAGCTCTACTTGAAGCTAATTTAGAACGCTAAAAGAGTTACGTTGCATCGCTCCGTAGTTGTTGTTTTCGGGCTCAAAAGAGGTCATTTGATAGGAGTTTCGGGCCATTCTTTGTTTGTGATGTGACTTCAGCCAAGTCGCTTCCTGTCTACTGACGATGTTCTCAATACTTGAACTTATTGTTAGCCAGAGGTTTCATGTGTGACGGCTTTGACTGAAAAGCATGCCAACATTTTTAGCATGCCGGGTAAGGGGCCCACGAGCTAAAGGGGTAGAGCCGAGGGGGTCGAGCCGAGGGGGGCAAGACGTTCCAAGTCGCTGAAATCCAAGTCTCCAACGCTTCGTCCAAGCGATTACCGATCGACGCCAAATTACACCCGTTCACAGAAATGGGCGTTACCTCCAAATCGTAAGTCCGTTTTAGCCAAACGAATGCCCTACTCGAAGCCATTTCAGATAGCTACAAGAATTACAGAGAATAGCTCCGTATTTATTGTTTTCGGGCCCAAAAGAGGTCGTATGATAGGAGTTTCGAGCCATTCTTTGTTTGTGATATGACTTCAGCCAAGTCACTTCCTGTCTTCTGACGAGGTTCTCAATAATTGAAAGTATTGTTAGCCTGAGACTTCACGTGTGAGGGTTTTGACTGAAAAGCAAGTCAACATTTATGGACTGCCAGGTAGGGGGTCCTCGAGTCAAAGGGGGCGAGCCGAAGGGGGCGAGGCGGTCCAATTCCCTGGAATCCAAGTCTCCCATGCTCCGTCCAAGCGATTACCATCAACGCCAAACGAAATCTCGACTTGAAGCTAATTCAGAGAGCTACAAGTGTTACGGAGCATAGCTCCGTTATTACTGTTTCGGGCCCAAAAGAGGTCATCCGATAGGACTTTCGGTCCATTCTTTTTTTTGTGATGTGACTTCAGCCAAGTCGCTTTCTGTCTTCTGAAGATGTTCTCAATAGTTGAACGTATTGTTATCCAAAGATTTCAAGTGTGACGGCTTTAATTGAAAAGCATGTCAACATTTTTGGTGTGCCAGGTAAGGGGACTACGAGCCAAAGGGGGCGAGCTGGTCCAGGTCCATAGAATCCAAGTCTCCAATGCTTCGTCCAAGCGATTGCCGATCAATGCCAAATTACATCCGTTCGTGGAAACAGGTGTAACCTCCAAACCATAAGTCCGTTTTAGCCAAACGAAAGCTCTACTTGAAGCTATTCAAAGAGCTACTAGTGTTGCGGGGAACAACTCCGTAATTGTTGTTTACGGGCCCAAAATAGGTCGTTTGGTAGGGGTTTCGGGCCATTCTTTGTTTTTGATGTGACTTCAGCCAAGTCGCTTCCTGTCTTCTAACGATGTCCTCAATACTTGAACATATTATTAGCCAGAGAGTTCAAGTGACGGTTTTAACTGAAAAGCATGTCAACATTTTTTATGCACCAGGTAGGGGGCCTACGAGCCAAAGTGGGCGAGCCAGTCCAAATCCCTGGAACCCAAGTCTCTAATGCTTCGTCCCAGCGATTGCTGATCGACGCCAAATTACACCCGTTCCCGGAAACGGTCATAACTTCCAACCGTAAGTCCGTATTAGCAAAACGAAAGCTCTACTTGAAGCTAATTTAGAGAGCTACAAGAGTTAAGGAGCAAAGCTCCGTTATTTCTGTTTTCGGGCCCAAAAGAGGTCGTTTGATCGGAGTTTCAGGCTATTCTTTGTTTGTGACGTGACTTTAGCCAAGTCACGTCATATCTTCTGACGATGTTCTCAATACTTGTACGTATTATTATCCAGAAATTTCACTTGTGACGGCTTTTACTGAAAAGCATGTCAACATTTTTGGCGTGCCAGGTAAGCGGCCCACAAGCCAAAGGGGGCGAATCGAGGGGGACGAGCCAAAAGGGGCGAGTCGGTCCAAGTCCCTGGAATCCAAGTCTCCAATGCTTCGTCCAAGCGATTACCGATCGAAGCCAAATTACACCCGTTCACGGAAACGTGTGTAACTTCCAAACCGGAATTCTGTTTTAGCCAAACAAAAGCTCTACTTGAAGCTAATTCAGAGAGCTGCAAATATTGGAGAGAAGATATTCGTAATTGCTGATACGAGTTCCGGACAATTCTTTGTTTTTGATGTGACTTCAGCTAAGTCGCTTCCTGTCTTCGGACGATGTTCTCAATACTTGAACGTATTGTTAGCTAGAGATTTCACGTGTGACGGTTTTGACTGAAAAGCATGTCAACATTTTTGGTGCGCCAGGTTGGGGGCCCACGAGCCAAAGTGGGCGAGCCGGTGCAAGTCCCTGGGATTAAAGTCTCCAGCTTTGTCCAAGCGATTGCCGATCGACGGCAAATTACACCCGTTTCCGGAAACTGGCGTAACTTTCAAATCGTAAGTCCGTGTTAGTCAAACGAAAGCTCTATTAAAGCTAATTTAGACAGCTAGAAGAGTTACAGAGCATAGCTCCGTAATTGTTGTTTTCGGGCTTAAAAGAGGTAATTTGATAGGAGTTTCAGGCCATTCTTTGTTTGTGATGTGACTTCAGCCAAGTCACCTGTCTACTGACGATGATCTCAATACTTGAACGTATCGGTAGCCAGAGGTTTCATGTGTGACGGCTTTGGCTGAAAAGCATGCCAACGTTTTTGGCATGCCAGGTAAGGGGCCCACGAGCCAAAGGGGAAGGGCCGAGGGGGGCGAGCCGAGGGGGGCGAGCCAAAGAGGGCAAGACGGTCCAAGTCGCTGAAATCCAAGTCTCCAATGCTTCATCCAAGCAATTGCCGATCAGCGCCAAATTACACCCATTCACAGAAATGGGCGTTACCTCCAAATCGTAAGACTGTTTTAGCCAAACGAATGCTCTACTCGAATCTGTTTCCGATAGCTACAAGAATTACGGAGAATAGTTCTATAATTACTATTTTAGGGCCCAAAAGAGGTCGTATAATAGAAGTTTCGGGCCATTCGTTGTTTGTGATGTGACTTCAGCCAAGTCGCTTCCTGTCTTCTGACGATGTTATCAATAATTGAACGTATTGTTCGCCAGAGACTTCAAGTGTGAGGGCTTTGACTGAAAAGCAAGTCAGCATTTTTGGCGTGCCAGGTAGGGGGTCCTCGAGCCAAAGGGGGCAAGTCGAGGGGGTGAGCCAAAGGGAGTGAGGCGGTCCAATTCCCTGGAATCCAAGTCTCCTATGCTCCGTCCAAGTGATTGCCGATCGACGCCAAACGAAATCTCGACTTGAAGCTAGTTCATAGAGCTACAAGTGTTACGGAGCATAGATCCGTTATTACTGTTTCGGGCGCAAAAGAGGTCATCCGATAGGACTTTCGGTCCATTCTTTTTTTTGTGATGTTACTTAGCCAAGTCGCTTCCTGTTTTCGGCCCAAAAGAGCTACATTATTTATAGAGCAAAGCTCCGTAATAACTGTTTTCGGGCCCAAAAGAGGTCGTTTGATAGAAGTTTCGGACCATTCTTTGTTTGTGATGCGACTTCAACCAAGTCGCTTCCTTTCTTCTAATGATGTTCTCAATACTTGAACGTATTATTAGCCAGAGATTTCACATGTGACGGCTTTGACTGAAAAACATGTCAACATTTTTGGTGCGCCAGGTAGGGGGCCCATGAGCCAAAGTGGGCGAGCCGGTCCAAGTCCCTGGAATTCAAGTCTACAATGCTTCGTCCAAGCGATTGCCAATCGGCGCCAAATTACACTCATTCCCGGAAATAGGCGTAACTTTCAAATTGTAAGTCCGTGTTAGCCAAACGAAAGCTCTACTTGAAGCTAATTTAGAGAGCTAGAAGAGTTACGGAGCTCAGCACCGTAATTGCTGTATTCGGACCCTAAAGAGGTCATTTGATAGGAGTTTCGGGTCATTCTTTGTTTGTGATGTGACTTCGACCAAGTCGCTTCCTGTCTACTGACGATGTTCTCAATACTTGAACATATTGTTAGCCAGAGGATTTACGTGTGACGGCTTTGACTGAAAAGCAAGCCAACATTTTTGCCGCGCCAGCTGAGGGGCCCACAAACCAAAGGGAAAGAGTCGAGGAGGGCAAGCCAAAGGGGGCGTGCCGGTCCAAGTCCCTGGAAGCCAAGTCTCCAATGCTTCATCCAAGCGATTGTCGATCGACGCCAAATTACCCCTATTCACGGAAACGGGTGTAACTTCCAAACCGTAAGTCCATTTTAGCCAAACGAAAGCTCTAGATGAAGCTAATTCATAGATCTACAAGAGATACGGAGAATATATTTGTAATTGATGTTTGTGTTCCTAAAAAAGGTCGTCTGATAGGAGTTTCGGGCCATTCTTTGGCCAAGTCGCTTCCTGTCTTCTGATGATGTTCTTAATACTTGAACGTATTGTTAGCCAGAGATTTCACGTGTGATGGCTTTGACTGAAAGACATGTCAACATTTTTGGCACGTCAGGATGGGGGTCCACGAGCCAAATGGGGCTAGCCAAGGTGGGCGAGCCGGTTCGAGTCCCAGGAATCCAAATCTATAATGCTTCGTCCAAGCTATTGCCTATCGACACCAAATTACACTCATTCACGGAAATGGGCGTAACTTGCAAACCGTAAGTCCGTTTTAGCCAAACGAAAGCTCTACTTGAAGTTAATTCAAATAGCTGCAAATATTAGAGAGATATTCGTAATTGCTGTTTTCGGGTCCAAAAGAGGTCGTTTGATAAGAGTTTCGGACCATTCTTTGTTTGTAATGTGACTTCCGCCAAGTCGCTTCCTGTCTTCTGATGATGTTCTCAATACTTGAGCGTATTGTTACCTAGAAATTTCACCTGTGATGGCTTTGTCTGAAATGCATGTCAGCATTTTCGGCGTGCCAGGTAAGTAGCTGACGAGCCAAATGGGGCGAATCGAGGGGGGCGAGCCAAAGGGGGTTAGCCGGTCCAAGTCCCTGGAATCCAAGTCTCCGATGCTTCATCCAAGCGATTGCCGATCGAAGCCAAATTTCGCCCATTCACGGAAACGGGCATAACTTCCAAACCGTAAGTCCGGTTTAGCCAAACAAAAGCTCTACTTGAAGCTAATTCAAAGAGCTACTGGAGTTACAGAGAAAAGCTCCGTAATAATTGTTTTCAGGCCCAAAAGAGGTCGTTTGATGGGAGTTTCTGACCATTCTTTATTTGTTGTGTAACTTCAGCCAAGTCGCTTCTGTCCTCTGACGATGTTCTCAATACTTGAACGTATTATTAGCCAGAGATTTCACGTGTGACCGCTTTGACTGAAAAGCATGTCAACATTTTTGGTGCGCCAAGTAGGGGACCCACGAGCCAAAGTGGGCGAGCCGGTCCCAGTCCCTAAAATTCAAGTCTCCAATGCATCGTCCAAGCAATTGCCGACCGACGCCAAATTACACCCGTTGCCGGAAACGGGCATAACTTTCAAATCATAAGTCCGTGTTAGCCAAACGAAACTCTACTTGAAGCTAATTTAGAGGGCTAGAAGTGTTACGGAGCGCAGCTCCGTACTTGCTGTTTTCGGGCACAAAAATGATCATTTGATAGGAGTTTCGGGTCATTCTTTGTTTGTGATTTGACTTCAGCCAAGTCGCTTCCTGTCTACCAACGATGTTCTCGGTACTTGAACGTATTGATAGCCAGAGGCTTCACGTGTGACGGCTTTGACTGAAAAGCATAACAACATTTTTGGCGCGCTAGCTGAGGGGCCCACAAGCCAAATGGGAAGAGTCAAGGGGGGCAAGCAAAAGGGGGCGTGCCGTTCCAAGTTCCTGGAATCCAAGTCTCCAATGCTTCGTCCAAGCGATTGCCGATCGACGCCAAATTACCCCTATTCACGGAAGCAAGCGTAACTTCCAAACCGTAAGTCCGTTTTAGCCAAACGAAAGCTCTAGTTGAAGCTAATTCAGAGATCTTCTAGAGTTATGGAGAATATCTGGGTAATTGATGTTTTCGTTCCTGAAAAAGGTCGTATGATAGGAGTTTCGGGCCATTCTTTGTTTATGATGTGACTTCAGCCAAGTCGCTTCCTGTCTTCTGACGATGTTCTCAATACTTGAATGTATTGTTAGCCGGAGATTTCACGTGTGATGGCTTTGACTGAAAAGCATGTCAACATTTTTGGGGCATCAGGAAGGGGGCCCACTAACCAAATGGGGCTAGCCGAGGGGGGCGAGCCGGTCCAAGTCCCAGGAATCGAAATCTCCAATGCTTCGTCCAAGCGATTGCCGATCGACGCCAAATTACACTCGTTCACCGAAACGGGCGTAACTTGCAAACCGTAAGTCCGTTTTATCCAAACGAAAGCTCTACTTTAAGATAATTCAGAGAGCTGCCAATATTAGAGAGCAAATATTTGTAATTACTATTTTTGGGTCCAAAAGAGGTCATTTGATAGGAGTTTAAGACCATTCTTTGTTTGGGATGTGACTTCAGCCAAGTCGCTTCCTGTCCTCTAACGATGTTCTCAATACTTGAACGTATTGTTACCCAGAAATTTCACTTGTGAGGGCTTTGACTGAAAAGCATGTCAACTTTTTTGGCATGCCAGGTAAGTTGCCCACGAGCCAAAGGGAGAAAATTGAGGGGGGCGAGCCGGTCCAAGTCCCCGGAATCCAAGTCTCCAATGCTTCGTCCAAGCGATTGCCGATCGAAGCAAAATTACACCCATTCACGGAAACGGGCATAACTTCCAAACCATAAGTCCGTTTTCGCCAAACAAAAGCTCTACTTGAAGATAATTTAGAGAGTTACAAGAGTTACGGAGCAAAGCTCCGTAATAACTGTTTTCCGGCCAAAAAGAGGTCGTTTGATAGGAGTTTCGGACCATTCTTTGTTTGTGATGTGACTTCATCCAAGTCGCTTCATGTCTTCTGACAATGTTCTCAATACTTGAACATATTATTAGCCAGAGGTTTCACGTGTGACGATTTTGACAGAAAAGCATGCCAACATTTTTGGCGCGCCAGCTGAGGGGACCACGAGCTAAATGGAAAGAGCCGAGGGGGGCAAGCCAAAGGGGGCGTGCCAGTCCATGTCCTTGGAATCCAAGTCTCCAATGCTTCGTCCAAGCGATTGCTGATCGACGCCAAATTACCCTATTCACGGAAACGGGCGTAACTTTCAATCCGTAAGTCCGTTTTAGGCAAACGAAAGCTCTAGTTGAAGCAAATTCAGAAATCTACAAGAGTTATGGAAAATATCTCTATAATTGATGTTTTCGTTCCTAAAAAGGTCGTATGATAGGAGTTTCGGGCCATTCTTTGTTTGTGATGTGACTTCAGCCAAGTCGCTTCCTGTCTTCTGACGATGTTCTCAATACTTGAACGTATTGTTAGCCGGAGATTTCACGTGTGATGGCTTTGATTGAAAAGCATGTCAACATTTTTGGCGTGTCAGGAAGTTGGACCGCGAGCCAAATGGGGCTAGCTGCGGGGGGCGAGCCGGTCCAAGTCCCAGGAATCCAAATCTCCAATGCTTCGTCCAAGCGATTGCCGATCGACGCCAAATTACACCCGTTTGCAGAAACGGGCGTGACTTGTAAACCGTAAGTCCGTTTTAGCCAAACGAAAGCTCTAGTTGAAGATAATTCAGAGAGCTGCAAATATTAGTGAGCAAATATTCGTAATTTCTATTTTTGGGTCCAAAAGAGGTCGTTTGATAGGAGTTTAGGACCATTCTTTGTTTGTGATGTGACTTTAACCAAGTCGCTTCCAGTCTTCTGACGATGTTCTCAATACTTGAACGTATTATTACCCAGAAATTTCACTTGTGACGGCTTTGACTGAAAAGCATGACAACATTTTTGGCGTGCCAGGTAAGTACCTACGAGACAAAGGGGGCGAATCGAGGGGGACG
Organism: Allium sativum; assembly: GCA_030737875.1. Lineage (NCBI taxonomy): Eukaryota > Viridiplantae > Streptophyta > Magnoliopsida > Asparagales > Amaryllidaceae > Allium > Allium sativum. The sequence continues at coordinate 193,342,149 of CM060920.1, forward strand.
AGCCAAAGGGGGCGAGCCGGACTAAGTCCCTGGAATCCAAGTCTCCAATGCTTCATCCAAGCGATTGCCGATCGAAGCCAAATTACACCTGTTCACGGAAACGGGCGTAACATCCAAACCGTAAGTCCGTTTTAACCAAACAAAACCTCTACTTGAAGCTAATTCAGAGAGCTAAAGGAATTACAGAGCAAAGCTCCATAATAACTGTTTTCGGGCCCAAAAGAGGTCGTTTGATAGAAGTTTCGGACCATTCTTTGTTTGTGATATGACTTCAGCCAAGTCGCTTCCTGTCTTCTGACGATGTTCTCAAAATTTGAACGTATTGTTAGCCAGAGACTTCACATGTGATGGCTTTGACTGAAAAGCATGTCAACGTTTTTAGTGCGCCAGGTAGGGGGCCCACGAGCCAAAGTGGGCGAGCCGGTCCAAGTCCTTGGAGTTCAAGTCTCCAATGCTTTGTCCAAGCGATTGCAGATCGACGCCAAATTACACCTATTCTCGGAAATGGGCGTAACTTTCAAATCGTAAGTCCGTGTTAGCCAAACGAAAGCTCTACCTGAAGCTAATTTAGAGAGCTAGAAGTGTTACGGAGCATAGCTCCGTAATTGCTGTTTTCTGGCCCAAAAGAGGTCATTTGATAGGAATTTCGGGTCATTCTTTGTTTATGATGTGACTTCAGCCAAGTTGCTTCCTGTCTTCTGATGATGTTCTCAATACTTGAACGTATTGTTAGCCAGAGGTTTCACGTGTGACGGCTTGGATTGAAAAGCATGCCAACATTTTTGGTGTGCTAGCTGAGGGGCCCACGAGCCAAAGGGGAACAGCCGAGAGGGGCAGGCCAAAGGGGGCGTGCCGGTCCAAGTCCCTGGAATCCAAGTCTCCAAAGCTTCGTCCAAGTGATTGCTGATCGATGCCAAATTACCCCTATTCACGGAAACAACCGTAACTTCCAAACCCTAAGTCCGTTTTAGCCAAAAGAAAGCTCCAGTTGAAGCTAATTCATAGATCTACAAGAGTTATGGAGAATATCTCTGTAATTGATGTTTTCGTTCCTTAAAAAGGTCGTATGATAGGAGTTTTGTGCCATTCTTTGATTGTGATGTGACTTCAGCCAAGTCGCTTCCTGTCTTCTGACGATGTTCTCAATACTTGAGCGTATTGTTAGCTAGAGATTTCACGTTTGATGACTTTGACTGAAAAGCATGTCAACATTTTTGGCACGTCCGGAAGGGTGCCTACGAGCCAAATGGGGCTAGCCGAGGGGGGCGAGCTGGTCCAAGTCCCAGGAATCCAAATCTCCAATGCTTCGTCCAAGCGATTGCTGATCGACGCCAAATTACACCCATTTACCAAAACGGGCGTAACTTGCAAACCGTAAGTCCGTTTTAGCCAAACTAAAGCTCTTCTTGAAGCTAATTCAGAGTGGTATAGGACTTATAGAGAAAAGCTCCGTAATAACTGTTTTCGGGCCCAAAAGAGGTCGTTTAGTAGGAGTTTCGGACCATTCTTTGTTTGGGATGTGACTTCAGCCAAGTCGCTTCTTGTCTTCTAACGATGTTGTCAACACTCGAATGTTTTTTTACCTCGAAATTTCACTTATGACGGCTTTGACTGAAAAGCATGTCAACTTTTTTGGCTTTCCATGTAAGTAGCTCACGAGCCAAAAGGGGCGAACTGAGGGGGGCGAGCCCAAGTGGGCGAGCAGGTCCATGTCCCTGGAATCCAAGTCTCCCATGCTTCGTCCAAGCGATTGCTGATCGAAGCCAAACTACACCCATTCACGTAAACAGACGTAACTTCCAAACCGTAAGTCCGTTTTAGCCAAACAAAAGCTCTATTTGAAGCTAATTCAGAGAGATATAGGAGTTACAGAGCAAAGCTCCATAATAACTGTTTTCGGGCCCAAAGAGGTCGTTTGATAGGAGTTTCAGACCATTCTTTGTTTGTGATGTGACTTCAGCAAAGTCGCTTCCTGTCTTCTGGTGATGTTCTCAATACTTGAACGTATTGTTAGCCAGAGAATTCACATGTGACGGCTTTGATTGAAAAGCATGTCAACATTTTTGGTGCGCCAGGTAGGGGGCCCACGAGCCAAAGTGGGCGAGCCTGTCCAAGTCCCTGGATTTCAAGTATCCAATGCTTCGTCCAAGCGATTGCAGATTGACGCCAAATTACACCTGTTCCCGGAAATGACCGTAACTTTCAAATCGTAAGTCCGTGTTAGCCAAACAAAAGCTCTACTTGAAGATAATTTAGAGAGCTAGAAGTGTTACGGAGCATAGCTCCGTAATTACTGTTTTCGGGCCCAAAAGAGATCATTTGATAGTAGTTTCGGGTCATTCTTTGTTTACGATGCGACTTCAGCCAAGTCGCTTCCTGTCTACTGACGATGTTCTCAATACTTCAATGTATTGATAGCTAGAGGTTTCACGTGTGATTTCTTTGACTGAAAAGCATGACAACATTTTTGGCGCGCCAGCTGGGGGGCCCACGAGCCAAAGGGGAACAACCGAGGGGGCAAGCCAAAGGGGGCATGCCGGTCCAAGTCCCTGGAATCCAAGTCTCCAATGCTTCGTCCAAGCAATTACCGATCGACGCCAAATTACCACTATTCATGGAAGCAGCCGTAACTTCCAAACCATAAGTCCGTTTTAGCCAAACGAAAGCTCTAGTTGAAGCTAATTCAGAGATATTCTAGAGTTATGGAGAATATCTCTGTAATTGATGTTTTCGTTCCTGAAAAAGGTCGTATGATAGGAGTTTCGGACCATTCTTTGTTTGTGATGTGACTTCAGCCAAGTCGCTTCCTGTCTTCGGACGATGTTCTCAATAATTGAATGTATTGTTAGCCAGAGATTTCACATGTGATGGCTTTGACTGAAAAGCATGTCAACATTTTTGGCGCGTCAGGAAGGGGGCCCACGAGCCAAATGGGGCTTGCCGAGGAGGGTGAGCCAGTCCAAGTCTCAGGAATCCAAATCTCCAATGCTTCGTCCAAGCGATTGCTGATCGACGCCAAATTACACCCGTTTACCGAAACGGGCGTAACTTGCAAACCGTAGGTCCGTTTTAGCCAAACGAAAGTTCTACATGAAGATAATTCAGAGAGCTGCAAATATTGAGGAGAAAATATTAGTAATTACTGTTTTTAGGTCCAAAAGAGGTCGTTTGATAGGAGTTTCGGCCTATTCTTTGTTTGTGATGGGACTTCAACCCAGTCGCTTCGTATCTTCTGACGATGTTCTCAATACTTGAACGTATTGTTACCCAGAAATTTCACTTGTGACGGCTTTGACTGAAAAGCATGTCAACTTTTTTGGTGTGCCAGGTAAGTAGCCCACGAGCCAAAGGGGGCTGATCGAGGGGGCGATCCGGTACAAGTCCCTGGAATCCAAGTCTCCAATGCTTCGTCCAAGCGATTGTCGATCGAACCCAAATTACACCCATTAACGGAAACGGGCATAACTTCCAAACCGTAAGTCCGTTTTAGTCAAATAAAAGCTCTACTTGAAGCTAATTTAGAGAGATACAAGAGTTATAGGGGAAAGCACTGTAATAACTGTTTTCGGGCCCAAAAGTTGTCGTTTGATAGGAGTTTCGAACCATTCTTTGTTTGTGATGTGACTTCAGCCAAGTCGCTTCTTGTCTTCTGACGATGTTCTCAATACTTGAACGTATTGTTTGCCAGAGATTTCTCGTTTGACGGCTTTGACTGAAAAGCATGCCAACATTTTTGGTGCGCCAGGTAGGGGGCCCACGAGCCAAAGTGGGCGAGCCGGTCCAAGTCCCTGTAATTCAAGTCTCCAATGCTTCGTCCAAGAGATTGCCGATCGACGCCAAATTACACCCTTTTCCGGAAATGGGCATAACTTTCAAATCGTAAGTCCGTGTTAGCCAAACGAAATCTCTACTTGAAGCTAATTTAGAGAGCTAGAAGTGTTACGGAGCATACCTCCGTACTTGCTGTTTTCGGGCCCAAACGAGGTCATTTGATAGGAGTTTCGGGTCATTCTTTGTTTGTCATGTGACTTCAGCCAAGTCGCTTCCTGTCTATTGACGATGTTCTCAATACTTGAACGTATTGTTAGCCAGAGGTTTCACGTGTGACGGCTTTGACTTAAAAGCATGCCAACATTTTTGGCGCGCCAGCTGAGGGGCGCACAGGCAAAAGGGGAAGAGCCGAGGGGTGCAAGCCAAAGGGGGCGTGCCTGTCCAAGTCCCTGGAATCCAAGTCTCCAATGCTTCATCCAAGCGATTGCCGATCGACGCCAAATTACCCCTATTCACGGAAACGGGATTAACATTCAAACCGTAAGTCCGTTTTAGCCAAACGAAAGCTCTAGTTGAAGAAAATTCAGAGATCTACAAGAGTTATGGAGAATATCTCTGTAATTGATGTTTTCGTTCCTAAAGAAGGTCATATGATAGGAGTTTCGGGCCATTCTTTGTTTGTGATGTGACTTCAGCCAAGTCGCTTTATGTCTTCTGACGATGTTCTCAATACTTGAACGTATTGTTAGCCAGAGATTTCACGTGTGATGGCTTTGACTGAAAAACATGTCAACATTTTTGGCGCGTCAGGAAGTTGGCCCGCGAGCCAAATGGGGCTAGCTGAGGGGGGCGAGCCGGTCCAAGTCCCAGGAATCCAAATCTCCAATGCTTTGTCCAAGCGATTGCCGATCGACGCCAAATTACACCCGTCCGCGGAAAAGGGCATAACTTGCAAACCGTAAGTCCGTTTTAGCCAAACGAAATCTCTAGTTGAAGTTAATTCAGAGAGCTGCAAATATTAGAGAGCAGATATTTGTAATTGCTGTTTTCGGGTCCGAAAGAGGTCGTTTGATAGGAGTTTCAGACCATTCTTTGTTTGTGATGTGACTTCAGCCAAGTCGCTTCCTGTCTTCTGATATGTTCTCAATATTTGAACGTATTGTTACCTAGAAATTTCACTTGTGATGGCTTTGACTGAAAAGCATGTCAACATTTTTGGCATGCCAGGTAAGTAGCCTACGAGCCAAAGGGGGCAAATCGAGGGGGACGTGCCAAAGGGGGCGATCCGGTCAAAGTCCCTGGAATCCAAGTCTCCAATGCTTCGTCCAAGCAATTGCCGATCGAAGCCAAATTACACCCGTTCATGGAAATGGGCGTAACTTCCAAACCGTAAGTCCGTTTTAGCCAAACAAAACCACTACTTGAAGCTAATTCAGAGAGCTACAGGGGATACAGAGCGAAGCTCCATAATAACTGTTTTCGGGCCTAAAAGAGGTCGTTAGATAGGAGTTTCGGACCATTCTTTGTTTGTATTGTGACTTCAGCCAAGTCGCTTCCTGTCTTCTGACGATGTTCTCAATACTTGAACGTATTGTTAGCCAGAGATTTCACGTGTGACGGCTTTGACTAAAAAGCATGTAAACGTTTTTGGTGCGCCATGTAGGGGGCCCACGAGCCAAAGTGGGCGAGCCGGTCCAAGTCCCTGGAGTTCAAATCTCCAATGCTTCGTCCAAGCGATTGCCGATCGATGCCAAATTACTCCCATTCCCGGAAACGGGCGTAACTTTCAAATCGTAAGTCCGGTTTAGCCAAACGATAGCTCTACTTGAAGCTAATTTAGAGAGCTAGAAGTGTTACAGAGCATAGCTCCGTAATTGCTATTTTCTAGCCCAAAAGAGGTCATTTGATAGGAGTTTCTGGTCATTCTTTGTTTATGATGCGACTTCAGCCAAGTCGCTTCCGGTCTTCTGACGATGTTCTCAATACTTGAACGTATTGTTATCCACAGGTAAAGGTAACATGACATGCATAAACTGAAAGTAAACATAAGGATGACAACAAGATAGATAAGCTAAACCAAGATAACTGGATGAACTACTGTAGCAAGGTAAACCAAGGTATCATGATAAACTACGGTGTCAAGAATCAAGGTATCACATCGTCAGGTTTCTATCAAGTATACTATCACAAGGTATCTATCATGTATAACATCCCACGGTATCTATCATGTATATTGGCTCTACACCTCTCGTACTAGTGTCCCCACCCGCGTCATGTGTTAACTATGAATGTCCCTTGCCTAATGTCATGTAATGGTCCATGTTAACCTGATATATATCATATGTAGGTTTTCCCCACTCGTATGTTTCTTTCCATGTATAAGTTCAGTCCTTTGCCGTAGGCCGTACGGGCTTTCCCATGAAAATCTATACCACCTCAACGTAGTACCATTTCATCCTTGAAGTTGTTTTGGACTGCCACCCTTGATCTAGTTATGTTTTCTTACCATGAACTATCGCGTGTTCACTTAGGATTTATGCCACCTAGGACCACTAGGGATTATGCCACCTAATGAACGTTTCCGTGTCTCGGTTTGGGTTTTGGGCACCTAGGACCAACAGGGATTATGCCACCCGTCAACCACGCCCTTTATCCCATGTATGTACCGTGAATCGTTTTCCATTACTAGACGCACATGTATCTCAATGTGCCATCCGAGTTCCGTGCCAGGGCAAATCAAGAAATATGGAACTCGGTCGGGAGCTTTAAGTCGTCTGCTGATGCAGATATCAAGGTCTGTTTTTGTATCCGTGGCTATGGTCCCACGTGACCCCTCCCTCATCTACTGAAAGGCAATCCAAGAAAAATCATGTATGAGAACCACATCCCGGCCCCACTATAGCCCCACTTTCCTATGGGCCAACCTCACCCATGACTCGATAGCAAGAACATGGTCTGTTGGGGGTTCCCTGCCTTTCCGTTCGTACACGATTTACTAAAGATGGTAGGTAGCCGGCGACGTGCTATCCAGGGAAAAATCAAGTATCGTCGACTCCACGCTAATCCATCCCAGTCTTTAGGTCGCTCGCATAGCAACCAAGGCATACACTTGGCTCTTCTATCGCAGACCTTAACCTCTGTGAGGGCGGGTTTCATGGACGACCTGCCACCTCATAGAGGGATACCAAGAGAACCCTCACGTCCCCCGAAGCTACCGCTTCGTCACCCAGTTCGTTGGAGCCCTTATCCAAGTCGGATAATTTGCTCCTCCTCGTGTGTTTAAGCGATGACCTACCATATCGGGTTACTCATCCATTCATGAACTAGTCCCATGTCCTTGGCTAAGAATTATTACTTAGTTATACTTAACTAAGGTTTACCACTTAGCTTCTTTTCCCCGTTACCCTTGATTAACCACGATTTCTACCTAGTTCCTCTCACTAGGGTTTTGTCTATTGGGTTAAGTGTTGTTATTCAGGTTCATGACTTAGCTCACCTACGAATCATGTCAAGATTGGCTAAGTATTTAAGTTCAAGGCTTATCCCTACAAGTTGGTTAAGTATACCAAGAAGCGCATGACTTAACCCTATCAAGTCAAATTGGTTAAGTATTGGTTTGTCTTAACCCTATCAGATTATCGTGTTAGATTGATTAAGCATAAATTATCTTAATCCCATCAGATTATCGAGTCGGATTGGTTAAGTGTGGGTTAGCTTAACCCCATCCACTAATCGTATTACAATGGTTCAGCCTAATTTTAAAAGGTCTTGTGACTTAACCCTATCAGGTCCACCTATTAGATTGGTTAAGTATAGGTTACTTAACCTCATCAAATCATCATGTATAATTGGTTAAATATAAGTTACTTAACCCCATTAAATTACCGTGTTAAGTTGGTTGACTATTGGTTACTTAACCTCATTGAATTACCAAGTTTAGATTGGTTAAGCGTTTAACTTAACCCCATCGAATTATCGTGTTTAGATTAGTTAAGTGAAGGTCACTTAACCCCATCTAATTACCGTGTTTTAGATTAGTTAAATCTAAGTTACTTAACCCCATCTAATTACCGTGTTAGATTAGTTAAGTATGGATTACTTAACCTCATCGAATTTACCGTGTTTAGATTAGTTAAGTGTGGATTACTTAACCTCATCGAATTTACCGTGTTTAGATTAGTTAAGTGTGGATTACTTAACCCCATCTAATTACCAAGTCGGATTAGTTAAGCGTAAATTACTTAACCCCATCCCCTAATTGTCTTGTATTGGTTAAGTGTCATTAAGAAATCAAGCCCGGTCCCACTTAACCTACCCATTCGTGTCATATCGGTTAAGTGTCATTAGTCAAATTTACTTAACCTTATCATGTGGCATTAATTTAATTAATGCACTCTCAACCTCTCACATTAGACCTTGTTGTGGTTACTAGTTAAGCCGGGCGGGTCCGGGTAGTTTTACACCACAACCTAGTCTAACCTCGGGTCTTAAGCGCGACATGACCAACTTCTCACATTGGATCCTATTGTTTGTAGCCACTAGTTAAGCCGGGCGGGTCCGGGTAGATTTATGCAACAAACTGAACCCAACCTCGAGTTGGCCACTTTCATGTTTGGTCTAGTGTCTTTTTACACTTACAACCCACCCATGTCTAGTTCAAGTTCCATGTTTTCCCACGTGTCATGACCATATTTAAATGTATCATGAATGTCATGTTCTCATGTAAGCCCCATGTCAAGTTTTTCATGTCATACCCACGTTTTCCTAAGCTATCCAAACGTATTTCCCACCCAAGTGGAAGCGAGTCACATAGTAGGGTATTATGCCAACATATTGGCCACAAACATGCATAGTATCATAAGGGAATTTGGCCACAAACAAGCATGCATAGTTTCATAAGGGGATTTGGCCACAAACATGCATAGTATCATAAGGGTATTTGGCCACAAACATGCATAGTATCATAAGGGAATTTGGCCACAAGCATGCATAGTATCATAAGGGAATTTGGCCACAAGCATGCATAGTTTCATAAGGGGATTTGGCCACAAACATGCATAGTATCATAAGTGAATTTGGCCACAAACATGCATGATACATAAGGGGTTTGGGGTCATTTACATGCATAAGCCCCAAAGTCAAATCTTTGCCAATGTTTCACAAGTCAAATGGTTCCCAAAGGTTCATGCTAGCATTCCATAGATAAAGATTCAAACTTGCAAGGTAAACTAGGTTAATCATAACATGAATAGCATGATCTAGTCACTAAGCATAGCCAAAAGTCATAGGTTCAAGCAAAAGAGGCATGAAAAGGTTCATATAGGCTAGCATACTTAGTTTAATCTCGTTTTATTCCATGCCATCATTAAGACTACCGTTTAGATCTAGAAGTAGCTAGAACTTACATAGCGAGGCTTAGGAAAGGATCATGCATCATCTTGACGAAGAAAGGTGGCTCCTTTGTCGAAGAATCATCATGGAATTTGCATAGCAACGTTGATCCCTCCTCGATTTGGTGTCGAAAGCTTGCACCTTTTGATTTGAACCCGATTTGAATGCATAGTCTCTAGGAATTGGAGATGGAGGCCATGATCACTTGGCATTTGGGCAGCACTTCGTGGCATGAGTGATTTGTGAGGGTTTAGGGTAGGCTTAGGGATCTTTTTATAGAGATTAGGGGTAGTTTAGGCCGTTAGATTAACCCTAGGATAGATCCAAGCCCTCAAAAACCGTCACAAGCCTCCAAAACAGGACCCAGGAGCCAAAACAGGTGCACCAGGCCAACCTGGCCGACCAGGCAGGTCGATCCCCAGGTCGACCCTAGGGTCGACTCTATAGTCGACCTGGTCCCTACCAGGTCGACCCCTAGGTCGACCTGGTTCTGGCGGGATTTCTCCCGCCTAGCCTGTTTTCTGTGTTTTTGAAATCTGTTTTGAATTCTGATTTTTCGTGAAACTTCCGAAGGCCATATCTCAGCCATACGGACTCCGATTTACGAAATTTCGGACTCTATTTTGCGTATTTTTCCGAGATGAACGCAATGGCATAGCCCGTTTCTCCTGATTCAGAATTTATATTTTAATTCTGCCTTGATTCTTTTTTTAACACGTTGTTAAATTTTGGGTTGTTTCATTCTCCCCTCCTTTAAGGATTTCGTCCCCGAAATCTCCAAGTTAGGAAGAACGCATCCTACCATCCATCATCCATCTACTCAAAACATTATCCACAGGCAAACATTGTCCTTAGACAATTTATAATGTCATATGAACATATGCAAAACGTGTGTGTATATGCTCCTTAACTAATGCTAATGATCAGGCCTGAATGATCTTTCTAATGCAAAATATGTTTAGTGCCATGAGTCCAACATGTATGCAAATAGTCCTAGTCATATAAGTACTATATGCATGCACAAACATCCATCCACATGCAACATCCACATGATAACATATTCAATTTCATCCATAAACAAGTATAAATACTCGTGCATATGCAACGTGAAATGTGCCTGAGTCGATCTAGTATCAAGTGTGTATTCGCGCATCCACGAGCAACCATTTGCAACCATATCAAACATAACATATTTCAAATACATGTTTACATCCATAGGGTTCTATCTAAGGTTCCCAAGATGAGATCGAGGAGATAAACAAGACAAACTCCTTACGGGGTTTGTAACAGAAACAGGACCGAGAGGATATCCACCAAGCGATAGCGTGCAAGCAAGCTCTACAGGTGGACTAAGGATCAAAGATGTACTCTTAAAAAGAGACATGATGCGCGCGTCTAAGTCGCAATTCCTTGAGCTTAATTCCATTGTGCCTTGACCGCCTTTTGACTTCATGATTTCGTAGCTCCTTGATTCCTATTTCCAAGGTATGAGTCGGAACTCATTTTGTTGTCGCTCCTCGTTCCACTTTCACTTATTCTTTCCCTAGTATACTTGGCTCAACCATATCTACGTACTCAAGCAAGCTCTCCAAAATTCACTAGTGAATTCTGGATCTCGTTTACCAATGCCAATCCATGTTACCACGTGCACTTACTAGGGTGATTCCTATAACCCATGCTTAAGCGGAATGGACCATCCGCCTTAGTGGCGAACGTTACTCGATCGGATCAGAGATTTCCGATAAATGCATCAAGAGATTCTAGGTAACTAACCATGACAGAACCCAAAAGGTTACACGAGACTTCGAGGGTATTACCAAGGCAAGCTATGAGTTTAACTACCCTCCTTTCAAAATTGAGAATGGCATCCCTTACTGGATAATCACTTCATCCCTAGAATCCATCCATAGCTCAAAAATAGAAGTATTGCCTCTAATCTCAACACTTGACATTTACACTCTCAATTCCAAACAAGTCATGAATAAATGGACCGACTCTCCAACCAGATTTTTGGGCCAAAAGTGGGATCTTCTACCATGCTAGTACTAAGGTGCAGAGACTTAACTATCGAGCCAGACTTAAATGATGCGATGATCAATACAAAGTCTGGACGGGATGATATAAAAGAAAGGCTAAGCCTTTAACAGAAACGGTACCATTTATCTTAGGTACGCTAGAAATTAAGCATACAATTGCCCTCTCGCTGATCTTGTCCTTATCTTCCTTTGTGGATCAAGCCATACCAACAAGTTGCTTATTCTTAAGCTCGTGTCCTTTATCCTTGCTCTTATTATCCCTTCTTATAACTTCGGTAACAGGTCTCTCGAGAACTTTCTCCATCGCACGGGGAAAACACTCACGTAGTTAGACAAGGATTAGTCGCAGTTAAAACTACTATGACTAAAGATGGAGGAAAGAAAGGAAAAGAGATTCAATCAAGGAAACAAAGGATAGTGCTAATGGATTTTGGGGAATAGCCTTTTAAAACTTTTCTTGAAAAATGCTTCTTTGTAAACGATTTTTCAAATAGTTTTCAGAAGGTTTTAAAAACTTTTGCCCAGTCTGGTAACCTTCTGCTCTGATACCAAATGTAACACCCCACCTCCGCTAGGGTCACTCACAAAGGGAATGCACTAGGTTTGGTGAAGCATTATCGAGGTAAACATGCGCAGAAATATTACAAGACAGAACATATACATAAAACAGCGGATGTAAAACAAATTTCATTACCTTATAAAATAAGGTCTAAAGCCTTTTACATCAGAATACATCAAAACCTATCTTGCAATAGTAAAGAAGCATAAAACCTTTTCATAAATTATTCCCCAAATAAAATAGTAAGGTAGCCATAGCCAAGAAAAGTCCAAGCCATGCATGATGACCTTCAAGCAGAGGAAGTCCGAACTAAATAACAGTGTTTCCTCCCTGAAAACCTTGGGGGGGGGGGGGAACGGAAGACAAAGAGGCAAAAGAAAACGGGGTCAGTCATAAAGACTGGTAAGTCCTATCTACTTCCAGCATAAAAACAGGTAAAGGTAACATGACATGCATAAACTGAAAGTAAACATTAGGATGACAACAAGATAGATAAGCTAAACCAAGATAACTGGATGAACTACTGTAGCAAGATAAACCAAGGTATCATGATAAACTACGGTGTCAAGAATCAAGGTATCACATCGTCAGGTTTCTATCAAGTATACTATTACAAGGTATCTATCATGTATAACATCCCACGGTATCTATCATGTATATTTTCTCTGCACCTCTCGTACTAGTGTCCCCACCCGCGTCATGTGTTAACTATGAATGTCCCTTGCCCAATGTCATGTAATGGTCCATGTTAACCTGATATATATCACATGTAGGTTTTCCCCACTCGTATGTTTCCATGTATAAGTTCAGTCCTTTGCCGTAGGCCATACGGGCTTTCCCATGTAAATCTATACCACCTCAACGTAGTACCATTTTATCCTTGAAGTTGTTTTGGACTGCCACACTTGATCTAGTTATGTTTTCTTGCCATGAACTATCGCGTGTTCACTTAGGATTTATGCCACCTAGGACCACTAGGGATTATGCCACCTAATGAACGTTTCCGTGTCTTGGTTTGGGTTTTGGCCACCTAGGACCACCAGGGATTATGCCACCCATCAACCACGCCCTTTATCCCACGTATGTATCGTGAATCATTTTCCATGACTAGACGCACATGTATCTCAATGTGCCATCCGAGTTCCGTGCCAGGGCAAATCAAGAAATACGGAACTCGGTCGGGAGCTTTAAGTCGTCTGCTGATGCAGATATCAAGGTCTGTTTTTGTATCCGTGGCTATGGTCCCACGTGATCCCTCCCTCATTTACTGAAAGGCAATCCAAGAAAAATCATGTATGAGAACCACATCGCGGCCCCACTATAGCCCCACTTTCCTATGGGCCAACCTCACCCATGACTCGATAGCAAGAACATGGTCTGTTGGGGGTTCCCTGCCTTTCCGTTCGTACACGATTGACTAAAGATGGTAGGTAGCCGGCGACGTGCTATCCAGGGCAAAATCAAGTATCGTCGACTCCACACTAATCCATCCCAGTCTTTAGGTCGCTCGCATAGCAACCAAGGCATACTCTTGGCTCTTCTATCGCAGACCTTAACCTCTGTGAGGCCGGGTTTCATGGACGACCTACCACCTCACAGAGGGATACCAAGAGTACCCTCACGTCCCCCGAAGCTACCGCTTCGTCACCCAGTTCATTGGAGCCCTTATCCAAGTCGGATAATTTGCTCCTCCTCGTGTGTTTAAGCGATGACCTACCATATCGGGTTACTCATCCATTCATGAACTAGTCCCATGTCCTTGGCTAAGAATTATTACTTAGTTATACTTAACTAAGGTTTACCACTTAGCCTCTTTTCTCCGTTACCCTTGATTAACCACGATTTTCTACCTAGTTCCTCTAACTAGGGTTTTGTCTATTGGGTTAAGTGTTGTTATTCAGGTTCATGACTTAGCTCACCTACGAATCATGTCAAGATTGGCTAAGTATTTAAGTTCAAGGCTTAGCCCTACAAGTTGGTTAAGTATACCAAGAAGCGCATGACTTAACCCTATCAAGTCAAATTGGTTAATTATTGGTTTGTCTTAACCGTATCAGATTATCATGTTAGATTGATTAAGCATAAATTATCTTAATCCCATCAGATTATCGAGTCGGGTTGGTTAAGTATGGGTTAGCTTAACCCCATCCACTAATCGTATTACAATGGTTCAGCCTAATTTTAAAAGGTCTTGTGACTTAACCCTATCAGGTCCACCTATTAGATTGGTTAAGTATAGGTTACTTAACCTCATCAAATCATCATGTATAATTGGTTAAGTATAAGTTACTTAACCCCATTAAATTACCGTGTTAAGTTGGTTGAGTATTGGTTACTTAACCTCATTGAATTACCAAGTTTAGATTGGTTAAGCGTTTAACTTAACCCCATCGAATTACCGTGTTTAGATTAGTTAAGTGAAGGTCACTTAACCCCATCTAATTACCGTGTTTTAGATTAGTTAAATCTAAGTTACTTAACCCCATCTAATTACCGTGTTAGGTTAGTTATGTATGGATTACTTAACCTCATCGAATTTACCGTGTTTAGATTAGTTAAGTGTGGATTACTTAACCTCATCGAATTTACCGTGTTTAGATTAGTTAAGTGTGGATTACTTAACCCCATCTAATTACCAAGTCGGATTAGTTAAGCGTAAATTACTTAACCCCATCCCCTAATTGCCTTGTATGGTTAAGTGTCATTAAGAAATCAAGCCCGGTCCCACTTAACCTACCCATTCGTGTCATATCGGTTAAGTGTCATTAGTCAAATTTACTTAACCTCATCATGTGGCATTAATTTAATTAATGCACTCTCAACCTCTCACATTAGACCTTGTTGTGGTTACTAGTTAAGTCGGGCGGGTCCGGGTAGTTTTACACCACAACCTAGTCTAACCTCGGGTCTTAAGCGCGACATGACCAACTTCTCACATTGGATCCTATTGTTTGTAGCCACTAGTTAAGCCGGGCGGGTCCGGGTAGATTTATGCCACAAACTCAACCCAACCTCGAGTTGGCCACTTTCATGTTTGGTCTAGTGTCTTTTTACACTTACAACCCACCCATGTCTAGTTCAAGTTCCATGTTTTCCCACATGTCATGACCATATTTAAATGTATCATGAATGTCATGTTCTCATGTAAGCCCCATGTCAAGTTTTTCATGTCATACCCACGTTTTCCTAAGCTACCCAAACGTATTTCCCACCCAAGTGGAAGCGAGTCACATAGTAGGGTATTATGCCAACATATTGGCCACAAACATGCATAGTATCATAAGGGAATTTGGCCACAAACATGCATAGTATCATAAGGGAATTTGGCCACAAGCATGCATAGTTTCATAAGGGGATTTGGCCACAAACATGCATAGTATCACAAGGGAATTTGGTCACAAACATGCATAGTATCATAAGGGAATTTGGCCGCAAGCATGCATAGTATCATAAGGGAATTTGGCCACAAGCATGCATAGTTTCATAAGGGGATTTGGCCACAAACACGCATAGTATCATAAGTGAATTTGGCCACAAACATGCATGATACATAAGGGGTTTGGGTCATTTACATGCATAAGCCCCAAAGTCAAATCTTTTCCAATGTTTCACATGTCAAATGGTTCCCAAAGGTTCATGCTAGCATTCCATAGATAAAGATTCAAACTTGCAAGGTAAACTAGGTTAATCATAACATGAATAGCATGATCTAGTCACTAAGCATAGCCAAAAGTCATAGGTTCAAGCAAAAGAGGCATGAAAAGGTTCATATAGGCTAGCATACTTAGTTTAATCTCGTTTTATTCCATGCCATCATTAAGACTACCATTTAGATCTAGAAGTAGCTAGAACTTACATAGCGAGGCTTAGGAAAGGATCATGCATCATCTTGACAAAGAAAGGTGGCTCCTTTGTCAAAGAATCAACATGGAATTTGCGTAGCAACGTTGATCCCTCCTCGATTTGGTGTAGAAAGCTTGCACCTTTTGATTTGAACCCGATTTGAATGCATAGTCTCTAGGAATTGGAGATGGAGGCCATGATCACTTGGCATTTGGGCAGCACTTCGTGGCATGAGTGATTTGTGAGGGTTTAGGGTAGGCTTAGGGATCTTTTTATAGAGATTAGGGGTAGTTTAGGCCGTTAGATTAACCCTAGGATAGATCCAAGCCCTCAAAAATCGTCACAAGCCTCCAAAACAGGACCCAGGAGCCAAAACAGGTGCACCAGGCCGACCTGGCCGACCAGGCAGGTCGACCCCCAGGTCGACCCTGGGGTCGACTCTATAGTCGACCTGGTCCCCACCAGGTCAACCCCCAGGTCGACCCCCAGGTCGACCTGGTTCTAGAGGGATTTCTCCCGCCTAGCCTGTTTTCTGTGTTTTTGAAATCTGTTTTGAATTCTGATTTTTTGTGAAACTTCCGAAGGCCATATCTCAGCCATACGGACTCCGATTTACGAAATTTCGGACTCTATTTCGCGTATTTTTCCGAGACGAACGCAATGGAATAGCCCGTTTCTCTTGATTCAGATTTTATATTTTAATTCTGCCTAGATTCTTGTTTTAATACGTTGTTAAATTTCGGGTTGTTACATTGTATGATAGGAGTTTCGGATCATTCTTTGTTTGTGATGTGACTTCATCCAAGTCGCTTCCTGTCTTCTGACGATGTTCTCAATAATTGAACGTATTGTTAACCAGAGATTTCACTTGTAATGGCTTTGGCTGAAAAGCATGTCAACATTTCTGGCGCATTAGGAAGGGGGCCTACGAGCCAAATGGGGCTAGCCGAGGGGGCGAGCCGGTCCAAGTCCCTGGAATCCAAATATCCAATGCTTCGTCCATGCGCCTGCCGATCGACGCCAAATTACACCCGTTCACGGAAACGGGCGTAACTTGCAAACCTAAGTCTGTTTTAGTCAAACGAAAGCTCTACTTCAAGTTAATTCAAAGAGCTGCAAATATTGGAGAGTAGATTTTTGAAATTTCTGTTTTCGTGTCCAAAAGAGGTCGTTTGATAGGAGTTTCGGACCATTCTTTGTTTGTAATGTGACTTTAGCCTAGTCGCTTCCTGTCTTCTGACGATGTTCTCAATACATGAACGTGTTGTTACCCAGAAATTTCACTTGTGACGGGTTTAATTGAAAATCATGTCAACATTTTTGGCGTGCCAGGTAAGTAGCCCACGAGCCAAATTGGGCGAATCGAGGGGTGCGAGCCAAAGGGGGCGAGCCGGTCCAAGTCCCTGGAATCCAAGTCTCCAATGCTTCGCCAAGCGATTACCAATTGAAGCCAAATTACACCCATTCACGGAAACGGGCGTAACTTCCAAACCGTAAGTCCGTTTTAGCCAAACTAAAGCTCTACATGAAGCTAATTTAAAGAGCTATAGGAGTTATGTAGCAAATCTCCATAATAACTGTTTTTGGGCCCAAAAGAGGTCGTTTGATAGGTGTTTCGGACCATTCTTTGTTTGTGATGTGACTTCAGCCAAGTCGCTTCATGTCTTCTGACGATGTTCTCAATACTTGAACGTATTGTTTGCCAGAGATTTCACGTTTAACGGCTTCGACAGAAATGCATGTCAATATTTTTGGTGCGCCAGGTAGGGGGCCCACGAGCTAAAGTGGGTGAGCTGGTCCAAGTCCCTGGAATCCAAGTCTCCAATGCTTCGTCTAAGAGATTGCCGATCGATGCCAAATTAAACCCGTTCCCGGAAACGGGTGAAACTTTCAAATCATATGTCCATGTTAGCCAAACGAAATCTCTACTTGAAGCTAATTTAGTGAGCTAGAAGAGTTACGGAGCACAGCTCCGTACTTGCTGTTTTCAGGCCCAAAAGAGGTCATTTGATAGGAGTTTCGGGTCATTCTTTGTTTGCGATGTGACTTCAGCCAAGTCGCTTCCTGTCTACTGACGATGTTCTCAATTCTTGAACGTATTGTTAGCCAGAGGTTTCACGTGTGAAGGGTTTGACTGAAAAGCATGCCAACATTTTTGGCGCGCCAGCTAAGGGGCCTATGAGCCAAAGCGGAAGAGCCGAGGGGGGCAAGCCAAAGGGCGCGTGCCGGTCCAAGTCCCTAGAATCCAAGTCTCCAACGCTTCGTCCAAGCGATTGCCGATCGACGCCAAATTACCCCTATTCACGGAAACGGGCGTAACTTCAAAACCGTAAGCCCGTTTTAGCCAAACGAAAGCTCTAGTTGAAGATAATTTAGAGATCTACAAGAGTTATGGAGAATATCTCTGTAGTTGATGTTTTCGTTACTAAAAGAGGTCGTATGATAGGAGTTTCGGGCCATTCTTTGTTTGTTATGTGACTTCAGCCAAGTCGCTTCCTGTCTTCTGACTATGTTCTCAATACTTAAACGTATTGTTATCCAGAAATTTCACGTGTTATGGCTTTAACTAAAAAGCATGTCAACATTTTTAGCGCGTCGGGTTGGGGGGCCCATGAGCCAAATGGGGCTAGCCGAGGGGGGCGAGCTGGTCCAAGTCCCAGGAATACAAATCTTCAATGCCTCGTCCAAGCGATTGCTGATCGACGCCAAATTACACTCATTCACGAAAACGGGCGTAACTTGTAAACCGTAAGTACGTTTTAGCCAAATGAAAGCTCTAGTTGAAGTTAATTCAGAGAGCTGCAAATATTAGAGGGTAGATATTCGTAATTGCTGTTTTCGGGTCCAAAAGAGGTTGTTTGATAGGAGTTTTGGACCATTCTTTGTTTGTGATGTGACTTCAGCCAAGTCGCTTCCTGTCTCCTGATGATGTTCTCAATACTTGAACGTATTGTTACCCAGAAATTTCACTTGTGACGGCTTTGACTGAAATGCATGTCAACATTTTGGGCGTGCCAGGTAAGTAGCCCACGAGCCAAAGGGGGCGAATCGAGGGTGGCGAGCCGGTCTAAGTCCCTGGAATCTAAGTCTCCAATGCTTCGTCCAAGCGATTGCCGATCGAAGCCAAATTATACCCGTACATGGAAAAGGGCGTAAGTTCCAAACCGTAAATTCGTTTTAGCCAAACAAATCCTCCACTAGAAGCTAATTCAGAGAGCTACATGAGTTATAGAGCAAAGCTCCATAATAACTGTTTTCGGCCCAAAAGAGGTCGTCTGATAGGAGTTTCGGACCATTCTTTGTTTGTGATGTGACTTCAGCCAAGTCGCTTCCTGTCTTCTGACGATGTTCTCAATACTTGAACGTATTGTTAGCCAGAGATTTCACGTGTGACGGCTTTGACTGAAAAGCATGTCAACATTTTTGGTGCACTAGGTAGGGGGCCCACGAGCAAAAGTGGCCGAGCCGGTCCAAGTCCCTGGAGTTCAAGTCTCCAATGCTTCGTCCAAGCGATTGTCGACCAACGCCAAATTACACCCGTTCCCGGAAGCGGGCGTAACTTTCAAATCGTAAGTCCGTGTTAGCCAAACGAAAGCTCCACTTGAAGCTAATTTAGAGAGCTAGAAGTGTTACAGAGCATGGCTCCGTAATTGCTGTCTTCTGGCCTAAAAGAGATCATTTGATAGGAGTTTCAGGTCATTCTTTGTTTGTGATTTGACTTCAGCCAAGTCGCTTCCTGTCTACGGACGATGTTCTCAATACTTGAACGTATTGTTAGCCAAAGGTTTCACGTGTGACTGCCTTGACTGAAAAGCATGCCAACATTTTTGGCGTGCCAGCTGAGGGGCCCACGAGCCAAAGAGGAACAGCCAAGGGGGCAGGCCAAAGGGGCCGTGCCGGTCCAAGTCCCCGGAATCCAAGTCTCCAATGCTTCATCCAAGTGATTGCCGATCGACGCCAAATTACCCTTATAAACGGAAACAGGCGTAACTTCCAAACCGTAAGTCCGTTTTAGCCAAACGAAAGCTCTAGTTGAAGCTAATTCAGAGATCTACAAGTATTATGGAGAGTATTTCTATAATTGATGTTTTCATTCCTAAAAAAGGTCGTATGATTGGACGTTCGGGCCATTCTTTGTTTGTGATGTGACTTCCGCCAAGTCGCTTCCTGTCCTCTGACGATGTTCTCAATACTTGAACGTATTGTTAGCCAGAGATTTCGCGTGTGATGGCTTTGATTGAAAAGAATGTCAACATTTTTGGCGCGTCTGGAAGGGGGCCCATGAGCAAAATGGGGCTAGCCAAGGGGGCAAGCCGGTCCAAGCCCCAGGAATCCAAATCTCCAATGCTTCGTCCAAGCGATTGCCGATCGATGCCAAATTACACCCATTCACGGAAGCTCTACTTGAAGATAATTCAGAGAGCTGCAAATATTAGAGAGAAAATATTCGTAATTACTGTTTTCGGGTCCAAAAGAGGTTGTTTGATAGGAGTTTCGGACCATTCTTTGTTTGGGATGCGACTTCAGCCAAGTTGGTTCCTGTCTTCTAACGATGTTCTCAATACTTGAACGTATTGTTACCCAGAAATTTCAATTGTGACGGCTTTGACTGAAAAGCATGTCAACTTTTTTGGCTTGCCAGGTAAGTAGCCTATGAGCCAAAGGGGGCGAACCTAGGGGGGCGAGCCCAAGGGGGCGAGCAGGTCGAGGTCCCTGGAATCCAAGTCTCTAATGCTTCGTCCAAGCGATTGCCGATCGAAGCCAAATTACACCCATTCGCAGAAACGGGCGTGACTTCCAAACCGTATGTCCGTTTTAGCAAAACAAAAGCCTACTTGAAGCTAATCCAGAGAGCTACAAGAGTTACAGAGCAAAGCTCCGTAATAACTGTTTTCGGGCCCAAAAGAGGTCGTTTGATAGGATTTTCAGACCATTCTTTATTCGTGATGTGACTTCAGCCAAGTCGCTTCCTGTCTTTTGACGATGTTCTCAATACTTGAACGTATTGTTAGCCAGAGATTTCACGTGAGACGGCTTTAACTAAAAAGCATGTCAACATTTTTGGTGCACCAGGTGGGGGCCTACGAGCCAAAGTGGGCGAGCTGGTCCTAGTCCCTGGATTTCGATTCTCCAATGCTTCGCCCAAGCGATTTTCGATCGACGCCAAATTACACCCGTTCCCTGAAACGGGCATACCTTTCAAATCGTAAGTCCGTGTTATCCAAACGAAAACTCTACTTGAAGCTAATTTAGAGAGCTAGAAGAGTTACGGAGCATAGCTCCGTAATTGCAGTTTTCGGGCCCAAAAGTATTCATTTGATAGGAGTTTCAGGTCATTCTTTGTTTGTGATGTGACTTCAGCAAAGTCGCTTCCTGTCTACTAACGATGTTCTCAATACTTGAACGTATTGCTAGCCAGAGGTTTCACGTATGACGGCTTTGACTGAAAAACATGCTAACATTTTTGGCGTGCCAGCTAAGGGGCCCACGAGCCAAAGGGGAACATCCGAGGGGGGCAAGCCAAAGGGGGCGTGCCGGTCCAAGTCCCTGGAATACAAGTCTCCAATGCTTCGTCCAAGCGATTATCGATTGACGCCAAATTACACCTATTCATGGTAACGGGCGTAATTTCCAAACCGTAAGTCTGTTTTAGCCAAACGAAAGCTCTAGTTGAAGCTAATTCAGAGATCTACAAGTGTTATGGAGAATATCTCTATAATTGATGTTTTTGTTCCTAAAAAAGGTCGTATGATAGGAGTTTAAGGCCATTCTTTGTTTGTGATGTGACTTCAGCCAAGTCGCTTCCTGTCTTCTGATGATGTTCTCAATACTTGAACGTATTGTTAGCCAGAGATTTCACATGTAATGGCTTTGACTGAAAAGCATGTCAACATTTTTGGCGCGTTTGGAAAGGGGCCCACGAGCCAAATGGGATAGCCAAGTGGGGCGAGCCAGTCTAAGTCCCTGGAATCCAAATCTCCAATGCTTCGTCCAAGTGATTATCGATCGACGCCAAATTACACCCTTTCACAGGAACGGGCGTAACTTGCAAACCGTAAGTCCGTTTTAGTCAAACGAAAGCTCTACTTGAAGTTAATTCAGATAGCTGCAAATATTGGAGAGCATATATTCATAGTTGCTATTTTCTGGTCCAAAAGAGGTCGTTTAATAGGAGTTTCGGACCATTCTTTGTTTGTGATGTGACTTCAGCCAAGTCCCTTCCTGTCTTCTGTGGATGTTCTCAATACTCGAACGTATTATTACCCATAAATTTCACTTGTGACGGCCTTGAATGAAAAGCATGTCAACATTCTTGGCATGCCAAGTAAGTAGCCCACGAGCCAAAGGGGGTGAATCGAGTGGGCCGAGCTAAAGGGGGCAAGCCGGTCCAAGTCCCTTGAATCCAAGTCTCCAATGCTTCGTCCAAGCGATTGCCGATCGAAGCCAAATTACACCCATTCACGGAAACGGACGTAACTTACAAACCATAAGTCCATTTTAGCCGAACAAAAGCTCTACTTGAAGTTAATTTAGAGAGCTACAGGAGTTATAGAGCAAAGCTCCATAATAACTGTTTTCGGGCCCAAAAGTGGTCGTTTGATAGGAGTTTCAGGCCATTCTTTGTTTATGATGTGACTTCATCCATGTCGCTTCCTTTCTTCTGACAATGTTCTCAATACTTGAATGTATTGTCAGCCAGAGATTTCATGTTTGACGGCTTTGACTGATAAGCATGTCAACATTTTTGGTGCGCCAGGTAGGAGGCCAACGAGCCAAAGTGGGCGAGCCGGTCAAAGTCCCTGGAATTCAAGTCTCCAATGCTTCGTCCAAGGGATTGCCGATCGATGCGAAATTACACCCGTTCCCGGAAATGGGCGTAACTTTCAAATCGTAAGTCCATGTTAGCCCAATGAAAGCTCTACTTGAAGCTAATTTAGAGAGCTAGAAGTGTTATGGAGCGTAGCTCCGTACTTGCTGTTTTCGGGCCTATAAGAGGTTGTTTGATAGGAGTTTCGGGTCATTCTTTGTTTGTGATGTGACTTCAGCCAAGTCGCTTCCTGTCTACTGACGATGTTCTCAATACTTGAACATATTGTTAGCTAGAGGTTTCACGTGTGACGGTTTTGACTGAAAAGCATGCCAATAATTTTGGTGCGCCAGCTGAGGGGCTCACGATTCAAAGGGGAAGAGCCGAGGGGGGCGAGCTAAAGAGGGCGTGCCGGTCCAAGTCCCTGGAATCCAAGTATCCAATGCTTCGTCCTAACGATTGCCGATAGACGCCAAATTACCCCTATTCACGGAAAAGGGCGTAACTTTCAAACCGTAAGTCCGTTTTAGCCAAACGAAAGCTCTAATTGAAGCTAATTCAGAGATCTATAAGAGTTATGGAGAATATCTCTGTAATTGATGTTTTTGTTCCTGAAAAAGGTCTTATGATAGGAGTTTTGGGCCATTCTTTGTTTGTGATGTGACTTCAGTCATGTTGCTTCCTGTCTTCTGACGATGTTCTCAATAATTGAACGTATTGTTAGCCAGAGATTTCACGTGTGATTGCTTTGGCTGAAAAGCTTGCCAACATTTTTGGCATGTTTGGAAGGGGCCCACGAACAAAATGGGGCTAGCCAAGGGGGGCGGGCCGGTCCAAGTCCTAGGAATACAAATCTCCAATGCTTCATCCAAGCGATTGCCGATCGGCGCCAAATTACACTCGTTCACGGAAACGGGCGTAACTTGCAAACCGTAAGTCCGTTTTAGCCAAACGAAAGCTCTACTTGAAGATAATTCAGAGAGATGCAAATATTAGAGAGCCGTAATTACTGTTTTCGTGTACAAAAGAGGTTGTTTGATAGGAGTTTCGGACCATTCTTTGTTTGGGATGTGACTTCAGCCAAGTCGGTTCCTGTCTTCTAACGATGTTCTCAATACTTGAACGTATTGTTACCCAGAAATTTCACTTGTGACAGCTTTGACTGAAAAGCATGTCATCTTTTTTGGCTTGCTAGATAAGTAGCCCACGAGCCAAAGGGGGCGAACCTTGGGGAGCGAGCCCAAGGGGGCGAGTAGGTCCAAGTCCCTGGAATCCAAGTCTCCAATGCTTCGTCCAAGCGATTGCCGATCGAAGCCAAATTACACCCATTCACGGAAACGGGCGTAACTTCCAAACCGCAAGTCCGTTTTAGCCAAACAAAAGCCTACTTGAAGCTAATTCAGAGAAGTATAGGAATTACAGAGCAAAGCTCTGCAGTAACTGTTTTTGGGCCCAAAAGAGGTCGTTTGATAGGAGTTTAGGACTATTCTTTATTTGTGATGTGACTTCAGCCAAGTCGCTTCCTGTCTTCTGACAATGTTCTCAATATTCGAACGTATTGTTAGCCAGAGATTTCATGTATGACGGTTTTTACTGAAAAGCATGTTAACATTTTTGGTGCACCAGGTGGGGGCCTACGAGCCAAAGTGGGCGAGCCGGTCCAAGTCCATGGATTTCAAATCTCCAATGCTTCGCCCAAGCGATTGCCGATCGATGCCAAATTACACCCGTTCCCGGAAACGGGCGTACCTTTCAAATCGTTAGTCCGTGTTAGCCAAAAGAAAGCTCTACTTGAAGCTAATTTAGAGAGCTAGAAGTGTTACGGAGCATAGCTCCGTAATTGCTGTTTTCGGGCCCAAAAGTGGTCATTTGATAGGAGTTTCAGGTCATTCTTTATTTGTGATGTGACTTCAGCCAAGTCGCTTCCTGTCTACTAACGATGCTCTCAATACTTGAACGTATTGCTACCCAGAGGTTTCACATATGACAGCTTTGACTGAAAAACATGCCAACATTTTTGGCGCGCCAGCTGAGGGGCCCACGAGCCAAAGGGGAACAACTGAGGGGGGCAATCCAAATGGGGTGTGCCGGTCCAAGTCCCTGGAATCCAAGTCTCCAATGCTTCGTCCAAGCGATTGCCGGTTGACGCCAAATTACCCCTATTCACGGAAACGGGTGTAACTTCCAAACCGCAAGTCTGTTTTAGCCAAACGAAAGCTCTTGTTGAAGCTAATTCAGAGATCTACAAGTGTTATGGAGAATATCTCTATAATTGATGTTTTTGTTCCTAAAAAAGGTTGTATGATAGGATTTTCAGGTCATTCTTTGTTTGTGATGTGACTTCAGCCAAGTCGCTTCCTGTCTTCTGACGATGTTCTCAATACTTGAACGTATTGTTAGACAGAGATTTCACATGTATTGGCTTTGACTGAAAAGCATGTCAACATTTTTGGCGTGTAAGGAAAGGGGCCCACAAGCCAAATGGGGCTAGCCGAGGGGGGCGAGCTAGTCCAAGTCCCTGGAATCCAAATCTCCAATGCTTCGTCAAAGCGATTACCGATCGATGCCAAATTACACCCGTTCACAAGAACGGGCAAAACTTGAAAACCGTAAGTCCGTTTTAGTCAAAAGAAAGCTCTACTTGAAGTTAATTCAGATAGCTGCAAATATTGGAGAGCAGATATTCGTAGTTGCTGTTTTAGGGTCCAAAAGAGGTCGTTTAATAGGAGTTTCAGGCCATTCTTTGTTTTTGATGTGACTTCAGCCAAGTCGCTTCCTGTCTTCTGTCGATGTTCTCAATACTTGAACGTCTTGTTACCCAGAAATTTCACTTGTGACGGCCTTGACTGAAAAGCATGTCAACATTTTTGGTGTGCCAGGTAAGTCGCCCACGAGCCCAAGGGGGCGAATCGTGGGGACGAGGCAAAGTGGGCGAGCTGGTCCAAGTCCCTGGAATCCAAGTCTCCAATGCTTCGTCCAAGCGATTGCCGATCGAAGCCAAATTACACCCATTCACGGAAACGGGCGTAACTTACAAACCGTAAGTCCGTTTTAGCCAAACAAGAGCTCTACTTGAAGCTAATTTAGAGAGCTACAGGAGATACAGAGCAAAGCTTGAAATAACTGTTTTCGGGCCCAAAAGATGTCGTTTGATAGGAGTTTCGGACCATTCTTTGTTTATGATGTGACTTCATCCATGTCGCTTCCTGTCTTCTGACGATGTTCTCAATACTTGAATGTATTGTTAGCTAGAGATTTCACGTTTGACGGCTTTGACTGAAAAGCATGTCAACATTTTTGGTGCGCCAGGTAGGGGGCCCACGAGCCAAAGTGGGAGAGCCGGTCCAAGTCCCTGGAATTCAAGTCTCCAATGCTTCGTCCAAGAGATTGTCGATCGATGCCAAATTACACATGTTCCGGGAAACGGGCGTAACTTTCAAATCGTAAGTCCGTGTTAGCCCAATGAAAGCTCTACTTCAAGCTAATTTAGAGAGCTAAAAGAGTTACGGAGCTTAGCTCCGTACTTGCTGTTTTCGGGCCCAAAATAGGTCATTTGATAGGAGTTTCGGGTCATTCTTTGTTTGTGATGTGACTTCAGCCTAGTCGCTTCCTGTCTACTGACGATGTTATCAATACTTGAACGTATTGTTAGCTAGAGGTTTCACGTGTGACGGCTTTGACTGAAAAGCATTCCAATATTTTTGGCGTGCCAACTGAGGGGCCCACGAGCCAAAGGGAAAGAGCCGAGGGGGGCAAGCTAAAGGTTGCGCGCCGGTCCAAGTCCCTGGAATCCAAGTCTCCAATGCTTCGTCCAAGCGATTGCCGATAGACACCAAATAACCCCTATTCAGGGAAACGGGCGTAACTTTCAAACCGTAAGTTCGCTTTAGCTAAAGGAAAGCTCTAATTGAAGCTAATTCAGAGATCTACAAGAGTTATGGAGAATATCTCTGTAATTGATGTTTTCATTCCTGAAAAAGGTCGTATGATAGGAGTTTCGGGCCATTCTTTGTTTGTGATGTGACTTCAGCCATGTCGCTTCCTGTCTTCTGACGATGTTCTTAATACTTGAACGTATTGCTAGCCAGAGATTTCATGTGTGATTGCTTTGACTGAAAAGCATGCCATCATTTATGGAACGTCAGGAAGGGGGCCCACGAGCCAAATGGGGCTACCCGAGGGGGGGGAGCCGGTCCAAGTCCCAGGAATCCAAATCTCCAATGCTTCGTCAAAACGATTGCCGATCGACGCCAAATTGCACCCGTTCACGGAAACGGGCGTAACTTGCAAACCATAAGTCCGTTTTAGCCAAACGAAATCTCTAGTTGAAGTTAATTCAGAGAGCTACAAATATTAGAGAGCAGATATTCATAATTGTAGTTTTCGGGTCCAAAATAGGTCGTTTGATAGGAGTTTCGGACCATTCTTTGTTTGTGATGTGACTTCAGCCAAGTCGCTTCCTGTCTTCTGACGATGTTCTCAATACTTGAACATATTGTTACGGAGAAATTTCACTTGTGACGGCTTTGACTGAAAAGCATGTCAACATTTTTGGCGTACCAGGTAAGTAGCGCACGAGCCAAAGTGGGCGAATCGAGGGGGCGAGCAAAAGGGGGTGAGCCGGTATAAGTCCCTGGTATCCAAGTCTACAATGCTTCGTCCAAGCGATTGCCGATCGAAGCCAAATTACACCCGTTCACGGAAACGGGCGTAACTTCCAAACCGTAAGTCCGTTTTAGCCAAACAAAAGCTCTACTTGAAGCCAATTCAGACAGCTATAAGAGTTATAGAGCAAAGCTCTATAATAACTGTTTTCGGGCCGAAAAGAGGTCGTTTGATAGGAGTTTTAGACCATTCTTTGTTTGTGATGTGACTTCAGCCAAGTCGCTTCCTGTCTACTAACGATGTTCTCAATACTTGAACGTATTATTAGCTAGAGATTTCACGTGTGACGGCTTTGACGAAAAAGCATGTCAACATTTTTGGTGCGCCAGGTAGGGTGCCCACGAGCCAAAGTGGGCGAGCCGGTCCAAGTCCCTGGAGTTCAAGTCTCCAATGCTTCGTCCTAGCGATTGCCGATCGACGCCAAATTACACCAGTTCCCGGAAACGGGCGTAACTTTCAAATCGTAAGTCCGTGTTAGCCAAATGAAAGATCCACTTGAAGCTAATTTAGAGGGCTAGAAGTGTTAAGGAGCATAGCTCCGTAATTGCTGTTTTCTGGCCCAAAAGAGGTCATTTGATAGGAGTTTCGGGTCATTCTTTATTTGTGATGTGACTTCAACCAAGTCGCTTCCTGTATACTGATGATGTTCTCAATTCTTGAATGTATTGTTAGCCAGAGGTTTCTCGTGTGACGGCTTTGACTGAAAAGCATGCCAACATTTTTGGCGCGCTAACTGAGGGGCCCACAAGCCAAACGGGAATAGCCGAGGGGGGGCAGGCCAAAGGGGGCGTGCCGGTCCAAATCCCTAGAATCCATGTCCCCAATGCTCCGTCCAAGCGATTGCCGATCGACGCCAAATTACCCCTATTCACAGAATCAGGCGTAACTTCCAAACCGTAAGTCCGTTTTAGCCAAACGAAAGCTCTAGTTGAAGCTAATTCAGAGATCGACAAGAGTTATGGAGTATATCTCTGTAACTGATGTTTTCGTTCCTAAAAAAAGGTCGTATGATAGGAGTTTCGGGCCATTCTTTGTTTGTGCTGTGACTTCATCCAAGTCGCTTCCTGTCTTCTGACAATGTTCTCAATACTTGAAGGTATTGTTAGCCAGAGATTTCACGTGTGATGGCTTTGACTGAAAAGCATGTCCACATTTTTGGCGCATTAGGAAGGAGGCCCACGAGCCAAATGGGGCTAGTCGAGGGGGGCGAGCCGGTCCAAGTCCCAGGAATCCAAATCTCTAATGCTTCGTCCAAGCAATTGCCGATCGACGTCAAATTACACCCGTTCATGGAAACGGGCGTAACTTGCAATCCGTAAGTCCATTTTAGCCAAACAAAAGCTCTACTTGAAGTTAATTCAGAGAGCTGCAAATATTAGAGAAAATATATTTGTAATTATTGTTTTTGGGACCAAAAGAGGTCATTGGATAGGAGTTTCGGACCATTCTTTGTTTGTGATGTGACTTCAGCCAAGTCGCTTCCTGTCTTCTGATGATGTTCTCAATACTTGAACGTATCTTTACCCAGAAATTTCACTTGTGACGACTTTGACTGAAAAGCATGTCAACATTTTAGGCGTGCCAGGTAAGTAGCCCACGAGCCAAAGGGGACGAACCGAGGGGGGCGAGCCAAATGGGGCGAGCCAGTCCATGTCCCTGGAATCCAAGTCTCCAATGCTTCGACCAAGCAATTGCCGATCGAAGCCAAATTACGCCCATTCACGGAAACTGGCGTAACTTCCAAATCGTAAGTCCGTTTTAGCCAAACAAAAGCTCTACTTGAAGCTAATTCAGGGAGCTACAAGAATTACAGAGCAAGGATTCGTAATAACTGTTTTCGGGCCCAAAATAGGTCGTTTGATACGAGTTTCGGACCATTCTTTGTTTGTGACGTGACTTCAGCCAAGTCGCTTCCTGTCTTCTGACGATGTTCTCAATACTTAAACGTATTGCTAGCCAGAGACTTCTGGTGTGACGGGTTTGACTGAAAAGCCTGTCATCATTTTTGGTGCGCCTGGTAGGGGGCCTACGAGCCAAAGTGGGCGAGCCGGTCCAAGTCCTTGGAATTCAAGTCTCCAATGCTTCGTCCAAGCGATTGCCAATCGACGCCAAATTACACCCGTTCCCGGAAACGGGCGTAACTTTCAAATCGTAAGTCCATATTAGCCAAACGAAAGCTCTACTTGAAGCAAATTTAGAGAGCTAGAAGGGTTAAGGAGCATAGCTCCGTAATTTCCGTTTTCGGTCCCAAAAGAGGTCATTCGATAGGAGTTTCGGGTCATTCTTTGTTTGTGATGTGACTTCAACCAAGTCGCTTCCTGTCTACTGACGATGTTCTCAATAATTGAACGTATTGTTAGCCAGAGGTTTCACGTGTGACGGCATTGACTGAAAAGCATGCCAAAAATTTTGGCGCGCCAGCTGAGGGGCCCACAAGCCAAAGGGTAACTGCCGAGGGGGCAAGCCAAAGGGGGCGTGCCAGTCCAAGTCCCTGGAACCCAAGTCTCCAATGCTTCGTCCAAGCGATTGCCGATCGACGCCAAATTACCCCTGTTCACGGAAACGGGCGTAACTTCCAACACGTAGGTCCGTTTTAGCCAAACGAATGCTCTAGTTGAAGCTAATTCAGAGATCTACAGGATTTACAGATCAAAGCTCTGTAATAACTATTTTCGGGCTCAAAAGAGGTCGTTCGATAGGTGTTTCGGACCATTCTTTGTTTGTGATGTGACTTCATCCAAGTCTCTTCCTGTCTTATGACGATGTTCTCAATACTTGAACGTATTGTTAGCCATAGATTTCACGTTTGATGGCTTTGACTAAAAAGCATGTCAACATTTTTGGTGCGTCAGGAAGGGGGCCCACGAGCCAAATTTGGCTAGCCGAGGGGGGCGAGCTGGTCCAAGTCCCTGAAATCCAAATCTCCAATGCTTTGTCCAAGTGATTGCCGATCGATGCCAAATTACACCTGTTCACGGAAACGGGCGTAACTTGCAAACCGTAAGTCCGTTTTAGACAAACGAAAGCTACTTGAAGATAATTCAAAGAGCTGCAACTAGTAGAAAGCAGATATTCGTGATTGCTGTTTTCGAGTCCAAAAGAGGTCGTTTGATAGGAGTTTCAGACCATTCTTTGTTTGTGATGTGACTTTAGCCAAGTCGCTTACTGTCTTCTGACGATGTTCTCAATACTTGAACGTATTGTTACCCAGAAATTTCACTTGTGATGGCTTTGACTGAAAAGCATGTCAACATTTTTGGCGTGCACTACAAGAAAAACAGAGATTAGCGACAGGTTTTTAGCAGCGGAAAATTCCGTCGCTAATTAGCGGCGGATTTCCGTGGGCTTTGTAAGAGAAAATATTTTGGATTTTATATGTCATCTTATTATAAATTATTACCATCGAATACTAATTCTGTCGCTAAATCAATGGAAATTGCAGCTCTTTACCGTCATATAATATTTGACGCTAAATTCCGTTGCTAATAGAGTCGGATTACCGTCGACATAATTTTGAAGCTATTTTCCTACAGTTTTCCAGGAGATTTGAAACGAATTTTTTTATTTTTTTATTTATTAAATGTTTTAAATTTGTGTTATTACTTAGTAGTTAATTAGTAAATTTAAATTTTAAATAATTAATGTTAATAATACATTAGTAATTAATAATTAATAATAACTATTAGAAGTAAATAAAATTCAAAAGTTAATGCCGATTAATTTTTTTTTGAAAAATTAATACTGATTAATTATTAATTACTATATAATATAAAGAAGAGGTAATATCAATGACTATTTGTTTTGATAATCAATGACTATTTAATAGTCTTTAATACGATTAATTAAATTAATATCAAGAAATTATTAATACATATTTGCTTTTAAGAAACTGATTGGTACGTATTATTTGATAATGTTATAGGTCTAAATCAGGGTTTTAGGTCTAACGATTTTGTCATGTTGTAGGTCTAATTAATAATGAAATTTAATTATCATAAAGTTATATTTATAGTTTATAATTAAATAATTAAGTAATAGTTAATAAATAATGTCTAATAGTCAGTATTAAAAATTTAAAACCAGGTGTTTAGTTGGTTCAAGTGGTGTATTTCTTGTGTTGAGGTAGAAAAGAAGCTGGTGTCCCTTGAGTCCATAACAAAAAAAATGGGAAAACAGAATTTTACATTGTTTAAATGTTTTTTCACAATAAAATCACCTTTTTACAATGTTTTTTTCGCAATACTGATAACAAAACGTTGTAAAATAAATGTAATTTTACAATGTTTTTGACAAAAATGTTTGAAAATCTTATGTTTTCAGAACATTTTGTTTAGAAATATTGTATAATATATACTTTTACAACACTTTCATATAGCACCGTAAAGTATGAAGTTTTGACAATATTTATTACTAATGATTATCAATTAACCTTTTAACAACTGTTTAAAAGGTTATAAAAACATTGGTTCCAACTACAAGGATTAATTATTGATAATTTATAATAAAATGATTATAAATAAATAATTT
This sequence comes from Allium sativum, assembly GCA_030737875.1. Taxonomy (NCBI): domain Eukaryota; kingdom Viridiplantae; phylum Streptophyta; class Magnoliopsida; order Asparagales; family Amaryllidaceae; genus Allium; species Allium sativum. Next base: position 193,373,749 of record CM060920.1, read on the forward strand.
ATAATTTATAACTCATAATTATTGTTTATAATCAATAGCTAAATCATATTTAATATGTATTAATTAACAAAAATAAAATTTTGGAATTTTCTAAAATTTATTTAAAATTAATCATAAATTTTAAAATATATATAAAATCATTACCGAATATAACTCCTCTCAGATCACTACTAGATGATTATATGCTACATTGCGCTGATCTCCGCTCAGATCAGTGTCGTTTTTACATTTAATAATTTGAATGAACGATGACAATAGGAAAAGACTGAGCTAATGTAAATAGTAAATGTTTTTATATTTAATAATCCATTATAGTTAATTATAAATAATTAGTTCATTATAAATAATATTTATTACGTTTAATAATCAACATATATAATTTGTACTTAATAATTAATACGATATAATTTAGAATCAACATTTAATAACAATACCAATGGAAAATTAGAGCCAAGGAAAGTTATCAATAGGTAAAAGTGTTATATAATTATTGTCACATCTTTAGCTTGCACTAACGCTCAGTAAAAAGTAAATTTTAATAATTATATTTCAGTAATTATATATTACTATTAATACATAATAATTAAGACTAATATTTAATAACTAATAATTAATCGGTACGTAAAATTTAATGAATTAAAAGTAATGTTTATTATTTAGTATTTGATAATTAATAATTATATTTAATTTTTTAATTTTTCTGAAATAAAATTAAGAATATTTGATAATTGATACGGATATGACATTACATATATTCAAAAATATCTGCCGACTAAATTAAATATTCATTTTTTTTCTCTATATTACACTATATTCTTAAACTCTAAACAATTGTAAATCAAATTAAATAATCATAACTCCATTGATTATTTCCAACCTTTAGATTTCTTTTGCCATCAATATCCACCCTTCTTTAACACCGAACCATAAATGTAATAAGCATTCTCCGCTTAATTCATCAGCCGCCTCTTTTTTTTTAATGGGGACTAGGTTTTCAACCGCCTCTTTTTTTTAATGGGGACTAGGTTTTCATCCTCCATTCCATCTTCTTTCTCCGATCTGTATTTCGTCTCTCCAACTCTAATCCTCAAGCCACGTTTTTCTTCTTTCAACAATCATCACTCCCATCTCGCCTCTTTTTAATTTTTAATTTTCTGTTTCGTTAGTCCCTATTTTCCTTTTCTCTTAACCGAGCTTTCGCAGACCACTCCATGCGCATCTTCCTATATACACAGCGATTAAATTGGTTTTAGATCGAGATCGATCCTAGTCTATTTTGATTTTTATGGGTTTACGTCTTTCGTCTGTCGAATGGAATTTTTAGTGGTGTTTTTGGTTGTCGTCAGCTGCTTTTGGTGTTTTCCTTTTTGGGTGCTCGGATTTGTTTTCTACTCGGTAAGGATGCCTAGGTGTTTCGTCTGTAGACCTGAGTTGAAGTCTAGACCAGACATTTGAGAAAAGGTATCAACAATCAAGTTGAAGAGCAACGTGGAAATAAGGTCTCTGTGCCTAAGTTCCAAAGAGAAGAAAGAGACTGCTGCATTTCCCATTGACACAGACTGAAGCATAGGAGGTACAAAGAAGATTGTGGATCCAGTTGTTGGGTTGACATGGAAGACCTCTAGTTTGGAGGACCAAGATGACGAATTTATGGCCAAACCTTTGCACTCCGTCAAAATATATGTAAGCTTCTGCGCGTATACAAAATTTTAAGTTTTTGAAAGTCTATCGCAAGCTTCTGAGAATACGAACTTCCCTGTTTTAGAAAATGTGTTTCTATTTTAAGTTTTCAAAGTATTACTGTATTAGTTTGCATAACCACTGTGTTAATTTTGTCAACAAGGATTTGTGTCTAGCCATCATATAAATTGATACGAAATAGGTTTGTATATAGTACATGTTTCATTCAAACTGTCTTATTGGATGAGACTGGAAGACTATTTGTGTAACATATATGTCCTGTTTTTGCATGATGTAGTGATGATAATATTGGTGTCTTCATGTGGGGCTGATGCTGTCAAACAATGTATAAATGAAAAGCTTGTACTAAGCCAAAAGCTTTGCCTTGCAACCACAAAATGAGATAACTTTTACAGGTATTTCCAGAATTGACAAGAGAAGCACAAGGCTTTCTAGAGGCCATAGGAACAGGAGTTATCTTAGAACTCAAATAGAAGAAGAAAAACGATTAAAATGAAGGAACTAAGTAGAAAAGGGGTATGATTTGGAAACATTATCCTATTTTTAGGGAAACTCCAAAATAATTAGGTATATAATTCTTATAGTTTTTTGAGGGGCTTGCTCAGTACATGTATGGTATGAAACAGACTTCTCCTAGATTGTCAGTAGAAACATACTAACAAGAAGAAGAAAAATTGAACATTTATCAGACGACGTGTTCTCACCATTAATTCATAGATACGAGCTGAATTCAAGTATGATAAACATGTCAAATGTATATGTTGCATTTGTAATATTATATTGTATGATCATATACATCCACTGTTAATTTTTGTTTGTAAGATGTAAGAAAAATTCATAATAGTAGTCATGTTACTAATTTGTAGTGTATTTCAGGTGACTGGAAAACAAGTGTTGTTAATCTATCTCAAAGTTGTAGAGAGTTCTTATTTCAACAGCTCAGATAAGGCATGTATTTCATTCATTTTTTATTGAACAAATTCAGTATTAAACTTGAGAAAGGGTTTATTCCAAATTTTGAATTTAGTGCAAAAATAGATTAGGTTTTCACCAAGTCAGGTTTTGGGAATGTGCATATTGAGGTGTGCAAACATAAATTTAGCCTTTTAAAAAACTATATATACTTGCGCATTTTAATGATGCATAAATATAAAATATTGAACTACGAAACAAGACATATTATTTTAATAAATTTTGGAAAGGTCCAAAGTTGAGATAACTTTTTCTTTGAAGTCAAATAGCAAAATCAGTCCTTTCTATTACACAAATAAGGCTTCTAATTGTAACAGGCAAGGAACTATTTGTAAAGCACGTTGCAGAAGATGAGAAGAGGAAAGCAATGAATTACTTGAAAGTTGAAACCTCAAAAACGTGAAGAATCACATGCAGTTACATCTTTCATTGGTAAGCATGAATGTTGCTCCAGATTTTGAAAGTTGCAAAAAGGTTGCAATGTATACTAGAATGTTGATTGGCAACATCTGCACTGTTGTATCCAACATGGCTAGAACTACATTTTTTGGGGAAAAAGTTAATCTTAATGAATAATATCACTGAGGTATTTCTGAAATATCATAAGCAACTAAAGTAGGAGCATTTGTTGACAAGTTTTGTCAATTTTTTTAGGTTACTTGTTGGAGCAGAATCTGATAAGTAAATGCCTTCAAGCGGTTGCAATCATTGTTAACAATAAAGAATTGTTACATTACCATGGTGGTGTATGATTTATATATGTATTTGAATATAAAGTTGTGATGATGTATGATTTTTAGTTTGTATCATGAATACAAAGTTTTGATTTATTCTTTATGAATTGATTATGATGCCTCTGAATTTATATTTCTCTTTTCTTGTTGATTATATGCTCCTTGGTGCATTTGTAAAATGTGTTTAGACATTGTGTTATTTGTATGTAGACTGTAAATTTATATTTTTATTTGTAAAAGAAAGAACCAGATTTTTTTGTCAAATTTTTTTGTCGCTAATCCCTTGGTAATTAGTAAGGGTTACCAACTCCTTTTATAAATAATATTTTATTACAAATTAATTATCCGTCGGTAAATAGTCGGTATAAAAATTAAAATTAAATTAGTAAATTAAATTTTATTTTTATTATATAATTAGTAAAATGACGGAAAACTGTCGGAAATCTCATGCTAAATTCCGTCGCAAAATTTGACACAAATACCGTCATGGTTTTTACCGATCATACCATTATGCGGGAAATCCGTTGCTAAAGTTTGTTTAGCGACGGATTAGAAGCGGATTTTGCCGCTGCTATATGCGATTTTTCTTGTAGTGGTGCCAGGTAATTAGCCCATGAGCCAAGGGGGGAATCGAGGGGGGCGAGCCAAAGGGGGCGAGCCGGTCCAATTCTGTAACGCCCCACACCCGCTAAGGTCACTCACTAAGGGAATGCCTTAACTTCGGTGGAGCATTTTAAATGAGTATAGAACAGAAAAATTACAACAAGACAGATATAAATACTTGAAAATTTAAAACATTCTTTCATAGCAGCAGAAGGTAAACATGTTTAGTTACAACACCATAAAGAGTCAAGTACTAAATATCCATCCTGATAAAAACATAAGTACATAATCCCACTACATAAACAATAGCCACAAAAGAAAAGATAAGCTAGGCTTTACATCACGGTCCAAGCTCCAGAAGATAGATAAAGATGTCTGATCAAAGCCCACTAGTGCTAGGCCCAACCTGAGGACCTGAGGGGGAAAAAGGTAAAAACAACGGGGTCAGACATAAGTCTGAGTGAGCCCTATAACTTTAACCACACAATCATTAAAATAATTAGGGTATGATATAAACTTGGCACGGGATGACTGGGGATAAATGACTACACTAAGTAGCCAACTAGACATAGGATAACTAAGATAACGGTAAAGACGCATCTACCCACCCAAGGATAACTACTAACTGCACCACACCAGTCATTCCTACTTAAAGGTTGATCCCTCTCAAGGACTTAGAAAATTTTCCCAGTAGTTTCGTGTACCCCTAGCTGACTGCATAGGTGCCGTCCGCCCCTATCTGCACTAGGTGTACCCACTACTCCCAAGCGATCGGCTCCCTAACGTAGATACCCGTGCTGGCCCCACAATGGGGTGTATCACTCCCCAAAGTGGCAACCTGAAAATGGTGCACGGCTTATATCTACACGATGCAACAACGTCTTACCTACCAGCCCGGGTCCACACACGCATATGAAACCCGTTGGACTCGCATTGCCACCGCTACCCCATTTTGGCCTCTTATAGTCAAGCCCAGCACGCGTGTTCCATCCTCGACATGGGTCGAGCCCAATAAGATACATATGGGTTACTGGTTGAAATGGGCCCCCCACAAGCTACTACTTAAGCTTGTCATTTTATCTAGTGCATCCCACTTAACCCCTTTTTATAATCATGCCCACTTACATGTTAAGGTTTGGTTAAGTCATCTAATCATATTTCAATTGCCACTCAAGGCCCCCCACAAGCTACTACTTAAGCTTGTCATTTAATCAAATTTCAATTGCCACTTAAGGCCCCCACAAGCTACTACTTAAGCTTGTCATTTAATCATATTTCAATTGTCACTTAAGGCCCCCACAAGCTACTACTTAAGCTTGTCATTTAATCTAGTGCATCCCACTTAACCCCTTTTTATAATCATTCCCACTTACATGTTAAGGTTTGGTTAAGTCATCTAATCATATTTCAATTGCCACTCAAGGCACCCACTAGATTCCTACATGCCACCCAAGGCACCCACTTAACCCTTTAATCATGTTTAGTTACATGTTCCCCTTTGGTTAAGTATTTTAATCGTATTTTCTATTGCCACCCAAGACAACCACTAGATTTTTCCACATGCCACCCAAGGCACCAACTTAACCCCTCATGTCCCTCTACATGCTAATATGGTTAAGTGTTTCTTAATTAATTAATTAAGATCATGACCTCATAAAGACCTCTCACATTAGACCACCTTTTATGACCGCTGGATATGCCGGTTGGGTCCGGGCAGCCTTACGTCATAAAAGGGTCTAACCTCGTGTCTTTACTTTAATCACGTTTTTAGTTTGTGCCTAAGACCTCTCACATTGGGCTAACATTTGTAGTAGCTGGTTAAGCCGGCTGGGTCCGGGCAGTCTTATGCTACAAATGAGTCCAACCTCGTGTCTTAGTCGATTAATTACACCTAATTAATCACCCCCATAATTTGTATTAATTATCCACGTTCATATTCAAGTTTTCAAGAATATGGGTAGACCTAACTCAATAGGTAAATTCCCAATTCCATAATATGGGTAGACCTAACTTAATAGGTAAATTCCCAATTATGTCCATCCACTTTATGGTATGTATAATCATACCAACTTCACATAATTTATCAAAACATGTTTATATGATTAACCCCATCGTTCCCACGTAATTCGTTCTCATAACATGACATATAATTGGGAAGATTCATCATAAATATAATGGGTTCAACTTAGCATAAAACTTGCATTAACATGGGTTTAAAAGGTGTCAACTTGCATCATACATTAAACCCAACTAGCATAAATCATTAACCCAAACTTGCATGAATCACATATGTCATAAAGAGGGTAACTTGCATTTTTATGTATGTCATACAAAGGGTTAAACTTGCATATGTATGTATGACATACAAAGGGGTAAACTTGAATAACATGTCATATGTCACTTGCATATAAACAAACACCAAACTTGCATAACATGTCATAGGTTAACTTGCATATTAACAAACACCAAACTTGCATAACATGTCATAGGTGAACTTGCATATTAACAAACACCAAACTTGCGCAGCATATTATATGTCAACTTACATATAATCAAACACTTAACTTGCATAACATGTCATAGGTGAACTTGCATATTAACAAACACCAAACTTGCATAACATGTCATAGGTGAACTTGCATATTAACAAACACCAAACTTGCATAACATGTCATAGGTGAACTTGCATATTAACAAACACCAAACTTGCATAGCATATTATATGTCAACTTACATATAATCAAACACTTAACTTGCATAACATGTCATAGGTGAACTTGCATATTAACAAACACCAAACTTGCATAACATCATGAACATGTAACTTGTGACTTGCATAACTTGCATGACATCATGAACATGTAACATATGGCTTGCATAACTTGCATAGCATGTCAAACATGTAGCATATTACTTGCATAACTTGCATAATATCACAAACACATAGCATATAACTTGCATGTCATGCATAACATCATTAACACATAACTTGCATAACATGCATAACATCATTAACACATAGCATACAACTTGCATAACTTGCATTGATCCACATTCATAGCCATAACCTCATTATTCCTATCATAATCATTTCAATAATTGGTCATTAAGGCTATAGAAAACTCACAACTTGTTGATTAGCCTTCTTATGAATATATTAAAAGATTGAGACAAAGCCACTAAGCTATCAACTCAAAAACTCCAAATAAGAATGCTCCAAATGAAAACCCTTGAGCCAAATCAATAATAAAGATCCTAGCTTTGATGAAGAAAAGCCTTGAATCAAACTTAGAAACACTTAAGCAAGCTTAGGAACTCTTATACTTCTTTAGAAACTCTCTCATATGATTAGAGATGGAGATTATGACAAGAGGATGAGGGTGGAGGCCACGAGAGAACATTTTAGCATAGTTTAGCTATAGGATTGAATAATGAGCATTTAGGTTTAGGTTAGGGGTCTTTTTATAGAAGACTAGGATAGTTTTAGCCATAGGATAAACCTTAGTTTAGATCCTAGCCATCAAAGCATGTCTTGGGGAAGAAGTCAAGTGTAGGAACCATCTAGGGCCTTTAGATTAAAGCTGAACCATGAGAACCATTCAAATGCAAAATGTGCATTTGAGCGAATCGACCCACGGGTTGACAGACAAACACCCTGGATTAACCCCTAGTCGACCCAGCAAGCTTGGGTCGACCTCAAAAATTGGCCGGTTTGGTTATTCCCCTCTCCCAATTCGCTGTTTTGAACATTTTTGCATTTTTTTTTAATATTCATATATATATATATCAATATATATATATTTCTCTGCGCAACCCATTTCACTTGATTAAGTATACTTTAATTTGTGAATTTTTATGTTCAAGTTACGGGGTGTTACAAATTCCCTGGAATCCAAGTCTCCAATGCTTCGTCCAAGCGATTGCCGATCGAAGCCAAATTACACCCATTCATAGAAATGGGCGTAACTTCCAAACATAAGTCCGTTCTAGCCAAACAAAAGCTCTACTTGAAGCTAATTCAGAGAGCTATAGGATTTACAGAGCAAAGCTCCGCAATAACAATTTTCAGGCCCAAAAGAGGTCGTTTGATAGGTGTTTCGGACCATTCTTTGTTTGTGATGTGACTTTAGCCAAGTCGCTTCCTATCTTCTGACGATGTTCTCAATACTTCAACGTATTGTTAGCCAGAGATTTCACGTGTGACAACTTTGACTTAAAAGCATGTCAACATTTTTGGTGCGCCAGGTGGGGGGCACACGAGCCAAAGTGGGAGAGCCGATCCAAGTTCCTAGAATTCAATTCTCCAATGCTTCGTCCAAGCGATTGCCGATCAACGCCAAATTAAGCCCGTTCTTTGAAACGGGCGTAACTTTCAAATCGTAAGTCCGTTATTGCCAAACGAAAGCTCTACTTGAAGTTAATTTAGAGAGCTAGAAGAGTTACGGAGCGTAGCTCCGTAATTGCTGTTTTCTGGCCCAAAAGAGGTCATTAAATAGGAGTTTCGGGTCATTCTTTGTTTGTGATGTGACTTCCGCCAAGTCGCTTTTGGTCTACTGATGATGTTCTCAATAATTGAACTTATTGTTAGCCAGAGGTTTCACATGTGATGGCATTGACTGAAAAGCATGCCAAAATTTTTGGTGCGCCAGTTGAGGGCCCCACAAGCCAAAAAGGAACAGTCGAGGGGGCAAGCTAAAGGAGGCGTGCCGGTCCAAATCCCTGGAATCCAAGTCTCCTATGCTTCGTCCAAGCGATTGCCGATCGACGCCAAATTACCCGTATTCATGGAAACGGGTGTAACTTCCAAACGTTAGTCCGTTTTAGCCAAACGAAAGCTCTAGTTGAAGCTAAATCAGAGATCTACATGAGTTATGAAGAATATCTCTGTAATTGATGTTTTCGTTCCTAAAATAGGTCGTATGATAGGAGTTTCGGGCCATTCTTTGTTTGTGACGTGACTTCAGCCAAGTCGCTTCCTGTCTTCTGACGATGTTCTCAATACTTGAACGTATTGTTAGCCAGAGATTTCACGTTTGATGGCTTTGACTGAAAAGCATGTCAACATTTTTGGCGCGTCAGGAAGGGGGCCCACGAACCAAATGGGGCTAGCCGAGGGGGGCGAGCCGGTCGAAGTCCCTAAAATCCAAATCTCCAATGCTTCGTCCAAGCGATTGCCGAACGATGCCAAATTACACCCGTTCACGGAAAAACGCGTAACTTACAAATCGTAAGCCCGTTTTGGACAAACGAAAGCTCTACTTGAAGTTATTTCAGAGAGCTGAATTATTAGAAAGCAGATATTTGTAATTGCTGTTTTCGGGTCCAAAAGAGGTCATTTGACAGGATTTTCGGACCATTCTTTATTTTTGATGTGACTTCAGCCAAGTCACTTCCTGTCTTCTGACGATGTTCTCAATACTTGAACGTATTGTTACCTAGAAATTTCACTTGGGACGGCTTTGACTGAAAACAATGTCAACATTTTTGGCGTGCCAGGTAAGTAGCCCAAGAGCCAAGGGGGCGAATCAAGGGGTGCGAGCCAAAGGGGGCGAGCCGGTCCAAGTCCCTAGAATCCAACTCTCCAATGCTTCGTCCAAGCGATTGCCGATCGAAGCCAAATTACACCCATTCACAGAAACGGGCGTAACTTCCAAACGTAAGTCCGTTTTAACCAAACAAAAGCTCTACTGAAGCTAATTCAGAGAGCTGCAGGATTTACGGAGCAATGCTCCGTAATAATTGTTTTTGGGCTCAAAAGAGGTCGTTTAATGGGAGTTTCAGACCATTCTTTGTTTGTGATGTGACTTCAGCCAAGTCGCTTCCTTATTCTGACGATGTTCTCAATACTTGAACGAATTGTTAGCCAGAGATTTCACGTTTGATGTCTTTGACTGAAAAGCATTTAAACATTTTTGGCACGTCAGGAAGGGGGCCCACGAGTCAAATGGGGCTAGCCGAGGGGAGCGAGCCGGTCCAAGTCCGTGAAATCCAAATCTCCAATGCTTCGTCCATGCAATTGTCGATCGATGCCAAATTACACCCGTTCACGGAAACGGGCGTAACTTGCAAACGGTAAGTCCGTTTTAGACAAACGAAAGCTCTACTTGAAGTTAATTCAGACAGCTGCAAATATTAGAAAGCAGATATTCGTAATTGCTATTTCGGGTCCAAAAGTGGTCATTTGTTTGGAGTTTCGGACCATTCTTTGTTTGTGATGTTACTTCAGCCAAGTCGCTTCCTGTCTTCTGACGATGTTCTCAATACTTGAACGTATTTTCACCTTGAAATTTCCCTTGTGACGACTTTGACTGAAAAGCATGTCAACATTTTTGGCGTGCCAGGTAAGTCGCCCACGAGCCAAGGGGGCGGATCGAGGGGGGCGAGCCAAACGGGGCGAGCCGGTCCAAATCCATGCAATCCAACTCTCCAATGCTTCGTCCAAGCGATTACCGATCGAAGCCAAATTAAACCCATTCACAGAAATGGGTGTAACTTCCAAACGTAAGTCCGTTTTAGCCAAACAAAAGCTCTACTTAAAGCTAATTCAGAGAGATGCAGGATTTACAGAGCAAAGCTCTGTAATAACTGTTTTCGGGCTCAAAAGAGGTCGTTTGATAGGAGTTTCGGACCATTCTTTGTTTGTGATGTGACTTCAGCCAAGTCGCTTCCTGTCTTCAGATGATGTTCTCAATACTTGAACGTATTGTTAGCCAGAGATTTCACGTTTGATGGCTTTGACTGAAAAACATGTCAACATTTTTGGCGCGTCAGGAAGGGGGCCCACGAGCTAAATGGGGCTTGCCGAGGGAGGCGAGCTGGTCCAAGTCCCTGAAATCCAAATCTCCAATGCTTCATCCAAGCGATTTCCGTTCGATGCCAAATTACACCCGTTCACGGAAATGGGTGTAACTTGCAAACCGTAAGTCAGTTTTTGGCAAACGAAAGCTCTACTTGAAGTTAATTCAGAGAGCTGCAAATATTAGAAAGCAGATATTCGTTATTGCTGTTTTCCGGTCCAAAAGAGGTTGTTTGATAGGAGTTTCGGACCATTCTTTGTTTGTGATGTGACTTCAGCCAAGTCGCTTCCTATATTGTGACGATGTTCTCAATACTTGAATGTATTGTTACCTAGAAATTTCACTTGTGACAGCTAAGACTGAAAATCATGTCAAAATTTTTGGCGTGCTAGGTAAGTAGCCCACGAGCCAAGGGAGCGAATCGAGGGGGCGAGCCAAAGGGGGCGAGCCAAAGGGGGCAAGCTGGCCAAGTCCCTGGAATCCAAGTTTCTAATGCTTCGTCCAAGCGATCGCCGATCGAAGCCAAATTACACCCATTCACCGAAACAGGCATAACTTCCAAACGTAAGTCCGTTTTAGCCAAACAAAATCTCTACTTGAAGCTAATTCAGAGAGCTACAAGATTTATAGAGCATAGCTCCATAATAACAGTTTTCGGGCCCAAAAGAGGTCGATTGATAGGATTTTCCGACCATTCTTTGTTTGTGATGTGACTTCAGCCAACTCGCTTCCTATCTACTAACGATGTCCTTAATACTTTAACGTATTGTTAGCCAGAGATTTCACGTGTGACGACTTTGACTGAAAATCATGTCAACATTTTTGGTGTGCCAGGTAGGGGGCCCATGAGCCAAAGTGGGCGAGCCGGCCCAAGTCCCTGGAATTCAAGTCTCCAATTCTTCGTCCAAGCGATTGCCGATCAAAGCAAAATTAATCCCGTTCCCGGAAACGGGCATAACTTTCAAATTGTAAGTCCGTTATAGCCCAATGAAAGCTCTACTTGAAGCTAATTTAGAGAGCTAGAAGTGTTACGGAGCATAGATCCCTAATTGCTGTATTCAGGCCTAAAAGAAGTCATTCGACAGGAGTTTCGGGTCATTCTTTGTTTCTTATGAGACTTCAGCCAAGTCGCTTCCTGTCTACTGACGATGTTCTCAATAATTGAACGTATTGTTAGCCGGAGGTTTCACGTGTGATGGCATTGACTGAAAAGCATGCCAAATTTTTTGGCATGCCAGCTGAGGGGCCCACAAGCCAAACAGGAACAGTCGAGGGGGGCAAGCCAAAGGGGGCGTGCCGGTCCAAGTCCCTGGAATCCAACTCTCCAATGCTTCGTCCAAGCGATTGCCGATCGACGCCAAATTACCCCTATTCACGGAAACGTGCGTAACTTCCAAACCGTAAGTCCGTCTTAGCCAAACGAAAGCTCTAGTTGAAGCTATTTCAGAGATCTACAAGAGTTATGGAGGATATCTCAATAATTGATGTTTTCGTTCCTAAAGAAGGTCATATGATAGGAGTTTCGGGCCATTCGTTGTTTGTGATGTGACTTCAGCCAAGTCGCTTCATGTCTGCTGACGATGTTCTCAATACTTGAGTGTATTGTTAGCCAGAGATTTCACGTGTGATGGCTTTGACTAAAAGCATGTCTGTAACACCCCAATTATCCGTTAGTGTCACTCACAAAGGGAATGCACTAAGTTCTGTAGAGCATTTAGGGTAAAAGATGCAGATAAATTACAAGACATACAGAAATTAAACAGCGGAAAATAAAACTTTGCTTTATTGATAAAATAGTTTGTACAAAGATTTCTTTACAATATCAGAGTGTCATCTGTCTTACAAAATAAAGAAGCAACAAACAACATTTATATTTCCCCAAATTTTAGCAAGAGCCAGCCATAGCATCTGATAAGAGAATCCAAGCAAACTTCGACAAATCTTCAAGCTGGGAAAGAGTGACAGTCCAACTTGACCTGAGCTATACTACTCCCTCCTCTACTACCTGGGGGGGGGGGGGGGGAACGGAAGAAAGGAAGACGAAAGAAAAACAGAGTCAGACATAAAGCCTGAGTAAGTTCAGTAACTTCTAGCATGTGAACATGGAAAACAAAAAGACATGAATTAACTGAATACAAGATTACACCATGACGATAGGGTCAACAAGATTAAACAAGGTAGTCACAAGATATGCTAAGATAAAATGGATATGCTCTAATACTTTCGCCACTTCGCTATTTCCTTGTTATACTGGATTCTATATCTCTACACCGCCTATCTAGTGTCCCATCTAGTAACGATAACGTGATCCCAATTCCTGTATTTTTTATTGCCTTCCGGCATACATTCATTATTTATTACCTAGATCAAATCTAGGGTTTCTATCAAGTGCTTTCTAGGTTTAACTAGAGTTTTGCGCTATCTGCTGAACGCTTCTCGAATTCAGGGTTTATGCCACATAGTCCAACTAGTGATTACGCTACCTGTCGAACGATGCCCTCAACTCTAGGACACACCACCTAGAGTGGTGTATGTTCCTATACTTCCCCACGCATGTATCGCGAATCGTTATCGCTTGTCTAGATGCACATGTCCTGTAATGTGCGGTCCAAGTCCTGTGACAGGGAAAATCAAGGAATACAGAACTCGGTCGGGAGCTTTCAGATATCTGCCGATGCAGATGCTAAGGTCTCTTTTTTTTGTGGCTATGGTCCCACTTGACCCCTCCCTCAACTAATGAAAGGCACACCTTGTAAAATGAGAACTATACGCCGGCCCCCGGTGCCCCACTATCCTATGGCCATCCGCAACCATAACTAGATAGCAAGTATATGGTCTTTTGGGGTTCTCCGCCTTTCCGCTTCACGTATCTCGATTGACTCAAGATGGATGGTAGACGACGAGTTACTATCACAGGGCTACCTTTTGCTCCCCGAATCACGCTGGTCCATCCTAGTCTTTAGGTTGCCATGTATTGCAACCAAGGCATACCCCTGGTTCTTCTACGCAGACCTTAACCTCTATGGGCCGAGGCGGATCATCTGCAGCCTCACAGAGGGATACCAAGAGTACCCTCACGTCCCCTCGAAGCCTCGGGCTTCGTAACTCAATTCGTTGGAGCCTTCTCTCTATTCAGACGGACATTCGCTCCTTCCCGTGTTATACTAAGAATTACTACTTAGTTCCCTTTCCCGTCAATTTGGACTGGTTAAGTGTCATTAGTCAATTCAAGCCAACTTAACCCTCTTCATTCATCTTGTTATACTGGTTAAGTGTTATCAGTAATTCATGTTGACTTAACCCACCACAAACCAAGTTGTATTGGTTAAGTATTTCTTATTACTTAACCTTACCCATTCACCCTGTATTGATTCAGTGTTCCTTTTTAACTTAACCTTGCCCGTCTGTTTTAACTAACCTGTTATTAACGGTTAAGTATTATCCCTTCATGTTTTAGACTTAACCCTATTCCTTTATCAAAATCTGATGGTTAAGTGTTCAAGTTTACTTAACCCTACGGTCTAGCCCAGCTAACATATCAAATTGGCTAAGTGTATTAAATCTTACTTAACCCCAACCTCTAGTCCATTTAACATGTTAATTTGGATAAGTGTATTAACTTTACTTAACCCCACCTTCTAGTCTAGTTAACATGTTAATTTGGATAAGTGTTTTCTTAGTTACTTATCCCCTACAAATCTTGTCTTGTTACGATGTTAAGTTTGGTTAAGTGTCCCTATGGACTTAGTCCTCCCATTCTAGCTTAACTGTGTTAAGTTGGTTAAGTGTTCCTATGGACTTAACCATCCCATTCTAGCTTAACTGTATGAACCTAACCCCACCAACCAGTCTTGTTATCATGTTGAGTTGGTTAAGTGTCTTAGTTAACTTAACCATAGCATTCTTGTCCTAGCTTTAACCAAATAAATTAAAGCCATGACCACTCACATTAGACAGATATTGTTGCGATTACTGGATGTGCCAGTTGGTTCCGGGCAGGTTTACATCGCAACTCAGTCTAACCTCGGGTTAGGCCTATTCGTGTTTTCTAGTTCAAAGGGTTTTGATTAATTTTCAAATCAGGTTTTGAAAGTAACCATCCCGTCCGTTGGATCAGTTAGGGATAGCCAGGGAGAGCAGGAAACTTGTATTTTCCAAACTCAAGCCTAGACACTATCCTCTCTGTCACCCTAGAACTTTCTGGTGTTTCATTAAAAGAGATGTCGTTAATAAATCTTTAATTTGTCTAGATCAATATTTCCTCATTTAGGGCAAATTCTATAAGTAAATTAATCCTAATTTACTTATTTCCCGATTTCTCTTTTAATGTAAATTGTCAACATTTATTCTTATGGCCCATTTTCCCCTCTATATCATGTTTATGCTTTTTGGTATGTAAACCATACCAAATGAAGTGTCACTAACCATGATTCTGCTAATCCTGACAATTACCCCCAATTATGGCCAATTTCAAGTTTATGCCAATATACTTATCGAGCCAAATTAGCTAATCCAATTCTGATTTACATTCTGATTCACGTCAAACTAGACTTATTACTCTAGTTCACTATTCATGTAAATGCTAGATTTACACGTCAATACAAGATTCAAATTACACATCTTATAATTCATGTCAAATTTGTCCAATTTGCATTTCTATGAACATGCCATAATACATGTTCCCAATTTATGCCAATTTCCAAGTTAAACTACATTTTAGTAAATTTCATATTTCGCCCCAAATCGCATTCCCACCGTTCGTAAATCGTGTTTCAATCTAGATTATAGATAAATCTCGATTCGTAGCAAATAGGGAATGAACTAAAAATTGCTAGGTAAAGGATAGATATAACAACTGGCATAAAATGGTTTTGAACAACGACGTAGGTTCAAGAACATGGGTAGACCTAACTTAATAGGTAAATTCCCAAGGTCTAAAACCAAGAATAGACAGAGTAGGTTCAAGAACATGGGTAGACCTAACTTAATAGGTAAATTCCCATAGTCTAAAACCAAAGAAAACCAAGGACAAGCAGAATAAATAATCGAAATTAGCCCTAATCTCAAAATCACAGAACTTAAGCAACACTTTCCTTGTCATGAATCATGGAGGTTTAATCACAGATGTCCTTGTTATGTCATAGGCAATAGTTTATGTTAATCAAAGGCATAGGTTTTGTCAAGGAAGTAATCCTCATAGTCATAGTCACAATCATAGGCAATGTTCATAGTCATAG
The DNA here is from genome assembly GCA_030737875.1 of Allium sativum. Taxonomy (NCBI): domain Eukaryota; kingdom Viridiplantae; phylum Streptophyta; class Magnoliopsida; order Asparagales; family Amaryllidaceae; genus Allium; species Allium sativum. The sequence continues at coordinate 193,389,793 of CM060920.1, forward strand.
GCAGTGTCCATAGTCATAGGTAATGTCCATAGTCATAGGCAAATGTTCATAGTCATAGGCATATGGTTTTTAGGTCCATAGTTTCATAGTCACGGTCTTATTTGTCTTTGAATCATGACAGTTCTTAATTAGGTCCAAAGAGATAGGCACAAATTCGAACAGAAAGAAAGAGAATTGGCATATTCTTTTATCCCTTTAATTTCATGTCATGAACAAAGAAAAACGTTCAAATCTAGAAATAACTGACTTACAGAGATTTAGATTAGAAAAGAAAGATGGCGTTGCTATGATTCATAGAAAATCATTCGTTGAAGTCGTTTGAACCTCCTTTTGAATCCTAGCTTGAATCTCTTATTCTTGAAAGTCTTTTGAGCAGCATCTCCTCGTCTTGTTTTATTTTATATTATTTATTTATTTATTTATATATTTTAGAGGAGGAGAAGAAGCCATGTTCACTCAGAATCTTTGCAGCATAAGGGTAGAGAAGAATTGTGAATAGAGGAGGAGACTAGGGCTGTTTATATAGTTGCTCAAGACCTTATCGTACACGCAGTGCTGAGTCAGCATTGAACCTAGTTAAGAAAATAGCCCAGGTTCGCAGATGAATCTAGCCAAATCTTATCGTACATGCAGTGCTAAGTCAGCATTGGGTCCCACAAACTGTTTTGGCGCAGAAATTTGAATTTTGAATGTTTGAATTTCTTGAATTTATTTAACTGTTTTATTCACATGAAATATTCTTATATGTATACAATTCCTTTAACGACCATTTTACGCGTATATATATATACGCACAACTTTCATTTCATTTTCAAAATTCAAACGATGTTGCACCGTTATTTAATTCTTTCCATATTTCGTTTACTATAGCCTTATCTCAAAATTTATCTTTCGTATACATATATTTCTACATATATATATATATATATATATATATATATTCTCATGTATATACATATATTTTCTTTACTTCCTTATATGTACGTTCTTATCCTTTCAAATTTTGAATTTGTATATGTACATATATTTGCATGTTCAGTTGGCCCTCTTTAAAACAGAGATAAAAATTATGCTGCCGCCGGGGTTCGAACCCTCGACCTCCCTGTTACAAATCCGATGCCTTAAACAACTGAGCTACAAAGTCTTTTGTTAATAAGTCTTAGAACAATGATAATTATTGTTCTTTCATTACTTCTCTTTTTCATGTTAGTTACAATACTTAAATTAAACCAATGCATGAATCTTTTTCTTTTAATGTTAATGCATTATGTTTGCAAATCAGTGCATGCAACATATTTACATCGCATGCAACTAATCCTTTCTTTCTTTCATATATTAATTAATTTTCATTATACATCACCATATTAATCTTATCTGTGGATATATATACATTTTTAATTACATTAAAAATACGGGGTGTTACATTCTCCCCACTTAAAAGGATTTCGTCCCCGAAATCTTCAAGTTAGGAAGAATGTGTCCTACCATCCAATCAACCATCTACTCAACCATTCAATCACAGGCATTCATTGTCCTTAAAAGATTTCTAATGCTTTCATGTTCATATGCATAGTGTGTGTATATGTCTTTATCTACTGTAAAATCAGGCGGTCTACTGATTCAGTCGACCTCCTTAATGCGAGTCATGTCAGTGCCATGCGTCCGACCATGTATGCAAGCATCCCTAGTTATGTAAATACTATATGCGTGCACGGCCATTCATCCATATGCAACACCCATATGATAACATATCAAGTTCAATTTACAAACAAATACATATCTGTAAATGCAATATGAAAGCGTCTGAACTGATCTAGTGCCTAATACGTATGCATATGCATTCACAAGCAACCATTAGCAACCACTTGCAACCATCAACCATAACATGTTTCAAATACATGTTTACATCCATTGGCTTCTTCTTAAGGATCGAAGATACGACCTAGGTGATATACTTTGGAAAGGGAGAAACAATTATGTGTAAAGCTCCTAAAACAAAGAAATCAAGGATGCACTCTCAAGGAAAAGGGTATGATGCTAGTATCTAGCCTTCTTGAGCTTTATTCCACTGTATCTTAACTAATTTAACTTCACGATTGTGAAGTTCCGGATCTCCATTTCCAAAATAAACAGATTTCAATCACGGTACCAGGTATACGTACTAAGATGATTAGAGGTTTCCCTCTTCTCCGCCATGCCATAACTATAAGAGTCGAAAGGTCACTACGTGCTCTTTGAAGTGCCTGCCATAACTATTCATCTCTCACGTAAACCATCCAAAACGAACTCGACATTCCTCAAGTACAAGCACCAAAGGCCTAAACTAATATCAGACAAGCACCCAAGGAATATCTCCTCCGAATTTAGACGATCTGCGTGAGATGATATAAGAAAACTCGATAGCTATTCTCAAATCCCTACTAACCAAAAATAAACTGGTCGGACCACCAATTGGATTTGAGACTCTAGTGGGATCTTTCTACTATACAGGTACTATGGTGCAGAGACCCAACTATGGAAGTGGATAAGAACAAATGAGAAGCGCTAGAACCTAAGGAAATAGTATGAACAGAAAACTAGACTCTTCCAACCGGACTACCTTTCTCCTAGGTACGCTTGGTGGCGAAAGCATGTACTTGTCCTTCTCAAAATCTTGTTCCTCGTTCTTGCCCTTGTCCTTAAGTATATGCCCTATCATACCCTAGTAAAGATACTTCCTCTTGTCTTAGGTTTTATAATTTCTTCCTCCTTCGTGTGCTAAGTTTACATCCATGAATTCCTCATCCTAGGGTTATGCTCCTTAGATAAACTCATCATCTCCTTCCGTGTGTAGTCATGTTGACAAATCTCTCGAAAACTGCCTCCATCGTCCGGAAAACCCTATAAGCTTCGAAAGAAAACTGCCCGTAGATGAAACAACTACGGCTATGGATGGAAGCCGGGCACTACTTTGCCCTTCGATGAGGTTACCTCCCAGAAAGCCAGGAGCCCCAGAGACTCAAGAAAGAAGGAGACAAGAAATTAAACAGAGGAAGAGAAGATAGTGCGTATGGCTTTGGGGAATATGCCTTTAAAACAAATCTCTTCTTTTGAAAATGCTTCTTTTAAAACCGTTTGAAAATAATTTTTCAAATCCTTTATCTGATCTGGTAACCTTCAGCTCTGATACCACGAGTAACACCCCAGTTATTCGTTAGTGTCACTCACAAAGGGAATGCACTAAGTTCTGTGGAGCATTTAGGGTAAAAGATGCAGATAAATTACAAGACAGACAAAAATTAAACAGCGGAAAATAAAACTTTGCTTTATTGATAAAATAGTTTGTACAAAGATTTCTTTACAATATCAGAGTGTCATCTGTCTTACAAAACAAAAAAGCATCAAACAACATTTATATTTCCCCAAATTTTAGCAAGAGCCAGCCATAGCATCTGATGAGAGAATCCAAGCAAACTTCGACAAATCTTCAAGCTGGGAAAGAGTGACAGTCCAACTTGACCTGAGCTATACTACTCCCTTCTCTACTACCTGGGGGTGGGGGAACGGAAGAAAGGAAGACGAAAGAAAAACAGAGTCAGACATAAAGCCTGAGTAAGTTCAGTAACTTCTAGCATGTGTACATGGAAAACAAAACGACATGAATTAACTGAATACAAGATTACACCATGACGATAGGGTCAACAAGATTAGACAAGGTAGTCACAAGATATGCTAAGATAACCTGGATACGCTCTAATACTTTCGCCACTTCGCTATTTCCTTGGTATACTGGTTTCTATATCTCTACACCGCCTATCTAGTGTCCCATCTAGTAACGATAACGTGATCCCAATTCCTGTATTTTCTATTGCCTTCCGGCATACATTCATTATTTATTACCTAGATCAAATCTAGGGTTTTCTATCAAGTGCTTTCTAGGTTTAACTAGAGTTTTGCGCTATCTGCTGAACGCTTCTCGAGTTCAGGGTTTATGCCACCTAGTCCAATTAGGGATTACGCTACCTGTCGAACGATGCCCCCAAGTCTAGGACACACCACCTAGAGTGGTGTATGTTCCTATACTTCCCCACGCATGTATTGCGAATCGTTATCGCTTGTCTAGATGCACATGTCCTGTAATGTGCGGTCCGAGTCCTGTGACAAGGCAAATCAAGGAATACAGAACTCGGTCGGGAGCTTTCAGATATCTATCGATGCAGATGCTAAGGTCTGTTTTTATTCCAGTGGCTATGGTCCCACTTGACCCCTCCCTCAACTAATGAAAGGCACACCTTGTAAAATGAGAACTATACGCCGGCACCTGGTGCCCCACTATCCTATGGCAATCCGCAACCATAACTAGATAGCAAGTATATGGTCTTTTGGAGTTCTCCGCCTTTCCGCTTCACGTATCTCGATTGACTCAAGATGGATGGTAGACGACGAGTTGCTATCACAGGGCTACTGTTTGCTCGCCGAATCACGCCGGTCCATCCTAGTCTTTAGGTTTCCATGTATTGCAACCAAGGCATACCCCTGGTTCTTCTACGCAGACCTTAACCTCTGTGGGCCCAGGAGGATCATCTGCAGCCTCACAGAGGGATACCAAGAGTACCCTCACGTCCCCTCGAAGCCTCGGGCTTCGTAACCCAATTCGTTGGAGCCTTCTCTCTATTCAGACGGACATTCGTTCCTTCCCGTGTTATACTAAGAATTACTACTTAGTTCCCTTTCCCGTCAATTTGGATTGGTTAAGTGTCATTAGTCAATTCAAGCCAACTTAACCCTCTTCATTCATCCTGTTATACTGGTTAAGTGTTATCAGTAATTCATGTTGACTTAACCCACCACAAACCAAGTTATATTGGTTAAGTATTTCTTATTACTTAACCTTACCCATTCACCCTGTATTGATTCAGTGTTCCTTTTTAACTTAACCTTGCCCGTCTGTTTTAAATAACCTGTTATTAACGGTTAAGTATTATCCCTTCATGTTTTAGACTAAACCCTATTCCTTTATCAAAATCCGATGGTTAAGTGTTCAAGTTTACTTAACCCTACGGTCTAGCCCAGCTAACATATCAAATTGGCTAAGTGTATTAAATCTTACTTAACCCCAACCTCTAGTCCAGTTAACATGTTAATTTGGATAAGTGCATTAACTTTACTTAACCCCACCTTCTAGTCTAGTTAACATGTTAATTTGGATAAGTGTTTTCTTAGTTACTTATCCCCTACAAATCTTGTCTTGTTACGATGTTAAGTTTTGTTAAGTGTCCCTATGGACTTAGCCCTCCCATTCTAGCTTAACTGTGTTAAGTTGGTTAAGTGTTCCTATGGACTTAACCCTCCCATTCTAGCTTAACTATATGAACCTAACCCCACCTACCAGTCATGTTATCATGTTGAGTTGGTTAAGTGTCTTAGTTAACTTAACCATAGCATTCTTGTCCTAGCTTTAACCAAATAAATTAAAGCCGTGACCAATCACATTGGACATATATTGTTGCGATTACTGGATGTGCTGGTTGGTTCCGGGCAGGTTTACATCGCTACTCAGTCTAACCCCGGGTTAGGCCTATTCGTGTTTTCTAGTTCAAAGGGTTTTGATTAATTTTCAAATCAGGTTTTGAAAGTAACCATCCTGTCCGTCGGATCAGTTAGGGATAGCCAGGGAGAGCAGGAAACTTGTATTTTCCAAACTCAAGCCTAGACACTATCCTCACTGTCACCCTAGAACTTTCTGGTGTTTCATTAAAAGAGATGTCGTTAATAAATCTTTAATTTGTCTAGATCAATATTTCCTCATTTAGGGCAAATTCTATAAGTAAATTAATCCTAATTTAATTATTTCCCAATTTCTCTTTTAATGTAAATTGTCAACATTTATTCTTACGGCCCATTTTCCCCTCTATATCATGTTTATGCTTTTTGGTATGTAAACCATACCAAATGAAGTGTCACTAACCATGATTCTGCTAATCCTGACAATTACCCCCAATTATGGCCAATTTCAAGTTTATGCCAATATACTTATCGAGCCAAATTAGCTAATCCAATTCTGATTTGCATTCTGATTCACATCAAACTAGACTTATTACTCTAGTTCACTATTCATGTAAATGCTAGATTTACACGTCAATACAAGATTCAAACTACACATCTTATAATTCATGTCAAATTTATCCAATTTGCATTTCTATGAACATGCCATAATACATGTTCCCAATTTGTGCCAATTTCCAAGTTAAACTACGTTTTAGTAAATTTCATATTTAGCCCCAAATCGCATTCCCACCGTTCGTAAAATCGTGTTTCAATCTAGATTATAGATAAATCTAGATTCGTAGCAATTAGGGAATGAACCAAAGATTGCTAGGAAAAGGATAGATATAACAACTGGCATAAAATGGTTTTGAACAACGACGTAGGTTCAAGAACATGGGTAGACCTAACTTAATTGGTAAATTCCCAAGGTCTAAAACCAAGAATAGACAGAGTAGGTTCAAGAACATGGGTAGACCTAACTTAATAGGTAAATTCCCATAGTCTAAAACCAAAGAAAACCAAGGACAAGCAGAATAAATAATCGGGTTAGCCCCAATCTCAAAATCACAGAACTTAAGCAACACTTTCCTAGTCATGAATCATGGAGGTTTAATCACAGATGTCCTTGTTATGTCCTAGGCAATAGTTTTCGTTAATCAAAGGCATAGGTTTTGTCAAGGAAGTAATCCTCATAGTCATAGTCACAATCATAGGCAATGTTCATAGTCATAGGCAGTGTCCATAGTCATAGGCAATGTCCATAGTCATAGGCAAATGTTCATAGTCATAGGCATATGGTTTTTAGGTCCATAGTTTCATAGTCACGGTCTTATTTGTCTTTGAATCATGACAGTTCTTAATTAGGTCCAAAGAGATAGGCACAGATTCGAATAGAAAGAAAGAGAATTGGTATATTCTTTTATCCCTTTTATTTCATGTCATGAACAAAGAAAAACGTTCAAATCTAGAAATAACTGACTTACAGAGATTTAGATTAGAAAAGAAAGATGGCGTTGCTATGATTCGTAGAAAATCATTCGTGGAAGTCGTTTGAACCTCCTTTTGAATCCTAGCTTGAATCTCTTCTTCTTGAAAGTCTTTTGAGCAGCATCTCCTCGTCTTATTTTATTTTATATATATTATTTATTTATTTATATATTTTAGAGGAGGGGAAGAAGCCATGTTCACTCAGAATCTTTGCAGCATAAGGGTAGAGAAGAATTGTGAATAGAGGAGGATACTAGGGCTGTTTATATAGTTGCTCAAGACCTTATCGTACACGCAGCGCTGAGTCAGCATTGAACCTAGTTAAGAAAATAGTCCAGGTTCGCAGATGAATCTAGCCAAATCTTATCGTACATGCAGTGCTAAGTCAGCATTGGGTCCCACAAGCTGTTTTGGCGCAGGAATTTGAATTTTGAATGTTTGAATTTCTGGAATTTATTTAACTGTTTTATTCACATGAAATATTCTTATATGTATACAATTCCTTTAACGACCATTTTACGCGTATATATATATACGCAAAACTTTCATTTTATTTTCAAAATTCAAACGATGTTGCACCATTATTTAATTCTTGCCATATTTCATTTACTATAGCCTTATCTTAAATTTTATCTTTCGTATATATATATTTCAACATATATATATATTCTCATGTATATACATATATTTTCTTTATTTCCTTATATGTACATTCTTATCCTTTCAAATTTTGAATTTGTATATGTACATATATTCGCATGTTCAGTTGGCCCTCTTTAAAACAGAGGTAAAAATTATGCTGCCGCCGGGGTTCGAACCCCCGACCTCCCTGTTACAAATCCAATGCCTTAACCAACTGAGCTACAATGTCTTTTGTTAATAAGTCTTAGAACAATGATAATTATTGTTCTTTCCTTACTTCTCTTTTTCATGTTAGTTACAATACTTAAATTAAACCAATGCATGAATCTTTTTCTTTTAATGTTAATGCATTATGTTTGCAAATCAGTGCATGCAACATATTTACATCGCATGCAACCAATCCTTTCTTTCTTTCATATATTAATTAATTTTCATTATACATCACCATATTAATCTTATCTGTGGATATATATACATTTTTAATTATATTAAAAATACGGGGTGTTACAATGTCAACATTTTTGGCGCATCAGGAAGGTGGCCCACTAACCAAATGGGGCTAGCCGAGGGGGGCGAGCCGGTCCAAGTCCCAGGAATCCAAATCTCCAATGCTTCGTCCAAGCGATTGCCGATCGACGCCAAATTACACTCCTTCACCGAAACGGGCGTAACTTGCAAACCGTAAGTCAGTTTTAGCTAAACGAAAGCTCTACTTGAAGATAATTTAGAGAGCTGCAAATATTAGAGAGAAAATATTTGTAATTACAATTTTTGGGTCCAAAAGCGGTCATTTGATAGGAGTTTCAGACCATTCTTTGTTTGGGATGTGACTTCAGCCAAGTCGCTTCCTGTCTTCTGACAATGTTCTCAATACTTGAACGTATTGTTCCCCATAAATTTCACTTGTGACGGCTTTGACTGAAAAGTATGTCAACATTTTTGGCGTGCCAGGTAACTAGCCCATAAGCCAAAGGGGGCGAATCGAGGGGGGAGAGCCAAAGGGGGCGAGCCTGTCCAAGTCCCTGGAATCCAAGTCTCCAATGATTCGTCCAAGCGATTGCCGATCGAAGCCAAATTACAACCGTTCACAGAAACGGGCGTAACTTCCAAACGTAAATCCGTTTTAGCCGAATAAAAGCTCTACTTAAAGCTAACTCAGAGAGCTATAGGATTTACAGAGAAAAGCTCTATAATAACTGTTTTCGGGCTCAAAAGAGTTCGTTTGATAGGAGTTTCGGACCATTCTTTGTTTTTGATGTGACTTCAGCCAAGTCGCTTCCTGTTTTCTGACGATGTTCTCAATACTTGAACGTATTGTTAGCCAGAGATTTCACGTTTGATGCCTATGACTGAAAAGCATGCCAACATTTTTGGCGCGTCAGGAAGGGGGGCCACGAGCTATATGGGGCTAGCCGAGGGGGCGAGCTGGTCCAAGTCCCTGAAATCCAAATCATCAATGCTTCATCCAAGTGATTGCCGATCGATGCCAAATTACACCCGTTCACGGAAACGGGCGTAACTTGCAAACTGTAAGTCCATTTTAGACAATCGAAAGCTCTACTTGAAGTTAATTCAGAGAGCTGCTAATATTAGAAAGTAGATATTTGTAATTGCTGTTTTCGGGTCCAAAAGAGGTTGTTTGATAGGAGTTTTGGACCATTCTTTGTTTGTGATGTGACTCCAGCCTAGTCGCTTCCTGTATTGTGATGATGTTCTCAATACTTGAACGTATTGTTACCCAGAAATTTCACTTGTGACGGCTATGGTTGAAAAGCATGTCAACATTTTTGGCATGCCAGGTAAGTAGCCCACGAGCCAAGGGGGCGAATCGAGGGGGGCGAGCCAAAGGGGGCGAGCCGGTCCATGTCCCTGGAATCCAAGTTTCCAATGCTTCGTCTAAGCGATTGCCGATTGAAGCCAAATTACACCCATTCATAGAAACGGGCGTAACTTCCAAACATAAGTCCGTTTTAGCCAAACAAAAGCTCTACTTGAAGCTAATTCAGAGAGCTACAGGATTTATAGAGCAAAGCTCCGTAATAACTATTTTCGGGCCCAAAAGAATTCGTTTGATAGGAGTTTCAGACCCAAAAGAAGTCGTTTGATAGAAGTTTCGGACCATTCTTTGTTTGTGATGTGACTTCAGCTAAGTCGCTTCCTATCTTGTGACGATGTTCTCAATACTTTAACGTATTGTTAGCCAGAGATTTCACGTGTGACGGCTTTGACTGAAAAGCATGTCAACATTTTTGGTGTGCTAGGCAGGGGGCCCACGAGCCAAAGTGGGCGAGCCAATCCATGTCCCTGGAATTCAAGTCTCCAATGATTCGTCCTAGCGACTGCCGATCGACGCCAAATTACACCTGTTCCCGGAAATAGACGTAACTTTCAAATCATAAGTCCATTATAGCCAAACGAAAGCTAAACTTGAAGCTAATTTAGAGAGCTAGATGAGTTACGGAGCTTAGCTCCGTAATTGCTGTTTTCGGGCCCAAAAGAGGTCATTTGATAGGAGTTTCGGGTCATTCTTTGTTTGTGATGTGACTTCAGCCAAGTCGATTCCTGTCTACTGACGATGTTCTCAATAATTGAACGTATTATTAGCCAGAGGTTTCACGTGTGACGGCATTGACTGAAAAGCATGCCAAAATTTTTGGCGTGCCAGCTGAGGGGCCCACAAGACAAAGGGGAACAGTCGAGGGGGGCTAGCTAAAGGGGGCGTGCCCATCTAAGTCCCTGGAATCCAAGTCTCCAATGCTTCGTCCAAGCGATTGCCGATCGACGCTAAATTACCCCTATTCACAGAAACATGCATAACTTCCAAACCATAAGTCCGTTTTAGCCAAACGAATGCTCTAGTTGAAGCTAATTCAGAGATCTACAAGTGTTGTGGAGAATATCTCTATAATTGATGTTTTCGTTCCTAAAGAAGGTCGTATGATAGGAGATTCGAGCCATTCTTTGTTTGTTACGTGACTTCAGCCAAGTCGCTTCCTGTCTGCTGACGATGTTCTCAATACTTGAACATATTGTTTACCAGAGATTTCACGTTTGATGGCTTTGACTGAAAAGCATGTCAATATATTTGGCGCATTAGGAAGAGGGCCCACGAGCCAAATGGGGCTGGCCAAGTGGGGCTAGCCGGTCCAAGTCCCTGAAATCCAAATCTCCAATGCTTCGTCCAAGCGATTGCCGATCGATGACAAATTACACCAGTTCACAGAAACGGGCGTAGCCTGCAAACTGTAAGTACGTTTTAGACAAACGAAAGTTCTACTTGAAGTTAATTCAAAGAGTTGCAAATATTAGAAAGAAGATATTTGTAATTGCTGTTTTCGGGTCAAAAATAAATCGCATGATAGGAGTTTCGGACCATTCTTTGTTTGTGATGTGATTCAGCCATGTCGCTTCCTGTCTTCTGACGATGTTCTCAATACCTGAACGTATTGTTACCTAGAAATTTCACTTGTCACGGATTTGACTGAAAAGCATGTCAACATTTTTAGCGTGCCAGTTAAGTAGCCCAAGAGCCAAGGGGCGAATCGAGGGGGGCGAGCCAAAGGGGGCGAGCCGGTCCATGTCCCTGGAATCCAAGTCTCCAATGCTTCGTCCAAGCGTTTGCCGATCGAAGCCAAATTACACCCAATCACAGAAACGGGCGTAACTTCCAAGTAAGTCCGTTTTAGCCAAGCAAAAGCTCTACTTGAAGCAAATTTAGAGAGCTACAGGATTTACAAAGCAAAGCTCCGTAATAACTATTTTCGGGCTCAAAAGAGGTCGTTTGATAGGAGTTTCGGACCATTCTTTGTTTGTGATGTGACTTCAGCCAAGTCGCTTCCTGTCTTCTGACGATGTTCTCAATACTTGAACGTATTGTTAGCCAGAGATTTCACATTTGATGGCTTTGACTGAAAAGCATGTCAACATTTTAGGCACGTCAGGAAGGGGGCCTACGAGCCAAATAGGGCCAGCCGAGGGAGGCCAGCCGGTCCAAGTCCCTGAAACCCAAATCTCCAATGCTTCGTCCAATCGATTGCCGTTCAATGCCAAATTACACCCATTCACGGAGATGGGCATAACTTGCAAACCGTAGGTCCGTTTTAGACAAGCAAAAGCTCTACTTGAAGTTAATTCCGAGAGTTGCAAATATTAGAAAGCAGATATTCGTAATTGCTGTTTTCGGGTCCAAAGGAGGTCGTTTGATTAGAGTTTCGGACCATTCTTTGTTTGTGATGTGACTTCAGCCAAGTCGCTTCCTGTCTTCTGACGATGTTCTCAATACTTGAACGTATTGTTACCCAGAAATTTCACTTGTGACGGCTTTGACTGAAAAGCATGTCAACAATTTTGGTGTGCCAGGTAAATAGCCCACAAGCCAAGGGGCGAATCGAGGGGGGCGAGCCAAAGGGGGCGAGCAGGTACAAGTCCATGGAATCCAAGTCTCCAATGCTTCGTCCAAGCGATTGCCGATCGAAGCCAAATTACAGCCATTCACAGAAACGGGCGTAACTTCCAAACGTGAGTCCGTTTTAGCCAAACAAAATCTCTACTTGAAGCTAATTCAGAGAGCTATAGGATTTACAGAGCAAAGCTCCGCAATAACTGTTTTCGAGCCCAAAAGAGGTCGTTTGATAGGAGTTTCGGACCATTCTTTGTTTGTGATGTGATTTCAGCCAAGTCACCTCCTATCTTCTGACGATGTTCTCAATACTTTAACATATTGTTAGCCAGAGATTTCACGTGTGACGGCTTTGAATGAAAAGCATGTCAACATTTTTGGTGCGCCAGGCCGGGGGCTCACGAGCAAAAGTGGGTGTGCCGATCCAAGTTCCTGGAATTCAAGTCTCCAATGCTCCGTCCAAGCCATTGCCAATCTACGCCAAATTACACCCGTTCCCGGAAACGGACTTAACTGTCAAATCGTAAGTCCGTTATAGCCAAACGAAAGCAAAACTTGAAGCTAATTTAGAGAGCTAGAAGAGTTACGGAGCATAGCTCCGTAATTGCTGTTTTCGAGCCCTAAAGAGGTCATTTCATAGGAGTTTCGGGTCATTCTTTGTTTGTGATGTGACTTCAGCCAAGTCGCTTCCTGTCTACTATCGATGTTCTCAATACTTGAACGTATTGTTAGCCAGAGGTTTCACATGTGACGGCATTGACTGAAAAGCATACCAAAATTTTTGGCCCTCCAGTTGAGGGGCCCACCAGCCAGAAGGGAAGAGTCGTGGGGGGCAAGCCAAAGGGGGCTTGCCGGTCCAAGTCCCTGGAATCCAAGTCTCCAATGCTTCGTCCAAGAGAATGCCGATCCACGCCAAATTACCCCTATTCACGGAAACGGGCGTAACTTCCAAACCGTAAGTTCGTTTTAGCCAAAGGAAAGCTCTAGTTGAAGCTAATTCAGAGATCTACTGGAATTATGGAGAATATCTCTGTAACTGATGTTTTCGTTCCTAAAAAAGGTCGTATGATAGGAGTTTCGGGCCATTCTTTGTTTGTGATGTGACTTCAGCCAAGTCGCTTCCTGTCTTCTGACGATGTTTTCAATACTTGAACATATTGTTAGCCAGAGATTTCACAAGTGATGGCTTTGACTGAAAAGAATGTCAACATTTTTGGCGCGTCAGGAAGTGGGCCCATGAGCCAAATGGGGCTAGCCGAGGAGGCGAGCCAGTCCGAGTCCCAGAAATCCAAATCTCCAATGCTTCATCCAAGCGATTGCCGATCGACACCAAATTACACCCGTTCACAGAAACAGGCGTAACTTGAAAACCGTAAGTCCTTTCTAGCCAAACAAAAGCTCAACTTGAAGTTAACTCAGAGAGCTGCAAATATTAGAGAGTAGATATTCGTAATTGCTGTTTTCAGGTCCAAAAGAGGTCGTTTGATAGGAGTTTCGGACCATTCTTTGTTTGTGATGTGACTTCAGCCAAGTCGCTTCCTGCCTTCTGACGATGTTCTCAATACTTGAACGTATTGTTCCCCAGAAATTTCACTTGTGACGGCTTTGACTGAAAAGCACGTCAACATTTTTGGCATGCCAGGTAACTAACCCATAAGCCAAAGGGGGCGAATCGAGGGGGGGAGAGCCAAAGGGGGCGAGCCGGTCCAAGTCCCTGGAATCCAAGTCTCCAATGCTTCGTCCAAGCGATTGCCGATCGAAGCCAAATTACACCGTTCACAGAAACGGGCGTTACTTCCAAACATAAGTCCGTTTTAGCCGAATAAAATCTCTACTCAAAGCTAATTCAGAGAGCTATAGGATTTACAGAGCAAAGCTCTATAATAACTGTTTTCGGGCTCAAAAGAGGTCGTTTGATAGGAGTTTCGGACCATTCTTTGTTTGTGATGTGACTTCAGCCTAGTCGCTTCCTGTCTTCTGACGATGTTCTCAATACTTGAACGTATTGTTCCCCAGAAATTTCACTTGTGACGGCTTTGACTGAAAAGCATGTCAACATTTTTGGCATGCCAGGTAAGTAGCCCACGAGCCAAGGGGGCGAATCGAGGGGTGCCAGCCAAAGGGGGCGAGCCGGTCCATGTCCCTGGAATTCAAGTCTCCAATGCTTCGTCCAAGCGATTGCCAATCGACGCCAAATTACACCCATTCCCGGAAATGGACTTAACTTTCAAATCATAAGTCCGTTATAGCCAAACGAAAGCTAAACTTGAAGCTAATTAAGAGAGCTAGAAGTGTTATGGAGCATAGCTTCGTAATTGCTGTTTTTGGGCCCAAAAGAGGTCATTTGATAGGAGTTTCGGGTCATTCTTTGTTTGTGATGTGACTTCAGCCAAGTCGCTTCCTGTCTACTGACGATGTTCTCAATACTTGAACGTATTGTTAGCCAGAGGTTTCACGTGTGACGGCATTGAATGAAAAGCATACCAAAATTTTTAGCAAGCCAGCTGAGTGGCCCACAAGCCAAAGGGGGAAGAGTCGAGGGGGGCAAGCCAAAGGGGGCGTCCCGGTCCAAGTCCCTGGAATCCAAGTCTCCAATGCTTCGTCCAAGCAAATGCTGATCGACGCCAAATTACCCCTATTCACGGAAACGGGCGTAACTTCCAAACCGTAAGTTCGTTTTAGCCAAACGAAAGCTCTAGTTGAAGCAAATTCAGAGATCTACTAGAATTATGGAGAATATCTCTGTAATTGATGGTTTTGTTCCTAAAAAAGGTCGTACGACTAGAGTTTCGGGCCATTCTTTGTTTGTGATGTGACTTCAGCCAAGTCGCTTCCTGCCTTCTGACAATGTTCTCAATACTTGAACATATTGTTAGCCATAGATTTCACGTGTGATCGCTTTGACTGAAAAGCATGTCAACATTTTTGGCGCGTCAGGAAGGGGGCCCATGAGCCAAATGGGGCTAGCCGAGGGGGCGAGCCGGTCCAAGTCCCAGGAATCAAAATTTCCAATGCTTCGTCCAAGCGATTGCCGATCGATGCCAAATTACACCCGTTCACGGAAACGGGCGTAACTTGGAAACCGTAAGTCCTTTCTAGCCAAACAAAAGCTCTACTTGAAGTTAATTCAGAGAGCTGCAAATATTAGAGAGCAGATATTCGTAATTGCTGTTTTCGTGTCTAAAAGAGGTAGTTTGATAGGAGTTTCGGACCATTCTTCGTTTGTGATGTGAATTCAGCCAAGTCGCTTCCTGTCTTCTGACGATGTTCTCAATACTTGAACGTATTGTTCCCCAGAAATTTCACTTGTGACGGCTTTGACTGAAAAGCATTTCAACATTTTTGGCATGCCAGGTAACTAGCCCATTAGCCAAAGGGGGCGAATCGAGGGGGGGAGAGCCAAAGGGGGCGAGCCGGTCCAAGTCCCTGGAATCCAGGTCTCCAATGCTTCGTCCAAGCGATTGCCGATCGAAGCCAAATTACAACCATTCACAGAAACAGGCGTAACTTCCAAACGTAAGTCCGTTTTAGCCGAATAAAAGCTCTACTTAAAGCTAATTCATAGAGCCATAGGATTTACAGAGCAAAGCTCTATAATAACTATTTTCGGGCTCAAAAAGGTCGTTTGATAGGAGTTTCGGACCATTCTTTGTTTGTGATATGACTTCAGCCAAGTTGCTTCCTATCTTCTGACGATGTTCTCAATACTTGTACGTATTGTTAGCCAGAGATTTCACATTTGATGGCTTTGACTGAAAAGCATGTCAAAAATTTTGGCGCGTCAGGAAGGGGGCCCACGAGCTAAATGGGGCTAGCCGATGGGGGCGAGCTGGTCCAAGTCCCTGAAATCCAAATCTCCAATGCTTCATCCAAGCGATTGCCGATTGATGCCAAATTACACCTGTTCATGGAAACGGGCGTAACTTGCAAACCATAAGTCCGTTTTAGATATATGAAAGCTCTACTTGAAGTTAATTCAGAGAGATGCAAATATTAGAAAGCGTATATTCGTAATTGTTGTTTTAGGGTCCAAAAGAGGTTGTTTGATAGGAGTTTCGGACCATTCTTTATTTGTGATGTGACTTCAGCCAAGTCGCTTACTGTATTCTGACGATGTTCTCAATACCTGAACGTATTGTTACCCAGAAATTTCACTTGTGACGGCTATGAATGAAAAGCATGTAAACATTTTTGGCATGCCAGGTAAGTAGCCCACGAGCCAAGGGGGCGAATCGAGGGGAGCGAGCCAAAGGGGGCGAGTCGGTCCATGTCCCTGGAATCTAAGTTTCCAATGCTTCGTCAAAGCGATTGCCAATCGAAGCCAAATTACACCCATTCACAGAAACGGGCGTAACTTCCAAACGTAAGTCCGTTTTAGCCAAACAAAAGCTCTACTTGAAGCTAATTAAGAGATTTACAGGATTTGCGGAGCAAAGCTCCGTAATAACCGTTTTCGGGCCCAAAAGAGGTCGTTTGATAGAAGTTTCAGACCATTCTTTGTTTGTTATGTGACTTCAGCCAAGTCGCTTCCTATCTTCTGACGATGTTCTCAATACTTTAACGTATTGTTAGCCAGAGATTTCACGTGTGACGACTTTGACTGAAAAGCATATAAACATTTTTGGTGCGCCAGGTAGGGGGCCCATGAGCCAAAGTGGGCGAGCCGGTCCAAGTCCCTGGAATTCAAGTCTCCAATGCTTCGTCCAAGCGATTGCCGATCAACGCAAAATTAAACCTGTTCCCGCAAATGGGCATAACTTTCAAATTGTAAGTCCGTTATGGACAAACGAAAGATCTACTTGAAGCTAATTTAGAGAGCTAGAAGAGTTATGTAGCATAGATCCGTAATTGCTGTTTCCGGGCCCAAAAGAAGTCATTCGATAGGTGTTTCGGGTCATTCTTTGTTTGTGATGTGACTTCAGCCTAGTCGCTTCATGTTTACTAACGATGTTCTCAATAATTGAACGTATTGTTAGCCTGAGGTTTCATGTGCGACGACATTGACTGAAAAGCATGCCAAAAATTTTGGCGTGCCAGCTGAGGGGCCCACAAGCCAAAGGGGAATAGTTGAGGGGGGCCAGCCAAAGGGGGCATGCCGGTCCAAGTCCCTGGAATCCAAGTTTCCAATGCTTCGTCCAAGCGATTGCCGATCGACGCTAAATTGCCCCTATTCACAGAAACGGGCGTAAATTCCAAACCATAAGTCCGTTTTAGCCAAACGAAAGCTTTAGTTGAAGCGAATTCAGAGATCTACAAGAGTTATGGAGAATATCTCTATAATTGATGTTTTCGTTCCTATAGAAGGTCATATGATAGGAGATTCGGGCCATTCTTTGTTTGTGACGTGACTTCAGCCAAGTCGCTTCCTGTCTGCTGACGATGTTCTCAATACTTGAACGTATTGTTTGGCAGAGATTTCACGTTTGATGGCTTTGACTGAAAAGGATGTTAACATATTTGGCTCGTCAGGAAGGGGGCCCACGAGCCAAATGGGGCTAGCCGAGGGGGGCGAGCCGGTCCAAGTCCCTGAAATCCAAATCTCCAGTGCTTCGTCCAAGTGATTGCCGATCGATGCCAAATTACACCCGTTCACGGAAACAGGCATAACTTGCAAACCGTAAGTCTGTTTTAGACAAACGAAAGCTCTACTTGAAGTTAATTCAGAGAGCTGCAAATAATAGAAAGTAGATACTTGTAATTGCTGTTTTCGGGTCCAAAATAGATCGTTTGATTGGAGTTTCGGACCATTCTTTGTTTGTGATGTGATTCAGCCAAGTCGCTTCCTGTCTTCTGACGATGTTCTCAATACTTGAACGTATTGTTACCTAGAAATTTCACTTGTGACGGCTTTGACTGAAAAGCATGTCAACATTTTTGGCATGCCAGGTAAGTAGCCCACAATCCAAGGGGCGAATCGAGGGGTCGAGCCAAAGGCAGCGAGCCGGTCCAAGTCCCTGGTATCCAAGTCTCCAATGCTTCGTCCAAGCGATTGCCGATCGAAGCCAAATTACTCCCATTCACAGAAACGGGTGTAACTTCCAAGTAATTCCGTTTTAGCCAAACAAAAGCTCTATTTGAAGCTAATTCAGAGAGCTGCAGGATTTACAGAGCAAAGCTCCGTAATAACTTTTTTCGGGCTCAAAAGAGGTCGTTTGATAGGAGTTTCAGACCATTCTTTGTTTGTGATGTGACTTCAGCCAAGTCGCTTCCTGTCTTCTGACGATGTTCTTAGTACTTGAACGTATTGTTAGCCAGAGATTTCACATTTGGGATCGCTATAGTATCGTAAAATTAATATAATCAACTTTAAGCAAATAAACACACACACACACACACACATAAACATGTATTTATTCATATTGAGATGTTATCTATTTGTATAGGAAAGAAAAAGGATTTGTTTACAAATGTGGCAAGAAGTATAATAGGAAAATATCATTTTTATCAGGAAACTTTGTCAATTGAAAGTAACTAAAATATGAGCAAAAATTGAGAATTTAATCATTGAAACTAATAATTAATTATTTTGTGTTTTGTATATGTGAATACTTGGTGAAATAGCATAAAGTTCATCTTTAGATTTAACTATAAATTTATGTCTTGAATGTGGATTACACGTTTTATTTGTAGACATATCCTTGAAATTTATGCTTATATTCACATCACATGTCATTCATTAACTGTTAAAAAAAGGACAAAGTGAAAAATTATTACAAAGTGAAAAAATATTACAAAATAAAAAATTATTACAAATGTTAGGACATACAGCAATAGTTTGATAGTGGTCGGAAACGTTGTATATGAGACAGTAGAAATTAGGGAGATGGCAGAAATAAAAAAGGAATAGACATACATATGTACATGGGAAATTTGGGAGACAACAAGGGTTATCAATTGCAGAAAATGCACATGGGAAAGATAGCAAAAATGAAATGTCTATGTAGAAACGAAAGAAAGCTCTTTTGAACAGTCATAAAATCGTTCGGTTGAATCAGTTCTCAAATATGTATACAACAGTGGCACCGTTAAATACAAATTACAAAAAAATTAAACAATAAAGAAAAATCTAAAGCAGACAGAATATTTGTATAGAACTGAAGTGATTTGATAGGAAAACTACCGAGATGGAGGAAGAAGGGAGCAAGTTCCAACAACCAAAGCCGAAGACCCTTCCATCTCTCTATCTAGAATCAAGATCAGAACGAAATTGAGTCAAACTTACACATAGTTCTACAAAAATAAAATTGAAAAATTAAAATCGATCCTTAGCGAACATAGATAAACCACAAAAATTAACTTAGTAAAGTGAGTTGAAGATCTTACGGTGGAGAAATATATTAAAGCAAGCGCCAGCTTGAAGAGCAGAGAAAATATGTGCTTCGCCAGCTTGCACTCCAAGTTAGCTTATAACTGGTTCGTTTTAAATTTATAGAGGGATAAGTTCAAAACTAATTGATATATGGGAAACCCATGCTCTATTGCAGTAGATAATGATATACCACCAAGATTTACAGCAACATCTTCCAGTTTAATCATTCGGTTCTGCAATACTAATGCCTTACCTAGGGAAGATGAAATTTCTTGCATAAGCAACATATTTGCGAAGTAAAGGGCCATGAAGTGGAACAAAATCTTTTCCTTTTTATTTATCTAGTTTTAAGATTGAAACCGAGGAACCTTTGTAACTCCAAATTCCAAATCTCCACTGTAATTATAGGCTGCAGAAATGATCGGCAGGAAACTTGAGTTACTGGAAATAATATCTTGTTCTAGTTACAAATTTATGGAAGAAAATATGATACCTCTACGCTGTTTTTTTAAGGAAAACGGTCACCACTCCCTGCATGGAGATGGCAACAAAATCTATCATAAATGATTGAATTAACACATAAAAACAAAACATTTGGTGCAATGATACGAAACTTACTGCCATAATATGATCCAATACACGCTTATCAAGTACTTCACCTGGTTTAGAAACAATGTTCCTTTTAGGAAAAAACGTATTACATCAAACCAATTATAAACTCGACCAATTAAAACCATATGTCTCATTTTGGATTTCCACAAATAAAAAAAATGATAACACGTGCTCAAATTTTAGATAAGCTTTGCAGTTTATGTTGCTCAGAACAAATCTCAATAGCTAAAGAGATAAATCAATATACCTAGGTCTAAAGATTTCAATAATATTTTGTCTTTGTTTCTTCAACTTGACCCGTCCTTCACTTATTTTTTTTTATGGAATTTCATTAACATAAAACATCATCTGAGAATCTCAACCTGAATTCCCATTAATAATGGGTGAATCAAACAAAAACTAACACAATTAAAACAACCAATAAAATACAATTGGATCTCAGAATAATCAAGCATCTATAAACATTTAAGTACAGCTCAAAACATAATAACTAAACTAACTTTTTATGCATTGTTAATTTGGTTTATGCATAATAGGGTTTCATCTTTAGTCTCAAAAAATGCAAGTTAGGAAAACAATAGTCTAAAGAAGTAAACATACTGAAAATCAATATCAAAAGCAACAAGAACGAAGCCTCAAACAAACCTATAGTGGAAATCATTGATTAGAGAACAATAACTTGTCCCGGCCTCGAGTGTCATCAGTAGAGAGCACTGGAGATCCAATTTCCAAAAGAGGAGCGGTGAGATAAAGAACTGTAACCTCGGTTCGATTATCACGTTCAACTGCTGGTATAACTAATAATCAAAAAATCAAAAGAAGGAAAAAGAACAAATTGCGTTTGGTCTCAAATACAGGTGAGAGGAAGATAAGCAGCGATTATGCCTTTTGATAATGGATTTCGCATAAAGATTTCGACGAAGAAATCAAAATTGTAACATGTAAATAAACAAAGTGATCTGCAGATTTTATTTCTTCCTAATAAAAGACCAATTCCTTACCAAAATATTCACCAGCGGTTCGAAAACTTGCATGCTTCATTAAATATCGTGTCAGTCGCCAGGAGAGCTGAGGGAGAGCCGACCTAAGGTTCACATGTGGAGGTTTTGAAATAATCAGAAGACGATCTAGGGTTTACTAGAGGATGCAAAATAATCAGAAGGTAACAGTCGGCAGTGGAATGGAGAGTGGAATTATGTAGAAGGAGAGAGTGGTTATTCGTGGTAGGAAAAACAGTAGGCGATGGTCGCCATTAGAGATGGAAATGCACATTGCAACAAGCATAATTAATAAACCCAAACCGTAAAACTAATTGAGTGGTAAGGGTAGTTTAGGAATTTCAAAAAGACGTCAAGTAAATTAGTGTAATGAATTTACCTTATTAATAGTAGAGAGGTGTATGATGTGTTTATCGAATGGATGATTTGTGTGTTTGGATATTAGAATATCACTGGCCCTGTATATTTATATTTAAAAATATCATGGAAAGGTTTTTTAGATTTAAAAAGGAAAATTTAAATTTCGAAATAGAAATGGAATTTCAAATGGGTTAGGAAATATTTACTTGTTTAAATAATAAAAACAAGTAATTGAATTTATAAACGATGTTTATAAATAGAAAGAAATATTATCATTTGATAATATTAAATTCTAATTTCAAGTATGAATTTAAAGAAGGAATTTTTTTTCGAAGTGGAAATTTGATTTCAAATGAAATATGAAATAGAAAATTGTTTTGAATATTTTGTATAAATAATACTTATGAATAAAAGAGAGAAATTTTCATTGGATAATTTATAAATGAAATTCAAGTATGAATTTAAAAAGGGGATTGGGAATCACTAAAAAGGAAAACAGTGGATTTATTCCAACGTTCAGAATATGAATTGAATTGGAACAATCTGTATGGATTTATAATTAAAATTCAAACATGTCGAGTTTATAGAAATAATTAATTCCAAAAAATATATTAGAATTATATTAAATAGGAATTTAAATTTTAATATGGAAATAGATGTGCTAAGTTTATACATATAAGTTATACTAATAAAATATTCTGAAATGAGAATAGAGTTTCAAATACATTAATATTATGGAAGTTTGTTTAATATGAAATATGGAAGATAAATTATAACAATGTTATAAATATAATGAAGTGATTTTCATTTGAAAAATCGAAAAATGGATTTTTTTCAAATATAACAGATGGCATTTAAAAAACATATTTTAAAATGAGATAGAAGAGGGGATTTTTTTGATAAGTAATGTCAGTTTTTATTACAAACTCTTATCCGTCTCAAGATAAGAACCGTAATGACCCGGATTCTTATGGGTAAATTTTAAATATTTAAAATGGATTTAAATATTTAATTGATAATATAAATGAATTTTTATGTTTATGTTATCGATTTAAATATCGATTTCGATTTAATATCATATATATTAAATTATTAAAATAAGGAATCAGCGAATAACTGAATTCGATGTTAAAACTGATTTGAAAACAGTTCACATAATCGATACGAAATTCTATTTAAATCAGAATAATAATATTAATTTATTTTCGAAAAATAAATTGGTTTGAAGTTTAATTTATGTCAATTTAAATTAATATCTTATTCAGATGATAAAATTTGACTTCGTAGCCCGTCCCAGTTGGTTCAGAATAGTGGTTTTACTGTAGAACTGTCAGTTGTTGGGTTCAAAGAGGGGTTCAGAATCAGGGTGTATTTTGATTTAAGGATACCGGTTTAATTTAATTAAAATATAATAAAAACAAAAAGAAAATTCTCTCTTTTCTTTTGTGGACATAAAACCAAACACGTTGAATTCTCTATCTCCTCACCAAAAATGGGCGTATCGTTCAAATTAAAACCCTCAAAAGGGAAAACAACTCGTGGCATGTTCTTCTTCCATCCGTTCACTCTATAAATCGTGCTATCTTCTCCTTATTCCCTTTCTTCTGAAAACCAGGAAAGAATCGAAAGCTTCAGTTAAATGGCTGCACTCATCCTCGTTCATTTCCGTGGCTCCTCCTCTGTCAAAAATCAAAATCAAACCTCGTTAATCTTCATCGAATCGATACTGAGGTAAGGACAAGCCGCGATTTAGTTTTTGTGATGTGATGCAACTGTTGAACTGCTGAAATGAGTTAGGAGTCGGCGAAGATGGAAAAAGGGTCGATGTGGTGTATAGAAGCGTCGTTGAGTGCCGAGTGCTGGAATTTCACGAAGCTCGATTTCAGGTTGAACGCACTCTGGTGCTCGCAGTTCGAAGTCGCGATGACTTATGAAAGGGGGTTGCCGTTGATTTCAGAAAGGGAGTTTGACGTTGATGATTCGTGGGAGAGGCCCGGCTCATTTTGTTTGCAACCGAAGTAGAATTCGAATATAGGTTGTGGGGGTTCAGCGTGATGTATGTGAAGCAAGAAGGGATGACTGGACAGTGGAATAAGGAGTGCTGTAGGGTGTTGATTTGGGGAAGAAAGGGTTCAGCTTGGCTTTAAAGGTAATTAGTTTATAAAAATTTAAAATGATTATGGTATGATAATTATTTCATATTTATTTAACTTTATAAATTCATGTGTAAAATTGTAAAGGGAGATTAGGTACCGATTTAGTTATTTCCAAGTTAATGTTTTCTTAACTAAATTTAGTTAGTATATCGGTTAAGATTTAGTTAGAATATCGGTTAAGGTTAAATTAGTATATCAGTTAAGATCAAATTAGTAAACTGTTAGGAGAGAAAGAAAACAGCATTTGCTGTTATTAGAAATTTTGAATCTTGAAAGAGAATTTTATTTAGTGAATCATTATATAAAATGAAAATTTTATGAGTGAAGATATAAACTTGAAATGGTTAGGCTATTTGACTTGGAAGTTTAAAAGAAAATGAATGATAATATATTAGTTATTTACATAATTCGAATTTTCTTATGCAAGGATAAGTCGAATTGAATCATTCGTGTGAAGTCGAAGACTCAGAAATCGATGAATAGGAAATTAAAAATTTGATACAAGTGCAAATGGAAATATTGGTGAGTAAATCTCACTCACCTGTTATTTAGAATTATTTTTATTCGTTAAAAATAATTGTTGTTGCTTGTTTTGAATGCAATCTGGTTGATTTAAATATATTAGTTATTTGGGGTTGACTATTATATATATATATATATATATATATACACACACACACATTTATATATTAGGTTGATGATTGAATTGTTCCCGCAGTATCATTAGCGGATGCCCGCGGTATCATTTGCGGATGATTTCCCTATGCGCCCTACAAATATATATTAGTGGATGACCTTCATACCGCGACATCCTGCCTCGAAGCAGGATGGGTATTACTATGTTGACTAACGTCTGTGAATGCAGGAAAAACAGGTTGGAGGAATCCAATAGGATTCCTCAAAAATATATTATCTGTTTGTTTATTTGTTTGCATATATACTATCATATATGATGTGTTAGAAAACCTGAAATAAATAATTGGTTGTTTGGTGTTTAAAATACCATTGGACCTAAATGTTGATATTTAAAAATATCAAAAAGGGTATTTGAGATTTAAAAAGGGAATTCTATTTTTTTATAAATAGAATTTGAATTTTTAATGAACTATAGAAAATATTAACTTGTTTTGAATATACATAAAACGAGTATGGAATTTATAAACTCTGTTTATAAATTTAAAATGTTGGATTTGAATTGAATTTATAAACACTGTTTATAAATTAAAGGATTAATTGACAAGAATAATCCAAAGTTTGACCTTTCCGCCCATATTAATCCCAAGTTTGCGTTATTTAAGAATAATCCCAAGTTTAGGAGGTGTCTTGCCAAATTGATCCAGATGACTTTTGATGACATTTTCATGTGTTATTTTGGGATCAATATGGGAAGACACACCCAAACATTAGATTAACATGGGAAGATTCAAGTACATGGGATTAATTTGGGAAGACACCCCCTAAACTTCTTAAATAACGCAAACTTGGGATTAATATGGGCGGAAACGTCAAACGTCGGATTATTCTTGTCAATTAATCCTAAATTAAAATGCGGGATTTTAAAGTGAATTTATAATCTTTGTTTATAAATTTATAATGTGGGATTTTAAGTGAAGTTATAAACGTTGTTTATAAATTAAATAATGCGTAGAATTGAATTTGAAATTTGAATAAAGAAAATTCAAATAGAATTGAATATAGAATTTGAAAAGAGAATTCATATGAATTGAATATAGAATTTGAGTAAAGAAAATTCAAATAGAATTGAATATAGAATTTGAATAGAAAATTCAAATAGAATTGAATATAGAATTTGAATAGAGAATTCAAATAGAGTTGAAAATGGAAATTGAATATGGGAAATTCAAATAGAATTGAATTGGAAATTGAATATAGAAGTCGATAAGGAAACGAGCCTAAAATTAGAATTAGATTTGGTTCATAAGTAGTTAAAATATAGTTGAACATGTTATATTAAAATGTGAAAGAGAAATAGGCAAGAGAGTAGATTAACAAATTTATTAACGAGTTGAGTTAAAATGAGTGTATTAAGTTGAAATGAATTAGAAATTTATGGATATACATGAGACAGGTTTGAAATGAAGTGTTAGAAGAGATATAAATAGAATGCCCGAAAAAAGGTATATATTTAATTCACATATGAGATTTTATGCGCCGTACCGGCCAGCCACTTGGCTGTTTCTTTTTCTTTTTGAATGGAGAAGCCTGTATGGAAGTTTGGGGATTTTCACGATGCTCCCGGTACAAAGGAGGTTATGGAAAATTTTTCCGGGAATTTAAGGAGTTAGAATATTTTTAAGAAGATCTGATAAACTAGAAATCGATATATCGATATATATAGAATTCGATAATGAAAGGAAATAAAAAAATAGAATATTATAAACGAAAAAGGAATTTTATAAATAAAATCCTGGGAGGTATGCATTTTAAAGTGAACGATGATTTAAAAGAAATAGAGTTGATCAAATGGAGTTAAAGAAATAGAGTTAAGAAGAATTAGAAACTGACGGGAAATTAGTTGAGTTGAACGATTCTTTGATTATCGATCTGATGTTGGTTTCTGCCTTCGGGGTTTATACTTTGGAAGTTGTTCTCTTACTAGTTTACAGTTAGAGTCTGGTAGATATGGAAAAAATAGTGATATGTAAATATGTAATGGAAATGTTTTCCAAAGTCAATAACGTATATTTTCCAAATATAGAAAATAAGAAAATATGAATATATATATATATATATATATGTTTGATGATGTGATCGATAATTCCATTTGGAAATAAGATCGTTGTGTGTAGACGAACATTTTTCATTTGATAGTTAAATCACCGACTATCAAAGTTTTGACCATTGTAACGTTGTTATTATAGAGAGACCAGTTGGATTATTATCCAAAGAACCACTCTGTATTGCATAAGCGTTGCGAATCACGTATGCTGAAGATAATTGAAGACGGAGTAAAGTGCAAGGGCTGTTGTATAAGTCCTAGGTATAGATTGCCTAGGATGGATGTACTGAATAGTGCCTTCGGTTTCGTTCAGTCTCAGAACGAACGTATATGGATGAATGTCTGACAGAGTATTTCCAATGATCGAATGGGTTGGTCTGTATAAATATATATGGTTGCAACGAATTTATTCCCTTAGCATAACATCCAGAATATTTGTGCAAAACAATTAGTGATTAACGGATCTGATAATGTGGCATTCAAAGTGATCGTGTTATCAATGAATGGAAAGTAATCGTAGCCTCTGGCCTCAACAACCGGGAAATGACAAAAATCGGGTAGGCAGCATGGCTATGTGGTTAGCTCCCATTAGGGTGTATTATCACCTATCTAGAGAATATTCATTTTCTTCTTTAATCTATATCAGTGTTGTCCCTTATCGGGAAACGGTTGCTGATCCCAACCGTTGGTGATGTACATTCGATACACTCAAGAGAAATGAGTGGTCGGTTATGTGTGGCTGAGTTGCAAGACGTTCTTGTTGAACTCGATGTCTTCTCCTCTAGAGATACACCAGCGAAAGGTGGTTCCATACCTTGTCATAGTTGGAAATTCACTACCCAACACGTGCTTGCGGTTTTGATTGTATACCATATATGTAGAACGTGAGATGAAAGCGTTTTTGCTAGATGATTAACATATTGTGGTTGATAGGTATTATTATAATATCAAAAGGTTTTTGATATAAAGATATTTTGGATTCTCATAAGGAAGAAACCCATTCCATTATATGGCGTGGTCTTATGAGATATCGTTTACTTGTTCAAGTTGTTTGAAACTGTTTACTCATACCAGTCCCATGACTGACCCAGAGTTTATTTTGTTTTGTTCCCTAAACTCTTGGGTGCCCAATTTTGTACGAGCAGTCAAGTTGTTCAGGTATTCTCAGATATTCTTGGAGGAGCTTGAGAAGGAGGCTTCAGCATTAGTTATCTAGTGTTATTTCTGCTGTATTGTAAGTGTTGTACTCTGATGATGATGTATGTATATACAGTTAAAATTTTGTAATTCAAAAGCTGTTATATATTATATTTTATTCTGCTGCGATGTGAGATTCTGTGCTGTGTTTATTTTCTTCTTCTTCTTCTATTCTATAAGTTTCTATCTTATCTATTCTCACCCTCTAACCACTTTCATTAACCATTCGGTTATTTTCGATCCTTGGATGTTCGATATGTGTTGTATATCGGATAACCAAGATCGTCAAAATCCGGGTCGTTACAAGAACGTTGTCGGTCAAGGTCTAGGAGGTAAATAAAATACCCCAATTTGAACGACTTCACTATTATCAAGGGTTGATTTTAGTTTGTAATGGTAAGGGATGTGAATTATTTAATTGCATAAAAGAAATTTATAACTGGAATTCGAAGATATTGATATTATATAAATAATCCAATTCCATGTGAATTGGACTTGAATATAGAAATTTGAGTTTTGAATAAATTCATAACTGAGTTATGGATATGGAATAAAATAATCAACGAGTGTAGCACCCCGTATGTTGAATAACTTGCTATAATATAAAACAGGGCAGAATTAAATTTTAAAATCTGAATCAAGGGAAACGGGCTATGCCATTGCGTTCGTCTCGGAAAAATACGCGAAATAGAGTCCGAGTTTTCGAAAATCGGAGTCCGTATGACCCAGTTAAGGCCCAAAGAAGTTTTCAGAAAATTCAAAACAGATTTAAAAACGAAAATTTCACATTCAGAAGTGGCGGGAAAATTCCCGCCAGACCCAGGGGGTCGACCTGGGGGTCGACTGGGGAGTCGACCTGCCCACCAGGTCGACTGGAGAGTCGACCCTAGGGTCGACCTCCCTGGTCGAGCCCAGGTGACCTGGGTGCATCGGCTTGGCTTTTGGGCTGTGCTTTGGTGGCTAGGACGAGATCTGACGGCTCTAATCTAATTTAGGGTTAATCTAATGGCCTAAAACACCTAACTACTCTATAAATACACCCTAAGACTACCCTAATTCATACTAAAAATAGCTACAACACCGTTATGCCGTCAAAATGCAACTTGAAGGAGCCTCCATCAATCTAAAGAAGAAGATAGCTTCTCAAATCAACTTCTAATCAACTCTAGCAACTTAATTTTCTTCTTAGGTGTGCTAATCAACAAGTTGTGAGTTTTCTATAGCCTTAATGACCAATTGTTGAAATGATTATGATAGGATATAATGAGGTTATGGCCATGAATGTGGATCAATGCATGTTATGCAAGTTATATGCTATGTGTTAATGATGTTATGCATGTTATGCAAGTTATATGCTATGTGTTAATGATGTTATGCATGTTATGCAAGTTATGTGCTATATGTTCATGATGTTATGCAAGTTATGCAAGTCATATGCTACATGTTCATGATGTTATGCAAGTTATGCAAGTCATATGCTACATGTTCATGATGTTATGCAAGTTATGCAAGTCATATGCTACTTGTTCATGATGTTATGCAAGTTATGCAAGTCATATGCTATGTGTTTGTGATGTTATGCAAGTTATGCAAGTCATATGAGAAACATTGATCCATTATGACACCATGATATGCAAGTTTGGTGTATGATTATATGCTAGTTCATACATGATATGGTATGCAAGTTTGGTGTATGATTATATGCAAGTTCATATATGACATGTTATGCAAGTATGGTGTTTGATTATATGCAAGTAACATGTGCAAGTTTACACCTTTGTATGATATGCATACATATGCAAGTTAACCCCTTTGTATGTCATACATACATATGCAAGTTTACCCCTTTGTATCTCATAAATAACTTATGCAAGTTAACCTCCTTATGACATATGTGATTCATGTAAGTTTGGGTTGATTATTTATGCTAGTTGGGTTTTATGATATATGCATGTTGACACCTTTAAACCCATGTTGATGCTAATGTTATGCAAGTTGAACCCATTATATTTGTGATGAATCTTCCCTTTTATGTCATGTTAGCGAATTACGTGGGGAACGATGGGGTTAATATACATGTTAATGAAATGGTGTGAAGTTGGTATGATTATGCATACCATAAAGTGGATGGACATAATTGAGTCAATTATGTACATCGTTAAAATTGGAATTAATTAGGGAAAATTAATTCGGGGGTGATTAATTAGGTGTAATTAATCGACTAAGACACGAGGTTGGACCCTTTTGTAGCATAAGACTGCCCGGAACCGACCGGCAAATCCAGCGGCTACAAATGATTGGCCCAATGTGAGAGGTCTTAGGCACAAACTACATACGTGACAAGTGTAAAGACACGAGGTTAGACTCAGTTATGGCGTAAGGCTGCCCGGACCCAACCGGCAAATCCAGCTGCCATAAAAGATAGTCTAATGTGAGAGGTCTTTACAACGGTTACGTTCTTAATCAATTAAGAAACACTTAACCAGATAAGCATGTAGTGGGCATGAGGGGTTAAGTGGGTGCCTTGGGTGGCATGTGGAAATCAAGTAAGTGCCTTGGGTGGCATGTGGAAATCTAGTGGGTTGCCTTGGGTGGCAAAAGAAAATACGATTAGAATACTTAACCAAGTGGAAACATGTAATTAAACATGATTAAAGGGTTAAGTTG
Source organism: Allium sativum (assembly GCA_030737875.1). Lineage (NCBI taxonomy): Eukaryota > Viridiplantae > Streptophyta > Magnoliopsida > Asparagales > Amaryllidaceae > Allium > Allium sativum. The sequence goes on from CM060920.1 coordinate 193,419,887, forward strand.
GATGCATTAGATAAATTGACAAGCTTAGGTGGTAGCTTGTGGGGGCCCATTTCAACCAGTAACCCATATGTATCTTATTGGGCTCGACCCATGTCGAGGACGGGACACGCGTACTGGGCTTGATTATAAGAGGCCAAAACGGGTTAGCGGTGGCAACGCGAGTCCAACGGGTTTCATATACGTGTGTGGACCCGAGCTGGTAGGTAAGACGTTGTTGCATCGTGTAGGTATAAGCCGTGCACCATTTGTTGTATCGGGTTGCCACTTTGGGGAGTGATACACCCCACTGTGGGGCCAGCACGGGTATCTACGGTAGGGAGCCGATCGCTTGGGAGTAGTGGGTACACCTAGTGGAGATAGGGGCAGACGACACCTATGTAGTCAGCTAGGGGTACACGAAACTACTGGGTAAATTCTCTAAGTCCTTGGGAGGGATCAACCTTTAAGTAGGAATGACTGGTGTGGTGCAGTTAGTAATTATCCTTCGGTGGGTAGATGCGTCTTTACCGTTATCCTAGTTCACCTTATGTCTAGTTGGCTACTTAGTGTAGTCATTTATCCCTAGTCATCCCGTGCCAAGTTTATATCATACCCTAATTACTTTAATGATTGTGTTGTTAAAGTTATAGGGCTCACTCAGACTTATGTCTGACCCCGTTGTTTTTATCTTTTTCCCCCTCAGGTCCTCAGGTTGGGCCTAGCACTAGTGGGCTTTGATCAGATTTCTTTATCTATCTTCTGGAGCTTGGACCGTGATGTAAAGCCCAGCTTATCTTTTCTTTTATGGCTATTGTTTATGTTGTGGGATTATGTTCTTATGTTTTTATTAGGATGGATATTTAGTACTTGACTCTTTATGGTGTTGTAACTAAACATGTTTACCTTCTGCTGCAATGAAATGATGTTTTAGAATTTCAAGTATTTATATCTGTCTTGTGTAATTTTTCTGTTCTATATTCACTTAAAATGCTCCACCGAAGTTAAGGCATTCCCTTAGTGAGTGACCTTAGCGGGTGTGGGGTGTTACATGTGGTATCAGAGCGAAGGTTACCAGAACAGATAAAACTTTTAGAAAAACTATTTTTCTAAAAACATTTTTGGAAGAAGTATTTTCAAAAACATGTCTTTAAAGAGAAAAGTTTTTGAAAGAAAAGCATAATCCCCAATAGCCATATCTTTATCTTTCGAATTCTCCGTTTTGAATCTTTCCCATTTTCGTTTCAGCATGGCTGAAGATCTTAACTTTCCGGAGGGTGTGACGATACCAGTGTGGTATAGGAGATTGATGGAGGCTAGCACTACAACAAAATGACCCTATTACAACGGTGGAACACCGTTGTAATAGGGTTTTTACAACGGTGGGCAAACCGTCGTGTCTTAAGAAGTTGTAATAGCCTAATATCTTTTACAACTTTTCTGCACTGTTGCAAGACCGTTGTAATATGTATATTTTACAACTTTTTTCCACCGTTGTAATAAGTTTATTACAACAGTTATGCACCGTTGTTGTATTAATTTTTACATTTTATTACAATTTTTATATTTTACAATTGTAATATATCCACAAATTATATACATATTACTAATAAAAGAATTCATTGCAGAACATATTATCTACAAAACTGAAAATATCAAACAAACTTAAACCATGAACCAAAACAATATATTATTAATTTCAAACTCATCATTTTTTTTACATAATACATTGACAAAACTGAAGATACAAAGACTTTATAACAGTTCTAACTTTCTTCTGCTCCTGTTAATCTCCTTGTGCTCCTTTTTCTCCTTAATATCCGTTCCTAAGAAAGAAATTATCAAACTGTTAGTGCTGCAGTATAGATTTATGCATGTAACAAAAATTGGAAAAATGTGAGTGCACAAAATAAACAGCTAATACAATGCATTCAAACCATTATATACGTAAATAACCTGACCATTATATACAATGCATGTAACGTTGGATGATTCATTTTGTTATATACAATGCACTGAAAAGCTTTGCCGTGGCAAAGCTATGCAGTGCAATCACTTTGCCGCGGCAAAGCTTTGCAGTGCAAAGCTTGTTGCGGCAAAGCTTTGCACTGCTACTTGCAGTGCAAAGATTTGCTGCAGCAAAGCTTTGCACAGCAAAGCTTTGCGGCAGCAAAGCTTTGGCAAAGCTTTGCACTGTAAATAGCAGTGCAAAGCTTTGCCGCGGCAAGCTTTGCACTGCAAAGCATTGCCGCGGCAAAGCTATGCACTGCAAAGCTTTGCCGCGGCAAAGCTATGCAGTGCAATCACTGCATAGCTTTGCACTGCAAAGCTTTGGCAAAGCTTTTACATAGCAAAGCTTTGCACTGCAAATAGCAGTGCAAAGCTTTGCCGCAGCAAAGCTTTGGCAAAGCTTTTGCACAGCAAAGCTTTGCACTGCAAATAGCAGTGCAAAGCTTTGCAATGCAAAGCTTAGGCAAAGCTTTGCAAGCTTAGGCAAAGCTTTGCAGTGCAATCACTGCATAGCTATGCCGCAGCAAAGCTTTTTTGCATATTCATCAAGTTTATAAGCAAAATAGCCTCCTGTGCCTAGAATTAGAACACAAAATGCACAGACAAACCAAAATAAAACTTGCAAGAACAGATCACAATAATCCCAAGCAGCAAAACCATAGAACCACAAGGCTGCAAAACCATAGAACCACAACAAACCCTTCGAAACTTCCTCAAAACCAACAACCAACTAACAGTTCCTCAAATTCCTCGATAACTCAATAAACCAATTCCAAAATCCACTCAACAAGCAAAGAACCCATCGAAAAAAGCAAAATAGACATATCGTAGCAGTGCAAAGCTTAATTCGTATCACACCCAATACGAAATCATATCTGAAATCAGACAATCTGATGGTCAAACTATAGATCTAACCCAATACGAGCCCCATGGTTCTGAAATCACATGAATCGAAATATAGATCTAACCCAAATTAAACAAACAAAATATTACAGCTAATTTAAAACGAGTAAAAAGGAGAAACTTAGCTTAATTCGAGATCGCTCGTCGTGAAGGCTCGGGGGTTGGCTGGCGATGGCCGAACTGGTGGTCTGTGGGGGTTTAGGGTTGATGGCGAATCATTGAGGAGGTCGAAGGGGTAGTTGCGAAGTCGGTTATCTCGTGTTACGGAGGAAGAAAAGGGGATCTAGGGTTTTTCTTCAATTCGGTTTTGAGAAATTTGTGAGGCGGCTTGAGTGAATGAAGGGGGTTACGATGGAATTAGGGTTATAAGGGATGGCGGGTCGGGTACGTTTGGTTGGGCCAACGGATCATAAGGGTAAATATACTTATTAATAGTATTAGATATTACTTTTTGTTATTAGTTATTACCTATTAATGTTACATATTAAATATTACTTATAAATGAAATATTAAATGTTAAATATTGATCATCAAACATTTGATGTTAAATATTAAATTATAAATAATGACGTGTATAAGTTATTATCAAGAAAAACCAATTATAAAAACCCTTTATTACAAATGTCGAGAAAAATCAATTTTTATAAATTTGTTATTGCAATTGTCGTCTATCGAACGTTGCAAATATTTAGTTAATTGTAATATGGTGATTAATTTTGAATTATTAAATATTTTGTTACATATTGATTATTTATTAAATTTATTTTTTATAGTTATTATTAGTTAATAATTATTAAATTAAAAAATTACGTTCATCATAGATTATAAACTAATTGGTACATCTTAAAAAAAACATACTTGAACCTCACACAAAAATACATGTGAACTCATGACAGATGAATTATTTGTAAATTATTAATTAATTAAGTAATATTTATTTGTTTACTTATTATTGATTATTAATTATTACTTACTAATTAGTTATTAATTAAATGTTAATTGTTAATTAGGATTATTTCATATTAACAATAGTTATTATTTAACTTTTACTTATTTCTACTTAGTTATAATCGAGTAATAACTATTAAAAGCTTATAATGTATATGTCACCTAAATATTAATTAATAAGCAGTTAACATTAACTATTAAACATTAATTACCACTTATTAACTATTAATTATTTAATAAATATTATTGATTCCTAAGTTTATTATTAATTATTAATTATTATTAAATATTAATATAATTAGTTATTAAATATAGATATTATAAACATGAAGTTTGTAATGGGCATCTATTACAACTAACAAAACAAAAAGTTGTTAAAAATATGTTTATTACAACTTTAGGGAATGCCACCATTGTAAAAAACCATTTATTACAACGGTGCTTTTACCACCGTTGTAAAAAACCATTTATTACAACGGTGTCTTTACCACCGTTGTAAAAAACCATTTATTACAACGGTGCGTTTACCACCGTTGTAAAAAACCATTTATTACAACGGTGCTTTTACCACCGTTGTAAAATTAAAGTTGTAATATGTTGTTTTTGTTGTAGTGTAGGGCCGCCACTGCGGGTCCAGAAAATGTTCCTCCACCAACAGTAGCACCCGATCTTCCTCCTCCCCCTCCTCCTCCTCGCACGGATACTTTTGCTAAGACTTGCAAGGTATTTAAGGCTATGTGTAACACCCCGTATGTTAAATAACTTGTTATAACATAAATCAGAGCAGAATTAAATTTAATATTCTGAAGCAGGAGAAACGGGCTGTGCCATTGCGTTCGTCTCGGAAAAATACGCGAAATAGAGTCCGAGTTTTCGTAAATCGGAGTCCGTATGACCAAGTTATGGCCCGTCAAAGTTTCACGAAAAATCAAAAACGAAAACTGCTCATGTTTTGAGGCCCGGGATGAGTTTTGGGCTGTTTTTTTTTGGGCCCTAAATGGTTCCTACACTTGACTTCTTCCCCAAGACATGCTTTAAAGGCTAGGATTGGTTCTAGGGTATATCCTATGGTCCTAAAACATCTAACTAATCTATATATACACCCTAATACCCCCCTTATCCTTACCAAAAATAGATCTAAGGCCATTATGCCACCACTTAGAAAATTGGAGAGCCTCCACTAAAAATCCTAAGAGGGTTTGTAAGCTAATCTACATCTTCTTCTACTTAATCATTGGGATTTGCTTCATTTAACTTGCTAATCTTGTTTTGGTGAGCTTCTATCCCCTTAATAATCAATTATTGAATTGATTATGATAAGATGTGATAAAGTATGGCTATGTTTGTGGATCCATATATTTATGCAAGCTTGATGTAGTGAATATTATGTGTTTTGCAAGTTATATGCCTTATGTCATGCAAGTTTCATAATATGTAATCATGATATTTTTATGCAAGTTGTTTCATGATGTTTATGATGCAAAACACTAAGTGAATATGGATCCATTATGCAAACATGTTATGCAAGTATGTGAGTACTTATGCAAGTCATGTATATGCTTATAGGCATGTTTAACATCTTATGCAAGTATATGAATGTTTATGCAAGTTATGTATATGTTGAAATGCAAGTTTAACATAATATGCAAGCCTATGCAAGTATGTGAATGTTTATGCAAGTTATGTATATGTTGAAATGCAAGTTTAACATAATATGCAAGCCTATGCAAGTATGTGAATGTTTATGCAAGTTATGTATATGTTGAAATGCAAGTTTAACATAATATGCAAGCCTATGCAAGTATGTGAATGTTTATGCAAGTTATGTATATGTTGAAATGCAAGTTTAACATAATATGCAAGCCTATGCAAGTATGTGAATGTTTATGCAAGTTATGTATATGTTGAAATGCAAGTTTAACATAATATGCAAGCCTATGCAAGTATGTGAATGTTTATGCAAGTTATGTATATGTTGAAATGCAAGTTTAACATAATATGCAAGCCTATGCAAGTATGTGAATGTTTACGCAAGTTATGTATATGTTGAAATGTAAGTTTAACATGATATGCAAGCTTATGCAAGTATATGAATGCTTATGCAAGTATGTGAGTGCTTATGCAAGTTAAATATATGCTAAAATGCAAGTTCTACATGTTATGCAAATCACATGTATGATGATATGTAAATTCATATGCAACATGTTATGCAAATCACATGTTTGATGATATGTAAGTTCATATGCAACATGTTATGTAAGACACATGTTTGATAATATGCAAGTTTGGGTTGAATATAGTTGGGTTAATATATGCTCATATATGCAAGTTGACATCCTCTTAACCCATGACAAAGTTGTATGCTAAACCCATGATAGTTGTGATGGATCTTCCCCTTTATTATGTCATGAAATGAGAACGATTTACGTGGGGAAACGATGGGGTTGGTAAATATGTTAATTAAAGCATGGTTGGGTATGATTAAGCATACCATAAAAAAATAAATTACCATAAGTGGGAATTTACCTATTGAGTTAGGTCTACCCCATGGGAATTTACCTATTGAGTTAGGTCTACCCATGTTATGGAAAACTTGATATTAATTAGGAATAATTAATATGGGGGTGATTAATTAGGTGTAATTAATCGACTAAGACACGAGGTTGGACTCATTTGTAGTGTAAAACTGCCCGGACCCGACCGGCTTAACCAGTTGCTACAAATGTCAGCCCAATGTGAGAGGTCTTAGCCATAAATTAAATACGTGATTAAAGTAAAGACACGAGGTTAGACTCTGTTATGACGTAAGACTGCCCGGACCCTACCGGCTTAACTAGGCGGTCATAACAGCCAGTCTAATGTGGGAGGTCTTTATGGGAGATCACGGTCTTAATTAATTAAGAAACACTTAACCATATTAGCATGTAGTGGGACATGAGGGGTTAAGTGGGTACCTTGGGTGGCATGTAGTAACTAGTGGGGGTGCCTTGGGTGGCATGAGAAAACTAGTGGGTTGCCTTGGGTGGCAATAGAAAATACGATTAGAATACTTAACCAGAGTGGAACATGTAACTAAACATGATTAAAGGGTTAAGTAAGTGCCTTGGGTTGCATGGGGGAATCAAGTAAGTGCCTTGGGTGGCATGCGGAAATCTAGTGGGTGCCTTAAGTGGCAATTGTAATATAATTGGATGACTTAACCAAACCTTAACATGTAAGGGGCATGATTATAAAAAGGGGTTAAGTGAAATGCACTAGATAAAATGACAAGCTTAAGTAGTAGCTTGTGGGGGCCCGTTTCAACCAATATCCCAAACGTATCTTTGTGGGCTCGACCCATGTCGAGTGACGGGACACGCATATTGGGCTTGATTATAAGAGGCCAAAACGGGGTAGCGGTGGCAACGCAAGTCCAACGGGTTTCATATGCGTGTGTGGGCCCGGGCTGGTAGATAAGCCGTTGTTGCATCGTGTAGATATAAAGCCGTGCACCGTTGATAGTATTGGGTAGCCACTTTAGGGGAGTGATACACCCCACTGTGGGACCAGCACGGGTATCTACGTTAGGGAGCCGATCGCTTGGGGTAGTGGGGTACACCTAGTAGAGATAGGGGCAGACGGCACCTATGTTGTCAACTAGGGTACATGAAACTACTGGTTATATCTATCTTTGATATCCTTGGGTGGGATCAAACTTTGAGTAGGAGTGACTGGTGTGGTGCAGTTAGTAATTATCCTTGGGTGGGTAGATGCGTCTTTACGGTTATCTTAGTTCGTCCTGTGTTCGTGGGCAACTTAGTGTAGTCATTATCCCCAAAGATACCATACCGAGTTCATATCATACCCTAATTACTTTAATAATTGTATTATTAAGGAGATAGGGTTCACTCAGGCTTATGTCTGACCCCCGTTGTTTTTATCTTTTTCCTTCAGGTCCTCAGGTTGGGCCTAGTGCTAGTGGGCTTTGATCAGTTTGCTTTATCTATCTCTTGGAGCTTGGACCGTAGATGTAGAGCTCAGCTTATCTTATCTTTTCTGTTATGGCTATTTGTTATGAGTAGTGGGATTATGTACTTATTTTATTCAGGATGGATATTTTGTACTTGACTCTGGTTATGGTTTTATGATGTAACCAAACATGTTTTACTTTCCGCTGCTATGAGATGATGTTTTAAATTTTCAAGTATTACATTATATCTGTCTTGTTGTAATTTTACTGTTCTATACTCACTAAAAATACTCCACCGATGCTATGGCATTCCCTTAGTGAGTGACTATAGCGGGTGGGGGGTGTTACACGTGGTATTAGAGCTTAAGGTTACCAGAACAGATAAAATTTTTAGAAAAACTATTTTCTAAGAATATTTTTGAAAGGAGTATTTTCGAAAACATGTCTTTTAAGAGAAAAGTTTTTGAAAGAAAAGCATAATCCCCAATAGCCATATCTATATCTTTCGAATTCTCCATTTTGAATCTCTTCCTCTCTCTCATTTTGAGTTTCCCCTCCGCGTATAGATGATCTTTCTAAGATGGATAAGGATGGAAAACCACTTCAAGGGACTTAGACGTTAGTCGGATTAGAAGTTGGTTCAAGAAGGAGGAGGACTGGTAGGTATCTATTGGATAAACGATGGGAGGAAGGCTCAAATAGTTGTTTGGTTAATGAAAGATGAAACCTCATTGGTGGGAGGTTACGAGTGGAAAATAGGGAAGAAGAAGGCAAGTGGTTATCCTTTTAAGAGGAATAGGACACCTTATTAGGATTGTTCAAAGAAGCAAGGGCAAGGTATGGAATCTTCTGGAGGGTAGTTGTATTCCCTCACGACTAGGGTACCAGATGGGGATATGACCGTCTAGGTTGGAATTTGGATTTCTTTATCATCCGATTCAAGCTCTATTTGATTCTGATATATTGAGTTCGTTTATCCCACCATTGTTAGTTGAGTCACTGCACTTAGACACCAGTTTGGTAGATGATCCCTTAGTTGTTTCAAACCCAGTTGGGGCTCCATGATATGTTTGGGTTTGAAAGTTTCTATACTTAGCGTTGAGTTTAGATGTGATACTTGTTGGGCTTCACGGGCTATGGGTTAATTTTGGGCATGGACTGGTTATCCAGTAGGAGTGCTGTTCTTCATTTTGAAGGGAGAGTTGTTAGGCTTATGGGCCGCCTAAGTAACACTCTCAAGATCTCTTGTAATCCCATAGAATCTGTTATGCTAAGGTATCTAGAATCGCCTGACACGTTGGTCTAGAGTCTGCGATCTGTTAGAGCGGTCCGGGAATACCCGGATGTGTTTGAGGAGGTGAAGGGCTTACCTCCGAAGCGGGAGATTGACTTCCGAATATATCTGGTGGATAATGCCAAACCAGTATCTTGGCCAGTGTGCCACATGGCTCCTAGTGAGAGGAGGGAACTCCATAAGTAAGTAGGCGATTTGCTTGAGAAGGGGTTCATAAGACGAAGTATATCGGAGTGGGGCGCTCCAGTAGTTTTTGTTATGAAGGCGGATGGGTCCCTCAGACTTTGTGTAGGCTAAAGGGAACTAAAGAAACTCACAAAGAAGAATAGATACCCATTGCCGAGGATTAATGATCTCCTTGATCAGTTGGCTGGCACCTCAGTATTTTTGTAGTAGGACTTAGCCACGGGATTTCATCAGTTGAGAGTGGCTGAGAATAGTATAGAGGAGACTGCCTTTGGGACTCCGGATGATTTCTTTTATGAGTGGCTGGTGATGCCATTGGGTTTGACGAACGCCCCCGCATACTTTGTTGAGAAGGGTGTTCAGGGAGTACCTAAATAAGTTCGTGATGGTCTTTGTAGATGACATCTGGGTCTTTTCTAAGAGCGAAATAAGTTTTCGTATGTGCTCAATAGGCTGAGCAGGGCCAGTATAGGATAAACGACGGTTTTGGAGCGAGACTGGCGAGAACATCCAGAATTGGTCAAGGGCTTAATTATTTAGCCATTTTTACTAGTATTGTCTCACGTAGGTCGTCTGAATTCGAAGGAGGTATCCCTTGGGTGTTTGTCGGATATTGGTTTAGGCCTTTGGGGCTTGCATTTGGGGGATGCCGAATTCGACTAGGGTGGTCTGCGTGGGAGACAGTTGTGATGATTTTGGATGATATTCTGGTGGAGAAGAGCATGCCCTACATCTTAGGGAAGTGTTGGAGACTCTTCGAGCGCATAGTCTTAGGACAGCAAAAGTGGATGGGATCCTTAGCATCCTATGAGTAAGGGTAACATGGTAACGGACACCTTAAGTAGAAAAAGGTTGTCCTTGAGTTCATTGTTCGTTGAACGACGGAGCTTAGAGTTTATTTCTAAGTTTGACTTTAGACCTTCCGTTGACTTTGTACCCGGTTTGCTAGCTTCTTTGGAAGTTAGACCTACTCTTTTGGGGCGGATTGGAGAAGCACAGAGGGGCGACCCACAGTTGGTTGAGTTAGTAGAGAAGCTCATAAGGGGGGAGTCGTCCAGCCATTTGAGTAGGTACACCCTAGATGATAGAGGGTGCTTGCGTAGAGACAGTAGACTTTGTGTACCGCAGGACGAGGGTTTGAGGAAGGCTATTCTTGATGACGCACACCGTTTTAGGATGATCATTCATCCCGGTGGGGGTAAGATGTACCAAGACATGAAGAGGGCTTTCTTCTGGGCCGGTATGAAGAAAGATGTGGCCGAGCATGTCGCTCGATGCTTGGTGTGCCAACGAGTGAAGACGGAGCGAAAGAAACCGGGTGGGTTGCTTCACCCATTGGAGGTTCCGCAATGAAAGTGGGACAGCGTCTCGTTGGATTTTATTGACAGGTTACCCAGATCGAGAAAGAGTAATACAGGAATTTGGGTGGTGGTAGACAGACTTACTAAGAACACCCATTTCATACCTGTGAAGAGTAAGTGGACTGCTCCATGGCTAGCTTTTGTATATCTTCGAGAGATAGTTCGATTGCATCGGGTACCCTCCAGTATAGTGAGTGATCGAGATCCTATCTTCACTAGAGAGTTTTGGAAGAGTTTGCAAAAGGCGGTAGGGACTCAGTTGCGTTTGAGTACCGCATATCATCCTCAGACGGACGGCCAGACCGAGAGGGTGAATCATATTTTAGAAGACCTTTTGAGGCTATGTATCTTGGATTTTGGAGGTACATGGGAGGAGCATCTTCCATTGGTGGAGTTGCCCGACAGACTTAGTGGTGTACATGATGTATTCCATGGGAGGAAGTGCCTACATAAGACCGCAGAGGTGGTAGAGCCAAGTTTGCTTAGAGAAGTGGAAGCAGAGCGTGATGCGACTATTCGACGAGCTCCTACTCGCATCCTTGGGTCAGAGACTAGGAAATTGAGGAATCGAGAGGTTCAGCTAGTCAAAGTGCAATGGGGAGAAGAGGAGAGCAACGCAACTTGGGAGACGGAAGCGAAGATGCGTTCTTTGTATCCATTTCTTTTTGAGAGTATGTCTTTTAACTTCTCCTTTATCGTTTGACTGGTACTTATCTTATCCTTAGTATGTCCTCTCGTTAGTACCTTTGACCTTCAGATAGGATAGTCCCATGGTTGAAACATGTGTTTGAGACATGTTATGTATGATGGATGCAAGTGGATGCAAGTGTTTGCTAGTGGTTGCTCGTGGATGCATATACACACACTCTAGGCACTAGATCGGCTCAATCACTTCATATTGCATATTGCATAAAATTGTGTGTAGGAAGCTATATTTATGGGTGTATAATGATTGTGTTATCATATGGATGATGCATTTTGGTGAATGATTGTGCACTCATGTAGATATTGTATGTGTCGATAGGGTTCCCTCGCATACATAATGGATGCATGGCACTATCATGGTTTGCATATGTTCATACATTAGATAGGGAACATATACACACACTTTTTGCATATGCTCATACATCATTAGAAATTGTTTTAAGGACAATGGATGCCAGTGTTTGATGGTTGAGTAGATGGTTGTTTGGTTGGTAGGATACGTTCTACTTGACTTAGAGATTTCGGGGACGAAATCCTTTAAGTAGGGGAGAATGTAACACCCCGTATGTTAAATAACTTGTTATAACATAAATCAGAGCAGAATTAAATTTAATATTCTGAATCAGGGGAAACAGGCTGTGCCATTGCGTTCGTCTCGGAAAAATACGCGAAATAGAGTCCGAGTTTTCGTAAATCGGAGTCCGTATGACCAAGTTATGGCCCGTCAAAGTTTCACGAAAAATCAAAAACGAAAACTGCTCATGTTTTGAGGCCCGGGATGAGTTTTGGGCTGTTTTTTTTTGGGCCCTAAATGGTTCCTACACTTGACTTCTTCCTCAAGACATGCTTTAAAGGCTAGGATTGGTTCTAGGGTATATCCTATGGTCCTAAAACATCTAACTAATCTATATATACACCCTAATACCCCCCTTATCCTTACCAAAAATAGATCTAAGGCCATTATGCCACCACTTAGAAAATTGGAGAGCCTCCACTAAAAATCCTAAGAGGGTTTGTAAGCTAATCTACATCTTCTTCTACTTAATCATTGGGATTTGCTTCATTTAACTTGCTAATCTTGTTTTGGTGAGCTTCTATCCCCTTAATAATCAATTATTGAATTGATTATGATAAGATGTGATAAAGTATGGCTATGTTTGTGGATCCATATATTTATGCAAGCTTGATGTAGTGAATATTATGTGTTTTGCAAGTTATATGCCTTATGTCATGCAAGTTTCATAATATGTAATCATGATATTTTTATGCAAGTTGTTTCATGATGTTTATGATGCAAAACACTAAGTGAATATGGATCCATTATGCAAACATGTTATGCAAGTATGTGAGTACTTATGCAAGTCATGTATATGCTTATAGGCATGTTTAACATCTTATGCAAGTATATGAATGTTTATGCAAGTTATGTATATGTTGAAATGCAAGTTTAACATAATATGCAAGCCTATGCAAGTATGTGAATGTTTATGCAAGTTATGTATATGTTGAAATGCAAGTTTAACATAATATGCAAGCCTATGCAAGTATGTGAATGTTTATGCAAGTTATGTATATGTTGAAATGCAAGTTTAACATAATATGCAAGCCTATGCAAGTATGTGAATGTTTATGCAAGTTATGTATATGTTGAAATGCAAGTTTAACATAATATGCAAGCCTATGCAAGTATGTGAATGTTTATGCAAGTTATGTATATGTTGAAATGCAAGTTTAACATAATATGCAAGCCTATGCAAGTATGTGAATGTTTACGCAAGTTATGTATATGTTGAAATGTAAGTTTAACATGATATGCAAGCTTATGCAAGTATATGAATGCTTATGCAAGTATGTGAGTGCTTATGCAAGTTAAATATATGCTAAAATGCAAGTTCTACATGTTATGCAAATCACATGTATGATGATATGTAAATTCATATGCAACATGTTATGCAAATCACATGTTTGATGATATGTAAGTTCATATGCAACATGTTATGTAAGACACATGTTTGATAATATGCAAGTTTGGGTTGAATATAGTTGGGTTAATATATGCTCATATATGCAAGTTGACATCCTCTTAACCCATGACAAAGTTGTATGCTAAACCCATGATAGTTGTGATGGATCTTCCCCTTTATTATGTCATGAAATGAGAACGATTTACGTGGGGAAACGATGGGGTTGGTAAATATGTTAATTAAAGCATGGTTGGGTATGATTAAGCATACCATAAAAAAATAAATTACCATAAGTGGGAATTTACCTATTGAGTTAGGTCTACCCCATGGGAATTTACCTATTGAGTTAGGTCTACCCATGTTATGGAAAACTTGATATTAATTAGGAATAATTAATATGGGGGTGATTAATTAGGTGTAATTAATCGACTAAGACACGAGGTTGGACTCATTTGTAGTGTAAAACTGCCCGGACCCGACCGGCTTAACCAGTTGCTACAAATGTCAGCCCAATGTGAGAGGTCTTAGCCATAAATTAAATACGTGATTAAAGTAAAGACACGAGGTTAGACTCTGTTATGACGTAAGACTGCCCGGACCCTACCGGCTTAACCAGGCGGTCATAACAGCCAGTCTAATGTGGGAGGTCTTTATGGGAGATCACGGTCTTAATTAATTAAGAAACACTTAACCATATTAGCATGTAGTGGGACATGAGGGGTTAAGTGGGTACCTTGGGTGGCATGTAGTAACTAGTGGGGGTGCCTTGGGTGGCATGAGAAAACTAGTGGGTTGCCTTGGGTGGCAATAGAAAATACGATTAGAATACATAACCAGAGTGGAACATGTAACTAAACATGATTAAAGGGTTAAGTAAGTGCCTTGGGTGGCATGGGGGAATCAAGTAAGTGCCTTGGGTGGCATGCGGAAATCTAGTGGGTGCCTTAAGTGGCAATTGTAATATAATTGGATGACTTAACCAAACCTTAACATGTAAGGGGCATGATTATAAAAAGGGGTTAAGTGAAATGCACTAGATAAAATGACAAGCTTAAGTAGTAGCTTGTGGGGGCCCGTTTCAACCAATATCCCAAACGTATCTTTGTGGGCTCGACCCATGTCGAGTGACGGGACACGCATATTGGGCTTGATTATAAGAGGCCAAAACGGGGTAGCGGTGGCAACGCAAGTCCAACGGGTTTCATATGCGTGTGTGGGCCCGGGCTGGTAGATAAGCCGTTGTTGCATCGTGTAGATATAAAGCCGTGCACCGTTGATAGTATTGGGTAGCCACTTTAGGGGAGTGATACACCCCACTGTGGGACCAGCACGGGTATCTACGTTAGGGAGCCGATCGCTTGGGGTAGTGGGGTACACCTAGTAGAGATAGGGGCAGACGGCACCTATGTAGTCAACTAGGGTACAGGAAACTACTGGTTATATCTATCTTTGATATCCTTGGGTGGGATCAAACTTTGAGTAGGAGTGACTGGTGTGGTGCAGTTAGTAATTATCCTTGGGTGGGTAGATGCGTCTTTACGGTTATCTTAGTTCGTCCTGTGTTCGTGGGCAACTTAGTGTAGTCATTATCCCCAAAGATACCATACCGAGTTCATATCATACCCTAATTACTTTAATAATTGTATTATTAAGGAGATAGGGTTCACTCAGGCTTATGTCTGACCCCCGTTGTTTTTATCTTTTTCCTTCAGGTCCTCAGGTTGGGCCTAGTGCTAGTGGGCTTTGATCAGTTTGCTTTATCTATCTCTTGGAGCTTGGACCGTAGATGTAGAGCTCAGCTTATCTTATCTTTTCTGTTATGGCTATTTGTTATGAGTAGTGGGATTATGTACTTATTTTATTCAGGATGGATATTTTGTACTTGACTCTGGTTATGGTTTTATGATGTAACCAAACATGTTTTACTTTCCGCTGGTATGAGATGATGTTTTAAATTTTCAAGTATTACATTATATCTGTCTTGTTGTAATTTTACTGTTCTATACTCACTAAAAATACTCCACCGATGCTATGGCATTCCCTTAGTGAGTGACTATAGCGGGTGGGGGGTGTTACACTATGGGAGGGAAACCTTTTCAAGGATCAGAAACTTTTGTGGAGGCTAGGGATTGGCTTAAGGAGGTGGAAGAGTTGATAGACATCTTTGAGATGGAAGAAGGAAAGAAAGTCAAGTTAGCTGCTTGGTTAATGAAGGGAGAGGCCTCATTCTGGTGGGAGGTCACTAATGGAGAGCGCCCCGTTGACTCTTGGGCGGATTTCAGGCAAAGATTTGTGGCAAAGTTTCTCTCAAGGGCGGAGGAAAACTTGTATATGGAAAGGTTCTTGACTCTAAAGCAAGGAAATCTCTCGGTGAAGGAATATGTCAACAAGTTTAATCAATTGGCAAGGTTTGGCATAGACATGGTGAATACACCGGAGAAGAAGGCTTTGAGGTTCGTTAAAGGCTTGAATGAACCGATGCATGGATTGGCTATGACTCACATCCCTATGGGAGCCACCTTTGAGAAGCTAGTTGACATGGAACTCATGCATGAGGAAGAGAAGGGTCCCAATGTTAATAAGGCACCCGAGAAGAAAGGAGATCAAAAGAGACCTCAACAGCAACAGCAAAGCAAGGGTGGGAAAGGCAACGGTGGCAAGGGAAAAAAGAAGTGCTTCACTTGCGGGATACCAGGCCACATAAGTAAAGATTGTCGGAAGAAGAAGAAGAAGAAGACTGGCTGCTATCACTGTGGCGAAGCAGGGCATCTAGTGAAGGATTGCCCTAAGAAGGGGCAAAGGACGGGATCTACCTCAGGAGGACAGGTGCAAGCTCTTATGGCACCGGGTCAGGTAAGGGGGCAAGTTCAGGATCTCGCGGTTCCACCAACTCAGGAAAGAGGTAGAACTATTTCCGTTGAAAGTCTAGTTTTTCTATTTGATCATCCTGTCCGTACATTGTTTGACTCTGGCACATCTCATTCATTTATCTCATCATCATTAGTTGAGTCACTGCACTTAGACACCAGTCTAGTCGATGATCCCTTGGTTGTTTCAAACCCAATTGGGGGCTCCACTTATTTGTCCATGATATGTTTGGGTTTGAAGATTTCTATACTTAGCATTGAGTTTAGATGTGATGCTTTTGTTTTGGGCTTCACGGGCTATGGGTTGATTTTGGGCATGGACTGGTTATCCAGTAATGGTGCCGTTCTTGATTGTGAAAGGAGAGTTGTTAGGCTTATGACCCGTTTGGGGAACACTCTCGAGATCTCTTGTAATCCCATGGATTCTGTTATGCTAAGTTATCTTGAATCGCTTAACGCTTCGGTCGAGAGTTTGCGATCTGTTAGAGTGGTCCGAGAATACTCGGATTTGTTTGAGGAGGTGAAGGGCTTACCTCCGAGGCGGGAGATAGACTTCCGAATATATCTGGTGGATAATGCTAAACATGTATCTTTACCAGTGCGCCATATGGCTCCTCGTGAGAGGAGAGAACACCATAAGAAAGTAGGGGAGTTGCTTGAGAAGGGGTTCATAAGACGAAGTATATCGGAGTGGGGTGCTCCAGTAGTTTTTTGCTACGAAGGCGGATGGGTCCCTCAGACTTTGTGTAGACTATAGAGAACTCAACAAGCTCACAAAGAAGAATAGACACCCATTGCCGAGGATTGATGATCTTTTTGATCAGTTGGTTGGCGCTTCAGTATTTTCTCAGTTGGACTTAGCCACGGGGTTTCATCAGTTGAGGGTGGCTGAGGATAGCATAGACAAGGCTGCCTTTAGGACTCCGGATGGTTTCTATGAGTGGCTGGTGATGCCATTTGGGTTGACGAACGCCCCTGCATATTTTGTTGATTTGATGAGTAGGGTGTTCAGGGAGTACCTTAATAAGTTCGTGGTGGTCTTTGTGGATGACATCTTAGTATTTTCTAAGAATGAGGAAGAGCATGCCCTACATCTTAGGGAAGTAATGGAGACTCTTCGAGCGCATAGCCTTAAGGCTAAATTCTCTAAATGTCACTTCTGGAGGAAGGAAGTGCGGTTCATGGGGCACGTGGTCTCCAAGGAAGGGATAGCTGTGGATCCCGCGAAGGTAGTATCCATCCAAGATTGGAAGGTTCCGAAGAATGCTACAGAGGTGAGGAGTTTCTTGGGGTTGGATGGCTACTATAGGAAGTTTATCAAGGACTTCGCGAAGATATCAGCCCCATTAACTCGCTTGACGAAGAAGAATCTAGTCTTCGCATGGGACGTAGATTGTGATGATGCGTTCCGACGGTTAAAGAGAGCTTTAACCACAGCTCCAGTCTTAGTGTTGCCAGATGGGAGTAAGCCATTTGTTGTTTATACCGATGCTTGTGGGACTGGACTGGGCGCAGTCTTAATGCAAGAGGGAAGGGTAATAGCCTATGGTGGAAGGCAGTTGAGAAAGCATAAGAAGAATTACCCTACCCATGATTTAGAGTTGGCCGCTATTGTTTTTGCGCTTAAGATTTGGCGCCATTATCTTCTTGGTGAGAGATTCGAATTGTTCACTGACCACAAATCATTGAAGTACTTGTTTTCTCAGAAGGATTTGAACTTGAGACAGCAAAGGTGGATGGAGTTCTTAGCATCCTATGATTTCGAGATAGCGTATACCCCTGGCAAGGGTAACGTGGTGGCGGACGCCTTGAGTAGAAAAAGGTTGTCCTTGAGTCCATTGTTCGTGGAACGACAAAGCTTGGAATTTATCTCGATGTTTGATTTCAGACCTTCCGTTGACTATATACCCAGTTTGCTAGCATCCTTGGAGGTCAGACCTACTCTTTTGGGGCGGATTGGCGAGGCACAGAGGCACGACCCACAGTTGGTTGAGTTGGTAGAGAGGCTCATAAGGGGGGATTCGTCCAGCCATTTGAGTAGGTACACCCTAGACGATAAGGGGTGCTTGCGTAGAGACGGTAGACTTTGTGTACCGCAAGACGAGGGTTTGAGGAAGGCTATTCTTGATGATGCACACCGTTCTAGGATGACCATTCATCCCGGTGGGGACAAGATGTACCAAGACATGAAGCGAGTTTTCTTTTGGGCTAGTATGAAAAAGGATGTGGCCGAGTATGTCGCTAGATGCTTGGTGTGCCAACAGGTGAAAGCGGAGCAAAAGAAACCACGTGGGTTGCTTCACCCATTGGAAGTTCCGCAATGGAAGTGGGATAGCGTCTCGATGGATTTTATTGACGGGTTACCCAGATCGAGAAAGGGTAATACAGGAATTTGGGTTGTGGTAGACAGACTTACTAAGAGCGCCCATTTCATACCTGTGAAGAGCAAGAGGACTGCTCCATGGCTAGCTTCAGTTTATCTTCGAGAGATAGTTCGATTGCATGGGGTACCCTCTAGCATAGTGAGTGATCGAGATCCTATCTTCACTAGCGAGTTTTGGAAGAGTTTGCAAGAAGCAGTGGGGACTCAGTTGTGTCTGAGCACCGCATATCATCCTCAGACGGACGGCCAGACCGAGAGGGTGAATCGTGTTCTGGAAGACCTTTTGAGGCTTTGTATCTTAGATTTTGGAGGTACATGGGAAGAGCATCTTCCATTGGTGGAGTTCGCATATAATAACAGCTTTCAGTCCAGTATTGGTATGGCTCCTTTCGAAGCTCTTTATGGAAGGCCTTGTCGATCACCTACATGTTGGTGGGAATCTACGGATAAGATCTTGCTTGGGCCCGATATGGTTAGAGAGACTTTGGAAAAGATTGATTTGATTCAAAGAAGGATGAAAGCAGCGGAGGATAGGCAAAAATCTTATGCGGACAAGAGAAGGACGGATCTGGAGTTTGAGGTTGGGGACATGGTCTTTGTCAAAGTATCTCCATTACGGAATGTAGTTCGCTTTGCGTCCGTTGGGAAGTTAGCTCCAAGATTTGTTGGGCCGTTTCCTATTAAGGAAAGGATTGGACGGATGGCATATAGAGTGGATTTACCTGAGAGACTTAGTGGGGTACATGACGTATTCCATGTGTCACGTTTGAGGAAGTGCCTACATGAGACCGCAGAGGTGGTAGAGCCGAGCTTGCTAAAAGAAGTGGAGGTAGAGCGTGATGCAACTATTCGACGAGCT
The DNA here is from genome assembly GCA_030737875.1 of Allium sativum. Lineage (NCBI taxonomy): Eukaryota > Viridiplantae > Streptophyta > Magnoliopsida > Asparagales > Amaryllidaceae > Allium > Allium sativum. The sequence continues at coordinate 193,439,292 of CM060920.1, forward strand.
CCTACCCGCATCCTTGGGTCAGAGATTAGGAAGTTGAGGAACAGAGAGGTGCAGCTAGTCAAAGTGCAATGGGGAGAAGATGAGAGCAATGCTACTTGGGAGACAGAAGCGAAGATGCGTTCATTATACCCATTCCTTTTTTAGGGTATGTCTTTTAACTTCTCCTTTATCGTTTGTCTAGTACTTATCTTATCTTTAGTATGTCCTCTCATTAGTACCTTTGACCTTTAGATAGGGTAAAACCTATGGTTGAAACATGTGTTTGAGACATGTTATGTTTGATGGATGCGTGTGGATGCAAGTGTTTGCTAGTGGTTGCTCGTGGATGCATATACACACACTCTAGGCACTAGATCGGCTCAATCACTTCATATTGCATATTGCATAAAATTGTGTGTAGGTAGCTATATTAATGGATGTATAATGGTTGTGCTATCATATGGATGATGCATTTTGGTGAATGATTGTGCACTCATGTAGAAATAGTATGTGTCGATAAGGTTCTCTCGCATACATATTGGATGCATGGCACTATCATGGTTTGCATTAAGGAGGTCAACTGAATCAGTAGACCGCCTGATTTTGCATTAGACAGAGAACATATACACACACTCTTTGCATATGTTCAAACAGCATTAGAAACTCTAAGGACAATGGATGCCAGTGTCTGATGGTTTAGTAGATGGTTGTTTGGTTGGCAGGATACGTTCTTCTTGACTTAGAGATTTCGGGGACGAAATCCTTTAAGTAGGGGAGAATGTAACACCCCGTATGTTGAATAACTTGCTATAATATAAAACAGGGCAGAATTAAACTTTAAAATCTGAATCAGGGGAAACGTGCTATGCCATTGCGTTCGTCTCAGAAAAATACGCGAAATAGAGTCTGAGTTTTCGAAAATCGGAGTCCGTATGACCCAGTTAAGGCCCAAAGAAGTTTTCAGAAAATTCAATACGGATTTAAAAACGAAAATTTCACATTTCAGAAGTGGCGGGAAAATTCCCGCCAGACCCAGGGGGTCGACCTGGGGGTCGACTGGGGAGTCGACCTGCCCACCAGGTCGACTGGGGAGTCGACCCTAGGGTCGACCTGGGGGTCGACCTCCCTGGTCGAGCCCAGGTGACCTGGGTGCATCAGCTTGGCTTTTGGGCTGTGTTTTGGTGGCTAGGACGAGATCTGACGGCTCAAATCTAATTTAGGGTTAATCTAATGGCCTAAAACACCTAACTACTCTATAAATACACCCTAAGACTACCCTAATTCATACTAAAAATAGCTACAACACCGTTATGCCGTCAAAATGCAACTTGAAGGAGCCTTCATCAATCTAAAGAGGAAGATAGCTTCTCAAATCAACTTCTAATCAACTCTAGCAACTTGATCTTCTTCTTAGGAGTGCTAATCAACAAGTTGTGAGTTTTCTATAGCCTTAATGACCAATGTTGAAATGATTATGATAGGATATAATGAGGTTATGGCTATGAATGTGGATCAATGCATGTTATGCAAGTTATATGCTATGTGTTAATGATGTTATGCATGTTATGCAAGTTATATGCTATGTGTTAATGATATTATGCATGTTATGCAAGTTATGTGCTATATGTTCATGATGTTATGCAAGTCATATGCTGCATGTTCATGATGTTATGCAAGTTATGCAAGTCATATGCTACATGTTCATGATGTTATGCAAGTTATGCAAGTCATATGCTATGTGTTTGTGATGTTATGCAAGTTATGCAAGTCATATGAAAAAAATTAATCCATTATGACACCATGATATGCAAGTTTGGTGTATGATTATATGCTAGTTCATACATGATATGGTATGCAAGTTTGGTGTATGATTATATGCAAGTTCATATATGACATGTTATGCAAGTATGGTGTTTGATTATATGCAAGTAACATGTGCAAGTTTACACCTTTGTATGATATGCATACATATGCAAGTTAACCCCTTTGTATGTCATACATACATATGCAAGTTTATCCCTTTGTATCACATAAATAACTTATGCAAGTTAACCTCCTTATGACAGATGTGATTCATGTAAGTTTGGGTTGATTATTTATGCTAGTTGGGTTTGATGCTATATGCATGTTGACACCTTTAAACCCATGTTGATGCTAATGTTATGCAAGTTGAACCCATTATATTTGTGATGAATCTTCCCTTTTATGTCATGTTAGCGAATTACGTGGGGAACGATGGGGTTAATATACATGTTAATGAAATGGTGTGAAGTTGGTATGATTATGCATACCATAAAGTGGATGGACATAATTGAGTCAATTATGTACATCGTTAAAATTGGAATTAATTAGGGAAATTAATTCGGGGGTGATTAATTAGGTGTAATTAATCGACTAAGACACGAGGTTGGACCCTTTTGTAGCATAAGACTGCCCGGAACCGACCGGCAAATCCAGCGGCTACAAATGATTGGCCCAATGTGAGAGGTCTTAGGCACAAACTACATACGTGACAAGTGTAAAGACACGAGGTTAGACTCGGTTATGGCGTAAGGCTGCCCGGACCCAACCGGCAAATCCAGCTTCCATAAAAGATAGTCTAATGTGAGAGGTCTTTACAACGGTTACGTTCTTAATCAATTAAGAAACACTTAACCAGATAAGCATGTAGTGGGCATGAGGGGTTAAGTGGGTGCCTTGGGTGGCATGTGGAAATCAAGTAAGTGCCTTGGGTGGCATGTGGAAATCTAGTGGGTTGCCTTGGGTGGCAATAGAAAATACGATTAGAATACTTAACCAAGTGGAAACATGTAATTAAACATGATTAAAGGGTTAAGTGGGATGCACTAGATAAATTGACAAGCTTAGGTGGTAGCTTGTGGGGGCCCATTTCAACCAGTAACCCATATGTATCTTATTGGGCTCGACCCATGTCGAGGACGGGACACGCGTACTGGGCTTGATTATAAGAGGCCAAAACGGGTTAGCGGTGGCAACGCGAGTCCAACGGGTTTCATATGCGTGTGTGGACCCGGGCTGGTAGGTAAGACGTTTTTGCATCGTGTAGGTATAAGCCGTGCACCATTTGTTGTATCGGGTTGCCACTTTGGGGAGTGATACACCCCACTGTGGGGCCAGCACGGGTATCTACGGTAGGGAGCCGATCGCTTGGGAGTAGTGGGTACACCTAGTGGAGAGAGGGGCAGACGGCACCTATGTAGTCAGCTAGGGGTACACGAAACTACTGGGTAAATTCTCTAAGTCCTTGGGAGGGATCAACCTTTAAGTAGGAATGACTGGTGTGGTGCAGTTAGTAATTATCCTTGGGTGGGTAGATGCGTCTTTACCGTTATCCTAGTTCACCTTATGTCTAGTTGGCTACTTAGTGTAGTCATTTATCCCCAGTCATCCCGTGCCAAGTTTATATCATACCCTAATTACTTTAATGATTGTGTTGTTAAAGTTATAGGGCTCACTCAGACTTATGTCTGACCCCGTTGTTTTTATCTTTTTCTCCCTCCGGTCCTCAGGTTGGGCCTAGCACTAGTGGGCTTTGATCAGATTTCTTTATCTATCTTCTGGAGCTTGGACCGTGATGTAAAGCCTAGCTTATCTTTTCTTTTATGGCTATTGTTTATGTAGTGGGATTATGTACTTATGTTTTTATCAGGATGGATATTTAGTACTTGACTCTTTATGGTGTTGTAACTAAACATGTTTACCTTCTGCTGCAATGAAATGATGTTTTAGAATTTCAAGTATTTATATCTGTCTTGTGTAATTTTTCTGTTCTATATTCACTTAAAATGCTCCACCGAAGTTAAGGCATTCCCTTAGTGAGTGACCTTAGCGGGTGTGGGGTGTTACAACGAGTTTGGGAAAAATAGGGGTTGTTAAGTTAGTTTTGGATAACGGGCTTATTTTAATATTGAAAATGGAATTGACATTTATTATAAACGAAGTTTTAAACGTTTATAATTAAATTGAATTAAAACAAACTCGCCGTAGCGCGCCAGTTTGTGATTTGGCGTTTCGAACATCAATTGAGTGTATAGAACTCAATATAAGCTGAAATTCTATGAATCAAGAAACGCCCGAACTTATTGAATGATAGTTTTCTAATGGAAGAGAAAATTTTGGATTTCATCTTATAGATTTTGAGCTATATCAAAATCAAATTTTAGAAAAGTTGGTGTAAAATCATTTATAAACCATAACGGTTTATTTAATAAACAAAAATGATTTTAAGTGGTAAAAATCCGAATTCTTATTTCAAAATCCAGTTTTGAGTTATCAAATATATACGAACTCAAGTAGAGTGAATGAACCGATTTTGATTCAAAAATCGGATTTTGGATTATGGAATGATATAACTAATTGATAAAAGAGGTTAGTTAATGGAACTTTGAATTTTTCGGAAATTTAAGGAGTTAGAATATTTTAAGAAATTAGATAACTGGAAATCAATATATTAATATATAGAATTCGATAAGGAATTTAGAAAGTAGTTAATTAACGAATATTAATTAAAAGGGCCAGTGATTGTTTGATGGATGTTTGTTTTTCTTTGATAGTTAAATCACTGACTATCAAAGATTTTTGACCATCGTTGTGAATACGGAGAGCCTGGTTGGATTTATTATCCGAAAACCACTCCGTATAGGCATAGGCATCACGAATTACTCAGGTCGAAAATAATTAAAGACGGAGTGAAATGCAAGGGATGTTCTGTTTTTCTAGACCCAGGATAACTTTCATGGACGAATGTCTGACAAAGTTTTCGTAACAGATCACAGAAGACGATCTTTTCAAGGTATTACGTCTGATGGCGGACAAATTTGTTTCTCTTAGCTTTTATACCCGTAATATTTTTTGGAAGATCAACAAGTGATTTGACAGGTTTGACGATGTGGCATTCAAAGTGTATGGTGGCCAGATGTTTTAAAAGATATACGTAGCCTCAAGCCTCACAACCGGGAAATGACAAAAATCGTGCAGGCAACATGGCTAGTTGGGTCATACCCAAGCAGGGTATATTTGTCAACGATCTAGAGAAAATTTCTTATTTATTCTTCTTTCGATTCTATATCTTATGGATTATGGTTGGATGGACAACAACCGTGGGTGATAATATATTCGCTAATCTCAAGCTAAATGAGTGGGTGGTCATGTGTGGCCGGGTTGCGAGATGTTCTTGCTGAACCCTAGTGTATCCCCTCTAGAGTACACTGATCGGGATGTGGTCCCATACCTTGTCATAGTTGGAATCCAATCTCCAATAAGCTCCCTGCGGTTTTTGATTTTATACTATGTATGTAGAGTGTGAGATGCAAGAGTTCTACTATTTGGTTATTAATTTGATTAGACATTATTATAACATCACTGTATTTTGATATCAAAAATGTTTTGGGTTATAGTAAGGTAAAAACCGTCCAAGTTTATGTGTGGGCTTGTGTAACGACCCGCGTTCTACGCATCGAAGGATTGTAGGATATTTATTTCTTTTTCATGTGAAGTCGTATGGTCATGTAACTTTGGGAAGTGACTATCGGGGTCATTTCCCATGTTCACGATTTGCAGATTTTTAAATGATCGTTTTGCCCCTGGCGAATCTTTTTTCGCCTATAACTTTTGATTGGTAAGGAGTTTTGACCTGAAACTACTTCCATTAGCTTTGGATGATGGTTTCTCTTTCCGTAGAGTTGTCATATTAATCAAACGGACTTACTGTTTGGGAGATATGGCTGAAATAAAGTTTGGAAGGTGAAAAACAGCTTAAATGGGCTTAATAGTGTAATTAGCAGCTAGGCCCTTTGGGGATTTCAGGATTAGAGCTATATAAGGGCTGATTAGGGTTAGAGAAACTTCTTCTTTATCATTTTCCAGCCGCCCCTTACCTCTCTTCAACTCTAACAATGGCCTCCAACACCCAAATCACCGTTTAATTAAGGATTAAGCTAATCAACCTAAAATCAGAGTTGAAGCTGATGTGTTGCATAGGAATTCGACCCAAAACAGTAGAAAAATTCAAATCTATAATTCATTTGTGGCTAAGGTGAGTGATTTGCATTGTTTTTCACTAATTACGGCTAATAATGGTGATTAGGGATAATTAGCAAAATTATGCATGTTAAAATTCTGGAAAAATATGTAAAAATTCTTAAATATTATTTTAAGCCTCTGTTAGAAATTTTGGTTAATTTGGATATGTTTTTCTAATCCTATCATTAGTTATAGTTAAACATGATTAAGGGGAAAACATGGGTTTTGGGTATGTTTGATCCATATATACATGTTAGTTCATTGTTTGGATGTTTATGGTCGATCCTATATATTACTATGATTGTTTGGAGTGTTAAGTAACCTTGTAGGAAAGTTAGAGTGGTCAAAAATGCCGTCGTATGGCGTAAAACGGTGCTGGAAGTTAAAGGAAATATGTAGGAGACCGGATTGGATCGGATCGCCCTACCCGATCATGACACCCTCTCATGAACCGAACCACTCACCAGGAGAGCTCCACGAGTCGCCGCTCATGCCAATAGGACCGACCCAAACCGCTAATCACGAACCGATGGAGAAGCACGACCCCGAACGGATGGAGATGCATCACGAGTCGGACCAGAAGATGAACCACGAGCCGCCACTCAGGAAAGTACCCGAGCCGGTGGAGACCCGAACCGGATGCCTCCATGAACCGATGAAGCACCACGACCTGGAGCTTGACCATGAGCAGAGGGAGACCGAACCAAACCAGTGAGCAACATGATTCACAAACCGAACCACTTTAGGAAGCCCGAACCAAAGCAAAGTGAAGTGAAGAACCGAACCGATCTGGAGAAAACCAAAACCCGAGATGCAAAGGTAGTCCAAATGGGAAGTTGTTACTTAGGATCCAGATGGGAGCCAACGAGTTGACTTCATGATTGGACTTTGCTGCCGGACGTGTGCAAAGGGGTTATCGATGCCTATAGCTTTGACTCACCACAGGTATTGGCTATGGATCAGTGCAGTGGGGTTGTTTTGACTCCATGGGGCAGAGTGATCGTAGTATGGCTATGAGCCAGTGCAGTGGAGTCGTTATGACTTCATGGGGCAGAGTGGACATAGCAAAGGACTAGTGGATATGGATCAGTGCAGTGGAGTCATCACGACTCCATGGGGCAGAGTGATCATAGCAAAGGATTTGGGTGGTCAAAGCGGTGGATATCGTATGCTTTACGCACTGAGTGAAAGATGTGAGGATGGTTTATGTGTTTGAATGTTTTCCATCACTATGACATGCACACCCCCTCCCCCATATCTTTACACCATATGTTAGTGTCACCTTAGAGTATTGTACATCTTGTTGTGCTGACTCTTTGGTTGCAGGTCCAGGTTTAGGTATGGTTAGTTATGCCTGTTGTTGTTCTGTTTTGCTGCTTATCGCTCATACCAGACTTTTGTCTGATCCAGAGTTTTATGTCTCTTCTTATTACTTTGTGTGCTCCTAAACGAGCAGACTAGAGACAGGTTAACTGGTTATGCACGAGTAGTTGATCCGGAGACGTGCTACGTATTATCTACATAAATTCTCCCTGTGTTGTTGCTGGTCACTACTTGGGCATTAGTAGTGTACATTTCCTTTCTTTTGTTTTAGAGACAGTATTTTGAAGTTGTAATAATGATGTTGGATCATAAGCTGTATTTTGGATTTCCGCTGCTTTAATGGTTTAGTTTTCAGCTTATGCACTGTCTCGCCTGATTTATGTAAAAGTTATGTTATTATTATATTTTATTCCATGGGCTGTGAGATATACGACAGGTTCCTTTGGTAGTTTTAGCTTCAAACCCTTTTTCTTTGGCGACCGTCCCGTGCTAGTTGGACATTAGCACAGCGCATTTCAGGAAATGTCGGCTGGTCCGGGGCGGGATGTCACACTTGGTATCAATGCTCTAGGTTGCGTAGTTAACCTAGGAGAAGACATCAGGGAGAGATAGTATACGCATATGAGAGCGCGTATTTGTGATATTTTGGTTTCCAAAACTAAATATATATATATATATATATATACACACACACACACTATTAGTATATCTAAGGATGGAGTCGCACTGCACGAGCACCACATTGAGATGGTTAATCGTTTTCTCTTTACAGATTAGACGATGAGTCGAGATACGGGGAGTACAGGATTAGGGGATAACAATAGGAATGCCCGTGACGTGAGGGCGATATTTACTACCTTCATGAGAGAGATATTTAGGGATGTTCAGGGAGCAGCCCCTAATGCTGCTGATGGTGGTGATGCAGTAGTGCAAGCGCCTAGGTCCGATTTCACCAAGCTCTGCAAGGATTATACCAGTCCTGGTGGGAAATTGTTCCACGGAACGGAGTCGGCTACGGAAGTTCAAGATTGGCTTGATAGTTGTGAGCATATCTTCGAGAATTTGGGCATCGAGGATGTAATGAAGAGGAAGCTAGCATCGCGTCAACTGCAAGGAAGGGCTATGAATTGGTGTAACGCTATTAAAGCAGCTACTCCTGAGGATCAAGTTACTTGGGATCATTTTAAGACTTGCTTTAGTGATAAGTTTATTCCAACTGCTCAGAAGTCAGAGTTATTTAGGAAATTTTTGGAGCTTAAGCATAATGGTAGGGTAGTCTCGGAATACATTGTTGAGTTCGGTACTTTAACGAAATATGGATTATCTCTTATTGATAATGCCGAGAAGAAGAACGAGAAGTTCATAACTGGATTAGATCAGTACTTGGGGGAAAGGCTTATCAACCACATAGATGAGACATTTGAGCCTATTATGGGAATGGCTTTGAGATCGGAGAGTCTTTACCCTAAGTCGAAGGCTGAGGTTGTTGTTGTATCTACAATGGAGCCAAAACCGCAGGCAAGCGGTGGAGGCAAGAATAATTCCCAGAATAAAAGAAATTAGAATCAGACCAAGGATGGTCAGAAAAAGAGGGATAAGAAAGATGTTGAGTGCTTTAGCTGTGGCAAGAAGGGCCATTATGCCAAAGAATGCCGGGCCAAGCCAGCGGACAGGAAGTGCTTCGATTGCAGCCAAGTGGGACATCACAAGGATAAATGTCCACAAACTCCTAGAGAGCAGCAGATTGTGAAAGCATATGCTATCAACGTTGTTCCTTCTTCGTCGAATGCCTCAACTGCGGCGCAGAAGGGAAAAAGTGTCATTGTTCAAGGTATGCTTTCTGTTTATGATGTTCCAGTTTGAGTTTTATTTGATACCGGGGCTCTCCATTCCTTCATATCTGGTGACCTGGTAGATAGGTTGGAATTGGAACCCGAGATAGTCGATAGACCTTTAGTTGTAACGAACCCAATAGGTGGTTCGACTAGCCTTAGCATGATTTGTCGTAATGTGGTCTTATCGAGTCATGGATGTATGTTTGCTTGTGATTGCTTTGTTTTGGGCTTTACTGTGTTTGGCATTATTTTGGGAGTCGATTGGTTCCAAAGATATGGGTGGTGGTAGAATGTGAGGCTTTTTGGTGACAGTTAGAGCGGATGATGGGCGGAGGGTAGTGTTTGGTGGCCTACCCAGTGATGGGGTGATGGCTAGTTTTCTAAATTCCCTTGACATCCCGCATGATGAGTTGTCAGATGTGCCCATTGCTAGCCAATATCCGGACGTCTTTGAGGAAGTGACCGGACTTCCACCACACCGAGAGATTGAGTTCCGTATTGGTTTAGTGAAAGATGCCAGACCTATAGTGATGCCGCTTTGTCGTATGGTGCTAAGGGAGCAGTGAGAGCTCGGGGTGCAAGTAAGCGATCTTTTGAAGAAGGGATTTATCCAAAGAAGTGTTTCCGAGTGGGAAGCACCAGTTGTGTTTGCTACGACGGCAAATGGTTACCTTCAATTGTGTGTAGACTACCGCGAGTTGAATAATGCGACGAGGAAGACTAAGTATCCTCTCCCGCGGATAGCTGATTTGTTCGATCAGTTGAGTGAAGCAAGAGTGTTCTCCCAGTTGGATCTTGCGATATGTTTTCATCAGCTTCGAGTGGCAGCTGAGAGTATAGCTAAAACAACATTTTGGACGCCATCTGGATTTTATAAGTGGTTGGTCATGCCATTTGGGTTGACTAATGCACCAGCATATTTTGTGGATCTTATGAATAGGGTATTCAGGGATCAGTTGAATAAGTTTGTTCTTGTGTTCGTGATATCTTGGTTTACTCAAGGACAGAGGAAGAACACAAGGAACATTTGAGGATAGTGATGGAGGTGTTGAGGAAACACCAACTGAAGGCGAATTTTTCTAAGTGTCACTTCTGGAGGAGGGAAGTGAGGTTCTTGGACCATGTTGTTTCAGAGAATGGAATTGCCATGGATCCTGCGAAGGTGGCTACGGTACAAGATTGGTCTACGCCCAAGAATGTAACAGACATAAGAAGTTTCTTGGGACTAGCTGGATATTATCGTAAGTTTATCCAAGACTTCTCCAAGATAGCAGCACCGTTAACTCAGTTGATCAAGAAGAATCAAGCTTTTGTTTGGGACGAAAGGTGCGAGTATGCATTTAAGAACCTAAAGGAAAAGTTAACGTGTGCACCGGTGTTAGTCATTCCTAAGGGGAATGAAGAGATGACGGTATACATGGATGCTGGTGGTACCGGACTAGGTGTTGTATTGATGCAAGGTGGTAGGGTAGTAGCTTATGCTAGTCGGCGACTGAAACCGCATGAGAAAAGATATCCTACCCATGATTTGGAATTGGCAGAGATCGTGTTCGCATTGAAGATGTGGAGACATTATCTCTTAGGCGAAAGATTTGAGTTGTTTACTGATAATAAGTTGTTGAAGTAGCTATTCTCTCAGAAGGATTTAAATCTTCGTCAGCAGAAATGGTTGGAGTTCTTGGCTTCATATGATTTCGATATCGCATACACTCATGGGAAGGGAAATGCGGTAGCTGATGCATTAAGTAGGAGACATGACAGTTTAGGGGCTATATTTTTAGAATGGAAGCAATTGGAATAGATCGTCGGATATGATTTCAGACCTAAATGTGAATTGGATCCACATATGTTAGCAAGTTTGACGATCAGACCAACTTTGATTGAGCGGATTGGCTCCAGTCAGAGGGACGATCAAAATCTAATGGAAATCATCTCCGAGTTAGAAATGGGCATTGACGGTGAGGAGATGAACAAGTATGGACTTGATGGAGAAGGATGGCTTCGAAAGGAGGGGAGATTAGTTGTACCCAACGTTAATGGATTGAGAGATGAAGTGCTTAGAGAGTGTCATCACTCAAAACTGAGTATACATCCCTGTGGTAACAAAATGTATCAAGACATGAAACAAACTTACTAATGGGAAGGGATGAGGAGAGACGTTGGAAAGTTTATATCCAAATGCCTGAATTGTCAATTAGTTAAAGCTGAGCAAAAGAAGCCGAGTGGTTTGTTACAACCGTTGGAAATTCCTAAATGGAAATGGGAGCAAGTCTCAATGGATTTCATTGATGGTTTACCAAGGACTAGATCTGGTCATGATAGTATTTGGGTGATTGTGGATCGATTGACCAAAAGTGCAAGGTTTATACCAGTCAAGTCAAATAGAGCGGTAGATAAGTTAGCAGAACTGTATATGAAGTGGGTAGCGAGATTTCATGGAGTACCAAAGGCATTGTGAGTGACCGAGTCCATTATTTACTAGTGGATTTTGGAAGATCTTAAAAGAGGCTTTAGGATCGGAATTACATCTCAGTACCGCATACCATCCTCAAACCGACGGTCAAACAGAGAGGGTGAATCGTGTATTAGAGGATCTCTTGAGAGCTTGTATATTGGATTTTGGTGGATCACGGGATGATCATCTGCATCTAGTTGAGTTCGCATATAATAATAGTTATTAGTCCAGTATTGGTATGGCTCCATTTGAAGCTTTGTACAGAAGACCGTGTAGCTCACCATCATGTTGGTCGGAAACCGGTGAGAAGTTTGTGCTTGGTCCAGATGTAATAAGAGAAACTTCAGAAAAGGTAAAGGTTATTCAACAGCGAATGAAGGCTGCCCAAGATAGGCAGAAGAGTTATGCTGATAAAAGGCGAAGAGATTTAAAATTCTCCATTGGTGACTTAGTATTCATCATGATTTCTCCGTTAAAGAGTGTGATTCGATTTGGTAGGAGAGGACAGCTGACACCAAGATTTGCTGGTCCATTTCCAATTCTCGAACAAGTTGGGAATTTGGCATATAGAGTAGAGTTACCTGACAATATGGCGGGAGTTCACAACGTATTTCATATTTCCCAATTAAGGAAGTTTGTGCATGACCCTAATGTGATAATTTCACCGGATCAATTGGATGACATCGAGGTAGAACCCGAGGCGGTTGGGAACCGCAGACCGATTCATATTGTCGACATGATACGAAACAGCTTCGAAGGAAGACGGTGGAACTAGTCAAAATCCAGTGGGGAGATAGTGAGCAGGACTGTACTTGGGAAACAGAGGAGAGCATAAGGAAGTCGTATCCAGAACTCTTTGGCTAGTAAGGTTTTAATAATGATATAGCTATTCCGCATTCTAGGATATGTTTGTTGTGTTTGTTATGTATGTTTGATTGTTGCAAATGGTTGTGTGACAGCCTGCCCCGGACCAGCCGACATTTCCACGAAATGCGCTGCGCCAATGTCCAACTAGCACGGGACGGTCGTCAAAAGAAAAAGGGTTTAAAGCTAAAACTACCAAAGGAACCTGTAATATATCTCACAGCGCATGGAATAAAATATAGTAATAACATAATTTGACATAAAACCGACGAGACAGTGCATAAGCTGAAAACTAAACCATCATAGCAGCGGAAATCCAAAATACAACTTATGATCCAAACCATTATTACAACTTCAAAATACTCTCTCCAAAGCAAAAGAAAGAGGTACACTACTAATTCCCAAGGTAGTGACCATCAACAAGACAGGGAGAATATATGCAGAAATAATACGTGCGAGCCCCTTGCTCGTCTCCGGACATCTACTCGTCAATATCCACCTGACCTATCCCTAGTCTGCTCATTTAGGAGCACCCAGAGTAATAAGAAGAGACATAAAACTCTGGGTCAGACAAAAGACTGGTATGAACAATAAGCAACAAAACAGAATAATAATAGGTATAATGTAATCATACCCGAACCTGGACCTGCAACCAAAGAGTCGGCACAACAGGATGTACAATACTCTAAGGCAACACTAACAGATGGTGTGAAATTAATGGGGAGGGGGTGTGCATGTCAAGGTGATAGCAAACAATCAAACATAGCAATCATCCTCACGTCTCTCACTTAGTGCGTAAAGCATACGATATCCACTACTTTGGTCACCTAATCCTTTCAGCCATGACGGAATCCAACCCCGTACAACTATCACTACGAGCCCCTAATTTGTCTTTCAGTGGTGAACCAAAGTTATAGGTGTGGATAACCCCTTTGCACACGTCCCGCAGCAAAATCCAATCATGAAGTTAACTCGTTGGTTCCCATTTGGATCCTGAGTCACAACTTCTCATTTGGACTACCTTTGCATCTCGGGTTTGGTCTCTTCCCATTCATGTTTCTTCAGTTCGTAGCTCCAAACTTCCATTTATGTCCATACCTCAATTTAGATAAGTACGGTTCATGGGTCTCACATTCGGTTCGTGGTCCTTACCCTGGCGGCTCGTGACGGTGCTCCTCTGGCGGCTCGTGCTAGTGCTTTCGTCGTCTGGTTCGTGAGTCCTCATGGCGGTTCGGATCGGACTTCCTCGGCTCGTGTTCAAGCTCCGGGTCGTGATTTATTTTTCTTGGTGGTTCGTGGCACACTCCAGGCGAGTGGGTCGGGTACCCCAATCATGAAATGGTTCGGTTCGGGTTCATGACCCGATCCGATTTCCTGCACTTCTTCCCAACGACTGTTTACGCCACATGACGGCATTTTCGACCATTCTAACTGTTCTAGCCAGTCATAAAACATCCCAACTAGTAATTGCAACATATAACATCAACCATAAACACCAAAACGATGAATAATCATGTCAATATGGATCAAACATACCCAAAACCCATGTTTTCCCCTTAATCCTCTTAATCATGATTTAACCATAAGATTAGCAAAACATGTCCAAATTAACCCAAATTTCTAACAGAGGCATAAAATAATATTTTAGAATTTTACAAATTTTTCCATATTTTTCTGAGCCATAATTTCGCTAATTATCACTAATCACTCCTAACTAGCCGTAATTAGTGAAAAACAATGCAAATCACTCATCTTAGCCACAAATAAATATAGATCTGAAGTCTCCACTGATTTGGGTCAAATTCCTATGCAACACAGCAGCTCCAACTCTGATTTGCTGCTATTTTGACTTGATTTGATGTTGATTAGCTTAATCCTTGATTAGATGATGATTTGGGAGTTGGAGGCCATTGCTGGGGTTGAAGAGAGGTAAGTGGCGGCTGGAAAATGACAAAGAAAAGGTTTCTCTAACCCTAATCAGCCCTTATATAGCCCTAATCCCGAAATCCCCAATGGGCCTAGCTGCTAATCACCAATTAAGCCCATTTAAGCTGTTTTTAGCCTACCAAACATTATTTCAGCCATATCTCCCAAACGGTAAGTCCATTTGGCTAATATGACCACTCTATGGAAAGAGTATCCGTCATCCGAAGGAAATGGAAGTGGTTTCATGTCAAAACCCCTTACCAATCAAAAGTTATAGGCAAAACAAGATTCGCTAAAGGCAAAACGGTCATTTAAAAATCGGCAAAAATTATGAACATGGGAAATGACCCCAATAGTCGTCTCCCGAAGTTACACGACTATACGACTTCGTATGTAAAAGAAATAAATATTCTATGATCCCCTGATGCGTAGAATGCAGGTCGTTACAGGTTGATAGGCATGCGGGACCTTTTGTTGTTTTCTTAGTTAAGGAATTTCGGGGGCAAAATTTCTTAAGGGGGGAGAATGTAACGACCCACATTCTACGCATCGAAGGATCGTAGGATATTTACGCTAATGCTACTTCGACCGACGGTATTTTACGTCATTTTCACCGGTGTGTATTTCAGCCGCAAGATTTCCCTTGATTACGTCATCTTCCCATGATTTGCGCCTTTGGATGAAAAAACATGTTTCCCATACTGCATAAACCCGATCGTTACAGCAAAGCCCGGATATTTATTTCTTTTTTATGTGAAGTCGTTTGGTCATGTCACTTTAGGAAACGACTATTGGGGTCATTTCCTATGTTCACGATTTTTGCCAATTTTTAAATGACCGTTTTACCCATAGCGAATCTTGTTTCGCCTATAACTTTTGATTGGTAAGGAATTTTGACCTAAAACTACTTCCATTAGCTTCGAATGATGGTTTCTCTTTCCGTAGAGTGGTCACATTAATCAAACGGACATACCATTTGGGAGATATGGCTGAAATAAGGTTTGGAAGGTGAAAACAGCTTAAATGGGCTTCATTGGGTAATTAGCAGCTAGGCCCATTGAGGATTTCGGTATTAGAGCTATATAAGGGTTGATTAGGGTTAGAGAAACCTTTTCTTTGTCATTTTCCAGCCGCTACTTACTTCTCTTCAACCCTAACAATGGCCTCCAACACCCAAATCACCGTTTAATCAAGGATTAAGCTAATCAACATCAAATCAAGTCAAAATAACAACGAATCAGAGGTGGACCTGCTGTGTTGCATAGGAATTCGACTCAAAATAGTAGAAAAGTTCAGCTCTATAATTCATTTGTGGCTAAGTTGAGTGATTTGCATTGTTTTTCACTAATTACGATTAATTAGAGTGATTAGTGATAATTACTGAAATTATGCATGTTAAATTCTGGAAAAATATGTAAAAATTCTTAAATATTATTTTAAGCCTATGTTAGAAATTTGGGTTAATTTGGATATGTTTTGCTAATCCTATCATTAGTTATAGTTAAACATGATTAAGGGGAAAACACGGGTTTTAGGTATGTTTGATCCATATATACATGTTAATTCATTATTTGGATGTTTTTGGTCGATCCTATATGTTACTATGACTGTTTGGAGTGTTTAGTAATCTTGTAGGAAAGTTAGTGTGGTCGAAAACGTCATCGTGTGGCGTAAAACAGTCGTTGGAAGTTGTAGGAAATATGCAGGAGACCGGATCGGATTAGATCGCCCTACCCGATCGTGACACCCTCTCACGAACCGAACCGCTCACCAGGAGAGCTCTACGAGTCGCCGCTCAAGCCAAGAGGACCGACCCAAACCGCTAATCATGAACCGATGGAGAAGCACGACCCTGAACCGATGGAGATGCATCATGAGCCGGACCAAACGATGAACCACGAGCCTCCACTCAGGAAAGTACCCGAGCCAGTGAAGACCCGAACCGGATGCCTCCACGAACCGATGAAGCACCACAACCCGGAGCTTGACCACAAGTAGAGGGAGACCGAACCGAACCGGTGAGCAACATGATTCACGAACCGAACCACTTAAGGAAGCCCGAACCGAAGCAAGGTGAAGTGAAGAACCGAACCGATCCGAGTATTTGAAAAGAATTTGAATTTGAGGTGATTATAAATATATGTATATATTTATATGGTTTCAAAAAGAATTTTAAATACATACCGAGTATTTGAATTTTGTAGGTAAAAACTTAACTTGTGCAAGTTATATAAATTAAAATGGACAAATTGATTTGAAATAAATTAAAATTAGCCAGAACATAATAAACAGTTATTATATTAACTAGATAATATCAAATATGTACAGAAAAATTTTCGTTGACATAAATGAAATAAATAAATTGAGGTTGAATCAATTTGAATAAATTTAGATGTATACGAGTGAAATATGTATGAAATGTGAATTAATTGGTTGGGAATTATTCGAATTAAATAAATATGAGTATATATGGTGTGTAATCTGAATAAAATGAGGTATATACTTAATATCTGGACTTGTATTAGCATGTATGTGTTAAATATACAAAGTACAACATGTTTGTGTTGAATCCACGTGTTTAGTTAATTAATTGAATGAAAGTTATTGAAAATTCATATTTATCAAACTTATGGATTTGAAATGAGTAAGTACAGGTACATGAAGCCGTCTGGCTTAGTTTTGCGTGCATGGCTTGCATAAACGCTAAGCATGTTTGCTTAATAAATGTTTATATAAGGTACGCCTACGCAAAAATATCAAATTAGGATGTATGAACTGTTTTCCGACCAACGTAGTTCAATGTATGCTTTTTTCTCTCTTTTGGCATATTGCAAAAGCTCCTCCGTACAGGGGAGACTCTGCCAAAAAAATTCCAAAATTTAGGGAGTTAGAATTTTTATCAAAAGTTTGAAAATTTTTGTAAGGTAAAAGAGACAACTTTAAATTCGGTATAATTTGAAGAATTTTGAAACAAAAATGGTAAAATAATTAGATGTTTAACTACTAAGAATTCTACATGAAATAAAAGTTGTAGACATATGAAATGTTGAGTTATAGTTAAGAGAGATTTTGGAAAATAAATGGGTTTGTATCATCTTTCCTTCCTTAGTAATTTCGGGGATGAAATTCATTTAAGGGGAGAAGAATGTAACGACCCAGATTTTTGATCAATTAATTTTGAACATTTAATATTGTTTTAAATGTTATTTTGATAATATAAATGGATTTCTATATTGAGTTATTGATTTAATAATCGAATGCGATTTAATTTCGAGTATATCGAATTGTCGAAATACAAAAACGATAATAGTTAAAGTTCAAGTTAAAACTGAATCGAAACGATTCAGATGATTAATATGAATTATATATGAATATAAATGGTAATAATATTAATTTATTATCGAAGAGTTGATTGTTTGAATTAATATTATATTATATCAATTTAAAAATGAAGTTTAAGAATAGTCAATTATTCAATCGACCTCGGAATTCAACGGACTAATTTTATTAAATCCATAATAGTTAATTATGCCTAGATTTCAAGTTTCATGTTAATTGGAGCTGGTGTGTGATCATGTGCAATTTTAATGCGTATCGATTCACATTGGGAATTAAAAAGGGAGTTTTACAAGTAGTCTCTGAATTTGACGAAATCTGTTCCATCGTGTCCGGAATATTTTATTATGCTAGGATTACAATTTTCATCGCGATTGGAACCCAAATGAAGTCATTTAAAAAAGAAGCTTCAGACATAAGTTTCAGTTTCATAAATTAAAAAATAATTAATCGATTAGCTTCCGGGACAGACTACCTCACTTAGCTTATTAGATACACTTCGTTCCCCATTATAAAACCGCGACCTTTTCCCATTTCTCCCTTCTGAAAACAAAAATGAAACCGTCGTCCTCAAGAGAAATTCAAACCCGTACTCCCCTACAAATTTCAATACTAATACAATCTTTATACCGAACCCATTTCTAATCAAATATTGAAATTTCATTTCCCCTCTTTAATTTCATTTCTGTTCGAATAGGAAAATAGGGAAAAGCTGGAATTGCGTTCGAATAGAAATCGCAATAAGAACCCGGTCGATTTTCTAAAGCTCGATGACGATTGTACATTCGCAATTCAGGGCGCGTGAAGTCGAAGTGATCGCTAGGATAGAGTCGCGATTTATTTTATGCTGCCAGTAGGATTTTGGTGTTGACGTTGGGTTGTTGGTAGCGAGGTGCGCGAGATGAAAAAGGCTTCGAAGGTGATGAAATCAGGGTTGCTGTGGATTCGTGAGAGGTCGATGCTGGTAGAAGGGCGTTGTTGCAAGCTGGGTAGGTAGTGTGAGACAGTCGGATTTTAAGGAATGTCAAGTTAGTTCCAATCCGGTCTAGGTGATGTAAGAATGCATTGGACGCAGCTCTACTTGTGAGGCTCGTCAATGAAGTAGGGTGCAGTAGTGTTCGGTGACTGGCTGATGATAAGTGTCGCTGGGAGTTCTGATGTTGTGATGAGTGCAGTCAGGTGTATGTTTAAAAAAGAAGATGGAGATCGACAACGAGATATTCGATGAAATGTCAAAATGGATAAATGTGGTTTGGGGCTGATTGCAGTCAGTGTTGGCTTAGTTGCTTCATAGTGGGTCGAGAAGATTAAGGTATACGTTTACAGAATTTAAAATACATAGAATAAATTATTTATTTGTTTTAATACTAATTTGAATACATAACAGCTTACTCGATAATAAATTAATTATTGTAGGTGTTAAATAGATTCGGTCGAGGCGATTCATAGCCATGAAACCACTAATTAAATAGGATATTCAGCAAAAGAAAAATGGGGCGAGTAAACTCACTTTTGGTACGATTATAAATTATTATAATCAAGTTTTTATTTAATATAAATATTTAAATGTCTTTTATTAGTTGATTCTTGCATTGTTGTTTTTTGATAAATTGTGGTTATTATATATATATATATATTAGTTATTTAGGCTTGGTGGTTGTGGCTATTATATATATATATTGCATATTTCCCACATGCCATTAGCGCATGCCCGCAGTATCATTAGCGGATGACCCTATGCACCCCACAATATATTATAGTGGATGACCTTCTATACCGCGACATCCTGCCTTGGAGCGGGATAGGTGTTTACTCCCTAAAGTTCGTACACACATTGAAACATCAAACACGTAAGAAGAGGACTAACTTGGATGGTATTGGCAAAAATGGCCGACCGGTCCAAGTGGAAAATAAACAACTCAATCAACATTGTTAAATACATGTCGATCGGTTGGCACTGAGTTGATGATTGCACAAGTTAGAGATATACCGGTCCGCTAGCAATAAGGTGATATTATCATACCGATCGGTCATGCCAAGAGCAGCTCACTTTGATAAAATCTCATCACACCGATCAGTCAGGACGGAGTGTAGCAGGTTGGTCGTGTAGCAAGAACCAGGGTCGATCAGCTTTAAGAAGGAGAAGGGAAAAGTATTGATTGGTCAGTTCCAATTTCGGCCGACCGGCCCTGTTGCCAGCTGTCGACAACTATTTACAACTGGCAAGTGGCATCTTTCGTAAATAAGTTTAGGCCGATTGGTGGCCTATGCACTATATTTTGGCTCCTCCTTACTCCTATAAATAGGGGATGAACTCCACATTAATGGGGATTGATTTCTAAGACCCCGAAGGGCTGCCCAATTGCTTTCTCTCGTATTTTAAGTGATTCTAACATCATCAAGCATCTCCAAGTAAGGATCTAAAGCCTAATCCACTATCAATTTTGTCAAAATCGCTCAAGTGTCTAAGTGATTGAAGATCTTCCTTCATATTCCTTGCACTTAGAGAGATTCAACCATTTCTTCGCTGATTTGCAAAGATCAAAGTGAATTCCTTGTGTAAAAGAGAAAATGAATGTACTTAGAGTTGATTCTAGCCTTGTAAATCTTGACTTAATAATGGAAATCCTTGCCAAAGTGGAAGTAGATCTATTTTAGATTGAACCACTATAAAAATCCTTGTGTTTTTACTTACTTTTTGCGATTGTGGTCTCATTTTATACTACTTACCATTTGGTGAAGTAGTTTTTGAGTACCTTTGGTGTTTGGTCAATTTTTGACATTAACATTTGGCGGCCACGGTGGGGCCGCATTCGCATTTCCTTCCTTCACAATTCTTTCTGGCTCAAGAGCCTTGCGTTGAAGTCCTAAGCCTGCTTCTATTGTAGATCCTCTAGATCTAAGACCCAAGCAAGTCAACAAACTTTTTTCCAAGTTCAAAACCTTAATTGAAGCTTTGGGTAGAGTATCAAAGAAAATTACTAGTAAGACCGTCGAAGAGACCGATAATCTCACCAGTGATGCTACATCACCCTCCAACCACTTTGAAGTTGGAGAAACTTCTAGAGCTGGAGCTGCCGTAATAAGGAAAGAATTGGATGAGGTTGTCGCAGGACTAACAAGTTAGATAGATATCTCGACCAATGTTATGTTGAAAAAGCTTGAATCCATGTTCGCTATTCAGGCCGCCATAGCGAAAGTTACCTTAAATGCCACCCGTCCTCAACCTGCTTAAACTACTTATACATAAAGTGCAGGTTCTTCTTCTTTAAGCCCGAGCCGAGCAAATCAATGGAAGAGGTTGCAGATCCTAATAATCCACATCGTGAAGAGGCAAAACCTCCTGCACGCAATCATTCTGAGAAAGCAACCTCTAGACAAGTGCAATGCTCCACCAAAGGGGTACCTCCCCAAGAGGGAGACAAGACCGCGGAATCCAAACCGTGAATGTTTTCTTAGGCAGACATCCGGTAAGGATGATGGCATCCGCCACGTGGACCAGCACAACGAAGAAGAACAAATATCAGAAATGGTTCGCAAGATCATGGAGAAAGGATTGAAAAAAGAAGATGATGAGAAAGAGTGGGGTTTTACTCCTACCAAGACCCCACTCACTAAAAGGATCAAAATGGCTCTGTATCCGAAGAAGTTCAAACCTTCGATGGTACATGCTTACAACGGAACCGACGATCCCAACGTGTTCCTGTTCAAATATGACCAACATATGGATGGAGCACACGCCACAGATGAGCTAAAATCTCTTAACTTCCCGACCTATCTGGAAGGGGTTCCTCTTCTTTGGTTCACGAAGTCACCATCAAAATCTATGGATGATTTCGCTACTTTAGCAAAGCTATTCAGTGAATAGTTCAGGTTACAAGCTGTTATGGTACTGGATGTTGTGGAGTTAAACGAGATACAGCAAAGGCCAGGAGAATCAATCAAGGCCTTTCTCACTCGGTTTAACGCCACTGTAGCCGAGGTCGGAAATCATGAACCTCGCTTGGTATTAATGGCTTTAAAGGAAGCCAAAAGCAAAAAGACTGAATTTGGGCGATGGATCAAGATGAAGAAGCCAAGCACACTTGAGCAGCTATTCGATAAAGATGAGGAATATATGAGTGTCTAAGAAGATCCAGCCTGTGCCCTAGATGTTCCTGAAAGTAGTGCACAACCTGAAAAGAAAGATAATAATGTGCAGGATGGCCAAAAGAATCCTGGTGGTCAAAAAAGGGGCAACGATGGAAAGGATAATCAGGCTAATAGGAGATTACGCTTCTTTAAGAATTCTGAGTAGACTCCTTTGAATGACACCGTAGAAAACATCTTCATGGCGACTAAGGATACGAGGAATATCCAACGTCAAAGAAAATAAAGGTCAATGATGCTGCAATAAAACCAGGTATGTTCTGTCGGTTTCACAACCAATCGGGCCATAATACGAATGAGTGCAAGCATCTGAAGAACCTGATTGAGGAGTTAATAAGGAAGAACAGACTCTAGCAATATACAAAGAACCCGCAGAATACTCAAGCCGCCCAAGGGCAAGGAACATCTGCGGGACAACCTAGTCTGGGAGAGAATACTCCAGCTGTTGTTATTTCAAGACCAATCATCAACACGATTTCAGGCAGACCCTACCCAGCTGGACGAAGCTGAGGGGACATCATGAAATATGCTGATGAGATGAAGAACCTTCCGAGAGAAGAAGAACTCATAGTCATGAACAATACCTTTCCCACAAAAATGCCGATGAATTCATGGGATGATTTCGTGTTCAAAGATAAAAATTCGGGTGGATTGCTAACGCCAGCAGTTGATCCTATGGTTGTTACCATTGGTTTGTGTCCATCTATGGTCAGGAGAGTCTTAGTAGATAGCGGGGCATCTGCCAATGTTCTGTTCATTAATGCATTCAACAAGATGAATCTTTCTGCGGATGACGTGAAAGCTTGCCAGATTAAGATCCAAGGGTTCACGGGGAACCCACTCAGCCGATCAGCGTCATCGACCATCTTTTAGAGCTCGGAGAAGGAGAACATATGGTTTCCATGAAGCAAACTTTTGTTATAGTCGATGAGCTTTCGGCCTATAATGCCTTCCTCGAAAAACCAGCCCTTGCCGCATTCTGGATAGAAATGGCTCCATGGTGCTTGACTATGAAATTCCCAACAGAGAATGGAGTCGGTATGATTAAAGGTGACCAGAAGGCGGCAAGGGAGTGTTACATGATAGAGTTAGTTGAAGCCAGGAAAAATAATACGAAGAAGAATGTGGAGGCTCCGCTCCGCATTCATGACTCCCCTTATAGCAACTACGGCAGGGCCCTTACACTGGCGAGCATAGCGGAGCTCAAAAGGAAATGGACACAATGAAAGCCAGTGTGGGGGAGAATAGAGCGGCGGCACCAGCTGAAGCCACAATCCTAATTCCAATACATGACAAAGATCTTGACAAAGTATTGAAAATAGGTTCTCAGCTGGGCCTGAAGTTACAAAGAGAATTAATTGTGTTTTAAAAATAAAATTTGGATGTTTTTGCTTGGACACATTCTGATATGTGTGAAATTTCATCTGATGTAATAGTACATAAATTGAATGTTAGTCCAAGTATAACACCAACTAAACAAAAAAGACGAACTCAAGGACCCGAAAGGTCTATGGCATTAAAAGAAGAGGTAGATAGGTTGCTCGAGAATGACTTTGTAAGAGCATCTACATATCCTTATTGGGTCTCCAATCCGGTCCTTGTAAAATAGTCCAATGGCAAGCATTGATTATTCAGACATAAATAAAGCATGCCCTAAGGATAGTTTTACTCTGTCCAGAATTGATTAGCTTGTTAATGCGACAACAGGGCATGAACTCTTATCCTTCATGGACACTTACTCCGGATATAATCAGATAATGATGCATAAGCGGGACGAGGAAAACACGAGTTTCATAACAGATAGAGTATTGTATTGCTACAAGGACATGCCGTTCGGACTAAAAAACGCAGCAGCAACATACCAGCGCCTTGTAAATTCCATGTTCGAATCACAAATCGGGAAAACAATGGAATCTATATTGACGACATGCTGGTTAAATCAAAGAAAGCTGATGATCATTTAGAGAACTTGGAAGAAATGATCCATATCCTTAGAAAGTATGGGATGAAGCTAAATCCGCTTAAATGCTAGTTCGGAGTTGCATCGGGAAAATTTCTCGGATTCATAGTTAATGCCATAGGCATTGAAGCAAATCATTCTCAAGTCATAGCTGTGCGAGAAATGCGCGGTCCTAGGACGAAGAAAGAGCTTCAGAGCCTAAATGGGAAAGAAGCTACGCTAAATCGATTTATCTAAAAGGCTACAGATCGGTGCATTCAACTCTTTGATGCTTCAAAGAAAGGAAAGATTTCCAACGGATTCCGGAATGCCAAGCAGCCTTCGAAGAGTTAATCAAGCATATGAAGCACCACCGATTCTACCAAAGCCTATTATTCCTATACCAGGTAGTCTCGTCCCATGCCTTAAGCGCTGCGCTAGTTCGAGAAGACGTAAAGGTTCAATGGCCAGTATACTATATCAGCAAAAGGCTAAGCTAACTGAGGCAGAACTGAACTATGCTAAGTTAGAAAAGGTTATGTACTGTCTGCTGCTTATTGCCTCAAAAAAGCTAAGGCCATATTTCCAAGGCCATCACATAAAGGTTCTCACCGACCAACTGCTAAGGCAAGTTCTTTTCCGCCCAGAGACTTCGGGGACATTGTTGAAGTGGAGCATAGAGCTCAGTTAGTATGACATCACTTATCATCCTCGAAGAGCAATTAATGGGCAGGCTTTAGCAAATTTTTATCGATTAATTAATGGATAGGGGGAAGAAATAGAGGGGCCAGCTGAGACAGTGGGTAGATGGAAGTTATTCATTGATGGATCCAGGAATGATTACTGTTCAAGGGCAAGAATAGCCCTTGAAACTCCTGATGGTCACTCCCTATGTTACGCCCTAAGATTAGAATTCCCATCAACCAATAATGAAGCCGAGTATGAAGCATTGTTCATAGATTTGAAATTGGCAAAAGAATTGAGTATGAAAACCTTGCAAATTCTCAATGACTCGCAACTAGTAGTATGTCAGGTCCGTAAAGAATTCCAGACCAAAATCGAAAACCTTCCTATAAGCTTTGGAACTTCTCAACTATCTTGACTACTAAAAAACATCTCATATTCCCAGGGAAGAAATTACAAAGGTAGATTCTCTTGTTAAATATGCCAGTTCTGCAGATGCGCAGTAATTGGGTTTTGTAACGACCTCATTCCCAATAAGACGGTGGCAAGGGTAATCGTTGGAATATAACACATAAACAGATAACAGTAGAACAAAAATAAATAAATACACCAGATAATGTACAATAGAATACACTGGATAAATATAATCATCAGAGTTACACAGTATATAGGATCATACTTAGTACAAAATCCAGTTCAGCTGTACATAAATGTCTACTGCAGAAAAGAAAACATGATATGTACAACAGAGCTGAATAGCATAAAAAGAGATAAATGATAGAATCCATCTTCAGCTCCAGCTATCCAGAAAGAGCCTGCTAAAACCTGAATACAAGGCTGCCCGTGTAGAAGGGGCACCCGAGTTTGCAAATGAAACAAACTATGAGTCAATCATGGGGCTGGTATGAGAAATCTACTTGACACATTTTCAAATATGGCTAATCATAGGACCACGCCACTTTCGCGGAACGGTTTACTCCATTGGATTGCCAGTGCTTTAAAACAAATGAATCTTTTAAACATCGCAATGCTTTTTATAAAAATGAAGTCATTATAAGACTCAGTTCCCATCACACAATGCAACACAAACCAGAGGATAGAGTTTTACCTTATAACGGCCAAATATGCTTGATACGAGGAAAACAAATCATTTGAAATGTAAATTTTATCGTTTAATTATTAATCAGACTCCAACCGTAAACTAGTAAGAGAACGATTCCCTAAGTATTAACCTCGAAGGCCGAAACCAACATCAGACCAATACCCAGGAAACCATCCGTCCCAGGTCGTCTCCAGTTGGTTTCTAATTTTAGATACAATCATAACTATCAATCACATACGGCTTGGGTACCATATATCATGTCGCCATATATATATACAATTAAACCGCACGATGCCGTATTTGGAAACTGGATTTCTATCATGAGCCAAGGCAAAAGATAGTCCTTACCGAATTCGAGACGCTCTAGCCTAACCCTCAGGATCAAAACGCATCGACCCTTGGATCGTCAGGGCCGGTCCACCGATGTGGATTAAAATGCCTGAACACTGCGTTTCCCCGCCTTATGGGGCGTCACTGGTCAAATCCGACCAAATCATCGGCTCCGAAGAGACCGAAGCAATCCGAGGCCTCGCTTTCCATCATCCACATAAGTAAAATACCCGGGCGTGTAAAACCCAAAGCACCACTCCTATCTAGAAGGAAACGCATGTCCTCCTTGAAGTCCGTCTCCCGTTTCTGGCTCATACTGGGGTATGAGGCTCGCGAATTAACGTTATACACAAAGCTATGCAACACAGGCGTTGCTTTGATCATCCACCACAAAGCTCTACTTTTCAACAAAAGCTTTGATCATTGCATCTCAGTATGCCACACAGGCAATTCACGCCACGTAACTGACGTTTATCAATCACACGGAATGAAATCCAATGTCAGACATACATCCCATTTACAAGTCCGTTCTGGGTCTGAACGAAACCGGAGGATCGTTATTCCTCGCATATCCATACAATCAACATGTACGTCCGGACGGCTACTACTTCAACCCCTTCAAGGTAGCTACTCCTATCATGAGCATCAGTAGCACCCCTCCATTCGACGTGAAGATCATCGGTCTTGCATCATCTTCATATCTTCGACTTTCGAACGTCGATCAATTATTTGAAATGAGAATTAACTCGGCCTTTTCAAATAATTGACGCATATTTAGAATTTCAAATCAATTCATTCCAATGGTTAAATTATTCGATATCACTAATTCTGTTCTTTAGTTTAATTTTCACGCCAAACACATTCAACCATCAAATATCACATAAACCGAGCAAATTCAGTTTATTTCCATTCCATATCGTTTATAATGTTTTATCACGATTTATCACTATTTTTATATATTTAAAAATAGCCAATATATTCAAAATAACGCTTCAGGCAATAATGCGGTCGTGCCGCTGTTTTTCTCCAGATTCGATTTACACATATCTGAAAATCTAACCGTTGGATCATTACATATTTTATATCATTAGAAAGATCTTTTCAAAACGAATCCAATGGTTTCAGTTTCGGGAAAATCCGACGGTCGGATCTCCCGCACTAATCGTTTGAAGTTACGATTTCAGAATACGAACTGCAGCGTCGTTATTCGATTTATTTTAATTATATTTATATAAATATATACATAAATATAATCGATTCTGGTGTTGTTTTTCTTCAGATTTGAATTAAACATTCCAGGCAATCCAACCATTGGATCTTTACAAAGTTGGTGCCGTTGGAAAGATATTTCCATGGCGAACCCAACGGTTGTGGTTTCGGGAAAATCCGATGGACGGATCTCCCGCACTAATCGTTTGAAGTTACGATTTCAAAATACGAACTACAGCGTCATTATTCGATTTAATTTAGTTATATTTATATATATAAAAATATATATAAATATAATCGACTCTTCGATTTCAAAACGATTTTCTTTCTATACCGTTGATAAAAATGATAATTTTATCCAACAGACATTTATTTCAACACTTCACTATTTTTAACAGTTCATATATATAATAAAAATGTGATTTTTATTGTAAAACGATTTATTTCAAAAACATGACTATTTTATATAGTTCATATAGATGATAAAAATATGATTTTTATTATAAAACAATTTATTTAAAATACGAATACCATTCAACACATGAATTTCTATTCAACGAATGAATTTCTATTCAACACATGAATGTTCTCTATAGTTTGTATATATAATAAAAATATGATTTTTATTGTAAAACAATTTATTTAAAATAAGAGTACCATTCAACACATGAATTTCTATTCAACGAATGAATTTCTATTCAACACATGAATGTTCTCTATAGCTTGTATATACAATAAAAATGTGATTTTTATTGTAAAACAATTTGTTTCAAAACAAGATTATTTTATATAGTTCAAACAGGTGATAAAAATGTGATTTTTATTATAAAACAGTTTATTTCAAAACACGATTATTTTTCAATACATGGATTCCTATTCAACAAATGAATATAGTCTCAACCAATGAAAATAAATCAAACACAGAAAGATTTCAGGAAATTTCGGCAGCATAACGGCAGGGTAGTTAAAACCGGGACCGTATCGAAGTACGGCTCCTCGCTCTACCTTAAAACCTTGCGGTTTTTGACAATGGGGATTCATGCATCTAGTTCGCACGCATGCGGCATGTTTTATTTTCATTTCCACAATCTATCCAAATTTTGTTTTCAACCACAGATGGGTATTTTTCAACCACAATCAATCATTCATTCTCAACCACAAACAATTTTATCAACCAATTTCACATCAACCAAATAATCCCAAACAATATGACAACCAATAAATATCGTCCATGGTCTGTGGACGAGGGGAGTGTGTATATATATATATATATTCGTATATAAATATATTTCAATTTACTTCAATTCATTTCAATGTCATTTCATCGCATATATAATTTTTACAATGCATATATAACTTATACATCGAACGTACAACTTATGCAACGCTTATACATGAGGTGTACAATGCTTATATAACTCATACATCGACTATATAATTTATACATTGTTTTTTTCCATATCGTTTATAAATTAGAAATCTCACATTGGGTTCCACTTCACCAAAAATAGTAGAAGGCTCAGAAAAATATGTGGTCTCTTCTAGAATGTAGAAGACGTCCACACGAGTCCACTGTCTCTTGTTTCACTGAATTTCGTCTACAAACGAAAAAGATATGATTTTTACTAGTTTGCAACACTTAAAAGTGTTATTTTCAAATCAGAAAATTAAAGCCATTTACCTCAGCTTGATGTTCAAAACTAGGTTTCGCATTTACTTTCAATCCGTAGCTCGAGGTGACGATCAGCAGGCGCGACGTCGACGAGGCTGGAGTCGTGCTCCTGCGCGTGGTGGAGGTGCTCCATTCGATGCACAGAGGAGAGAGAATCGGTGGCTTGAAGTTGGCCGTTTCAGGGAGCTCGTTCGCACGGCACACGAGACGAGGAGGAGCGAGGCTGGTCTTGATTTGAAGAGGGGGAGGAGATCTTCAAAAACCCCAACTGGAGCCAGGCCTGAAGATGATCGTCGCGGCGGCAAAAAGCTCGGGAAGTTTCGAGGAGGTTCCACCGTCGATCGTGGGTTTCCAGAGATAAAGGCAGGGAGAGAGCAAATAGGGTGGGCCAATGGGAATTTTTTTATATTTTTATATTTTTAAATTTCAAAAATACCCCTTATCTCCAACGGACTCCTATCCAGACCCAACGACTGTCGCCCTTAGCCAAATACTCCCATTACGAACACAATGGGATATGTTTCGTAGGCCCATTCGACTGTTTTAGCCAGTTTTTATTCAAATTAAAATATAAAACATTCAATGTTTAATTCGAACGTACATTTCAATTTGCCGGGGCCACATACTGATTCGAAAAATTCCAGAAAAATAAATCAAGCTATATTTTGACGATACGGTCCCAACAAAACTGGTTTCGTCGAATTCTGAGACCGTTTAAAAAATGGCCATATTCTGGTCAATCCAATTTAACTATAGTCGACCAAAACACATTTTCCTTTGCCACGCTCACATACTAGCTTCAAAAATTATGAAATTTGAAACCTAGCAATAAATTCACATCCCGGATCCAACAAAAGTGGTTTCGTCGAATTCTGAGGTCGTATGCAAAATGTCTATTTTCAAAGTCGATATATTCTCTATAGCGACCTTCCTGAAAATTCATTTGGCCATAACTTTTGACTCCCGCCATGAAACTTCGATTTTTCAGATTCGTTAGAAAGATATTCACTAACAGATTTAAATATTTTTGGTTTCACTCAAATTTGTTTTATTTTGCACCCGGTACAGTCAGTCAAAGTTTGAATTGAAATTTCGAAACTGCCGCGCCATTTCAGGCAATGTTTATAATTCAAATTAATTATATTCATTTTCAACATCGATTCCAACTACCTTTTCGTCATTATTATTTTAAAATATTTATTTTAAATATTTAAAATCCATTAAAATAGCCAATTTAAAAAATTTTAATTGGTTCAGATTTTACGGGTTGTTA
Source organism: Allium sativum (assembly GCA_030737875.1). Lineage (NCBI taxonomy): Eukaryota > Viridiplantae > Streptophyta > Magnoliopsida > Asparagales > Amaryllidaceae > Allium > Allium sativum. Next base: position 193,469,410 of record CM060920.1, read on the forward strand.
CAATCTTCCCCACTTAAAACTTTTCGTCCCCGAAAAGGAACAAAGTCGAAAGTGGTTTGATTAATCAACACTACTTTCATTCTGGCTTCCATTCTCCAACTTTTCAGTTTCTAAGAATTTTCAAATTCTTTAAAAATTTGGCTAATATCCTTAATTTTCGAAAAATTTCGCCATAACCTTCTTTGTACGGGGAGAGGTTTGGAAATTTATTGGGCCGTATTAGGTACCCAATAAATCATATAAAGCATACACATATTTATAGTGATATATTCTGGTGTTTACACGGGAGCGTGTATAGATAATAACTCCAGAGAATAAATTCTCGTCACCCTGTCAAAGCCTGAGGGAGTGTGTATTTTTAATTGCTCCAGAGGATAAATCCTCGTCACCTCGTCCCGTGTGGGAAATAAATAATCCATGTGCCGTATCTAATGACTAGAGAGATGTGATTATTGTCAACTCCAGACCCGTGTGGGGTTTTTATTAATCTGGCCATTTATCATTATATTTTATATGGTCCATATCAGTCATCAGTTCAACCTATAAAATATAGTCATCGCCATACGAGCCTCTCACTCGTACGGTAAATCTTCCACCTCGTCACACAAGCTCCAAATGCTCATGTGGTATACGATGAAGTATGCTTATCTTCAAGAAGTATGCCATGTAGTGTAGTTCAAAATTAATTGTTACTATCCTTTGGCGACGTTTGTTATTACACACAGAACAACCAGCACTCCGCATCCAATGACATTCACAGGAGTCAATATAATAATATTTCGCATCCAACTCATTAAGGTTTACCTATTTGTCGGGCACGCAAATAATTTCTTTACTCAACAGTCAATCCCATTACCTATTCAAACATATATAATGCACATGTATATATTTCTATCCATTTTTAAATCAGTTCAATGTGTGATTTAATCGAATAAATTCTAACATTCATCCTCTTATTAATTAAATTTACTACCGTTTTAATAATTTAATAAATCAAAATCACAATCACGCAACACAAACAACAATCAAATTTATTTTTAACTTTTCAAAAATGTACTAATCAATTCATATACACTTTTAAAATCATTCAGACTATAGAACTAAAGGTGTACATCCATGGAATGAAAATAACAATAGAGTAGAGAATTAAATGGTAATGCAAAGTATGGTAAATATACCTTGCACCGGAGTCAATCAGAGATATCCACCCGACACCTAGGATAGGCTTTCTGAATGCTCTCCTCAGTTTCCCAAGTACAATCTCGTGGATCTCCACTCCATTGCACTTTGACTAAATGAACCTTTTTGCTCCTCGGCTCTTTGGTTTCTTTGCCAATTATCTTTAGCGGCTCACTCCTAACTGCCAATTCTGGAGTGATTTCTATATCCTGTTGCGCTGCTTCTTCCATGATCAAGTTGGGATCATGAACGTGCTTTCGAAGTTGAGATACGTGAAATACGTTATGCACTCCAGGTAACCAATCCTGAAATTGAACCTTATATGCGAGAGTTCCAATCCGTTCAAGAATAGGAAACGAACCAATGAATTTGGGCGCCAATTTCCCTGTTTTACCAAACCGGATGACTCCTATCATCGGAGATACTTTCAAATATACATAGTCGCCAACAGCAAATGATATATCTCTTCTTCTCTTATCTGCATAGCTTTTCTGTCGGCTTTGGGCGGCTAGTAATCGTTTCTTAATGAAATCGACTTTGTCTGCAGCATCGCGAATCATATCTAGCCCCAATACAAGCCTATTTCCAGGTTCAACCCAACAAGCAGGGGATCGACACGGTCTACCATACAATGCTTCGAATGGTGACATTGTCAAGCTCGCTTGGTAACTGTTGTTGTATGAGAATTCGGCCAAATGCAAATGATCTTCCCACGATCCGCCAAAATCTATAATACAAGCCCGCAATAAATCTTCAAGAATTCGATTCACCCTCTAAGTCTGACCGTCTGTCTGAGGATGATATGCGGTGCTCAAGTGCAGTTTCGTTCCCAACTCTGCTTGGAATGCTTCCCAGAATTTACTAGCAAAAATCGGGTCATGATCACTAACGATGCTCATGGGAACTCCGTGCAGTCTAACAATTTCTTTAAAATATATCTGCGCCAGACTCTGAGCAGTTCTGTTCGATCTGACAAGTATGAAATGGGCGATCTTCGTGAAACGATCTACGATCGCCCAAATACTGTCATTGCCCTTCCTGGTTCTGGGAAAGCCATCTATGAAGTCCATAGAAATCTGTTCCCACTTTCCACCGGGGATTTCCAAAGGTTGCAATAGTCCAGCAAGCTTCTACTGATCGCTTTGGACTTGTTGACAAGTAGAACACCGGCTTACATATAAGGAGATGTCTCGTTTCATAGATCTCCACCAGAACGTGCGTTTGATATCATTATACATCTTGCTGACCCCTGGATGGATACTAAGCTTGGCTTTGTGACATTCATCCAATACTCCTCTCCGGAGTTCTGCAATGTTTGGCACACAGATTCAGCCTTTTAACCTTAGAATCCCATAGTTATCTATCTGAAAATTCAAGGTCTCGCCTCTCTGTATTCTTTCCTTGATTCTTTGAATGAAGTGATCATCCTTCTGAAGAGCAGACATTTTATCAATCAAAGACGTCATGATGATAAAACTGGCAATTATTACATTCTTTCTACTGACCGCATCAGCCACAACATTGGTTTTCCCTGGAGTGTACAAAATCTCAAAATCGTACGTCGCAAGAAATTCTAGCCAACGCTGCTGCCTTAGATTCAAGTCTTTCTGGGTGAACAGGTATTTCAACGATTTATGTCCGTATACAGTTCGAATTTCTCACCCAAAAGGTAGTGCCTTCAGAATTTCAAGGCAAATACAATGGCTAACAGCTCAAGATCATGAGTCACATAATTCTTCTCATGTGGTTTCAACTGGCGGGTAGCATAAGCAATCACTTGACCTCTTTGCATTAACACTGTGCCAAGGCCTTCTCTAGAAGTGTCAGTCCAAACTTTCAAGTCCTCATTGCCATCTATTATTGTTAACACTGGAGCAATCGTCAGTTTCAGCTTCAGCTCTTGGAAAGATTCCTCACATATCGGAGTCCAATTGAATCTCGAATGCTTCTTAGTCAGTTTCGTTAAGGAACTGGATGTCTTCGCAAAATCCTTAATGAAATTCCGATAATAACTGGCTAACCCGAGAAAACTTCTAACTTCTATGGGCGTACGAGGATGTTTCCAATTCTGAATAGCAGTGATTTTACTGGGATCCACTGAAATTCCTTATTTTGACACAATGTGGCCAAGAAATTTGACTTCTTCTTGCCAGAATATACATTTGGAAAACTATGCTTTCAAAACATTCTCTCTGAGAATTTCTAACACCTATTCCAAATGTTTTTCGTGCTCGCTTTCTGATTTAGAGAAGATTAGAATATCATCAAAGAAAACCAGAACAAATTTATTCAATACTCCCCTGAATACTCGGTTCATTAGATCGACGAAATAGGCTGGAGCGTTACATAAGCCGAACGGCATTACTAACCACTCGTAGAATAAGTCTGGGCCTCTGAATGCTGTCAAAGGAACACACTCCTCGGCGATACGAAGCTGATGGAAACCTGTAGCTAGGTCCATTCGAGAAAATACTTGTGCGCCATTTAATCGATCCAACAAATCATCAATCCGCAGGAATGGATATTTGTTTTTCAATGTCTGCTTATTCAAGTCACGATAGTCTACACATAACCTGAGAGTACCATCGGACTTCGGAACAAATACCACTGCTGCTCCCCAATCAGAGAAACTAGGTCTGATCAGACCCTTCCATACCAGTTGTCGAGTTTGATTATCTAACTCATATTTCTCCTTCAAGGTCATTCTTCGAATAGCGTGAACTACTAGCCTCGCATTCGGGACTAAAGAGATCTTGAAATCAATTTCTCTTTGCGGAGGTAAGCTAACAACTTCTTCGAACACATCCGCATAGTTCTTCACAACAGGGATATTTGCAATGTCGACAAGAGTATTCTCCGTAACTGCAGGAACAGGTTCTATCTGAGCAGGAGAAACATCTAATGCTGCCTAGAAGTTTTTCCTATTAGAATTCGGTCCTTCGCATGGAATGGTTATATATTCCCCGTACTTTGTTTTTGCCCTGACAACCCTCTCGGCGCATTTAACTTCGGCTTCATATTGGGTTAACCAATCCAATCCCAGTATAAGGTCAAATTCTATAAAATTCATTATGATCGCGATAGTGGGGAACCGATACCGGGAAAAAGAGACAGGCACTCTACAAACCCAATTAAGATCAAGGGAGCCCCCAACCGGATTTTGAATAGTCATGGGTGCTTTGAGCTTCTTCAAATTTAAATTCAGTTTCTTAACTGCATTCTTTGCAACAAAGCTTCGCGACGCACCTGTATCAAACAGTACTTTGACTGGAATATCCGTGACAGTAAGCATGCCTTCTAACACATCTGGTCTTGCCTGACTAGCCGAGGGTTATGAAGTTTCTACTATTTTATTTACCTGAACGACTTCAGATTTCTTGAATAGCCCGCAATCCTTTTCAAGATGATCAGTCCAACGGCAATGACTGCATTTTCTATTCTCATGAAACTTGTTCTAGGGTTTAATTTTTCCTTCTTCCATTTGTTCCAAGATTTACAGTTTAGTGCCAAATGTCCTCGCCAATTGCAGCTCGAGCATGTGGCAGTCGTTACAGGTTCTTTCTCCGATATAACCGTTTCTCGATTCAACCTAGGCTTCTTTCTGACTCTAGACGTAGTACTGGCCTCAGGCTGTGCACTCGCCTCTGAGATATCAATTTCGAATTTCTTTTTGCTGCTCGAACTGGCTTCATCTTCGTATCGCAGCATACCTCTCTTATCGAAATCCTCATACTGTTAGGCCATGTATATCATTTCGGAAAAAGGAAGCTTCACATTCTTCATTACACTATTCTGGTATTTTCTTTGAAGACCATTAATGAATCTCATATTCTTCATCTTTGGCTTTTCAATTAGATGCGGGAAAAAACGAGAAAGTTCATTGTATCTCTTATGATATTTGGGAATATTCATATCACCTTGTATCAGATAGTAGAACTCATCGTATAACCGCTCAGTTGCTTCTGGAGGAATAAACCTTTGGTTGAACATTTCTTTGAATCTATCCCAGGTGATATCACCTTCTGGATCATCTCTAATAATTGATTCCCACCAGAATAAAGCCTCGTCATTGAGTGCCCAAGATGTCACTAATCTTTTCTGGTCATCTCTTAGCTGGATACACTCAAGAATTCTTTCAGCAGAACGCATCCAATCTTGGATTTGGCTAATGGATTCATTTCCCGAGTATGGTACTCCACCCAGATTTTGATACTTCTTTAATAAAGCTTCTAGATCCGGTTATGCATTTCTCCTGTTTCTGACACTCATTTTCTAGTACTTCTGCAAATAGCAGATCAAGTGTCAGGTCAATAGAAAAGATATTTTAAAACATAGAAACATATACTTGAATGTAAATGTGTCTATCGAGGTGCATTGCATTCTGCTATACTCATACTAGGATATTACTGATCCTATCTGTAATGAGTTACTCGTCCTAGAACACTCCTGGTTCTATTTCTAACGAGCTCGTTCATATGTTATATTCTAGGCTTAACCAAAGCTCTGATACCACGTTTGTGACGACCCCATTCCCGATAAGACGGTGGCAAGGGTAATCGTTGGAATATAACACATAAACAGATAACAGCAGAACAGAAATAAATAAATACACCAGATAATGTATAATAGAATACACTGGATAAATATAATCATCAGAGTTACACATTATATAGGATCATACTTAGTACAAAATTCAGTTTAGCTATACATAAATGTCTACTGCGGAAAAGAAAACATGATATGTACAACAGGAGCTGAACAGCATAAAAAGAGATAAATGATAGAATCTATCTTCGGCTCCAGCTATCCAGAAAGAGCCTGCTAAAATCTGAATACAAGGCTGCCCGTGTAGAAGGGGCACCCAAGTTTGCAAGTGAAACAAACTACGAGTCAGTCATGGGACTGGTATGAGAAATCTACTTAACACATTTTCAAATATGGCTAATCACAGGACCACGCCACTTTCGCGGAATGGGTTTACACCATTGGATTGCCAGTGCTTTAAAACAAATAAATCTTTTAAATATCGCAATGCTTTTTATAAAAATGAAGCCATTATAAGACTCAGTTCCCATCACACAATGCAACACAAACCGGAGGATAGAGTTTTACCTTATAATGGCCAAATATGCTTGATACGAGGAAAACAAATCATTTGAAATGTAAATTTTATCGTTTAATTATTAATCAGACTCCAACCGTAAACTAGTAAGAGAACGATTCCCTAAGTATTAACCCCGAAGGCCGAAACCAACATCAGACCAATACCCAGGAAACCATCCGTCCTAGGTCGTTTCCAGTTGGTTTCTAATTTTAGATACAATCATAACTATCAATCATAGACGACATGGGCACCATATATCATGTCGCCATATATATATATACAATCAAAACCGCACGATGCTGTATTTAGAAACTGGATTTTCGTCATGAGCCAAGGCAAAATATAGTCCTTACCGAATTCGAGACGCTCTAGTCCGCCCCTCAGGATCAGAACGCATCGACCCTTGGATCGTCTGGGCCGGTCCACCGATGTGGATTAAAATGCCTGAACACTACGTTTCCCCGCCCTATGGGGCGTCACTGGTCAAATCCGACCAAATCATCGGCTCCGAAGAGACCGAAGCAAACCGAGGCCTCGCTTTCCATCATCCACATAAGTAAAATACCCGGGCGTGTACAACCCAAAGCACCACTCCTAGCTAGAAGGAAACGCATGTCCTCCCTGAAGTCCATCTCCCGTTTCTGGCTCTTACCGAGGTGTGCGGCTCGCGAATTAACGTTATACACAAAGCTATGCCACACAGGCGTTGCTTTGATTATCCACCACAAAGCTCTGCTTTTCAACAAAAGCTTTGATCATTGCATTTCAGTATGCCACACAGGCAATTCACGCCACGTAACTGACGTTTATCAATCACACGGAATGAAATCCAATGTCAGACATACAGTCCATTTACAAGTCTGTTCTGGGTCTGAACGAAACCGGAGGATCTTTATTCCTCGCATATCCATACAATCAACATGTACGTCTGGACGGCTACTACTTCAACCCCTTCTAGGTAGCTACTCCTATCATGAGCATCAGTAGCACCCATCCATTCGACGTGAAGATCATCGGTCTTGCATCGTCTTCATATCTTCGACTTTCGAACGTCGATCAATTATTTGAAATGAGAATTAACTCGGCCTTTTCAAATAATTGATGTATATTTAGAATTTCAAATCAATTCATTCCAGTGGTTAAATTATTCGATATCACTAATTCTGTTCTTTAGTGTAATTTTCACGCCAAACACATTCAACCATCAAATATCACATAAACCGAGTAAATTCAGTTTATTTCCATTCCATATCGTTTATAATATTTTATCACGATTTATCACTATTTTTATATATTTAAAAATAGCCAATATATTCAAAACAACGCTTCAGGCCATAACGCAGCCGTGGCGCTGTTTTTCTCCGGATTTGATTTACACATATCTGAAAATCTAACCGTTGGATCATTACAAATTTTATATCATTAGAAAGATCTTTTCAAAACGAATCCAATGGTTTCAGTTTTGGGAAAATCCGACGATCGGATCTCCCGCACTAATCGTTTGAAGTTACGATTTCAGAATACGAACTGCAGCGTCGTTATTCGATTTATTTTAATTATAAATATATATATGTATATATAATCGATTCTGGTGCTATTTTTCTTCAGATTTGAATTAAACATTGCAGGCAATCCAACCATTGGATCTTTACAAAGTTGGTGCCGTTGGAAAGATATTTCCAAGGCGAACCCAACGGTTGTGGTTTCGGGAAAATCTGATGGACGGATCTCCCGAACTAATCGTTTGAAATTACGATTTCAAAATACGAACTGCAGCGTCGTTATTCGATTTAATTTAGTTATATTTATATATATATAAATATAATCGACTCTTCGATTTCAAAACGATTTTCTTTCTATACCTTTGATAAAAATGATATTTTTATCCAACAGACATTTATTTCAACACTTCACTATTTTTAACAGTTCATATATATAATAAAAATGTGATTTTTATTGTAAAACGATTTATTTCAAAAACACGACTATTTTATATAGTTCATATAGATGATAAAAATATGATTTTTATTATAAAACAATTTATTTAAAATACGAGTACCATTCAACACATGAATTTCTATTCAACGAATGAATTTCTATTCAACACATGAATGTTCTCTATAGTTTGTATATATAATAAAAATTTGATTTTTATTGTAAAACAATTTATTTAAAATACGAGTACCATTCAACACATGAATTTCTATTCAACGAATGAATTTCTATTCAACACATGAATGTTCTCTATAGTTTGTATATATAATAAAAATGTGATTTTTATTGTAAAATAATTTGTTTCAAAACAAGATTATTTTATATAGTTCAAACAGGTGATAAAAATGTGATTTTTATTATAAAACAGTTTATTTCAAAACACGATTATTTTTCAATACATGGATTCCTATTCAACAAATGAATATAGTCTCAACCAATGAAAGTAAATCAAACACAGAAAGATTTCAGGAAATTTCGGCAGCATAACGGCAGGGTAGTTAAAACCGGGACCGTATCGAAGTACGACTCCTCGCTCTACCTTAAAACCTTGTGGTTTTTGACAATGGGGATTCATGCATCTAGTCCGCACGCAGGCGGAATGTTTTATTTTCATTTCCACAATCTACCCTAATTTTGTTTTCAACCATAGATGGGTATTTTTCAACCACAATCAATCATTCATTCTCAACTACAAACAATTTTATCAACCAATTTCACATCAACCAAATAATCCCATACAATATCACAACCAATAAGTATCGTCCATGGTCTGTGGATGAGGGGAGTGTGTATATATATATATTCGTATATAAATATATTTCAATTTACTTCAATTCATTTCAATGTCATTTCATCGCATATATAATTTTTACAACACATATATAACTTATACATCGAACATGCAACTTATACAACGCTTATACATGAGGTGTACAACGCTTATATAACTCATACATCGACTATATAATTTATACATCGTTGTTTTGCATATCGTTTATAAATTAGAAATCTCACATTGGGTTCCACTCCACCAAAAATAGCAGAAGGATCAGAAAAATATGCGGTCTCTTCTAGAGTGTAGAAGACGTCCACACGAGTCCACTGTCTCTTGTTTCACTGAATTTCGTCTACAAACGAAAAAGATATGATTTTTACTAGTTTGCAGCACTTAAAAGTGTTATTTTCAAATCAGAAAATTAAAGCCATTTACCTCAGCTTGATGTTCAAAATTAGGTTTCGCATTTACTTTCAATCCGTAGCTCGAGATGACGATCTGCAGGCGCGACGTCGAAGAGGCTGGAGTCGCGCTCTTGCGCGTGGTGGAGGCGCTCCGTTCGATGCACGGAGGAGAGAGAATCGGCGGCTTGAAGTCAGCTATTTCAGGGAGCTCGTTCGCACGGCACACGAGATGAGGAGGAGCGAGGCTGGTCTTGATTTGAAGAGGGGGAGGAGATCTTCAAAAACCCCAATTGGAGCCTGGCCTGATGATAATCGTGGCGGCGACAAAAAGCTCAGGAAGTTTCAAGGAGGTTCCGCCGTCGATCGGGGGTTTCCATAGAGAAAGGTGGGGAGAGAGAAAATAGGGTGGACCAATGGGATATTTTTTATATTTTTATATTTTTAAATTTCAAAAATACCCCTTATCTCCAATGGACTCCAATCCAGACCCAACGACTGTCGCCCCTAGCCAAATACCCCCATTCCGAACACAATGGGATATGTTTCGTAGGCCCACTCGACTGTTTTAGCCACTTTTTATTCAAATTAAAATACAAAATATTCAATGTTTAATTCGAACGTACAATTCAATTTGCCGGGGCCACATACTGATTCAAAAATTCCAGAAAAATAAATCTAGCTATGTTTTGATGATACTGTCCCAACAAAACTAGTTTCATCAAATTCTGAGACCGTTTGAAAAATGGCCATATTCTGGTCGATCCAATTTAACTATAATCGACCAAAACACATTTTCCTTTGCCACGCTCACATACTAGCTTCAAAAATTATGAAATTTGAAACCTAGTAATAACTTCACATCCCGGATCCAACAAAAGTGGTTTCGTCGAATTCCGAGGTCGTATGCAAAATGTCTATTTTCAAAGTCGATATATTCTCTATAGCGACCTTCCTGCAAATTCATTTGGCCATAACTTTTGACTCCCGCTATGAAACTTCGATTTTTCAGATTCGTTAGAAAGATATTCACTAATAGATTTAAATATTTTTGGTTTAACTCAAATCCGTTTTATTTTGCACCCGGTACAGTCGGTCAAAGTTTGAATTGAAATTTCGAAACTACCGCGCCATTTCCGGCAATGTTTATAATTCAAATTAATTATATTCATTTTCAACATCGATTCCAACTACCTTTTCATCGTTATTATTTTAAAAGATTTATTTTTGATATTTAAAATCCATTAAAATAGCCAATTTAATTTTTTTTTTAATTGGTTCAAATTTTACGGGTTGTTACAGGTTTGATACCCATCGAAGTCCTTTCAGCTCCTACTATTGAAGAAACGGATGTCGATTGGATTATGGAGACTGTTGAAGAGCATGTATCCTAGATGAACCAAATCAAGGAATATATACTTAACGGAACGCTTCTAAAGGAAACATGAAAGGTAAGGAAAATATTGCGCAAAGCTCCATTGTACCTTATCCAAAATAGAAGGTTATATAGGCGGGGCTTCTCTACGCCTCTGCTGCGATGAGTAACGAAAGAGGAGTCCAGAGAAATCTTGGCAGAATTACATGAAGGGGAATGTGGAGGTCACACAGGTGGTCAAAAACTGGCCAAGAAAATTCTGTGAATTGACTAGTTCTGGACCGATGTGAACCTGGACGCATTGACCTATGCTAAGAAGTGTGATAGATGCTAGCGATTTGCAAAGATTCCAAGAGCACCTACCACAGAACTGACTCAAATGGTCATCCTATGACCATTTGCTGTCTGGGGCATAGATTTAATCGGAGCATTGCCTACAGCTAAGTCAAGTATGAAGTATGCAATAGTAGCCGTCGATTATTTCACTAAATGGGTTTAAGCTGAGCCACTAGCTACTATTACTTTGGAAAAGGTGATCAATTTTTTCTTGAAGAACATCATCTGTAGATTCAGGGTACGCAGAAAATAATCACAGATAATGGAACTCAGTTCGGAAGCAGTGAATTCTAAGATTTCTGTGCTAAATACAAAATTAAGAAGAGCTTTGCAACCATTGCCCATCCACAGGCCAATGGGAAAGTCGAAGCAATCAATAAGATCTTAAAGTCAACCATCAAGAAGCATCTCGAAAAAGCTAAAGATGGTTGGGTAGATGAGCTTCCCCTTGCACTATGGGCATATCGCAATACTCATAAAACTACGACTGGGCACACTCAATCTCACTTGCATTTGGATTCGAGGCTATGAATCTGGTAGAGCCGGAAGTTTCCACTCACCGCAGAATCTAGTTTAATCTAGAAGAGAATGAGAAGTTGCAACTCGAAGCACTTGATTTGCTCGAAAAAAAGAGGAAAGAAGCAGAACTCATAATTGCTATTCACTAGAGAAGGATAGCCAGACATTTTAATTCTAAAGTTAAACGGGGAACCTTTGAAATTATGGACCTTGTTCTGTAGAAAATCATGACAGGAAATGGAGTATTCGAACCCGATTGGGAAGGACCGTATATGATAAGCCAAAAATTCTTAGATGGCGCCTTCAAATTGAAGACAACGGACAACATCCAACTTACCAGAGCCTGGAATAGCATACACCTCCGTCATTATTTTGCTTGATATTTCTTTCACATATCTTGAAAATTTGTAAATGGCAAGCGTTGTAAATACCATGCAACTGTTGTCATAAGTTTTGTACATATGAATGAAAGAAATCGCCTTGCTTGCCTAAGTCGTAAATTTGCAAATTCTTGTTTACAAGTTGCTAAAATTTGATTTTGATTGCAGGTCCACTAAAAGAACGTTGACGCATCCACAGCCTAATAAAGCCTGGTGACTGTCACAGCACATCCTGATTGGGACAACTCAAGTGCGCATTGCTCAAAACATCATTCGCAACACATACGAAGGTGTGAAGCACAGCCTTGGAAATAAGGGACACCAGGAGCTGAATGGTCAGATGATGAAACATTCAGACTATAGACAAAGTTGTAAGTTTCATCGTGGGGGCACCTTCCTAACTGCAAGGTCCAGGACCCTTGTTCTGCATATCGTGATAAAACCCGATAAATGAACTAGCTTCCTCCTCGTGAAACGATGCAACCCTAAAACCAAAGACCTCCACGAGGGGCACCCAGTCGATCGTCCATGTTAGGAAATACCTGACTCGATTGCGATTTATACTGGGCTAAAGGCCACTTCGGGGGCATCCTCTTATATGCTGAATCCTTCAAATTCGGCTACTAACGGACTCTAAAGACCACTTCAGGGGCATCCGCTCAGATGCCGAGTCCTCCAAATTCGTTTACTGGTAGTCTCTAAAGACCTCTTTGGGGGCATCAGCTTAGATGCTGAGTCCTCCAAATTCGGTTACTGACGGACTCTAAAGACCTCTTGGGGGGCATCCGATCAGATGCCGAGTCCACCAAATTCGGTTACCGAAGGACTCTAAAATTCTTTTTGGAGGCAACCGACCATAAGCCGGGCCTTCCAAATTCAGTTACTGGCAGACTGAAAAGACCACTTCTAAGGAAACCTACCATAAGCCGGTTCTTCCAAATTCGGTTAGTAGCGGACTCAAAAGACCATTTTCAAAGACGTATGAAAATTTTGTCAAGGGGCTAAATTGTTCAGTCACAACAAATAACAGATTTTAAAAGACCTCTTCGGAGGCACGAAAATCAAGACCTCCCCATAGGCATGTATTCAAATCTGACCTCCGAAGGGCCTGGATTGCCGGCTTGGCGATAAATACGATTGAATATATTAAAAATATAAGACCTCTCAAGTAGTGGCACAAAAAAAGTTACTCTTCATTAAAAGGCATGAGCCTGATTAAATAAATCAGAAATCTTTGGGTCATGAGCAAACCAAGAAATCCTAAATATGATGGCAAAAGCATATGACCAAAAGATTCCACATAAAGTCGGTCACGCCTAATGTTTAAAGTTTGTGACGAACTTTGGTATGGGGGCATCACCACTGCACTAAGGTAAATCAATAATGCTCACTTAAGCATACCATAAGCTCGTCACAACTTTACATCAAATAAAAAGGCTTGGCACTTGCAAGGACTACTCCGATCAACAAAGTTGAATCCCTTGAAATGGCTAAGGCAAACTCAAGGACTTTAATACAGTGATAAACACAAAAAGTGGTTATTCAAGGAAAAGAAGTCTTAAGGGTTGCCCCAGTCAAAATCAATAAAATTCCATAAAATTGACCAAGTAGATCCAACTAGTAATGATCCGTGTTTACAATTGAAAAAATCATTATCTGCAAAAATGTACCACGAGGTCATTATAATACAGGGCACTGCAATAACGAAGTGTAATGCCGTACCTCTATACTCGCGTTAGACAATGCCATTGCAAGCAATGGTGTCGACTAACCCGAAGAATAAGGCTATTGCGGATATACCATCTGTATATTAGCTTTGAACGAGTGTTAAATATGTCGGATTATGTGGTCTAACTTTTTAAATCTTATGAGGAAATCCGGCACATCTAATCCAAGTCCAAATCTATTACACAGTGGCTATATGTAATTTGGAAAGCAATATAAAATACATAACAATAAAATAAGAGTCAGACACAGATATTCATATCACTAAGCCAGAAAATAGATATGAATAACAACACGCGAGTATAAATACAAAGACAGTAGCCATAGCCGATCTACTATACAACAAAAGAATAGACACAAGCTCTAGCCAAATGAATATGTATACATGAAATCTAAATTACATGTATAATCAAGAACTACAACTCTAATGTAGATAGCAAAAAGCCAAAAGGCGATCCCTGCTAGAAGTCCAGTATATGCACTTGTTATACTCGATCTGACCTAAGTATTATTTATAAGAATAAACAATAAACAGATTAATCTAGCTGTACTTATCATAACAAACTGAGATAGAAATAGAGATATAAAAAGAAAATAACATATATGAAATAACAACAATGTTCACATGTAAAATGTGAAAACTCGATATGTCTAGAAAACATGCCAAGGAAATCTCGGCACTATATAATGATATCTCAATAACAAAGAAACCGAGATTGATAAATTAATATCAATAGAGATTGACAACACATATGTCAATGGAAATAAGATTGATAAATTAATATTAATACATGACTATTCATGAGAAATAATGTCACCCATCAAGTCAATGCAAAATAGATAACTCGGATCGGTAACATTGTATCGATAAAAACTCAAATGAACCGAAGTTCCTCAAAATTATATGGAAATCATCAGAATGACCCGAAGGTCAGAATGATCCAAAGATCCACCGGAACCGAAGTTCCTCAAGATATGATGATTCGTAGATCATCGGAGTGACCTGAATGTCGGATTGATCTGAAGATCTACCGGAACCGAAGTTCCTACGATAAGATAGAACCGAAGTTCTTTAATGAGTCTGAAGACTCTCAAGATGAACCGAAGTTCCTCAGGATGATCAGAGATCATCAAAGTGATCCAAAGGTCGGATTGATCAAGTGTAGTTTACACTACACCAAGCTAGTAAATATAAGAGTTGAGCTACATGTCCCATAACCACTTGCTCTACTCGAATATTTACAAATAAGTTGTATATTCCACTAGAAAAACAAAACGATCATTGCCACGGTGTTCAATCGAACGAGTCCAAGAATTAACCGTCAAAGCAAACACAAGGGGTCATAGCCCTTATTTTTTACTAAGGTGTTTAATTGGATTTCTCATACGAACAAGAAAAAGGTTTATGAAATCTTATACTAGTAGAGAGTAAAACAAATTTGGAAAATAACCTCATATGATGAAGTAGAATTTGAAACCGTTTAGTAAAACATTGGTATCTACTAATAATTTTAAAACCCCTTTTTATATAGTTTCGAAGAGGCAAATCTCGTGTAATAGCGAACGAAATAACGATCGAACGAAGAATTCACGTTCTAATAACGTAAACAAAATCTCACGATTATCGATTATAATTTCGTTCAGCATGAATCAATCGAAAGTTCATGAATTCGAAACGCATAAATCAACGAACCAGAGAAACTGAAAAGTCACAAACGAAGTCGAAATGGCCCGAAACTCGACCGGGAAAGAGCCTGAATGGGCTTAAACTGTTGATCGTGGTCACCAATGGTCAACAGTACAAAAATAAGATTCAGACGTCTGACCTTAAAATTCGGACGTCTGAATTTGCAATATCCAGAACCAGCAAGGTTTTAGTTCATTTTGGTCCCCTTTCAGACATTTGAATTTTTCCGGCCAAACGTCTAAATTACAATTCAGACTTCTGAGCTAAACTTTTTAGACTTCTGAATTTGCTTACTTGATTCCATAATTATTTGAAGCAGGTCAGACGTCTGACCAAAATAATTCAGACGTCTGAATCCTATTCCACAGCACAATTTGCCTTGAAAACATGTCCGAAATGACATCGATCCATGCCCACAGGCCTATGATTTTATATACATGATTATGAGGCTTCAAAGACTTACTGAAACAACTTGTAACGCCCAAATACACATGCACAAATATTCATACAAGAGATTAGCAATGATTTTGATTAAAATTCCAAAACGAACAAATTCTCTTACCAAAGCAATCAAATGCAATTTAAAATATGACACAATGGTTTGGCAATGCTAAAGGGAGATTGTAAGGACTTGTGTGCACACAAGAACTTCACTAATAGCATGCACAATCCGAACATAGAGTATACCAATATTTCCATTACTCAAAACGCGAGGAAATCAACAAAGTGAGCAATTAACTAACTGGATACACAACATACACACAATACAAACGTGCCATAGGCACATTATACAAGCCTGGAGCTTGAGGCATAGATGTGAGTTATAAAAGAACTCACCTTTGCTTGTTTAGATAGAAGGAATCGATCCAAAAGCAAGCTAAAGCAACCTCTCTTCCAATATAACTTGCTAATCTTCAATCTAAGCATGAATGCACAAATTTCCTAGAAGTTAGGTCATAGGAAATACCTCAAATTGAAGAGGAAACAAGATGGAGAAGATGTAGAGGAGCTTACCTAAGCTTTTCGTTGGATTTGCACTTGATTTCAACAAGAATTAGAGCTCCAAGGTGAAGCTAGGGCTTAGGGGATTTTAATTTCACATTCCTTTCTCCATTTTTTAATTTCTTTTAAGTGTTAGAGCGAATGGGAGAAAGGAAGGCTGATGGAGCTCTTAAGTGAGCGGGCTAGGTTGGCTAACCGAACCCAAGTCCAAAGTCCAAATTTTGACATACTCGAAATATATTGAAGCTTATAGTCAAAAAGGTTGTAAACAATGATCCGAGCTCAATGGAAGTGGTTTCGAGTCAAAATTCATCCATATGCAGAATATGACTTTTTGGATGTATACATGATTAACGATTAACGGCGTTATATTTAAATAAAATACTTAAATATATTATCGTTAAACATGCGGGTTGTTACAGACTTCCCCCTTAAAGAAATTGCATCCTCGCAATTACTTAAGGAAAATCTCAATATAAATAAAAACCACGCATCAACAAGATCTATTAAATGATAGATTAACTCAAAAACTTATCGTTTTAACTAGAAAATTTTATCATTTAGAAATCCCTTAAAAATATTCTAGCTTACAAAAATTTCCTTAATTGAAAAGGTTAAGCGATCTTGTTGGGGAAACAAGATCATGAAATAAAAATCCGGGTTCGATATCCCAAATAGGAAATATTAGCACGTTCTCTAATATTTCTTGAACAATTAAACTGGAACTTTTAAGTTTCCAATAAACCCCAAGAATCTCAAATTTGAAATATTAGCACGTTCTATAATATTTCAGAAACAATTTCTAAATCATGAAAATATGATAAATGGTAGAAATTTGAAGAATTTCATAAGATTTGAAAACTTTTGGTTTTCAAATTCACAAGGACACTACCAAGAAGAATGAGGTCAAACCATTCGGGTTATGATCTCGAAAACTTAGTTCAATAAGATTAACAAAATAAATTGGAGTAATCATTAACCCATATTTACGAGAGCCTGGAGATCATAAATTCGAAATCCAGAAACAAGAGACTAAGGTAGATAAGCAAAATGTAGCTTATCCTTTTTCGAAAGAAGATTCGAGATAAATTTTCAAATGGAAACTCGAATACCCTCAACTTTTAGAAATCACAAAAAGCGATCTAGAAGAATCTAAATATGGAAAGATGCTCGAATAACAATAAGTAAGAGCGAAAAAAATTCCATAAATAGCAAAGTGATCATAAACGATTAACAAGGAAAGCGAAATTTTACACTAAGTTAGTAAAGAGGCGAGTTTAGCCAAATGTCCCATAACCACTGACTTAACTCAAGTATTTACAAACAAATTGCAAAATCCACTATAAATCATCACACAGAGTGTTTTTGTCGTTTGACATGGTGGTCAGACACCCATGGCATTGACAAGGTCGCTGACACCCCTTAAAAGCAGTTTGACCATAATGACAAGGTTGTAGACACCACCCAAAAGCAGTTCTGTCAATAATGGTCAGGTTGCTGGCACCTCCCAAAAGCAATTTTGTCAGCCATATTACCACTATAATTCTCAAATGAGCACAAGGCTCCAAAGATGAACACATAATAAACATGTGTCATATAAAAGGTATGTCGAAGATGAGCGATTCTTTCTAATAATAAGATATGGACCACAAAGCGATTCGACCAATTCATTCCTAAAAATCACCACAAACTTCATACGAACGAGGCATGCAAATAGGCATGCATAGAATGATCATTCTTCGAGAAAAAGAGTTTGATCATCCGTGAATACAGGATTAGCCAAAAGAAAGAAATGGCTGATTCCTATCCGAAAGTCACTAAGTCGATTAGTTCTAAACTTGGTGAAGGGATAAGCAACTTCGTTCACCCCAAAGTTACAAATCAACAAAAGGAACTTTTTGTCTTTCGAAAAGGTGGTCCGATACCGCAAAGAGAATCGAATAAGCATTTCGTTTCATGACCAGGTGGCTTTATACCTCACTAAGCTTTTCGCTAACCGACGTGGTGGCTTTACACCCCAAAGAGAATTAACCAAGTGTTTCGTTCGAAGACAAGGTGGCTTAACACCCTACGAAGCAATTCCATCTGAAGACTAGGTGGCCCCACACCATATGAAGAAGCTACGTCTGAAGACTAGGAGACCCCACAACATACGAAGCAGTTACATCCAAAGACTAGGTGGCCCCAGACCATACGAAGTAATTCCGTCTCACCAGCGTGGTGGCTCCACACCGCAAAGAAAGTTGTGTAAGCAATTTCGTCATAAGACTAGGTGGCTTAATACCATACGAAGCAATTTCATCTGAAGACTAGGTGCCCGCACACCATACGAAGCAGTTACGTTCGAAGACTAGGTGGCCCCACACCATACGAAGCTGCTACGTCCAAAGACTAGGTGGCCCCACACCATACGAAGCAACTCCATCTCAGCGACGTGGTGGCTCCACACGGCAAAGAGAATGATCAACATCGGTGTACAAAAGATATACAACACATGTGATCAACAAAGATTGGATCATCGATGAGCCTGTAAACACATCAGACAAACCCCTAAAATAAAAGAACTCGAACAAATCGGCAATGCACCTGTAGATACACTTCCGAGCCAAGTCCAACTGGAAAGTTCCTAAGAGGTCAGTAAGAACAATAAATTTCCACTTCATAAAAATGAGTTAGATAGCTCAAGAAGTGCAAAATCATTGCTTAGTTAAGACTTAAGTGACCAACTAGGATACAAAAAAATTCAATCGTTTAAGTATAGAAATTAACCGCCGAAGTAAACGCAAGAGTGTCGACCCCCTTGTTTTTACCAAACACGTTTAATTAAAGTCCTTATTCAACTGAAAAGACAAAATTACTCGTTTGAAACAAGTAAGACTCAAAAGTAAAAAAGAGAATACTCAAACATTACCCAAAGAAAACTAAAGTCATCTCAAGAGCAAAATGAATGGGTAACGAAAACCCAAGGTAGCATATAAGAACTTTCACAAAACATAGGTTTGGAAAATCTGCATACCAGGATGTAAAACAAGTGCCCTTGAATTCCTAAGGACATGGTGTCCTTAAGTTCCTTTGATGCAAAGAATGTAGATGGTCACAATTTCAAAAGAACTCAAATGAGATGATGATGGTAATCATCATCCCAACAAAAATAAAAATAAAAATAAAAAGGATGGCACCCTTATAGGCATTAATTTTCCTACCAAAATAAGATATCTCAGACTTCATAGTTAAAAATTCAAACTACGAAAAGTTTAAAGGATATATACGATGATCATGTATATCACATTCCCGCTTTTATTATCTTGTTATAATCCCTGAGGTTGCAAATTAACAATCAATACTAATTATTTACCTCGCCATTTATTTATATCAAACTTCTAATGCTAAGGTTCAATGGCGATGTAGATCATTGATATTTAATAGAAGGGTTGTGTCAGAATCTTCTCATTGAAGTGTTCAGAAACTCCTATTGATATCGTGGCGTCTCACTTCTCAATTATAACTCCTAACATACTCCATGGGAAAAACTCAACAAAATAAAACAAATTACGTCCAAACAGGAGCGCAAATTTATAAATAAATAATTAGGGGTGCAACCATTTATTTACAAACTAAATTTTTTTGATCATAAATAAATAAATGAAAACATTTCATAATGCTTAGCGGAAATAATTTATTCATTTTCGCCTCGCAAAGTTAATCACAAGTGGATTAATATTTAATTAAACCATTTTCTAAAATAATTTAGAAATCCTCAACTGTAAGTCCTAAAAGTTAATACAACTCAAAAATTGGAAATAATTTGAATTCATACCTAAGAAAAGGGACAGGTCTCTAGGTTCGTCAAGGCCAAGATTTCACAAAGATGAACTCAAATAAATTTGATTGGTCAATCAAGGATCAAGATATAAGATAGGATATGATGGGTCCTAAGACTCGATTTAAATCCTAAAAAAGATTTCCTAAGAAACTTAGGACAATGGCCCTCGCCATAATATCTTATATTGTTCCGAACTTAGTTCTGATACCAAGTGTAACGCCCCCACCTCTATACTCACGTTAGCCAAGGCCATTGCAAGCAATGGTGTCGACTAACCCGAAGAATAAGGTTGTTGAGGAGCGACCATTTGTGTATTAGCATTGACGAGTGTAAAACATGTCGGATTATGTGGTCTAACTTTTTAAATCTCATGAGGAAATCTGGCACATCTAATTCAAGTCCAAATCTATTACACATTGGCTATATGTAATTCGGAAAGCAATATAACATACATAACAATAAAATCAGAGTCAGACACAGATATTCATATCACTAAGCCGGAAAATAGATATGAATAACAACACACGAGTATAAATACAAAGATAGTGGCCATAGTCGATCCACTATACAACAAAAGAATAGGTACACGCTCTAGCCAAATGAATATGTGTACATGAAATCTAAGAAACATGTATAATCAAGAACTACAACTCTAATGTAGATATCAAAAAGCCAAAATGCGATCCCTGCTAGAAGTCCAATATATGCACCTGTAATACTCGGTCTGACCTGAGTATTATTTATAAGAATAAACAATAAACGGATCAGTCTAGCTGTACTTATTATAACAATCTGAGATAGAAATAGGGATATAAAAAGAAAATGACATATATGAAATAAAAAAAATGTTCACATGTAAAATGTGAAAACTTGATATGTCTAGAAAACATGCCAAGGAAATCTCGACACTAATAATGGTATCTCAATAACAAAGAAACTATGATTGATAAATTAATATCAATAGAGATTGACAACACATATGTAAATAAAAATAAGATTGATAAATTAATATCAATACGTGAATATTAATGAGAAATAATGTCACCCATCAGATCAACGCAAAATAGATAACTCAGATCGATAATATAGTATCGATAAAAACTCAAATGAACCGAAGTTCCTCAAGATGATATGGAAATCATCAGAATGACCCGAAGGTCAAAATGATCTGAAGATCCACCGGAACCGAAGTTCCTCAAGATATGATGATTTGAAGATCATCGGAGTGACCCAAAGGTCAGATTGATCCGAAGATCGACCGGAACCGAAGTTCCTGCTAAAAGATAGAACTGAAGTTCTTTAATGAGTTCGAAGACTCTCAAGATGAACCGAAGTTCGTCAGGATGATCAGAGGATCATCAAAGTGACCCGATGGTCGGACTGATCAGAATTGATCAAATGTAGTGTAACTACACCAAGCTAGTAAATATAAGAGTTGAGCTACATGTCCCATAACCACTTACTCTACTCGAATATATACGAACAAGTTGTATATTCCACTAAAAAAGTAAACGATTATTGCCACGGAATTCAATCGAACGAGTCCAAGAATCAACTATCAAAGCAAACACAAGGGGCCATAGTCCTTGTTTTTACTAAAGCGTTCAATTAGATTTCTCATACGAACGAGAAAAAGGTTTATGAGATCATATACTAGTAGATAGTAAAACAAATTTGGAAATTAACCTCATATAATGAAGTAGAATTTGAAACCGTTTAGTAAAAGATTGGTATCTACTAATAATTTTAAAACCCCTTTTTAGATAGTTTCGAAGTGGCAAATCTCGTGTAATAGCGATCGAAATAACGATCGAACGAAGAATTCACGTTTTAATAACATAAACAAAATATCATGATAATCGATTATAATTTTGTTCAGCACAAATCAATCGAAAGTTCATGAAATCGAAACGCAGAAATCTGCGAACCAGAGAAACGGAAAAGTCACAAACGAAGTCGAAATGGCCCGAAACTCGGCCGGGAAAGAGCCTGAATGGGCTTAAACTGTTGACCGTGGTCTCCACTAGTCAATAGTCCAAAAACAAGATTCAGACGTCTAACCTAAAAATTC
Organism: Allium sativum; assembly: GCA_030737875.1. Lineage (NCBI taxonomy): Eukaryota > Viridiplantae > Streptophyta > Magnoliopsida > Asparagales > Amaryllidaceae > Allium > Allium sativum. The sequence goes on from CM060920.1 coordinate 193,491,782, forward strand.
AGACGTCTGAATTTGCAATTTCCAGAACCAGCAAGGTTTTAGCTCATTTTGGTCCCCTTTCAGACATCTGAATTTTCCCGGCCAGACGTCTAAATCTGACGTCTAAGCCAAAATTTTCAGACTTCTGAATTTGCTTACTTGATTCTACAACTATTTTAAGCAGGTCAGACGTCTGACCAAAATAATTCAGACGTCTTAATCATGTTCTAGAGCACAATTTGGCTCGAAAACATGTCCGAAATGACATCGATCCATGCTTGAAGGCCTATGATGTTATATACATTATTATGAGGCTTCAAAGACTTGCTGAAACAACTTATAATGCCCAAATACACATGCACAAACATTCATACAAGAGATTAGCATTGGTTTTGATTACAAATTCCAAAACGAACAAATTCTCTTACCAAAGCAATCAAATGCAATTTGAACTATGACACAATGGTTTGGCAATGCTAAAGGGAGACTGTAAGGAATTGTGTGCACACAAGAACTTCACTAATAGCATGCACAATCCAAACATAGAGTATACTAAGATTTCCATTTCTCAAAACGCGAGGAAATCAACAAAGTGAGCTACTAACTAACTGGATACACAACATATACACAGTACAAACGTGCCATAGGCACATTATATAAGCCTGATGCTTGAGCATAGATGTGAGTTCTAAAAGAACTCACCTTTGCTTGTTTAGATACAAGAAATCGATCCAAAAGCAAGCTAAAGTAACCTCTATTCCAATATAACTTGCTAATCTTCAGTCTAAACATGAATGCACAAATTTCCTAGAAGTTAAGTCATAGGAAATACCACAAATTGAAGAGGAAACAAGATGGAGAGGAGCTTACCTGAGCTTTTCCTTGAATTTGCACTTGATTTCAACAAGAATTGGAGCTCCAAGATTAGGCTAGGGCTTAGGGAATTGTAATTTCCCATTCCTTTCCCCATTTTCTAATTTCTTTTAAGTGTTAGAGTGAATGGGAGAAAGGAGGGCTGATGGAGCTCTTAAGTGAGTGGGCTAGGTTGTCTAACCCAAACCCATGTCCAAAGTCCAAATTTTGACATGCTCGAAATATATCGAAGCCTATAGTCAAAGAGGTTGTAAACGATGATCCAGACTCAATGGAAGTGGTTTCGAGTCCAAATTCATCCTTATGTAAAATATGACTTTTTGGACCTATACATGATTAACGATTAACGACGTTATATTTAAATATATTATTGTTAAATGTGCGGGTTGTTACATGAGTGACTTATGATATAGTAAACTTTTGTTGTAAGCATGTAAAGGAAACAGGTGTGGAGTGCAAAATAAGAAAGTACAACAAAACCGAAGTGAAGCTTAAATACAGTAAGCAAAACAAAAAATATAGTTTCATTGCAACAACACAAAGTCAGATCACAGAATCACAAGTCATGTACAAAAGTCTCAGACATAAATGTGCGCAGAGTAATAAACATAAACTGATAAGCGACAACCGGCACTCACATATACAACCGGTCTAAATAAAATACATACTAAGCAAAGTCATGAACACTACTTCTTCATAGCACCAGACCTCAAAGAAGGTTTAGTGGGGGAAGGAGAAGGAGTACTAGCTGACTGTTTCCCATTCTTGACAACTGGACCGCTGGGGCTTTCTTGGGAGGAAAAAGTTATAACTCTTTTCTACTGAGCAGTGCACTTTCTTCTTTTACGTTCTAAAGCTAATGAGGTTTTAGATTTCTTCCTTTTCGGGTCCTCAGCCTCCTAGTCTGGGGTCTCACCAGTATGATCAGAATCCTCCTCACCGGGGATGTAGTCAATGTCATCACCCAGGTCGGCGATTGCGGGAATTTGTGTATCCTGAGAGCACGGAGTGGTAAAAGCAAGAAGGGATGCATCACCAGAAGAAGGAGTGACGACTAGGGAAAGAGGAACTGACATAAAAGTTGAATCAGTTGTAATAGCATTAGTTGTCGTTGTTTTTCCTATAGCAAGAGAGGATGGTGGTGAGATGTTACCTAAAACAGACGAACAATAAGTGTAGAATGCAGTTGTTCCAGGTGAAGGGCATATGCAGTCTAAGTATAGCAAAGTTTGGATAATTTCAAATTTACCTACAGCTATAAGAATGGCCTGGATATTTCTATGCTCCTCAACCTCAAATCCATTTGCATAATTATCATCGTCATCCTCGTCATCTCTGCTGTGCTCTTCAGTTGAATTTTTGTCAACGTGGTGCTCCTCGATAGCTATATCTTTGTCTTCAAGAGCAGCGGGAGGATTAACTGGAGTCTGTGAACCAAAAGCTTCAACATTTGCAGGAAGTATAGGGACATCGACATTTTGCATCCTAAGCTTGCTCCCCAGAAGGCCTGGCATGGTCACTCAGCAATCCTCTCTTTTTCTTTAGCAAAATCTTTCCTTCTGCTAAGGCCTTGCGGGATTCTTCATCTAAGAGTTCCTCAATAAGATCATCCTCATCGCGCTCGCCTCCATCAATCTTAAGTACCTCTTCCCAGACAAGAGCTAAGGTTTCAGCGAAATCCTTTCCCAAATAATGCAAATTACCATAGCCCATGACGCTTTAAACATAGAATTTGAATAAGATTTCTTCAGTCGTCGCCTTAACTTTCTGATAAGCGGCCACGGCTTTGGATTTATCCTCTTCAAGAAATTTAACGTTGGTAGTTAGCGCTTCAAGAGCTAGACTTTGAGAAGAAATCTTATGCTGGAGAGTCATATTCTCTTGTTGAAGAGTAGCGGAAGCACTCCTTTCTACGGCTAGTTGGGATTCCGCAAGTTATTGCGCAGATTGAGCCTCTTGCACCTGTGTTACTAGTGTGATTTCCTTCTGTTTCACAGTGGCAAGTTCCTCTTTGAGCCTATTAATCTCAGCTTCTAAACATGCTACCTCTGTATCCCTTTGAGCAAAAGATACAATAGTCTTCTCCTGTGATTTTGTAACCCTGATCATCTCAGCTTTATCATTCTCCAATGTGCCGATAGGATTGGTAGTGATTCCATTAACTCTTTGAAATTCATGTGCAAAGGCATGCCACTTGCCAAATTGTTTCTCAGCACAACCCCTAATTTTATCCAACTTAACTTCAAATTGACTTTTAGCCATGTCAAGATGTGTGAACATACTACCCTTCAAGGCATCAAATTCCTCGAGAATATCTCGTTTATTAGAAGGATATATGTCCAGATTGAGGCATGTCCCTTGTTGGCTAGTTTTTGGACCAAGCCACCAAGAATATGAAGACTTACATTTGGTGAATAAAGGCACTCACACTTGGACGTATCCGGCCCGTGATCAGTGTTCCTCGCCAACTCTTGGTACACCACCCCCTATCGGCTCGTGGCAACTATCACGACCTGCTCGTGATAAGTACTGCAACCCGCTAGCACTACAGGTTCACAAACCGACCCTGAATCTCTGAAGATACGGGCACGACTTAGTCCCCCACAAGCCGCTAATCCGGGGTCGGGTGACATCTTTCCATAACCGCCATATTGACTACTTCTCCATCAAGCCACGAACCAGTCCGAGATCCTCGGGATCCGTGCCACATGTCTTCACGAACCACCTGCAGATATCACCAATAAATAGCCCCATACTTGGCATTTTTCAGGATCTGTTGGTAATTATGAGAATTGATTCCACCATTACTACTCCTCCATTATTTCTAATCAGTATTGTCTTGAAATTACTGAGAGAATCATAATTGTAAAAGTGAGATTGAGTGAAATCATTGATTCTACTTGCGTTCAACATAGAATCAAAGACATATAAAGCGGACATAGGCTCGTTAATGCCGAACCACTATAAATTTAGTGTCTTTGCTGCTTTTTTCTTCATTTCTAGTTATTATTCTCTGCAATCCTAGACAATTTTGGTGTTAGAGCCATATTTTGTCTAATATTTTTGTGCTTTCACTGAGAATTGAATTCTCAGCCCACCATATTATTGCTCAACTATTTGGATTTTTAAGTCCGAAGAAAATAGTCAGTACTTCCACTATTTTGGTTTTTGAAGATTTCAGCGAAGTCAAGACGTTAAGGCTGGAAAGAAATCCAAGGATTTACGTGCTTTGCGAGCAAATGAAGCTAACGTAGAAAGTGTTCACGAGCAGGTTGAAGTGGAGTCCCCGGCTCGTGGCTCGCAAGGGGCGAACTGACCCTAGGAGGGGGTCACGACCCGATCGTGGGATGCCATCACGAACCGCCCCACAGAAGGTGCCACGAGCCATCCTCTTGAAGTTCCCACGAGTCGTCTTCACATCATGAGCCAGGAACCAGAGGAAGGAGACACTAACCGGGTGTCAGAGGGGGTCTTGAACCGCCCTTCCCACAGTACCATAACTCAGCTCGGAAAGGAAATTATGGCTCTTTCTACACATGCTGGTGCTTCTGCTCGACCTGGTTCGAGTACTCTACGTCCAAGAGAAAATAATGATGATCGGTTACATGCTTCTGCCCCAACCACTGAAGGAGATCTTTCTCGCATCCTCGATATGTTGCACAGGACGAATGATGAGTTAGCCGCCCAAAGGCAAGAGAGTTCCTTATTACGACAGAATATTACTACCATGGACAGGCGAATTGGTGATCTCCAAAGGCAGAGGACACCTCCGCCAGCCCATCCTCTTACTCCAGAGTATTCTTCTTCATCGGAGGAGCCTCCAAGATCTCCACGACGACCATTGGAAAGGGATGAAAATATGGAACAACTTCGATTTGGATCGGTTCCTTCTCGAGAAGAGACGACACTCAACCTGGGTCCTGTTAATCGTGATTTGAATAATCCCACAGCACTGCATAGAGCTCAAGTTATTAATGATCCTATTGAGAATCAACCGTTGCAACCCCCTCACCGCGTGATCGACCGTGGTAATAGGGGGCAAGGAAGCTCTGCTCAGGCCCCAAACTTCGTAGCAGTACATCGAAGTGATATTGGAGGGCCCCTCAGGGCAAGGATTGCTGATCCTGAATCTACGTTGACCAACGCTGACGTTGAGGCAATGGTAAGACAAATCATGGTAGATAGTCGTGGACAGAGGAATGAATATTGGTGTATAGACCGTAGTCATACTCCCTGTACTGAGGACATATTGGACGTCACATTCCCGAGGCGCTTCAATATACCAACTATGAATCGATATTCGGGTAGGACAGACCCGGTTCAGCATTTGATGAGATATCAACGGTATATGACTGCAGGTGCTGCCCCGGACGCCATGAAGTGCAAAGCGTTTCAGATCTTTCTGGAGGATGTGGCATTGGTGTGGTTCACCCGTTTGCCTGCAGGTCTATCGCCAGCTTCAAAGAGCTAAGCGAAAAATTCACAAACCAGTTCTGACTTCACACTCAGAGATCCAAAAATGTCATCGAGCTATCACTCATCAAGCAGCGTCCTGACGAAACTCTGAGGTTGTATTTGGACCGCTTCAGTTTGGTAGTCACATAAGTTAGAGATCCACACGAGCAATCTGTCCTGATGGCCTTAATTGATGGGGTGGATAAAGATACGGAATTCGGCAGATATTTGGCTGGAAAGCCACCGTTGACCCAGGAAATATTCTACGAGAAAGCTAATGTTCGCCTGCGTCAAGAAGAACTGTATGCCAACCGAAAGAGGAAGGTCATGGATATAGAGGATATACAAAGCAACGTGGCCATCAAGCAGACAGGAGATAGCTCAAGGAAAGTAGAGGTGAATGTCGAGAATAAGAATAAAGGAAATGGCCGTCAAGCTGGGAACGGCAACAAAAAGAAGAATCGAGGAAATGATTCACAGAAGAGGCCTCGATTCATGACATTTGAAAACTTTACACCATTGAATGACACATTAGAGAATATCTTCATGCACACTTTTAATGTTCTCCAGTGTAAACGGCCTCTACCAAGAGACTCGACGGGGAAGGAACGCGAATCTGGAAAATTTTGTCTTTTCCATCAGACTCATGGTCACTCCACAAATGAATGTCGCCATTTGAGAGATGTGGTTGAGAAGCTACACAGAGAAGGAAAGCTAGATGAATACAAGGTGGCTCCAAGGGACAGGGGGCAAGCTGGACAGGCCCCGAACCAAAACCAACCCGCTGGTAGGTCGACTGCTCAACAAAAGGGAAAGAATATTGTTATCATCACTATAGTTGGAGGAATTCATCTAGCCGGACATAGCTTCAGGGCAATGGATCAGTATGTAAATGCGGCCAAACAACACCTTGAAGTAGGAGAGTGCAGTAATCCTGAAAATACTGCCCCGATCAAGCAACAAAAGACGATGTCTAATGACGTCGTATTCTGCAATAGAGATAGTATTGGAGTCCATTCCCCAACTGAAGACCCACTAGTGATCACAACCACTATTGGTACCGCACTAGTCCACAAAGTATTAGTAGATAATGGGAGCCCGGTTAACATTTTGTTCAAGAAAGCATTTGATCAGATGAAACTCGAAGCTAAGGATCTGAAGCCTTGCGAGGGGTGGATACGCGGCTTCAATGGAGCCTCAACTTCCCCGATAGGATATGTGGAATTGTCGGTAACCCTGGGGAAGGAGATCACCGGAGAGTGAGGATTCTCCCATTTGTAGTCTTGGATATTGAATCGCCTTATAATGTCTTTTTGGGCCGACCGGGCCTAGCAGAATTTAGGACTTGCATTGCACCGTGGTGCCTATTGTTGAAGTTCCCGACGGATGCAGGAGTAGGAGTGATCAGAGGTGATCAAGTCGTTGCATGAGCATGCTATATAGCAGAGTTAAAGTTGCTGCGCAAAGGAAAAGATGTAGAAATGAAGGGCGCTTCCTCCCCCTCAAGGGAGGAATTGTCGTAGCAACTAAAGAAGACAACCCTGAGAGAGTCGATAAGAGAACTGCATGAGGACATAGATCCCAAAGAGGATGAAGAGCCCGGGGACAGAATGGCGACCCCAAATGAAACAACTGTGGATGTACCAATCGATGATAGTGACCCGGCGAAGGTCCTGAAGATTGGATCCCAGCTAGATCCTCTTCGAGCAAGGGAGTTGACTGATTTCTTAAAAGCCAACGTGGATGTGTTTGCCTGGACCCACGCTGAAATGTGTGGGATATCTCCCTCGATTATGAGCCATTCATTAAGCGTTAACCCAAAGCATCCACCCATCAAACAGAAAAGGTGAATGCTTGGCCCAGAGAGGTCAGTTGCCTTAATGGAAGAAGTTGAGAAGTTGAGAAGTAATGGGTTCATTAGAGATTCGACCTATCCAGAATGGATCTCAAATCCTTTTTTGGTGAAGAAGACCAATGGAAAATGGTGCACTTGCATTGATTTTTCAGATTTGAATAAAGCTTGCCTGAAGGATAGCTTCCCACTACCTAGGACCGTCCAGTTGGTGGATTCGACAATGGGTGACGAACTTCTCTCCTTCATGGATGCCTACTCGGGATATAACCAAATCCCTATGCACGTTCCAGACCAAGAACGTACCAGCTTCATTACGGATTTGGGATTATACTGCTATGTAGTGATGCCTTTCGGTCTGAAGAACCCCAGTGCTACATACCAATGACTAGTGAATAGAATGTTCTACAATCAAATCGGGAAGACAATGGAGGTGAATGTTGACGACATGCTAGTAAAATACAGACAATCGTCCGACAACACTGCTGACCAAACAGAAATGTTTGATATCCTTCGAAGATACGAGATGAAACTCAACCCTATAAAGTGTTCATTTGCGGTTGCCTCTGGAAAGTTCTTGGGATTCATCGTTAGCTCGTGCGGAATTGAAATCAATCCAGACCAAATCATGGCAATCAGAAACATTCAGGAACCAAGACAAATCAAAGATGTGCAAAGCCTCGTAGGAAAAGTAGCATTGAGTAGATTCATCTCTAAAGCTACGGACAAGTGTATTCCATTCTTTGAGTTGATAAAGCGAGGAAAGCGCAATTTTAATGGACTCCTGATTGTGTAGAAGCATTCCATAATCTTCTGAATAATCTAGAAAGACCCCCAATATTGTCCAAGTCGGTAGACCACGAGATTTGTTCGTGTACTTGGCAGTGTCGTCCCACGAAATAAGTTCAGCCTTGGTAAGGGAAGAAGACAAAGTCCAAAGGCCTGTGTACTATGTGAGTAAGAAGCTAGTGGCGGCAGAGCGAAACTACTCAAGAATAGAAAAGATTGCGTATAGCCAGCTTATCGCATCCAGAAAGCTTCGCCACTATTTTCAAGATCATTCCATCACCGCGTACACTGACCACCCGCTCAGACATGTTTTGCAAAGACCAGAGGCATCAGGAAGACTATTCAAATGGAACGTTGAGTTGAGTCAGTTCGATTTGAACTTTCAGCCCCGACAATCAATAAGGGGGCAAGTGTTGGCAGATTTTATAGCAGAGTTTACTATCCTAGTGGACGATGTAGCGAATGAAGAAGCCGATCCCTCGAAACAACTTCTTGACCCAATGCCTAAAAACTATATATTGACCAAGCCCAGAATGACAGATGATCTGGCGCCGGAGTTGTACTTGTAACTCCATATACACTCTCAGGTTGGAGTTCCATGTCATGAATAACGACTCTGAGTATGAAGCCCTGATTGCCGGGCTTGGGCTCGCAAAGGAGTTGGAGATAACGAAGCTAGACGTCTTTTGCGACTCCACAATAGTTGTGAACCAGGTTAATGAGGAGTTTCAGGCTAAGGGTTCAAGACTGGTGTCATATTTGAAAGAAGTGAGAAAGTAACTGGACGGTTTCGATCACTACAGCATATCCCATATTCCTCGATCGGAGAATCAAAAGGCGGACAGGTTGGCTAAAATGGCAAGTTCCGACTATCCTGATGACACCGAGTTGGTCCCAATTGAAGTACTGCAGTCTCGAAGCATCGATCAAATGGAAATTGATCCTATATTGGAAACTGAGCCAGAAAGGGAGTCGTTGATGAACCCCTTAAATAATTTTCTGATGAATGGAACGCTTCCGATCAAGAAAAGCGAGAGGTGTGCTGTTATTCGAAAGGCCTCTAGATATGTTTTACAAGGCGTAGTCCTGTACGGACAGGGATTCTCGATGTCTCTCCTCTGGTGTATAGCCCATGATGACATCAAGCGCGTACTAAAAGAAGTACACGAAGGTGAATGTGGCGACCACACTATAGGACAGACGCTGGTAAAGAAGATATTACGGTATGGCAATTTTTGTCCTACCGCAAACAAGGATGCAGCTAAGTATGCACGACGTTGTGACGCATGCCAGAAGTTTTCTAAGATACCCAGGGCACCTCCTAACCGGTTGAAGATGATGATGAGCCCGTGGCCCTTTGCTGTTTGGGGAATGGACATTATTGGGAGCCTCCGCATAGCAAAGGGTTGAGCAAAATTCGCCAATGCGGCTGTGGATTACTTCACGAAGTGGGTCGAAGAAGAACCTTTGACCACGATCACAACCAGGCAAGTAATAAACTTTATCGTCAGAAACATCATATGTCGATTTGGGATTCCGAAAATCGTCATAACAGATAACGGAACCCAATTTGATAGCGCTGAGTTCCGAGACTTTTGCCAGAAATATCGCATCGAGAAAAGGTACACCTCTGTGGCACATCCGCAATTGTATGGACAAATAGAAGCGGCAAACAAAGTAATTAAGTCCATTCTGAAGAAGAGACTAAAGCAAGCCAAAGCCATGTGGGTCGATGAGCTACCCTTGGCATTATGGGCCTACGGGACAACTTACAAGTCGGCGACAGGTCACACACTCTTTTTCCTCGCTTTTGGAGCCGAAGAAGTCATCCCGTTGAGTTAGAAGTACCATCTCACAGAACCACTTACTACGACCCGATGACAAATAATGAACTGCTTATTGAATCCCTGGATATGGTTAAAGAAAAGAAGGATGAAGCAGACCTGCGAGCCTTAAGACACAAGCAGCAGGTTGCTCGATACTACAACAAAAAGGTTCAAGCTCGGACCTTTGAGCCCAGAGACTTGGTTCTGAAACGTGTCTTTCCACACCCATTACATTTGGGCCCGAAATAGGAAGGACTGTATTCCATCCTACGGAGGCTTGATAATGGAGCATTCAAGCTAGCAACCGTGGATGGAGATGAAATCCCCAGAGTGTGGAATTCCTAGCATCTACGGCATTACTTGACATGAAATTGTCAGTTTTACCCTTTTGTTCTGAGGACCATGTAAAAAAGGCACGACTTGCCAAGAACAGTCTGGTTACTTAAGCAGAAGATTATAAAGTTGATGTAGGTCATGATTCGACCGAACCATTATAAAATATCGTGTGTCATTTACTTTTATCGCACCATTTCTTATTTCTTTACTTACATGAACTATTATAATTGTGAAAGTTTGCCATAAACCCCGCAACGATCTTTAAGCATGTAATTCAAAGTGTCTTCTGTCAGATCGGGAGGTCATCGATATGCAGAGCACCGAGGGTGCAATGGAGTAAACGACACAACTATCGATGCTCCAGTTCTCATGATCTGAAAATGAGTATGAAGGACAAGGAAATAAATTGTCCACGAGGCGTGAAGGTGCACCATGATTTAAAAGACTGTCTCGGCAACACTCTACCCTTGGCATTCGACGAGAGAGTATAAAGGAGCTAGAGACTGAGCATCGTGAAAGAACTCCTACCCCGTTGAAGGATTGGGGGGCAAACTGAAAGCTGAGTTTGAACTCAATCCTGGGCATACGACAGGAGAGTATAAAGGCGTTTCGATCAAATGCCACTAAATGGCTCCTAACCTGTCACACGGCCGGGAACAAGAATGAAAGCTGAGGCCGAACCTCTCATTTCCGGATATGGGGGGAAGCAAACATATGACTCTAATCAATCCTCAATAAGCCCTGGCCAGGCATCATATTAATGATTGATTGGGGGCATACTCATACACATATATACACACAGAAGTGTAGTGCAGAAATTCAAAGATTTTTTATTGCTATAATGATTCATGATGATTTAACTCTAACTTGGTTATGATCTGAGTATTTATGTTCATGACTAAGTATGATAAACTTGAAGGAACATGGCAACGCAAAGAGAAATAGAACTTCATTTACAAATGCAGGCTAATAAAACAAAGCTGGACAAAAAGTAAGGGCCATTCTCACGGCTACATCATAAGTCCAGTGGAAAATCTAAAAACAAAATATAAACAGACAAGCTCTATTTAGGCTTTGGGGATGACTTCCGCTTCTTCTCCTTCTTCTGCTTCTCCGGCTCCTCCTTGTCGGCGTCTGATTGATCATGCTTCTTCCTCTTCTTCTTATCAGAAGGAGGATCTTGTGGAATGTCAGAGGGCTGGGATGCAAGTTGTGTAGTTATCGATTTGGTGGAGAACTTTATGACCAGTCCAGATTTGGGATCAGCTGTAGATATAGGTGGCATATTTAGAGGCTCGTGCTCCTCTATTTTAATTGCAGCTTTTCATCCTTTTTGGCCTTCATATCGGCTAAGGTCATAGTGTCATCATTCTTGGTCTTTCCTACAATGGCAACCTCCTCTTCGTTATCCCCATGATCATCGTCGATATCTTTCAAAGCTTTAAAGGTTTCAGCATCCTTGGGAACATCAGTGCTCGATACCACAATAGCCTTCTCGGTTGTTGTGCCCTCAGTTTGTCTTGGGACTTCAGGAACTTCCGCACTAGGTGATATGCTGACTCTCTTAACCTCTGCTTGCTTTTCTGCATCCCTCTCAGTCGGCTTGGCACCTATATTATGAGAAGAAAGTGTTATTAGTTAGAGAAAAAAATATGGTCTTCTCGACTGTTTGCTCCATAATGCGACGACAAGTTTCAATAGCTTTGACAAATTGCGATGAGAATATGGAGATACCTTCTGCTGACTCCTCGCCCGAACCTGCAACGAAAGCTCCAACATCTGGAGGAGTTGGGACCACAGGGATTAATGGGTCATCTGGATTATATTCCACAACCTTAGAAGTCTTGGGCTCCGCTGCTGAACTTGAGCCTTTATCAATTTTATTTTTGCCCTTGAGCTTGACTCTTTCTTTCTCCATCTCCTATTGGATCTGACGTCTACCCTCCACCAAAGCCTCAAGCTCTCCACCTTTGAGAAAGGTCTACATAAGCTGGTTTTCATCGATTTCCTCAACCTTTAAGCGTTGTTTCTCGCCTTCGACGATCATATCCCATATGTTAGCCAAGGCGGTGGGATAGTTCTTAATCCAAGAAATATCTCGGGTTTTAATGACTTGACCTAAAAGGTCTATCAACAGTCCGTCAAACACCTCTATCTCCTATTCAGCTGCAGCAAGCCTAGCAGTAGCAGTGGAGGCTGATTCGAGGGCAACATTGGCATTAATATCGGCAAGAGCTACCCGTTCCTCAGCATGAGCAAGTCTGTCATTTAAGCTGGCATTTTCCTTTTCAACAAGAGCAAGATTGTCTTTTAAGCTCGCCTTTTCTTTTTCCCAAGCAGCCATTTCAGTGGCAAAACGGTCTTGTGATGCTTTCAACTCAGTATTAACCATCTTGAGATCTTCTATCTCCTTTTTTAGAGCCACACACTCTTGGCTGTTTGAATCAAGTTCAAGATGAAAGCGTTTCCTGGCATTCTCTAGTTTTGTTTTGTAATTCTCCGCATCCCGCTGAGCTAAAGTGAGTTGGTCTTGTGCATCTTCAAGTTATTTCTCGGCTTTGCTCCTGGCCTTAATGTCATGATCAATTTTTACTCTAGCTCTGGTTGCATCCATTTCCAGACAGCGGATAACATCTGAAAGATTCTTGGCATATTTCTTCATTGCCCTGTATTGTTTGGCCACATGACTCACCTGGACTACGACCTCTGCATCCCAATCATTAGTAACCAGTTCGAGATCCGAAACAAAAACCGTCCTTTCAAAATGGATGTCGGGGAATTGTTTTTGCAAACGCTCTAGCTTAGCCAGATTTTCAGGAGTCGAAGTCACTTCCGTTGCGGTGGTAACATCAATGTTGCGTTGGCGGGAGGGCACAATAGCTGCTTTCTCTTTTTCCAAGTCCTTACTCGGATCCTTATGCTTATCCTTCGGCTCGTGATGCTTCTTGGAGGACTTACCCTGAGGAGGAACTTCCTTCGGAAGAGACGGAGCTTTGGGGAGATGTTTGCCACTGGCATGCGGCACTGGACGACTATGGTACTTTCCGGGATCTTGCTTCGAAGGGGAGCAAGAGCGCATGGAATGATGCTGATAAGAGTCAGGGTGTCTTTAACTATCTCTTCCCCGACTATCGCCACGATCATGCTCGTCATCGGGAATGAGCCTGGGTGTGTTCTCGCGAAGATCACGATGAGAATAAGTGTGGCGGCGTGGCATTTTTCTAGCAAAGAGAACAAGCAAATATAAGAACAATGAACACAAATAGTGCATGGGTGTTGTGACAGGTGGTGCATGTGATGTGTGCATCCCGTGTAATCCCCCCAACTGGCCAGGGCCTGGAGCTAGGCTCATATGTACAATCTCCTTTTCTTTGACTGGAGTAGTTTCTTCCTCAGTGATAGGGAAAAACAATTCTGCTCCTATATCCTCTGAAGTGTAAATGGCATCTGGCAAGGGAATATTAGCTAAATGCCCGTATATCTGTTCCTCCATTAGGGAATCATGAGCCGAGGGTTCAGTCGGTGGCAATGTTTTTGGAGACGAACTCCCTTCGGAAACAGAACCATCCTTTGGTTCGTCAGTCCTAACTTCATCGCCTTTGTAGACGTTCAAGTCCTCATCATCCTGGTCGGTCATAGGTGAAGGACTTTTGCGAAGCTCAGTCACCTTTGTAATTTCTGTGGTCACTTGCCCCTCGGCTGGGGGCACGCTGCTAGACTCCCCAACTGTCTGAGTAGGGGGCATGTACTTATAAGACTTGCTACCGGGACCGAGCCCGAATCTTATATCTAGAAGATGGTGTTTGTGAAAATTCTCGTCAGTTATACATTTATTGATTCTACAGAAGTCTGAATTGCTCTTTAAGAGGTGGGATAGTCGATCTTCATACACCTCACCCTCCGTCTTCGGGAAAGTATGAGCTGTACAGAAAAAGAAGACATTAGTGCTTTAATTATGCAGTTGGAATATATATTGAAGAATTCGGAGCCTACTTGACTGTAGCTACCTTCGCACATCCAGCTTGATGTTTAATGTAAAACTAGTCAGATTTAGCATCCCCTAAATTACTGCGTCCATCTGACAAGACTTTTTCGAAGGGGAGCGACTCGAAGAAAATAAAATTCGGAGTCCCTGTGGAACGATGCTTGAAATAGTAATAGAAGTTCAAATCTTGGAAAGTAAGTTCAGTCTCCAAGATTTCTGCATATGCTACATACAAGGTGTACAGAGCTGCGTAAGCATTGGGGTGGAGTTGCATGGGGGTAATACGCAATCATCTCAGGAAATCGACAACAACTGGTGGAAATGGTGGAATAGCACCTACTGTGCACATAACTCTGCTAATAGCCATATACCCTTCTGGGGCAAGGTGGGGTCTGCCATCTTTCTATGGAGTTTTTACATCATCCCAGGGAATCCCGCATCTTAGGCAAATTCACTTAAACTTTATATCATCCAGTTTGGAGGATACAGAGTCACTCAGCTTGTCTACGTCCTTAACACCTGGGATTTCGTCAAGGGCTCGATCATCTTCTTCTTCAAGTGACATGCTTTCAGAAGATCTTGATTCTGTGTCAAGCTCTGATTCGTAATCAAATTCAGAGTTACTCCAATTCGAATCTGACAGATGTACATTGGGATTATAATAATTTGACGGCTCTGGATTTGTACTCTTCTCAGATATTCTTGTTGAGCGTCTATCAGACATGGCTGTGTTTGCAAATAAACATGAGAGATTAGATCACAATTACCCCAGAACCCCGTGCATGTGCAAGTGTTAAAGTGTGCCAATGTGTGCATTGCTGAATAGAAAAGCATGAAGTAAAGAAGATGAAAGAATAAGTAGTCATTGCAGGTCTCTGAGTTATGTTTTCGTTCAAGTCCAATTTAAGAAGTTCATCTTAAAGGCTCTAAACCTAAATATTCGTCGAGTTACTCAAGTTATAATGGATTCTCAGTGGAAGTAAACATCGACATATTAGATTTATTAGTGTAGTTCAGTCACGTATTATCATCAAATAAGGATTGGCTCGGAGAAAGGCTAGTTCCTGAAATTTTAAGGCCCGGCTCGTGATAGGGATCTGGGTCATGGAGTTGGTTTCGTATTCATGATGGAAGTCCGGCTCGTAATAGGAGGGTTCAGTTTGTGGCTCAAGCATGGTTCAGGAATGAACATCAGGTCGTGACTATCGGATCGGCTAGTGACCAAGGAGTGGCTCACAAAGAAAATGATGAGATGGCTCGCGATTTGTGTACGGATCGTGAACGAGTGTCTCGCGAACCGTCATCAGGACCCCTCTCATTATTACCCAACACAAACCGATGCTCTTCTCCTCATCACGAACGAGCCAATGGTCACGACCGCGTTACCACCCCCACCCCCACTTTCACGACTCATTTCAACATGATGACCCACGAGCCAAAGCACTGAAGCACATCTGCCTCTCTGTCAACTCCTCCTTCCACCTGCGAGCTATCCGGACCATTCCCTAACTTCACTTCCTTGATTGATGATTACCCAACACATCTCCTTTCAATATGGCTCCTACTCTATGATTTTCACCACCGTCGTTCGAGACTGCCAGCGATGATGCCAAAACTGACGATGGAGGAAAACCCATCGAAATGAAACCAAATCCAAATCGACACCTAAAAGGAAAAGAGAAATTGCAATCGGAATCACTACTGTTACTACCTATTCAGATTGATAGGATGATCTCGAAGTCTTGTGGACTAGAGGAAGTTGCGATTTAGGGTTTTGAGATGGACGAATTAAGGCGGCGACAATAAAAGATGAAAAGGAAAGTAGTAAGAATGAGGGGGAGATCGTTATATATAACCCATACAAAAAACTTTCATCTCCCCTTTTTTGTTTTATTTGGGTTGGCCTGGCCCAATGGACCAGGAGCGCGATGGTTAAGTAAGCCCACTGCTACTCACGTTATGGCCTTGTCCACCGCCGGTCCGTGACACATACCCAAGGGGCGCGAACCGTGGCATAACCGTGTAATCCAGATTTTGAAATGGCTACTAAATTGAAAAGCTAGAGGTTCCTACTTACAGAAGCAATGAAATTATTTAAGACTATTTTTAAGAAAGTCTAAGGGTTCAACTGGAGAATCACTCGCGATATGCTTAGGAATTTCAAGTCTAGAGGTGACTAATGAATAGAGAAATAATAAGAAACTCGATGATATATTTATATTCATCACAGAACGCGATCTTTTGAAATAGCACGACGATACAAACAGACACGACTGTCAACACTTATATATTCAGAAATCGGTGCGCTGATTAAGTTCGAAGCACATTCCATCTCCAATAAAACGTACTTCGAGGGGGCAAAATGTTGTCTAGTTTTTGGACCAAGCTACCAAGAATATGAAGACTTACGTTTGGTGAATAAAGGCGCTAACACTTAGACGAATCCGACCTGTGATCTGTGTTCCTCACCGGCTCGTGGTACACCATCCCCTATCGGCTCGTGGCAACTATCACGACTTGCTCGTGATAAGTACTACAATACGCTAGCACTACAGGGTCACGAACCGACCCTGAATCTCTAAAGATAAGGGCACGACTTAGTCCCCCACGAGCCGCTTATCCAGGATCGGGTGACATCTATCCATAACCACAATATTGACTACTTCTCCATCAAGCCACGAACGAGTCTAAGATCCTCAGGATCCGTGCCACGTGTCTTCACGAACCTCCTGTAGATATCACCTATAAATAGCCCCATACTTGGCATTTTTCAGGATCTTTTGGCAATTTTGAGAATTGATTCCGACATTACTGTTCCTCCATTATTTCTGATCAATATTATCTTGAAATTACTGAGAGAATCATAATTATAAAAGTGAGATTGAGTGAAATCATTGATTGTACTTGCATTCAACGTAGAATCAAAGACATATAAAGTGGACGTAGGCTCGTTAACGCCGAACCACTATAACTTTGGTGTGTTGGCTGCTTTTTTCTTCATTTCTAGTTATTATTATCTGCAACTATAGACAATTTGGGTGTTAGAGCCATATTTTGGTCTAACATCCCTCTTAGATTCCAACCCGAGAATCGGTCAGCAAGGCCAAAGTCTGTCGGCCCGGGAATGTAGAGAGGTCTGTTTATAATCGTCTAAAGGTGAGTAGGAGTGGGGGCGACCGATGAGGAAGCCCAAGATACTTGATCACAAGTTGTCTGAATATCCGGCATTGTGAGATCTGGCACTGGATGCTTATCCGATTGGTGACGCTTTCGAGAGTCACCTTTGCCTTTATCACCCCTGTCCCTCTTCTTTTCAGTTTTTCTCTTCTGTCATTCCTCTTCCTTTCTAAGCATATCAAAGTACTCATGCCTCAACTGTCTTTGTTGTTCAGTCTCGATGAGATCACCAATTTTTGAGGTTGATAGGCAGGTTGCGAACGTTGAGATTGTTTAGAGTATTGTGAAGACCGAGGTTTGAGAAAGTTCTTGGGATTATATTGCGTAGTGCCTTGTTCAAAGCTATTAGCAAATAAATGCCTCATTTTGAATCTGAAAACGGGAGAAAGCAACATCTCAGTACTTAAATTGGAAGAGTGTTGGAAGAATTTGAAAGGGGTTATGCAAAGTACTAGAAACATATGGCATAAGTAAAGAATCTGCTAATGTATATATATATTAACGAACCAATCCTAAGTGATGGTTCTAAGTCGATCCCTAGCTTTGCAAGCAATTTCCCTGGTTTAGAGACAGGAGCTCCATGTGTACTAATTCCTATATTTCTTATCCGGGGTTTAATCGGTTGAATGACGATTTCACCCTGGATAATTTCCCTTGCTGAACTAAGATCACTCAAGTCCTTATAAGTATCCGTAGAACTCCCACCTTGAGTAACTTGGGAATTGGGTTTTCAACAACCTTATCCACATTATTCTTAGAAGTTATTTCGGCATCTCGAGATTGCTTTAATCCCTTCATCGAATCCGAGAGGGTTTCTGAAGTAGTTCTATCTTTTTTAACTCGTTCGATCTCCTTCTCAACTTGTTCACTCTCATCCTTGTGTTGAGACTCCTCTTCTACGATAGAGACTAGTTTATATTTGGGAGGCATTTTGCTACTTCCTGCAATGTCTGACCATTTCTTTAGGGGAGTGTAACGACCCGGATTTCTTATCGATTTATTTTAAATATTTAATATGGATTTAAATATTTATTTGATAATATAAATGAATTTTTGTATTTATGTTATCGATTTAAATATAGATTTCGATTTAATATGTATATATTAAATTATCAAAATAAGGAGTTAGCGAATAACTGAATTCGAAGTTAAAACTGATTTGAAAACAGTTCAGGTAATCAATACAAAATTTTGTTTGAATTAGAATAATAATATTAAATTATTATCGAAGAATTTAAATGGTTTGAAATTTAATTTATATCAATTTAAATAAATATCTGTTCCGGATGGTCGAACTGGACTTCGATACTTATCCCAGTGGGTTTAGAATAGTGGTTTTACCCTAGAACTGACAGTTGTTGGGTTTAGAAAGGAGTTCAGAGTCATGGGGAATTTTAATTTAAAGGATACCGGTCCAATACAAATTAAAATAAAAATAAAATATCATTAAGGGGAAAGAAATTGGCCACGCAGATCAATTTAAAAATCGCCACATCTCCTTTTGTTTTCCATTCATTTTCTGCCATCTTAAAAATGACCACATCTCCCACTTCGAATGACCTTGCTGTTCATTTTAAAGCCCCACCCCTTTTGTATATAATCACACAAAAATTCTTCCATTCCTTTCTGTTGAAACCAAAAATCAAAATGGCCATTTCCTTATTTAGTTCGATCGGTAATGAAGTATCTGAGCCATTCATTTCTGTTCAAAACACAAATAAATCAAAAAGGGTTGATCCTCCGTTCCTCATTTTCCAAATTGAATTCGAATCTGATTTCGAGATCTGTTGGTTGACGTGAAGACTGAGTCGGTCGATTATAGGTTAGGGGATGGCGGTCATCACAAACTTGGGAGATTCGATTTCGAGTTCAAGCTCAGGAGAAGGTCGCGATTCAGAGATGGGTGCGGTTATGGGATCCAAAGGTTGTAGGGTTATGAGGCGCTGCGGTTTCAAGAAGGAATCGACATGGTATCGCAATTTGAAACTTCAATCAAAAGGCCATGAGCCTTTTGTAGCTCGACGTCAGTATTGCGATAAGGAACAGGAAGGGATGCCAGGTCGCCATGATTACAGTGGTGCGATTCATGATAAGGGGGAGTAAAGTCATGACCTTGTTGTTCATTTGATGGTGTATTAGAGGTAGGTGGAGTTCGCGACTGTGTTCTGGGCTTCGTGGTTCAACAGTGCATTGGATGGGCTGATTGTCTAGGTGATGGACTGATGGTTGACTGGGGAGGATGACGGTAATCAGGGAGGCCGCTCAAAGTGTTGGAAGCAGTAGGATTTAGTTGTGCGTTTTACTGAAGAAGTTAGAAGTGGTTGGAGCAACAAAATGGTCACTGATTTGCATAGGAGGATAGTGGGAGATATAGACATCCTACTATATTCGAATATCGAAGAAGAAGGTAATAGCTGTTTTTAAATTTTATTTAAATAAATTAGGTTAGGTATGTTAATTAGTTTACTTAAGTTATTAATTATTTAAATAAATCCAAAGATGATATAATTTTTATCTCATTAGTAGAAGACCTGATTATATGAAAACAAGCAGCGTCAGATCGTAGCGTCAAATTACATAAGCTGGAACTAAATTTGGAATCAGAGCGGTTCAAAAAAATAAAATACACGGTGAGTAAATATCACTCACCTGTTATTTTGAATTATTTTTATTCGGTAAAAATAATTATTGTTGCTTGTTTGAATGCTTTTTGGTTGATTTAAATACATTAGTTATTTAGGATTGACTATTATATATATATTGGCTTGATGACTGGATTGTTCCCTATGTGCCCCACAAATATATTAGTTATTTAGGATTGACTATTATATATATATATATTGGCTTGATGACTGGATTGACTATTATATATATATTGGCTTGATGACTGGATTGACTATTATTTTTATCTCATTAGCGGATGCCCGCAGTTTCATAGAGGATGATTTCCCTATGTGCCCCACAAATATATATTAGTGGATGACCTTCATACCACGATATCCTGCCTCGAAGCAGGATGGGTATTACTATGTTGACTAACGTCTGTGTATGCAGGAAAACAGGTTGGAGGGATCCAACTGGATCCCTCAAAAATATATTATATGTTTGTTTGTTTGTTTGCATATATACTGTCATATATGACGTGTTAGAAAAATAAATAATTGGTTGTTTGGTGTTTAAATATCACTGGGCCTAAATGTTGATATTTAAAAATATCATGAAAAGGAAATCTCCAGTTTTAAAAAGGAAATTCTATTTTTTTCTAAAATAGAACTTGAAATTCGAATAGAATAGAAATATTAACTTGTTTTTAAATAATAAAAATAAATAGTTCATTTATAAACGAAGTTTATAAAGGGAAATTTACTTTTCCAAAGTAGGAATTTTATTTCAATGAAGTTGAAATCGAGACTTGTCTAAGTATATATATATATATATATATATATATTAGTAAAATAAAAGGTGTTTATAAATAAGATGGAAAACTTATCATTTGATAATTTGAATATTTAAATTCAAATGTGAATCTTAAAATAGAAATATGGAAATCGTTTTAAAGAAATAAACGATGGAATTTATTCTGATGTTCAGAATATTAATTAAACGAAAATAAATCAATAAGGATTTATAATTTGAATTCGAGTTATTCGAATTTATTTAAATAGAAGTTAAATTGAATATGGAAATAAATTGGGTGTTACATATGTAAGTTATGAGAAATAGAAATTTCCAAAGTAAGATTTTGGTTTTAAATAGATTTTGAAATAGACTTGTTTTAATAAACAAGGAAATTTATAAATGGT
This sequence comes from Allium sativum, assembly GCA_030737875.1. NCBI lineage: Eukaryota > Viridiplantae > Streptophyta > Magnoliopsida > Asparagales > Amaryllidaceae > Allium > Allium sativum. Next base: position 193,512,857 of record CM060920.1, read on the forward strand.
GTTTATAAATAAAATGAATAAATTATCAAGAGATAATTTGAATATTTAAATTCAAATATGAATTTAAAATATAGTATTTGAAAATAGAAATTCAAATGGAATTTGAATTTAGAATTCAAATAGAATTGAAATGGAATTTGAATATAGAATTCAAATAGAATTGAAATGGAATTTGAATATAGAACATCGAAGTATAAATAAATTGATTTCCGAGTTAGGGAAAATCGATAATTTTAGAAGATCGGAAATATTATGTGGAATTGGAAAAGTGGATTTGATATATATTAAAAATATATCAGAATGGAGTTGAATTCATTTTAAATGAAGTTTAAAAATTTATATATATAAATATAATTAAAACCGAACTCACCGCAGCGTGGTAGTTCGTAAATTGGCGATTTGAACTTCAATTGAGTATATAGAACTCAAATTAAGTCGGAACTCTTTGAAACAAGAACCGTCAGGACCAGTTGAATAATAGTTTTCTAATGAAAGAGAAAATTCTAGATTTCATCGTATGGATTTTGAGTTATGTCATAATCAATTTTTCAGAAAAACAACGCCATAATCGTTTTAAAAAAGATAACGGTTTATTTAAATAGATAAAAGGATTTTAAGGAAATAAAATCCGAATTGGCATTAGAAAAATCCAGAGTGGAGATACAAAATAAATATGAACTCCAGTGAAGTTAGTGAAATGATTTTTGAGACAAAAATCATATTTTTAATTATTAAATAGAATTAACTATATTGGAGAATAATTAGTTAAAGGAAATTTGAATCGAAATTGGGTTTTTGGATAAGTGAAAGAGATTGAGAATTTATATTCGAAATCGAATATATAACTCGAGTTGAAAATAGATTCAGATATGTTCATGAGTAGATTAAAATATATTTGAACATGTTATGTTCAAAGTGAAATTGGCAAAAGAGTTAATTAGCAAACTGATTAATGAATTAAGTTAAAACGATTGAATCAAGTTGACTTTAAATAAGTAAATTTAACTTGTGACTTCATATTCGAATAGAATATGAAACCTGAGTTGGAAAAATCAATTAGTTTATAAGTAAGTTGAAATATATTTGAAACATATTATATTCAAATATACAAGTGAAATAGGCAAAGACTTAATTAACGAGTTGAGTTAAAACGAGTGTATTAAGTGAAAATGAATTAGAAATGTATTGATATACATGAGATAGGTATGGAATAAAGTTAGTGAAGAGCTATATTATAATGCTCGACAAAAAGGTATGTATTTAACTTGAATATGAGATTTTATGCGCCGTATCGTCAAGCCGCTTGCTTTTTTATTTTTATTTTCGAATGGAGAGGCCTGTGTGGCGGTTTGGGGATTTTCCTGATGCTCCCGGTACAAAGGAGGTTATGGGGAATTTTTCTGAAAATTTAAGGAGTTAGAATATTTTTAGAAAATTTGATAGCTAGAAATCAATGTATCGATATATATATAGAATTCGATAAGGAGACAAACTTAAAAATAGAATGTTATAAACAAAAAGGAAATCTATAATTAAATCCAGTAAAAATAGAATAAGAAGCGTATACGTGTTTTAGAAATGGGAAATTTGTTTAATATGATGTTGATTATTCGAGTTAGCAGTCTTGTCTGTTTTGAAGTTAATAATATTTTCAGTCAAAGTCTGAGAGGCAAATATACCCCAACTTGATTGATTTCATTATTAGTTGATAAATAGCAAGATTCAGTCTCGAAGAGAAATGTTGAATAAGATTTAGTTAAATACAGTATTTGGGTTGTCGTAACAATGTTTTACACAACATTCGTTTTAACCCAAATAAGTGGAAAGTTGGAAATATAATAATAAATACTTTGTAAGTATAGAAATGAATGGTCGTGAAAGAGATAAGTAATTGGAATATTTTCCAATTATAAATAGAAGTTAATTTCTACGTACAGAAAATAAAAGAAGGCGATGTATGGAAATTTTTTCCAGTGTTAATAATGTATATTTTCGAAACATAGTAAATAAGGAAATATGAATATATATATATATGTTTGATGATTTGATCGATAATTCCATTTGGAAATAAGATCATTGTGTGTACACTAGTATTTTTTATTTGATAGTTAAATCACCGATTATCAATGTTTTGACCATTTAAACGTTGTTAATATGGAGAGACCGGTATTATCCGAAGAACCACTCCGTATTTGCATAAGCGTTGCAAACCAAGTATGCTGAATATATTGAAGACGGAGTAAAGTGCAAGGGCTGTTGTATAAGTCCTAGGTAGAGATTGCCTAGGTTGGATGTACTGAATAGTGCCTTCGGTTTCGTTCCGTCCCAGAACGAACGTATATGGACGAATGCCTGACAGAATATTTCCAATGATCGCATATATTGGACTGTACAATTATATATGGTGGCAATGGATTTATTCCCTTAGCATAATATCCAGAATATTTGTGCAGATCAATTAGTGATTAACGGATCTGATAATGTGGCATTCAGAGTGAACGTATTATCAATGAATGGAAAGTAGTCGTAGCCTCTGGCCTCAACAACCGGGAAATGACAAAAATTGGGCAGGTAGTATGGCTATGTGGTTAGCTCCCATTAGGGTGTATTATCACCTATCTAGAGATTCATTTAATTCCTTATTCTATTCGATGTTGTCCCATTCGGGAAACGGTTGCTGATCCCAACCGTTGGTGATATACATTCGATACACTCAAGCGAAATGAGTGGTCGGTCATGTGTGGCTGAGTTACAAGATGTTCTTGTTGAACTCGGTGTATTCTCCTCTAGAGATACACCAGCGGCAGGTGGTTCCATACCTTGTCATAGTTGGAAATCAAATCCCCAATACGTGCTAGCAGTTTTTGATTTTAGAATATATATGTGGAACGTGAGATGCAAGCATTCCACTAAGATTCTATTTATTTGATTTAGACACTATTATAATATCAAAAGTGTTTTGATATAAAGAAATTTTGGATACTCGTAAGGGAAACCTGTTCCGTGTTATACGACGTGGTCTTATGAGATATCGTTTATTGCCTAAAGCTTCCTCAAAACTGTTTACTCATACCAGTCCCATGACTAACCCGGAGTTTATTTTCTATGTTTTCCCTAAACTCTTAGGTGCTCAAATTTGTACGAGCAGTCAAGTAGTTCAGGTGTTTACAGATATTTGGAGGAGCTTGGAGCAGGAGGCTTCAGCGTTAGTTATCTAGTATTTTTATTTCTGCTATTTTGTAAATGTTATACTCTGACAAGTGTATGTTATACAGTTGAAATTTTGTACTTCAAAAATTATGATATATTATATTTTGTTCCGCTATGATGTGAGATTCTGTGTTGTTATTTCTGTTCTTTCTTTTAAAAAATGATTCGTATTTTCTATGATATTTGGGTTGGATGTATGGTGTATGTAGTCAACTCTTATATTACGAATTTGCGGGCTGTTACAGTTGGTATCAATGCATAGGTTGAGCGAATACCTATGTTGTGGAGTTGTGCTCATTAGAGATAGGGTCAGTATTACCCTAGAATGAGTTGTGTGTGTATATATAAGAGCGCATATTTGTTAATTGATATATATATATTTGAAAAAAAATGTTTTATATTGTGTTCGCTGGTTTGTTGAGTGGTTTATGAATTCTGATCGAATCGTGGGACGCCACGACGTCGATAAGAGTTTGTAAATACTTGAAGAGAAGATTGAACGATATTGTTTTTACAGTGGGTAAATGAAATAATTTTACCCTAAATCCTATTTTCATAAAAAAGGAATATTTTTCCGAAATTATTATAATATATGGATGTGTTGAATGTTAATATTATAATCAAATTAGATTATAAAATTGGAATGGTTATATATAACGAAATAAAATTTGTATATAAAAGAAATATACAAGTGAAACAAATTAAAATTTGATTCAGAATTAGAATTTGGAATTTAATCCTGAGAAGTTGGAAAATATTTTATGAAGTAAATATATTATTCAAATAAAAAGAATGTAAACCAAAAGTTTGGTAGGACTAAAATTGTTGAAATATAAAGTGTAGAGTTTCAACATTAGTGAATTTTGAAAGAGTTAATGGGCTTGTTGCATTTTTCTTACCTTAGCAATTTCGGGGACGAAATTCTTTTAAGGGGAGAAGAATGTAACGACCCGGATTTCTTATCGATTTATTTTAAATATTTAATATAGATTTAAATATTTAGTTGATAATATAAATGAATTTTTATATTTATGTTATCGATTTAAATATCGATTTCGATTTAATATCGTATATATTAAATTATCAAAATAAGGAATCAACGAATAACTGAATTTATTTAAAAACAGTTTAGGTAATCAATACAAACTTTTGTTTGAATTAGAATAATGATATTAAATTATTATCGAAGAATTTAAATGGTTTGACATTTAATTTATATCAATTTAAATTAATATCTGTTCCGGATGATCGAACTAGACTTCGATACTTATCCCAGTGGGTTCAGAATAGTGGTTTTACCCTAGAATTGACAGTTGTTGGGTTCAGAAAGGAGTTCAGAGTCATGGGGAATTTTAATTTAAAGGATACCGGTCCAATACAAATTAAAATAAAAATAAAATATCATTAAGGAGAAAGAAATTGGCCGCGCAGATGAATTTAAAAACCGCCACATCTCCTTTTGTTTTCCATTCATTTTCTGCTATCTTAAAAATCACCACGTCTCCTACTTCAAATGACCTTGCTGTTCCTTTTAAAGCCCCACCCCTTTTGTATATAATCGCACACAGATTCTTCCAATCCTTTCTGTTGAAACCAAAAATAAAAATGGCCATTTCCATATTTATTTTGATCAGTAATGAAGTATCAGAGCCATTCATTTCTGTTCAAAACACAACTAAATCAAAAAGGGTCGATCCTCCATTACTCATTTTCCAAATTGAATTCGAATCTGATTTCGAGACTTGTTGGTTGACGTGAAGACTGAGTCGATTGATTATAGGTTAGGGTATGGCGGTCATCACAAACTAGGGAGATTCGATTTCGAGTTCAAGCTCAGGAGAAGGTCGCGATTCAGAGATGGGTGCAGTTATGGGATCTAAAGGTTGTAGGGTTATGAGGCGCTTCGGTTTCAAGAATGAATCGACATGGTATCGCGATTTGAAACTTCGATCAAAAGGCCACGAGCCTACTGTAGCTCGACGTCAGTATTGCGATAAGGAACAGGAAGGGATGCCAGGTCGCGATGATTACAGTGGTGCGATTCATGATAAGGGGGAATAAAGTCGTGACCTTGTTGTTCATTTGATGGTGTATTAGAGGTAGGTGGAGGTCGCGACTGTGTTCTGGGCTTCGCGGTTCAACAGTGCATTGGATGGGCTGATTGTCCAAGTGATGGACTGATGGTTGACTGGGGAGGATGACGGTAATCAGGGAAGTCGATCAAAGTGTTAGAGGTAGTAGGATTTAGTTGTGTGTTTTACTGAAGAAGGAAGAAGAAGTTAGAAGCGGTTGGAGCAACAAAATGGTCACTGATTTGCATAGGAGGATAGTGGAAGATACAGACATCCTACTATATTCGAGTACGGTAGAAGAAAGTGTTAGCTGTTTTTAAATTTTATTTAAATAAATTAGGTTAGGTATGTTAATTAATTTAATTAAGTTATTAATTATTAAAATGAATCCAAAGCTGATATAATTTTTATCCCGTTCGTAGAAGACCTGATTATATGAAAACAAGCAGCGTCAAATCGTAGCGTCAAATTACATAAGCTGGAATTAAATTTGGAATCAGAGCGGTCCGAAAAAATAAAATGCACGGTGAGTAAATCTTACTCACCTGTTACGTAGAATCATTTTTATTGGGTAAAAATAATTTTTGTTGCTCGTTTGAATGCCTTCTAGTTGATTTAAATATATTAGTTATTTAGGATTGACTATTATATATATATTGGTTTGATGATTGGATTGTTCCCGCAGTCTCATTAGCGGATGCCCGCAGTTTCATAGAGGATGGTTTCCCTATGCACCCCACAAATATATATTAGTGGATGAACTTCATACCACGGTATCCTGCCTCGAAGCAGGATGGGTATTAATATGTTGACTAACGTCTGTGTATGCAGGAAAACAGGTTTGAGGGATCCAACTGGATCCCTCAAAAATATATTATATGTTTGTTTATTTGTTTGCATATATACTGTCATATATGACGTGTTAGAAAAATAAATAATTGGTTGTTTGATGTTTAAATATCACGGGGCCTAAATGTTGATATTTAAAAATATCATGAAAAGGAAATCTCCAGTTTTAAAAAGGAAATTCTATTTTTTTTCTAAAATAGAACTTGAAATTCGAATAGAATAGAAAAATTAACTTGTTTTTAAATAATAAAAACAAGTAGTTCATTTATAAACGAAGTTTATAAAGGAAGTGAAATGAATCATCATTTGAATAATTCAGAAAATATAAACACAGGTGTGAATTTAGAAAAGGGAAATTTGCTTTTCCAAAGTAGGAATTTTATTTCAATGAAGTTGAAATCGAGACTTGTCTAAGTGTATATATATATATATATATATATATATTAGTAAAATAAAAGGTGTTTATAAATAAGATGGAAAACTTATCATTTGATAATTTGAAAATTTAATTCAAATGTGAATTTTAAAATAGAAATAGGGAAATCGTTTCAAAGAAATAAACGATGGAATTTATTCTGATGTTCAGAATATTAATTCAATGAAAATAAATCAATAAGGATTTATGATTGGAATTCGAGATATTCGAATTTATTTAAATAGAAGTTAAATTGAATATGGAAATAAATTGGGTGTTACATATGTAAGTTATGAGATAGAAATTTCCAAAGTAAGATTTTGGTTTTAAATAGATTTCGAAATAGACTTGTTTAAATAAACAAGGAAATTTATAAATGGTGTTTATAAATAAAATGAATAAATTATCAAGAGATAATTTGAATATTTAAATTCAAATATGAATTTAAAATATAGAATTTGAAAATAGAAATTCAAATGGAATTTGAATATAGAATTCAAATAGAATTGAAATGGAATTTGAATATAGAATTCAAATAGAATTGAAATGGAATTTGAATATAGAAGATCGAAGTATAAATAAATTTATTTCCGAGTTAGGGAAAATCGACAATTTTAGAAGATCGGAAATATTATGTGGAATTGGAAAAGTGGACTTGATATATATTAAAAATATATCAAAATGGTGTTGAATTCATTTTAGAGGAAGTTTAAAAGATTATATATATAAATATAATTAAAACCGAACTCACCGCGGCGCGACAGTTCGTAAATTGGCGGTTCGAACTTCAATTGAGTATATTGAACTCAAATTAAGTCGGAATTCTTTGAAATAAGAACTGTCAGGACCAGTTGAATAATAGTTTTCTAGTGAAAGAGAAAATTCTCGATTTCGTCATATAGATTTTGAGTTATGTCGCCATAATCGTTTTAAAAACGATAACGGTTTATTTAAATAAATAAAAGGATTTTAAGGAAATAAAATCCGAATTGGCATTAGAAAAATCCAGACTGGAGATACAAAATAAATATGAACTCCAGTGAAGTAAGTGAAATGATTTTTGAGACAAAAATCATATTTTTAATTATTAAATAGAATTAACTAAATTGGAGAATAATTTGTTAAAGGAAATTTGAATCGAAATTGGGTTTTTGGTTAAGTGAAAGAGATTGAGAATTTGTATTCGAAATTGAATATATAACTCGAGTTGAAAATAGAATCGGATTTGTTCATGAGTAGATTAAAATATATTTGAACATGTCATGTTCAAAGTGAAATTGGAAAAAGAGTTAATTAGCAAACTAATTAATGAATTAAGTTAAAACGATTGAATCAAGTTGACTTTGAATAAGTAAATTTAACTTGTGACTTCATATTCCAATCGAATATGAAACCTGAGTTGGAAAATGGAAAATTCAATTTGTTTATGAGTAAGTTGAAATATATTTGAAACATGTTATATTCAAATATACAAATGAAATAGGCAAAGAGTTAATTAAAGAGTTGAGTTAAAACGAGTGTATTAAGTTGAAATGAATTAAAAATGTATGGATATACATAAGGCAGGTATGGAATAAAGTTAATGAAGAGATATATTATAATGCTCGACAAAAAGGTATGTATTTAATTTGAATATGAGATTTTATGCGCCGTATCGGCAAGTCGCTTGGTTTTTTTATTTTTATTTTTAAATGGAGAGGCCTGTGTGGCGGTTTGGGGATTTTCCCGATGCTCCCGGTACAAAGGAGGTTATGGCGATTTTTTCCGGAAATTTAAGGAGTCAGAATATTTTTAAGAAAATTTGATAGTTAGAAATCAATGTATCGATATATATAGAATTCAATAAGGAGACAAACTTAAAAATAGAATGTTATAAACAAAAAGGAAATCTATAATTAAATCCGGTAAAAATAGAAAGAGAAGCGTATACGTGTTTTAGAATTGGGAAATTGGTTTAATATGATGTTGATTATTCGAGTTAGCAGTCTTGTCTGTTTTGAAGTTAATAATATTTTCAGTCAAGGTCTGGGAGGTAATTATACCCCAACTTGATTGATTTCATTATTAGCTAATAAATAGCAAGATTCAGTCTCGAAGAGAAATGTTGAATAAGATTTAGTTAAATACAGTATTTGGGTTGTCGTAAGGACGTTTTACACAACATTCGTTTTAACCCAAATAAGTGGAAAGTTGGAAATATAATAATAAATATTTTCTAAGTATAAAAATGAATAGTCGTGAAAGAGTTAAGTAATTGGAATATTTTCCAATTATAAATATAAGTTGTTTTTTAAGTACAGAAAATAAAAGAAGGCAATGTATGGAAATGTTTTCCAGTGTTAATAACATATATTTTCGAAACATAGGAAATAAGGAAATATGGATATATATATATAAATATATATGTTTGATGATTTGATCGATAATTCCATTTGGAAATAAGATCATTGTGCGTACACGGACATTTTTCATTTGATAGTTAAATCACCGACTATCAAAGTTTTGACCATTTTAACGTTGTTAATATGGAGAGACCGGTTGGATTATTATCCGAAGAACCACTCCGTATTGGCATAAGCATTGCAAACCAAGTATGCTGAATATATTGAAGACGTAGTAAAGTGCAACGGCTGTTGTATAAGTCCTAGGTAGAGATTACCTAGGATGGATGTAATGAATAGTGCCTTCGGTTTCGTTCCGTCCCAGAACGAACGTATATGGACGAATGCCTGACATAGTATTTCCAATGATCGCATATGTTGGACTGTACAATTATATATGGTGGCAACGGATTTATTCCCTTAGCATAATATCCAGAATATTTGTGCAGATCAATTAGTGATTAACGGATCTGATAATGTGGCATTCAAAGTGATCGTCTTATCAATGAATGGAATGTAGTCGTAGCCTCTGGCCTCCACAACCGGGTAATGACAAAAATCGGGCAGGCAGCATGGCTATGTGGTTAGCTCCCATTAGGGTGTATTATCACCTATCAAGAGATTCATTTAATTCCTTATTCTATTCGATGTTGTCCCATTCGGGAAACGGTTGCTGATCCCAACCATTGGTGATATACATTCGATACACTCAAGCGAAATGAGTGGTCGGTCATGTGTGGCTGAGTTGGAAGATGTTCTTGTTGAACTCGGTGTATTCTTCTATAGAGATACACCAGCGGCAGGTGGTTCCATACCTTGTCATAGTTGGAAATCAAATCCCCAATACGTGCTATTGGTTTTTGATTGTATATTACATATGTGGAACGTGAGATGTAAGCGTTACACTAAGATTCTATTTATTTGATTTAGACACTATTATAATATCAAAAGTGTTTTGATATAAAGAAATTTTGGATATTCATAAGGGAAAACCCGTTCCGTGTTATACGGCGTGGTCTTATGAGATATCGTTTATTGCCTAAAGCTGCCTCAGAATTGTTTACTAATACCAGTCCCATGACTGACCCGGAGTTTATTTTCTATGTTTTCCCTAAACTCTTGGGTGCTCAAATTTGTACGAGCAGTCAAGTAGTTCAGGTGTTTACAGATATTTGGAGGAGCTTGGAGCAGGAGGCTTCAGCGTTAGTTATTTAGTATTTTTATTTCTGCTGTGTTGTAAGTGTTGTACTCTGATAAGTGTATTTTATAAAATTGAAATTTTGTATTTCAAAAGTTATGATATATTGTATTTTGTTCCGCTGCGATGAGAGATTCTGTGTTGTTATTTCTGTTCTTCTTCTACCTTTTTCTTCTAAAAAAATGATTCGTATTTTCTGTGATATTTGGGTTGGATGTATGGTGTACGTAGTCAACTCTTATATTACGGATTTGCGGGCCGTTACTGGGAGATTTCTTAGCGGGGGATTTACCAGTAATCTCTCCTTTAAAGGTCAAATCTAATTTAAGATTATGAGAGGGATCAAGCAGATGGTATTGACGGAGAAATTCTTCTGTGATCAAGAACTTTCTACTTCTTTCTTTCTCGTCAACAGCTTTTAAAGTGTTAGCTAAATCCTAATCCACAACGGCATCTGGATCGGCAGATGGAATTTCTGTGAAATAAAGAAGTATAAGTTATGAAACTTAGATGTAAAAGGAAGTAGAAGAGCTTTAAACAAGAAGTTCTTTTTCCTCCTTCCATCCACCTGCCATAAAATCTATCATGGCATCGTACGAAGCAGTAGTTGTCTATAAACCCTTTAACACTCTCCAATAAGTCGGTTATAATCTTGGAATGTTCTTCTTTCATAAAGATAATCGAGGTTTTTTCCCTGGCCTCCTTGTAAAGGCATGCAAAGAACATATTTGTTGGAAATAGGTGCGCATTGCCTAGCCCTCATAAAAAGCACATATAATCCAATTAAAATGGTGTAGCCATTCGGGTGTAACTACATGGGGGCAATGGCTAAGCGTTTAAGAACCATTTCTAAAAAAGGGTTGAAAGGAGGGACAACCCCCATCGTTAACATTTGTCGGTTAACGACAACGTATCCTGGAGGAGGGAAATCTGCAAACTCATTTTCTTCAGGAAGTTTGACATCATCCTCTGAAATCCCAAACTTAGCACATAAACTCTTATATGCTCGCTCGGAGAGTTTCGTGGGTTTCCTTTCATTAGGTGCTACAATACGAGGTTGTGGCACCCGAAATTCTGGTATAGCTGGGGCATTAGCCATAGCAATTTCTGAAGTTTGGGCAGAGGTTTCAACTTGAGCAGACCCGGATGTTCCCTCAGGTTGTTCACGTAACTGTTTTCGGGTCATCATTTCTACACAGATAAGTGTGTTTTCCCTAAAATAAGAAATGTTATATGTAGCAGTGTGAAAGCAAGATTTGAAATCTCTAACTGATTTCAAGCTTCAATATGAACTTTTCTGTGAATTTTCAAATTTGTGCAAGAAGCGTGTAATTAAAGTAGAAATAGTCTTTGGAGCACTTCAGCGCAAATGTATCATTCAAGTATAGGTGGTAAAATGCTAAGTATAAACTCTCTAAAAATATTTAACATACTTGTTGTTGACACGGGCAGTCTGTGGCAGAGTATAGTGGCCCAAAATATTCAAATGTTTTGCTACAGGTAATAATAAGTGGTGGTTTGCACTCAAGGTTCATTGTAACACCCCGTATTTTCTGATAAAATTAAAATAAAAAATTTAAGAACACTTAATTTTTAGAAGAAGAAATAAGGTAAATGGGCTGCGCCATTGCGTTCATCTCGAAATTCTGCTTGAGATAGAGTCTGAGTTTGCATAAATCGGACTCCGTATGAAGAAATTATAAGGCTAGAAGTTTGTATACGCATAAGAGAGTATATAAATATATATATAAAATAATTCCAGAAGTCAAAACAGGTTCGAATCTCGAAATTGGGTCAAAGCGGGCTGAGCGGGAAATTTCCCGCTCAGACGTGTCGACCCCCCCAAGGGGAGTCGACATAGGTGTCGACCCCCCTATAGGGTAGTCGACATAGGTGTCGACACCCTATAGGAGAATCGACCCACGTCGGCCCAGATCTGGCCGATGACATGTTTTTCCACGTGTCGCTCTCTGATTCGTTGTGTGACGCGGTTTTGTGCTCTGGACGATTCTGATGACTCCTAGACTAATCTGAAGGCTATAATTATCCCTATACCCCTATATAAACACACCTAAACCTATTGTTTTCTCCACACAAAAGTAATGGCGTCTATATGCTTCTAAAACCTAAAATAGAACTAGTGCTTCTTCTTCTTCAAGTCAGAATAGGATTAAAAGAGAATAGATCTACAACTGCAACACCTATTTCTTTTAGATCCAACCAAGGTGAGTTCATGTTATTTTTAGAAATGAAATTTAATTGTAATCCTGACATGATAATAAATCAGAATCTGAGATTATGTATATTTCTGTTTATCAGATCTGTCCTTCTATTTTATTGTTATTATTATGCTTGTTCCGCATATCTTCTTTCCTTCTTCCTTATTGTTTTATAGCCAGGCTACCACGAGCCTGAGCTAAATCTCATAGAGATGAACGTACGAAAGCTAAATTTGGGAAAATATTGAATGATGTCTTATCGAGCATTTGTAACTGATTTAAGGACATGACACATGTTGTAATTTAAAACATAAATTTGAAGTATACTATATATGATGGTTATGACTTGGAAGAAGGGTATTATTGTGCATAACAAAATATGACTTGGGGAAAAATGAAGTAGGGATAAATATGAACACACCTAAATTAGGATTTTGGGTAATTGGCATACACTGTAATCAAAGGCTATAACTTGGCATAGTTTATATTGTGAATCGTGATTGTGGTTTTTGGAGAATATTCTGTACTGTGCAATTTAACTAAAACTAGGGGCATATGTTATATTGTGAATTATGACAATGATTTGGGCATGAAATTTATAGGCTTAATGTATGATTAGGCGTGATATGTTAATGGAACTTTAAGAGATGCTTAATCTGTTAGATTGCCCAATCTGCTAAATCTGTTGAAACTGAATACTGTAAATTGGGTATGTAAATCCGTAGGCTCAATCTAAGATTGAGCAGAACATGATAATGGAACTTTGAGCAATCTTCTATAATTTGTAAAGAAGTTTAATCTGTTAAATTGATATAGTTAGCCTGAAATTGGCATAATCTGTAAATGAATAAATTGGCTAAAGTAAGCATGTTGAGACATGAGGTTAAACTCCGTTTGCGGTAGAAACCTGCCCGGAAGCAACCGGCCTAACTAGTAACTGCAATCTATTAGTCTAATGTGGGAGGTCGTGGGCATAACTAAAAGATGCTTAGACATGAGGTTAAGTCTGGCTGGTGGCAGAAGTCTGCCCGGAACCACCCAGCACATCCAGCGGCCACAAGCTATCGACTTAATGTGAGAGGTCCGTGCATTAATAACTAATTAACGATGATCGAAGATGAATATGATACCTAAAACATGTTAGGTGGGTCGGGTTAAGTTAACCTGAGTAAGATGACAACTTAACTAATATTACATGAACAAGTGGATAGGGTTAAGGCAAGCTTAATCAATAATACTTGATAAGTAGATGGGGTTAAGTCAACTGGGCGGATGAATCTGATAAACCCATTTTTTAAATCTATAGGCTTAACGCAGGTTAAATGAAACATATTAATCTGTAAGTCTGTTAACCTATACATGTTATCTGTTAAACTGTAAACCTATTAATCTGTATGTCTGATCTGAAAACTTGTTCATCTGAAATCTGAAATCTATTAGTCTGGGGACACGAGGTTAGGAGGGGTAATTACTTGTGTCATCTGTTGTGTGGGACCCATATTAGTCAGTAACCCTTTCTGGTATCAAAACTATGACCCAACACTAGGTAGGGGTCCAGGGCACGCTTACTGAACTAATTATAAGAGGTTCATTCTGATAATGGCGAGGGGTGTTGATGGTGCATTCCAACCGGGTCATGTGCGTGTATGGGTCTGGTCTGCTCTGAGGATGTAAGACGTCGTGACATATGTAAATAAGTCTGTGTCTTTCTATAGGTTGCCACTTTAGGGAATGATACACCCTTCTGTGGGGCCGGCACAGGGTATTTATGTATTAGGGAGTCGATCGCTTGGGGTAGAATTTAGGGCACACCTAGTTCTTTCTATTTCTGTTGGGGTACCGTCTGTTTCTGTTGGGGTGGTAACACCTTTCTGTTTCTGTGTGGTACCATCTGTTGGGGTAGTAAAGGCCCGTCACTAGTGTACATCCAATTCTAACATTCTTTTTTCGTAGGTATTATTCTGTTTCCGTCTCTGATTCCGTTTCTGCTTCTGTTTCTGTACCGTCTGTCTCTGTTGGGGTGGTAAAGGCCCATTAGTTGGGGTGGTAAAGGCCCATTATTAGCATTCTGTTTCTGTACCTTCTGTCTCTGTTGGGGTGGTAAATGCCCATTACTAGCATTCTGTTTCCGTAGAGATTATTCTGTTTCCGTTTCTGTTTCAGTTTAGACATTAGGGTAGCACCTAATCTTGTTGTACTAGTATTAGCGCAGAGAAAGGAAAAGTAAGTAAGAAGCATAGCTTGATCTATATCATTCTGTTTCCTCTATTTAACCTATATACCTGCTACTCCTGTTACGGTTATCTCTCATCCAGTTTTATTTGCATGTCATGATACTGTTATCTGTTTATATGCTGAAAGCCACTGGATTCGCCAAACTTTATGTCTGACCCCGTTTTATTTCGCATCTTTTCTTTCCTCCCCCCCAGGTGCTCAGGGTGGGAACGTAGGAGCTTGATTCAGTTTTCTCTCTCTGCTTGAAGTGCTAGAAGTGCTTGAGGTATTGCTTGGCTTTAATTCTACCTATTTATGGAATTTTCTGTTGGGGATTATGGCTTTAGAATTATGTACTCTGAAGGCTTTTGCACAAGACTGATATTTATGTACTTGAGTTTTGGTATTGTGGTTTTGAAAGATGTAACCAAACTTATTTCTGTTTCCGCTGTAATGAAGTTTAGATTTTTCAAGTACTACTTTATGTATCTATCTTGTAATATTATGTTCTGATTACTTATTATGCTCCATGAAAGTTAATGCATTCCCTTTGTGAGTGACATTAATGGACGTGGGGTGTTACACTTGGTATCAGAGCTGAAGGTTATCGGATTAGATAAAAGTTTTTGAAAACTATTTTCAAGAAGGTTTTAAAAGGAAGTATTTTCAAAAGAAAAGTTTATTTTGAAAAACATAATCCCCAAGGCTATATATCTATCTTTTGATTTTCTGTTTTGAATCTCTTTTTATTCCGTTTCAGCATGTCTGCGGAACAAAGCATCCCTAATATCCCAGAGGGAGTCACAATACCCGAATGGTTCCGTAGGTATTTGGAGGCCACGACACCCGCCGAAGGCCAAGCAAAACGTTCCTCCGGCTGTACCCATCGTTCCTCCTCCCCCTCCTCCTTCATATGTAGATGCTTTTTCTAAGATATGCCAAGACTTTCGGGCGATGGGCGGTGGAACTTTTCATGGAAAGAGACGTTTGTTGAAGCTTGAAATTGGCTCAAGGAGGTGGAAGACTTGTTTCGTATCTTCGAGATGGACGATGGAAGGAGGGTTCAACTAGCTGCTTGGTTGATGAAGGACGAAGCCCCATTTTGGTGGGAGGTCATGAATGGAGAACGTCCAGTGGAGGCGTGGATGGATTTCAGACATAGGTTCGAGTTAAAATTTCATTCACGAGGAGAAGAAAGTTTATACATGGAGAGGTTCTTGGCGTTGAAACAGGGGAATTTATCTGTGAAGGAGTATGTCAATAAGTTTAATCAATTAGCAGGATTCGGCCTAGTGTTGGTTAATACACCTCATAAGAAGGCCCTAAGGTTTGTTAAGGGTTTGAATGAGCCACTACATGAATTGGCGATGTACCACATTCCTATGGGCGCTACCTTTGAGAGATTGGTTGACATGGCATTAATGTATGAAGAGGAGAAATGTGCTAAGGTTGATAAGGCAAAAGATAAGAAAGTGTGGCCCAAAAAGGAAACACAAAAGAAGGAGGAAAGGCCTGAGGATAAGAAGGAGAAAAGTGCTTTACTTGTGAAAGCGTGAGTCATCTGAACGAAGTGCAAAGACCCGAAAAATCGAACACTTAATCTTCGAATATCGTAACAATTTGTAATATTGTTAAATGTCATAAATGTGATTTTATAACCTTGTAAAATATCATTTAACAAGTAAATAATGATACTAGACTCATTTTAGAAAAAATGCTTTCAAAAATATATTTTTGGTAAAATATTGATAAAATGACCGAAAATCATTTTATTGATAAAAGGTTGTTTTCTCAATAAAAGTTGTTGAAAATTTTAGTGGATGTCTAATTATTCATTAGGAAAGTAATTAGTAAATAAAATTATTTTTCATATTTATGGTTAACTATTTTGATGATGTCATCATTTTAAAAAATTAGCATTTAAGGAAAGTTTTGTATTTTGGGTATTTAAATATTCAAATAAGTGATTTATAATTTGAATATGCTTGTTTTAATTGTTTAAATAAGTTAATGAATTTATTTTCAAGTTTTGTTTACTTGAATAAATCATTTGATAAAGAACTAATAATATGATCGAGATTCAACTTCCAGATTCGCATCCTATCGTTGAATAGAAGTTGTTTCATATCGTTGCAACGTTGTATGATATATATGCACATACATGCTTATACACATATATGTATGCATAATTAGTCACATCAAGGTTTATAAAATATCCTAAGTGTATGCATATAAGCTTCTTATATGTATACAAATGAATGCTTACTTAAAGTCTTTGAAAAAAAGCAAACTTACCATCTCTTACACACCTTTCACTTCCCTTACACACCTTTCACTTCTCTTACACACCTTTCACTTCTTTCATGGGTACGTTTAGGGTTTTAAGGGCATTTTGGTCTTTTCTCATCCACCTTCTTTTTCCTATATAAGGAGGGGTATACCTCCTTCTTTCTTACACAAAATTCCTAAGCAAAAGTGAAGCTTTTAATGGTTTATCTTCATCTTCTTCCTCTTCCTTACTAACTTTCTCAAAGTACACTCAAATGAACTTCAAATCAAGCCAAACTTTGAGTGAAGCCTTCCTACACCATTACAAGATCTTCTAGCTAGTTAGAAGTTGAAAAATCGAAGAACCTCTCCATTCTCTATTTTAGGCCGTGAGCTATATACAAGAAGGAAGCAAGGAAAGGAAGGAAAGAAAGGAGGTTGCTAGTTTGGATCATGGTTCTTATTCTTGGAGCTAGGATTTGATAAGGATTAAGGTGAGTTTACTCACTATTTAGGACAGCGAACATAAATCTTTTGCATGTTTTTAACTATTGTTAAAGTTGCTTGAATGTTGGTAACTTATGTTAAAAATGTTAACTTGATTCTTACTTTAAAAGTAAGTGACATATGTAATCCATGTTAATGGATTGGAATGGACTTGAATGGACTTGGAATTGGACTTGAATTGACTTGTATAACAAGTGGAATGGACTTGAAACAAAGCACATAAGGATTAGTAGGGAATTGACATATTGTGGACTTGAACTTGAAAGTGCACTTATAGCGATAGTCGCTATATATGCAGTTTTAATTGTTGTGTTTTCAATACATTGTATGGAACTTTGTAATGACGTCCTTAGTGATTTCTTATCACATTAAAATGGTTGTTTAACTTGTATGTTAAATTGAAGTAAGTTTGAAAGTGTGTGAAGCTAGAATAGTGATATGAGTGCACTTCCTAATTACTTGTTTATTGAATATCATGGTTACTGTGCTTAATTCTAATAAGCCAACGAGTAGGCTTATCTATCTATGAGTGTCAAGAATGGGGTGTCTAGGCAAGGGGTGATATGCAACCAGTGCTCTAACTTACCTGGCCTCACTCTTCACCGAGGGAAAATTAAGTTGATAATGTCGGAAACGAGTTAAGTGCACGAAGTGTGATTTCTATAAGCATAAAATGGTTTTGGGTTTGTCGTGACAATGTGTTAATTACATTAGTCTTTAACCCTCTCAGATTATATCATGGAAGTAAATATAATTGAATCTTTAAACAAACATTTAAAGATAAATTATAAAGGATTGTTTTGGGTTTGTTGTAAACATTGTTTTAGCAACACTTGTTTTAAACCCTTGGAATGTAGTTAAACTGGAATATACGGTTTAATGGTTTTGAATATACTTAGATCTTTAATAATTTATTTTAAAGATAGAAACAAGTATAGAAATCTTTCAGAATAAAGATATTGAATAAGATGTTTAACTTATAAAGAGAAGAGGTTCTTTATTAAACAATGGTTTTAACCTCTTTGATTATATTTTAAGAAAAATCTTATAAATTGATTATGGTTATACTTATACCGGAGGGATAAGTATATGAATACGTTTTGTAGTATTGAAGTTATAGAGGGAATCTTAGAAGTGAATTATGGATATACTTATACCGGAGGGATAAGTATATGAATACGATTTTAAGTATTCAAGACTATAAAGGGATAGTGAATTAGTAGAATATATACATATACACCTTTTATATGTATAAGTTGAATATATACGCAAGTATATAAAGGAATACTAATCGAGTATGAGTTATTGATTAATAAGAAAAGTCTTGTTAGACAAATGAAGTTTTATTAGATAAAAGAAGTTTATTAATAAAGGAATATTAATCGAGTATGAGTTATTGATTAATAAGGAAGTCTAGTTAGACAAATGAAGTTTTATTAGTTAAAAGAAGTTATACTAATAAAGGAATATTAATCGAGTATGAGTTATTGATTAATAAGCGAAGTCGTATTTGACAAATGAAGTTTTATTAGATAAAAGGAGTTTTACTAATAACAGAAGTTTTAATTAATGAAAGTTTAATTAAATGGGAATGGGATTAGACGCCGTTTATATGAGTTAACCGTGCTTCAACTGTTTATCATGCTATGTGACTTGATTGTGATTTGATTGTTTAACACGCTTTGTAACCTTGATAGTGCCTTGGATGTTTATTCAATTGTTATGGAAATTAAGCGAGGCTGTTTTCCATATACAATCGTCTATTGTGTGAATTGTAGTCAGTTAATTGACTATAGAACTTGACCTTAAATCTAGCGACTAGTTTTGAGGAGACCGGGATTGGTAAGTGTTCTACTTATCAAAAACCACTTCAAAACTAGTATACGGGTTTTATGTTTTGAAAGCTGTTGTGAAGTGAAGGCTATGTGGTGATTCGAGATCTATTGAGATGCTCGAACACATATAGTGATTCTAAGATCTGTGAAGGAATCTATGTGTGATTCCAAGATCTGTTGATGTATTGGAATCCATGTGTGATTCCGAGATCTGTGAAGAAATCTATGTGTGATTCCAAGATCTATTGAGCTACGGGATTCCAACTGGGAATTCTTGTTCTGTTCGAGTGGTGAAGATTCATGTGAACGATGCTGAACGAAACCTCGACATCGGAAATGGCTAAAAACAGAGTAGGAGCACAATCTGGGGTTTTGCTAACCTACGGCAGGATATATTGACTCCATATCTAGTGTATGCTTATTATCGAATCGTTGTGGGAGCTCTTTGAAGTTGCGCGCGGGAGTTGGGTATATTTGGTTCCACGTGGTGCACTCCGGTGTTTTCGTGCGTGGGCCAGTTGTGTTTACCTTATGGTATATTTCATCTAGAGATATACGACGCTCGGAGGTACTTTCTGACCCTTGTGCATGGAGTTCGGATCTATATTGAGAGATCTCCGATGGAAAATCCAATATGCGAGCGTGCTTTATCGGTTTTGTTTGTACACTTAATAGTTGTTGAATGTAACCAATGTAACCATTCCTTCTATGTGAATTTATTTATTTTCTACACCCTAGACATTATTTATAATACAACTATACTTCTCATAATAAATGGTTGGTTTCAATTGAGGGGAAAACAGGAGCGGTAATCTGCACAGTTCCCTCAGTGTTGTTACATGCAATGTGTATCTTGAGTTTCTCATACCAGACTGATGTCTGACGCTTGGTTTTTGTTTTCCTTAAAATCATCACGTACTCCTTCGAGTAGGCTGAGTATGGCAGGTTTTACTTTGGATGACTTGGAGCTTTTGGAAGAGAGTTGGAGTTCATCTTACCGTACTTTTTATATCCGCTGCATTCTATGTTGTACATCAACATTTATGAGGACGGGTTGTTATAACTGTCCAAGTTGATGATAGGTTAGTCTTCTCTGATAGTTGTAATCATACAGTTTTATTTGGTAAAGATCATTCATTATATTATATGTTACCGTTCCGTTGTGAGATTCTGATATTGTGTCCTCTTCTTCCTTAGTCTATTTTCTTTTTATTTTATTTCACCCTAACTTTTCGTCTTTCCGGCACTTGGGTGCTCGGCACGTGAATACCGTGGATGTATTAGTGTCGACATTTGAGGGTCGAAAAGTCGGGTCGTTACACGAAGATTGCAGGAAGAGGAAAGGCTTCTGCTTCAACTGTGGTGAAATGGGACACTTCACTAGGGACTGCCCGAAGAAACGAGGGCAAGGACTGAGGACAGGACCTACTTCTAGAGGGCAGGTGAATGCTCTCGGGGTTGGTGGATAGGATAGAGGTAGGCAAAATTTATGAGAAGGTTTAATTTCCTTATCTGATTATTGATTTAGAACTCTTTCTGATTCTGGCATTTTGATTATGTAGTTAAGCCTCTGCACTTTAATACTAGTCTTTTTTCTGATCCCGCTATAGTCTTAAACCCCATAAGGGTTACGACTCATCTGTTTATGATAGGTTGGGGTCTGAGCGTATCTGTGTTAGGCGTTGAGTTGACTGTGACACATACATTCCGGGTTTTGTGGGATATGGTGGGGTTTTATCATGCTTAGTTTCCTAGAATCATTTTATAATCTGCAAACTGTACCCGTAGTCTGTAAGTGTTCGGACCTTTCTGATAAGGTTGGGGGCCTACCTCGAGGCATGAGGTAGATTTCCAATTTTGACATTGTCTAATGGGAGTAATTTTCTAAGTGTCAATCTGATGTTGATTTCGGTCTTCGGGGTTGATACTTAGGGAGCTATTCGCTTAACCAATGTCTAATGGGAATAAAGTTTTTGTTTTATTTGTACTTCTATCACTCAACTGTATCCTATCGATCGAATCTTCGACCTTTAGGTTGAAACTAATGGGTGTAAACATGTGTTTGAGACATGTTATGTTTGATGGTTGCAAGTGGATGCAAGTGGTTGCTAGTGGTTCCTCGTGGATTCATATACACACACTAGGCACTAGATCGACTCAAAAACACTCCCATACTGCATATGGATGTGTGTGCATTTTCAATTTTTATGGATGCAAAATGGTTGACTCATCACATGGATGTTTCATTTGGATGAATGGTTGCGCACTCATATAGAAATGATACGTATCAAATAGGATTGTTTGCATATATAATTGGACTCATGGCACTAACATAATTCGCATTAAGGAGGTCAACTGAATCAGTAGACCGCCTGATCTTTGCATTAAATAAGGGAAATATACACACATTTTTGCATATGTTCATACAGCATTAGAAATTTTCTAAGGACAATGGATGCCTATGATTGATGGTTGAGTAGATGGATGTTGGATGGTAGGATATGCATTCTTCTTAACTTAGAGATTTCGAGGAAGAAATCCTTTAAGCAGGGGAGAATGTGACACCCTATATTTTCCAAGAATATTAAAATAAAAAATTTAATAACACTTAGTTTTTAGAAGAAAGAAAAATTAAGGGAAACGGGTTGCGCCGTTGCGTTCGTCTTAGAACTCTGCTTGAGAGAGAGTCCGAGTTTGCGTAAATCGGACTCCGTATGAAGAAGTTATAAGGCTTAGAAGTTTGTATACATATAAGAGGGTATATAAATATATATAAAATAATTCCAGAAGTCAAAACAGGTTCAAATCTCGAAATTGGGTCAAAGCGGGCTGAGCGGGAAATTTCCCGCTCAGAGGTGTCGACTCACCCCCAGGGGGAGTCGACATAGGTGTCGACCCCCTATAGGTGTGTCGACATAGGTGTCGATCCCCCCATATGGGAGTCGACCCCTATCGGCCCAGATCTGGCCGATGACATGTTTTGCCATGTGTCGCTCTCTGATTCGCTGTGTGATGCGGTTTTCTGCTCTGGACGATTTTGATGACTCCTAGACTAATCTGAAGGCCATAATTCTCCCTCTACCCCTATATAAACACCCCTAAACCTATTGTTTTCTCCACACAAAAGTAATGGCGTCTATATGCTGCTAAAACCTAAAATAGAACTAGTGCTTCTTCTTCTTCAAGTCGGAATAGGATTAAAAGAGAATAGATCTACAATTGCAACACCAAATCCTTTTAGACCCAACCAAGGTGAGTTCGTGTTATTTTCAGAAATGAAATTTAATTGTAATCCTGACATGATAATAAATCTGAATCTGAGATTATGTCTATTTCTGTTTATCAGATCTGCCCTTCTATTTTATTGTTATTATTATGATGTTCCGCATCTCTTCTTTCCTTCTTCCTTTTTGTTTTATATCCAGGCTACCACGAGCCTGAGCCAAATCTCATAGAGATGAACGTACGAATGCTAAATTTGGGAAAATATTGAATGATGTGTAATCGGGCATAAACTGATTTGTAACTGATTTGAGGATATGACACATGTTGTAATTTAAAACAAAATTTTGAGGCATACTATATATGATGGTTACGGCTTGGAAGAAAGGTATTATTGTGCATAACAAAATATGACTTGGTGAAAAATGAAGTAGGGATAAATATGAACACACCTAAATTGGGATTTTGGGTAATTGGCATACACTATAATCAAAGGCTATAATTTGGCATAGTTTATATTGTGAATCATGATTGGGTTTTTTGGAGAATATTCTGTATTGTGCAATTTAACTAAAACTTGGGGTATATGTTATATTGTGAATTATGGCAGTGATTTGGGCATGTAAATTTATAGGCTTAATGTATGATTAGGAGAGATATGTTAATGGAGCTTTAAGAGATGTTTAATCTGTTAGATTGCTTATTCTGCTAAATTTGTTGAACCCGAATACTGTAAACTGGGTATGTAAATCCGTAGGCTCAATCTAAGATTGAGCAGAACATGATAATGGAACTTTGAGCAATCTGCTATAACTTGTAAAGAAGTTTAATCTGTTAAATTGATATAGTTAGCCTGAAATTGGCATAATCTGTAAATGAATAAATTGGCTAAAGTAAACATGTTGAGACACGAGGTTAGACTCCGTTTGCGGTAGAAACCTGCCCAAAACCAACCGGCCTAACCAGTAACCGCAAACTGTTAGTCTAATGTGGGAGGTCGTGCGCATAACTAAAATATGCTTAGACACGTGGTTAAGTCTGGCTGGTGGCAGAAGTCTGCCCGGAACCGCCCGGCACATCCAACGGCCACAAGCTATCGACTTAATGTGAGAGGCCTATGCATTAATAACTAACTAATGATGATCAAAGATGAATATGATAACTAAAACATGTTAGGTGGGTGGGGTTAAGTTAACCTCAGAAAGATGACAACTTAACCACTATTACATGAACAAGTGGATAGGGTTAAGGCAAGCTTAACCAATAATACATGATAAGTAGATGGGTATAAGTCAACTGGGCGGATGAATCAGATAAACCCGTTTCGTAAATCTGTAGGCTTAATGCAAGGTTAAGTGAAACATATTAATTTGTAAGTCTGTTAATCCGTACATCTGATCTGTTAATCAGTAAACCTATTAATATGTATGTCTGATCTAAAAACTTGTTAATCTGAAATCTGAAATTTGTTAGTCTGGGGACACGAGGTTAGGAGGGGTAATTACTTGTGTCATCTGTTGTGTGGGACCCATATTAGTCAGTAACCCTTTTTGGTATCAAAACTATGACCCAACACTAGTTAGGGTTCCAGGGCAAGCTTACTGAACTAATTATAAGAGGTTCATTCTGATAATGGCGAGGGGTGTTGATGGTGCATTCCAACCGGGTCATGTGCGTGTATGGGTCTGGTCTGCTCTGAGGATGTAAGACGTCGTGACATATGTAAATAAGTCTGTGTCTTTCTATAGGTTGCCACTTTAGGGTATGATACACCCTTCTGTGGGGCCGGCACAGGGTATTTATGCATTAGGGAGCCGATCGCTTGGGGTAGAATTTAGGGTACACCTAGTTCTTTCTATTTCTGTTGGGGTACCGTCTGTTTCTGTTTGGGTGGTAACACCTTTCTGTTTCTGCGTGGTACCGTCTGTTGGGGTAGAAAAGGCCCGTCACTAGTGTACACCTAATTCTAACATTCTGTTTTCGTAGGTATTATTCTGTTTCCATCTCTGATTCCGTTTCTACTTCTGTTTCTGTACCGTCTGTCTTTATTGGGGTGGTAAAGGCCCATTAGTTGGGGGTGGTAAAGGCCCAATATTAGCATTCTGTTTCTGTACCTTCTGTCTCTGTTGGGGTGGTAAATGCCCATTACTAGCATTCTGTTTCTGTAGAGATTATTCTATTTCCGTTTCTGTTTCAGTTTAGACATTAGGGTAGCACCTAATCTTGTTGTACTAGTGTTAGTGCAGAGAAAGGAAAAGTAAGTAAGAAGCATAGCTTGATCTATATCATTCCGTTTCCTCTGTTTAACCTATATACCTGCTACTCCTGTTACGGTTATCTCTCATCCAGTTTTATTTACATGTCATGATACTATTATCTTTTTATATGCTGAAAGTCACTGGATCGCCAGACTTTATGTCTGACCCCGTTTTGTTTCTCCTCTTTTCTTTCCTTTCCCCCTATTGCTCAGGGTGGGAACGTAGGAGTTTGATTCTGTTTTCTTTCTGCTTGAAGTGCTAGAAGTGCTTGAAGTATTGCTTGGCTTTGATTCTACCTATTTATGGCATTTTCTGTTGGGGATTATGGCTTTAAAATTATGTACTCTGAAGGCTTTTGTACAAAACTGATATTTATGTACTTGAGTTTTGGTATTGTGGTTTTGAAAGATGTAACCAAACTTATTTCTGTTTCCGCTGTAATGAAATTTAGATTTTTCAAGTACTACTTTATGTATCTGTCTTGTAATATTATGTTTTGTTTACTTATTATGCTCCATGAAAGTCAATGCATTCACTTTGTGAGTGACATTAATGGACGTGGGGTGTTACATTCATGATCAAAGAAAATTATTGAAATAGTGTGACCGATTGGTATTAAATCAAGTCGGACCGATCAGTATTAAATCAGACCGACCGATATTAAGTCAAGTCAGATCGACCGGTATCAGTCTGATCGATCGGTACGAACTAGGCTGTATAATATTACTACCGATCGGTAGGTGAGAACCAATCGATGCAAGAGCAATGACGACTGGTCGGTGTAGGCAGTCACCTTATTTCCTAAAACACACAATATCCTCTGAATCACGACCAAAAGCAAACATAACTAGTCCTAGCCTGTGCAGTTAAAGCGGCCGGTGAATCCAATGCGGCGGAGGTGCAAAAAGTTATAGTGGGGATAAAGCGAGGAAATAGCAGGATATAGCGAATAAGTCTAAAATAGCATATAGAACATGTATTTAATGCTTTTACTAATATATAAATTACACATAAATGGAAAATTAACATTTAATTTTGATTTTAATTAGTGCATTGTTCATTTTAAATAAAAGCATGTGCAAATATACATAAATAAACGTGAACTTTTATTTAGTTTGATTAAATTTAATAGAACTATTTTTTCTATTCTAAAAAATAGATGTTGAAAAATTCAATTAAAAACTAATTTCATAAATTTTATAATTTATAAATGTCAATTTTCAATTCATTTCTCTTGTAGAAGATATAGCAAAAATTGCGGAATATAGCTGAAATAATGGGATATATCGGGAATATCGGAATATAGCAGGGATTAATGCGGAAAGACTATTTCAAAAGCTACTTGGACCAGCGTAGCGGTAGAAATCCGCTATATGATATAGCGGGGATATGGCGGGGTAATAGCGGGGCATAAACTGCACAGGTCCTAGCGTAATTAACGTGAACAGACAAAGTGAAACACACATGCAAATGTCATTGCAATTTGTTAACAAACGAGATTACGCACTATTCCGAATACAAGAGTAATACACACAACTGCTATCAACATGAGGCTTATAATTTCAAGATAGAGGATCAAAATTAAAACGATTACATATGGATTCACAACGACATAGAAAAGACATGCTAAGTTCAAAATTCTTAGATTAAACATTTTCACAAACACCTTATGTGCATCTATTCAAAATAAGAGTTTTAAAGCTTCTACGTTATTCAGATCACTCATGAACAATCTAAATGCTATTACAAATCATTTCGATACAAGAGATTACATTTCAAAGCCCCAATTCTCATCTTAAACCACAAATTCTGCCTCAATTTGCAACAGTCGTGAAGGCATCTCAAGACCAGCTCGGCCATAAATCAATATCGCAATACTTAACTTCTTCCGTTATCAATTCAACACACGACCATGTTCTAACCCACATTCAGGCATAAAAAGGGTATCAAAACATTTAACTCAGCCTTTAGTTGGGAGAGATACCTGAAACTGATTCGTAATTACTGAGATGGCCGGAGTTGATGATGGATTCAAATTGTTGGTGCATGCTCAGTCGAGATGGAGCAAGAACGGAGCAATTTGTGATGCGGGGTGATTTCAGGAAGATACGACAACCACTGAAAGGTTATAGAGCTAAAAGATAAAATGTGAAAAGTGGAAAAGAAAAGGGGCTAAGGGCGCAATATATATGCAAATTTTTAATGGGCCGTTCGGTCCATGAAAGCCGATCTTATCGATCTACTCTAGCCGACCGACCACCCGATGGATCACCCAAACAGGTCGACCATTGATACCATACCAACTCAAACTAAAGCACGACGTGTATAACCCATCAAAGTGTGATAAAAACGATCATTTCGGAGTCTACAATTTTCACAAACAGAAAACTATAAACTCCGAGGGGTAAATGTTTACTCCCTAAAATTCGTACACACACTGATAGATCAAACACGTAAGAAGAGGGCTAATTTGGATGATACTGGCAAAAATGGCCAATTGGTCTAAGTGGAAAATACACAACTCAATCAGCATTGTTAAATACAGGACGATCGGTCAGCACTGAGCTGATGATTGCACAAGTTAGAGATACACCGGTCGACTATCAATAAGGTGATATCATCATACTGATCGGTCACGCCAAGAGCAGCTCACTTTGATAAAATCTTATCACACCGATCAGTTAGGGCGGAGTGCAGCCGGATGGTCGTGTCGCAAGAACCAAGGCCGATCAGCTTCAGGAAGGAGAAGAGAAAAGTACTGATCGGTTAGTTCCAATTTAGGCCGATCGGTCCTGTTACCAGCTGTCGACAATTGTTTACAACTGGCCTGTGGCATCTTTCGTTAATAAGATTTAGGCCGATCAGTGGCCTGTACACTATATTTTGGCTCCTCCTCACTCCTATAAATAGAGGATGAACTCTACATTAATGGGGATCAATTTCTAAGACACCAAAGGGATGCTCAATTGCTTTCTCTCCTATTTCAAGTGATTCTAACATCATCAAGCATCTCCAAGCAAGGATCTAAAGCCTAGTCCGCCATGGAATCAGTCAAAATCGCTCAAGTGTCTAAGAGATTGAAGATCTTCCTTCATATTCCTTGCACTTATAGAGATTCAACCATTTCTTTGTTGATTTGCACAGATCAAAGTGAAATCCTTGTGTAAAAGAGAAAATGAATGTACTTAAAGTTGATTCTAGCCTTGTAAATCATGAGTTAATAATGGAAATCCTTGCCAAAGTGGACGTAGATTTATTTTAGATCGAAGCACTATTAAAATCCTTGTGTTTTTACTTACTTTTTGCGATTGTAGTCTCATTTTCTACTACTTACCATTTGGTGAAGTACTTTTTGAGTACCTTTGGTGTTTGATTAATTTTTGACTTAAACAATAGGTATTATTTATTTTATCTAACATCTGTGGATGCAGGAAAACAGGTTGGAGGAATCCAACTAGATTCCTCAAATTTATTTACTGTTGTTTACATATTTATAGATGTGTGTGATGTGTGAATCGAATGGATGATTTGTGTGTTTGGATATTAGAATATCACTGGCCCTAAATATTTATATTTTAAAATATCACAGAAAGGGTTTTTTAGATTTAAAAAGAAAATTTAAATTTTGAAATTGAAATGGAATTTCAAATGGGTTAGGTATTATTTACTTGTTTAAATAATAAAAACAAAAAATTGAATTTATAAACGATGTTTATAAATAGAAAGAAATATTATCATTTGATAATATTAAATTCTAATTTCAAGCATGAGTTTAAAGAAGGAATTTTTTTTGAAGACGAAATATGATTTCAAATGGAATATGAAATAGAAACTTGTTTTGAATATTTTATATAAATAAAATTTATAAATAAAAGAGAGAAATTATCATTGGATAATTTATAAATTTAAATTCAACTATGAATTCAAAAAGGGGATTTGTAATCACTAAAAAGGAAAACAATGGATTTATTCTGACATTCGGAATATGAATTGAATTGGAACAATCTGTATGGAATTATAATTAAAATTCGACCACGTTGAGTTTATAGAAATAATTAATTCTAGAAATGATATTGGAATTATATTAAATAGTAATTTACATTTTAATATGGAAATAAATGTGTTAAGTTTATACATATAAGTTATGCTAATAAAATATACCAAAATGAGAATAGAGTTTCAAATAGATTATTATTATGAAAGTTTGTTTAATATAAAATAAGGAAGATAAATTGTAGCGATGTTATAAATATAATTAAGTGATTTTCATTTGATAAACCCGAAAATAGGTTTTTGTTTTCAAATATAAGAGATGGCAATTAAAAATCGTATTTTTAAATGTGATAGAAGAGGGGATTTTTGTGATGAGTAATGTCAATTTTTATTACAAACTCTTATTCGTCTGAAGATAAGAACATTGTCAGTCAAGGTCTAGGAGGTAAATAAAATACCTATAACGACCACGGGATTTTCAACCCCGAAAATCGACACAAAAACACCATGTCGAACATTCAAGCATCAAAAACACTGGAACGCTATGAGAAAGAAATTATAGGGTGAGGTAAGAAAAGAAATAAATATTAGAATAGAAGAATAAGAAGAACATCAGAAACTCACAGCGGAACGAATAAAATATAATATATCAAATCTCTTTGTACAAAAGAACTGTGTACACATACCATCATCAGGGTACACTATATATCAGACACAGCGGAAATAAACTCTAAATAACTAGCGGTGAAGCCTCCTTCTTCCAGCTCCTGAACTCCAAGCGGAACCTGATGTGTAAATATACTTGGTATGACCTGAGCACATTTGATTTAAAACAAAATTCACCCGGATCAGTCTGGAATACTTTCAGTGATAAATTCATAGCACAACAACTTGTTTAACTTTAGAAAATCCTTTCGAAAGAAAAGATAATAGTAAGACCAGCCCACACATAAATACGGACGGTTTTTACCTTACTATAACCCAAATCATTTTTGAAATCATATATATCTTTTGATATTATAATAGTGTCTAAATACAAATAGATAACAATCTAGAGGAACGCTTGCATCTCACGCTCCCCATATATATTATACAATTAAAACTGCGATTGCTTATTGGAGATTGGATTCCGACTATGACAAGGTATGGAACCACCTGCCGATAGTGTATCTCTAGAGAGGAATACACTGCGTTTAACAAGAACGTCTTGCAATCCGGCCCACACATGACCAACCACTCATTTCTCTTGAGTGTATCGAATATATTGTCACCTACGGTTACTAGCAACATAACCGTTCCCGGGAGATACAGAATGGAAAAGAAGTAACAAAATGAATATTCTCTAGATGATGACAATACACCCTAATGGGAACGACCCACACAGCCATGTTGCTTGCCCGATTTTTGTCATTTCCCAGTTGCGAGGCTTGAGGTTATAATCTTTTGAACATCTAGCCACCGTTTTCTTTGCACGCCACATCGTCCATACACGTCATCTAGGAATAGGATGAACCGAAGGCACTCTCCTACCGCATCCTTATAGGAATCACCCCAAGGATCAATAGCGAGCAGTCCTTGCAATCCACAGACTCCAACCACGACATAATCACAGTTTATCTCTAGGAGCTAACCAGAGATTATAAGCGATACCTCCGTTTTATGAAGACCTATGGTCTTCGAATGCTCCACCTCGATCATCGTCTAATCTCTTCCACGATTACGTATTTTCTGGTCGGAATGGTTTTCAAATATAAATTCGATCCTGGTCTTTCCATACCAATAATTGATAATTGGCCAGATTTGATAGTCAGTTATTCAACTATCAAATAAATAAACATTCATCCATAAAAATAAAATATATTCGCTGGTTCGGTATTCAAATTCACTTGTCCTCTTTGATAGTTTACGTGTGGTAAATTTAAACTCTATATCTTCAATACTTGGATAACGTTTCCCTTTTCTTATATAATATAAGGATATTTAATTATCGTCTCATTTCTACTTCATTAGCTCCTATCGTAAGTTAGTAAGTGAATAATTATCTAAATATCAACCCCGAAGGCCGAAACCAACACCAGATTGACACCTCGAAAGTTACTCCACTCAATCAACGTACGTCGGGTTCTAGTTTATTTAAAAGCTACATCATACCCCTTATCATATTGAGTATATTCTTTAACATTTTAAATAAGTCATTGATTCGAATATAAATCAAATATTTTATAAAAACTTAATTAAAAACGTACTTTAAACCTTTTCTGATTATAACTTAATCCAACTCCATTTCTGGTTTTAAAATACGTGAATTTAGATCGACTTCTTATCTTAATTAGTCCAACCAATTTCAGTTCACTTTGGTTTCTATTTCCATTTCAATTTCTTATTGCTAACCTTTCATTTAGTCGTTACATTGGAAACGATAATATATCTTTATTCACCAATCTCCCATTCATTCCTTTATCTTGCGAAGATCGCCATATATTCTTAACTCAAGATAAATACAAATTCATGATTTAAACTTAAGTTAAACCTTGTTAAATTATTCATTTTTTACTTTTGAAACTTACTATTTCAGTTGCATTCTGAATCTTGCAAATGACGTTGCGGTATTACCTTGTAGTGAACCAATTTTTTAACACCCTTACTGTTACAAGCTAATATCATACCTTGATATTAGTAAAGCTGTTCAAGTTGGGGTATTTTAATTAACTCTCAGACCTTAACCAATAACGTTCCTATTTTGGAATAAATAAAAGTTTGAAACCCAAACCTATCGTTCCAATTACTATCACTTCAGTTATTCAAACATGGTTTTAGTAACCATTTCTTTCAATTGGCATATTTGTTCTCAAAACAAATTTCTTTTACTTTTATTCAAATAGATCTACTAACGCAACTCCTTTTTTGCTTTTAAAAACTTTCTTCAATTTAAATTTATTTCATTCAACTCAATTCCTTAAATAAAACTTATTTAAGTTCGTCGCCAGCGTTTAAATTCCTTTATGAATCTTGTTTACGGACCTTTGGATTCTATTTAAAAATCTTCTTATAGAATCAATAAATCATTTCCCCTTTTGAAATCATATTTCACTTTAATTCACTTAATTAAATGATTAATTAAATACAAATCTTATTAAAATATTTACATTACTCGTCTCTCCATATACTCTCAATTATAATTGGATTTCCTTATCCGATCTCTCGCTATAAATCTCTTTTTGAACTTCTCAATTATAGCATCTTAGCTTCACAACTTGTTTATACTTTTGGTATAACATTTCTCCTAACACGATTCATTTTAAACTCGATCGCTTCTTAATTTATCTTCATTTCAGAAGTAAATTACCTATTAATTACTAAAATTAATTACTTCATTATTAGTTGAAGTGAAATAGATCTGCTAATCATTTACTGATATTATTAACGATAAATAATTCATTAGTGATTTATTAATCGATAAGCAACTTCAAATATCATTAAACAAAAGACAAATAATATTTAAGAATATTATTAAAAAAATTATTTGTTAAACCATTTTCATTACATTAATCGAAGAATGATTAATGAAATTCTCAACTCTAATTAAACATTTGACTTCGTCAACTTAAATATCAGTTATGTATTAACTGATTACGATTACTATTCTTATTAGATTAATATAATTAATCTAATTATATTGCCTAATTGTTTTACTTAAATAGTTGTTTTCAACCAATAGCCCGTACGTACAATTCTGGCTTCTACACTTATTAAAATTACTGCAAATATTTTATAACTATTTTTATAAGACCATTTGTAAATATCGTCTTATTTTGAACTTTTATTTTAGATAGAAATAAATTTTTAAAACTTCATTTCAGTTATAAACAAAATTTTATAACTTCAATTACGTCAATTTGCCCAAGGACGAATTAACGACTTAAAAACATCACTTTAGATCATTTGCTCCAATAACTTAATCAATACCGCCTATTGATTTAAAACATCACAACAACGTTGAATTTCAATTCAACGTTCAGTTTATAATTAACCATCAACAATTAAACATGATATGGTGTTGTCTGGGGTAAACAGTTCATATTTAGATAATATGGAAATAATAAATAACATACAATATATTTGAGGAATCCGGTCGGATTCCTCCAACCTGTTCTTCCCTGCATCACAGAACATTGATAATAATATATGAAACAAAAATATAAATGAAGATAATTTGTTAAACAACTAACAAATAACCAGCAAGCAACCAAGGTATTTAACTCATCCAATTTCAATGATTAACAATGAATTATATTTTAATATGAATTTAACATATCATAGAATTTCGGAAATCGTGAGAATTAACTCACCTGTTATTTTTCGATTTACGATTCGTGTCATTCGTATAACATCAAACAAATTGTTAAAATTATACGAAATCCTGGTTTCTTCTGTTCCTTTCTGAATCAGCACACTAGTGTAGTACTATTCGATACTATCTCATCACTTCCGGTTTGGTGCGATTCTGTATTCGAACGGACAAGATATACCATTCACAAGTTTATAATCTATTTTGAGTAATATAAATTTAAAAATAAGCCAGATTAACTATTATTAATATATTACCATTGTTATCCCCAAAACCACGTCATTAGTATGCCTTAATCACGCCGCTTCCTACTGTTCCATGCGTCTTACCCCGCTCTTTTTTTCTTTTAACAACGCAAAAACCCGGTGCTTCAGTTCATCTTCTAATGCTACTGCATCTTGTTTCGGAGCCATCCCTGAAACAATATTATACAGTAAACTTCATTATTACATCATAACCGTTCACCGAGCTTTCCCTAGCCATTGTCTCGAACGCCTCATGCAATTTACCCACTGACCTTTACAGACATAGATAATTGTGTCAGAAACCTACCCTTTCATTTCTATTACACCGTTGCAACTTTTCTTCGCTCAAACATATGCTCGTGACCTTCCTATTTCCTTCCTATGACCAAATATTTGAGCCTTTAAATACTAGGCCGATGCCCATCAAGGTGTGTACAGCCCATCATCTCATGTCATCTTCTTCACTTTTTCTGTTTACCCTCTACACGTATTGCAGCATTCCTTTCAGTTTCTCCTCGAAACGCACTTCTCCATAAAAAACGCGGACCTTCCTCACTGCTGCTTCATCAACCCTTTAGTTCGTGTTCCTTCCTGACTAGCTTACTAGTCTGCCGTCGTCACGCAGTTCACCTATCCGATCATCGTTCCTAACGACCCCCGACGAACCCACGGTTCCCGGTTCCTTCCCTTGAGTGCCTGGAACCGCCACACTACCCAAGACCTCAGGCGTCTCCACCGCTCCAACATGTACTCACATGTCCAACTCGTTTTACTCCCTCCGCCTGATATGCTTTGCCCTCAACTTCTTCTTCACGTCCATGTATTCATAGTCCGTTCTTGTCCACACACTAATATCACTGAACCCACTTTTCATTCCTCAAACTTAGTTACTACATCTCCAAAAAGGCCACCGTGCTTCCCTTAAGACCACCTCCAGAAACAACGTTAGCACCCAGCTAACCTTGCTTTCCACGTCTAGGAAAAAAGCCATGCATTCTTTATTCACATCCAAACATCAGCCTCGTCACCACCGTGGCTGCAGCCAACGAGCTCTCCTCAGATGAGCACATCACCTCGACGTCCAGATCGCTCGAACACTCCTTTTTCCACCACCATATGAAATGTCTGCACGGAAATGTTTGAAGATAACCTTCCAAAACCTCACTCCTTCCCATTCTTCCTTCATATACACCCCGCTGCCATACACTTCGACACTGATCTATACATACACCAACTCGCCAATGACAGACCTGCAACCATCTTATCACAGGAGCAACACCTCCATATATTTCTCCCTCACATGAAACCGCAAAACCCTTCCTGAAACCCATCTGCTATCTTCCTTCTTTCCGTCCTTTAATTCTCCACCACAAAAATGCCTGCTTTGCCCAAGTTTTTCTTCCAGTTTACACGTTGTGCACTAATACCCTCGCCCCTTTTATTTTGATCGAAGAAAGATCAAGGCGGTTTCAAAGAAAGAAAAAAACATGAAGCACACTTTAATTATAATTTCTCTATATATTAAATCGGCAAAGGTTGAAAGATTTCGGTGTTTGGAGAAATGAGTTTGTCTATATATATATATAGAAGAAAAGAAAAGAAAACCGCGTACAGAAGCATGGGCAAAAGTATGGAGGAGGTACAGGCATGGTGCTTGAGCATGGAGTAGGTTAAGTAGGTTTGTAGATGAATCTCAGGGCATGGGCTTGTTTACAGTGTGCATGGTTAGTATTTATTTGTTTGAGACGCAAGAGTGTGCAGAAGTTTTCAGTATGGAGAAACCGAGAAAGTTTACATTAGTGTATGAACAAAATGTATAGTAGGCTATGTGTAAGTAACTAGGCACGACCTACAAATGAGAATGGCCATGTTGTTATTCAGTGAGAATTGATATATGGAGAACGTACGGTCATTCAATGGTTAGGGTATTCATGAGATTTTTAGGGTACCGTGTTATACACAGATTTATCATTTAAAACCCGCTATCGTCAAAAATAATAATACCGTTGTATCGAGCAACGCCCCACGATCTCAAAAATATAATAATATCGGTAGATTAACTTATATTGTGAAACCTCAAAATGCTGATATAGAGTGCAAATAAAAAGTGACGTATTTTTCAAATTAGAAATTACAGTAAAATTCTAAAAATTAAATTATAACTACATCTCAAATATCTCGTCCCAATTCGAAATCGATACTTAATTATATTAAATTATCATTATGGTTTATAAACGATTACATAGTGATTTTTTGAATATTTGATTTGGACATAGCTTGCAATCTATACGATGAAATTTCCATTTTTCTCTTCCATTAGAGAAATATAATCACACAGATTCAAGCGGTTCTTGCTTCACATAAATCCGACTTACATTGGATCCGGTATATTCAGTTGAATTTCAAAATTCAATATTACAAACTACAGCGTCGTTTCGAGCTCGATTTAATTATATTATAAATATATAAATTCGAACTCCAATTTCTGATTAATAATTCGATATATAATCCATTAATATCACCTAATCAATATTTAAAACAGATTTAAATATTCGTAATTAACGTTCAAAAATCTGGGACGTTACATTCTTCCCCGCTTAAAAGAATTTCGTCCCCGAAATTACAAGGTAAGAATAATGACCCGAACCAATTATTTAAAATAAATATATTTTGAATTATCGTCAAAACAAATTCATACTCCTAAATTTTTCGAAAATTTTGCCAGCACCTCCTCTGCGTGGTTCGATCGGCACAATTAGAACTGCCACACTGGGCCTCAACTTCTCCAAAAGGAAACCAAAGCCAAATGGCTACCCAACTCAGGGTCATAAAATCAACTAATCCAATCAATATAATAAGGTTCACCTGTTTGTTGGGCAACTCAATTCCAATTTCAATGCAAATCCACTAACCGAATTTCGTTTTCCAAGATGTACATCCAATCTGTACTTCAATCTCTATAATCAAGCCAATTTCCATAGCCGTCTAGTATCTGCACTTACCTCAACTTACCATGCCAGTAACAAATACAGGGTGAAATAATATGTCTCATTTTATAAACGATGTTATTTCCAATTTACTATATTGGAATTTAATTCCAATCCATTATACTGCGATTCATTTCCAACTTATTCAGCCTCTTTGTTAACCTATTTGATGAACTTTTATATAATCAATCCAATATCCAAATAACAACTAACCAAATAATTTTAATTATATTCAACATTGATGCTCACCGGTCTGCATTCACTAATATCAATTGATTAATATTCGATTTATTTCTATTATTATCCATTCCAATTCCAAATCTCAATTTATTTTATTCAACTCCACTTAACAGGGTTAAGTCTTGCTTTCAAATTCAATTAACCAATTGGTTTCTAACCAGATCAATTCCATTTCAATTTACTCATTCAGGGTCATTAAACTATGGTCGACCTGGGGGGGACCAGGTCGACACCATGGTCGACCCTATGGTCGACCTGGTCTCTGGGCGGGAATTTTCCCGCCCAGCCCAGTTTGAACCTCAATTTTGAATTTTGAATTTAAACCGAGCTATTTGAATTTAAATTTGATTCTGAAACTTCCGAAGGCCATAACTTCTTCATACGGAGTCCGATTCACGCAAAATC
This sequence comes from Allium sativum, assembly GCA_030737875.1. Taxonomy (NCBI): domain Eukaryota; kingdom Viridiplantae; phylum Streptophyta; class Magnoliopsida; order Asparagales; family Amaryllidaceae; genus Allium; species Allium sativum. The sequence goes on from CM060920.1 coordinate 193,549,723, forward strand.
AGACTCTATCTCAAGCAGAATTTCGAGACAAACGCAATGGCGTAACCCGTTTCCCTTAATTCTTTTATTTAGAGTTAATTATACTTTAATTTGTGAAGCTTAGCGTTATAGAATTCACGGGGTGTTACATTCTCCCCCCCTTAAAAGGATTTCGTCCCCGAAATCTTCAAGTTAGGAGGAATGTATATCCTACCATCCAACAGTACATCTACTCAACCAACAAACACAAGCATCCACTATCCTTAAACGACTTCTAATGCTTCATGATCATATGCATAGTGTGTGTATATGTCCTTATCTAATGCAGAAATCAGGCGGCCTACTGATTCAGTTGACCTCCTTAATGCGAATCATGTAAGTGTCATGAATCCATTATGTATGCAAATTTTTCCTACTCATAATTCTACATGAGTGCACAACTATTCATACAAATGCGACAACCATATGACAACATATCATGTTTTCAACCATATACAAATGAGAATACATATATGCATATGCAATATGAAGTGACTGAGCCGATCTATAGCCTAGGGTGTGTGTGCATATGCATCCACGAGCAACCACTAGCAACCATTTGCAGCCATCATCCATAACATGTTTTCAAATACATGTTTGCATCCATTTGTTTTCTACCTAAGGAGTTAGGAAAAAGGACCGAGGAGATATACCTAAAAAGATAGATAAAGCATAACTTAAGGAAAACAGAGATCAAAGATGTACCCTAAAAAAGAAGAGGGTAGGCAGCGCGTATTCTGTCCTTAGTTTCCCAAGTCGCATCTTCCTCGGCGTCGCTCCACTGAACTTTAACGAGTTTTACTTCGCGGTTGCGTAGCTTTTTCACTTTAGTTCCTAAGATGCGGGTTGGAACTCTCCTCACAGTTGCTTCACGTTCCACTTCGGCTTCTTCTAGAATGCTAGGTTCCACCACTTCCGCAGACTCATGCAAACACTTCCAGAGGTGAGAAACATGAAAGACGTTGTGAACTCCAGCCAGTCTCTCGGGTAGCTCTAATCTATAAGTCATCTTTCCAACCTTCTCGATGATAGGAAACGGTCCTACAAATCTTGGTGCTATCTTTCCTGCAGATCCAAAACGAACGACGTTCCTTAAAGGTGATACCTTAAGGAAAACCCTGTCCCCAACCTCAAACTCAAGGTCGGTCCTTCTTTTGTTGGCGTAGGATTTCTGTCTATCTTGGGCAGTCTTCATTCTCCTACGTATCAATTCCACTTTCTCTGAAGTCTCTCGAATCATGTCTGGTCCAAGTATAAGCTTATCTGTAGACTCCCACCAACAAGTTGGTGATTTGCATGGTCTTCCATACAAGGCTTCGAAGGGCGCCATACCGATGGTAGCTTGGTAGCTATTGTTGTAGGCAAATTCCACTAAAGGAAGGTGATCCTCCCAAGTCCCTCCAAAGTCAAGAATGCAAAGTCTCGAAAGATCCTCTAAAACTCTATCCACCCTTTCCGTCTGGTCATCGGTTTGGGGGTGATAGGCCGTGCTCAAACATAACTGTGTGCCTACAGCTTCTTGCAGACTCCGCCAAAACTCACTTGTGAAGAAAGGGTCTCGTTCACTAACAATGCTGGAGGGTATCCCATGGAGTCGAACTATTTCCTTGAGATAAAGAGATGCTAGAGATGCGGCAGTCCTTTTACTCTTGATGGGTATAAAGTGGGCGCTCTTAGTAAGCCTATCCACTATTACCCATATGCTAATGTTGCCTCTTCTCGACCTAGGCAGTCCATCAATGAAGTCCATTGAAATGCTTTCCCACTTCCACTGTGGGACATCTAAAGGATGAAGTAGTGCTCCAGGCTTCTCCTGTTCCGCCTAGACCCGTTAGCAGGTCATGCACTTAGAAACGAAATCTGCCATGTCTTCTTTAATGCCGCTCCAAAAGAAAGTCCTTTTTATATCCTTGTACATCTTATCACCTCCAGGGTATATAGTCATCTTGGAATGATGTGCTTCCTCGAGAAACTTCTTTGTCAACTCCCTTGCTTGCGGGACGCATAATCTTCCATCTCGCCTCAACCAACCCTTATCATCGATGGCGTACCTACCGAGGTGACTGGAAGTCTCACCCTTAATAAGTTTATCAATCACCTCAACAAGCTGAGGGTCTTCACTTTGTGCAGCCCCTATTGAGTCTAAGAGAGTAGGGCGTACTTCGAGAGATGCTAATAAACCCGGTACAAAATCTGAGGAGGGCCTAAAGTTAAAACTGGCTATATACTCCAAGCTTTGCCTTTCCACAAAGATAGGGCTTAAGGTCATTTTCTTTCTGCTCAACGCGTCTTCTACTACGTTGCCTTTGCCGGGAGTATAGGAAATTTCAAAGTCATACGAGGCAAGAAACTCCATCCATCTTTGCTGCCTCAAGTTAAGGTCCTTCTGCGAGAAGAGATATTTCAACGATTTATGGTCAGTATATAATTCAAACTTCTCACCTAGTAGATAATGGCGCCAAGACTTAAGCGCAAAGACGATAGCGGCGAACTCAAGATCGTGGGTTGGGTAGTTCTTTTCACGAACTTTCAGTTGTCTTCCGCCATAAGCTACTACCCTTCCTTCTTGCATTAGAATAGCACCTAGTCCCGTTCCACATGCATCCGTGTATATTGTGAACATTTTGCTTCCATCCGGCAAGGTCAGAACTGGGGCTGTTGTGAGAGCCCTTTTTAATTGTTGGAAAGCAAACTCGCAGTCCAAATCCCAAGTGAACGCCAGATTCTTCTTTGTTAGCCTTGTGAGTGGGGCCGAGATTTTTGCGAAATCCCTAATAAACTTTCGATAAAAACCGGCTAGCCCAAGAAAGCTTCGAACTTCGGTTGCATTTCTTGGTGTTTACCAATCCTGCACTGCCACCACTTTCGCGGGGTCCACATCCAACCCCTCTTTGGACACTATATGCCCCAGAAATCTTACTTCTTTTCTCCAGAAGTGCACTTGGAGAATTTGGCTTTTAGCTCATGAGCTCAAAGAGTTTCCATAATTTCTTTCAAATGCTGAGCATGCTCTTCCTCACTCTTTGAGAAGATTAAGATATCATCTACAAAGACAACCACAAATTTATTGAGGAATTCTCTGAACACCCTGCTCATTAGGTCTACGAAATAAGCGGGTGCATTTGTCAAGCCGAAAGGCATGACAAGCCACTCGAAGAAACCGTCTGGGGTTCTGAACGTCGTTTTATCAATACCATCTTCAGCTACTCTTAGCTGATGGAACCCAGTTGCCAAATCAAGTTGGGAGAAGACCGTTGCACCTACAAGCTGATCAAACAAATCGTCGATTCAGGAAAGAGGGTGCCTATTTTTCTTGGTCAATTTGTTTAACTCCCTATAATCGACGCAAAGGCGAAGCGAACCGTCCGCTTTGGTTGCGAACACTACTGGAGCACCCCAATCCGAAATTCTCCGTCTAATGAGCCCTTTTTCGAGAAGTTCTTTAACATGCTTACTGAGCTCCTTTCTCTCCCTTGGAGCCATGTATCTGACAGGAAAAGCTACAGACTTTGCGTTATCCACAAGATATATGCAGAAGTCTATTTCCCGCCTCGGAGGTAAGCCTTTCACCTCCTCAAAGACATCCGGTTATTCCCGGACTACTCTAACTGATTGCAAATTCTCGTCAGAAGCATCAAGCGACTCTAGATAACTTAGCATAACAGCATTCAAGGGATTACAAGAAATTTCTAGAGTGTTACCAAGTCGAGTCAAGAGACTAACTACTCTTTTCTCACAATCAAGAATGACACTATTACTGATAACCAGTCCATGCCTAAGATCAAACCATACCCCGAGAAGCCCAAGACAAAGGCATTACAACTAAACTCAACATTGAGAATAGAAATTTTCAAACCCAAACAAACCATTGACAAGTAAGCGGAGCCCCCAATTGGATTTGAAACTACTAAGGGATCTTCTACCATACTAGTGTCTAGATGTAGAGATTCTACTAAGGCAGATGAAATAAAAGAATGCGATGCGCCAGAGTCAAAAAGTGTACGAACTGGATGATCATAAAGATAGACTACACTTTCTACAAAAATATTACTACTTCATTCTTGCTGAGGTGCCACTAGCGCATGAACCTGACCCCCTGAAGTGGATCCAGCTTTTTGTCCCTGCCCTTTCTTCTTTGGGCAGTCCTTAGCTTGGTGCCCAGTCTCTCCACAATGGAAGCAACCACCCATCTTCGCCTTTCTTTTCTGGCAGTCCTTAGCCATGTGGCCAGCCTCACTGCAATGGAAGCAAGTAACACTCATCTTCCTCTTCTTCTTCCTACAGTCGTTCATCACATGTCCAATAATGCCACAGAAATAACATCTCTTTTTCTCACGTGTCTTGTTATTATTGTTGGGGTCTTTTCCCCCTTGACTATTATTCGTCTTCTTGTTCGGCAATTCTTCCGGTTGCTGGTTCACGTAGAGGAGGAGGAGGAGTAAAAGCATCTGTAGCTGGGAATTAAGGTCCCCAGGAATGCTTAAACCGAAAGGAAGAAAAAAAATTCAAAACGAAGGATAGAGAGGGATAGATAGGGCACATGGCTTTGGGGGATTTTGTCTTTTTATAAATATAACACTTTTTCTTGAAAAATGCTTCTTTAAATTTTCTTTTTGAAAACAATTTTCAAAAACTTTCATCTTATCTGGTAAACCTATGCTCTGATACCAAGTGAAACACCCCACATCTGTTAAGGTCACTCACAAAGGGAATGCCTTAATTTTGGTGGAGGTTTATAAATAAAAGCCACAGATAAACTCAAGACAGATATAAATACACATATTTTAAACAGCGGAAACCAACAGACTTTTATTCATCAATACGCGTTCAAAACCAAACATTGTCTCAAAATACTTCCAACATTACAACATCAGTACTGTCTTGATAATTAAAGAAGCAGAAAATATAAATAAAGTGAAAAAAATCCCCATAGTGATATCCAAAGCCATAGTCCGAGCAAAAGAGACCCAAATCATACATCTATGTTCTTGGAGCTTGTATAGAGCCTGACTGAGCTGAGTAGTTTCCTCCCTGTGGACCTGGGGGGGGACGAAAGAAAAGAAGATGAAAAGAAAATAGGGTCAGACATAAAGCCTGAGTAAATCTAGTAACTCTTCAGTATGAATAAGAAAAGGGCATGATAGATATATACTGAAAATAGGATGGTGTCACAAGCTAAGGGAGTGTCGAATGTACTATCGCACTCATACTATATCTTTGTATCTACTTGAGTTTACCCTAACTGGCACCCCATGGTGAGGGTGAAGTGATCCCCAACTTTATTTAAAGATCGGCTCCTACTCGCGTTAACATGTGTCATACGGCCCCCAAGAATTGTAGATACCTATGTTGGTCCCACCATAGGGTGTATCAAGACTCATAGTGGCGGCCCCGACACAAATTCTAGAAGGCATAGGTTATACTACTGGTGTCCCTAGTGCCCTGGTTGTCTGCTCCGAAATGTGTGCACGCCCACACCCCGTTAGACCTGCACTGTGCACCCACCGCCGTCGTTTTGACCGCTTACAATCAACCTAGTAATCGTGCCCCCACCCTGCCTAGTTTCAGGGTACCGTTGATACCTAACTTGGGTTACTGCTGAAACGGGTCCCATGTTACCAGGATTTTCTAGTCAAACATGTTAAGTGGTTAAGTGTCTGTATTTACCTAACCCCACCCATCAATTCTAGTTAACATGTTGAATTTGGTTAAGTGTTATTGTTGACTTAACCCTACCATGTGTCCTTAGCCTCTTAGGAGCATCTGACCACTCACATTAGACAGGTATTGCTACGGTCACTGGATATGCCGGGCAGGTTTACACCGTAGCTCACTCTAACCTCGGGTCATTATTGGGCTCAATGCTTAACCACCCACATTGGATAGGTATTGTTGTGACTACTGGACAGCCGGGCGGTTCCGGGCAGGTTTACATCACAACTCAATCCAACCTCGGGTTAAGCACGTCGTGTTCTCTAAATTTACATATTTTATTATTTCTCAAATATATTTGTAAATGCCATATATTTTATTTTTGGGTATAACAATTCATACCGCTTTAAACGTCATTGTCATTGGCATGTGCCAAACATGCCAACATATTTTTTTCATGTTTTACACCCAACGTTATTACCCCCGTTTATACGTTCGCAACGTTATAACAAATGTTGGGCTTGACACAATTCAGCCCAACTTTATAAGCGTAAGAAAGAGGGGAAATCAAGAACATGTAACAGTTGACAACATATAAGGGTGTGTGGCGCATGAACTTGCAAATTAGCGATATTACATAAATGATGGGTCATGTGAACTTGCATTAAAATCAAAATATAACTAAGTAGGTGACATATGAAATGGCATAGTTTAGGCTAATACAAACTTGTGTTTAAACATGTTTAACTTGGCATAATGTCAAACACAAAATTAGCATGTTGTATATTCACCAAAATGTCAAATTTTAACATCTAATCCCATAGCTTATTTCAACATGAACTTGCATAGTTTTTGAAACCCAAACGATACTTAACATAGATCCAATTATAAACATGAACTTGCATAATTTATGAAGCCCAAACGACGCTTAATATAGAACCAATTATACTTGCAATTAGACATGAAAATGATATCATAGTTTTTGGGTTATGTAGGCATAAAAGGTTCCAAGTCTAAATCATGTTTACATAAATTCTAATTTAGACTAACAGAATATACATAGTCCATGCCATCGACATATACATAAAAGGAACAATTTCAAATTTTTGCCACAAACTTGCAAGTGCCATTGTTTTCATATACAATTGTTCAATAGGCTTGCATCAATCAATTTATGCCACAAACATCAATACATAAGTCATGATAGAACCATCACAATACATAAGATTTTATACAATACAATGACACAATTCTATTTTCATTCACATCGAACCACATCACAATTCTTATTAATATTCTGAAAGGTCACTATACTTACAACGAATGCAGAATCTTGAATTCTGGATTCTGAATTCTGAAATTGAGATGCGCTCCTTTGGGTAGTCTAACGTTGCGTTGATAATTTTGATTTAAACTTTAAATCTTCTTCTTAGTTTTGATTCGTCTCTAGGCTTTTCTCTTGACGGCTATGTTCAATTCCTCCCTAGCAGCATGACGACTCCTTTCTCACATTTTTGTGTGAATTTTCAGTTGAGAGTTAGGGTGTATTTATAGATTTTTAAGTTGTTTTGAGCCATCAGATGAAGATAGGAGGAATCTAGGCCATTAAAAATTCAGAGAGCCAATCAAGAGGTAACACGTCAGCCCTAGTGACACACAGGGCCTCAGAAATTCGAGCCAGAGTCAGACCTGGCCAACCAGGTCGACCACGCAGGTCGACACCCAGGTCGACACTATGGTCGACTTGGGGGGGGGGGGGAACAGGTCGACACCATGGTCGACCTGGGGTGACCAGGTCGAAACCATGGTCGACCCTATGGTCGACCTGGTCTCTGGGCAAGAATTTTCCCGCCCAGCCCAGTTTGAACCTGAATTTCGAATTTTAAATTTAAACCGAGCTGTTTGAATTTAAATTTGATTCTGAAACTTCCGAAGGCCATAACTTCTTCATACGGAGTCCGATTTGCGCAAACTCGGACTCTATCTCAAGCAGAATTTCGAGACGAACGCAATGGCATAACCCGTTTCCCTTAGTTATTTTATTTAAAATTAATTATACTTTAATTTGTGAAGCTTAGCATTATAGAATTCACGGGGTGTTACACAGGTGCTCGCATAGAGGATTTTGTAGAGCTAGACAAGAGCTTCAAATCAATGCCAGCCTCTTCCTTCCTCGTCGAGTATTCTGCTCGATTCGGCCCTCCAAAGTCGCCATCTTTTAGCCGCCGCCCCGTCCGATTCAGGCCACCGCACTGGGCCCCACTACCGGCGCACGTGCGCCCCTTCTCCCCCTTCGCTGCTGCACCGTCCGATCGTCCAACCCCTACACCGTTTGCAAGAAAAATCCATCCCTAGTTTTGAACGAATACTGAAAGGTATGGGTTTAATTATTTTAAACTGTTTATCGCGCTTAAAAGCGTTGTAAAGTTGTTTTATCGTTTAAAAATCATATCTTTTTCGTACGTTAACGAAATTCAATGAAATAGGAGACATCGGACTCGTAGCGAAGTCTTCTACATTCTAGAAGAGACCCGATATTTTTTTGAGCTTGCTACAATTTCTGGCAATGCGAAAACCAATGTGAGATTTCTAAATTATAAACGATATGGAATGATGATGTATAAATTATATGGTCGATGTATGAGTTATATAAGCATTGTACATGTAACACCCCGTAATTTGAACATAAAAATTCACAAATTAAAGTATACTTAATTAAGTGAAATGGGTTGCGCAGAGAAATATATATATATTGATATATATATATATGTATAATTGAAAATTAAATAAATAAATATGCAAAAATGTTCAAAACAACGAATTGGGAGAGGGGAATAACCGAACCGGCCGATTTTTGAGGTCGACCCGAGCTCGCTGGGTCGACTAGGGGTTAATCCAGGGTGTTTGGCTGTCAACCCGTGGGCCGATTCGCTAAAATGCAGATTTTGCATTTGAATGGTTCTCATGGTTCAGCTTTAATCTAAAGGCCCTAGATGGTTCCTACACTTGACTTCTTCCCCAAGACATGCTTTGATGGCTTGGATTGAATCTAGGGTTAATCCTATGGCTAATACTATCCTAATCCTCTATAAAAAGACCCCTAAACCTAGCCTAAATCACCATTATTCAATCCTACAACTAAACTATGTCAAATTTGTTCCTCTCATGGCCTCCACTCTCATGCTAAAATTCCTAAGCCTATTTCTATGAGAGATTGTGAGTTCATACAAGTGCTTTCAAACTTGTATGAGTGTTCTTAGTTTGCATTCAAGTCAAGTTGCAACATTTCTATTTCAAAGCAAGGATTTTTATTGATTTGGCGCAAGGGTTTTTCAATTGGGGCTTTCATATTTTGGTGCTTGCATAAGGGCTTCGTCTCAATCTTTATAATAAATATTCATTTGTATCTTCATAGCGTAGTAAGCCCTTTTCTACTTTCTTTTTTGAACTCTAAAGTTAAATGAATGATGCAAGTTTGGTTGATCATTATATGCAAGTTTGTTTGATCATTATATGCAAGTTTGGTTGATCATTATATGCAAGTTTGGTTGATCATTATGCAAGTTATGTATGACACATGTTGCCATGTTATGCAAGTTTGGGTTGATCATGTCATCATGTTATGCAAGTTTGGGTTGATCATGTTATCATGTTATGCAAGTTTGGGTTGATCATGTTATCATGTTATGCAAGTTTGGGTTGATCATGTTATCATGTTATGCAAGTTTGGGTTGATCATGTTATCATGTTATGCGAGTTAAACTTGAGTTTATGAACTTAAAGCTTCAAGCTTTATGTTAAAGGTTGCATTTTGGCAACATGAAAGTTATCATATCCCTTATGATAACTTGCATGTGAGGCCAAATGCGAACTTCTAGCAACTTCTACATGTTATTTATCACCATGTATCACTCATATGCTAAGTTTGGTTTTATGCATGCTTTTGAAGCCTAATAATGCAATATGCAAGTATATGAACATATGTACATCTCATATGCCACCATGTTAAACTTGTGGCTTCAACACATTTTTGTCATGATTATGCCAAGTTCCCTATTTTATCCTTTATGCGTTGTTGCGATTATGTAAACGATGGGATTACGTTGGGGTTGGGTAACATAATGACATGAACATGGTTTTTATAACATAACGTGATATGTTAACTTGTAATTATGTTTTGGAAACATAATGGACATGACACTTAGAAAATATGAGTGTGGCCAACTCGAGGTTGGGTTGAGTTTGTAGCATAAATCTACCCGGACCCGCCCGGCTTAACTAGTGGCTACAAACAATAGGACCCAATGTGAGAAGTTGGTCATGTTGTGCTCGAACCCGAGGTTAGACCAAGTTGTGGTGTAAAGCTACCCGGACCCGCCCGGCTTAACTAGTAACCACAACAAGGTCTAATGTGAGAGGTTAAAGCACATTAAGTTAATTAATGCCTCCTGATTAGGGTTAAGTCATGGTCCACTTAATACTTAATCAATTTGGGCTGGATGGGTTAATCGGGGTTAAGTCATGAACCTTGGATACACTTAACCAATTTAATCCACGTTTGGATCGGGTTAACCCCATTTAACCCGTTAAGGAAACCCTAGTTGCGTGGTCCTTTGCAGCAGTAACCCTCTTGATAGTATCATAAGACCCTAGGACTAGGCTAGGGTGGGGCACGATTACTGGGCTGACATGTAAGCGACCAAAACGACGGCTGTGTAGGTACGCCGGTGTAGGTCCAGGCGGACTATGATCGTGCACATAGTCCGGCGTTGGAGAATTTGGCACGGGTACCAGTAGATCTAGGCTGTGCATACTTGATTGGTGTCCGAGGTCTACACCCTAGGACTTGATACACCCTGGGGTGGACCTAGCACAGTTAGCTACATTTCATGTTTGGGCCGTATGACACCGACACTTGACGAGTTAGGCTTATAGGGAGCCGATCGACTAGACCGTGTAGTTGGACCTTAATTTAGGTCACCTCATGATGATGGGCCAAGCTTGGGCCAAGGGATCAATTCTTGTTTTTACTTGACATGTTAGAATGCTAGTACACCCGTGGTGCAAAACTTAACCTTAATTATGCGATGACACCTTTATCTATCTTGTTAGTTAATCATCATGCCAGTATGTTGTTATCCTTATGTTCATCTCAGCTTCTCATGCCAGTTAACTTTACTAGTTCATAGACAGATAGTAGTAAGGCTTACCAGTCTTTTTGACTGACCTGTTTTCTTTCGCCTCTTTTCTTCCGTTCCCCCCCCCCTCAGGTTCTCAGGGTGGGAACATTGGAGCTTAGCTTGGATCTTTACAGCTTGCTTACTGGATTTGCTCATGTACGGTTTTGGACATTGAGCTAGCTATGGTTTATCACTTCATTTTGGGGATAGTACTTAATGTATTTCAGTTTTTCAGTTTATGCTTTTATCTAGACTTTGTTGTTGGAAAATAATGACCAAGTACTTTGTTGTAACATGACTATGGTTTTGAAATGCTAAGTTTTATCCGCTGCTTTACTACTCTGTTTTACTTATATGTTCTGTCTTGTGATATCTGCATGCATGTTTACCTTGTTTAACGCCCCTCCAAAGCTAATGTCCTTCCAAGAGTGGCATTGGCGGAGGTGGGGTGTTACAGTACACCTCATGTATAAGCGTTGTATAAGTTGTATGTGCGATGTATAAGTTATATATGCGTTGTAAAAATTATATATGTGTTGAAATGGAAGTGAAATATACTTATATAAATATAAATATATATATATATATATATATATATACGCCCCTCGTCCACAAACCATGAACGATATTTATTGATTGTGATTGGCATGAAAAATTTAGTGAACAATGCGAATGGTAGACAGGATTGTTTATGGTTAAATTGTTTGATTTTGTTTGAAAAATACCCGTTTGTGGTTGAGATTTATTTGGTTGAAACCACGTAGGATTTGTTTGTGGAAAAGAAAAGAAAAAAACATGCTCGCCTGCGTGCGAACTAGATGCATGGAATCCCCATTGTCAAAAACCCCAAGGTTTTAAGGTAGAGCGAGGAGCCGTCTTCGGGATGGTGCCGGCTTAACTACCCGGCCGTTATGCTGCCGAAATTTCCTGAAATATTCATGTGTTTGATTTATATTCATGTGTTTGATTTATATTCATGTGTTGATATATATTCATGTGTTGATTTAAAATATAATGAAGTTAGAAAAATGTTCATGTGTTGAATAAAAGACTAGAAATCTAAAAATATTATTTTTATCAAGTATATGAAGTTATAAAAATACACATGTGTTAAGTAAAATATTATAACGATAAAAATCACATTTTTATCGTGTATACGAAGTTATAAAAATATTCATTTGTTGAATAAAATTCATGTGTTGAATAAATTGTTTAGATAATAAAAATCACATTTTTATTATATATATGAAGTATGTAAAATATTCGTGTTTTAAATAAATTAGTTTTACTATAAAAATCACATTTTTATAATATATACGAATAGCTAAAAATATTTATTTTTGAAATAAATTGTTTTAAGAATAAAAATCACATTTTTAGTATGTATATATGAAGTATTAAAAATAGCCATGTGTTGAAATAGATATTTGTTGGCTAAAAATATTATTTTTATCACATATATGAAAAGAAATGGTTTGGAAATCAAAGAATATTATATATATATATAAATATAATTAAAATAAATCGAATAGCGAAGCTGTAGTTCGTATTTTGAAACTGTGATTTCAAACGACTATTGCGGGAGATCCGACCGTCGGATTCTCCCGAAACCGAAACTGTTTGGCGCTTTGGAAATATCTTTCCAACGATACCAACTTTGTAAGGATCAAACGGTTAGATTTCTAGATACGTTTAATTCAAATTTGAATAAAAACAGCACCAGAACGAATTATTATATATATATATAATTAAAATAAAACGAATAAAGGCGCTGTAGTTCGTGTTTTGAAATTGTAACTTTAAACGATGATATCGGGAGATCCGACCGTTGGATTTTCCCAAAACTGGAACCATTGGGTCCGCCTTGAAAAGATCTTTCCAACGATATAAAATTTGTGAAGATCCAACGGTTAGAATTTCAGATATGTGTAAATCAAATCTGAAGAAAAACCGCGCCATGGCCGCCTTATGGCCTGAAGCGTCGTTTAAATAAAATGGGCTATTTTTAATTAAATAAAAATAGCGAAAAATCATTATAAAATAATATAAACGATATGGAATGAAAATGAACTGATTTAAATTCTAAATATACGTGAATTATTTGAAAAGGCCGAGTTAAATCTCATTTCAAATAATTGGTCGATGATAAGAAGTCGATGATGAAGACGGTGGTCGAAGACCGGAGAGCTTCACGTCGTTTGGATGATTACTAATGTCTTGATTGGGAGGCATCCCAAAATATAGATAATAAGTGGTGATCGTTCAGACGTACACGGAAATCGACTGGATATGCGAGGTATAAGGTGCCTCCGGTTTCGTTTATATCTAGAACGGACTTGTAAATGGACTGTGTGTCTGACATTGGATTTCATTCTATGTGATTGATAGCCGTCAGTTGCATGGCGTGAATTGCCTGTGTGGCATGCTGAGATGCAAAGGATCAAGGCTTCTGTTGAAAAGCAAAGTCTTGTGGTTGATGATCAAAGCACCGCCTGTGTGGCATAGCTTTGTGTATAACGTTAATTCGCGAGCCTCACACCCCGGTATGAACCAGAAACGGGAGAGGACATCAAGAAGGACATGCGTTTCTTTCTAGCTAAAGGTGGTGTCAGTTCTTAAACTGGTTGACATTTATATTATTTTCACCTGTGTGGTTGTTGTTGTTGCGAGGCGCCTCGAATATGGAGCCATTTGGCTCACTTACGCCCCAAAGGGCGGGGGAACACAGTGTTCAGGCATAATAATCCACATCGGTGGACCGGCCCTGACGATCCAAGGGGCAGTTGCGGCTGTTCCTGAGACACGGGCTAGAGCGTCTCGAAGTCGGTAAGGACTATCTTTTGCCTTGGTTCATGACGGAAATCCAACTTCCAAATACGACATCGTGCGGTTTTGATTGTAAACTTATATATGGCGACATGATATATGGTACCCATGCCGTCTATGAATGATACTTGTGATTGAAATTGTCTTCGAAATATTTATACACTAGTAATAATATCAAATGATTTTGTTTTATACGTATCAAACATATTTTGGCCAATATAAGGTAAAATTCAATCCTCCGGTTTGCGTTGCATTGTGTGATGGGACTTGAGTCTTATATTGGCTTCATTCTTTCTAAAAATCATTGCTTTGTTTAAAAAGATTTGATTTGTTACCTGCACTGGCAATCACTGGAGTAAACCCGTTCCGCGAAAGTGGCGTGGTCCTATGATTTGCCGTATTATTATTGTTTAACCAGTTAAGTAGATTTCTCATACCAGTACCATGACTGACTCGTAGTTTGTTTCACTTTGCAAACTCGGATGCCCTTATTTCTACACAGGCAGCCTTGTATTCCGGTTTAGCAGACTCTTTCTGGATAGCTATGGAGCTGGAGATCGTTCTTTATCGTTTCTGTTTACTGTTTCAGACTCTATCATGTATATTATGTTTGATTCCGCTGCAGACATTTTATATTACTCTGAAACTATATTTTGTACTAAGTATGATCCTGTTATACTGTGTAACTCTGATGTTGTTATGTATTCAGTGCATTCTGTTGTACATTATCTGATGTATTTCTGTATTTCTGTTCTGCTGTTATTTGTTTACGTGTTATATTCCAAAGATTACCCTCACCACTGTCGTACGGAGTTTGGGGTCGTCACAAATCCGACCCACACATGACCGACCACTCATTTCTCTTGAGTGTATCGAATATATTGTCACCTACGGTTGCTAGCAACATAACCATTCCCAGGAGATACAGAATTGAAAAGAAGTAACAAAATGAATATTCTCTAGATGATGACAATACACCCTAATGGGAATGACCCACATAGCCATGATGCCTACCCGATTTTTGTCATTTCCCAATTGCGAGGCTTGAGGTTATAATCTTTTAAACATCTGGCCACCATTTGCTTTGCACGCCACATCATCCATACACGTCATCCAGGAACAGGATGAACCGAAGGCACTCTCCTACCGCATCCTTATAGGAATCACCCCAAGGATCAATAGCGAGCAGTCCTTGCAATCCACAGACTCCAACCACGACAGAATCAAAGTTTATCTCTGGGAGCTAACCAGAGATTATAAGCGATACCTCCGTTTTATGAAGACCTATGGTCTTTGAATGCTCCACCACGATCATCGTATAATCTCTTCCACGATTACGTATTTGCTGGTCGGAATGGTTTTCGAATATAAATTCGATCCCGGTCTTTCCATACCAACAATCGATAATTTGCCAGATTTGATAGTCGGTTGTTTAACTATCAAATAAACAAACATTCATCCATAAAAATAAAATATATTCACTGGTTCGGTATTCAACATCACTTGGCCTCTTTGATAATATACGAGTGGTGAATTTAAACTCTATATCTTCAATACTTGGATAATGTTTCCCTTTTCTTATATAATATAAGAATATTTAATTATCGTCTCATTTCTACTTCATTAGATCCTATCGTAAGTTAGTAGGTGAATAATTCTCTAAATATCAACCCCGAAGGCCGAAATCAACATCAGATTGACACCTCGAAAGTTACTCCACTCAATCAATGTACACCGGGTTCTAATTTCTTTAAAAGCTACATCATACCCCTTATCATATTCAGTATATCCTTTAATATTTTAAATAAGTCATTGATTCAAATATAAATCAAATATTTTATAAAAACTTAATTAAAAACTTACTTTAAACCTTTTCTGATTATAACTTAATCCAACTCCATTTCTGGTTTTAAAATATGTGAATTTAGATCGACTTCTTATCTTAATTAGTCCAACCGATTTCAGTTCACTTTGGTTTCTATTTCCATTTCAATTTCTTATTACTATCCTTTCATTTAGTCGTTACATTGAAAACGATAATATATCTTTATTCACCATTCTCCCTTTCATTCCTTTATATTGTGAAGATCGCCAAATATTCTTAACTCAAGATAAATACAAATTCATGATTCAAACTTGAGTTAAACCCTGTTAAATTATTCATTGTTTACTTTGAAACTTACTATTTCAGTTGCATTCCGAATCTTACAAATGACATTGCGGTATTATCTTGTAATGAACCAATTTTTTAACACCCTTACTGTTACAAGCTAATGTCATCACTTGATAATAGCGAAGCCGTTCAAGTTGGGGTATTTTAATTACCTCTCAGACCTTAACCAACAACGTTCTTATCTTGGAATAAATAAAAGTTTGAAACCCAAACCTATCGTTCCAATTACTATCACTTCAGTTATTCAAACATGGTTTTAGTAACCATTTCTTTCAATTGACATATTTGTTCTCAAAACAAATTTCTTTTACTTTTAGTCAAGTAGATTTACTAACGCAACTCCTTTTTGCTTTTAAAAACTTTCTTCAATTTAAATTTATTTCATTCAACTCAATTCCTTAAATAAAACTTATTTAAGTTCATCGCCTGCGTTTAAATTCCTTTATGAATCTTGTTTACGAACCTTTGGATTCTATTTAAAAATCTTCTTATAGAATCAATAAATCATTTCCCTCTTTGAAATCATATTTCACTTCAATTCACTTAATTAAATAATTAAGTGAAAACATATCTTATTAAAATCTTTACATTACTCGTCTCTCCATAAACTCTCAATTATAATTATATTTCCTTTTCCGATCTCTTATGATAAATCTCTTTCTGAACTTCTCAATTATGGCATCTTAGCTTCACAACTTGTTTATACTTTTGGTATAACATTTCTCTTAACACGATTCATTTTAAACTCAATCGCTTCTTAATTTATCTTCATTTAAGAAGTAAATTACCTATTAATTACTAAAATTAATTATTTCATTATTAATTGAAGTGAAATAGATCTGCTAATCATTTACTAATATTATTAACGATAAATATTTCATTAGTGATTTACTAATCGATAAGCAACTTCAAATATCAATAAATAAAAGATAAATAATATTTAAGAATATTATTAAAATAAAAATAATTATCTGTTAAACCATTTTCATTACATTAATCGAAGAATGATTAATGAAATTCTCAACTCTAATTTAACAGTTGACTTCGTCAACTTAAATATCAGTTATGTATTAACTGATTACGACTACTTTTCTTATTAGATTAATATAATTAATCTAATTATATTACTTAACTATTTTACTTAAACAGTTGTTTTCAACCAATAGCCCGTACGTACAATTCTGGCTTCTACACTTATTAAAATTACTGCAAATATTTTATAACTATTTTCATAAGACCATTTGTAAATATCGTCTTATTTTGAACTTTTATTTTAAATAGAAATAAATTTTTAAAACTTCATTTCAGTTATAAAATAAATTTTATAACTTCAATTACGTCAACTCGCCTGACGACGAATTAATGACTTAAAAACATCGCTTTAGATCATTTGCTACCAATAACTTAATCAATACCGCCTATTGATTTAAAACATCACAACAATGTTGAATTTCAATTCAACGTTCAGTTTATAATTAACCATTAACAATTAAACATGATATGGTGTTGTCTGGGGTAAACAGTTCATATTTAAATAATATGGAAATAATAAATAACATACAACATATTTGAGAAATCCGGTCGGATTCCTCCAACCTGTTCTCCCCTGCATCACATATCATTGATAATAATATATGGAACAAAAATATAAATGATGATAATTTGTTAAACAACTAACAAACAACCAGCAAGCAACCAAGGTATTTAACTCATCTAATTTCTATGATTAACGATGAATTATATTTTAATATGAATTTAACATATCATAGAATTCCAGAAATCGTGATAGTTAACTCACCTGTTATTTTTTGATTTACGGTTCGTGTCGTTCGTATAACTTTAAAAATATTGTTTAAAATTATACGAAATGCCAGTTTCTTCTGTTCCTTTCTGAATCAGCACAACAATGTAGTACTATTCGATACGATCTCATCGCTTCCGGTTTGGCGCGATTCTGTATTCGAACGAACAAGATATACCATTCACAAGTTTATAATCTATTTTGAGTAATATAAATTTAAAAATAAAACAGATTAACTATTATTAATTAATTACCGTTGTTATCTCCAAACCCACGTCATTAGTATGCCTTAATCATGTCGCTTCCTACTGTTCCTTGCTTCTTGCCCTGATCTCTTTTTTTTAACAACGCAAAAACCCGGTGCCCACTTCATCTTATAATGCTACTGCATCTTGTTTCGGAGCCACCCCTGAAACAATATTATACAGTAAACTTCATTATCACATCATCACCGTTCACCGAGCTTTCCCTAGCCATTGTCTCGAACGCCTCATGCCATTTACCTACTGACCTTTACAGACATAGATACTTGTGTTAGAAACATCCCCTTTCATTTCTATTACACCGTTGCAACTTTTCTTCGCTCAAATATATGCTCGTGACCTTCCTATTTCCTTCCTGTGACCAAATTTTTGAGCTTTTAAACAGTAGGTCAAAGCCCATCAAGGCGTGTACAACCCATCATCTCATCTCATCTTCTTCACTTGTTCTTTTTCCCCTCTACACGTTTTGCAGCATTCCTCCTTTCAGTTTCTCCTCACCGCTGCTTCATCAACCCTTTGGTTCGCGTTCCTTCCTGACTTTCTTACTAGTCTGCCGTCGTCACGCAGTTCACCGCCCTGATCATCGTTCCTAACGACCCACGACGAACCCACGATTCTTGGTTCCTTCCATTGAGTGCCTAGAACCGCCATACTACCCCAGTACTCAGGCGTCTCCACCGCTCCAACATGTACTCACACGTCCAACTCGTTTTACACCCTCCGCCTGATATGCTTTGCCCTCAACTTCTTCTTCACGTCCATGTATTCACAGTCCCTTCTTGTCCACACACTAATATCACCGAACCCACTTTTCATTCCTCAACTTCGTTTCTACATCACCAAAAAGGCCACCGTGCTTCCCTTAAGACCATCTCCAGAAACAACGTTAGCACCCAGCTGGCCTTGCTTTCCACCTCTAGCCAAAAAGCCATGCATTCTTTATTCACGTCCAAACATCAGCCTTGTCACTAACATGACTGCAACCAACGAGCTCTCCTCACACGAGCACATCACCTCGACGTCCAGATCGCTCGAACACTCCTTTTTCCACCACCATATGAAATGTCTGCATGGAAATGTTTGCAGCTAACCTTCCAAAACCTCACTCTTTCCCATTCTTCCTTCATATATACCCCGCTGCCATACACTTCACCACTGATCAATACATACACCAACTCGCCAATGACAGAACTACCACCATCTTATCACAACAACAGCTCCTTAATATATTTCTCCCTCATGTGAAACCGCAAACCCCCTCCTGAAACCCATCTGTTGTCTTCCTTCTTTCCGTCCTTTAATTCTCCACCTCACAAATGCCTGCTCTACCCAAATATTTCTTCTAGTTTACACGTTGTGCACTAATACCCTCGCCCCTTTTATTTTGATCGAAGAAAGATCAAGGTGGTTTCAAAGAAAGAAAAAAAACATGCAGTAGACTTCAATTATAATTTCTCTATATATTAAATCGGGAAAGGTTGAGAGATTTCTGTGTTTGAAGAAATGAGTTCATCCATATATATATATATATAGAAGAAAAGAAAAGAAAACAGCGTACAGAAGCATGGGCAAAAGTATGGAGGAGATGTACAGGTATGGTGCTTGAGCATGGAGTCGGTTGAGTACGTTTGTAGATGAATCTCAGGGCATGGGCTTGTTTACAGTGTGCATGGTTAGTATTTATTTGATTGAGACGCAAGAGTGTGCAGAAGTTTTCAATATGGAGAAACCAAGTAAGTGTACATTAGAGTATGGACAAAATGTATAGTAGGTTACGTCTAAGTAGCTAGGCACGATGTAACAACCCGTATATCGATAACATGATTAAAGACGAGAATCAAGGCAGAATTTAATTTTAAATTCTGAATCAAGTGAAACGGGCTATGCCATTGCGTTCGTCTCGGAAAAATACACGAAATAGAGTCCGAGTTTTCGAAAATCGGAGTCCGTATGAACAAGATATGGCCTCGCGAAGTTTCACGAAAAATTCCCAAATTAAAGTATACTTAATTAAGTGAAATGGGTTGCGCAGAGAAATATATATATATTGATATATATATATAATTGAAAATTAAATAAATAAATATGCAAAAATGTTCAAAACAGCGAATTGGGAGAGGGGAATAACCGAACCGGCCGATTTTTGAGGTCGACCCGAGCCCGCTGGGTCGACTAGGGGTTAATCCAGGGTGTTTGGCTGTCAACCCGTGGGCCGATTCGCTCAAATGCAGATTTTGCATTTGGATGGTTCTCATGGTTCATCTTTAATCTAAAGGCCCTAGATGGTTCCTACACTTGACTTCTTCCCCAAGACATGCTTTGATGGCTTGGATTGAATCTAGGTTTAATCCTATGGCCTAAAACACTTGCCTAATCTATAAATAAGACCCTAACCTATCCTAAATCCTCATTATTCATTCATGCAACTAAACTATGGCAAAATTTCTACTCTCATGGCCTCCACTCAACTATCCTAGCCTCCACTTCATTTCTATGAAAGGTTTCATGATCATGAGAGTGTTAGAGAGTCCCTATGTTAGTATGAGAGCCTCTCAAGTTGATTTCAAGGCAAAAGCTTTGATCTTTGTTCATAAAGATGGTGTTTTTGTTGATTTGGGGCATCCATCTTTGGGTTTTTGGGTGATGGCATGCATAGGCTTCCTCACAAGCTTTAGTTTAATCGATTTAGGCCTTCAAAGCAATGTAAGCCCTTTTCCTACTCTTAGATATTAACTATGAAGTTAAATGTTCATGTTGCAAGTTTGGGTTTTATCATTGAGAATGATACATGCTATCATGTCATGCAAGTTTATGAAGTCATTATCTTGATCTTATGAGCTAAAAGCTACAACCTTTATGTTGAAATGTTGCATTATGCAACATGAGAACCTTCATACCCTTTTTTTGTCAACTTGCATATGAAGTCATAACCCTTATATGATGATATATGCGAGTTTCTAGTCATCATTCCATGTCTTTTGTCACCATGATTCGCTTATGTGCCAAGTTTGGGTTTATGCATGTTTTTGAGGCTTAAGAATGTAACATGCAAGCTAATGAACACATTTGTTCCTCATTTGCCACCATGATTAACTTGTGGCTTAATATCCATTTTTGTCATGCCTTTGCCAAGTCTCTTCTTTTAATCCATTACGTTGTTGCGAACGTATATGCGAGTTTAAAAAGCGTTGGGGTCACATTATGGGAAAACATAATGATATGAACATGATTTGGGTAAATGGGTATAAACATGACAACGTGTAACGTTAAATATGACATGTGTTTATACTTGAAAACATGACTTGAAATATAACATGGAAGTGACATGTAAGTATGCATAAAAACATAAGCTTGGGAATTTACCTATTAAGTTAGGTCTACCCATTGGGAATTTACCTATTAAGTTAGGTCTACCCAATTGCTTGAAAACTTGAATATGAACATGACACTAGACTAAACATGAAAGTGGCCAACTCGAGGTTTGGTTGAGTTTGCAACATAAAGCTACCCGGAACCGACCGGCCTAACTAGTAGTTGCAAACAATAGGACCCAATGTGAGAAGTTGGTCATGTTGTGCTTGAACCCGAGGTTAGACCAAGTTGTGGTGTAAAGCTACCCGGAACCGACCGGCTTAACTAGTAACCACAACAAAGTCTAATGTGAGAGGTTGGGGTGCATTAAGAAATTAATGCCACATGATAGGGTTAAGTTAATTTGATTAATGACTCTTAACCAAATATGACATGGACAAATGGGTTAAGTAATTGGATTAGGCTAATGATACTTAACAAAACATGACAAGGTTGGGTAGGTTAAGTAACTTGATTTGCCTAATGACACTTAACCATTTTTATACGACTAGTGGACGGGGATTAAGTTAACCAACACTTAATCAATCCAACACGATAATTTGGTAAGGTTAAGTAAGTTTTCTTAATGACACTTAACCAAAAGATACAGTTAATGGATGGGGTTAAGATTAGACTCAACTAGTCTAAACATGATAATCGGATGGGGTTAAGTTAGCCTAGACTTAATTAATCCCACTTGGTAGTTTAATGGGGTTAAGTTAAATACTTAACTAATCTAACACGATGATTTGAAGTGGTTAAGTGACCTATACTTAACCAATCTCACCCGTTAATTTGAAGAGGTTAAGTGACCTAAACTTAACCAATCTAACTCGTTAATTTGATGTGGTTAAGTGATCTATGCTTAACCAATCTAACTCGTGAATTTATTGAGGTTAAGTTAACCCATACTTAACCAATATAACGTGAAAACATGATAAGGCTAAGTCATGAATCGCTTGAATACACTTGGCCGGTTTGACTAAGTAATTTCATAGGGTCAAGTTAATATATACTTAACCAACTTGAGCATGGTTTGTAGGGTTAAGTCTTGGACTTGGATACTTAGCCAATTTTGACATGATTTGTAGACGGGTTAAGCCTTGAACTTGGATACTTAGCCAATTTTGACATGATTTGTAGACGGGATTAAGTCATGAACTTAAGTGACACTTAATCTATTATGTAAACCCTAATTCGGAGAATTAGGTGGGTAACCGTAATTAACAAGGATAACGGGAATAAGGCTAAGTCGTAAACCTTGGTTGAAGGATAACTAAGTAATGATTCTTAGTCAAGGAAATTTACACCAGTTCATAGATAGATGAGTAACCTGATACGGTAGGTCATCGTTTAAGTATACGAGTAGGAGCAAGTATCTGATTTAGATAAAGGCTCCAGCGAACTGGGTAACGAAGCAGCGGCTTCGGGGAACGTGAGGATATTCTTGGGATCCCTCTGTGGGCTGCCAGGTAATTATACTAGGCTCATGAGAGGTTAAGGTCTGCGTTAGAAGAACCAAGAGTATGCCTTGGTTGCTATACGAGCGACCTAAAGACGGGGATGGATAGGGTATAGTCGACGAAACACGGTCGTACCCTAGATAGCATTTTTCGTCAGGCTACCTTCCATCTTTGGTCAAGCGTGTACGTACGGAAAGGCAGAGAACACCCAATAGACCATAATTGCTATATAATTATGGGTGCGGTAAGGCTCGGATTGGGGGTTGGCCAGTAGTGTGTTCTCGTACAGGATTTATCCTGTCTTGTCTTTCGCTAGTTGAGGGAGGGGTCGCGTGGGACCATAGCCACGTATAGAAAAAACAGACCTTAGCATCTGCATCGGCAGATAAATCGTAAGCTCCCGACCGAGTCCTGTATTTCCTGGTCTGCCCTGTGACAGGACTCGGATGGCACGATGTGATACATGTGCATACAGTCATGGAAAAACGATTCACGATGAATGCGTGGGAAAAAGGGCGCGGTTGGCGGTTAGCGTAATCCCTAGTGGCCCTAGGTGGTTGAACCCAAACCGAGATACGAAAACGTGCAATAGGTAAGCGTAATCCCTAGTAGCCCTAGGTAGCATAAGTCCTAGTTGTACAGACGCTAATTCATGTTGGAAAACCCTAGCTAGGTTTAGGGTAACAGTCCAAACCGATCTTAAGGATCATGGAACTATGTAAAGTAATATAGAATCTCATGGGAAAGCCCGTATGGCCTACGGCAAGGGACTGAACATTTACATGGAATAAAACATACGAGTTGAGTAACCTATATATGCGATATATTAGGTTGACATGGACCACTACACGACTTTTGAGTAAGGGTCATTCACGGATAACACGTGATACAGTTGTGATACTAGTACGGTAGGTGCAGAGCAGATGTACAGGATAGATACCATGGGACATTATACGTGATAGATATCTTGGGATATTATACTTGATAGAAACCTGACGATGTGATACCTTGTTTTATCTTGACATCGTAATTTATCATGACACCTTAGTTCACCTGAGTTCAGTAGTTCATCCTGTTATTTTGATTTAGCTTATCTATCTTGTTATCATGCTTATGTTCATCTCAGCTTCTCATGTCAGTTAACTTTACTAGTTTTTATACTAATAGTAGATAGGGCTTACTCAGTCTTTTTGACTGACCCGTTTTGTTTCGCCTCTTTTCTTCCGTTTCCCCCCCCCCAGGTTACAGGGAGGAAATACTGCTGTTTAGTTTGGACTTCTTCTGCTTGAAGGTCATCATGGATGGCTTGGACTTTTCTTGGCTATGGCTACTTTACTGTCTTTACTTGGGGAATAATTTATGAAAAAGTCTTTATGCTTCTTTACTATTGCAAGACAGGTTTTGATGTACTCTGATGTAAAAGGCTTTAGACCTTAATTATAAATGTTTATGAAAGTTCGATTTTACTTCCGCTATTTTATATGTTCTGTCTTGTGATATTTCTGTGCATGTTTACCAATAATGCCCCTCTAAAGCTAGTGCATTCCTTTGTGAGTGACCCTAGCGGAGGCGGGGTGTTACACGTGGTATCAGAGCAGAAGGTTACCAGACTGGGCAAAAGTTTTTAAAGACCTTCTGAAAACTATTTGAAAATCGTTTATAAAGAAGCATTTTTCAAGAAAATTTTCTTTTAAAAGAAAAAGGCTATTCCCCAAAGGCCATTAGCACTATCCTTGTTTCCTTAATTGAATCTCTTTTCCTTTCTTTCCTCCATCTGTAGTCACAGTGGTTTTAACTGCGACTAGTCTTTTCTATCTACGAAAGTGTTTTCCTTACGATGGAGGTGGTTCTCGAGAGACCAGTGGCCGCGTTATAAGAAAGGATAGTGAGGAAGAGGATAAAGAATACGAGCTTAAGGATGAGCAACTTGTTGGTATGGCTCAGCCCAGGACGAGAGAGAAGGATGAACAATGAAACCCATGACGAGAGAGTACCTTTGGCATGGTAAAACGGGACGGATAGTTAAGTATTATGGGAAAAGGACAAGATCATCGGGAGGGCAGCAGTATGCTCTCATTTCTAGGGTACCTCGGAAGGAGGGTGACGATCTTGTTAAAGGTTTAGCTTTTCTTCTCTATCATCCCGTTAGGACTTTGTTTTGATCATCGTATCATTTAAGTCTGCTTCGATAGTTGAGTCTCTGCACCTTAAGTACTAGCGTAATAGAGAATCCCATTTTTGTCTCAAAGTCCTATTGGAGAATCAGTCCATTTATACATGACTTGTTTGGATTTGGGAATGTCTATGCCAAGTGTTGAGTTTGGAAATAATGCTTATGTTTATAAGCTATGGATGGATTCTAGGGATGAAGTGGTTATCCAGTAAGGGGTGCCACTCTCGGTTTTGATAGGAGGGTAGTTAGACTCTTGACTAGCCTTGGTAATACCCTCGAAGTCTCGTGTAACCTTTTGGGTTCGGTCATGGTTAGTTACTTAGAATCCCTTGATGCCTTTATGGGAAATTGGAAGCCCAATCGAGTGGTGTTCGCCGATAAGACGGATGGTTTATTTCACTTATGCATGGGTTATAGAAATCACCTTAGTAAGTGCGCTTGATAACCTGGTTGGCATCTGTTTACTTTCAAGAGAAAGTTCTTCTATGTGGAATACCTTGTGGTACGAGGTCCGAGATTCATTAGTGAATTTTGGAAAGCTTGCATGAGATCATGAGTACGCAGTCATGTTTGCGTCAAGTATTTTAGGAAAAGGATAAGTGCAAGTGGAACGAGAGGCGACGAAGAAATGAGTTTCAGCTCATGTTATGGAAACAGGAAATAAGAAGCTATGAAATCGCGAAGTTAAAGGACGGTCAAGGCACAATGGAATTAAGCTCAAGGAAATACGACTTTGATGGTCAAAGACTAGATACGCGCATGATATCTCTTTTTGGGAGTATATCCTTGATCCCTGTTTTCTGTAGAGCTTACTTGTAGGCTATCTTTTGTGGACATCCTCTCGGTCCTATTCTCCGTTACAAACCCTGTAAGGAGTTTGTCCTGTTTATCTTCTCGACCCTGTTTCAGGGAATTCTAGGTAGAACCCTATGGATGTAAACATGTATTTGAAACATGTTATGATTGATATGGTTGCAAGTGGTTGCAAGTGGTTGCTCGTGGATGCGCGAATACACATTAGATACTAGCTCGACTCGGTCACATTTCATATTGCATATGCACGAGTATTTATACTTGTTTATGGATGAAATCGAATGTATTATCATGCGGTTGTTGCATATGAATGAATGATTGTGCACGCATATAGTATCTATATGACTAGGACTATTTGCATACATGTTGGATTCATGGCACTATACATATTTTGCATTAGAAAGATTATTCAGGCCTGATCATTAGCATTAGCTAAGGAACATGTACACACACGTCTTGCATATATTCATACAGCATTAGAAATCATCTAAGGACAATGGTTGCTCGTGGATGATGTTTTGAGTAGATGGATGATGGATGGTAGGATATGTTCTTCCTAACTTGGAGATTTCGGGGACGAAATCCTAAAAGGTGGGGAGAATGTAACAACCCGTATTTCGATAACATGATTAAAGACGAGAATCAAGGCAGAATTTAATTTTAAATTCTGAATCAAGTGAAAAGGGCTATGCCATTGCGTTCGTCTCGGAAAAATACACGAAATAGAGTCCGAGTTTTCGAAAATCGGAGTCCGTATGAACAAGATATGGCCTCGCGAAGTTTCACGAAAAATTCCCAAATTAAAGTATACTTAATTAAGTGAAATGGGTTGCGCAGAGAAATATATATATATATATTGATATATATATATATAATTGAAAATTAAATAAATAAATATGCAAAAATGTTCAAAACAGCGAATTGGGAGAGGGGAATAACCGAACCGGCCGATTTTTGAGGTCGACCCGAGCCCGCTGGGTCGACTAGGGGTTAATCCAGGGTGTTTGGCTGTCAACCCGTGGGCCGATTCGCTCAAATGCAGATTTTGCATTTGGATGGTTCTCATGGTTCATCTTTAATCTAAAGGCCCTAGATGGTTCCTACACTTGACTTCTTCCCCAAGACATGCTTTGATGGCTTGGATTGAATCTAGGTTTAATCCTATGGCCTAAAACACTTGCCTAATCTATAAATAAGACCCTAACCTATCCTAAATCCTCATTATTCATTCATGCAACTAAACTATGGCAAAATTTCTACTCTCATGGCCTCCACTCAACTATCCTAGCCTCCACTTCATTTCTATGAAAGGTTTCATGATCATGAGAGTGTTAGAGAGTCCCTATGTTAGTATGAGAGCCTCTCAAGTTGATTTCAAGGCAAAAGCTTTGATCTTTGTTCATAAAGATGGTGTTTTTGTTGATTTGGGGCATCCATCTTTGGGTTTTTGGGTGATGGCATGCATAGGCTTCCTCACAAGCTTTAGTTTAATCGATTTAGGCCTTCAAAGCAATGTAAGCCCTTTTCCTACTCTTAGATATTAACTATGAAGTTAAATGTTCATGTTGCAAGTTTGGGTTTTATCATTGAGAATGATACATGCTATCATGTCATGCAAGTTTATGAAGTCATTATCTTGATCTTATGAGCTAAAAGCTACAACTTTTATGTTGAAATGTTGCATTATGCAACATGAGAACCTTCATACCCTTTTTTTGTCAACTTGCATACGAAGTCATAACCCTTATATGATGATATATGCGAGTTTCTAGTCATCATTCCATGTCTTTTGTCACCATGATTCGCTTATGTGCCAAGTTTGGGTTTATGCATGTTTTTGAGGCTTAAGAATGTAACATGCAAGCTAATGAACACATTTGTGCCTCATTTGCCACCATGATTAACTTGTGGCTTAATATCCATTTTTGTCATGCCTTTGCCAAGTCTCTTCTTTTAATCCATTACGTTGTTGCGAACGTATATGCGAGTTTAAAAAGCGTTGGGGTCACATTATGGGAAAACATAATGATATGAACATGATTTGGGTAAATGGGTATAAACATGACAACGTGTAACGTTAAATATGACATGTGTTTATACTTGAAAACATGACTTGAAATATAACATGGAAGTGACATGTAAGTATGCATAAAAACATAAGCTTGGGAATTTACCTATTAAGTTAGGTCTACCCAATCGCTTGAAAACTTGAATATGAACATGACACTAGACTAAACATGAAAGTGGCCAACTCGAGGTTTGGTTGAGTTTGCAACATAAAGCTACCCGGAACCGACCGGCCTAACTAGTAGTTGCAAACAATAGGACCCAATGTGATAAGTTGGTCATGTTGTGCTTGAACCCGAGGTTAGACCAAGTTGTGGTGTAAAGCTACCCGGAACCGACCGGCTTAACTAGTAACCACAACAAAGTCTAATGTGAGAGGTTGGGGTGCATTAAGAAATTAATGCCACATGATAGGGTTAAGTTAATTTGATTAATGACTCTTAACCAAATATGACATGGACAAATGGGTTAAGTAATTGGATTAGGCTAATGATACTTAACAAAACATGACAAGGTTGGGTAGGTTAAGTAACTTGATTTGCCTAATGACACTTAACCATTTTTATACGACTAGTGGACGGGGATTAAGTTAACCAACACTTAATCAATCCAACACGATAATTTGGTAAGGTTAAGTAAGTTTTCTTAATGACACTTAACCAAAAGATACAGTTAATGGATGGGGTTATGATTAGACTCAACTAGTCTAAACATGATAATCGGATGGGGTTAAGTTAGCCTAGACTTAATTAATCCCACTTGGTAGTTTAATGGGGTTAAGTTAAATACTTAACTAATCTAACACGATGATTTGAAGTGGTTAAGTGACCTATACTTAACCAATCTCACCCGTTAATTTGAAGAGGTTAAGTGACCTAAACTTAACCAATCTAACTCGTTAATTTGATGTGGTTAAGTGATCTATGCTTAACCAATCTAACTCGTGAATTTATTGAGGTTAAGTTAACCCAAACTTAACCAATATAACGTGAAAACATGATAAGGCTAAGTCATGAATCGCTTGAATACACTTGACCGGTTTGACTAAGTAATTTCATAGGGTCAAGTTAATATATACTTAACCAACTTGAGCATGGTTTGTAGGGTTAAGTCTTGGACTTGGATACTTAGCCAATTTTGACATGATTTGTAGACGGGTTAAGCCTTGAACTTGGATACTTAGCCAATTCTGACATGATTTTAGACGGGATTAAGTCATGAACTTAAGTGACACTTAATCTATTATGTAAACCCTAATTCGGAGAATTAGGTGGGTAACCGTAATTAACAAGGATAACGGGAATAAGGCCAAGTCGTAAACCTTGGTTGAAGGATAACTAAGTAATGATTCTTAGTCAAGGAAATTTAGACCAGTTCATAGATAGATGAGTAACCTGATACGGTAGGTCATCGTTTAAGTATACGAGTAGGAGCAAGTATCTGATTTAGATAAAGGCTCCAGCGAACTGGGTAACGAAGCAGCGGCTTCGGGGAACGTGAGGATATTCTTGGGATCCCTCTGTGGGCTGCCAGGTAATTATACTAGGCTCATGAGAGGTTAAGGTCTGCGTTAGAAGAACCAAGAGTATGCCTTGGTTGCTATACGAGCGACCTAAAGACGGGGATGGATAGGGTATAGTCGACGAAACACGGTCGTACCCTAGATAGCATTTTTCGTCAGGCTACCTTCCATCTTTGGTCAAGCGTGTACGTACGGAAAGGCAGAGAACACCCAATAGACCATAATTGCTATCTAATTATGGGTGCGGTAAGGCTCGGATTGGGGGTTGGCCAGTAGTGTGTTCTCGTACAGGATTTATCCTGTCTTGTCTTTCGCTAGTTGAGGGAGGGGTCGCGTGGGACCATAGCCACGTATAGAAAAAACAGACCTTAGCATCTGCATCGGTAGATAAATCGTAAGCTCCCGACCGAGTCCTGTATTTCCTGGTCTGCCCTGTGACAGGACTCGGATGGCACGATGTGATACATGTGCATACAGTCATGGAAAAACGATTCACGATGAATGCTTGGGAAAAAGGGCGTGGTTGGCGGTTAGCGTAATCCCTAGTGGCCCTAGGTGGTTGAACCCAAACCGAGATACGAAAACGTGCAATAGGTAAGCGTAATCCCTAGTAGCCCTAGGTAGCATAAGTCCTAGTTGTACAGACGCTAATTCATGTTGGAAGACCCTAGCTAGGTTTAGGGTAATAGTCCAAACCGATCTTAAGGATCATGGAACTATGTAAAGTAATATAGAATCTCATGGGAAAGCCCGTATGGCCTACGGCAAGGGACTGAACATTTACATGGAATAAAACATACGAGTTGAGTAACCTATATATGCGATATATTAGGTTGACATGGACCACTACACGACTTTTGAGTAAGGGTCATTCACGGATAACACGTGATACAGTTGTGATACTAGTACGGTAGGTGCAGAGCAGATGTACAGGATAGATACCATGGGACGTTATACGTGATATATATCTTGGGATATTATACTTGATAGAAACCTGACGATGTGATACCTTGTTTTATCTTGACATCGTAATTTATCATGACACCTTAGTTCACCTGAGTTCAGTAGTTCATCCTGTTATTTTGATTTAGCTTATCTATCTTGTTATCATGCTTATGTTCATCTCAGCTTCTCATGTCAGTTAACTTTACTAGTTTTTATACTAATAGTAGATAGGGCTTACTCAGTCTTTTTGACTGACCCGTTTTGTTTCGCCTCTTTTCTTCCGTTTCCCCCCCCAGGTTATAGGGAGGAAATACTGCTGTTTAGTTTGGACTTCTTCTGCTTGAAGGTCATCATGGATGGCTTGGACTTTTCTTGGCTATGGCTACTTTACTGTCTTTACTTGGGGAATAATTTATGAAAAAGTCTTTATGCTTCTTTACTATTGCAAGACAGGTTTTGATGTACTCTGATGTAAAAGGCTTTAGACCTTAATTATAAATGTTTATGAAAGTTCGATTTTACTTCCGCTATTTTATATGTTCTGTCTTGTGATATTTCTGTGCATGTTTACCAATAATGCCCCTCTAAAGCTAGTGCATTCCTTTGTGAGTGACCCTAGCGGAGGCGGGGTGTTACACACGACCTACAAATGAGAATGGCCATGTTGTTATTCAGTAAGAATTGATATGTGGAGAACGTACGGTCATTCAATGGCAAGGGTATTCATGAGATTTTTAGGGTACCGTGCTATACACAAATCTATCATTTAAAACCCGCTATCGTCAAAAATAATAATACCGTTGTATCGAGCAACGCCCCACGATCTCAAAAATATAATAATATAGGTAGATTAACTTATATTGTGAAACCCCAAAATGCTAATATAGGGTGCAAAATACTCCAATAAAAAGCGACGTATTTTTCAAATTAAAAATTACAGTAAAATTCTAAAAATTAAATTATAACTACATCTCAAATCTCTCGTCCCAATTCGAAATTGATATTTAATTATATTAAATTATCGTTATGGTTTATAAACGATTCCATAGCGATTTTTTGAATATTTGATTTGGACATAACTTGCAATCTATACAATGAAATTTCCATTTTTCTCTTCCATTAGAAAAATATAATCACACAGATTCAAGCGGTTCTTGTTTCACAGAAATCCGACTTATATCGGATACGTATATTCAGTTGAAGTTCAAAATTCAATATTACGAACTGTAGTGTCGTTTCGAGCTCGTTTTAATTATATTATAAATATATAAATTCGAACTCCAATTTCTGATTAATAATTCGATATATAATCCATTAATATCACCTAATCAATATTTAAAACAGATTTAATTATTCGTAATTAACGTTCAAAAATCTGGGACGTAACAATACCCCAACTTGAACGACTTCACTATTATCAAGGGATGATATTAGTTTGAAATGGTAAGGAATGTGAATTATTTAATTGCATAAAAGAAAATTATAATTGGAATTCGATGATATTGATATTATATAAATAATCAAATTCCATGTGAATTGGACTTGAATATAGAAATTTGAGTTTTGAATAAATTCATAACTGAGTTATGGATATGGAATAAAATAATCGACGAGTTTGAGAAAAATCGGGGTTGTTAAGTTAGTTTTGGATAATAGGCTTATTTTAATATTGAAAGTGGAATTGAAATTTATTTTAAACGAAGTTTTAAATGTTTATAATTAAATTGATTTAAAACAAACTCGTCGCACCGCGGTAGTTCATAATTTGGCGTTTCGAACTTCAATTGAGTAAATAGAACTCAATATAAGTCGGAATTCTATGAAACGAGAAATGCCCGAACTTGTTGAATGATAGTTTTCTAATGAAAGTGAAAAATCTGGATTTCGTCTTATAGATTTAAAGTTATATCAAAATCAAATTTTAGAAAAGTCGCTGTAAAATCGTTTATAAACTATAACAGTTTATTTAATAAATAAAAAGGATTTTAAGTGGAAAAAATCCGAATTCTTATTTGAAAAATCCAGTTTTGAGTTATCAAATATATACAAACTCAAGTAGAGTGAATGAAGTGATTTTTGACATAAAAATCAGATTTTGGATTAGTGAATGGTATAAGTAATTAATAAAAGAGGTTAGTTAATGGAAATTTTAATGGAACTCAACTTAGGTCAAATAAATTTGATTTGTAAAATAGAATTTGAAGTCGAATATGAGGCTTGGGTTATAAATGAAATTCAATTATTTATAAGTGAATTAAAACATATTTGAACACTACTATTTCAAACTATAAGTGAATAAAGAAATTGAATTAATTAAATAAATAAATAGTGGAATTGAATGCGATTAGATCCAAATTGTTGTATTGATTGAAATAAAGTAAAAAATGCAGGTGTTTGTTTATTAGATAGGTATGAGATGAAGTGAATGAAGAATATTTTTGAGTGCCCGACAAAAAGGTACATGTTTCAATTTCATATGACGTTTTATGTGCCTATTAGGCAAGCCGCTTGGCTTTTTAATTTTCTTTTTGAATGGAAAGGGGCTAGAGAGGCGAGCTAGGGTTGAGCTATTGAACGATACAAAGGAGGCAATGGTGAAATTTTCTGAAAATTTAAGGAGTCAGAATATTACTAGGTTGACCCATAGGTCTACCCACCCCTTGGGGGGTCAACCCATGGGTCTTCCCACCCCTTGGGGGGTCAACCCATTGGTCTACCCACCCATTAAGGGGTCGACCCCTAGGTTAATCGGTAGACCCATAGGTCCAGCCACCCCATAGGGAGTCCACCGATAGGTCTACCCACACCGCGTTGACTGAGTCTGTTTAGTTTTATTTGAATTGTGTATATATATAACCCCCTTGTGTGTATACAAACTTCTAATGCTTGTAACTTCTTCATACGTTATCCGTTTTACGCAAACTTGGGGTATATCTGAACCAGAATTCCGAGACGAACATAATGGTGATACCGGTTCCACTTAATTCTGAATATTTAATTAATGTATTCTCATTTTATTATCTTTAAAAATGAGGGGTATTACAGCGATTTCCTCATATGGATCTAGGTGTGTATATATAATATATTTATATTTTAAAAATACAAATACATTCACTCACTATCTATACAAGAATTCTTAACCTAAGCTCTGATACTAGATGTAACAACCCGAGTACAGACACATCGAATTTTTTTCAAAATTCTATTCTGTTGAAACTTGAATTGGCCTGTCTGGTATCCTGCAGAAAAGGTGGTACATAAAATTTATCAGAGCTCAGAAAACATCTCACTGCGGAATGGAATAAAGTATAATATAATCAAATATAGCCTTACCAAGGTATTAATACCTCCTAACAGTATTCAAAGCTATCATACCACTGCCATAAACCTAACCTGCGTGTGTGTTATGAGGAGGGGGTCAGAACACAAGTTTTGGTGATTGGATTAAATTACACAATCTGAAATAACACTACATATACCGTTTAGTTATGCTACTTATTTAGTAGGTTGTTTGGGTTAATAGTACTCAAGGCTTTACACACACATCGTACCCATCTATCTCCCAGTAGATTAACCTAATATATATGTAGCTTCCCCCAATATCAAGGTACTTCCCATGGTACCCTTATCGCACGGTCTCCACCACCACGACAAGGAAGCGTATGAAACTCTAACCCTATGTCGGAGCGACGTATGGATCTCTATAAAACTACGCCACGTACGTAACTCTAATCCTGCGCTGGAGTGTCGTATGGATCCCTATAAAGCTATGTCGCGTTTTGCACAGAACTACCATCGCCATGCTACGTAAGCGAACAGACTGCCATATCCGACTCATCGTCTAAGCTTGATCTTAACACGGAGTAATGCCCTAGTGTCTACGATGCACAACCCGATGCGACATGCATGTATCCTCGTATGTACGTATTGTCTACTGTACCACGAGTTCCGTAATAGGGCTGCATCTGAATGCACAGAACTTTGTCGGGAGCTTTTCCATATTCGTATAGGTCTGCTAAAGAGGCCTAAAGTAAAGACGTCTAAACTTTGGTCTGTATTTATATGGTGGCTATGGTCCCACCTCGACTTCCCCCTCAACTAGTGAAAGACTACATCAAGAGCAAAGTGACATGCCCCTAGCAAACAATCCATATCCAAATTGGCGTGTCCCGCAACCAAAGTATCGATAGTGAAAGATCGATGGTCAATAGGTTCAGCTCTAGTATTTCCGCGTCACACTGACCACCGATGATAGGTATCTGACGATTACTATCCTTTATTTGGTCATGACCAGCTTCTCTATAGGCAAAATTGTCGAATCACACAACGCAACCCAATTACCTTTTGACTACCAAACTACCATTGCAATCAAGGTATACCTACTGGGTGGTTTCGCGCAGACGCAACCTCTGCATGTACAGCCTAAGCGTCGCGACCGCACAGAGGACCACCACGGAGTACCCTACATAGTCCCTCGGAAGCTGCGTGCTTCCTTCCAGTCCCACAGACCAAGCAAGCCAAATATCAGCAAAGTAATCAGATGGATGTGCTCCTCTAGAGCCTCAAGACACCACAATGATCTACCCAGTAGGGTTCCTCACCTTCAGACGTGCGGACTAGTCCAAGCGCATCACACTAACTTGTTATTAGACCCTATGTCTAAATGTTTAATTACGCGCTTGCTCTCCCTCATCTGATTTCTAGTTAACTTGGTTATTTCCAATCATATTAACTTCTTATCCAAGTTACCAAGTTCTCTTCAAGCCCTTTATATCTCTAAGAAATGGACCTGTCTCGGTTATTAATTTCTGTTATAACTTAGCCCATTTAAGTTCATTAATAAGCCCATAACATGTGATTCTCTAGATTGTAATTTAAGGTATGTAATCTATAAACTTTTTACATTATTACCCTATCATTCATCGTCCAATTTCAGGTTACAATAACATGTTCTACTTAATGTGTCATTAAGTAAATCCTATCACAATCAGGAGGTTTCCATTTAACACATTACTTAATTAATAATTAAGTATAACATATTTCATTCCATAAGTCTTCTCACTTCATTTGGTTTTATGCCGCCTGAGCGGGCTTCCTCTTATTATTAATTTCCTTTATTAGACTCCATAATTCTCTTTCATAAGTCTACCAATAATAAGCCTACTTTATTCTTTTTCATTAACCATTACTTGGTTTAAAACATCCTCTTATTGTTATCTAATTAGTTCTTTTAACTATTGTTTTTCAATAAGTTTCTTTCCATTTATTATAACCTATGTTATAATTTGCACTTGTCGCTAGGAAAAGCCTACCTATTATCTTCCACTCTTTCATTCATACTTAATCATAAAAGGTTATTATCATTCCCCGTTCATTCCAATTCTTATGCTGTCATTCCAGTTAGTGTTTTTTACTTATTAACTTAGTTTGCTTAACTAAGGTTTATTAGTAAGTTTTCTCTTTTTATTAATTATAACACATGTTATAATTCCACTTGTCCCTGGGACAAGCCTACCTATTATACAACATTCTCATTAGTGTAATTAATTAAAATAGGTTATATTCCCCATTTATCACATTTTCTTGGTTCTTTATAATAACCAACTTTTATTGTTGTTCCATTTATCTCTTTACTGTCATGTGAATTTTCACACATTCCATTTATGTTCACACACACACGCACACACACACACACACACATATATATATATATATATCTGTGTGTGTGTGTGTATGCATATGTTTTGGCACGGACCCCTCACAATAAGTTGACTACTTATGGATGCTGGATTTGCCGGGCGGTTCCGGGCAGGCTTCTACAGCAAGTTGAAGTTAACCTCGTGTCTTAGTGGAGTTACAATATTCTAATTACTGTAAATTTTCAATAAAATTTAGGCATATCCATTCTTTCTCATTATTCCAAATTTCATTGTAATTCTTTTTACAATCTTTTGACATAATAATATTCTTAAGCAATTATTCATGTTTATCGTAAATACCATAATTATAGCATTTACAGTAAGTTCAAATTCAGTTAGACGATTAACGGAAATAGGTCTTATACACAAGAGTGTTCTTAGCGGATTTAATCTCAATTACCACAATTATTGGCAATTCCATTGTAACTTGACTTACAATATCCAATTAACAGGTTACTAGAACAGATCTGTATATAACAATGATCCTTTCAACATATTCTAAACATATTTAATACCCAATTTGCATAATAATCAATTATTCAGCAGATTAAATATAATGAGTAATACAAACGATAAATATACCGTTATTTAAAATGGTATAATTTAGATCCACTCACCCAACAGCTTTCTAATCCATGAATCTGATCCAGATATGTTATTCCATGGCCTTCCTAGCTGAATCAATAATCGTGGATTCACAAATCTGATACTAAAAAAGAGGGAAAAGAGAAAGAAACCTATATAGACCAGAGTCAAGGACTTACCTCACGCTGATCAGAATTCTGAACACCTATTTGTAGATATATTCTTTCCTCCAAATCTTGAATCAAAATTCCTAAGACTAATTATTCTATTTACTGAAGAGATTTGAGGAGGAGGAAGAATGGAAAAGCCTAGGCAGCATCCCAGAAAATATGAGATTTAGGCTTGGCCTGTGTAATATCCCGGATTTTTGAAAGGGGGTTGTAATAGCTCTGAAAATTTTGGCGTTTACAAATAAATTAAACTAAGATTTAATCGTTGAAATTAAATGTGTGTATTTGGGATTTGGACGTAAATCCATTTTTGAACGTAGAATTTACTTTAAAAAGAAAATCTTTTGTAATCTCAGTGTAAACATTTTGTCAAAGTTAACGTTATCAACAAATACTAGTTTGCAACTCGTGCTTCGCACACGGGTCAACGTTGAAAACAATGTGAACGTTTGTCAAAGTTTGGCAGATAAGCGATACTTATGTCACTAAGTAATTTGAAATTATTTATAGAATTCAATATAAAAATACGGATCTTGTAATTTAATTTAGTCTTGAAAATGTATTTTATACTTGATAATGATTTTGAAATTTAGTTTATTTTCAATTCTATTCCGATTCATTTTGTAAGTGTGAATTTAAATTCATTTTGTTAGATTTTTACGGTTTTAATATTTTAAACTAATTTATATTTATAGTGTTGAGAAATTATAAATTAATTTTCGAAATTTTAATCTAATGTACTTAATTGGAAATTGATTTAAATCTGAATGGTTATTCAAATTAAACATTTTTTTAATATTTTTAAAACCAATTAAAATAGTTGATTTAGAAATTTTAAATTTTGTTTCGATTAGAGAATTATAATTGAATTCTTAAATGAGTTTTATTTGGTCTTGGATTTAGTTTTAAAAATATTTATTTGGCCTGGTATTTGGAATATATATACACCATATTATTGTTGTAGCATATACATAGTATTCATAATGGTATATGTATTTGAAAAATATTTGTTTAAAGTGGGTTTGCCGCTTGCTGAACTTGGCTGTAATTCGTTGACACATATTTAAATAGTCTTATTGTTCTCGACGCCTCCTCTCTCCTCCCTGTACTTTAAACAGCCGTGAGTTTATTTCCGGGGGATCATATTTGGTTCCTCCACTGAAAGAAAATAGCTTTCCCCAAAAGTTTAATTAACGTCCTCCACCCAAATTTTTAATCCTTAAATCGAAAATCTCCGACATTTGATCCATTGCACCACCGCGAACCCTGAGGCAGTGCGCCAGGTCCGGCCTCTTCGCTGCTACCTTAACACGGCACATCCTTGCTTCACCGGCGGTCCAAATCGAAGCCATGCCCCGCCACTTCGCATCTCCCTGGCCGCCTTCCACTGATGATCGGAATCCCTCTTTTACTACTGGTCCACGCGATTGTCTCGGCTGTTAACCACAATGAAGTCGAAGCTAGGGGTTTCAAAATGTTTTAGGCAAAAAATGATTTTCGCGCTGCCTCAAACCCAACCGAGCTTGCCTCTTTCGCTCTAGCTTCCTCAGACCTCACCAAGTCTTGCAGGCTACCAAGTGCGGCCCCTACTGCTAGCTGTCGGCGCCAACTCGCTCCATTTACCTGCCTTGCTTGCTACCACGTTTTGGTGAATTTTAAACTCATGATTGATTTTGTTCTAGTAATTTAGTTTCAGTTTAAAGTGGAAGTTATTATGGTTGATGGCCTTAACACTAAATTGTTGCCTTCCTGCACTTAGAATTGTGTTATGTTCATGTTGCACTTGTGTTTGCTGATATTTATTGTTGCATGTTGTTGGGCATACCTGATTATGTAGTTGATGCCTGTTTGGGGTGTTGCCTAGTGTGCTCCTAGCTGTAACCTCTTTGTTTGCTATAAATAGCAGTGCATGAACCTTGTCCATATTTTTGCCAACCTAAAACATTATTCAAATTAACAAAACTTTTCATAGTTCACACTGTTCTGGCACTAATACTAGTAAGTATTCACAGTAAATTGTACAACGTTATTTTCATGAAGCACATGAACTGCATACTTTCCCTTTTCTAATAATGTTAATCGAATTCGTAGTGATCTGCATCTTTTAATGGTGCATGCTCTTATGCATGGTTTTTGTCCCGAGAATGTGATATTCCCCTGTCTCGCAATGCTACTTGCTGCTACACTATTGGCAGCCCTTCCTTCTTGCTTTTGTTCATTGTCAATGTTCCATTTCCATGACTATATTCGGTGTTTTAAGTCTCTTTGCTGCAGTTGATCAATTCGCAAGTGTTTGCCTTCATGTTGTTGTGCCATGTCGGAGTTAGCATAGGCATCCGTTTCCTTTTAAAACTTGTTTCAGCACTTGTACTTGGTCTTGATGTGTTGAATTCTTCTAACTTTTCTGAAAATAAAGCTATACCAAAGAATGAAGCTTTTGAATTTGCTTCTATTCAGTTTGAATACAATTGTCTATTGGAATACTTTGTCTAAAATTATCAAACTTCTTTCGCACGAAAATTTCCACTCGACGTCATTAGTACCACAATTATATTTGTACACCGTTGTTAATTTCACTATTCGAAAGGAAAAAAAAGAGAAAAAAAGGAAGAAGAAGAAGGATTGCACATCCGGCTGTTGCCACTGTTACGCTGCATAGTCTTAACCATGTTTTGATATTTGTTCTTTTGTGTACTCTCTGACATGCATGTTAGTGCCCCTGCCGCACACATGAATCACTATGAACATTAGAACTTATAATGGTTTGTTCTCTACAAGCTTACAGTCTATATGCTTTAAGTACTAATGTTCATTATCTATGAAGTTGAATTGTTGTTATGCATATATATTGGCGCATGATCTGCAACTTTGAATGGTGCATGCTTTTATGTTTAGTTGCTTGGCTTCATTAAAGTAGAATCATTGCTATACATATATGTGCGCATGTATTTATATACTCATGGGGATTTAACTGGAAATACACGTCACATTCACATTTGCTCACTCGTTCAACTTGAACATAGCTTAGTTTATTGAAACTCCAAACTCCAACCCATATGCTTTTGTTATGTTCATCATTTTATAATAATCATGTATGTTGGCATTAGGCATGTATTCTTGATTTAATAACTTCTGGTTTAAGTTAGGATTAATTATTTTATTCAGTTTTTATTGAAAATAATTTACTTGAACTATGATTAATCCTGACCAGAATGTTTTATGTTTTGCATTGAATGCTCGGGTCAGATTCGTGTGTTGCAGATTTTAAAGTTTTCAGCTTGCAACAGGAGAGGAACGTGAAGACGCACATGTGTGCAAAGCTCGCCCGAACTGTAAATTTTATTTTAAACTTATAAATGTATTTTATCATTCCGTAGTGGAAAAAAATCTTTTGTAAAACTCTTATATGTATATAAAATTTATCTCGCTGTGTGATTCTGTATTTATTCTATTTAAACCCTGTAAGCCAATAACAATCTGTCATTTTGAACGCTCCGATTCGGTTTAATCATTGACTTGGGGTGGTCAAAATGGAGGGCTGTTACATTCGGTATCAGAGCTGTAGTTGTTATAAAACTTAGCTTATTGGGTTTAAAAACTCATTAGAGATAGAGTGGAAATACCCTAGAATGAGCGGAATTGATACTAGAATCATTCTAGAGAAAACTCATTGTGGGAGGGGAAAGAAAATTTAAAATTTAAATAATGATAATAAGCTTATCGTCAAGAAAATTAAAGTGATCCATGAATTAAATATTTGTCAAGTGATTTTGAAAGGGAGTTTTGGTTAAAAATCGAGATGGGTAATAAGCATGGGTTTTTCGAAAAATACTTAGAACCTTGGCAAAGCGGAATTCGAACGTTGTTCGAGAACGGTTGATGAAGAACTAAATCGGTTTTGAAATGTGATCGGATTGGAGTTGTTATTAATCACTTTAACAAAATGTTTGGTTGTTGGAAATAAAATAAGAGTATCGACGATAATAAATAATAAAACAACTAAGTATAAACTAATTATTTTCTTTTGATCATTTAAATTTTATAAATACTTTGACAAATATATGGTGAATTAAACACAATTTTCATTAAAATTGTGTGAACTTCCATATGATAAGGATTTTGAGTAAATGGTTTAGTACTACCAAATGGTATGGGACATTTGTTAATACTTTTCTGATTACTCTCTTGACTCCTCATATGGAATACTCGGTCGTTTTTGTATTCTCTGTTGTGGGATTCGCTTCCTTATTATAAATATATTGGTAACATAATGTAATATAGGAGCATGTGTTATATTTGAGTAATTACTGTTTGAAAGTATACTTCAATTACTGAATTGAAATGTTTTCTAAGTTGACATGTTTTTATGTCATTAGTATGACGATACTTTTTGTTCTATTTCACAACTAGCGTGACTTGATTTATTTTGTCATATTATTTTATATTTGATATTCATTATGAGTATCATATTGATTTATATATATGATACTCTGACTTGATTTATTTTATCGTATATGACAAAGTCGAATATCCATTCAGTTTTGTTTAAATTGGGTTGTGATTACCTTTTTGCCTTGTATATGATGATTATTTCTTTTAGACTTGGTTAAGTTTTTAAAGTGTTTTGACGTTATAAACACTTTGAACTTCATTTCATATTTATTGTAAAATATAATTTTAAAATGCTTTTGATTTTTGAGTTGGGATAGATTGGACTCTGTTGTATCAATGGACCAAAACTTCATCTTAGTCCACCTGTCGGTGGTTTTAAATTTTGCTCATCTACCACCAAAGGTCAATGGTCTGCTACATTGGACAATTTTGTTGTTTCGGTCGGGATTCACGATCGGTGGGTCACAGAATAAAGTAGATGGAGGCGTGGGGGTCCCATGTGTAGTGTCGTGAACGGGTAGCATACGACCTTAGCCTTAGACCGTCTTGGTTATCTTGGGTTGAACGCCAGGTGAGTTATGGCGCTATGAGTAGATTTCAGTGCTGATGTCTCGACACACGCTCGAGCTCTACCACTGTGATTTACAAATTAGCGTCTGTTTAATTATTTGGTATGTTATGAGTCGGGTTATATTTATCCCATAATCCCCTAATATTTTATTACATTACTATAATTGATCAATTTTATTATCATATCGATTTATATATGATAATTGTTATAAGTATCATATCGATTTATATATGATACTCTGATTTGGTTCATTAATGATAATTGTTATGAGTATCATATTGATTTATATATGATACTCTGATTTGGTTCGTTAATGATAATTGTTATGAGTATCGTACTGGTTTATATATGATACTCTGATTTGATTTACTTTATCATATTGATTTGTATGTGATAATTGTTATGAGTATCATATTGATTTATGTATAATACTCTGATTTGATTTATTTTATTATATTGTTTTACGAACGATAAATGCCATGAAGGTTTATTTGATTTGATTAATTATCAGAAGATATTTATTCTTTTATATATGCTATTTTGTTATGAGTGTCGTATTGATTTATATATGATACTCTGATTTGATTTATTATCATATTGATTTATACATGGCAATTGTTATGAGTATCGTATTGATTTACATATGATACTCTGATCTGATCATGTTGCTTTTACATATGATTAGTGCCATGAAGATTTTATTAATTTTCGTAAGTTATTATAAGTACCTTATTTTTTTTCATATATATTATTTTGTTATCATATTGATTCAAATATGATACTCTGTTTGGGTTATTTTATCATATTGTTTTTTTAGATATGATAAATGTCATGTGGATTTTATTGGTTTATAATAATCTGACTTGGTTATTATGAATATCATATTAATTTAAAAACGATAATTGTGATGAGTAACATGATACTCTGTCTAATATTATTTTTATAGAATTATTAATGTTATAATCGTATTGATTTATAAACGATACCCTTCTTTAAACTCTCATGCTGAAATTGGTGAGAGTGTATCCTGATACAAGAATTGATTTTTTTACAAAAGTTGAGTAATCAAGCTTGAGATTTTCTTATATTACCATCTAAATAAGATGGGACAAGTTAAGATGAGACGTTGGTATTTTGTAATGTTGTATTTTGATCCGTGTAAATTGCGAGGATGTAATTTCTTTAAGGGGGGAGTCTGTAACAATCCGGATTTTTAGAAGGGGTTGTAATAGCTCTGAAAATTTTGGCGTTTAAAAATAAATTAAATTAAGATTTAATCGTTGAAATTAAATGTGTGTATTTGGGATTTGGACATCGATCCATTTTCGAACGTAGAATTTACTTTAAAAAAAAGCTTTTGTAATATCAGTGTAAACATTTTGCCAAAGTTAACGTTATCAACGAATACTAGTTTGGAACCCGTGCTCCGCACACTAGGGGTGAGCGTTTGGTTGGTTTGGTTTATCCGATGATAAAAACTGCAAACCAAACTAAAACCGATAAAAATGAAAACCAAACCAAACCAACCAAATTAAGATTGGTTAGTTTGGTTGGTTATCCGATTTAACCGAATTAAAAATATTTTAGACTTTATTTTCATAATATTAACTATAATTTGAAATAAATTATAAATATGTAATTAAAGTATTATTATTTATGACTCTTATGCTTTTCAAAAATTATTTTGGTACATAGTGATGATTAAAATTAACTTTGATAACCAAGCTAAGCTAAAACATTTACAATAATTTTGATAAATTTGAAAATATAATAAAAGCTCGGTTAATTTGGTTAAACCGATAACCAAACTAAATATTTTTCTAGTCCGATTACAAACCGATCTAATTTCAAAACCGAACCAAACCGACCAAAATGAATTGGTTCGGTTGGTTTATTTGGGTTAACCAAATAATGCTCACCCCTACCGCACACGGGTCAACGTTGAAAACAGTGTGAACGTTTGTCAAAGTTTGACAGATATGCGATACTTATGTCATTAAGTAATTTGAAATTATTTGTAGAATTCAACTTAAAAATACGGATCTTGTAATTTAATTTAGTCCTGAAAATGTATTTGATATTTGTTTACGATTTTGAAATTTAGTTTACTTTCAATTCTATTCCGAATCATTTCGTAAGTGTGAATTTAAATTCATTTTGTTAGATTTTTACAGTATTAATATTTTAAACTAATTTATATATATAGTGTTAAGAAATTATAAATTTTAAAATATAAATTAATTTTGGGAATTTTAATCTAATGTACTTAATTAGAAATTGATTTAAATC
This sequence comes from Allium sativum, assembly GCA_030737875.1. NCBI lineage: Eukaryota > Viridiplantae > Streptophyta > Magnoliopsida > Asparagales > Amaryllidaceae > Allium > Allium sativum. Next base: position 193,593,676 of record CM060920.1, read on the forward strand.
TGAATGGTTGTTCAAATTAAATATTTTTTTATATTTTTAAAACCAATTAAAAAAGTTGATTTAGAAATTTTCAACTTTGATTCGATTAGAGAATTATAATTGAATTCTTAAATGAATTTATTTGGTCTTGAATCAGGTTTTAAAAATATTTATTTGGCATGATATTTGGAATATATATATACATCGTATTATTGTTGTAGCATGTACGTAGTATTAATAATGGTATATGCATTTGAAAAATATTTGTTTAAAGTGGGTATGCCACTTGCTGAACTTGGCTGTAATTTGTTGACACATGTTCAAATAGTCCTAATTGTTCTCAACGCGTCCTCTCTCCTCCCTATACTTTAAACAGCCTTGTGTTTATTTCCCGGGGATCATATTTGGTTCCTCCACTGGAAGAAATTAGCTTTCCCTAAAAGTTTTATTAATGTCCTCCACCCAAATTTTTAATTCTCAAATCGAAAATCTCCGGCATCCAATCCATTGCACCACCGTGAACCCTCAGGCAGCGCCGCCAAGTCTGGCCTCTTCGTTGCTACCTTGACACGGCACCTCCTTGCTTAACCGGCGGTCCAAATCGAAGCCATGCCCCGCCACTTCGCATCTCCACCTGGCCGCCTTCCACTGATGATCGGAATCCCTCTTTTACTACTGGTCCACGCGATTGTCTCGGCTGTTAACCACAATGAAGTCGAAGCTAGGGGTTTCAAAATGTTTTAGGCAAAAAATGATTTTCGCGCTGCCTCAAACCCAACCGAGCTTGCCTCTTTCGCTCTAGCTTCCTCAGACCTCACCATGTCTTGCAGGCTCCCAAGTGCAGCCCCTACTGCTAGCTGTCAGCGCCAACTCGCTCCGTTTAGCTGCCTTGCTTACCACCACGTTTTGGTGAGTTTTTAAACTCATGATTGATTTTGTTCTATTAATTTAGTTTCAGTTTAAACTGGAACTTATTATGGTTGATGGCCTTAACACTAAATTATTGCCTTGCTGCACTTAGAATTGTGTTATGTTCATGTTGCACTTGTGTTTGCTGATCTTGTTGCATGTTGTTGGGCATACCTGATAATGTAGTTGATGCCTATTTGGGGTGTTGCCTTGTGTGCTCCTAGCTGTAACCTCTTTGTTTGTTGTAAATAGCAATACATGCACCTTGTCCATATTTTTGCCGACCTGAAACATTATTCAATGTAACAAAACTTTTCATTGTTCACACTGTTCTGGCACTAGTACTAGTCAGTATTCACAGTAAATTATACAACGTTATTTTCATGGAGCACATGAACTGCATACTTTCCCTTTTCTAATCATGTTAATCAAATTTGTAGTCATCTGCATCTTTTAATGGTGCATGCTCTTATGCATGGTTTTTGTCCCGAGAATGTGATATTCCCCTGTCTCGCAATGCTACTTGCTGCTACACTATTGGCAGCCCTTCCTTCTTGCTTTTGTTCATTCACAATGTTCCATTTCCATGACTATATTTGGTGTTTTAACTTTTAAGTCTCTTTGCTGCAGTTGATCAATTCGCAAGTGTTTTCCTTCATGTTGTTGTGCCATGTCGGAGTTTGCGTGGGCATTTGTTTCCTTTTAAAGCTTGTTTCGGCACTTGAGCTTGGTCTTGATGTGTTGAATTCTTCTAACTTTTCTGAAAATAAAGCTATACCAAAGAATGAAGCTTTTGAATTTACTTCTATTCGGTTTGAACACAATTGTCTATTGGAAAACTTTGTCTAAAATTATCAAACTTCTTTCGCACGAGAATTTCCACTCGATGTCATTAGTACCATAATCATATTTGTACATCGTTGTTAATTTCACTATTCGAAAGAAGAAAAAAAGAGAAAAAAAGGAAGAAGAAGAAGAAGGATTGTACATCAGCCTGCTGCCACTATTACGCTGCATGGTCTTAACCATGTTTTGATATTTGTTCTTTTGTGTACTCTCTGACATGCATGTTAGTACCCCTGCAGCACACTTGAATCACTATGAACATTAGAACTTATAATGGTTTGTTCTCTACAGGCTTACAGTCTATATGCTTCAAGTACTAATGTTCATTATCTATGAAATTGAATTGTTGTTATGCATATGTATGGGAGCATGGTCTGCATCTTTGAATGGTGCATGCTTTTATGTTTAGTTGCTTGGCTTAATTAAAGTAGAATCGTTGCTATACATATATGCGTGCATGTATTTGTATATTCATGGGGATTTAACTGGAAATACACGTCACATTTACATTTTCTCACTGGTTCAACCTGAACATAGCTTAGTTTTTGAAACTCCACGCTGTATGCTTTTGTTACGTTCATCATTTTATAATAATCATGTATGTTGGCATTAGGAATGTATCCTTGATTTTATAACTTCTGGTTTAAGTTAGGATTAATTATTATATTTAGTTTTTAATGAAATTAATTTACTTGAACCATGATTAATCCTGATTTGAATGTTTTATGTTTTGCATGGAACGCTCGGGTCAGATTCGAACGTTGCAGAGTTTAAAGTTTTCAGCTCGCAACTGAAGAGGAACGTGAAGATGCTAATGCTTGCAAAGCTCGGCTGAACTGTAAATTTTATTTTAAACTTGTAAATGTATTTTATCATTCCGTTGTGGAAAAAAAATCTTTTGTAAAACTCTGATATGTATATAAAATTTATTCTGCTGAAAATATTTTGTACTCTGTGATTCTGTATTTATTCTATTTAAACCCTATAAGCCAATAACAATCCGTCATTTTTAAACGCTTCGAGTCGGTTTAATCATCGACTTAGGGCGATCAAAATGGCGGGCCGTTACACCCTGCTAGTCTATTTATAATCCCTTAAAATCCGAACTGCACACCGGAGGATCTACCTGCCCCTGAGTAGGTCGACCCAAGCAGCACGAGGGTGTTTTCTGGGTCGCTTTTTCTGAATTTGACGTTTTTAATTTACAATGTTTAATTACGTGCCCCTTTTTACTTCTTATTTGTTTTATACCCTTTATACAACATCACTATGTCTAAATTTCACTTATATACGTTTGTGTGTGTGTGTATATATATATAGACACACATACAACTTCCCCTTTATTTAATTTATTGTTATCTTTTGTATACATGCTCCGTTTTGCTTATGCCATCTACCAAAACGAATCAGAAAATCACCACAAATGCCATATACCATCCGACCCGGAGCCTCGGCCACTTTCACTCTCGGCCTCCATTACAACAACGCAAGGACATTGTGCTTCATTAAAAAACCAAATTAGCACGTGGATTACATGTATAAATTTTTGTATTCTCATTCAACACATGGATTTTGTGTCTTCTTGTACTTGATTCTTGTAATCTGTCAGTATAACAATAAGATTATAAAGTGGACGTAGGCTACATCTACAACCGAACCACTATAAAAAGCTCGTGTGTCTCCTGTTATTTACTGTTTTTTTGCATTCTGTGATCTGTGATTGTGAGGACTTCATACTGCATTTGGGTGTTAGTACCAAATTTTGGTCAAATAGAAAGTATCTCAATAAGTACAGACAGACCTAAGACTAGGTATGACATATGCAATTGCATTGATCCATTCAAAGAATAGCAACATAGAAACAAGCAAGACATGCAAGAACCACCGAGCTAGCACATAACACGACAATGCAGAGTACCAAGACATAACAGTATTCCTTGAAGTGTCCTCACAGCAGAGATAGCCTCAGAAAAAGAAAACTGACAAAAACTAAACAAATGGACATAGCGAAGACAATGTGACAGGAACTAAAATAGAGACCCAATCTCAATACGTTGTGACAAGAACATAGCGAACTAATGTACCAATCTTGGACAAGGAAGAGCCCGAAATAATGTACCAAAGAGTCACAAATAGAGGGGAGTCACCCACTGTGCAAAAGAAGCCAAAGCCATGGCTGTCATAAAAAGAAAAAAATTAACTTACATTGACACGGAGAGGAGTAGCAAATTTGAAGAAAGACATCCACCACCACCAAGTTATCAAAATCTAGAGCAATGCTTCACACTTATTGAAGAGAAGGCGATGTAAGGCTAACGAAATAAGGTAGATAACCCAACTTCGAATTCACCACTCAAAACAGAAAGAAGCAGATCTAAATGTCACCAAGACAAAAACAAACCCGAAATTGAGAAGACGCAAGCTACATGACACAACGACTCATAGTAGACACAACACAAAAATTATAGAAAACAAAACCAGATCATATCCAAAACTCCTTAGCTGGAAACAGTCACGTGTGAAGTGTTGTATAGGCTTTGAGAAGAGTGCAACAGATTGGTACCATGCACGACGAAAGTAGGCGAAGTTAGAGGAAGAGAAATAGAGTTGAAAGAAAGCGGAAACGAACCAAAAGGAGAGAGGAAGATAAAAGGAAGGCGGAAAGACGTGAAGGCTTGTCGCCATTTCCAGTATCAAAGCTTTTTTAAAAGTTCATATCAATTGGATCTAAATTTCGATTAAATCGATTATAAAATTTTAACTTCAATTCTATTTAAATTCAAAACATTTACTAAATCAATTTTAACTTGGTAGATTTCAATTTTATTAGGTCAGTTATACAAATCCTTAAATTTCAAAGTTCCCTTTAAACTCCTTTATATAAATATAGTTTATACAAATCTATATTTATATATAGTTTTAATATTTAAATAATATTTATATTGTATAAAAAGATTCATTAACTTACTTGTAAAATGTATTATATATCATTCAAATTTTAAAACTAAATAAAATAATAATTTAAAATCTTAAGTTTATAGTTTAAACCCATATTAACTTATACATTGAAAATTTTAAAAATATAATTTTAATTTAAAAATCTAAATTTAAAGCTTTATTAAATTTTAAAAGAAATGTATATAAGTTTAAGTAAAATTCTATGTTTACTTTATCAAAATATATTACTTAATCAGAACATAAATAAAAATTCACAAATAATTTTCAAGATAGACTAACGGTGTCCGTATATAATTTTCTTCCAAGGACAAGTGATATAGATATATATCAGTTCAATTCTTTAATTTTCGAGTATTTATTATTTCAACCCACACCTCAATAAATTCAGCTTACATTCCTAAAGTTATATAGTGATTCAAGTATATCAGTTTAACTCGTAATGATTTTACAAATGAATAGGGAACTTGCAGTATGAGAACAAAATAAATATAACATTTCAAGTAACACATATAAATCAACACATAACTATTAGACCAAAAATTGGCTCTAACACCCATACGGATGGTAATTTCAAATAAAACAGAAAGGAAAACAACTAGAACACATGATTTATAGTGGTTTGGCATCAAAGAGCCTACGTCCACTTTACACTTTGTTGATTGATGATATGAGTACAAATACAATGCTGAATTTCTTTCAATCACTCTAATACAATTAATAATTTCACTCAATGTTTGATGGAATATGCTCCAAAGATTGATGATGATCAGAATAAGGTGATTGAATTTGATTGTTAATAGGGTTGAAGTGAAGAATGTGCCAAAATATCCTTCATAACAGTGCTGATTGGTGTATTTATAGGCATAAATCCAGTCCTGTTCAGAGCCACGTGGCAATCTTCCCACTCGGTTTGGGTTATGCGTGCTCCAGGATGATGACAGCGCAATGAGATCGGGGATTAGTGGGAAGAAACCATTCTGGTTTTATAGGAGAATGTGGAGTGTTTCTGCTATGCTGACCCTCCTCTCTTTTCAGATCGGAAGTTCAGATGGGGAGTCTGGGTCGAAGGGCTCCAAACAGATCTGGTTGTACCTTCTTATTGACATTTTCTGGTATGTTTGTTTAGACGTAAAGGGGGGTCGGTTCGGAGGTCTCCAAACAGATCTGAATTCCTGCTATGAATTCTTCCTTCAAACTTATTCGTTTAATAATCTCTTAGCTTTGTGTAGCCCGATCATGAAGTAGGCTAACATTTTCCCCCTCGAAGTACACATTTATTGGAGATTGTGCTTCGAAATGATCTTCCTTTCTTCCTCCAAATCGTTGTTGTTCGATAGCCGTGTCCTTATGTTTGTATGGTCATGACATCTCATAAAGCCGCATCTCTTGGTGCTTATAAATACACCATGGAATGTACAAATTATTCCTGTTGTCGTCAATAACCTCAAGGCTTCACTTTAAAGTATGGGCAGTCCTTTCAGATAATTTTTGATATTCACATTGAGATTCCAACATCACTTTTTAAATTCCTTATTTTCGTGTGTTGAGAAGCATTTTCAAATTAGCATTCATGCCTGGGTTCGGACTAGTACACCCCGATTCGCATCGTACTTGGCTCTTTATCACATATTTGGGCCGAAAGGGCTGTAAGCCCACATTGCTTCTTTCTCCTTTTAGGTCAGGTTGGACCATCTAATCCACTGGAACACGAAGTGCCGGCTTATATGCATATAAAATCATATACTCCTCACTCCTTACTTCTCTCTTTCAATTCCTTTTTCTCAAAAGTCAAAAGTAAAACACTAGCTTCTGTATTTTTACTAATTCCTTCAATCTTCGAATTAGATCCATAGGTTTGTCTTTAATTCTTGCTATATTCAATCTCTTTTAATCTTAACAAAAATTGGGACTAAACCGGATGATTTCATTCGATTCGGCGTTCAACACATGGTCTGGGCTCCCCAATTCCTCGTTGTTGTTGTTCGTGGTGCCATTGTCATCACGAGGTAGTGGTAGGGGTGGATCGGACTTGCACTGAAACATTGTCTCATGAAAACTTTGTCGCAAGTGGGCACCCAATAGAAAACGGGTTGGGTATGGTTAGAGAAGCGAAAAAGTGGAAGAAAAAAAGAGTGGGAATTTTGGTTGGAGCGAGCAGATGATCTCTAAGTGATTGGAGTGAAGCATTTAATCCCGTTTCGGATCGGAGGGGATGACATTGACTAGAGTTTTACATTCAGTTGAGTGGATGAACTTGGGTTTCCAAATGGTAGTGCGTTTCAGTTCGGTAATAAACTATCTGAATGAAGCCACTTTTCTGTGGATCTATCCGATCCGGTCCTCTCTGTCCATAAACTCTGATCCGATTTGCTTAGGAGAAGCACTCAAACCAGTCCGCTCATAATATTGGCGCTCAAACCGACCCGCCGTTGATAATAAAAGACACTCGAACCGATTTGCTAGTAATATAGTCATTCAAACCGATCCTCTTATGTTCAATATGACATGCAAGCATGTTCCAACCAGCTTAACTGAAAAACAACACGGCTTGTGACTTCACGAACAGTTAGGATAGAGCCTTCTGGACTAAACTTCCTGGACTGCCGTGAACACATAATTGCTTTTTCCATTTTTGCATTACATTCTTATATACTAACTTTGTGTTCTTTAATTCCATCATTACACAAACATTTGTGCACTTCAGCTCAAACACATGCATAGGAGGGCGTGGGCAACTTCACTCTAGTTTATGTTATTGTTTCTTCGATTGTACCGCAGTTATGACTGAGAGTCACTCTGCTCGGTTATCGAAAAAAAGAGAAACTGCAGGATCATCTGAAAATCTCATCGTTGAGAATGTATCCTCCTCTTCAAATTCAGATTGGAATAGTGTGGGTTCAAGACTACGAACCAGGGGTCCAAGAGAGTACTGGGGGTGATGTCTCTATGGATGAAGAAGAGAAAGGAGGAGTTGGAGATAATCGTGCTCCCGATGAGTTTGGGAATGTCATTGTTCGAGAAACCAGGTGACTCTGTTGCATCAACGATAAACTTGCATGAATATGTTTAAAGGATGGTATTCTCCGAAAAGATAACGAGTTTCCCTCTAAAACAGATCGACCTCATAGTCCACCCAAAGGGTATATGGCCATCACTAGATCGATGTGTCTTATTGGGGCAATGCCTCCTTTTCCGCCATTTGTCGTCGACTTTTCGAGACAAATGCAGATTGCTCCTATGCAGCTCCAACCCAATTCCTATGCTTACATTTATATTATTATATATAGCTTATAGGGAAATTCTGGGTACAGAGCTTACTTTCAAGGATGTCCATTTGGTCCTTCGTATACTTTGAGTCGGTACCAAAAAGGAAAATCATCAGTGTGTCATTCAGTAGCAAAGTTGGTGATTCAAGACTTGAATATTTCTATATTAAACAACAAACAGGATGTGCAAGGAGATGGCTTAGATCAAGTAAAGACATCGGCCTTCGATTTATAATTTTCATCACTCTTGTAGATGTATTGACTGTCGTACACTTTTTCTTGCAGTTCCTAACCCAAAATATGAAAAAAATCAGGTGTACTTTGATCATTTAAACCGGCTTCTCAGTGGTGATCAAAAGTTCTTGAATATCAGAGATGTTCTAGTGGATGAGTATCTTCACCGCGATCGTTTATTTCCTATAACTCGTAGCATAGGTCATGGAGAGGGTCCCTATGTGTATATACCCCCAATCGAGGGGCCAATCAATATTTGACCTGTGAGGGAGGAGAGCTCAGAAGATCCAAAAATGCCAGAAAAGAGTCCTCCTCCAACTTCAACTCAAGATGATATATTAGCCAACATACTTAAAAAGGATAGAGACAAATATATCGCTCCTGAAGATGTGGCTACCCCTACCGATTTCTCCAAGAGAGTTGCTATCAATCACTCTCCCAGGAGATGACACCGCTGTGGATGATTCCATCTACCGGGGTTTGCAGAAACTCCCCTTACCCGTGGCCAATTGTACTTCAGAAGATTTTAGAATAGATCCCCTTACTTTTACCTCCGAAGAAGAAGTCATCCCCGTGAAGGCCGGGGAAGTTGTACACACTAGCCTAACTCCAGGCTTGGGTCTGTTGGGGGGATACCACTTAGGATATGCACTGCACGTCATAGCACTTGTGCTTTATATTAATGTTGATTCTAAAATTCACTTGTATCGTTCTGTAGGAAAAATGTCTCGTAACCGCTACTATATGAGAGGTGTTCGCTCGAGCATGCCCCCGATGCAGTCCGGTGCTGGACATGACCAACATGAAAGACGGGGTAGAGATGACAGGAGAAATCGACCGTCTTAGCCTCATCCATCCACTCGCTCTCGATATCCTCATCGCTTGGATTTGAAAAAACATACAAGCCACTATACACATCATGAAGGAGACAAACATACTTCTAAAACTACAGCTTCCTCCAAAGAAAAATCTCATCAGGGAAAGCCACCGAAGAAAAGCATTGATCCGAAAGAGAAACAAAAGGAGCCGAGCAAGGGATCTGATAAAGATAGGACATCTATTGTGCCGTCTAGGTGCCGTAACATTGACATCACCTCCACAAGGCAGTCATAGCTGATGATGAAAATAAGGCCAAATTAGAGCTTTTGAAGAAACATTTTCCCAATCACCACTTTGGGAAATGCATTTTGTCCCAGCTCTTAAGCCATTGGACCTGACTGGGCAACTGTTGTTAAGACCAAGGTGGATGAGGAGGATACATAATACAAAGAGATGAAAAGATATGTGTGGAATTTGTCGAAGATTATCCAGGACTTGATAGCCAATGTGAAAACCTTGAGGGATGCCGCCCGAATATGACGCAAAAGCTATTGAAAACTCCGAGAAGGACATCGAGGATACTCAAATCCAACTTGCTCTTGTGAACGTGATTTGGATACCTACAAGAAGAAATATGAAGAGTTACAAAGGCGTCATCATGCCAAGCTTGATTCTCACAGCCGGGAACACATAAATTTCAAAAAGCAAGTTGAGGACGCTAAGTCTGAAAGCACTGCTGTGAGGTTGGCTTCTACTCTTTTCGAACAGGAGAAAGCAGAGCTAACAAGGAAGAATGAAGAGCTAGTAAGGAAGAATGCAGACTAGAGGCTAGATTGCTAAAGGCCAAGACACGGGCATCCCTTACTGAGGGAAATGCAAACGTAGCCCTACAACAAGTCGAGAAGATTGATGATCGGCTTTTGGGAGCACAAAAAGAGCTGGATGAGAGCGCTGAGATGATGATGGGATTTTTTTCTCAAGTGATCCGACATCGGGACATAGCATGGTTAAAGGATTACCCTACCACTCTGGTATATGTGTGGGATCAGTTGGTTGAATAGGAAAGACAAGAGCTCAAGGTGGACTCGATCGACGAGGATAAGCTTGTAGATAAATATTTGAGACGTGAGAAGATGGTGCGTTTAGCCAAAGGGTGCTAGCTTATTGCCGCTGCTATATAGAGGAGGAGAAGCATCAAGCCAAAGGGAAAAATACTATCTAGGTCGGTTCCTCTTCCGCCACCCTTAGGGCCTCCGAAATGGAAGGATATGACCCAGAGAATCCAGGAATTCCCAAGGCATCTTTCTTGTCTCCTATTGCTAAAACAACTTCGGAGACTCCTCTTACTCATGTCGAGAAATCATCCGAAGATATCTCCACCTTTTCACCACAGTTCGTGAGAGCTATCTCAACTTTTAATTATATTTTTGGACAAACGATTGAAGGTACGAATTATCTCCTGAGTTAATGACTGTTACTTCTCGCTCTATTGGTGCGCAGGAAGGTGAGAAGATTGATGCGCAACCAAAAGGAGCTACCAAAGCAAAGTCTGCTGAGAAGGTGCAAGAGTACAAGGATGAGGTTGCTAGCTCTGAACGAATGGAAAAGATTGGGGGTGAAAAGGGAGAGGTCAACGATAAAGCTTTTCAGCCACCTAGCACTGAGACTCCCAAAGACAGGGATATGATAGATGCCTTTAAAGATGATGGTGGCAATGACAGACATGAAGAGGATGTTGATGTTGTTATGACTGGAGATTCGGGGAATGCCGACGATATGAATTTGGCTGATATGAAGGCCAAGCAGGATATTCTTTTAAAAACCAAAGTTGATAAGGAAGATCCGGAGACTCTCAAACCTCTCGCAATAATTCCTCCTGAGTCAAGGTTAGTAGTCAAACTTTCGACCAGGTCTATTACTGAAGAGCTTGCTAAAAAAAATCTTCTGTTGATTCTAGCGCTCCAGTTCCAGGGAGGAAGAAGCCAAAGCATATCTTGACCGTTGCTGAAAAAGAGGAGAAGGGAAAACTTAAGGCTGCCAAGAAAGCAAAATCTACTCTGAAGTCCACATGAAAGGTAGTTTGTTCTTTGTTTTGATTTTCCCTTGCCCTACTGTTGTTGTAGCGAGTGCGGCCCTCGCATCACTTTGTTTAGTCTTTCTGTACAAACCTGCAACCACTTGAATAAAGTAACTTGTTTTCTGTAATGTCAAATACTTGCAAATTTGTTATTTATTTCTATTGAGTTCAACAACGGTCAAAATGTTAATAAGCACAAGTGGTAAACGACAATCTACGCCTATTTAAACAAACGGTAACTTGGGGCGCGATATATATTCCTCCAATCAATCTTGAAAGGAAAGTGCCTAGCCAGGGCTCATTCAAGATTGATTAGGTCCGCTACTAAACTACCCCCAACCTTTTAGTGGGTTTAAGATTCTTTTTCATTGGTAATTATTCCTAGTACCTTTATACTCTCCTACCGTATGGTAATCAGAGTGGATTCGAGGCAGTCCTTCATCGTGGTGCACCTTAAGGTCATATGGACGTCATCTTCCCATCCTTTATACTCTCTCTCAAATCGAAAGAGTTAGAGTTTGGGATGTCGTCTTCCCGTCTTTTATACACTCTTCTCGAATCATGAGAGTTAGACTTTGGGACGACATCTTCCCGTCCTTTTTATGTTGTTATGCAAACAATTATTTCGTTTGCTCTGGGATCGATTCAAATTTCTAGTGTGAAGATCATAACAATCACAGAATATATATAAAACAAAGTTCGCGTAGGAAAAGTAAATCACACACGATATTTTTATAGTGGTTCGACCAAGTCCTGACCTACGACCACTTAATAATCTTTTGTTTATATTAATCAGACTTTTCTAGGCAAGTCGTGCCTTTTTACATGACTTATGAAACAAAATAAAACAGTACAAATTTATGTCAAGTATTTCCGCAAATGTCGGGCATTCCAAGCTCTAGGAATTTCTTGACCATCCACAGTCGTTAACCTGAAAGCTTATGTACCAAGTTTCCGTAGGATGGTATATGGTCCTTCCCACTTTGGTCATAGACGGACTGGAGGTGGGAAGACTTGCTTCAGTACTAAGTCTCCAGGTTCAACGGTCCAAGGGCGAACCTTTCTATCATAATGCCGCGCTACGTGGCATCTGTGCGTTGAGGCACGCAAGTTCACTTCGCCTCTCTTCTCTTCAATCATGTCCAGGGATTCGAGGAGGATCAATTTGTTTGTCATCGGATCGTAATACGTCGTCATGTGAGAGGGAACTTCTAACTCTACCCGAGTGATGGCTTCCAATCCGAAAGAGAGTGAAAAGGGGTATGACCCATCGCCGTCTTGTACGTTGTTTGGTATGCCTATAACACAAAGGGTAACTCGTCGACTCACATAGCTTTCGCTTGCTCCAATCATTTTGTGGGGATGGACTTAATAGTTTTGTTTTTTGCTTCAACTTGTCCATTTGATTGCTGGTGAGCTACTACAGTATACCTCTTGTCAATCTTATACTTCTGGCAGAAATTTCTGAATCCTACGCTATCTAATTCGGTTCCATTGTCAGTTATGATGGTTCTTGGTATCCAAAATCGACAGATGATATTCCTTACCACAAAATTTATCACCTGCTTTATCATTATCGTGGTTAAGGTTCGGTTTCCCCTCATTTTGTGAAATAATCCAAAGCCACAATTGCATATTTAGCTCCTCCTTTGGCGATTGGCAGGGTCTTAATGATATCAATTCCCCACATAGTGAACGGCCATGGGCTCACCATTGATTTAAGATGACTCGGAGGTGCCCTTGGAACTTTAGTGAAATTCTGACATTTATCGTAGCTCATGAATAATCAGGTGCATCTTTATTTGCGGTATGCCAGAAATAGCCATATTGTAAGATGTTCTTAGCTAAGGTTTGGCCTCCGGTGTGGTCTCCACGTTCACCCTCATGTACTTCTCTCAGTACACTCTTGATGTCGTCATGTGCAATACACCAGAGTAGAGGCATAGAAAATCCCTGGCGATAAAGAATCTCGTCTTATAAGACGTATCTTATGGCTTTACGTATCACAGCTCGTCTTTCGCTCTTTTTTGATGGGAGCATTCCTCTTTTAAGGAAGTTCTTAATCGGTGTCATCCATGAATCCTTTTCTTGTTCAGCTTCCAGTGCTAAGTCAACTTCCATCTGGTCAAAGCTTGGTGACTTTAGTACCTCACTCGGAACCATATCAGTCTCTTCTGGATTGTCAGAGCTTGCTAACTTAGACAACCTGTCTGCTTTTTGGTTTTCTATTATAGGGATATGAGTTATGCTATAATGCTCCAGGTTACCTAGTAACTCCTCTACTTTTTCAAGGTAAATGACGAGTCGAGGTCCCCTAGTTTTGAATTCCTTACGAACATGGCAGACAACTATCTTGGAGTCACAGAATATGTCCTGTGTCGTCACCCCTAGTTCCTTAGCGAGTTTTAGCCTAGTAGTCAGGGCCTCGCATTTAGAATCCTTATTGGTGGCAGAAAATTCCAACCGCAAAGCATAGTAAATAGACCGTCCTTCAGGAGTAGTTAAAATAACTCTGTTGTCGGATCTCTAATCGTTCTTAGCCCCGTCTGTATACAACCTCCAGGGACTAAGTTCTAGATTACTCTCTGAATGGTTAGCCTTTTCATCCAATGCTTCTTTCTCGAGAATTTTGAATTCTGCTATGAATTCAACTAGGGCTTTCCCCTTATCGATCTCCTCGGTTGAAAATTTAAATCGAATTGGCTCAGCTCGATATTCCACTTAAGTAGTCGTCCTGATGCTTTGAGTCGTTGTAATACTTGTCTAAGTGGCTGCTCATTGTATATGACTATCAGATGAGCTTGAAAATAATGAAAGGAGCTTTCGGGATGCAATCAAGAGACTGTAAGCAAGTTTTTCTATTTTTGGATAGTAGTGTTCTACCGTTGCTAACTTCTTGCTTACATAGTACAATGGCCTCTGGATCTTGTCTTCCTCATGCACCAAATCTGAGCTGACAACATGAGATGATACTGCCAAATATACGAATAAATGTTTATGATCCACCAGTTTAACCAATCTCGGAGGTTCCTCTAGCAAACTCAATAGATTTTGGAAGGCCTCCAAACAGTGGGGGTCCACTCAAAGTTTCGCTTCCCCCATTTAATTAAGTCAAAGAAAGGGACACATTTGTCCAAGGCTTGGGAAATGAATCTACTCAATGCTGCAACTTTCCCAACCAAGCATTGAACATCTCTAATCTTCCGTGGTTCTTCTATGTTCTTGATTGCTGTTATTTTGTGAGGATTAATTTCAATCCCTAAAGAACTTACAATGAAACTGAGAAATTTTCCTGAAGCAACCCCAAATGAGCATTTTAAGGGGTTCAACTTCTTCCCGTACCTCCGTTAGAATGTCAAATATTTCTGCCAAACCTTTCGCATGATCGGAAGACAGGCTGGACTTCATAAGCATGTCATCTAAATAGACTTCCGTTGTTTTCCCAATCGGATTATAGAACATTCGGTTTACCAGACGCTGATACGTGGCTCCAGCATTCTTTAGTCCGAATGGCATTACCACATAACAGTATAAAACCAAGTTTGTAATAAAACTCGTGTGCTCTTGATTCGGTACATGCATGGGAATCTGGTTATATCTCGAATATGCGTCCATGAAGGAGAGAAGTTCGTGTCCTTCTGTTGAGTCCACCAGCTGATCAATCCTGGGGAGTGGGAATCTAACTTTTGGACAAGCCTTGTTCAAATCAGAAAAGTCAATGCACATTCGCCATTTCCCTTTTGATTTCTTAATTAAGACAAGATTTGATATCCAGTCGGGATATGTCGAATCTCAAATGAATCCGTTATTCTTTAACTTCTCTACTTCTTCCTTTAAGGCTGTTGACCTCTCCGAGCCTAACATATGTCTCTTCTGCTTGACCAGAGGATCTTTAGGTTCAAGCTTAGCGAGTGGCTCATAACCGCGGGAGAAATACCACAAATATTTGCATGGGTCCAAACAAACACATCAATTTTGCTTTTAGAAAATCAATTAATTCTTCCATCTGGAAAGAATCTAAATGAAACCCAATCTTCAATACCATTGTCGGGTCGTCGCTATCGATTGGGATATCAACAGTCGCCTCGTTGGGTGTCGCCTTCTAGTTCCTGGTTCTTCGTCCTCCCTAGGATCGATATCTTCAGGAATTTCGTCAGGTAATTCCCTAGGTGTTATTGTCTTTAGTTGCTATACTGAGCTCTCCTTAGCAGGAGAGGAAGTGTCCTTGGATTCTAAACTCTTTCCGCTATGCTGCATTTTAACTCTACCATGTAGCAGGCCCTTCCTGTAAATTGTCCGCCTCGAATCATCCCTACTCCAGCATCTGTTGGGAATTTCATCAATAGGCACCATGAGGCAATGCAAGCCCTGAATTCCGAAAGGGTTGTTCTTCCTAAGAAAGCGTTGTAAGGTGAGTCGATATCCATGATGACAAACTGGAGAATCCTCACTCTTCTGCGCTCTCCCTTACCTAACTCTACAGGAAAGTCTATCACTCCAATTGGGGAGGTTGAGGTTCTGCAAAAACCACGAATCCAACCTTCGCATGGCTTCAAGTCCTCTATTTCCAGTTTCATTTGATCAAAAGCCTTTTTAATAAGGATGTTAATAGAACTTCCATTATCCATAAGAACATTCATGATTATTGCAGGTTCAATAATTGTTTATATTACTAATGGGTCAGTATTTGGTACTTCAACCCCAATACTTTCTCTGTCTCAGAAGATGACATCATCAGCAATAGTCTTTTGCTATTTTATTGGTGTGTCTTCTTCAAGGTCGCTACATTCCTCTATTTCGGGATATTTGGTAGCATTAACGTACTGCTTCGTCGCCCTATTACTGGACCTAACTGGATGTGGCCCTCTAACTATGGTGTTTATAACAATGCCTTTTCCCTTCTATTGAGCTGTGGGTTTAGAAGCAGGTTCATTTTGATTCGGGGCTTGCCCCTGTCTCTTAGAGTGATCTTGTACTCGTCTAACTTTCCTTCTCGCAGTAGTTTTTCAACAACGTCTCTTAAATGATGACACTCATTTGTAGAGTGTCCGTAAGTCCCGTGAAATAAACAAAATTTTCCAGTTGCAAGCTCTTTCTTAGTAGAGTCTCTGGGCGGTGTCTTTTTGCACTATAAGACATTATAAGTATCTAGATAGATGTTCTCTAGATTGTCATTCAGTGGCATGTAGCTTTCGAAGGTTTGAAATCGATGCCTTTTTTCGGAGTTGTTTCCTTGATTCTTGATCCTTTTCCACCATTTCTACCCCGACCATTATTTCCTACATTTTATTTGCCATCATTTACCTCGACCTTCCCTAAATTATCACTGGACGGTTTCACTGCTTCTCCGGATGCTCCATTGGAGTTTCTCTTTCGACTAGCGTTAATTTCCTCCCACCGCAAGCGGATATTAGCCTTTTCATACAATGCCTCCCTCGTTAGTGGCGGTTTTCCAGCTAGATACCCCACGAATTCCGTATCTTGATTGGCCTCATCTATTAATACCATCAAAAAGGTTGGCTCATGAGGGTCGCTTATTTCAGTAACTGCTAAGTTGAAACGGTCTAGGCATGACTTCATGGGTTCACCGGGGGCCTTCTTGATTTTGGACAGCTCAATAACGCTTTTGGCTTTGCAGGCATGGAGCTGGAACTGGTTCATAAAATGTTCACTTATTTTTTTAAAGCTTGACACTGACCGAGGAGGAAGTCGTGTGAACCACATCAATGTAACATCCTCTAGATATATCGGGAAGGCTTTGCATTTCACCGCGTCAGGGGCTACCGCAGCGTTCATAAACTATGAATATCTCATCAAACGTTGTTCTGGATTTGTTCTTCTAGCATATCGGTCCATTTATGGAAGATTGAATCATCAAGGAAATTGAAAATCCGAGATGTCATCGGTGAATGGGGTATGACTACGCTCAATACCACGGTCCTAATTAGTGTAGCATTTACTATCGGCCATGGTCTGACGTACCATCGCTTCCACTTTTGCCTTGGTCAAGGCTGGTTCGGGATCTACGCTTATATCTCTTCTAATACGTCCACTGCCTACGCTAGGCGTCGCTCGTTGATTTTAAGTTGTGGCTGAACTTCTTCGTCCTCTATGATCTCGGTCATTCGCGGGACGAGTGGGCCGGAGAAGCTTCCCCTAAGTGGGATTAGTGATGTTTGGATATCTGGGACGGACGTGTGATCCTCGCATCGGTAGCAGCATTGGTTCTCTCAAGCTCGGATCATTAGGTCCTAGAACACGGGTCGCATCTTCACGGGATCCCAACGATTCAAATGTCAACTGGTTCAGATTCCCGGGCCTTTCGTACGGCCTCCTCTGACGAGGGTGCTCTTCGTCTGAAGATGATGAAGGATCCACAATAAGTTGATGAGTTGGGGGGATGTTCTTTACTTTGTAAGTTCACTTATCTCCCTGCTCATAACCTTCGTGTTTTCTCTCATAAGAACGCTATCAAGTTTGTGAACCTCCAAAGCATCTCTAGTGCTATCTAGCATATCAAATAAGCGCGAGAAATCCATGTGCATAACATGTGCATTAGGAGTGGGCTAATCACTGGTTGTCTTGGCTGGCATCAGAGCATTGACATGAGATCGACTAGAAGTGCCCACATCAGCCATATTCGGTTCAGATCGGGTCGTAATCACATCCTTAGATCAGGTCGGGTGAGAATGACCAACAATGTTCTGGGTCATGATCCGGTTCGGGCCGGTATCCTCTGTTCGGTTCAAAGCTTCAACCTTGGATCAGATCAGAGACGCTCTCCCTGACCTGCTCGAATCCGAACTTTGTCCCCCTGAACTAGTGACAACCATAGCTTGTTGATCTCCGCTCGCTTCGTTTTCCCTAGCACGCTACACTTCTATTCCTTTTCCTTTCGTAATGAAATCCGACTCTTTCGAAACTGGTCAGAAAACATTCAAAAACGCTGAAGAAAGTGGATTAACTTCTTCGAACTTGAGGGCTTAAATAGTAGAACGATAATCCAAAATGATGAGAATTCAACCTTCTCAGTGAAAGCACCAAAATATTATGTCAAAAATTGGTTCTAACACCCAATCGGATGATAATTTCAAATAAAATAGAACGAAAAACAATGAGAACACACGATTTATAGTGGTTCGGCGTTAAGAGCTTACGTCCACTTTATACTTTGTTGATTGACGATATGAGTACAAATACATGCTGAATTTCTTTCAATCACTCTAATATAAATGATAATTTCACTCAATGTTTGATGGAATAAGCTCCCAAGATTAATGATGATATGAATGACGTGATAGAATTCGTTTATCAATGGGGTTGGAGTGAAGAATGTGCCAAAAGACCCCTCCTAATGGTACTGATTGGTTTATCTATAGGCAGAAATCCAGTCCGGTTTGGTGTCACATGGCACTCATCCTGCTCGGCGTGGGTTAGGCGTGCTTCAGGATGATGATAGTGTATTGAGATCGTGGATTAGTGGGAAGAAACCGTTCTGGTTTTATAGGAGAACATGGAGTGTTTCTGCTGTGCTGATCCTCCTCGGTTCGAATTGGAAGTTCAGATGGGAGTCCGGGTCGGAGGACTCAGAACCAACCCAGATGTACCTTCTTATTGCCATTTTCTGGTCAATTTGTTTAGAAGTAAAGGAGGTTCGGTTCGAGGGTCTCCGAACCGATCCGAGTTCCTACTATGAATTCTTCCTTTAAACTTATTCATTGAATAATCCCTTAGCTTTGTGTAGTCCGATCAGGATGCGGGCTAACAATAACATAGCAACCAAATTCGTTTCATATATGTCGCAAGTATATATGCCACATATGCACAAGTTGCATAACAAATAAATCAGGCTTTCTAGAGCAATGCTCACATTTCATATATCTTTTCAAATGTTGTAAATTTACATATCAAAAGCATTAACCGTGAGTGAGGATTCTCAGCTTGCGTGGAAAAATAGAAATTGAAGTAATATGATGAAATGGACATGGAAGCTAACATAAAAGCTGACACAGCATGCTCGAATCAACGAATTTAAAACATTGACATGAGTCTACCCAAGCTCAAATCAGAAATTCAAAATCAAAACTCCGATATTATTTTATAATATATATACTCTCGTGGAGCGATATATATATATATATACACACACACACACACACAATAAACTATGGAAGCCTAAAATATTACAAATCCAACAATTACCAGGATTTAATTGAAAACGTCACACTCAAAATCTACATGCTTTACCACTAACTACGCATTCTTTTGGTTTCAGACTCAATACAACCACATACATTTAAACTCCTGCAGCAACTTCACCCACACAAACACATAACTCGATACAACGAGCAAAGGGAAGGCAAGGATGATATTTTTAGTTTTTTAGCAAAATTTTATGAAAAACCTAAACAAAATTTTCGTCATTTTAATATATATTTTTGACTAGTTATCTTCAGCATTTGGAAAAGTAAAAAACTTAAAAGTTATTGCAAATTCTTTTATCTTCAATTGAAATATGATTTTCGACAAAATTTGAAGAAGATATAATGAAAATCGTGAAAGATAAATTTCTATGTCGGAAATCTAAATATAAAAATGTGTCTGAAAGATTCACAATTATTGCATAGAAGGTTCTAAATTTGAAAAGTGTTCAACATAAAAATTATAGCTATTTCAATTTCACCCAATCCAAAATTAAAATGAATATAGGTTTCTAATAGGAAGTTATGGCTCCTGCAATACAAGGTAAAAATCTAAAATAAAATGGAAAATAGGATTATGGTTAGGGTTATATGGTAGGAGCAACTTGCTCGAGGTGGAGGAAGGTAGGCCAAGTGTGGTGACAGCAAGGGTTGGCAGCAACAAAAATAATTTTTGGGTTCTGTGGTTTTCAACTTCTTTTTACAAACCATATTTTGTAATTGAAATAGAAGAGAGAAAGGAAGGATAAAATAATTGGTTTAACTTCCTATAATTTGGATTTGTACAAGATTTCAATGAATTGTTTTGCAATTGATATGAAGAAAATTCTCATTGATAATTTGAGATTTGGGATCTTGACATGGAAGAGTTTCTGAAATGACAGAGGCAGAGAAAGAAAAAAAATGTAAATTGATAGATATGAGGAGACTTTACAGGGTACTAATAATAATTTAGTAGATGAGCTATATAGATTAAATACGCATTCAAATTCAACCCAATAAGAATGTCAAAATAGATATGAATTAACTATAGACAAATTGTACATATAACAACATGGTCTGCTTTTGTGCTTTTTTACAGTTACAAACGCGAATCCTAGACAAAAGAAATTGAATTTCAATCAACCAAAAAATGTTTGATGTTCAAAATTCAATCTAGATACATTAAAAAAAATCGAATTTTGACAACTTTCGGATTTAGGTTAAATGCAAATTTGTCATATAACTGGCTTTTTTTTAAATTAATAGATTTGGTACATCAATATATTCATTAATTCAATATAATTATTAAATTTAAGTTTTAATAAACTTATATTTAAATAACCAAGTTGAGCAAGTTAAACAATTACATTTAAATTTGACGCATGTTGGATTTCACAATTCAAACGTACTTATTATTGTTCATTTACATAAACCATTACATTTATTAATACAATTAAAAATATTTGGATATTTAAATATTAAAATTTTAAATTCTAACCAATTTATATATTTAAAAATCAAATAAAATTTTATATTCTTACAAGCTAAAAGCAAATACCTATTCTTATATACCTCCTTTATTTTTTTGCTATGTTTGCTTGTTGTTATTTATCAATAATTGTAACGAAAAGCGACTATAACTGTAGATTTTAATTTGTGATTTGCTCTCTGATATACATAGTAGATGTAAAGATTTATTCTTTGTAAAAATTATGATTACTTTGTGGATTGCTTATCTCACAATGAGATTTTATTATGTATCTACTTTGTTTTACGTTAATAATTTGTCTTTCTTACACTAGATTACTTAGCACATGAATACTACGAATGTATTAGTATTGACTTTTGAGGAAATGTGTATCAGCAAAATATCAACGAAATGTCATATATACATATATAAGGGAAATTATAAATATAATAACAGTAAGATAAAATATAATATATTAAGGGTAATATAAAATGGCAAATACTGAGACATTCTTATTTTGAAACTTAATTTTTTCCTCTCAATCTAACACCTTAAATTACCCCGTATAAATTACATTTTTATTCACATTTGAAATCTACACTGTATCATGGTTATTGTCCTTTTTTTAAATTTAGTTACTTAATATATAAGTCTTTGTAATATATAACATAGTACATCATGATTATGTCTAAGAAATAATGAAAAAATTGTTTTTTTATTGCGCCATAAATGGGTATATTCGACACTAATGTGTGTGCATTGCAAGAAAAGTGTGTTAAAAGCTATGCATTCTTTGATCTTCTGCAACAATGTTCATATGTTGTTGCATTAGATGTGGATACACTGTTGTAGTGGGAATTCTTGTGCTGTGACATGCAACACCAGTTAAAAGCTTCGCTTTACATATTTACAATCTAGTTCAGCGATCCGCGTTATCAGAATAAACAAGTTAACAAATGTAGATGATGATTAATCCAATGGTTCAAGCCAATCTTTACTTCAGTTATGTGAAATTTTGGCGCGATGTTTCCCCCTTCATGAAATACTTCCCCGCAAAATAAATTTCTCCCTCTCTACTCTTCTATCTCTCTGAACAAAATCACTCTGCAAAATCACCGCAAACTATCTCTACAAAATCTCTCTACAAACACCTCCAAAACACCTTTGATTGCTTCTGTAACTTCAATTATAAACTATATACCTCTGATTGCTCCTATTTTACAAACTTAACACCTCCATTTTGGATCATTTTCGGCGATTATAGGCAGTTAGGGCTTCTTCATTTGTATTTTATTTAAGTGATTTCATCTATAACTTTTTTAGGTCTACATTCAAAGTCTCTGTGTGACTTGGGTATGTCGATTGCCTTAAATTATGGTTTTTCTGCTTATTTTTATTTGAATGTTTATATGTTTCGGGTTTTTTATTTCAATATTTCGGGTTTTTATACTTGAAGTGTTGTATTTATATATTTGCATGTGTTGAAATTGCACAAGGTTTGTGTATTTATGTTTGCCAACCATTGATGTATTGGTAAATAAATTTGCACTGACTTAATATGTTTAAACGTTAAATTCCGAAAAGTGGAAAAAAATTTAAATGAAAAAAGAAAAAATAAATCCAATTTAAATGTTTAAATGTCTATTTATATTTGTAGTAAAACGATGCATATTTCTCTTCCTACATCATACGCTATGAATATACCCTAGGCATGGGTGATCTACGACTGTCAAACCCTTCATCACCAGACACTTCTATTTATTTCTACATAGAGATGCAAGAAAGGCGCTATGAAGATTTGTCTGAATATGAACTAGAGCAAGAAGAACTCCAAAGACAAAACCAAGAGGAACAATGACATGAAGAAAGGCTACGTCGATGGCAAATTCGTGCTGCCTTATGTCGTCAGCATCAAAACAACCAAGTGGTTAACGAACAATAAGTTGACTCACCAATCCTAATGTGTGAGTGTGGGTATGCCACTGTGGAATATGTATTTCGATTGGAGTTAACATTGATCATCTTTATTTTAAATGTCGTGTAAATCCCATAAGTTGTACCTTTTGGAAATTGATTTACAATTAGTTTCCAAGTCGAGCCGCTGAGTACGCAAATGAATTACAACATCAACTTACAACGCTGCAAACTCGATTTACTGGTTTTCAAAATGAAATTAATAAACTTTACAACCAGCTTCACGGGATAAACATTAGAAGACAAAATTAAATTATTGTATAATTCTTTGTATATATCCAACTATATCATCTTTGTATCACCTGTATCGTCGTTGTGTCACCTGTATCATCTTTGTATATGTAACACGTAAGGAAAAGACGCATGAAAATTCATGAGGTTACATGAAATGGTTTAAATGGAATATTGTAACAAAAATGAAAAGGAGGAATAAGAAAAAAAAATGACCACCATTGTTCTAAGCCTTGTTAACATAAGCCTAAGTAGTTTCAAGTGAGAGGTGCAAGGTTCGATCTCCACCGGCGACATATTTTTGTTTCAAGGGAATGGCTAAAATAACACATGTTCTAAAGGGAAAATATGTATAAACACACATATAAGGAAGAATATACGTATAAGGAAGTGTATAAAAATATATGTGTACATGTATATGAGAATTTATATATGCAAATATATAAATACACACACATATATATATACAAGAGAAAGTTCAAAATAAGGCTGCAATCAAAGAAATGTGGTAAAAAATAAATAACGGCATAACACCATTTGAATTTTGAAATCGAAATAAAAGTTATGTGTATATATATACATGTAAAATGGGCATTTGAAGATTTGTGTACATATAAGAATATTATATGAAAATATAAATAAATTCCAGAAATCAAAAATGTCAAAATATTAAATAGATAAACTTCCATTCCAAAACTGCTCATAGGACCCCGGGGGTCGACCCATGGGTCGACACACCCATAGGGGGGTCGACCCATGGGTCCACCCCACCACATATCTGGCTAGATGCGTTAATGGATCTGGACTATTTTCTTAACTATGTTCGTTGCTGACTCATCGCTGCATGTAAGATAAGATCCTGAACACCTATAAATAGGCTAGTAGAGCCTAACATAAATCTCACATTTTTTGAGAAGCCACCAAAGCTCTTCCATTCTTCTTGCTCCTCAAATCTCTTCAAAAAAATAAAATAACTAGTTTTTGAAAATTTTGATTCAGGATCTGTAGGAAAAGAATGAATATTAATAAAGAAGATGTTCAGAATTCTATTTGTAGTATTAATTTCGTGGATCTGGTTTATTTGAATTTCTCCTCTTTCTTCCCTTCTTCTTTTAGTTAAGAATTGTGGATCCATGGTTATTTAGGGTCTAAATCCAGTTAGGGGAACCATGGAATGCCGGATTTGCGCCAGATTAAGGATTTGAAAAGCAATTAGGTGAGTGGATTTAAAATATACCTTTTTGATAATGGTATATTTATCATTTGACATTCCTCGTTAATATGAAATGTAAATATGCTAGAATGATTGATCTGTTGAAATGTAAACTTGTTAAAAATGTGGAAACAATTACCGTTGTATGCATGCATGTCCTAACTACATGTTAATCTATGACATATTATGTAATTGAACGCTTAACTGTAAGAATTGGGATAATTACGTGTTAACCTGTGACATATTATGTACTTGAACTCTAAACTGTGGAAATTAGGATAATTATACGTTAAATTGTTAGATTAGAATTATTACATGATTGATGGTTATATGTTATTATTTTAGAATGAAGTTAATTACATGTTAGGAAGAACAAGTGACATGATTATAAGTTAAAATGGAATTAACATGAGATTAAGTGTGACATGTAAAAATAGAATTACAGTAAAAATTTGGAAGAATGGATGCACCTAAATTATATGGAAAATTTACAGTAAATAGAGAAATGTAAATGCACTTAGACACGAGGTTAAATTCAACTTGTGGTAGAAGTCTGCCTGGAATCGCCTGGCAAATCCAGCGTCCACAAGTTGTTAATCTAATGTGAGGGGTCTAGCATGTAAATATACATGTAAAGGTGCTAAAACACGAGGTTAAGTCCAACTTGTGGTAAAAGTCTTGTAACACCCCACTTCCGTTAAGGTCACTCACCAAGGGAATGCCATAAATAGGTAGAATCAAAGCCAAGCAATATTTTAAGCACTTCTAGCACTTCAAGCAGATGGAACCTAAATCAAGATCCTATGTTTCCACCCTGAGAACCTGAATCAAGCTCCCATAACTAGGTCAAACATATGTCTGGTGAGTCCAGTGACTTTCAGCATATAAACAGATAACAGTATCATGACATGTAAATAACACTGGATGAGAGATAACCATAATAGGAGTAGCAGGTTAACAGAAGAGACATAATGATATAGGCTAAACTAAGTTTCTTACTTGGTTTTCACTTCTTTGTACTAATACTAGTATAATAGAATTAGGTGTTGTCCTAATATCTAAACAGAAAACAGAACGATCTCTTCAGAAATACGATGCGAGTAATGGGCCTTTACCACCCTAAAAGAGACAGATGTACCAAAACTGAATGCTAGTAATGGGCCTTTACCACCCAAACAGAGACAGACGGTTACAGAAACAGAATGCTAGTAATGGCCGTTACCACCTGAACAGAGATAGACGGTATAGAAACAGAAGCAGAAAAGGAATCAGAGACGGAAACAGAATATTCCCTAGGGAAACAGAATGTTAGAATTAGGTGTACACTAGTAATGGGCATTTACCACCCAAACAGACGATACCACACAGAAACAGACAGGTGTTACCACCCCAACAAAAACAGACGGTACTCCAACAGAAATAGACAGAACTAAGTGTACCCTGAAATCTACCCCAAGCGATCGGCTCCCTAATGCATAAATACCCTGTGTCGGCCCCACAAAAGGGTGTATCACTCCCTAAAGTGGCAACCTATAGACACAGACTTATTTACAGATGTCACTGTGTCTTACATCTTCAGAGCAGACCAGATCCATGCATGCACATGACCCGGTTGGAATGCGCCATCAACACCTCTCGCCATTATCAGAGTGAACCTCTTACAATTAGTTCAGTAAGCGTGCCCTGGACCTCTGCCTAGTGTTGGGTCATAGTTTTGATACTAGAAAGGGTTACTGACTAATATGGGTCCCAAACAATAGATGACACAAATAATTACCCCTCCTAACCTTGTGTTCCCAGACTAACCGATTTCAGATTAACTTGCTTACAGATTTCAAATGTACAAAGTTCAGATTAACTAGTTCTCAGATCAGACATACAAGTTAACAAGTTTTCAGACTAACAGATCAGATATACAAATTAACAAGTTTTCAGACTAACAGATCAGATATATAGATTAACAGACTTACAGATTGTTTCACCTAACCTTGTATTGGGCCTACAGATTTTCAAACGGGTATATTTGATTCATCAGTCTAGTTGATTTAACCTTATCTACCCAATACGTTTTAGGCATTATATTTATCTTAGATTTGCATTAATTAAATATTAATGCACAGACCTCTCACATTAGGTCGGTAGCTTGTGGCCGTTGGATGTGCCGGGCGGTTCCAGGTAGACTTCTGCCACAAGCCAGACCTAACCTCGTGTCTAAACATCTTTATGCCTACGACATTAGACTGACAGTTTGCGGTTGCTGGTTAAACCGGTTGGGTCCGGGCAGTCTTCTACCACAAACACAGTCTAACCTCGTGTCTCAGCATTCTTATTTTAGCTAAAGTATTCATTCATAGATTATGCCACTATCAGACTAATTATGCCAAATCAACAAATTAACTTCTTTACAAGTTACATCAGAATATCCAAAGTTCTATTAACATGTTTTGCTCAATTTTAGATCGAGCCTACAGATTTTCATACCCCAAATTACCGTATTCAGTTTCAACAGAATTATCAGATTAGGCAATTTAACAGATTTATACATCCCTTAAAATTCCATTGCTTAATCATAAAATTAAGCCTAATTATACATGCTGAAATTATGGTCATAATTCACAATATAACATATGCCCCAAATTTCTAGTTAAATTTACGTAGTACAGAATATTCTCGAAAATCCCTAAATCATGATATACAATATGAATTATGCCAAATTATTGTATTTGATTTCAGCGTATGTCAAATATCCAAAATCCTCCATTTAGGCGTATTCACAATTAATAGTTATCCTATTTTAATATAGATATTTTATGCCTAAATCATATATCTTTTTTCTTCCAAGTCATAGATCGTCATATAAAATATGCCCCTAAATCTAGATCTTAAATTACAACATGTATTATGTCCTCAAAATCAGATCCTGAATTATAACATGCATTATGTTCCCAAATTACAAATCATATGTTGTCATACAATAATTCTCCTTTTTCCAAATCATAAACCGTCATATATAGTATGCCTAAATCTAGATCTTAAATACAACATATGCCCTTTTCTTAAATCAGTCACAAATCAGTCATATCCAATTATGAATCATTCATTATTTACCCCAAATTTATCGTTCATGTGTCAATCTCTTATGAGATTTGGCTCAGGCTCGTGGTAGCCTGGCTACAGAGCAGAAAGAAGGAAGAGATACAGAATAGTTTCAATAATAAGATAGATCTACATAGAAAAACATATCTCTTAAAAAGTTATAAGATAGATCTACACAGGAAAACATATCTGAATAACAAGAATATGCATAATCTTCAATTCAGGTTTATAACCATGTCAAGATCATAATTAAATTTCATATCTGAAAATAACTATACTCTCCTTGGTTGGATTCTAAAAGAAAAAGGGGTTGTAGTTGTTCTCTATTAATCCTATTCAAATTGGAAGAAGAAGGAGCACTTGTTCTATCTTAGGTTTCAGCAGAGTAACGACACAATTGATTTATATTAATATGAATTAGGGCAGAGTATAGGCGTAATGAAATTGTATGGAGAGAAAATGAGGTTCGGTGGTGTTTAAATAGCTTAGGAGCAATGAATCTGGTTAGAACGGGCATCTAAATACTGAAAAACGAATCTGTCCATTGTTCTCGAAAAGGGGGGAGGTCGATCCCCAGGTCGACCCCATGGTCGACCTATACCGCCAGGTCGACCCTTAGTCGACCTGGGTCATGGGCAGGAATTTTTCCGCCCAGCCTGGGTGTGTGATTTGAATTTCGAAACTTTGAATTTGAATTCAGGCTGGTTTTTATTTTAAATTCCTGAAACTTCTAAGTGCCAAAACGTCATTCATACGGAGTCCGATTTACGCAAACTCGGCTCTGTCTCAAGTAGAATTCCGAGAGAACGCAATGGTGTAACCTGTTTTCCTTAATTCTTCTTTTAAAAATTAATTATACTTTGTTTTGTTACTTTTATGTTCACAGAATATATGGTGTGTTACATTCTCCCCTCCTTAATGGATTTCGTCCCCGAAATCTTCAAGTTAAGAAGAATGTGTCCTACCATCCAATCACTCATCTACTCAACCATCATCCACAAGCGTCCATTGTCCTTAGAAAACTTCTAATGTTGTATGAACATATTCAAAAGTGTGTGTATATGTCTCTTATCTAATGCAAAGATCAGGCAGTCTACTGATTCAGTTGACCTCCTCGATGCGAATTATGTTAGTGCCATGAGTCCAATTATGTATTCAAGAAATCCTATTTGATACACATCATTTCTATATGAGTGCATAACCATTCATCCAAATGCAACATCCTTGTGATGAGTCAATCATTTTGCATCTACAAAAATTGAAAAATGCATACACATCCATATGTAGTATGAGAGTGTTTTTGAGCCGATCTAGTGCCTATTGTGTATATATGCATCCACGAGCAACCACTTGCAACCACTTGCATCCACTTGCACCTACTTGCAACCATCAAACATAACATGTCTCAAACACATGTTTACACCCATTAGTTTCTACCTAAAGGTCGAAGAATCGATCGATAGGATACAACCGAGTGACAGAGAAAATTCCGTTCCCATTAGACATCGGTTAAGAGAATAAATCCCTAAGTATTAACCCCGAAGACCGAAATCAACATCAGATTGGCACTTAGAGAATTATTCCCATTAAACAATGGTCAAGACTGGAAATCTACTTCACGCTTTGAGTAAAAACCCCTATCCTTTTCAGAAATATTCAGATACTTACAAACTACTGGTACAGATCAGATTATCAAATGATCCTTAGGAAACTAAGCATGATAAAACCCCACCATATCACACACAAAAAAAACCCAGAATGTAAGCGTCACAATCAACTTAATGCTTAATACAGATACCTCAAAACCCCAACTTATCACAAAACAGAAGAGTCGTAACTCTTATGGGGTTTGAGACTATAGCGGGATCAGAAACAAGACTAGTATTAAAGTGCAGAGTCTCAATTACAAAATCAAAATGCTCGAATAAAAGAGAGTTTTAATTCAATAATCAGAGAAGGAAATTAATCCTTATACAGAAATTTTCCTATCTCTACCCTATCTACCAGTCACGAGAGCATTTGCCTGCCCTCCAGAAGTAGGTTCTGCCCTCTGCCCTTGCCTATGTTTCTTCGGGTAGCCCCTGGTGAAGTGTCCCATTTCTCCACAATTGAAGCAAGTGCCCTTCCTCTTTCTGCAATCCTTGTTCAGATGAGTTAAGCTTCCACAAGTAAAGCACTTTTTTCCTTCTTATCTTCAGACTTTTCATCCTTCTTTTGTGTTTCCTTTTTGGGCCACGCTTTCTTGTTCTGTGGTCCTTCGAGCTTTTCCTCTTTCTTCTCACTTTTGCTTCCTCTTCATGTATTAACACCATGTCAACCAATTTCTCAAAGGTAGCCCCCATAGGAATGTGGGTCATAGCCAACCCCTGTAGCAGCTCATTTAAAACTTTAACGAATCTCAGGGACTCTTCTCAGGTGTGTTAACCAAGTCTAAGCCGAGTCTCGCCAACTGATTAAACTTGTTGACGTACTCCTTCAATAATGAATTCCCTTGCTTCAATGCTAAGAACCTCCCCATGTATAAATTCTCTTCCGCTCGTGAGGGGAATTTCATCTCGAACCTATGCCTGAAATCCATCCATGTCTCTACCGGACGCTTTCCATTCGTGACCTCCCACCAAAATGAGGCTTCGTCCTTCATTAACAAAGAAGCTAGTTGGACCTTCCTTTCATCTTCTATCTCGAAGATACCAAACAAATCTTCCACCTCCTTAAGCCAATTTCGAGCTTCAACAAACATCTCTGATCCATGAAAAGGTTTTCCGCCCATTGCTCGAAAGTCTTTGCATATCTTCGAAAAAGTATCAACGCGGGGAGGGGGAGGAGGAGGAGGAGGAACGTCTGCTGGGCCTACAGTAGTGGCCCTAGCCTCCAGATACCTTTTGAACCAAGTTGGTATTAGTATGCCCTCGGGTATCTCGGGTACCCCAGACATGCTGAAAAGAAAAAGGGAGAGATTCAAAACGGAGAATCGAAAGACATATATATGGCTTTGGGGGATTATGTTTTTCAAAATAAACTTTACTTTTGAAAATACTTCCTTTTTAAAACCTTTTCGAAAATAGTTTTCAAAAACTTTTTATCAAATCTGGTAACCTTCAGCTCTGATACCATGTGTGCACCCCACTTCCGTTAAGGTCACTCGCAAAGGGAATGCCTTAACTTTGGTGGAGCGTTATAAGTAAACAAAATAGGAATTTACAAGACAGATATGTAAAGTAGTACTTGAAAATTTTATAACTTTATTACAGCAGAAACAGAAATAAGTTTGGTTACATCACAATACCAAAAACCAAGTACACAAATATCAGTCTTATGCAAAATCCTTCAGAAAGCATAATTTTTAATGCCATGATCCCCAACAGAGAATGCCCTAAATAGGTAGAATCAAAGCTAAGCAATATTTCAAGCACTTCTAGCACTTCAAGTAGATGGAACCAGAATCAAGCTCCTATGTTTCCACCCTGAGAACCTGGGGGGAGGGGGAACGGAAGAAAAGAGGCAAAACAAACTAGATTAGACTTATGTCTGGCGGGTCCAGTGACTTTCAGCATATAAACATATAACAGTATCATGACATGTAAATAAAACTGGATGAGAGATAACCATAACAGGAGTAGCAGGTTAATAGAAGAGATAGAATGATATAGGCTACACTAAGCATCTTACATGGTTTTCACTTCTTTGCACTAATACTAGTATAACAGAATTAGGTGTTGTCCTAATATCTAAACAGAAAACATAACGATCTCTTCAGAAACACGATGCGAGTAATGGGCCTTTACCACCCTAAAAGAGACAGATGTACCGAAATAGAATGCTAGTAACGGGCCTTTACCACCCGAACAGAAATAGATGGTTACAGAAACAGAATGCAAGTAATGGGCCTGTACCACCTGAACAGAGACAGACGGTATAGAAACAGAAACAGAGGCGGAAATAGAATATTTCCTAATAGAATATTTCCTACGAAAACAGAATGTTAGAATTAGGTGCACACTAATAATGGGCCTTTGCCACCCCAACAGACGGTACCACACAGAAACAGACAGGTGTTACCACCCCAACAGAAACAGACGGTACTCCAACAGAAATAGACAGAACTAAGTATACCCTAAATTCTACCCCTAGCGATCAACTCCCTAATACATAAATACCCCATGTCGTCCCCATAGAAGGGTGTATCACTCCCTAAAGTGGCAACCTATAGACACATACCAATTTATATATGTCACTGTGTCTTACATCCTCAGAGCAGACCAGATCCATG
The DNA here is from genome assembly GCA_030737875.1 of Allium sativum. Taxonomy (NCBI): domain Eukaryota; kingdom Viridiplantae; phylum Streptophyta; class Magnoliopsida; order Asparagales; family Amaryllidaceae; genus Allium; species Allium sativum. The sequence continues at coordinate 193,625,199 of CM060920.1, forward strand.
CATGCACATGACCCGTTTGGAATGCGCCATCAACACCCCTCGCCATTATCAGAGTGAATCTCTTACAATTAGTTCAGTTAGCGTGCCCTGGACCCCTACCTAGTGTTGGGTCATAGTTTTGATACTAGAAAGGGTTACTGACTAATATGGGTCCCAAACAACAGATGACACAAATAATTACCCAACCCAACCTTGTGTCCACAGACTAGTGGATTTCAGATTAACTTGTTTACAGATTTCAGATGTATAAAGTTCAGATTAACTAGTTCTCAGATCAGACATACTAATTAACAAGTTTTCAGACTAACAGATTAGATATACAGATTAACAAGTTTTTAGACTAACGGATCAGATATACAGATTAACAGACTTACAGATTGTTTCACCTAACCTTGTATTGGGCCTACAGATTTTCAAAAGGGTTTATTAGATTAATTAGACCAGTTGATTTAACCTTTTCTACCCAATACGTTTTAGGCATCATATTTATCTTAGATTTGCATTAATTAAATATTAATGCACAGACCTCTCACATTAGGTCAGTAGCTTGTGGCAGTTGGATGTGCCGGGCGGTTCCAGGAAGACTTCTGCCACAAGCCAGACCTATTCTCGTGTCTAAGCATCTTTATGCCTATGACCTCTCACATTAGACTGATAGTTTGCGGTTGCTGGTTAAGCCGGTCCGGCAGGCTTCTACCGCAAACAAAGTCTACCTCGTGTCTCAGCATTCTTATTTTAGCTAAAGTATTCATTCACTGATTATGCCAATATCAGACTAATTATGCCAAATCAACAAATTAACTTCTTTACAAGTTACATCAGAATATCCAAAGTTCTATTAACATGTTTTTCTCAATTTTAAATTGAGCCTACAGATTTTCATACCCCAAATTACCGTATTCAGTTTCAACAGATTTATCAGATTAGGCAATTTAACAGATTTATACATCCCTTAAAATTCCATTGCTTAATCATAAAATTAAGCCTAATTATACATGCTTAAATTATGGTCATAATTCACAATATAACATATGCCCCAAATTTCTAGTTAAATTTACATAGTACAGAATATTCTCCAAAATCCCTAAATCATGATATACAATATGAATTATGCCAAATTATAGCCTTTGATTTCAGCGTATATCAAATATCCAAAATCCTCCATTTAGGCGTATTCACAATTAATAGTTATCCTATTTTAATATAGATCTTTTATGCCTAAATCATATATCTTTTTTCTTCCAAGTCATAGATCGTCATATAAAATATACCCCTAAATCTAGATCTTAAATTACAACATGTATTATGTCCTCAAAATCAGATACTGAATTATAACATGCATTATGTTCCCAAATTACAAATCATATGTTGTCATACAATAATTCTCCTTCTTCCAAATCATAAACCGTCATATATAGTATGCCTAGATCTAGATCTTAAATTACAACATATGCCCATTTTCTTAAATCAGTCACAAATCAGTCATGTCCAATTATGCATCATTCATTATTTTCCTCAAATTTAGTGTTCGTGCATCAATCTCTTATGATATTTGGCTTAGGCTCGTGGTAGCCTGGCTATAGAACAGAAGGAAGGAAGAGATACAGAATAGTTACAATAATAGGATAGATCTACACAGAAAAACAGATCTGATAAACATGAATAAGATAGATCTACACAGGAAAACAGATCTGATAAACAAGAATATGCATAATCTCCAATTCAGATTTATAACCATGTCAAGATCATAATTAAATTTCATATCTGAAAATAACTGTACTCACCTTGGTTGGATTCTAAAAGAAAAAGGGGTTGTAGTTGTTCTCTTTTAATTCTGTTCAGATTGGAAGAAGAAGGAGAACTTGTTCTAGCTTAGGTTTCAGCAAAGTATTGACGCCATTGATTTATATTAATTTGAATTAGGGCAGAGTATAGGCGTAATGAAATTGTGTGGAGAGAAAGTGGGGTTTGGGGGTGTTTAAATAGCTTAGGAGCAACGAATCTGGTCAGAACGGGCGTCAAAATACAGAAAAACGAATCTGTCTACGGATCTGGAAAAGGGGGGAGGTCGACCCCATGGTCGACCTGTTCTACCCATGTCGAACCCCAGGTCGACCCCCTGGTCGACCTGGATCCTGGGCGGGAATTTTCCCGCGCAGCCTGGGTGTGTGATTTGAATTTCGAAATTTTGAATTTGAATTCGGGCTAGTTATTATTTTAGATTCCTGAAACTTCTAAGTGCCATAACTTCTTCATACGGAGCCCGATTTACGCAAACTCGGATTCTATCTCAAGCAGAATTCTGAGACGAATGCAATGGCGTAACCCGTTTTCCTTAATTCTTCTTTTTAAAATTAATTATACTTTGTTTTGTTAATTTTATGTTCATAGAAAATACAGGGTGTTACAAGTCTGCCTGGAACCGCCCGGCAAATCTAGCATCCACAAGTGATCAGCTTAATGTGAGAGGTCTATTACATAAACACATATATAATTATTTGTATACAAAAGGATAGAAATAAAAAGGCAAAAATTGTGATTAAAGGAAATGAAAAGGAAATGAATGAAAGTTACAATAGTAGAAGAAGTGGAATGAACGGGGAATGATAATAACCTATTATAATTAATTGCATTAATGAGAATGTTACATAATAGGTAGGCTTGTCCTAAGGACAAGTGAAAATTATAACTTAGGTTATAATAAACGATAATGAAAATGGAATAACTTATGTAATGAGATAAGTTGCACTTAATTGTAAATTAAGTATCTGTAAGAACGAGAATCTAAAATCTACCGATAAGGGCAACATGAGTTATACTAATGGAAATGATATTTATTAGTAAACCATAGTTAAGAGAACTAAGTAAATATTTAACGACGACAAGTTGTAGTGACAACGTAAGATGGAATTATGATTAAATAAGAAAGGATATGGTAAACATATGAAATGAAATAAGTTATATTTAATCATAAATAATAAGTGACATGTTAAACAGAAAACAAGTGAATTGAGATGAAGTATACTTAATTACATATTAAGTAGAACATGTTATTGTAACTACGGACTTGGACAATAAATAATATAAAGAGATTGTAGATTACAGACCTTAAATTACAATCTAGAGAATAACATATTATGGGCTTATTAATGAATGTAAAAGGGTTAAGATTTGTAACCAAAATTAATTAGGAGGGTGGGCCCATTCCTTAGAGATATAAGTGGCTCGGATAGAACTTGGTAATTTGAATAATAAGTTAATATAATTGGAAGTAAGCAAGTTAACTGGAAATCTGATGAGGTAGAGCAAGTGCATAATTGAATGTTTAGACATAGGGACTAATAACACATTAAACTGAGGCTCTTGGGCCAGTTCGTACGTGAATAATCCAACCGGGTAGATCATCGTGGTGTCATAGAACACGAGGGGAGCGCACGTCCGTCTGATTATTCGGCTTGTTCTTCTTGTTGATATTTCGTTGGCTTCGAAGGACTGAAAGGAGAAGCATGTGGCTTCTTGAGACGTGGAGTGTACTCCTGGTAGTCCTCTGTGCTATGACAACGTTTTACTGTGCTCACAGAGGTTAGGTCTGTGCATTTTTACCTGGTGAGTATGCCTTGTTTGCCACGATAGTGGGCAATTAGAAGATTGTAGGGTGGCATAGGTGATTCGATGATCCCATAGCCTGACTTGGCCGGGCTATGACCACTCTTTAGTACTGACAGGTTTAACCCTTAGATAGCAAAGTCGTCGGGTACCTACCCATAGCTAGAAAGAAACATCATGTTCTCCCAACGGTCTGATCCTCTTTTTGTCTCGTACCGAGGTACAAGGCTCGCGAATTAACGCTATACACAAAGCTATATCCTTTAAGGCTGTGTTTTGATCATCAACCACAAGACTCTGCTTTTCAACAAAAACCTTGATCACTGCATCTCCGCATGCTGCACAGGCAATTCATGCCATGCGATTAATATCTATCGATATATAGCCTCTAAGCTCGTACGTCTCAGAGAAGGGTGTTAAGCAAGAGATTAAATTCTCCGCCGCCTAATAGATATATATTTAATAGAAATCAATCAACACAGAATAAATTCCAATGTCAGACACACATCCCTTTATAAGTTCATTCTGGGTCTGAACGAAACCGGAGGCACCTTATTACTCATCCCATATGTCCAATACAGGAGAGAGGCCCTCGCATATTCGGTCGATCTCCAAGTACGTTTGGAAAATCACCACTTATTACCTTATCTTGGGTATACAGCCCAATCAATACATCAGTAATCATCCAAACGATGTGAAGACCTTCGGTCTTCAACCACCGTCTTCATCGTCGACATATCGTCGAATCAGTTATTCAGAATGGGTATAAACCCGACCTTTCCGAATGACCCGCATATATAATAAACAAGTGTTACAAGAACACAACATACGCCTCATTCCAATTCTGAATATTATTTTATTTAAATATTCATTTCCTTTGTGCAAGTTTCCCATAAATTTTATCAAAGATAAATTCTTCAAATTTATTCTTTGATCTTCCTTTGGATATCTATTCAAACCAAATTAAGGTTTATCCAAACTAGTCGTGATTAGTACACCTTACCGAAGTAATCATTTATTTAATTTCCCAATCCCAACCTATTCATCCCATGGAGCAAAACTGGTAATACTCCATATCTAACACCACGATATTATCAGTAAAATTAATTACCATTTCCCGTTCAAATCTAATTAAAGATTTAACTATCGCTAGGAGTAAAATTGGTGTTACTCCATTCCCGATCATTTCCCAAATTTGATAGTTTAAATTATCAATTCACATTTCAATCTAATTAAAGATTCATTAAAACTCCACTTAGTTCTAATCTTCCCAAAAAATGAATATTAGTGATTATTTAACTTTGGGAAAACAAACATGTCACATCGACAATCTACACCGCGCTATTGATTTCTGCATACATATAACCTCCAAGCTTATACGTCTTAGAGAAGGGTGTTAAGCAAGAGAATAAATTCTCCGCCACCAGACAGATTTATATTTAGCAGAATTAGATTGAAGTGAAATAAAATATTCTAGTTATTTTTAAAACCATTTCAAATCAAATTTATTTGTTTAAAAACATTGGATTATAATTCTAGTTCATAACTAGTACATTGTGATAAAAATATTTTTTTTATCTTTACAAACGTGGAATTTTTCATCCAACTTCTTTCTAAATCATGTATTATGATTTTACACACATTATCAACATTTTTAATAACTTTATCAAAGGCCCGTACAGTCGATTTCCATAAACGGTCATCGAATTGCACTTACATCGAACTTTTCCAAATTTGATTTGGACATAATTCCAAATCCAACCGTTAGATTTCAAATCGCTAACATTCGTTGGAAATATCTTTTCGATACGAACCCACTGGTTCTAGTTTTAGGAGAATCAGATGGTCCGATCTCCCGTTATGTCAATTTGAAGTTAATGGTCGAATTTCGCGAACTGCCGCGGCGCAGCGCGATCTACTCACGCTATTAAATATATATATTATATATATTTCGTCGATTTCCATTTAAAACGTATTTTACAAATCATTTTAAATTCGTTTTAAAAATGATTTCAACTTCATATTCAGTTTTTAAATCAAAATTGAATATTCCATACTATTAACATATAAATGATGATATTTTCAAAACATTATATTTTTCACTTCCATTTCGATATTCATTATAAAAATGAATGAAATCGATATAAATATCGTTCGCGTCAAAATGGCGCAAGCCTAATCAACACAGCTTGATATATTTCAATATTTTCGTGTCCATCCTAAATCGAACATCAAAATCATATTTTGATCTTTGACTGAATATTATTTTAAAATATTTGTTATTTTATTTTATTCAACACATGAATAATTTTAATCCTTTTCAGAATATTATTTTAAAATATTCTTTAATTTCCAAATCTGAATGAGACCCAATCAATTACCATATAATGTTAATTATATGGATTCCATATAACACGTGTATATAAGAATAATGATAAACAATCATCTATCATCCAGAGTGCATTACACAACTACATAAGCATTAAATATAAATAATTAACGCTTGCAACAGTCTGTCAACCAATTGATCGACATACAACTAAATATTTGGGATTAGTGTACGTCGTATATCATCCCAATACCCGTATGGGGTTTCAATCAACACATACTAAAAATTATTTGTGCAGTTGGGCAATGTGTAAAATATATCGTCCCAATCAATACCAGTCAAATGGGTGTACATAAACAAATCGTTTGATTTGTAAATGAATATTTCTTTTATTCATATACACGTTAAAAATTATATTTTGAACTATAAAATATTTATTTCAGCACTTGAATATTTTATTTTCCACTTCACATCACAATCACAATCAATTTCCATAACACAATACAATCAAACAAGTCGTGCATGGTCTGTGGACGACGGTGTCAGAAGCTACTAAGCCCCGTCTGCAACCTAGTATATATTTAACTATAAAACTAAATTAGAGTGAGAAGTTCTCACCTTTGGTTTCCACTCCTCCATTCTTTATTTCTGAATGGTTTGGATTTGCCCGAAATTCCAACGCAATGCTTTTCCACGCTGTTCATAGTAAAAATCACATTTTTAATATGATGTTTATATATTTAAAAATCGTATTTTTAAACCTTTCTATATATATTAAAAATCATATTTTCATCTTTCTAAAAATATTCTCATACATACGATAAAATAATATTTTTACATGACTAAAAGTATATACTTTTATATGATAAAAATCATATTTTTATAACGCTATTGTATATATAAAAATCAAATTTTTATATCGCTACTTTTAAAATAAAAATCACATTTTTATTTTGTTATTCATATAATAAAAATCCAATTTTTGTTCACTATTTTTATAAATAAAAATCGTATTTTTACAATTTTAATCATATATATAAATCCTATTTTTATAAACGATGTTTATAATCAAAAATCGCATTTTTAGGTCACTAAAAATTATATTTTTATGACGCCACTCATATAATAAAAATCATATTTTTTAATTTAAAAAAAAATTCAAACTTTTATATCCTTAGTTATTTCTTGCAAAATTAATGATATTTTTATTTAATAAAATCAATGTTATTTTTATTTTATAAAATCAATGTCCTTTTTATTTTATAACAAAGTATATTTATATTTTCAAAACAAATTATATTTATAAAACAAATTATAAACTCTTTATTTATATATTTTTAAAACAAATTTTATACTAAAATAAATAAAGGAAAAAAACTCACCGCGTCTCTTCTTTTGATAATTGGACATCATTCAAACTAGCATCGACGCCTAGGGTTCAAGACTGCGCCCTCGTCATTGCTCGAGGCCACGATTAGGAGCCACCACGTTGAAGAGCTTCAAAAACTGCACCCAACGACCCCCCTCTCGTCGAACTCGATTTTGGATGGACGGAGAAAATGGGGGCGAGGCGACGACTATTCTTGGCCTCGAATCTCAAAACACACAGCACGATAAAATTCCAGACCAACATGGATTTGTAGAGGGGAGAATTCTCTATGAAATTGCCTTAAGAACTAATGGATTTCATTGTGTAAATCGAAAGATATAGAGGAGATAAGATTCGAGCTCCCACCGTCATTCGTAGCTGAGAAGATCGGGTTTGGAAGATAATGAATTTGGTCAACGCGGAATATTATTGGTCCATATATTTGTATATTTTATTTTTAATTTCTATTATTTTCAAAAATAGCGTTTTCTTATCCGAACTCAAAATCAAACCCAACAAGTGTCACCACTAGCTAATTACCCCCATTCTGGACACAATGGGATATGTTTCGTAAGCCAATTTGACTATTTTGACTAGTTTTTATCAAAACTAAAATATAAATCATTATATATTCTGTTTAAACGTACGTTTTAATTTATTAGGGCGGCATACTAATTCCAAAAATTACAGAAAAATTATTCCTAGCTTTGCTTCGATGATACGGTCCTAACGAAACTAATTTCATCAAATTTGGAGACCAGTTGAAAAATGGTCATTTTCCAGTCAATTAAATTCAAACTGAAATGACCAAACACGTTTAAATTCACCGCGCTCACATATTGACTCCAAAAAATATGAAAATTGGAATCCAGCAATAATTTGACATCCCGGCTCGAACAGAAGTGGTCTCGTCGAAAACGGAGGTCATTTGCAAAATCACTATTTTTAAGGGCTATATATTATATAAAATTCCATAATGACTATTCTGAATTTTCAACTGGACATAACTTTTTATTCCCATTTTGAAATCTGGGTTTTTCAGGATCGTTGGAAAGATATTTTCAAACAGATTCAATTATTTCCATCTTTACCAAAATCTGGTTTATTTTGAATCCTGTACATTCGGTTGAAATTTGAAATTGAATTTTCAAACTACCGCGCCATTTTCAATTCCTTTTATAATTAAAATAAATATTTATATTCTAATTTCGATTTAAATAAATTTATACGTTCCAATTCTGTTCAAAATAAATTTCTAGCTGTTATTATTTAAAATAAATCATTTTAAATATTCAAAATTTAGTAAAATTGCCAAATTAAAAATTTTAAATTGGTTTTGATTTTCCGGGTTGTTACAATACGTACATGGGAAAGTCTAGATACATGCATGTCTTCTTTGGGTGGTGTATCATAGACTCTAGGGCATTACTCTGTGATCTGATTCGATCAAAGGTGGAAGTCCGTATGCTTACATAACATGTCGATGTCGGTTCTATGTGGAAGTAGCGTTCTTATGTAGAGGTATGTATCTCACTCGGCCATTGGATGAGGGACTGTGTATATTTTTGTGGCGCTACGGCGAAGACCGTGCGAGTGGGGTACCATGGGATGTACCTTAATTTGGGGGATGCTACATATATACTGTATTAGGGTAATCCACTTGGAAGTAGATGGGTGCGATATGTGTACAAGCCCTGGGTGCTGTTAACTTAAGTAACCAAATAAACATGAAAAAGTAACTGAACGTTATATGTAGGGTTATCCAAAATGCATAGTTTAATTCCAGTCACCAGAACTTGTGTTCTAACCCCTCCTCATACCATACTCGTTTGTAAGATTTGTGGCACAGATATCATAGCTTTGAATACTAGTTAGTCTATTTTGTTATCTAGGTAAGGCTATATTTTGATTAAATTATATTTTATTTATTCTGTTGTGAGATGTTTTCTGAGCTCTGATGTATTTTATATCTCTGTCTTTTCTGCAGGATACCAGAGCAACCAACACGAGTTTTGATATATTAGAAATTTGAAGAAAAAAATTCGTTATGTTGGAATTCAGGTTATTACATCTAGTATTAGAGCCAGGTTTAGGATTTCTGTATAGATAATGAGTGAACGTATTTGTATTTTTGAAATATAAATAAATTATATATACCTAGATCCATAGATGTAACACCCCGTAATTTTCAATATTAATGTTCTGGAATTAAAGAATAACTAATCTCAGATGCGAGAACTAAGGGAAACGGGTTGTGCAATTGCGTTTGTCTCGAAATTATGGTTGAGATAGAGTCGGAGTTTGCGTGAATTGGACTTCTTATGAAGAAGTTATGGCCATCGGAAGTTTCACTAAAATTTAAATAGATTTCAAAAATTCGAATTTCAGAGTCAGATTGGGCTAGGCGGGAAATTTCCCTCCAGGGCCAGGTCGACCAGGGGGTCGACCTGGTAGTCGACCTACCCACCCATGTCGACCAGGGGGTCGACGACCTGCCCCCGGGCAGATTTGTTTAATGACCTTTTTATGACTGTATGCTGAGTCATTAGGGTTTCTGATCTGGTCTGAATGGCTGGGGTTAATTCTGGGTTGATCGGACGACCTAAATTAATCCTAAACTCTATAAAAACACATGTAGACTCAAACTCTAAAATCAAATAAAAATTAGAATTATGGCCTCCATGCCGTCACCTTGCAACCTAGAATAGCTGCTACCAATTCGAGAGGAAGAAAAGCTAATCAGTTCAATTCTAATCTAAACCGCAACAAATTGTCTTCTTCAAAGGAAAGCTAAATCTATTTCAGAACTCAGATTTCAGAACTCAAGACCTTCTTTGAGTTGTGAGTTCGATTTCTTTAATAAGATAATTAACAATTTAATTGGATTGAGCTATAATTTGGATTATATGGTTATGTTGTGAATCATTGGTTGTATGTTATTATATATATTGTAAATTCTATGATGTTATCATCTATGTTGCAAATTCTATGATGTTATTATCTATGTTGTAAAGCTGTGGTGCTATCATCTATGTTGTAAATCTATGATTTGTAATGATATTTTATATGCTAGATTGGTTATGTTGTTGGAACTAATTCATATGTTAAATCATATATATGTATCATGTATGTATGCAAGTCTAGATGTTAGTTTAGATCTGGATCATATGCAAGTTAATGAAAATCATATACAACCTTACATGTTTCATGACATCTATTTTATGTGTAAATTGGATCTAAAGTTAGGCTATGACATGTGTGAGTTATATGCTAGTACAAAATTCTATATGCTAGTTTACATGTAAGTTTACACCATCGTTTATTTTGCATAAATCACATAAGCAAGTATATATATATATATATGTTTGGAGTATAAATCATGTAATGTAAGTTTGTGGTTATTGCCTATGCAAGTTTACACCTTATGATTAAATCTATGACATACATGGTTTATGCAAGTTTGTGACTATTACCTAAACAAGTTTGCTCCTTTAGATTTAGATCTATGACATATGTAGTTTTATGCAAGTTTGTGATTTTGGCCTATGCAAGTTTTAGATGAAGAACCTCACTCACACATGCAAGTTCACCCCTTATGTTTAGATCTAGTTTTATTTATATATATGTTGTGACGTTTTCTCTTTATACCATAGGTTAGACTATTCGAGTCTAACGTATATCTTACGTTAAACGAACGAACGTACAACGTGGGGCAATGGGATAATATAAAATATTTAATATTGAGAATTGTCATAAGTGCCTTAAATGGCTTAAAATAGATTGATGATGATAATTGGTATAATTTTGCATACCATAAATAGATGGACATAATTGAGTCAATTATGGACATAGTTAAATTTGGAATTAATTGATAATCTGAATAGGGAAATTAATTCAAATCGGGGGATAATTAATTATGTGTAATTAATCGCCTAAGACACGAGGTTAGGCTCTTTTGTGGTGTAATACTGCCCGGACCTGCCCCGCAAATCCAGCTGCCACAAATGCCAGTTGTAACACCCCACCTCCGCTAGGGTCACTCACAAAGGGAATGCACTAGTTTTGGTGGAGTATTATCTAGGTAAACATACACAGAGATATCACAAGGCAGAACATAAATAAAGCAGTGGTAGAAATTAAAAACCAAATTTTTATTACTTTCAAGGAAAGAGTCAAAACCCCATATATCCAAGGTACAAATTATTCCATTACATCAAGTTCAAAATAAAGAAGCATAAACTTAGGATAACCAAAGTAAATTATTCCCCATAAATAGCAGAAGCAACCATAGCATAGCTCAAGACCAAACCGTACATGAGCCGACAGAAAGCAAGCTAAATCCAAGCTAAGAGCTAGTGTTTCCTCCCTGAGAACCTGGGGGGGGGGGGGATGAAAGAAAAAAAGGCGAACCCTAGTGGCTTTCAGTATAAAAACTAGTAAAGGTAGTATAACATGTGAAAACTGGAATTAAACATAAGGATGATAACAGGACTCATATGACAATTAAGATAACAAGATAAGTCAAGTCTATCATCGCATATTCAAGGTTCGCTGCATCAACTGTACTAGTGTTCTAACCCATGTCAAGTATTAATCATGAAATGATCCCTTGGCCCAGTAACATGAAGTGACCCATTACGGGGTCCTACGGTACGATCTACTAATCGTTCGGCTCCCTACAAGTTCTAGCTCGTCATGTATCTATGTCATACGGCCCTATCCTGAAATGTAGTCACCTGTGCTAGGTCCACCATAAGGTGTATCAAGCTCTATGGTGCCAACCACCGACACGAATCAAGCACGCACAGTGTAAACCTACGGGTGCCCAATGCCTGCTTTTTCAACTTCGGACTACGTGCACGACCATAGTCCGCTTGAACCTACAATGGCGCACCTACTCAGCCATCGTTCTGGTCGCTTACAATCAGCCCAGTAATCGTGCCCCACCCTGCCTTGTCCCAGGGTATCGTGATACATCTAAGTAGGTTACTGTTGAAAAGGACAGCGTAACTAGGGTTTCTAATGGGTTAAATTTTGTCATTCAAACTCGTGACTCAACCCTATCCAAATCATATATCAAGTTGGTTAAGTGTGTTCAAGCGGTTCATGACTTAACCCTATCAAATCATCATGTCAAGTTGGTTAAGTATATTCAAGTGGTTCATGACTTAACCCTATCAAGTGGCATTAATTCATTAACGCACCCCAACCTCTCACATTAGACTAATTGTTGTGGTCACTGGATTTGCCGGGCGGTTCCGGGCAGATTTACACCGCAACATAGTCTAACCTCGGGTTTTACATGCGATATGACCAACTACCCACGTTGGATCCTATTGTTTGCAGTCACTGGATTCGCCGGGTGGTTCCGGGCAGATTTACACTGCAAACTCAACCCAACCTCAAGTTGGCCATTTTCAAGTTTATCTAAGTGTCATGCCCAGATTTAAGTTTCGAGTTTAAATTCATGTCAAGTTTTCAGGTTTTGTTTCATGTTAAATCGTGTCAAGTTCATGTCCATATCCCGGTTCAAGTTATAATAACGTTCTTGTTCAAAGCCAATTCATGTTTTACCTAATCTACCCTAATCGTATTCCCATCGCATATAAACTCGAATCGATACAAATAAATCTAATTAGGGAATAACATAAAAAGGGACGGATATAAGGTGGCAAAAGTGATTACTAGCATAGCATGGTATGACTTGAGATAAATGATTATAACAATACTGGCATATGGAACATCGGCCTCAAAAATAAAGATTCCTAATCTAGAAAAATAAGGTACTAGTCAAGATAACAGTGACATAAGGTGATAGTCATGGTAACGGTTGACATAAGGTGATAGTCATAAGGTGATAGTCATGAGGGGTTTTTCTTTTTGATTTACAACATGAATAGGCCCCAAAATGTCATAGTAATATACACAAAAGTCAAGATCCAAGATGAACAAGAATGGATGTAAAACAGTCATAATACACAGGTCTAATTTCAATTTACAACATACTCATATTGCATTTACAGTTTAAATCTAAAAGTAACTGGAGCTTACAGATCGTGGTTCAAGAATTAGAAAAAGAAAGTCGATGTTGAATCTTTATATGCTCAGTCAAGTCCTAACAGAAATCCCCAAATCAGCAATTCTCTTAACGTAGTTTCGACGTAGAAGAAGTAGTCCCCTTCTCTAACTTTTTAACCAGAATTAGAGCAGCATAAAGTCAGAGAGAATTTTGTGTAGAGAGACTAGTGTTAGGGGCTGTTTATATAGGGTCAGGCCAACGAATGTAGACAGAAACGTGACCAGAAACATCAAAGTGAATCCAGCTTCAAAAGTGGGCTCGGCCACCAGGTCGACCCCCAGGTCGACACCCAGGTCGACCTGGTCCTGGGAAGGTCGACTCTATGGTCGACCTCCAGGTCGAGCTGGTCCTGGGCGGGAAATTTCCCGCCCAGTCTGTTATGTGGTTTGAATTCGAAATTCGAATTCGAATTATGAGCTGTTTTGAACTTGAAATTTTCTGAAAACTTCGAAGGGTCATAACTTCGTCATACGGACTCCGATTTTCGAAAACTCAGACTCGTTTCCAAGCAGAATTTCGAGACGAACGCAGTGGCGTAACCCGTTTCCCTTGATTCTCATTTTAAAAATTAATTCTGCCTTGATTTATAGTTATAACACGTTATCAAAATATGGGTTGTTACACTCTCCCCTCCTTAAAGGATTTCGTCCCCGAAATCTCTAAGTTAGGGAGGATGTGTCCTATCATCCGTCATCCATCTACTCAAAACATCATCCACAAGCAACCATTGTCCTTAAAAGGTTTCTAGGGCTGTATGAACATATGCAGAAAGTGTGTGTATATGTACTTATCTAATGCAGAAGATCATGCGGTTACTGATTCAGTAAACCTCCTTAATGCAAAATATGTTAGTGTAATGAATCCAACATGTATGCAGGTTCCTAACATAATTTATAATCTCTACATGAGTGCACATAACATTCATTCATTTGCAACATCTAAGTGATAGCATAACAAGTTCCATCCATGTACAAGTATAAGCACTCATGCATATGCAACATGAAAATGTGACTGAGCCGATCTAGTGCCTAACGTGTGTCATGCATCCACTAGCAACTTCTTGCAAACACTTTCAATCATTTGCAAACATCAACCATAACATGTTTCAATCACATGTTTACATCCATATGGTTCTACCTAAGGTTCTCAAAATAAGATCGAGAAGATAACAAGACAAATGTAGGTAGTAGAAGAATGATACGAAAAGGTTTTCAAGTTTGTAGGAAAAAGAGATCGAGAATGTACCCTCAAAAAGAAATGGGTAAAGCGCGCGTATCTTCTCTTCGGTTTCCCAAGTTGCGTCTTCTTGGGCTTCACTCCACTGCACTTTAACTAGCTTGACTTCTCGATTCCTTAGCTTCTTAATCTCCGTTCCTAAGATACGAATCAGAACTCGCCTCAATGTTGCTTCTTTTTCCACTTCTACGTCTTCAAGGATGCTTGGCTCAACCACTTCGGCCGACTCATGCAAGCACTTTCGGAGATGCGAGACGTGAAAGACATTGTGTACTCCAGTCAGCTTCTCGGGTAAGTTTACCTTATAGGCCATCCGCCCAATACTCTCAGTGATAGAGAATGGTCATACGAACCTTGGTGCTAGCTTTCCAACCGCTCCAAAACGAATTACATTGTGTAACGGAGAAACTTTTATAAAGACCATATCTCCAACTTCGAACTCTAAGTCTGTTCTTCTCTTGTCCGTATAAGATTTCTGTCTATCTTGAGCCGTTTTCATCCATCTTCGTATCAACTCAACCTTCTCAGAAGTGTCTCTTATCAATTCGGGCTCGAGTATAAGCCTGTCTGTCGTCTCCCACCAACAAGTTGGCGATTTGCATGGTCTTCCATACAGGGCTTCGAACGGTGCCATTCCGATGCTAGTTGGTAACTATTATTATATGCGAATTCTACGAGTGGAAGTTGGTCTTCCTAAGTACCACCAAAATCAAGAATGCATAGCCTCAGGAGATCTTCTAGTACCCTATTTACCCTTTCGGTTTGTCCATCCGTCTGTGGGTGATAGGCCGTGCTTAAACTCAGTCGTGTACCCATTGCTTCTTGCAGACTATTCCAAAACTAGCTAGTGAAAATTGGGTCACGATCACTAACGATACTAGAAGGAACCCCATGCAACCGTACTACCTCTCGAAGATAACTAGATGCTAGCCATGATGCGGTCCTCTTGCTTTTCACCGGAATGAAGTGAGCACTTTTCATGAGTCTATCAACTATGACCCATATGCTAGTATTTCCCTTCCTTGACCTAGGCAGTCCATCCAAGAAATCCATCGAGATACTCTCCCATTTCCATTGCGGAACCTCCAAAGGCTGTAATAGCCCACCGGGCTTCTTCAATTCGGCCTTTACTTGTTGGCACACCATGCACTTCGAAACGAACTCTGCCACGTCCTTTTTCATTCCAGCCCAGAAGAAAATGCGTTTCATATCTCTGTACATCTTATCCCCTCCAGGATGTATGGTCATCATCGAGTGATGCGCCTCTTCGAGGACTTTCCTTACTAGGTCTCCCACTTGTGGGACACATAGCCTTCCATCGCGCATTATCCATCCCTTGTCATCTATGGCATACCTACTGAGGTGACTTGACGTCTCACCACTAATCAGCTTGTCCATGATTTCGACTATCTGTGGGTCTTCCTTCTGTGAAGTCCCTACTTGATCTAGAAGTGTAGGTCTTAACTCAAGAGATGCTAACGTAGCAGTCAATGACTCAACAGCAGGTGTAAAATAAAAGGTTGCTATAAACTCAAGGGTTTTCCTTTCAACAAACAAGGGGCTCAAAGTCAACCTTTTTCTACTTAGCGCATCCGCTACCACGATACACTTGCCAGGGGTATAAGCTATATCGAAGTCATATGACGCCTAGAATTCCATCCACCTCTGTTGTCTCAGATTCAAATCTTTCTGTGAGAAGAGGTACTTAAGCGATTTGTGGTCGGTATATAGCTCGAACCTCTCCCCTAGAAGATAATGGCGCCAAGCTTTAAGTGCAAAAACAATCGCGGCTAACTCCAAGTCATGCGTGGGATAGTTTTTCTCATGAACTTTAAGTTGTCTGCCCCCGTAGCATATTACTCTTCCATCTTGCATTAGGAAAGCGCCTAATCCCGTGCCGCACGCATCTGTGTACACGATAAACATCTTACCTCCATCGGGTAATGCCAAAACTGGAGCTATGGTGAGGGCTCTCTTAAGTCTCTGAAAAGAAACATCACACTCTATGTCCCACGCAAAAGCTAGGTTCTTCTTTGTTAACTTAGTAAGATGGGATGAAATCTTAGCGAAGTCCTTAATGAACTTCCTGTAGTAGCCGGCCAAACCGAGAAAGCTCCTCACCTCCGTTGCATTCT
This sequence comes from Allium sativum, assembly GCA_030737875.1. Classification (NCBI taxonomy): domain Eukaryota; kingdom Viridiplantae; phylum Streptophyta; class Magnoliopsida; order Asparagales; family Amaryllidaceae; genus Allium; species Allium sativum. The sequence continues at coordinate 193,641,953 of CM060920.1, forward strand.
TAGGAATTTTCCAGTCATGTACCGCGACTACCTTTGCGGGGTCCACGGCTATGCCTTGCTTAGAAACTACATGTCCAAGGAACAGAACTTCCTTCCTCCAAAAATGGCATTTGGAGAACTTAGCCTTTAACTGGTGTGCTCTAAGTGTTTCCATGAATTCCTTGAGATGTCTAGCATGCTCTTCTTCATCTTTTGAAAAGATCAAAATATCATCCACGAAAACTACCACAAACTTGTTAAGGAACTCCCGAAACACCCTACTCATCATATCTACAAAGTATGCGGGTGCATTCGTTAACCCAAATGGCATGACGAGCCATTCGAAGAACCCATCTGGAGTCATATACGCAGTTTTGTCAACGCTATCCTCAGCCACTCGAAGCTAATGGAATCCTGTGGCTAGATCGAGTTTAGAGAAAACAAATGCTCCCACAAGTTGGTCAAACAAATCGTCGATTCTTGGTAGTGGGTGCCTATTCTTCTTTGTCAGCTTGTTTAACTCACGATAATTTACGCACAGATGAAGCGATCCATCCGCCTTAGTAGCGAATACCACTAAGCACCCCATTCAGAAATGCTTCATCTTATGAAAATTTTCTCAATCAACTCGTTAACTTGTTTACTGAGCTCTCTTCTTTATCGCGGGGCCATGTGCCTAACGGGCAATGAAACTGGCTTGGCATTATCAACAGGATAAATTCGTAAGTCTATCTCGCGTTTAGGAGGTAACCCCCTCACCTCATCTAAGACATCTGGATATTCTCGGACCACTCTTACAGATTGCAAATTATTGACGGATGAGTCAAGAGATTCAAGATAACACAACATGACCGGACCCTTAGGGTTACAAGGAATTTCAAGGGTATTACCGAGGCGAGTCATGAGCCTCACTACCCTTCGTTCACAATCAAGAATGGCTCCATAATCGGACAACCAATCCATACCTAGGATCAAACCGTATCCCATAAATCCGAGAACATAAGCATTACACGTGAATTCTACGCTTAAGATAGAGATCCTCAAATCCACACACATCATAGATAAATGGGCGGAGCCTCCTATTGGATTTGAAACTATAACGGGATCCTCAACCAGACTAGTACTTAGGTGCAGATTTTCAACAATATCAGAAGAAATAAAAGTATGCGATGTGCCAGAGTCAAATAAGGTACGAACAGGAATGTCAGAAATGTAAACAAGGTTTTCTACAGAAATATTACCACCTCGGTCAAGAGTTGGAGTGGTGTTGAGAGCATGCAACTGCCGTCCAGAAGGTCCTGCTCGCTGGGTCTGCCCTTGCCCCTGTCCTTGCTTCTTAGGGAAATCCTTGCTGATGTGTCCAGTATCTCCACAATGAAAGCATTCACCCAACTTCCTCTTTTTCTTTCTACAGTCTTTAGCTAGATGTCCCGTAATACCACAAAAGTTGTACTTCCTCGTCTCACGTGGTTTGTTGTTGCTCTTGTTATTCTTGTTGCCCCCCTTCTTGAAGTCAACTTTCTTATTCTGAGTCTCATTAGGCTTAACCTCCTTCTTGCTATTCTTGTCTTCCTCATGAAGTAGAGCCATATCCATAAAGCTTTCAAAGGTCGCCCCCATGGGTATATGAGTTATGGCCAAACTGTGTAGTGGCTCATTCAATCCTCGAGCAAAGCGTACAGCCTTTTTCTGGGCTATGTTGACCAAATCCAAACCGAACCGAGCAAGCTGATTAAACTTATTCACGTACTCCCTAACAGACATGTCCCCTTGCTTGAGTGCTAGGAACCTCTCCATCTGAAGGTTCTCTTCTGCTGGCGATAAGAATTTAAGCCCAAACCTCTCTCTAAAGTCTGCCCAATTTTCAACTGGCCTGGTAGCGTTGGTGACTTCCCACCAAAATGCAGCTTCCTCTTTCAACAACCATGCTGCCAACTGAACTTTCCTATGGTCCTCTACATCAAAGATAATAAACAAGTCTTCAGTCTCCTTTAGCCAGTTTCGTGCCTCAACAAAGGTTTCAGTTCCAATGAAGTTCTTGCCGCCCATTGCTTTAAAGTCTTTGCATATTTTGGCAAAGGCGGTACGAGGAGGGGGAGGAACCGCGGCCACTGGGGGAGGAGGAGGAGGGATGTCTGCCGAGCCCGCGCCGTTGGCCCTGGCTTCTAAGTACCTTCGGAACCATCCAGGTACGGGTATTCCCTCAGGCAGGTTAAGAACATCCATGCTAAAAAACGAAAAGAAAAGATTCAAACGAGGAAACAAAGGAAAGTGCTAATGGCTCTTGTGGAATAGCCTTTTTTTAAACATAAAACTTTTCTTAAAAAGTGCTTCTTTATAAATGGTTTTGAAAATAGTTTCAGAAGTTTTTTAAAACTTTTGCCCAGCCCGGTAACCTTCTGCTCTGATACCAAATGTAACACCCCACCTCCGCTAGGGTCACTCACAAAGGGAATGCACTAGTTTTGGTGGAGTATTATCTATGTAAACATACATAGAGATATCACAAGGAAGAACATAAATAAAGCAGGGTAGAAATTAAAAACAAAATTTTTATTACTTCCAAGAAAAGAGTCAAAACCCCATATATCCAATGTACAAATTATTCCATTACATTAAGTTCAAAATAAAGAAGAGTAAACTTAGGATAACCAAAGTAAATTATTCCCCTTAAATAGCAGAAGCAGCCATATCATAGCTCAAGACCAAACCATACATGAGATGATAGGAAGCAAGATAAATTCAAGCTAAAAGCTAGTGTTTCCTCCCTGAGAACCTGGGGGGGGGGGGGACGAAAGAAAAAGAGGCGAAAGGAAAAGGGTCAGTCATAAGACTGGTAAGCCCTAGTGGCTTTAAGTATAAAAACTAGTAAAGGTAGTATGACATGTGAAAACTGGAATTAAACATAAGGATGATAACAGGACTGGTATAACAATTAAGATAACAAGATAAGTCATGTCTAGCATCGCATATTCAAGGTTCGCTGCACCAACTGTACTAGTGTTCTAACCCATGTCAAGTATTAATCATGAAATGATCCCTTGGCCCAGTAACATGAAGTGACCCATTACGGGGTCCTACGGTACGCTCTACTAATCGATCGACTCCCTACAAGTTCTAGCTCGTCATGTGTCTGTGTCATACGACCCTATCCTGAAATGTAGTCGCCTGTGCTAGGTCCACCATAGGGTGTATCAAGCTCTATGGTGCTAACCACCGACACGAATCAAGCATGCACAGTGTAAACCTATGTGTGCCCAATGCCTTCTTTTTCAACTCCGGACTACGTGCACGACCATAGTTCCGCCTGAACCTACAAAGGCGCACCTACTCAACCGTCATTCTGGTCGCTTACAATCAGCCCAGTAATTGTGCCCCACCCTACCTAGTCCCAGGGTATCGTGATGCATCTAAGTGGGTTACTGCCAAAAAGGACCGCGTAACTAGGGTTTCTAATGGGTTAAGTGCTGTCATTCAAATTCGTTATTTAACCCTATCCAAATCATGTATCAAGTTGGTTAAGTGTGTTCAAGCGGTTCATGACTTAACCCGATCAAATCATCGTGTCTAGTTGGTTAAGTATATTCAAGTGGTTCATGACTTTACCCTATCATGTGGCATTAATTCATTAATGCACCCCAACCTCTCACATTAGACTAATTGTTGTGGTCACTGGATTTGACGGGCGGTTCCGGGCAGATTTACACACAAAACATAGTCTAAACTCGGGTTTTACGTGTGATATGACCAACTACCCACATTGGATCCTATTGTTTGCAGTCACTGGATTCGCCGGCGGTTTTGGGCCGATTTACACTGCAAACTCAACCCAACCTCGAGTTGGCCATTTTCAAGTTTATCTTAGTGTCATGCCCAGATTCAGGTTTCGAGTTTAAATTCATGTCAAGTTTTCAGGTCATATTTCATGTCAAATCGTGTCAAGTTCATGTCCATATCCAGGTTCAAGTTATAATAATGTTCATGTTCAAAGCCAGTTTATGTTTTATCTAATCTACCCAAATCGTATTCCCATCGCACATAAACTCGAATCGATACAAATAAATCTAAATAGGGAATAACATAAAAAGGGACGGGTATAAGGTGGCAAAAGTGATTACTAGCATAGCATGGTATGACTTGAGATAAATGATTATAACAATACTGGCATATGGAACATCGGCCTCAAACATAAAGATTCCAAATATAGCAAAATAAGGTACTAGTCAAGATAACAATGGCATAAGGTGATAGTCAGGGTAACGGTTGACATAAGGTGATAGTCATAAACTTGCGACTAATAGCAGATTCAACATTGTAGGCATGATAATATGAGGGTTTTTCTTTTTGATTTACAACATGAATAGGCCCCAAAATGTCATAGTAATATACACAAATGTCAAGATCCAAGATGAACAAGAATGGATGTAAAACAATCATCATACACAGGTCTAATTTCAATTTACAACATATTCATATTGCATTTACAGTTTAAATCTAAAAGTAACTGGGGCTTATAGATCGTGGTTCGAGAATTAGAAAAAGAAAGTCGATATTGAATCTTTATATTCTTAGCCAAGTCCTAACAAAAATCCCAAAATCAACAATTCTCTTAACGTAGTTTCAACGTAGAAGAATAGTCCCCTTCTCTAACTTTTTAACCAGAATTAGAGTAGCATAAGGTCAGAGAGAATTTTGTAAGGAGACTAGTGTTATGGGCTGTTTATATAGGGTCAGGCCAATGAATGTAGACAGAAACGAGGCCAGAAACATCAAAGTGGATCCAGCTTCAAAAGTGGGCTCGACCACCAGGTCGACCCCCAGGTCGACACTATGGTCGACCTGGTCCTGGGCAGGTCGACACTATGGTCGACCCCCAGGTCGACCTGGTCCTGGGCGGGAAATTTCCCGCCCAATCTGTTCTGTGGTTTGAATTTGAAATTCAAATTCTGAGCTATTTTGAACTTGAAATTTTCTGAAAACTTCGAAGGGTCATAACTTGGTCGTACGGACTCCGATTTTAAAAATTAATTCTGCCTTGATTTATAGTTATAGCACGTTATCAAAATACGGGTTGTTACACCAGTCTAATGTGGGAGGTCTTAGGCATAAATTAAATGTGTAATAGTTGTAAAGACACGAGGTTAGGCTCATTTGTGGTGTAAGACTACCCGGACCCGCCTGGCAAATCCAGCTGCCATAAATGCCAGTCTAATGTGGGAGGTCTTTACAAGGTTACGGTGTTAATGAATTAAGAAACACTTAACCAGATAAACATTTGGTGGGACATGGGGTTAAGTGGGTGCCTTGGGTGGCTTGTGAAATACGATTAGAAACACTTAACCAAAATTGAAACATGTAAGTGAACATGAATAAGAAGAGGGTTAAGTGGGATGTATTAGAGGGGACCAAGCTTAGGTGGATAGCTTGTGTCAAGTAATGGGGGACCGTTTCAACCAGTAACCCATAAGTATCTTTGTGGGCTCGACCCAAGTTGAGGACGGGACACACATACTGGGCTTAACTGTAAGAGGCCAAAATGGGTTAGCGGTGGCAACGCAAGCCCAACGGGTTCATGTGCGTGTGTGTGCCCGGGCTGGTAGGTAAGACGTTGTTGCACCGTGTAGGTATAAGCCGTACATTGTTGGTGGTATCGGGTTGCCACATTGGGGAGTGATACACCCCACTGTGGGGCCAGCACGGGTATCTATGAGATAGGAAGCCGATCACATGGGGGTAGTGGGTATACCTAGTGGAGATAAGGGCAGGCGGCACCTATGAAGGCAATTAGGGGTACACGAAACTACCATTATCATTATTAAAGTTTGTAGGCGGGATAAACTTTTAGGGTGTTTGTTGTGGTGCAGTGTAGTAATTATCTTATGGTGGTTTGAGTGCGCCTTTTACGTTATCTTTGTTCATCTTATTTCCTTAGTATACTCTGACATACCCAATTGTTCATAGTCATTTCCTTATTTTCCAACTTATGCCTTACCCTAGTTATTTTGGTAATTATATTGTTAAAGTTATCGCACTCACCAGACTTTATGTCTGACCCCCTTTGTTTCCACCTCTTTTCTTCCTTTTCCCCTCAGGTGCTCAGGGTGGAACTAGCACTAGTGAAGCTTGATTTTGGATAGCTGTACCTCTTGGTTTTAGAAGTTGCTTGGATCGCTGAAGTAAAAGTTCAGCCTATCTTATTTATGGCTATTTTGTGTTGGGGTTATGTCTTTCAATTTATGTACTCTGATTTAGTCAAGATGGATATTATATACTTTGACTCTGGTATTTGATGATGTAATCAAATCTATGTGTTTATCGCTACAATGAATAAAATTTTATATTTTTAAGTACTGTTTAAATCTGTCTTGTTGTTAAGTTTCTGTTCTATACACACTTAAATGCTCCATAGAAGTTAATGCATTCCCTTTGTGAGTGACATTAATGGACGTGGGTTGTTACACGTGGTATCGGAGCTGAAGGTTACCAGAACAGATATGAATTTTGAAAAACTATTTTTCAAAAACACTTTCATAAGAAGTACCTTCAAAAGTATGTTTTAAAGAAAGAATTTTCAAGAGAAAATCTTATTTTAGAAGGCATAACCCCAAGAGCCATATATCTTTCCTTCGGTTGTTTCGTATTGAATCTTTCCTTTTTTTTTCATTTCAGCATGTCTGGAATTCCCGAGATACCCGAGGGGATAACGATATCCGGATGGTTTAGGAGGTATTTGGAGACTAGGGCCACCACCGCAGGTCCAGCAAATGCTCCTCCTCCTGCTCCTCCTCCTCGTGTCGATAATTTTGCGAAGATATGTAAGGACTTTCGGGCAATGGGTGGAAACCCTTTTCACGGGACGAAGACATTTGTTGAAGCTCGAAATTGGCTAAAGGAGGTGTAATAATTATTTGGAATCTTTGAAGTGGAAGACGGAAGAAAGGTCCAGTTAGCTGCCTAGCTAATGAAGGATGAGGCCTCGTTTTGGTTGGAGGTCACTAATGGTACATGGCCAGATTTCAGGCGTAAGTTTGAGGCAAAGTTTCTCTCATGGGCTGAAGAGAATTTATATATGGAAATATTTTTGGCGTTGAAGCAAGGGAATCTATCAGTGAAAGAATACGTCAACAAATTCAATCAGTTGGCGAGATTTGGCTTTGACTTGGTGAATACACCAGAAAAGAAGGCCCTGAGATTTGTTAAGGGTTTGAACGAGCCGCTTCATGGGTTAGCTATGACCCACATCCCTATGGGGCTACCTTTGAGGGACTAGTTGACATGGCGCTTATGAATGAAGAAGAGAAGGGTGCCAATGCTAATAAGGTACCCGAGAAGAAAGGGGATCAAAAGAAACCACAGCAGCAACAACAGAACAAGAAAGGTGGTAAAGGCAACAATAGTAAGGGAAAGAAGAGATGCTTTAACTGTGGGACACCAGGCCATATAAGCAAAGATTGTAGGAAGAAAAAGAAGACTGGCTGTTTCCACTGTGGCGAAGCAGGACATCTGATTAAGGACTGCCCAAGGAAAGGGCAGAGGGCAATGTTTACCTCGAGAGGACAGGTGCATGCTCTTATGGCACCAGGGCAGGCAAGGGCCAAGTTCAGGCTCTCATGGTCCCACCGCTGCAAGAACGAGGTAGAACGATTTCCGTTGAAAGTTTAATTTTTCTGTTTGATCATCCTGTCCGTACTTTATTCAATTTTGGTGCATCACATTCGTTTATCTCTACATCATTAGTTGAAACACTGCACCTAAATACTACTTTAGTTATAGATCCCTTAGTAGTCTCAAATCCTATTGGTGGTTCGGCTCATCTTTCTATGATTTGTCGGGATTTGAGAGTGTCTATCTTGGGCATTCGGTTTGAATGCAACGCCTTTGTTCTTGGCTTCATGGGCTACGGCTTGATTCTAGGTATGGATTGGCTAACTAAATACAGGGCCATCCTAGATTGTGAAAGAAGGGTAGTTAGATTGTTGACTCGTTGTCGAAAGACCCTTGATATTTCTTGTGACCCTAGAGGTCCAGTAATGCGTAGCTACCTAGAATCCCTTGACGCATCCAATGATGATTTACATTCTGTTCGTATAGTCTGTGAATATATTGATATCTTCGATGAGGTGAGGGGTCTACCCCCAAAACGTGAGATAGACTTTCGAATATATCTAGTAGATAATGCAAAGTCAGTTGCATTGCCAGTGTGCCACATGGCTCCAAGAGGGAGAAGAGAAATCAGTAAGCAAGTGAAGGAATTTCTTGAGAAGGGGTTCATAAGACGTAGTATATCGGAGTGGAGTGCTCCAGTAGTATTTACCACGAAGGCAGATGGGTCCCTTAGACTTTGTGTAGACTATAGAGAACTTAATAAGCTTACTAAGAAGAATAGGCATCAACTGCCGAGGATTGACGATCTCTTCGATCAGTTAGTTGGCATCTCAGTATTTTCGCAGTTGGACTTAGCCACGAGTTTCCATCAGTTGAGAGTGGCTGAGGATATCATAGACAAGACTGCCTTTAGGACTACGGACGGCTTCTTCGAGTGGCTTGTGATGCCCTTCGGTTTGACAAACGGCCCCGCATATTTTGTTGACTTGATGAGTAGGGTGTTTAGGGAGTACCTTAATAAATTCGTGGTAGTCTTTGTGGACGACATCTTGATCTTTTCTAAGAACGAGGAAGAGCATACCCTACATCTTAGGGAAGTGTTGGAGACCCTTCGAGTGCATAGCCTTAAAGATAAATTTTCCAAATGTTACTTTTGGAGGAAGGAACTGCGATTCTTAAGGCACGTGGTTTCCAAAGAAGGGATAGCTATGGATCCCACGAAGGTATTGGCCATCCAAGATTGGAAGGTCCCTAAAAATGCTACCGAGGTGAGGAGTTTCTTACTACTATAGGAAGTTTATCAAAGACATCGCAAAAATATCAGCCCCATTAACACACTTGACGAAGAAGAACCTAGTTTTCACATGGGACGTAGATTGTGATGACGCGTTCCAACGTTTAAAGAGAGCTTTGACCACAACCCTAGTCTTAGTGTTGCCAGATGGGAGTAAGCCATTTAACGTTTATACCGATGCTTGTGGGACATGACTAGGCGCAATCTTAATGCAAGTGGGAAGGGTAATAGCCTATGGAGGAAGGAAGTTGAGAGTGCATGAGAGAAATTACCCTACACATGACCTAGAGTTGGCCTCTATTGTTTTCGCGCTTAAGTCTTGGCGCCACTATCTTCTTGGCAAGAAATTCGAATTTTTCACTGACCACAAATCGCTAAAATACTTGTTCTCTCAGAAGGACTTGAACTTAAGGCAGCAAAGGTGGATGGAATTCTTAGCATCCTACGATTTCGAGATAGCACACACCCCTGGAAAGGGTAAAGTGGTGGCAGACTCCTTAAGTAGGAAAAGGTTGTCCTTGAGTCCGTTGTTTATTGAGCGGCGAAGCTTAGAGTTCATCTCTACGTTTGACTTTAGACCTTCCATTGACTTTGTACCCGGTTTGCTAGCATCCCTAGAGGTCAGATCTATGTTTTTGGTATGGATTGGTGAGGCACGGCGAGATGACCAACAGTTGGTTGAGTTAGTAGAGAAGCTCAAAAGGGGGGAGTCATCGAGCCATCTCAGTAGGTAAACCCTAGATGATAAGGATTGGTTATGTAGGGACGGTAGACTTTGTGTACCACGGGACGAGAATTTGAGGAAGGCCAGTCTTGATGACGCACATCGTTCGAAGATGACCATCCATCCCGGCGGGGACAAGATGTACATGGACATGAGACGAGTTTTCTTTTGGGCCTGTATGAAGAGGGATGTGGCTGAGTTGGTCGCTAGATGCTTGGTGTGCTAACAAGTAAAAGCAGAGCAAAAGAATTCCGGTGGGTTGCTTCACCCATTGGAGGTCCCACGATGGAAGTGGGAAAGTGTCTCGATGGACTTTATTGATGGGTTACCGAGATCGAGGAAGGGCAATACGGGGATTTGTGTCATGGTAGACAGACTTACTAAGAGCGTCCATTTCATTCCCGTGAAGAGTAAGAGGACTGCTCCATGGTTAGCCTCCGTATACATTCGAGAGATAGTTCGTTTGCACGGTGTTCCTTCTAGCATAGTGAGCGACCACGATCCTATCTTTACTAGCGAGCTTTGGAAGAGCTTGCAAGAGGCAGTAGGGACTCAGTTATGTTTGAGCACCGCATATCATCCTCGGACGGACGGCTAAACCGAGAGGGTGAATCGTGTTCTAGAGGACTTATTGAGGTTGTGTGTCTTAGACTTCGGAGGTACATGGGAGGAACATCTTCCGTTGGTGGAGTTCGCATATAATAATAGCTTTTAGTCTAGCATTGGCATGGCACCGTTCGAGGCTCTTTATGGACGACTGTGTCGTTCGCCTACATGTTGGTGGGAATCTATAGATAAGATCTTTCTTGGGCCCGATATGATTAGAGAGACTTCGGAAAAGATCGATTTGATTCGAAGGAGGATGAAGACGGCGCAAGATAGGCAGAAGTCTTATGCGAACAAGAGGAAAACAGATCTTGAGTTTGATATTGGGGACATGGTCTTTGTCAAGGTGTCTCCATTACGGAATGTTGTTCTCTTTGGGTCCGTTGGGAAGTTAGCACCAAGGTTCGTAGGGTCGTTTCCTATTAAGGAGAGGATTGTACAGATGGCATATAGAGTGGAGTTTCCTGAGAGACTTAGTGGTGTACACGATGTATTCCATGTATCATATTTAAGGAAGTGCTTGCATGAGATCGCGAAAGTGGTAGAGCCGAGCTTGCTTAGAGAGGTGGAGATATGTAACGACCCGGAAAATCTGAACCAATTTAAAATTTTTAAATTAGCTAAAATAATGGATTTTAAATATTTAAAATAAATATTTTAAATAATAGCAATGAAAAGTGAGTTTGAATCGACGTTTGAAAATGAATATAATTAATTCTAATTATAAACAAGGCCTGAAATGGCGCTGCAGTTTCAAAAATTGAATTCAAACTTTGTCGGACTATACCGGGTGCAAAACAAAACGGATTTGAGTGAAATCAAAAATATTTAAATCTTTTAGTGAATACCTTTCTAACGAATCTGAAAATTCGAAGTTTCATAGCGGGAAGCAAAAGTTATGGCCAAATGAATTTTCAGAAAGGTCGCTATGGAATTTATATAGCCCGTGAAATTGGCCATTTTGCAAACGACCTCGGAATTCGACGAAACCACTTTTGTTGGATCCGGGATGAGAAGTTATTGCTAGATTTCAAATTTCATAATTTTTGAAGCTAGTATGTGAGCGTGGCAAAGGAAAATGTGTTTTGGTCAATTACAGTTAAATTGGATCGACCAGAAAAGGGCCATTTTTCAAATGATCTTAGAATTCGACGAAACTAGTTTTGTTGGGACAGTATCGTCAAGAAAAAGCTAGATTTATTTTTCGGGAATTTTTCGAATTAGTTTGTGGCCCTGGCAAATTGAAATGTACGTTCAAATAAAATATTGAATGTTTTATATTTTAATCTGAAGGAAAACTGACTGAAACAGTCGAATGGGCCTACGAAACATATCCCATTGTGTTCGGAATGGGGGTAAAACGCTAGGGATGACAGTCGTTGGGTTTGGATTGGGGTTCGTGTGTGAAAGGGGGTATTTTCGGATTTTATAAAAATATAAATAAAAAAAAGGGACCAATCATAATTCATTCTCTCTCCACGCGCCTTCTTCCCCGATTCTTCAGCAGTCAACGACAGAAAAAGCTCCGCCCTTCTCTCCTCTTTTTCTCCAATTCCGATCCACGAAACCACCAACTCCTTTGGAGTTTTCCGAAGCTCTCCTCTCTCTCTTCTAATCCATACCCGAGTTGACCTCCATCGTTCAGTATACGACGAGAACGACGCCCTCCAAGTCCGACACTTCGGAGCTCCGCCCAGGTTGATTCGCGCCATCGCAGGGGACCCTACCCCCGGCGCCGCGAAGCCCTCTCCTTCTTCTTCAACGTTGTATGGTCCGATCGAGTTGCAGCTTCAAGGATCGAGAGTAAATCGGAAACCCTAGTTTGAACGAAGTTCTGAAAGGTACGGCCTTGAATATTTAAAACTGATTTCAACAGTTTTAAATTGTTGCAAACTTTGAAAAATCATATCATTTTTATACGGTAACGAAATTCGATGAAACAGGAAACATCGTGACCGTGTGGACGTCTTCTACATTCTAGAAGAGACCGCATATTTTTATGAGCCTTCTGCTATTTTTGGTGGAGTGGAACCCAATGTGAGATTTCTAATTTATAAACGATATGGAAAACGACGATGTATAAATTATATAGTCGATGTATGAGTTATATAAGCGTTGTACACCCCTTGTATAAGCGTTGTATAAGTTGTACGTTCGATGTATAAGTTGTATATGCGTTGTAAAAATTTTATATGTGTTGAAATAGAAGTGAAATGCTATATATATATATGCCCCTCGTCCACAAACCATGGACGAAATTTATTGGTTGTGATTGGTGTGAAAATTGATTGATAGCGAATGGTAGATTGGAGTTGTTTGTGGTTGATATTGATTGATTGTGGTTGAAAAATACCCGTTTGTGGTTGAGAAATATTTTGTTGAAACCACATAGGATTAGTTTGTGGAAATGAAATAAATGCCGCCTGCGTGCGAACTAGATGCATGATTCCCCTTTGTCAAAAACCGCGAGGTTTTAAGGTAGAGCGAGAAGCCGTACTAGGGACGGTCCCGGTTTTAACTACCCTGCCGTTAGGCTGCCGAAATTTTGAATAATATTCATGTGTTAGAATTATTTTACTGTGTTGAAATTATATTCGTCTGTTGAATAGAAAACCTTCATGTGTTGAATAGAAATTCATTCGTTGAATCATATTCATGTGTTGAATGGTATTCGTGTTTTGAATAAATTGTTTTAACAATAAAAATCACATTTTTACTCTATATATACAAACTATAGAAAACCTTCATGTGTTGAATCGATATTCATTCGTTGAATTGAAATTCATGTGTTGAATAGTATTCGTGTTTTAAATATAAAAATCACCTTTTTATCGATTTATATAAGCTATAGAAAACCTTCATGTGTTGAATCGATATTCATTCGTTGAATTGAAATTCATGTGCTTAATGGTATTCATATTTTGAAAGAAATTATTTTATAATAAAAATCCCATTTTTAACATCAATATGAAATGTATAAAATAATCTTGTTTTGAAATAAATTGTTTTATAATAAAAATCCTATTTTTATCACCTATATTAACTATATAAAATAGTCGTGTTTTGAAATAAATTGTTTTACATTAAAAATCACATTTTTATTATATACATGAATTGTTAAAAATAGTGAAGTGTTTGTAACACCCCACGTCCGTTAGTGTCACTCACAAAGGGAATGCACTAAGTTCTGTGGAGCGTTTAAGGTAAAAGATGCAGATAAATTACAAGACAGAAAAAAATTAAAACAGCGGAAAATAAAACTTTGCTTTATTTATAAAATAGTTTGTACAACGATTTCTTTACAATATCAGAGTATCATCTGTCTTACAAAATAAAGAAGCATAAAACAACGTTTATATTCCCCAATGTAGCAAGAGCCAGCCATAGCATCTGAAAAGAGAATCCAAGTAAAACTTCGACAAATCTTCAAGTTGGGAAAGAGTGACAGTCCAACTTAACCTGAGCTATATTATTCCCTCCTTTACTACCTAGGGGGGGGGGGAACTGAAGAAAAGAAGATGAAAGAAAAACAGAGTCAGACATAAAGCCTGAGTAAGTTCAGTTACTTCTAGCATGTGAACATGGAAAAACAAAACAACATGAATTAACTGAATACAAGATAACACCATGATGATAGGGTCAGCAAGATTAGACAAGATTGAAACAAGATATGCTAAAATAAGATAAACTGGATATGCTCTAATATTTTCACCGCTTCGCTATTTCCTTGTTATACTGGTTTCTATATCTCTGCACCACTTAACTAGTGTCCCAACTAGTAACGATAACGTGATCCCAATCCCTGTAGTTTTCGTTGCCTTCAGGCATACATTTATTATTTATTACCTAGATCTAACCTAGGGTTTTCTATCAAGTGCTTTCTGGATTCAACTAGAGTTTACGCTATCTGCTGAACGCTTCTCGGATTCAGGGTTTATGCCACCTAGTCCAACTAGAGATTATGCTACCTGTCGAACGATGCCCCCTAGTCTAGGACACACTACCTAGAGTGGTATATGTTCCTAGACCTCCCCACGCATGTATCGCGAATCGTTATCGCTTGTCTAGATACACGTGTCCTGTAATGTGCGGTCCGAGTCCTATGGCAGGGCAAATCAAGAAACACAGAACTCGGTTGGGATCTTTCAGATATCTGCCGATGCAGATGCTAAGGTCTGTTTTTATTCCAGTGGCTATGGTCCCACCTGACCCCTCCCTCAACTAATGAAAGGCACACCTTAAAAAATGAGAACTATACGCAGGCCCCCTATGCCCCACTAACCTATGGCCATCCTCACCCATAACTAGATAGCAAGTATATGGTCTTTTGGAGTTCTTCGCCTTTCCGCTTCACGTATCTCGATTGACACAAGATGGATGGTAGACGACGAGTTGCTATCACAAGGCTACCGTTTTCTCGCCGAATCACGCTGGTCCATCCTAGTCTTTAGGTTGCCATATTTTGCAACCAAGGCATACCCTTGGTTCTTCTAACGCAGACCTTAACCTCTGTGAGCCCAGGAGGATCATCTGCAGCCTCACAGAGGGATACCAAGAGTACCCTTACGTCCCCTCGAAGCCTCGGGCTCCTTAACCCAATTCGTTGGAGCTTTCTTTAAAATTAGATGGACGTTCGATCCTTCCCGTGTTATACTAAGAATTACTACTTAGTTTTGCTAACTAAGGTTTACCACTTAGTTTCCAGAATCGTTGTTTTCTTAACTAAGGTTTACTACTTAGCTCCTTTTAACTAAGGTTTACTACTTAGTTCTCTTTCTCGTCAATTTGGATTGGTTAAGTGTCATTAGTCAATTCAAGCTAACTTAACCCTCTTCATTTATCCTGTTAAACTAGTTAAGTGTTATCAGTAATTCATGTTGACTTAACCCTACCACAAACCAAGTTATATTGGTTAAGTATTTCTTTTTACTTAACCCTATTCATTCATCCTGTATTGGTTAAGTGTTCCTTTTTAACTTAACCTTGCCCATCTGTTTTTAACTAACATTTTATTAATGGTTAAGTATTACCCCTTCAGGTTTTAGACCTAACCCTATTCCTTTATCACAATCTGATGGTTAAGTGTTCAAGTTTGCTTAACCCTACGGTCTAATCCCGCTAACATATCAAATTGGCTAAGTGTATTAAATTTTACTTAACCCCAACCTCTAGTCTAGTTAACATGTTAATTTGGCTAAGTGTATTAACTTTACCTAACCACACCTTCTAGTCTAGTTAACATGTTAATTTGGATAAGTGTTTTCTTGGTTTCTTAACCCCTACAAATCTTGTCTTGTTACGATGTTAAGTTTGGTTAAGTGTCCCTATGGACTTAACCCTCCCATTCTAGCTTAACTGTGTTAAGTTGGTTAAGTGTTCTTATGGACTTAACCCTCCCATTCTAGCTTAACTGTGTTAAGTGTCTGTATGAACCTAACCCCACCCATCGGTTTGGTTATCATGTTGAATTGGTTAAGTGTCTTAGTTAACTTAACTGTAACACCCCACACCCGCTACGGTCACTCACTAAGGGAATGCCATAACATCGGGGGAGTATTTTAAGTGAATATAGAACAGAAAAATTACAACAAGACAGATATAAGTAATACTTGAGAATTTAAAACATCATTTCATTGCAGCGGAAAGTAAAACATGTTTGGTTACACCAAAACCATAAACAAGAGTCAAGTACATAATATCCATCCTGATAAAACAAAAGTACATAATCCCACTACATAACTTAATAGCCATAATAGAAAAGATAAACTGAGCTTTACATCCACGGTCCAAGCTCCAAAAGATAGATAAAGCAGTCTGATCAAAGCCCACTAGTGCTAGGCCCACTCTGATAACCTGAGGGTTGGGAAAAAGATAAAAACAACGGGGTCAGACATAAGTCTGAGCGAGTCCTATAACTTTAATAATACAATCATTAAAGTAACCAGAGTAAGACATAAGCTTGATATACGGTAACGACTGGGGGTAAATGGCTACACTAAGCAGCCAACTAGACTTAGGATGAACTAAGATAACCGTAAAGACGCATCTACCCACCCAAGGATAATTACAACACTGCACCACACCAGTCATTCCCAATTTAAAGGTTGATCCCACTAAGTATACTTAGTAATCTATAATTAGTAGTTTCGTGTACCCCTAGCTGACTACATAGGTGCCGTCTGCCCCTATTTCCACTAGGTGTACCCACTACCCCCCATTCGATCGGCTCCCTAACGTAGATACTCGTGCTGGCCCCACAGTGGGGTGCATCATCCCCCAAAGTGGCAACCTGATAATATCAACGGTGCACAGCTTATACCTACACGATGCAACAACGTCTTACTTACCAGCCCGGGTCCACACACGCATATGAAACCCGTTGGACTTGCGTTGCCACCGCTAACCCGTTTTGGCCTCTTACAGTCAAGCCCAATATGCGTGTCCCGTCCTCGACTTGGGTCGAGCCCACAAAGATACGTTTGGGATATTGGTTGAAATGGGCCCCCACAAGCTACCCACCTAAGCTTGTCATTTCTAGTGAATCCCACTTAACCCTTTAACCATGTCCACTTACATGTTATAAATTTTGGTTAAGTCTTTTAATCATATTTTAATTGCCACTCAAGGCACCCACTAGATTTCCACATGCCACCCAAGGCACTTACTTGATTCCCACATGCCACCCAAGACACTTACTTAACCCTTTAATCATGTTTAATTACATGTTCCACTTTGGTTAAGTATTCTAATCGTATTTTCTATTGCCACCCAAGGCAACCCACTAGTTTCCTCATGCCACCCAAGGCACCCCCACTAGTTACTACATGCCACCCAAGGCACCCACTTAACCCCTCATGCCCCACTACATGCTAATTTGGTTAAGTGTTTCTTAATTAATTAAGATCGTAACCTTTGTAAAGACCTCTCACATTAGATTGTCTTTTATGGCAGCTGGATATGCCGGTTGGTTCCGGGCAGCCTTACACCATAACAGAGTCTAACCTCGTGTCTTTACACATGTCACGTATTTAGTTTATGACTAAGACCTCTCACATTGGGCCAATCTTTTGTAGCCGCTGGATTTGCCGGTCGGTTCCGGGCAGTCTTATGCTACAAAAGGGTCAAACCTCGTGTCTTAGTCGATTAATTACACCTAATTAATCACCCCCATAATTTGTATTAATTATCCCTAATTAATTACAAATATTTAAAAATATGGGTAGACCTAACTCAATAGGTAAATTCCCAATTCCATAATATGGGTAGACCTAACTTAATAGGTAAATTCCCAATTATGTCCATCCACTTTATGGTATGTTTAATCATACCAACTTCACACAATTTTATGTGTTCATTAATTTTTACCCCATCGTCCCCACGTAAATACGTTAACATGACATACTTTAAAAGAGGAGATTCATCATACACACAATGGGTTCAACTTAGCATATCATTAGCATTATCATGGGTTTAAAAGGTGTCAACTTGCATATATGACTATAAACCCAACTTGCATAAATAACCAACCCAAACTTGCATGAATCACATATGTCATAAAGATGGTAACTTGCATAAATGTTCATGTCATAGACCTATCATAAAGGTGTCAATTTCCATACATGTCATAGGTCTAAAAGGGATGAACTTGCACATGTACTTATGTCATACAAAGGGGTAAACTTGCATATGTATGTATGACATACAAAGGTGTAAACTTGCACATGTTACTTGCATATAATCAACCACCAAACTTGCATGACATGTCATATATAGACTTGCATATAATCAAACACCAAACTTGCATAACATGTTACATATGAACTTGCATATAATCAACCACCAAACTTGCATAACATGTTACATATGAACTTGCATATAATCAACCACCAAACTTGCATAACATGTTACATATGAACTTGCATATGTATGTATGACATACAAAGGTAAACTCGCATATGTTATGCATATCACTAATCCAAACAACTTGCATAGATTATGCATATTATAGATCCAAACTCATAGGTTAAACTTGCATGTCATGTCACTTATTTCACACATGATTCTAGCATAAAACCAAGCATTTAACTTGCATAAAACCAAACACTTAGCATGCATAAAACCAAATACTTAGCATGCATAAAACCCACCACTTAACATGCATAAACCCAAACACTTAACTTGCATAAACATAGTGTCATCATAGTGATTAGCAAACTAGCATCATAACATATGACCTAAAACCCATTGATCCGCAAGAAAAACCATATGATCTCATCACATCTCATCTACTTAGTTTAGCAATTGGTTATTAAAGTGATAGAAACTCACAAACTCCAAGATTAGCTCCTTAGATAGTTGCTAGAGTTGAAGTAGAGGTGGATTAGTAGTTGATTAGCTTGCAATCCTCTTCTCTAATTAGTGGAGGCTCCTTCTAAGTTGCATTTTGGCGGCATGATGGCATAGATTCTATTTTTAGTATGGATTAGGGTAGTCTTAGGGTGTATTTATAGGATTAGGTTGTGTTTTAGACCCTTAGATTAACCCTAGGTTAGTTTAGGTCCGTCAGATTTCGTCCCAAGCCCTCCAACCCAGCCCAAAACTCAACCAGGTGCACCCAGGCCAGAATCAGCCGACAGGGCAAGTCGACAGCCCTGTCGACAGCCAAGTCGACTTGGCTGGGCGGGAGTTTTCCCGCCTGGCCCCCATTTCTGCATGTTTCGAAATTCAAATTTCCCGAAAACTTCTTTGGGCCTTAACCGGGTCATACGGACTCCGATTTACAAAATTTCGGACTCTATTTCGCGTATTTTTCCGAGACGAACACAATGACGTAACCCGTTTCCCCTGATTCTCACATCTGAGATTATTAATTCTGTAATTAGTGAATATCGGTGTTAACTGAAATTCGGGGTGTTACATTCTCCCCTCCTTAAAGGATTTCGTCCCCGAAATCTCCAAGTTAAGGAGAATGCATATCCTACCATCCAAACAACCATCTACTCAATCCATCAAACACGGGCATCCATTGTCCTTAAAACAATTTCTACTGATGTATGAGCATATGCAAAAAGTGTGTGTATATGTTCCCTATCTAATGTATGAACATATGCAAACCGTGATAGTGCCATGCATCCAATATGTATGCGAAAGAACCCTATCGACACATACTATATCTACATGAGTGCACAATCATTCACCAAAATGCATCATCCATATGATAACACAACCATTATACATCCATAAATATAGCTACCTACACACAATTATATGCAATATGCAATATGAAGTGATTGAGCCGATCTAGTGTCTAGAGTGTGTGTATATGCATCCACGAGCAACCACTAGCAAACACTTGCATCCACATGCATCCATCAATCATAACATGTCTCAAACACATGTTTCAACCATAGGTTTACCCTATCTAAAGGTCAAAGGCACTAACAAGAGGACATACTAAAGATAAGATAAGTACTAGACAAACGATAAAGGAGAAGTTAAAAGACATACCCTAAAAAAGGAATGGGTATAATGAACGCATTTTCGCTTCTGTCTCCCAAGTAGCGTTGCTCTCATCTTCTCCCCATTGCACTTTGACTAGTTGAACCTCCCTGTTTCTCAACCTCTGACCCCAAGGATGCGTGTAGGAGCTCGTCGAATAGTCGCATCACGCTCTATCTCTACTTCTCTAAGCAAGCTCGGCTCTACCACCTCTGCGGTCTCATGTAGGCACTTCCTCATATGTGACACATGGAATCCATCATGTACACCACTAAGTCTGTCGGGCAACTCCACTCTATAGGCCATCTGTCCAATCCTTTCCTTAATAGGAAACGGTCCAACAAACCTTGGTGCTAACTTCCCAACAGATCCAAAGCGAACCACATTCCGTAACGGAGATACTTTGACAAAGACCATGTCCCCAACATCAAACTCAAGCTCTGTTCTCCTCTTGTCCGCATAAGATTTATGTCTGTCTTGCGCCGCTTTCATCCTTCTTCGAATCAAATCAATCTTTTCCGAAGTCTTCCTAACCATATCGGGCCCAAGCAAGATCTTATCCGTAGATTCCCACCAACATGTAGGTGATCGACAAGGCCTTCCATAAAAAGCTTCGAAAGGAGCCATGCCAATACTAGACTGAAAGCTGTTATTATATGCGAACTCCACCAATGGAAGATGCTCTTCTCATGTACCTCCAAAATCTAAGATACATCGCCTCAAAAGGTCTTCTAAAATGCGATTCACCCTCTCGGTCTGGCCGTCCGTCTGAGGATGATTTGCGGTGCTCAAACACAACTGAGTCCCTACCGCCTCTTTCAAACTCTTCCAAAACTCGCTAGTGAAGATAGGATCTCGATCACTCACTATGCTGGAAGGTACACCATGCAATCTAACAATCTCTCGAATGTAGATTGAAGCTAGCCATTGAGCAGTCCTCTTACTCTTCACGGGTATAAAATGGGCACTCTTAGTAAGTTTGTCTACCCCAACCCAAATTCCCGTATTACCCTTCCTCGATCTTGGTAATCCATTGACGAAATCCATCGAGACACTATCCCACTTCCATAGCGGAACCTCCAATGGGTGAAGCAACCCACCGGGTTTCTTTTGCTCCGCTTTTACTTGTTGGCACACCAAGCATCTAGCGACATACTCGGCCGCGTCTTTCTTCATACCGGCCCAAAAGAAAACTCGCTTCATGTCTTGGTACATCTTGTCCCTACCGGGATGAATGGTCATCTTCGAACGATGTGCATCATCAAGTATAGCCTTCCTCAAACCCTCGTCTTGCGGTACACAAAGTCTACCGTCTCTACGCAACCACCCCTTACCATCTAGGGTGTACCTACTCAAATGGCTGGACGACTCCCCCTCCTCATGAGCTTCTCTACTAACTCAACCAACTGTGGGTCGTCTCGCTGTGCTCCGCCAATCCGCCCCAAAAGAGTAGGCCTAACCTCCAAGGAGGCTAGCAAACCGGGTACAAAGTCAACGGAAGGTCTAATGTCAAACATAGAAATAAACTCTAAGCTCCGTCGTTCAACGAACAATGAACTCAAGGACAACCTTTTTCTACTTAAGGCGTCCGCTACCACGTTACCCTTGCCATGGGTATACGCTATCTCAAACTCATAGGATGCTAAGAATCCCATCCACTTTTGCTGTCCTAAGACTATGCGCTCGAAGAGTCTCCAACACTTCCCTAAGATGTAGGGCATGCTCTTCTCCACTTTTAGAGAAAACCAGGATATTACCCCATCCAAAATCATCACAACTGTCCATCTCTCACGCAGACCACCCTAGTCGAACTCGACATCCCCCAAATGCAAGCCCCAAAGGCCTAAACCAATATCAGACAAACACCCAAGGGATACCTCCTTCGAATTCAGACGACCTACGTGAGATGATACTAGTAAAAACGGCTAAATAATTAAGCCCTTGTCCAACTCTGGATGTCCTCGCCAGTCTCGCTCCAAAACCACCGTTTATCCCATAACTGGCTTTGCTCAACCTATTGAGCACATACGAAAACTTATTTCGCTCCTAGAAAAGACCAAGATGTCATTTACAAAGACCATCACGAACTTATTTAGGTACTCCCTGAACACCCTTCTCATCAAATCAATAAAGTATGAGGGGGCGTTCGTCAAACCAAATGGCATCACCAACCACTCATAAAAACCATCTAGAGTCCTAAAGGCAGTCTTCTCTATACTATCCTCAGCCACTCTCAACTGACGAAACCCCGTGGCTAAGTCCAACTGCGAAAATACTGAGGCGCCAACTAACTGATCAAAGAGATCATCAATCCTCGGCAATTGGTGTCTATTCTTCTTTGTGAGTTTATTTAGTTCTCTTTAGCCTACACAAAGTCTGAGGGACCCATTCGCCTTTGTGGCAAAAACTACTGGAGCACCCCACTCCGATATACTTCGTCTTATGAACCCCTTCTCAAGCAAATCGCCTACTTGCTTATGGAGTTCCCTCCTCTCACGAGGAGCCATGTGGCACACTGGCCAAGATACTGGTTTGGCATTGTCTACCAGATATATTCGGAAGTCAATCTCCCGCTCCGGAGGTAAGCCCTTCACCTCCTCAAACACATTCGAGTATTCCCGGACCACTCTAACAGATCGCAAACTCTCGACCGACGTGTCAAGCGATTCTAGATAACTTAGCATAACAGATTCCATGGGATTACAAGAGATCTCGAGAGTGTTACCCAAGCGGGTCATAAGCCTAACAACTCTCCCTTCAAAATCAAGAACGACACCACTACTGGATAACCAGTCCATGCCCAAAACTAACCCATAGCCCGTGAAGCCCAAAAAGCATCACATCTAAACTCAACGCTAAGTATAGAAACTTTCAAACCCAAACACATCATGGAGCCCCAATTGGGTTTGAAACAACTAAGGGATCATCTACTAAACTGGTGTCTAAGTGCAGTGACTCAACTAACAATGATGAGATAAACGAACTCGATGCGTCAGAATCAAATAAAGTTCGAACCGGATAATAAAGAAATCCAAATTCCAACCTAGACGGTCCTATCCCCATCTGGTACACTAGCCGTGAGGGAATACAACTACCCTCCAGGAGATTCCGTACCTTGCCCTTGCCTCTTTGGACAATCCTAATAAGGTGTCCTATTCCTCCCAAAAGGATAACTACTAGCCCTCTTCTTCCCATTCTCCACTCGTAACCTCCCATCAAAATGAGGTTTCGCTCTTCATTAACCAAACAACTATTTGAGCCTTCCTCCCATCGTCTATCCAATAGGTACCTACAAGTCCTCCTCCTTCTTGAACCCACTTCTAGTCCGACTAATGTCTAAGTCCCTTGAAGTGGTTTTCCATTCTTATCTATCTTAGAAAGATCATCTATACGCGGAGGGGAAACTCAAAACGAGAGAGGAAGAGATTCAAAACGGAGAATTTGAAAGATATAGATATGGCTATTGGGGATTATGCTTTTCTTTCAAAAACTTTTCTCTTAAAAGACATGTTTTTGAAAATACTCCTTCCAAAAATATTCTTAGAAAATAGTTTTTCTAAAATTTTTATCTGTTCTGGTAACCTTAAGCTCTGATACCACGTGTAACACCCCACACCCGCTACGGTCACTCACTAAGGGAATGCCATAACATCGGTGGAGTATTTTAAGTGAATATAGAACAGAAAAATTACAACAAGACAGATATAAGTAATACTTGAGAATTTAAAACATCATTTCATTGCAGCGGAAAGTAAAACATGTTTGGTTACACCAAAACCATAAACAAGAGTCAAGTACATAATATCCATCCTGATAAAACAAAAGTACATAATCCCACTACATAACTTAATAGCCATAATAGAAAAGATAAACTGATCTTTACATTCACGGTCCAAGCTCCAAAAGATAGATAAAGCAGTCTGATCAAAGCCCACTAGTGCTAGGCCGACTCTGATAACCTGAGGGTTGGGAAAAAGATAAAAACAACGGGGTCAGACATAAGTCTGAGCGAGTCCTATAACTTTAATAATACAATCATTAAAGTAACCAAAGTAAGACAAAAGCTTGATATACGGTAACGACTGGGGATAAATGGCTACACTAAGCAGCCAACTAGACTTAGGATGAACTAAGATAACCGTAAAGACGCATCTACCCACCCAAGGATAATTACTACACTGCACCACACCAGTCATTCCCAATTTAAAGGTTGATCCCACTAAGTATACTTAGTAATCTATAATTAGTAGTTTCGTGTACCCCTAGCTGACTACATAGGTGCCGTCTGCCCCTATTTCCACTAGGTGTACCCACTACCCCCCATTCGATCGGCTCCCTAACGTAGATACCCGTGCTGGCCCCACAGTGGGGTGTATCATCCCCCAAAGTGGCAACCTGATAATATCAACGGTGCACGGCTTATACCTACACGATGCAACAACGTCTTACTTACCAGCCCGGGTCCACACACGCATATGAAACCCGTTGGACTTGCGTTGCCACCGCTAACCCGTTTTGGCCTCTTACAGTCAAGCCCAATATGCGTGTCCTGTCCTCGACTTGGGTCGAGCCCACAAAGATACGTTTGGGATATTGGTTGAAATGGGCCCCACAAGCTACCCACCTAAGCTTGTCATTTCTAGTGAATCTCACTTAACCCTTTAACCATGTCCACTTACATGTTATAAATTTTGGTTAAGTCTTTTAATCATATTTTAATTGCCACTCAAGGCACCCACTAGATTTCCACATGCCACCCAAGGCACTTACTTGATTCCCACATGCCACCCAAGGCACTTACTTAACCCTTTAATCATGTTTAATTACATGTTCCACTTTGGTTAAGTATTCTAATCGTATTTTCTATTGCCACCCAAGGCAACCCACTAGTTTCCTCATGCCACCCAAGGCACTCCAATAGTTACTACATGCCACCCAAGGCACCCACTTAACCCCTCATGCCCCACTACATGCTAATTTGGTTAAGTGTTTCATAATTAATTAAGATCGTAACCTTTGTAAAGACCTCTCACATTAGACTGTCTTTTATGGCAGCTGGATATGCCGGTTGGTTCCGGGCAGCCTTACACCATAACAGAGTCTAACCTCGTGTCTTTACACTTGTCACGTATTTAGTTTATGTCTAAGACCTCTCACATTGGGCCAATCATTTGTAGCCGCTGGATTTGCCGGTCGGTTCCGGGCAGTCTTATGCTACAAAAGGGTCCAACCTCGTGTCTTAGTCTATTAATTACACCTAATTAATCACCCCCATAATTTGTATTAATTATCCCTAATTAATTACAAATATTTAAAAATATGGGTATACCTAACTCAATAGGTAAATTCCCAATTCCATAATATGGGTAGACCTAACTTAATAGGTAAATTCCCAATTATGTCCATCCACTTTATGGTATGTTTAATCATACCAACTTCACACAATTTTATGTGTTCATTAATTTTTACCCCATCGTCCCCACGTAAATACGTTAACATGACATACTTTAAAAGAGGAGATTCATCATACACACAATGGGTTCAACTTAGCATATCATTAGCATTATCATGGGTTTAAAAGGTGTCAACTTGCATATATGACCATAAACCCAACTTGCATAAATAACCAACCCAAACTTGCATGAATCACATATGTCATAAAGATGGTAACTTGCATAAATGTTCATGTCATAGACCTATCATAAAGTTGTCAACTTGCATACATGTCATAGGTCTAAAAGGGATGAACTTGCACATGTACTTATGTCATACAAAGGGGTAAACTTGCATATGTATGTATGACATACAAAGGTGTAAACTTGCACATGTTACTTGCATATAATCAACCACCAAACTTGCATAACATGTCATATATAGACTTGCATATAATCAAACACCAAACTTGCATAACATGTTACATATGAACTTGCATATAATCAACCACCAAACTTGCATAACATGTTACATATGAACTTGCATATAATCAACCACCAAACTTGCATAACATGTTACATATGAACTTGCATATGTATGTATGACATACAAAGGTAAACTCGCATATGTTATGCATATCACTAATCCAAACAACTTGCATAGATTATGCATATTATAGATCCAAACTCATAGGTTAAACTTGCATGTCATGTCACTTATTTCACACATGATTCTAGCATAAAACCAAGCATTTAACTTGCATAAAACCAAACACTAAGCATGCATAAAACCAAATACTTAGCATGCATAAAACCCACCACTTAACATGCATAAACCCAAACACTTAACTTGCATAAACATAGTGTCATCATAGTGATTAGCAAACTAGCATCATAACATATGACCTAAAACCCATTGATCCGCAAGAAAAACCATATGATCTCATCACATCTCATCTACTTAGTTTAGCAATTGGTTATTAAAGTGATAGAAACTCACAAACTCCAAGATTAGCTCCTTAGATAGTTGCTAGAGTTGAAGTAGAGGTGGATTAGTAGTTGATTAGCTTGCAATCCTCTTCTCTAATTAGTGGAGGCTCCTTCTAAGTTGCATTTTGGTGGCATGATGGCATAGATTCTATTTTTAGTATGGATTAGGGTAGTCTTAGGGTGTATTTATAGGATTAGGTTGTGTTTTAGACCCTTAGATTAACCCTAGGTTAGTTTAGGTCCGTCAGATTTCGTCCCAAGCCCTCCAACCCAGCCCAAAACTCAACCAGGTGCACCCAGGCCAGAATCAGCCGACAGGGCAAGTCGACAGCCCTGTCGACTGCCAAGTCGACAGGCATGTCGACAGGCAAGTCGACAGCCCTGTCGACAGCCAAGTCGACTTGGCTGGGCGGGAGTTTTCCCGCCTGGCCCCCATTTCTGCATGTTTCGAAATTCAAATTTCCCGAAAACTTCTTTGGGCCTTAACCGGGTCATACGGACTCCGATTTACAAAATTTCGGACTCTATTTCGCGTATTATTCCGAGACGAACACAATGACGTAACCCGTTTCCCCTGATTCTCACATCTGAGATTATTAATTCTGTAATTAGTGAATAGCAGTGTTAACTGAAATTCGGGGTGTTACATTCTCCCCTCCTTAAAGGATTTCGTCCCCGAAATCTCCAAGTTAAGGAGAATGCATATCCTACCATCCAAACAACCATCTACTTAATCCATCAAACACGGGCATCCACTGTCCTTAAAATAATTTCTACTGATGTATGAGCATATGCAAAAAGTGTGTGTATATGTTCCCTATCTAATGTATGAACATATGCAAACCGTGATAGTGCCATGCATCCAATATGTATGCGAAAGAACCCTATCGACACATACTATATCTACATGAGTGCACAATCATTCACCAAAATGCATCATCCATATGATAACACAACCATTATACATCCATAAATATAGCTACCTACACACAATTATATGCAATATGCAATATGAAGTGATTGAGCCGATCTAGTGTCTAGAGTGTGTGTATATGCATCCACGAGCAACCACTAGCAAACACTTGCATCCACATGCATCCATCAATCATAACATGTCTCAAACACATGTTTCAACCATAGGTTTACCCTATCTAAAGGTCAAAGGCACTAACAAGAGAACATACTAAAGATAAGATAAGTACTAGACAAACGATAAAGGAGAAGTTAAAAGACATACCCTAAAAAAGGAATGGGTATAATGAACGCATTTTCGCTTCCGTCTCCCAAGTAGCGTTGCTCTCATCTTCTCCCCATTGCACTTTGACTAGTTGAACCTCCCTGTTTCTCAACCTCTTAATCTATGACCCAAGGATGCGTGTAGGAGCTCGTCGAATAGTCGCATCATGCTCTATCTCTACTTCTCTAAGCAAGCTCGGCTCTACCACCTCTGCGGTCTCATGTAGGCACTTCCACAAATTTGACACATGGAATACATCATGTACACCACTAAGTCTGTCGGGCAACTCCACTCTATAGGCCATCTGTCCAATCCTTTCCTTAATAGGAAACGGTCCAACAAACCTTGGTGCTAACTTCCCAACAGATCCAAAGCGAACCACATTCCGTAACGGAGATACTTTGACAAAGACCATGTCCCCAACATCAAACTCAAGCTCTGTTCTCCTCTTGTCCGCATAAGATTTCTGTCTGTCTTGCGCCGCTTTCATCCTTCTTCGAATCAAATCAATCTTTTCCGAAGTCTTCCTAACCATATCGGGCCCAAGCAAGATCTTATCCGTAGATTCCCACCAACATGTAGGTGATCGACAAGGCCTTCCATAAAAAGCTTCGAAAGGAGCCATGCCAATACTAGACTGAAAGCTGTTATTATATGCGAACTCCACCAATGGAAGATGCTCTTCTCATGTACCTCCAAAATCTAAGATACATAGCCTCAAAAGATCTTCTAAAATGCGATTCACCCTCCCGGTCTGGCCGTCCGTCTGAGGATGATTTGCGGTGCTCAAACACAACTGAGTCCCTACCGCCTCTTTCAAACTCTTCCAAAACTCGCTAGTGAAGATAGGATCTCGATCACTCACTATGCTGGAAGGTACACCATGCAATCTAACAATCTCTCGAATGTAGATTGAAGCTAGCCATTGAGCAGTCCTCTTACTCTTCACGGGTATAAAATGGGCACTCTTAGTAAGTTTGTCTACCCCAACCCAAATTCCCGTATTACCCTTCCTCGATCTTGGTAATTCATTGACGAAATCCACCGAGACACTATCCCACTTCCATAGCGGAACCTCCAATGGGTGAAGCAACCCACCGGGTTTCTTTTGCTCCGCTTTTACTTGTTGGCACACCAAGCATCTAGCGACATACTCGGCCGCGTCTTTCTTCATACCGGCCTAAAAGAAAACTCGCTTCATGTCTTGGTACATCTTGTCCCTACCGGGATGAATGGTCATCTTCGAACGATGTGCATCATCAAGTATAGCCTTCCTCAAACCCTCGTCTTGCGGTACACAAAGTCTACCGTCTCTACGCAACCACCCCTTACCATCTAGGGTGTACCTACTCAAATGGCTGGACGACTCCCCCTCCTCATGAGCTTCTCTACTAACTCAACCAACTGTGGGTCGTCTCGCTGTGCTCCGCCAATCCGCCCCAAAAGAGTAGGCCTAACCTCCAAGGAGGCTAGCAAACCGGGTACAAAGTCAACGGAAGGTCTAAAGTCAAACATAGAAATAAACTCTAAGCTCCGTCGTTCAACGAACAATGAACTCAAGGACAACCTTTTTCTACTTAAGGCGTCCGCTACCACGTTACCCTTGCCATGGGTATACGCTATCTCAAACTCATAGGATGCTAAGAATCCCATCCACTTTTGCTGTCCTAAGACTATGCGCTCGAAGAGTCTCCAACACTTCCCTAAGGTGTAGGGCATGCTCTTCTCCACTTTTAGAGAAAACCAGGATATTACCCCATCCAAAATCATCACAACTGTCCATCTCTCACGCAGACCACCCTAGTCGAACTCGACATCCCCCAAATGCAAGCCCCAAAGGCCTAAACCAATATCAGACAAACACCCAAGGGATACCTCCTTCGAATTCAGACGACCTACGTGAGATTATACTAGTAAAAACGGCTAAATAATTAAGCCCTTGTCCAACTCTGGATGTCCTCGCCAGTCTCGCTCCAAAACCACCGTTTATCCCATAACTGGCTTTGCTCAAACTATTGAGCACATACGAAAACTTATTTCGCTCCTAGAAAAGACCAAGATGTCATTTACAAAGACCATCACGAACTTATTTAGGTACTCCCTGAACACCCTTCTCATCAAATCAATAAAGTATGAGGGGGCGTTCGTCAAACCAAATGGCATCACCAGCCACTCATAAAAACCATCTAGAGTCATAAAGGCAGTCTTCTCTATACTATCCTCAGCCACTCTCAACTGACGAAACCCCGTGGCTAAGTCCAACTGCGAAAATACTGAGGCGCCAACTAACTGATCAAAGAGATCATCAATCCTCGGCAATTGGTGTCTATTCTTCTTTGTGAGTTTATTTAGTTCTCTTTAGCCTACACAAAGTCTAAGGGACCCATCCGCCTTTGTGGCAAAAACTACTGGAGCACCCCACTCCGATATACTTCGTCTTATGAACCCCTTCTCAAGCAAATCGCCTACTTTCTTATGGAGTTCCCTCCTCTCACGAGGAGCCATGTGGCACACTGGCCAAGATACTGGTTTGGCATTGTCTACCAGATATATTCGGAAGTCAATCTCCCGCTCCGGAGGTAAGCCCTTCACCTCCTCAAACACATCCGAGTATTCCCGGACCACTCTAACAGATCGCAAACTCTCGACCGACGTGTCAAGCGATTCTAGATAACTTAGCATAACAGATTGCATGGGATTACAAGAGATCTCGAGAGTGTTACCCAAGCGGGTCATAAGCCTAACAACTCTCCCTTCAAAATCAAGAACGACACCACTACTGGATAACCAGTCCATGCCCAAAACTAACCCATAGCCCGTGAAGCCCAAAAAGCATCACATCTAAACTCAACGCTAAGTATAGAAACTTTCAAACCCAAACACATCATGGAGCCCCAATTGGGTTTGAAATAACTAAGGGATCATCTACTAAACTGGTGTCTAAGTGCAGTGACTCAACTAACAATGATGAGATAAACGAACTCGATGCGTCAGAATCAAATAAAGTTCGAACCGGATAATAAAGAAATCCAAATTCCAACCTAGACGGTCCTATCCCCATCTGGTACACTAGCCGTGAGGGAATACAACTACCCTCCAGGAGATTCCGTACCTTGCCCTTGCCTCTTTGGACAATCCTAATAAGGTGTCCTATTCCTCCCAAAAGGATAACTACTAGCCCTCTTCTTCCCATTCTCCACTCGTAACCTCCCATCAAAATGAGGTTTCGCTCTTCATTAACCAAACAACTATTTGAGCCTTCCTCCCATCGTCTATCCAATAGGTACCTACAAGTCCTCCTCCTTCTTGAACCAACTTCTAGTCCGACTAATGTCTAAGTCCCTTGAAGTGGTTTTCCATTCTTATCTATCTTAGAAAGATCATCTATACGCGGAGGGGAAACTCAAAACGAGAGAGGAAGAGATTCAAAACGGAGAATTTGAAAGATATAGATATGGCTATTGGGGATTATGCTTTTCTTTCAAAAACTTTTCTCTTAAAAGACATGTTTTTGAAAATACTCCTTTCAAAAATATTCTTAGAAAATAGTTTTTCTAAAAATTTTATCTGTTCTGGTAACCTTAAGCTCTGATACCACGTGTAAGACCCCACACCCGCTACGGTCACTCACTAAGGGAATGCCATAACATCGGTGGAGTATTTTAAGTGAATATAGAACAGAAAAATTACAACAAGACAGATATAAGTAATACTTGAGAATTTAAAACATCATTTCATTGCAGCGGAAAGTAAAACATGTTTGGTTACACCAAAACCATAAACAAGAGTCAAGTACATAATATCCATCCTGATAAAACAAAAGTACATAATCCCACTACATAACTTAATAGCCATAATAGAAAAGATAAACTGGGCTTTACATCCACGGTCCAAGCTCCAAAAGATAGATAAAGCAGTCTGATCAAAGCCCACTAGTGCTAGGCCCACTCTGATAACCTGAGGGTTGGGAAAAAGATAAAAACAACGGGGTCAGACATATGTCTGAGCGAGTCCTATAACTTTAATAATACAATCATTAAAGTAACCAGAGTAAGACATAAGCTTGATATACGGTAACGACTGGGGATAAATGGCTACACTAAGCAGCCAACTAGACTTAGGATGAACTAAGATAACCGTAAAGACGCATCTACCCACCCAAGGATAATTACTACACTGCACCACACCAATCATTCCCAATTTAAAGGTTGATCCCACTAAGTATACTTAGTAATCTATAATTAGTAGTTTCGTGTACCCCTAGCTGACTACATAGGTGCCGTCTGCCCCTATTTCCACTAGGTGTACCCACTACCCCCCATTCGATCGGCTCCCTAACGTAGATACCCGTGTTGGCCCCACAGTGGGGTGTATCATCCCCTAAAGTGGCAACCTGATAATATCAACGGTGCACGGCTTATACCTACACGATGCAACAACGTCTTACTTACCAGCCCGGGTCCACACACGCATATGAAACCCGTTGGACTTGCGTTGCCACCGCTAACCCGTTTTGGCCTCTTACAGTCAAGCCCAATATGTGTGTCCCGTCCTCGACTTGGGTCGAGCCCACAAAGATACGTTTGGGATATTGGTTGAAATGGGCCCCCACAAGCTACCCACCTAAGCTTGTCATTTCTAGTGAATCCCACTTAACCCTTTAACCATGTCCACTTACATGTTATAAATTTTGGTTAAGTCTTTTAATCATATTTTAATTGCCACTCAAGGCACCCACTAGATTTCCAAATGCCACCCAAGGCACTTACTTGATTCCCACATGCCACCCAAGGCACTTACTTAACTCTTTAATCATGTTTAATTACATGTTCCACTTTGGTTAAGTATTCTAATCGTATTTTCTATTGCCACCTAAGGCAACCCACTAGTTTCCTCATGCCACCCAAGGCACCCCCACTAGTTACTACATGCCACCCAAGGCACCCACTTAACCCCTCATGCCCCACTACATGCTAATTTGGTTAAGTGTTTCTTAATTAATTAAGATCGTAACCTTTGTAAAGACCTCTCACATTAGACTGTCTTTTATGGCAGCTGGATATGCCGGTTGGTTCCGGGCAGCCTTACACCATAACAGAGTCTAACCTCGTGTCTTTACACTTGTCACGTATTTAGTTTATGACTAAGACCTCTCACATTGGGCCAATCATTTGTAGCCGCTGGATTTGTCGGTCGGTTCCGGGCAGTCTTATGCTACAAAAGGGTCCAACCTCGTGTCTTAGACGATTAATTACACCTAATTAATCACCCCCATAATTTGTATTAATTATCCCTAATTAATTACAAATATTTAAAAATATGGGTAGACCTAACTCAATAGGTAAATTCCCAATTCCATAATATGGGTAGACCTAACTTAATAGGTAAATTCCCAATTATGTCCATCCACTTTATGGTATGTTTAATCATACCAACTTCACACAATTTTATGTGTTCATTAATTTTTACCCCATCGTCCCCACGTAAATACGTTAACATGACATACTTTAAAAGAGGAGATTCATCATACACACAATGGGTTCAACTTAGCATATCATTAGCATTATCATGGGTTTAAAAGGTGTCAACTTGCATATATGACCATAAACCCAACTTGCATAAATAACCAACCCAAACTTGCATGAATCACATATGTCATAAAGATGGTAACTTGCATAAATGTTCATGTCATAGACCTATCATAAAGGTGTCAACTTGCATACATGTCATAGGTCTAAAAGGGATGAACTTGCACATGTACTTATGTCATACAAAGGGGTAAACTTGCATATGTATGTATGACATACAAAGGTGTAAACTTGCACATGTTACTTGCATATAATCAACCACCAAACTTCAATAACATGTCATATATAGACTTGCATATAATCAAACACCAAACTTGCATAACATGTTACATATGAACTTGCATATAATCAACCACCAAACTTGCATAACATGTTACATATGAACTTGCATATAATCAACCACCAAACTTGCATAACATGTTACATATGAACTTGCATATGTATGTATGACATACAAAGGTAAACTCGCATATGTTATGCATATCACTAATCCAAACAACTTGCATAGATTATGCATATTATAGATCCAAACTCATAGGTTAAACTTGCATGTCATGTCACTTATTTCACACATGATTCTAGCATAAAACCAAGCATTTAACTTGCATAAAACCAAACACTTAGCATGCATAAAACCAAATACTTAGCATGCATAAAACACACCACTTAACATGCATAAACCCAAACACTTAACTTGCATAAACATAGTGTCATCATAGTGATTAGCAAACTAGCATCATAACATATGACCTAAAACCCATTGATCCGCAAGCAAAACCATATGATCTCATCACATCTCATCTACTTAGTTTAGCAATTGGTTATTAAAGTGATAGAAACTCACAAACTCCAAGATTAGCTCCTTAGATAGTTGCTAGAGTTGAAGTAGAGGTGGATTAGTAGTTGATTAGCTTGCAATCCTCTTCTCTAATTAGTGGAGGCTCCTTCTAAGTTGCATTTTGGCGGCATGATGGCATAGATTCTATTTTTAGTATGGATTAGGGTAGTCTTAGGGTGTATTTATAGGATTAGGTTGTGTTTTAGACCCTTAGATTAACCCTAGGTTAGTTTAGGTCCGTCAGATTTCGTCCCAAGCCCTCCAACCCAGCCCAAAACTCAACCAGGTGCACCCAGGCCAGAATCAGCCGACAGGCAAGTCGACAGCCCTGTCGACAGCCAAGTCGACTTGGCTGGGCGGGAGTTTTCCCGCCTGGCCCCCATTTCTGCATGTTTCGAAATTCAAATTTCCCGAAAACTTCTTTGGGCCTTAACCGGGTCATACGGACTCCGATTTACAAAATTTCGGACTCTATTTCGCGTATTTTTCCGAGACGAACACAATGACGTAACCCGTTTCCCCTGATTCTCACATCTGATATTATTAATTCTGTAATTAGTGAATATCAGTGTTAACTGAAATTCAGGGTGTTACATTAACCCTACCATTCTTGTTCTTGCTTTAACTAAATAAATTAAAGCCGCGACCACTCACATTAGACATATATTATTGCGAATACTGGATGTGCCGGTTGGTTTCGGGCAGGTTTACATCGCAACTCAGTCTAACCTCGGGTTAGGCATATTCGTGTTTTCTAAGTTCAAAGGGTTTTGATTAATTTTCAAATTAGGTTTTGAAAGTAACCATCCCGTCCGTCGGATCAGTTAGGGATAGCCAGGGAGAGCAGGAAACTTGTATTTTGCGGACCCAAGCCTAGACACTATCTTCTCTGTCACCCTAGAACATTCTGGTGTATGTATTATTAAAAGAGATGTCTTTAATAAACCTTTCTTTTGTATATATATAAATTGTTAACAATTTATCCTCAAAGTCCATTTTCCCTTTATAAATAAATTTGGCCTATACCATATACATTTGCCATGCCCATTAATGGACTTATATTCTAGACCATAATCTTGATTTGCCTATCTTACAGTTTATAGCAATTTAGATCCAACATCCTCATTTACAGTTCATGCCAAAAACTAGATTTTATATTCTAGTTTACAGTTTATGCCAAAACTAGATTTCATATTCTAGTTCACCGTTTATGCCCAAAACTTAATTTGCATACCAACTACCTACTTTGTGGCCCATTTAACCATTTACCATTTACGCCCAATGTATGTAAATTATTCACAATTATGCTAATACACTTATCATGCTTAATTTAGCCACCCAATTCTGATTTAATATTCTAATTTTAGTTCATGTCAAAACTCGACTTGTTATTCTAATTTTCATCTTAATAGTCATGCTATAATGCATGTTCCCAAATTATGCCAATTTCCAAGTTTAGTCAATTTCATGTTTTTCCCATAACGTATTCCCATCGTTCGTAAAATTGTGATTCAACCTAGATAATAAATAAATCTAGATTCGTGGATAAAAGGGAATGAACCTGAATGCCATGAAAGAATAGACATAATAACTGGCATAAGATGATAATTCACATGCATATAGATCTGGTAATATTACGACATGATAAGGGTTGAATAGTATAGGTTCAAGAACATGGGTAGACCTAACTTAATAGGTAAATTCCCAAAATCAAGATCCAAGGATAACTAGAAATAGAAAGTCAAGCCTAGATCCAATATAATTCCAGTTTGGGGTACAACATGGTTTTTTTAACTACAGTGTCATGGGCATAAATAATAACCTTATATCCATAGTCATAGGTAATAAATCCTCACAGTTAATGAATCACAGTCATAGGCGATGTTCATAGTCAAAGGAAAATAATTCTCACAGTCATGAGTCATAGTCATAGGCAATGTTCGTAGGTAATGTTCATAGTCAGAGAGGCATATGGTTTTAAGGTCCATAGTTTCATAGTCATAGTCTTATTGGTCATTGAATCATAACAGTTCTTAATATGTCCAAGGATATAAGCACTGATTCGAACAGAAAGATTTGGCATATTCTTTAATTCCTTTAATTTCATGTCACGAATAGAGAAAACATTCAAATCTAAAAAGTAACCGACTTACTGAGATTATATTTGATTCGTAGAAAAACAGTCGTTTGAATCTTCACTTGAATCCTAGCTTGCTTTGAATCTCCTCTTGAAAGTCTTGAGCAGCATTTCCTCGTCTTGATTTATTTTATATGTTATTTTATTTATTTATACATTTTCTCAGAGGCAGCATAAGGATAGAATGAAATGGTGTAGAGAGAAGGAGGATAGGAGGCTGTTTATATAGGATTCAGCAGACGAACCTAAGCAGAAAACGAGACCAGGTACATCAGAATGCACCAAGGCCCAAAAGTGGGTTCTGCACCCAGGTCGACACCCATGTCGACTGGGCAGTCAACCTGGTCAGGAAGGTCGACTACCCAGTCGAGTCCCCAGTCGACCTGGGTCCTTGGCGGGAATTTTCCCGCCCAGCCCGCTTCTGGGTTTGAATTCGAATTTCAAATTCGAATTTCGAGCTGTTTTCTGTTCTGAAAATTCCTGAAACATCGGAGGGTCATATCTCCCTCATACGAACTCCGATTCTCGCAAACTCAGACTCGTTTCAAAGTAGAATTCCGAGATGAACGCAATGGAGCAGCCCATTTCCCTTAATTCTTCCATTTTTAATTAATTATACCTTGATTTGTGAATCTTAGTGTTACATAATTACGGGGTGTTACATTCTCCCCCACTTAAAAGGATTTCGTCCCCGAAATCTTCAAGTTAGGAAGAATGTGTCCTACCATCCAATCACCCATCTACTCAACCATTCAATCACAGGCATTCATTGTCCTTAAAAGGATTTCTAATGTTTTCATGTTCATATGCATAGTGTGTGTATATGTCTTTATCTAATGCAAAATCAGGCGGTCTACTGATTCAGTT
The DNA here is from genome assembly GCA_030737875.1 of Allium sativum. NCBI lineage: Eukaryota > Viridiplantae > Streptophyta > Magnoliopsida > Asparagales > Amaryllidaceae > Allium > Allium sativum. The sequence goes on from CM060920.1 coordinate 193,678,748, forward strand.
GACCTCCTTAATGCGAATCATGTCAGTGCCATGCGTCCAATCATGTATGCAAGCACCGCTAGTTATGTAAATACTACATGTGTGCATAGCCATTCATCCATATGCAACATCCATATGATAACATATCAAGTTCAACTTACAAACAAATACATATCTGTAAATGCAATATGAAAGTGTCCGAACTGATCTAGTGCCTAATACGTATGTATATGCATTCACGAGCAACCATTAGCAACCACTCGCAACCATCAACCATAACATGTTTCAAATACATGTTTACATCCAAAAGAGTTTCTACCTAAGGATCGAAGATACGACCTAGAGGATATACTTTGGAAAGAGAAAAATAATTATGCGTAAAGCTCTTACAAAAGAAAAGAAATCAAGGATGCACCCTTAAGGAAAAGGGTATGATGCTAGTATCTAGCCTTCTTGAGCTTTACTCCACTGTATCTTAACTAATTTAACTTCACGATTGTGAAGTTTCTGACCTCCATTTCCAAAATAAACAGATGTCAATCATGGTACCAAGTGTATGTACTAAGATGATTATAGGTCTTTACCCACCATGCCATAACTATAAGGGTCGAAAGGTCACTACGTGCTTTTTAGAGTGCCTGCCACCACTATTCATCTCTCACGCAAACCATCCTAGTCGAACTCGACATTCCTCAAGTACAAGCCCCAAAGGCCTAAACCAATATCAGACAAGCACCCAAGGAATATCTTCTCCGAATTTAGACGATCTACGTGAGATGACATAAGCAAACTCGATAGCTATTCTCAAATCCCTTCTAACCAAAAATAAACTGGTCAGACTACCCATTGGATTTGAGACTCTAGTGGGATCTTTCTACTATACAAGTACTATGGTGCAGAGACTCAACTATGGAAGTGGATATGAACAAATGCGAAGCGCTAAAACCAAATAATAGAGTACGAACAGCAAAACTAGACTCTTCCAACAGAACTTTACTACCTTTCTCCTAGGTACGCTTGGTGGAGAAAGTAGGTACTTGCTTTTCTGAATATCTTGTCCTTTGCCCTTAATTACATGCCCTATTACACCATAGTAAAGATACTTCCTCTTGTCATAGGTTTTATAATTCCTTCCTCCTTTATGAGCTAAATCTACATCCATGAATTCCTCATCCTCTTCCGTGTGTAGTCATGTTGACAAATCTCTCAAAAGCTGCTTCCATCACACAGAAAACCCTATAAGCTTGAAAGAAAACTGGCCGTAGGTGAGACAACCACGGCTATGGATGGAAGCCGGGCACTACTTTGCCCATCGATGAGGTTACCTCCCAGAAAGCCAGGAGCCCCAGAGACTCAAGAAAGAGGGAGACAAGAATTCAAACAGAGGAAGAGAAGATAGTCCGTATGGCTTTGTGGAATATGCCTTTAAAACAAACCTTTTCTCTTGAAAATGCTTCTTTTAAAACTGTTTTGAAAATAATTTTTCAAATCCTTTATCTGATCTGGTAACCTTCAGCTCTGATACCAAGTGTAACACCCCACGTCCATTAGTGTCACTCACAAAGGGAATGCACTAAGTTCTGTGGAGCGTTTAAGGTAAAAGATGCAGATAAATTACAAGACAGACAAAAATTAAAACAGCGGAAAATAAAACTTTGCTTTATTTATAAAATAGTTTGTACAACGATTTCTTTACAATATCAGAGTATCATCTGTCTTAAAAAATAAAGAAGCATAAAACAACGTTTATATTCCCCAATGTAGCAAGAGCCAGCCATAGCATCTGAAAAGAGAATCCAAGCAAAACTTCGACAAATCTTCAAGCTGGGAAATAGTGACAGTCCAACTTAACCTGAGCTATACTATTGCCTCCTTTACTACCTGGGGGGGGGGGGGAACGGAAGAAAAGAAGATGAAAGAAAAACAGGACATAAAGCCTGAGTAAGTTCAGTTACTTCTAGCATGTGAACATGGAAAAACAAAACGACATGAATTAACTGAATACAAGATAACACCATGATGATAGGGTCAGCAAGATTAGACAAGATTGACACAAGATATGCTAAAATAAGATAAACTGGATATGCTCTAATATTTTCGCCGCTTCGCTATTTCCTTGTTATAGTGGTTTCTATATCTCTGCACCACCTAACTAGTGTCCCAACTAATAACGATAACGTGGTCCCAATCCCTGTAGTTTCCGTTGCCTTCAGGCATACATTTATTATTTATTACCTAGATATAATCTAGGGTTTTCTATCAAGTGCTTTCTAGATTCAACTAGAGTTTACGCTATCTGCTGAATGCTTCTCGGATTCAGGGTTTATGCCACCTAGTCCAACTAGGGATTTTGCTACCTGTCGAACGATGCCCCTAGTCTAGGACACACTACCTAGAGTGGTATATGTTCCTAGACCTCCCCACGCATGTATCGCGAATCGTTATCGCTTGTCTAGATGCACATGTCCTGTAATGTGCGGCCCGAGTCCTATGGCAGGGCAAATCAAGAAACACAGAACTCGGTCGGTAGCTTTCAGATATCTGCCGATGCAGATGCTAAGGTCTGTTTTTATTCCAGTGGCTATGGTCCGACCTGACCCCTCCCTCAACTAATGAAAGGCACACCTTGAAAAATGAGAACTATACGCAGGCCCACTATGCCCCACTAACCTATGGCCATCCTCACCCATAACTAGATAGCAAGTATATGGTCTTTTGGAGTTCTCCGCCTTCCCGCTTCACGTATCTCGATCGACTCAAGATGGATGGTAGACGACGAGTTGCTATCACAGGGCTACCGTTTTCTCGCCGAATCACGCTGGTCCATCCTAGTCTTTAGGTTGCCATATTTTGCAACCAAGGCATACCCTTGGTTCTTCTAACGCAGACCTTAACCTCTGTGAGCCCAGGAGGATCATCTGTAGCCTCACAGAGGGTTACCAAGAGTACCCTTACGTCCCCTCGAAGCCTCGGGCTTCGTAACCCAATTCGTTGGACCTTTCTTTAAAATTAGATGGACGTTCGCTCCTTCCCGTGTTATACTAAGAATTACTACTTAGTTTTGCTAACTAAGGTTTACCACTTAGTTTCCAGAATCGTTGTTTTCTTAACTAAGATTTACTACTTAGCTCCTTTTAACTAAGGTTTACTACTTAGCTCTCTTTCTCGTCAATTTGGATTGGTTAAGTGTCATTAGTCAATTCAAGCTAACTTAACCCTCTTCGTTTATCCTGTTAAACTGGTTAAGTGTTATCAGTAATTCATGTTGACTTAACCCTACCACAAACCAAGTTATATTGGTTAAGTATTTCTTATTACTTAACCCTATTCATTCATCCTGTATTGGTTAAGTGTTCCTTTTTAAATTAACCTTGCCCATCTGTTTTTAACTAACATTTTATTAATGTTTAATTATTACGCCTTCAGGTTTTAGACCTAACCCTATTCCTTTATCACAATCTGATGGTTAAGTGTTCAAGTTTGCTTAACCCTACGGTCTAATCCAGCTAACATATCAAATTGTCTAAGTGTATTAAATTTTACTTAACCCCAACCTCTAGTCTAGTTAACATGTTAATTTGGTTAAGTGTATTAACTTTACCTAAACCCACCTTCTAGTCTAGTTAACATGTTAATTTGGATAAGTGTTTTCTTGGTTACTTAACCCCTACAAATCTTGTCTTGTTACGATGTTAAGTTTGGTTAAGTGTCCCTATGGACTTAACCCTCCCATTCTAGCTTAACTGTGTTAAATTGGTTAAGTGTTCCTATGGACTTAACCCTCCCATTCTAGCTTAACTGTGTTAAGTGTCTGTATGAACCTAACCCCACCCATCGGTTTGGTTATCATGTTGAATTGGTTAAGTGTCTTAGTTAACTTAACCCTACCATTCTTGTTCTAGCTTTCACTAAATAAATTAAATCCGCGACCACTCACATTAGACAGATATTGTTGCGAATACTGGATGTGCTGGTTGGTTCCGGGCAGGTTTACATCGCAACTCAGTCTAACCTCGGCTTAGGCATATTCGCGTTTTCTATGTTCAAAGGGTTTTGACTAATTTTCAAATCAGGTTTTGAAAGTAACCATCCCATCTGTCGGATCAGTTAGGGATAGACAGGGAGAGGAGGAAACTTGTATTTTCCAGACCCAAGCCTAGACACTATCTCCCTGTCACCCTAGAACTTTCTGGTGTATGTATTGTTAAAAGAGATGTCATAAATAAACCTTTCTTTTGTATATATATAAATTGTTAACAATTTATCCTCAAAGTCCATTTTCCCTTTATAAATAAATTTGGCCTATACCATATACATTTGCAATGCCCACAAATGGACTTATATTCTAGACCCAAATCTTGATTTGCCTATCTTACAGTTTATAGCAATTTAGATCCAACATCCTCATTTACAGTTCATGCCAAAAACTAGATTTTATATTCTAGTTTACAGTTTATGCCGAAACTAGATTTCATATTCTAGTTCACCGTTTATGCCCAAAACTTAATTTGCATACCAACTACCTACTTTGTGGCCCATTTAACCATTTACCATTTATGCCCAATGTATGTAAATTATTCACAATTATGCTAATACACTTATCACGCTTAATTTAGCCACCCAATTCTGATTTAATATTTTAATTTTAGTTCATGTCAAAACTTGACTTGTTATTCTAATTTTCATCTTAATAGTCATGCTATAATGCATGTTCCCAAATTATGCCAATTTCCAAGTTTAGTCAATTTCATGTTTTTCCCAAAACGTATTCCCATCGTTCGTAAAATCGTGATTCAACCTAGATTATAAATAAATCTAGATTCGTGGATAAAAGGGAATGAACCTCATGAAAGAATAGACCTAATAACTGGCGTAACATGATAATTCACAGGCATATAGATCTGGTAATACTACGACATGAAAAGGGTTGAATAGTATAGGTTCAAGAACATGGGTAGACCTAACTTAATAGGTAAATTCCCAAAATCAAGATCCAAGGATAACTAGAAATAGAAAGTCATGCCTAGATCCAATATAATGCCAGTTTGGGGTACAACATGGTTTTTTTAACTACAGTGTCATGGGCATAAATAATAACCTTATATCCATAGTCATAGGCAATAAATCCTCACAGTTAATGAATCACAGTCATAGGCGATGTTCTTAATCAAAGGAAAATAATTCTCACAGTCATGAGTCACAGTCATAGGCAATGTTCATAGGCAATGTTCATAGTCAAAGAGGCATATGGTTTTAAGGTCCATAGTTTCATAGTCACAGTCATATTGGTCATCGAATCATAACAGTTCTTAATTAGGTCCAAGGATATAAGCACTTATTCAAACAGAAAGATTTGGCATATTCTTTAATATCTTTAATTTCATGTCACAAATAGAGAAAACGTTCAAATCTAAAAAGTAACCGACTTACAGAGATTATATTTGATTCGTAGAAAAACAGTCGTTTGAATCTTCACTTGAATCCTAGCTTGTTTGGAATCTCCTCTTGAAAGTCTTGAGCAACATTTCCTCGTCTTGATTTATTTTATATGTTATTTTATTTATTTATACATTTTCTCAGAGGCAGCATAAGGATAGAATGAAATGGCGTAGAGAGAAGGAGGCTAGGAGGCTGTTTATATAGGATTCGGCGGATGAACCTAGGCAGAAAACGAGACCAGGTACATCAGAATGAACCCAGGCCCAAAAGTGGGTTCTGCACCCAGGTCGACACCCATGTCGACTGGGCAGTCGACCTGGTCAGGGGGGTCGACTACCCAGTCGACTCCGCAGTCGACCTGGGTCCTGGGCGGGAATTTTCCCTCCTAGCCCGCTTCTGGGTTTGAATTCGAATTTCGAATTCGAATTTCGAGCTGTTTTCTATACTGAAAATTCCTGAAACTTCGGAGGGACATATCTCCCTCATACGGACTCAGATTCTCGCAAACTCGGACTCGTTTCCAAGCAGAATTCCGAGATGAACGCAATAGCGCAGCCCGTTTCCATTAATTCTTCCATTTTGAATTAATTATACCTTAATTTGTGAATCTTAGTGTTACAGAATTACGGGGTGTTACAGTGTTGAAATAGAAGACAGTTTGATTAAAAATATCATTTTTATCGAAAGTATGAAAATTATATAGTTTGAAATCGAAGAATCGATATATGTATATAAATAGAATTGAAATATATCGAATAACGACGCTGTAGTTCGTATTTTGAAACCGTGATTTCAAACGATTAATACAGGAGATTCGACTATCGGATTTTCCTGAAATCGCAACCGTTGAGTTCGCTTTGGAAATATCTTTCCAACGGCACCAACTTTGTAAAAATCCAACGGTTGGATTGTCTGGAATGTTTAATTCAAATCTGAAGAAAAACAACGCTAGAATCGATTATATATATATATATATATAATTATTTTTAATCGAATAACGACGCTGCAGTTCGTATTTTGAAATCGAAATTTAAACGATTATACTGGGAGATCCGACCGTCGAAATTTCCCGAAACTAGAACCGTTGGATTCGTTTTGAAAAGATCTTTCTAATGATGTAAATTTTGTGAAGATTCAACAGTTAGATTTTCAGAAATGTGTAAATCAAATCTGAATAAAAACAGCGCCACGACCACATTATGGCCGAAGCGTCGTTTTGAATAAATTGGCTATTTAAAATAAAAATAAAAATAGCGATAAATCGTTATAAAATATTATAAACGATACGGATGTGAAATTTAGAAACTAACTGAAGGTTCGCTAGGTCGAATGGTTTCTTGGGTGTTGATCTGATGTTGGTTTTGGCCTTCGGGGTTAATATTTGGGAAATCGTTCTCTTACTGATTGACGGTTAGTGACTAATGAATTGAAATGATGCGTATGTATGTTTGTGTTGCACTTGTTTATTATATACGCGAGTTGCTCAGAAAGACCAGGTTTATCCCATTCTAAATGACTGAATCGAAGATAAGAAGTCGAAGATGAAGACTGGGGTTGAAGACCGATCTTCACCTCGTTTGGACGGTAACTGAGGTCCTGATTGGGAGGCATCCCGAAATATGGATAATGAGTGGTGATCGTCCAGACGTACGTGGGAATCGATGAATATGCGAGGTATTTAGTGCCTCCGGTTTCGTTCAGACCCAGAACGGACTTGCAAATGGACTGTGTGTCTGACATTTGATTTTATTCTATGTTGATTGATCTCTATTAAATATACATCTGTTTGGCGGCGGAGAATTTATTCTTTTGCTTAACGCCCTTCTCTGAAACGCACGAGCTCGGAGGTTGTATATCGATGGACATCAGTCGCATGGCATGAATTGCTAGTGTGGCATGCCTAAGTGGCAAATGATTAAGGCTTCTATTGAAAAGCAAAGTCTTGTGGTGATGATCAAAGCCCCGCCTGTGTGGCGTAGCTTTGTGTATAATGTGAATTCGCGAGCCTCACACCCCGGTATGGACCAGAAACGGGAGAAGTACCTCAGGGAGGGCATGCGTTTCCTTCTAGCTAGGAGTTGTTTCAGTGTTTTTAGACGGCCTGACATTTTACTTATGTGGTTGTTGTTGTTGCGAGGCGCCTCGGATATACCGGTGACTATATGAAGCCGAAGGAGCCATTCGTTGGCTCGTTTACGCCCCATAGGGCGGGGAAACACAGTGTTCAGGCATAATAATCCACATTGGTGGACCGGCCCTGACGATCCAAGGGGCAGTTGCGGCTGTTCCTAAGGGGCGGGCTAGAGCGTCTTGAATTCGGTGAGGACGATCCCTTGCCTCGGTTCATGACGGAAATCCAATTTCCAAATACGACATCATACGGTTTTGATTGTATAGATATATGGCGACATGATATATGGTACCCATGCCGTCTATGATTGATAGTTATGATTCGAAATTGTTTTTGAAACATGTAAACACTAGTAATAATATCAATTGCTTTTGTTTTATTCGTATCAACCATATTTTGACCATTATAAGGTAAAACTCTATCCTCCGGTTTGCGTTGCATTGTGTGATGGGAATTGAGTCTTATAATGGCTTCATTTTTATAAAAAGCATTGCGATGTTTAGAAGAATGATTTGTTTTAAAGCATTGGCAATCCGATGGAGTAAACCCATTCCACGAAAGTGGCGTGGTCCTGTGATTAGCCATATTTTAAGTGTGTTGAGTAGATTTCTCATACCAGTCCCATGACTGACTCGTAGTTTGTTTCACTTTCAAACTCGGGTTCCCCTTTTTCTACACGGGCAGCCTTGTGTTCAGGTTTAGCAGGTTTTTCTGGATAGCTGAGCTGAAGATGGATTCTATCATTTATCTCTTTTTATGTTGTTCAGCTCCTATTGTACATTATGTTTGTTTTTTCGCTATAGACATATAAGTATAGTTGAACTGTATTTGTACTAGGTATGATCATGTATACTGTGTAACTTTGATGATTACGTTTATCCAGTATATTCTATAGTGCATTATCTGGTGTATTTATTTATTTCTGTTCTGCTGTTATCTGTTTATGTGTTATATTCCGAAGATTACCCTTGCCACCGTCAGTACGGGGTTTGGGGTCGTCACAACGTGGTATCAGAGCTTTGGTTAGGCTTAGTTCTGGAATATAACATATTAACGAACTCGTCAGAAATAGAACCAGTAGTGTTCTAGGACGAGTAACTCATTACAGATAGGATCAGTAATATCCTAGTATGAATAGCATAATGAAATAACACCTAGATAGACGCATTTACATTCAAGTAATTGTCTCTATATTTTGAAATATCTTTTCTGTTGACCTGACACTTTGTCTGCTAATTGCAGACGCTCTAGAAAATGAGTGCCAGAAATAGAAGAAGTAATACTGATCCGGATATAGAAGCTCTATTTATGAAATGTAGAAATCTAGGTGGAAAACCCTTCTCGGGTGAAGAATCAATTTTGAAAACACAAGCCTGGATTCGTTCGGCTGAGAAAATCTTTGAAGGATTAAAGCTGAGGGATGACCAGAAAAGATTACTGGCCTCCTGGGCACTCAAAGACGAAGCTTTGTTATGGTGGGATTCAGCTATTAAGGATAATCCAGAAGGTGCTATCACCTGGGATAGATTCAAAGTGATTTTCCTGGAAAGATTTACTCCTCCTGAAGCGATTGAGCGACTATGTGATGAATTTTCTAATCTGATACAAGGAGATATGACCATTCCTGAATATCATAAGAAATTCAATGAACTTTCTCACTTTGCCCCTCATCTAATTGAAAATCCGAAGAGGAAGAATTTGAGATTTATCAATGGACTTCAAAGAAAATATCAGAACAGTGTAATGAGGAACGTGAAGCTCCCCTTTTCTGAAATGATATACATGGCTTACTAGTACGAGGATCTCGACAAGAAAGGTATGTTACAGTACGAAGAGAAAGTCAGATCTAGTAATAAAATTGAGTCTAAAACTGATCTTTCTGAAGCCAGTACAATGTCAGAGGTCAGTAAGAAGCCCAGAGCCATGAGGAAGAGGACTAGATCTGAGAAAGAACCGATAATGACTGCCACATGCTCAAGCTGCAATAGGCAGGGACATTTGGCGATAAATTGCAAGTCTTCGAACAAACGAAGAAAGGATGAATCTAAATCCAAGAACAAGTTTCATTCAGCCCGAGGATGTAATCTTTGTCATCGGGCTGGTCACGTAAAGCAAGACCACTGGATGTTAAAAAAGACCAATGTGGTTCAAGTAAATGAAGTGGCAGAAACTTCAGCACCCTCAGCAAGTCAGGAAAGGGCTGATGTTCTAGAAGGCACGCTAACTGTCAAAGATATTCCAATTAAAGTACTGTTTGATACCGGCGCGTCGCGAAGCTTTGTTGCAAAGAATGCAGCTAAGAAACTGGATTTAAATTTGAAGAAGCTCAAGGAACCAATGACTGTCCAGAATCTGGTTGGGGGTTCCATTGATCTCAGTTGGGTTTGTGGAGTGCCGGTTTCCTTTTCTCGTTATCAGTTCCCTACCAATGCGGCCGTCATGAATTTTACAGAGTTTGATCTTATCTTGGGGTTAGACTGGTTGACCAAATATGAAGCTGAGGTTAAATGCGCCGACAGAGTCGTTAAGGCGAAGATTAAATCAGGTGATTATATAACGATCCCCTGTGAAGGTCAGAATGCTAATAGAAAAGACTTCTGGGAAGCTTTGGATGTTTCTCCTGCTCAAATAGAAAATATCCCTGAAGTCACAGATAATATTCCCGACGTCGTAAAAGATATTCCTGTCGTCAATAATTATGCGGATGTGTTTGAAGAAGTTGTTTGCTTACCTCCGCAGAGAGAAATAGATTTCAAAATTGCTTTAATTCCGAATGCAAGGCCGGCAGTTCACACTATTCGAAGAATGACCTTGAAAGAGAAAGAGGAATTAGACAATCAAACACGACAGCTCGTATGGAAGGGTCTGATCAGGCCTAGTTTCTCTGATTGGGGAGCAGCAGTGGTGTTTGTCCCAAAATCTGATGGTACTCTACGGCTATGTGTGGATTATCGTGATTTGAACAAGCAGACAATAAAGAACAAATATCCATTGTCGAGAATCGATGACTTATTGAATTGTCTGAATGGAGTACAAGCATTCTCAAGGATAAGACCTAGCTACAGGCTTCCATCAGCTTCGTATTGCCGAAGAATGTGTTCCTATGACAGCATTCAGAGGTCTAGACCTATTCTATGAGTGGTTAGTAATGCCGTTCGGCTTATGTAACGCTCCAGCTTACTTCGTCAATCTGATGAATAGAGTGTTCAGAGGGGTTTTGAATAAATTTGTTCTGATTTTTATTGACGATATTCTAATCTTCTCTAAATCAAAGGCCGAACATGAAAAACATTTGGAACAGTTTCTGGATATCCTCAGAAGGAATGTATTGAAAGACAAACTATCAAAATGCATATTCTGGTAAGAAGAAGTAAAATTTCTGGGCCATGTCGTATCAAAAGAAGGAATTGCTATGGATCCAAGTAAAATCACAACTATTCAAAATTGGAAACAGCCCAGTACCCCTACAGAGGTCCGCAGTTTTCTCGGATTGGCTAGTTATTACCGGAAGTTCGTTAAAAACTTTTCAAAGATATCTGGTCACTTAACGAAGCTTACAAAGAAGTACTCTAAATTCAAATGGACTCCAGAAAGTGAGGAGGCTTTTGAAGGGCTAAAGTTAAGATTAACGACTGCTCCAGTGTTAACCATCATCGATGGCAATCAGGATTTGAAAGTCTGGACAGATGCTTCTAGAGAAGGCCTTGGAGCAGTGTTAATGCAAAGAGGTCAAGTGATTGCTTATGCTAGCCGTCAGCTGAAGCCACATGAGAAAAACTACGGCACTCGTGATCTTGAGTTATTGGCTATAGTATTCGCTTTGAAAATCTGGAGACATTATCTACTGGGTGAGAGATTTGAACTGTTTACAGATCACCAGTCGTTAAATTATCTGTTCACCCAGAAGGACTTGAATCTGAGGCAGCAACGTTGGCTGGAGTTTCTTGCAGCATATGACTTTGAGATTATGTACACTCCAGGGAAAGCCAATGTCATGGCCGATGTGTTAAGCCGAAAGAATGAAATGATCTCCAGTTTTATTATCACAACTTCACTGATAGATAAAATATCTACTCTTCAGAAGGATGATCACTTCATTCAGAAGATCAGAGAGATAATTCAACCAGGCGAACCCTCGAGTTTTCAAGTTGATAATGATGAGATTCTAAGGATGAAAGGTCGAATTTGTGTTCCTAACATTGATGAGCTCCGAAAGGAAGTACTGGATGAATGCCACAAGTCAAAACTGAGTATCCATCCGGGAGTAAGCAAAATGTATAATGACATCAAATGCACTTTCTGGTGGAAGTCGATGAAGAGGGACATTTCTTTATATGTTAGCCGATGCCCTACTTGCTAGCTAGTCAAAAGTGACCAACAGAAACTGGCTGGATTATTGCAACCGCTAGACGTTCCTGGTTGGAAGTGGGAACATATTTCCATGGACTTCATTGATGGTTTTCCCAGAACCAGAAAAGGAAATGACAGTATTTGGGTGATCGTAGATCGCTTCACGAAGACCGCCCATTTCATACCTGTCAGATCAAACAGAACTGCTCAGAGTCCGGCGCAGATCTACTTCAAGGAAATAGTTAGACTACATGGAGTGCCGCTCAGTATAGTCAGTGATAGAGATACAATATTTACTAGAAAATTCTGGGAGGCATTTCAAGTAGAACTGGGAACAAAGCTGAATCTAAGCACCGCCTATCATCCTCAGACAGATGGTCAAACTGAGAGGGTGAATCGTATTTTAGAAGATCTATTACGTGCTTGTATTCTAAATTTTGGTGGATCATGGGAAGACCATCTACATTTGGCTGAATTCTCTTATAACAACAGCTACCAGGCAAGTCTGACAATGTCGCCATTCGAAGCATTATACGGTAGACCGTGCCGATCTCCTGCTTGTTGGGTCGAACCCGGTAATAGACTTGTATTGGGGCCTGATATGATCCGAGAAGCTACCGACAAAGTCGACTTCATTAAGAAACCATTACTCGCCGCTCAAAGCCGACAGAAGAGCTATGCCGATAGAAGAAGAAGAGATATATCGTTTGCAGTTGGCGACTATGTATATTTGAAAGTATCGCCGATGAGAGGAGTTATCCGGTTCGGTAAAACTGGAAAGTTGGCGCCCAAATTCATTGGTCTGTTTCCTATTCTGGAACGGATCAGAACTCTCGCTTAAAGGGTTAAATTGCCTGATTGGTTGCCTGGAGTTCATGATGTAGTTCACATATCTCAACTTCGAAAGCACGTTCATGATCCAGACTTGATCGTGGAAGAAGCAGCTCAACAGGATATTGAAATTACTCCAGAATTAGCTGTGAGAAGAGAGCCGCTCAAGATCATTGGCAAAGAAACCAAAGAGCTGAGGAACAAGAAGGTTCACTTAGTCAAAGTGCAATGGAGTGGAGATCCGCGAGATTGTACTTGGGAAACTGAGGAGAGCATTCAGAAAGCCTATCCTAGATGCAGAGTGGATATCTCTGATTGACTCCGGTGCAAGGTATATTTACCATACTTTACGTTACCAATTAGTTCTCTACTCTGTTGTTATTTTCTTTCCATGGATGTGCACTTTTAATTCTATAGTCTAAATGATTTTAAAAGAGTATAGAAATTGATCAGTATATTTTTGAAAAGTTAAAAAACAATTTGATTGTTGTTTGTGTTGTGTGATAGTAAATTAGATTAATTAAGTTATTGAAACGATAGTTAATTTATTTAATAAGAGAATGAATGGTAGGATTTATTCGATTAACTCACACATTGAACTGATTAGTAAATAGGTAGAAATATATACATGTGCATTATATATGTTTGAACAGGTAATTGTATAGCTGTTGAGTAAAGATTTTATTTGTGTGCCCGACAAATAGGTAAACCTTAATGAGTTGGATGCGAAATATTATTATATCAACTCCTGTGAATGCCATTGGATGCGGAGTGCTGGTTATTCTGTGTGTAATAATAAACGTCGCCATAGGATAGTAACAATTAATTTTGAACTACATTACATGGCATACTTCTTGAAGATAGGCATACTTCATCATATACCACATAAGCATTTGGAGCTTGTGTGATGAGGTGGAAGATTTACCATACGAGCGAGAGGCTTGTGTGGCGATGACTACATTTTACAGATTGAACTGATGACTGCTATGGACTATTTAAATTGTAACGATAAAATTGCCAGATTAATAAAAACCCCACACGGGTCTGGAGTTGACAATAATCACGTCTCTCTAGTTATTAGACACGGCACATGGGCTATTTATTTCCCCCACGGGACGAGGTGATGAGGATATATCCTCTGGAGCATTTAAAATACACACTCCTTCAGGCTTTGATAGGGTGACAAGAATTTATTCTCTGGAGTTATTATCTATACACGCTCCCCTGTAAACACCAGAATATATCACTATAAATATGTGTATGCTTATTAGGATGTATTGGGTACCTAATGCTGCCCAATAAATTTCCAAACCTCTCCCCGTACAGAGGAGGTTATGGCGAAATTTTTCGAAAATTCCGGGTGTTAGCCAAATTTTTTGAAGAATTTGTTAATTTTCAGAAACTGAAAAGTTGGAGAATGGAAGCCAGATTGAACGTATAGTTGATTAATCAAACCGCTTTCGACTTTGTTCCTTTTCGGGGACGAAAAGTTTTAAGTGGGGGAGATTGTAACGACCCGGAAAATCTGAACCAATTTAAAATTGTTAAATTGGCTAAATAATGGATTTTAAATATTTAAAATAGATATTTTAAGTAATAGCAATGAAAAGTGAGTTTGAATCGACGTTTGAAAACGAATATAATTAATTCTAATTATAAACAAGGCATGAAATGGCGCTGCAGTTTCAAAAATTGAATTCAAACTTTGTCGGACTATACCGGGTGCAAAACAAAACGGATTTGAGTGAAATCAAAAATATTTAAATCTGTTAGTGAATACCTTTCTAACAAATCTGAAAAATCGAAGTTTCATAGCGGGAAGCAAAAGTTATGGCCAAATGAATTTTCAGAAAGGTCGCTATGGAATTTATATAGCCCGTGAAATTGGCCATTTTGCAAACGACCTCGGAATTCGACGAAACCACTTTTTTTGGATCCGGGGTGTGAAGTTATTGCTAGGTTTCAAATTTCATAATTTTTGAAGCTAGTATGTGAGCGTGGCAACGGAAAATGTGTTTTGGTCAATTACAGTTAAATTGGATCGACCAGAAATGGGCCGTTTTTCAAACGGTCTCAGAATTCGACGAAACTAGTTTTGTTGGGACCGTATCGTCAAAACATAGCTAGATTTATTTTTCGGGAGTTTTTCGAATCAGTTTGTGGCTCTGGCAAATTGAAATGTACGTTCAAATCAAATATTGAATGTTTTATATTTTAATCTGAAGGAAAAATAACTGAAACAGTCGAATGGGCATACGAAACATATCCCATTGTGTTCGGAATGGGGGTAAAATGCTAGGGACGACAGTCGTAGGGTTTGGATTGGGGTTCGTGTGTGAAAGGTGGTATTTTTGGATTTTATAAAAATGTAAATAAAAAAGGGACCAATCAAAATTCATTCTCTCTCCACGTGCCTTGTTCCCCGATTCTTCAGCAGTTAACGACAGAAAAAGCTCCGCCCTTCTCTCCTCTTTTTCTCCAATTCCGATCCACGAAACCACCTACTCCTTTGGAGTTTTCCGAAGCTCTCCTCTCTCTCTTCTAATCCATACCCGAGTTGACCTCCATCATTCAGTATACGACGAGAACGACGCCCTCCAAGTCCGACACTTCGGAGCTCTGCCCAGGTCGATTCGCGCCATCGCAGGGGACCCCACCCCCGGCGCCGCGAAGCCCTCTCCTTCTCCTTCAACGTTGTATGGTCCGATCGAGTTGCAGCTTCAAGGATCGAGAGAAAATCGGAAACCCCAGTTTGAACGAAGTTCTGAAAGGTACGACCTTGTATATTTAAAACAGATTTCAACAGTTTTAAATTGTTGAAACTTTGATAAATCATACCTTTTTCATACGGTAACGAAATTCGATGAAACAGGAAACATCGTGACCGTGTGGACGTCTTCTACATTCTAGAAGAGACCGCATATTTTTCTGAGCCTTCTGCTATTTTTGGTCGAGTGGAACCCAATGTGAGATTTCCAATTTATAAACGATATGGAAAACGACGATGTATAAATTATATAGTCGATGTATGAGTTATATAAGCGTTGTACACCCCTTGTATAAGCGTTATATAAGTTGTACGTTCGATGTATAAGTTGTATATGCGTTGTAAAAATTATATATGTGTTGAAATAGAAGTGAAATTCTATATATATATATATATATACACGCCCCTCGTCCACAAACCATGGACGATATTTAATGGTTGTGATTGGTGTGAAAATTGATTGATAGCAAATGGTTGATTGGAATTGTTTGTGGTTGATATTGATTGATTGTGGTTGAAAAATACCCGTTTGTGGTTGAGAAATATTTGGTTGAAAGCACATAGGATTAGTTTGTGGAAATGAAATAAATATACATGCCGCCTGCGTGCGAACTAGATGCATGATTCCCCATTGTCAAAAATCGCTAGGTTTTAAGGTAGAGCGAGGACCCGTACTAAGGACGGTCCCGGTTTTAACTACCCTGCCGTTATGCTGCCGAAATTTTGAATAATATTCATGTGTTAGAATTATTTTCCTGTGTTGAAATTATATTCGTCTGTTGAATAGAAAACCTTCATGTGTTGAATAGAAATTCATTCGTTGAATAATATTCATGTGTCGAATGGTATTCGTGTTTTGAATAAATTGTTTTAACAATAAAAATCACATTTTTAATTTATATATACAAACTATAGAAAACATTCATGTGTTGAATCGATATTCATTCGTTGAATTGAAATTCATGTGTTGAATGGTATTCGTGTTTTAAATATAAAAATCACCCTTTTATCGATTTATATAAACTATAGAAAACCTTCATGTGTTGAATCGATATTCATTCGTTGAATTGAAATTCAAGTGTTGAATGGTATTCATATTTTGAAAGAAATTGTTTTATAATAAAAATCCCATTTTTAACATCAATATGAAATGTATAAAATAATCTTGTTTTGAAATAAATAATTTTATAATAAAAATCCTATTTTTATCACCTATATTAACTATATAAAATAGTCGTGTTTTGAAATAAATTGTTTTACATTAAAAATCACATTTTTATTATATACATGAATTGTTAAAAATAATGAAGTGTTGAAATAGAAGACAGTTTGATTAAAAATATCATTTTTATCAAAAGTATGAAAATTATATAGTTTGAAATCGAGGAATCGGTATATGTATATAAATAGAATTGAAATATATCGAATAACGACGCTGCAGTTCGTATTTTGAAACCGTGATTTCAAACGATTAGTACAGGAGATCCGACCATCGGATTTTCCTGAAATCGCAACCGTTGGGTTCGCTTTGGAAATATCTTTCCAACGGCACCAACTTTGTAAAAATCCAACGGTTGGATTGTCTGGAATGTTTAATTCAAATCTGAAGAAAAACAGCGCCAGAATCGATTATATATATATATAATTATATTTAATCGAATAACGACGCTGCAGTTCGTATTTTGTAATCGAAACTTCAAACGATTATACCGGGAGATCCGACCGTCGGAATTTCCCGAAACTGGAACCGTTGGATCCATTTTGAAAATATATTTCTAATGATGTAAATTTTGTGAAGATCCAACGGTCAGATTTTCAGATATGTGTAAATCAAATCTGAAGAAAAAACAGCGCCATGGCCGCGTTATGGCCGAAGCGTCATTTTGAATAAATTGGCTATTTTAAAATAAATAAAAATAGCGATAAATCGTTATAAAATATTATAAACGATATGGATGTGAAATTTAGAAACTAACTGAAGGTTGGCTAGGTCGAATGGTTTCTTGGGTGTTGATCTGATGTTGGCTTCAGCCTTCGGGGTTAATATTTGGGAAATCGTTCTCTTACTGATTGACGGTTAGTGACTAATGAATTGAAATGATGCGTATGTATGTTAGTGTTGCACTTGTTTATTATATACGCGAGTTGCTCAGAAAGACCGGGTTTATCCCATTCTGAATGACTGAATCGACGATAAGAAGTCAAAGATGAAGACTGGGGTTGAAGACCGATCTTCACCTTGTTTGGATGGTAACTAAGGTCCTGATTGGGAGGCATCCCGAAATATGGATAATGAGTGGTGATCGTCCAGACGTACGTAGGAATTGATGAATATGCGAGTATTTAGTGCCTCCGGTTTCGTTCAGACCCAGAACGGACTTGCAAATGGACTGTATGTCTGACATTGGATTTTATTCTATGTTGATTGATCTCTATTAAATATACATCTGTTTGGCGACGGAGAATTTATTCTTTTTCTTAACGCCCTTATCTGAAATGCACGAACTCAGAGGTTGTATACCGATAGACATCAGTCGCATGGCATGAATTGCTAGTGTGGCATGCCTAAGTGGCAAATGATCAAGGCTTCTGTTGAAAAGCAAAGTCTTGTGGTAATGATCAAAGCCCCGCCTGTGTGGCGTAGCTTTGTGTATAATGTGAATTCGCGAGCCTCACACCCCGGTATGGACCAGAAACGGGAGAAGGACCTAAGGGAGGGCATGCGTTTATTTCTAGCTAGGAGTTGTGTCGGTGTTTTTACACGGCCTAACATTTTACTTATGTGGTTGTTGTTGTTGCGAGGCGCCTCGGATATACCGGTGACTATGTGAAGCCGAAGGAGCCATTCGTTGGCTCGTTTACGCACCATAGGGCGGGGAAACACAGTGTTCAGGCATAATAATCCACATCGGTGGACCGGCCCTGACGATCCAAGGGGCAGTTGTAGCTGTTCCTGAGGGGCGGGCTAGAGCATCTCGAATTCGGTGAGGACGATCCCTTGCCTCGATTCATGACGGAAATCCAATTTCCAAACACGACATCGTGCGGTTTTGATTGTATAGATATATGGCGACATGATATATGGTACCCATGCCGTCTATGATTGATAGTTATGATTCGAAATTGTTTTTGAAACATGTAAACACTAGTAATAATATCAATTGCTTTTGTTTTATTCGTATCAACCATATTTTGGCCATTATAAGGTAAAACTCTATCCTCCGGTTTGCGTTGCATTGTGTGATGGGAACTGAGTCTTATAATGGCTTCATTTTTATAAAAAGCATTGCGATGTTTAGAAGAATGATTTGTTTTAAAGCACTGGCAATCCGATGGTGTAAACCCGTTCCACGAAAGTGGCGTGGTCCTGTGATTAGCCATATTTTAAGTGTGTTGAGTAGATTTCTCATACCAGTCCTATGCCTGACTCATAGTTTGTTTCACTTTCAAACTCGGGTTCCCCTTTTTCTACACGGGCAGCCTTATGTTCAGGTTTAGCAGGTTTTTCTGGATAGCTGGAGCTGAAGATGGATTCTATCATTTATCTCTTTTTATGCTGTTCAGCTCCTATTGTACATTATGTTTGTTTTTCCGCTGTAGACATATATGTATAATTGAACTGTATTTGTACTAAGTATGATCCTGTATACTGTGTAACTCTGATGATTACGTTTATCCAGTATATTCTATTGTGCATTATCTGGTGTATTTATTTATTTCTGTTCTGCTGTTATCTGTTTATGTGTTATATTCCAAAGATTACCCTTGCCACCGTCAGTACGGGGTTTGGGCTCGTCACAAGATAGAGCGTGATGCGACGATTCAACGAGCTCCTACGTGCATTCTTGGGTCAGAGATTTAGAAGTTGAGGAATCGAGAGGTCAACCTAGTCAAAGTGCAATGGGGAGTTGATCAGAGCAACACTACTTGGGAGATGGAAGAGAAGATGCGTTCATTGTACCCTTTTCTTTTCGAGGGTATGTCTTTTAATTTCTCCTTTATCGCTTAACTTGTACTTGTTTTATCTTTAGTATGTCCTCTTGCTAGTATCTTTGACCTTTAGATAAGGTAGTCCTATGGTTGAAACATGTGTTTGAGACATGTTATGTATGATGGATGCATGTGGATGTAAGTGTTTAGAGTGGTTGCTCATGGATGCATATACACACACTTTAGGCACTACATCGGCTCAGTCACTTCATATTGCGTATTGCATATAAATGTGTGTGCATATATAAGTTAATTGATGTATAATGGTTGTGTTATCATATGGAAGCTGCATTTTGGTGGATGGTTGTGCACATATGTAGAAATAATATGTATCGATAGGATTCTTTCGCATACATAATGGACACATGGCACTATCATGGTTTGCATTAAGGAGGTCAACTGAATCAGTAGACCGCCTGATTTTGCATTAGACAAAGAACATATACACACACCTCTTGCATATGTTCATATAGCATTAGGAATTTTATAAGGACCATGGATGCCTTTGTTTGATGGTTGAGTAGTTGGTTGTTTGGATGTTAGGATATGCATTCTCCTCAACTTGGAGATTTCGGGGGCGAAATCCTTTAAGGAGGGGAGAATGTAACACCCCGTAATTTTCAATATTAATTTTCTCAACTTAAAGAATAACTAATCTCAGATGTGAGAACTACGGGAAATGGGTTGCGCCATTGTGTTCGTCTCGGAATTCGGGTTGAGATAGAGTCTAAGTTTGCGTGAATCGGACTTCATATGAAGAAGTTTTGGCCATCGGAATTTTCACTAAAATTTAAACAGATTTCAAAAATTCGGATTTCAGAGTCAGATTGGGCTAGGCGACAAATTTCCCAACAGGGCCAGGTCGACCAGGGGGTCAACCTGGTGGTCGACCTACCCACCCAGGTCGACCAGGGGGTCGACCCCCCAACCCCACCCCCCTCCCCCCCCCCCCGGAAAATTTGTTTGATGACCTTTTTATGACTGTAGGCTAAGTCATTAGGGTTTCTGATCTGGTCTGAATGGCTGGGGTCAATTCTGGGTTGATCGGATGACCTATATTAATCTTAAACTTTATAAAAACACATGTAGACTCAAACCATAAAATCTAATAAAAATTTGAATCATGGCCTCCATGCCGTCACCTTTCAACCTAGAATAGCTGTGACCAATTAGAGGGGAAGAAAAGCTAATCAATTCAATTCTAATCTAAACCGCAACAAATTGTCTTCTTTAGAGGGAAGCTAAATCAATTTCAGAACTCAGATTTCAGAACTCAAGACCTTCTTTGAGTTGTGAGTTCGATTTCTTTAATAAGATAATTAACAATTTAATTGGATTGAGCTATAATTTGGATTATATGGTTATGTTGTGAATCATTGTTTTTGTGTTATTATCTATGTTGTAAATTCTATGAGGTTATCATCTATGTTGCAAATTCTATGATGTTATTATCTATGTTGTAAAGTTGTGGTGCCATCATCTATGTTGTAAATCTATGATTCATAATGATGTTTCATATGCTAGTTTGGTTATGTTGTTGGAATTAATTCATATGTTAAATAATATATATGTATGTATGCAAGTCTAGATGTTAGTTTAGATATGGATCATATGCAAGTTAGTGAAAATCATATACAACCTTACATGTTTCATGACATCTATTTTATGTGTAAATTGGATCTAAAGTTAGGCTATGACATGTGTGAGTTATATTCTAGTATACAAAATTCTATATGCTAGTTTACATGTAAGTTTACACCATCGTTTATGTTGCATAAATCACATATGCCAGTATATATATGTATGTTTGGAGTATAAATCATGTAATGTATGTTTGTGGTTATTTCCTATGCAAGTTTACACCTTATGATTAGATCTATGACATATATGGTTTATGCAAGTTTGTGACTATTACCTAAACAAGTTTACACCTTTAGATTTAGATCTATGACATATGTAGTTTTCTGCAAGTTTGTCATTTTGGCCTATGCAAGTTTTAGATGAAGAATCTCATTCACACATGAAAGTTCACCCCTTATGTTTAGATCTAGTTTTGTTTATATGTATGTTGTGATGTTTTCTCTTTATTCCATTAGTTAGACTATTCGAGTCTGAAGTATATCTTACGTTAAACGAACGAACGTACAACGTGGGGCAATGGGATAATATTAAAATATTTAACATTGAGAATTGTCATAAATGCCTTAAATGGCATAAAATAGATTGATGATGATAATTGGTATGGACATAATTGAGTCAAAAATGGACATAGTTAAATTTGGAATTAAATGATAATTTGAATAGGGAAATTAATTCAAATTGGGGGATAATTAATTATGTGTAATTAATCGCCTGAGACACGTGGTTAGGCTCTTTTGTGGTGTAAGACTGCCCGGACCTGCCCGGCAAATCCAGCTGCCACAAATGCCAATCTAATGTGGGAGGTCTTAGGCATAAATTAAATGTGTAACAATTGTAAAGACACGAGTTTAGGCTCGTTTATGGTGTAAGACTGCCCGGACCCGCCCGGCAAATCCTGCTGCCACAAATGAATTAAGAAACACTTAACTAGAGAAACATGTAGTGGGACATGGGGGTTAAGTGGGTGCCTTGGGTGGCTTGTGAAATACGATTAGAAACACTTAATCAAAATTGAAACATGTAAGTGAACATGAATAAGAACAGGGTTAAGTGGGATGTACTAGAGGGGACCAAGCTTAGGTGGATAGCTTGTGTCAAGTAATGGGGGCCCGTTTCAACCAGTAACCCATAAGTATCTTTGTGGGCTCGACCCAAGTCGTGGACAGGACACGCATACTGGGCTTGACTGTAAGAGGCCAAAATGGGTTAGCGGTGGCAACGCAAGTCCAACGGATTCATGTGCGTGTGTGGGCCCGGGCAGGTAGGTAAGACGTTGTTGCACCGTGTAGGTATAAGCCGTGCATTGTTGGTGGTATCGAGTTGCCACTTAGGGAGTGATACACCCCACTTTGGGGCCAGCACGGGTATCTACGAGTTAGGGAACCGATCGCATGGGGGTAGTGGGTATACCTAGTGGAGATAGGGGCAGGCGGCACCTATGAAGGCAACTAGGGGTACACGAAACTACCATTATCATTATTAAAGTCTTGTAGGCGGGACTAACTTTTAGGGTGTTTGGTGTGGTGTGGTGTAGTAATTATCTTATTGTGGTTTAGGTGCGCCTTTAACGTTATCTTTGTTCATCTTATTTCCTTAGTTTACTCTGCCATACCCAATTGTTCAAAGTCATTTCCTTGTTTTCCAACTTATGCCTTAGCCTAGTTATTTTGGTAATTATATTGTTAAAGTTATCGCACTCGCCAGACTTTATGTCTGACCCCCTTTGTTTCCACCTCTTTTCTTCCTTTTCCCCCCAGGTGCTTAGGGTGGAACTAGCACCAGTGAAGCTTGATTTTGGACAGCTGTACCTCTTGCTTATAGAAGTTGCGTGGATCGCTGAAGTAAAAGTTCAGCCAATCTTATTTATAGCTATTTTGTGTTGGGGTTATGTCTTTTAATTTATGTACTCTGATTTAGTTAAGATGGATATTATGTACTTTGAATCTGGTTTTTGATGATGTAATCAAACCTATGTGTTTACCGCTGTAATGAATAAAATTTTAAATTTTTTAGTACTGTTTATATCTGTCTTGTTGTTAAGTTTATGTTCTATACACACTTAAACGCTCCATAGAAGTTAATGCATTCCCTTTGTGAGTGACATTAATGGACGTGGGGTGTTACAATAGAGGAACCCACTAAATAGGAAAAACATAATATGGTAAAAGTTAGGATATCTGTTTTGTACATAAAAAGAACGAATATTGAAATCTGAGACCCTTAGGTAATTTGGGTGGGCAGTGTACAATATACTTTGTATGGAATAAAGGTGAATCCCATATGTTAATATTTCATGACTGGGTTATGAAGAAAAATCTTATAAATTGGAAAAGGTTAAAAAGAGAAAAACGGATTAGGAATATATATAGTCGAGAGAATTGACTTTGTGGAAGTGTTAGGGAGGACTAGTTAAGATTGGAAACCCGCTTTGAGTATAACCCCCATTGTTCACTTTTAAGAACTTGAAATTATAAAAGCTTTTGGAATATGGTTTATGGTGTTTTCAAGTTTTAATCTTAAAAGTTATAGTTTTAAAATATGTAAATAACATATTAGAAAAGTACATATTGAGTTTTGATTTAAAATTGGATATATTTTGGAAACAGTAATTTCTTGTGAATTTTTTTGTCTAAAATAAAATTCCCTCAATAAAAGGTGCACATTATAGAGAATGTATAGCTCGCTAATTTTCTTGTTGTATTGAATAAAATGATAAAAAGGAAAACTTAGAAAATACTGCATTTTGTTGAAAGGTGGAATTTTCAGTAAAGAAAGTTTTAAAATCTTTATTCTTTTGACAATCATTTTTGATAAAAAAATTTAAAAGAGAAAATTTTGTTGGGTTGATAAAATAAGTTGTAGAAATTAAGAATAGAGTAGATGTTTGCACCTCATAGTAAGTAACCAAACTAGCATTGTAAGTAAGAGCAGTTGTAAACATAATTGAGAAATAGTTGTCCTTGTCTACTCTAGTTTTTGTGACAAGAAAAAAATCATTTGCATTTTTTTTTTAAATTGACATGTTTTTATGGTTTTGCAAAAGTAAGTTTTGATGAGGGAAACAAAGTTTTGATACTTTTAACTTTTGGGAGAAAAGTGAAATGAAAAAAAAAGCCAAACCGTGTTTTAAAAATTATGGGGTAGGTAAGGATTAATGCCTAGGGATGACGGGAAAAGTTTGAGGCTATGAAGTAGATAGCGAGAATTATCTTGGAATAACGGGAAGTTCCCTAGAATGCGCAAGAATTGAAAAACCTAGTGTATTGCTTAAAAATTGTTATTAGTACACAGCAAGGACTAGTGGTTACTACTACACAGTAGGGGGCAAGAAAGTGTTTACATCCTGTTGTTTGAATTTTTTTGTCTTAAGGGGGGCGTAGTCTTGAGATTCTTGGCCCTTAATAGTAGCTGTGTAGAGTGCATGTTTTCCTGTTTTAGTTGAAAGAATAGAAGGATTATTTGAAACTAAACTTAGATCAGAGGATTAAGTTAAATAAGTTAAGAAAAGAGTAATGGCATAAATAAAAAGGGAACAACAAATTTAGTAAAGCAACAAACATGACAGTTAAATAAAGAGGGAAAATTCTGAGAAAAGATGAATAAGAGTAAAATTTCCAAGATAAGTTGAAAACGAAAATCTATAACAAAGAAACTTTTCTTATGTAGTGTAACACCCCATGTCCGTTAGTGTCACTCACAAAGGGAATGCACTAAGTTCTGTGAAGCATTTAGGGTAAAAGATGCAGATAAATTACAAGACAGACAAAAATTAAACAGCGGAAAATAAAACTTTGCTTTATTGATAAAATAGTTTGTACAAAGATTTCTTTACAATATCAGAGTGTCATCTATCTTACAAAATAAAGAAGAATAAAAATAAATTTATATTCCCCAATGTAGCAAGAACCAGCCATAGCATCTGAAAAGAGAATCCAAGAAAAACTTCGAAAATCTTCAAGCTGGGAAAGAGTGACAGTCCAACTTAACCTGAGCTATACTACTCCCTCCTCTACTACCTGGGGGGGAACGGAAGAAAAGAAGACGAAAGAAAAACAGAGTCAGACATAAAGCCTGAGTAAGTTCAGTAACTTCTAACATGTGAACATGGAAAAACGGAATGACATGAATTAACTGAATACAAGATAACACCATGATGATAGGGTTGGCAAGATTCGACAAGACTAACACAAGATATGCTAAGATAAACTGGATATGCTCTAATACTTTCGCCACTTCTCTATTTCCTTGTTATAATGGTTTCTATATCTCTGCCCCACCTAACTAGTGTCCCAACTAGTAACGATAACGTGATCCCAATCCCTGTATTTTCCATCGCCCTCAGGCATCCATTTATTTATTTGTTACCTAGATTTAATCTAGGGTTTTCTACCAATTACTTTCTAGATTCAACTAGAGTTTACGTTGTCTACTGAACGCTTCTCAGATTCAGGATTTATGCCACCTAGTTCAACTAGGAATTATGCTACCTGTTGAATGATGCCCCCAAGTCTAGGACACACTACCCAGAGTGGTATATGTTCCTATACTTCCCCACGCATGTATCGCGAATCGTTATCGCTTGTCTAGATGCACATGTCCTATAATGTGCGACCCGAGTCCTGTGTCAGGGCAAATCAAGGAATACAGAACTCGGTCGGGAGCTTTCAGATATCTGCCGAAGCAGATGCTAAGGTCTATTTTTATTCCAGTGGCTATGGTCCCACTTGACCCCTCCCTCAACTAATGAAAGGCACACCTTGTAAAATGAGAACTATACGCCAGCCGCCGGTGCCCCACTATCCTATGGCCATCCTCACCCATAACTAGAAAGCAAGTATATGGTCTTTTGGAGTTCTCCGCCTTTCCGCTTCACGTATCTCGATTGACTCAAGATGGATGGTAGACGACGTGTAACAACCTGTAATTTTAATAACCTGTTAAGATATAAATGAGGCAGAATTTAATTTAAAAATCTGAATCAAGGGAAACGGGCTATGCCATTGCGTTCGTCTCGGAAAAATACGCGAAATAGAGTCCGAGTTTTCGAAAATCGGAGTCCGTATGACCCAGTTAAGGCCCATGGAAGTTTTCAGAAATTTCCATAATTAAAAACAGATTTAAAATTTAAAATTAAAAAGAAGGATTGGGCACAGCTGGCGTCAGTGGAAAAATTCCCGCCAAGACCCCCAAGTCGACAGGCATGTCGATAGGGGTCTCGGGGAGTCGACTGCCCTGTCGACAGCCCTGTCGACAGGGGGTAGCCAGGCATAATTGCCTGGTGCACCATTTTGGTTTGGGCTTGGTTGTGTGGCCTGGTTCTAGAGCATTCTGAAATCTGACGGGCCAAAATTCACCTAGGGTTAATCCTAGGGCTTAAAACACTCTAATTCCCTATAAATATACCCCTAATCCTACCCTAAAGCCTCATTAATCAATCTAGCAACTAAACTATGTCAAATTGAATCCTCAAATGGCCTCCACCTAAAAACCCTAGCCTCCACCTTCCTCAAAGTTTAATCCTATGAAGATATGATGGTCATACAACCTTTTCTATGTTGTATGAATGCTTAATAACTTGCATACTTCATTAAGTTGCAAGTTTGATTTGCTAAGTTTGTGTTTTTGGGATTTTGCAAAAGGGTTTTCTTATTTGAAGCTTTGTTTTGGGTTTTCAAAGGGCTTCTTCATCTTATTTGGTGGATTTGTGACTTGTTTATATTTGTAAGCCCTCTTACCTTCACTTTACAAACTCTAAAGTTAATATGTGGTGAAAGTTGAGATTTATGTGAGTTTATTTGATTATGCATGCTTATGCGAACTCACTATGCCATGTTTTACATGTTTCATAAGTTATGCATGCTTATGCGAACTCACTATGCCATGTTTTACATGTTTCATAAGTTATGCATGCTTATGCGAACTCACTAGGCCATGTTTTACATGTTTCATAAGTTATGCATGCTTATGCGAATTTACTATGCCATGTTTTACATGTTTAATGGGTTATGCATGTTTATGCAAGTTCACCTTACCATGTTATGCAAGTTTAATGGATTATGCATGCTTATGCAAGTTCACCTTACCATGTTATGCAAATTTAATAAGCTATGCATGTTTATGCGAGTTCACTATGACATGATTTGCAAGTTTAACATGTATGCATGTTTATTATGATATGTGAAGTTCATCATGTATGTTATGCCAAGTTACCTTTTATACCCTTATGCGTTATGACGAATATGTAAGCGAGATAATGACGTTGGGAGGGTTTGGGTAAACTTAAAAATACATGAAACTAAAAGGTTGGGAATTTACCTATTAAGTTAGGTCTACCCCTTGGGAATTTACCTATTAAGTTAGGTCTACCCAAGTATATGTTAACTTGTAAATATGTTTTAAAGTGGACATGACATTAGATAACATGATATGGCCAACTCGAGGTTAGACCTAGTTGTGGTGTAAATCTTCCCAGGTAACCACAACGTGAGGTCTAATGTGGGTAGTTGGTCATGTTGCACCATAAGACCCGAGGTTAGACCTAGACGTGGTGTAAATCTTCCCAGGTAACCACGGATGTCTAATGTGAGAGGTTGGGTGCGTTAATTAATTAATGCCTCATGATTAGGGTTAAGTCATGGCCCACTAATACTTAACCAATAATGGGGATGCGAGGATTAGATGGGGTTAAGTGGTTACACTTAACTAATTTAATCCATGATTAGTGAGGGGTTAAAACCACACTTAACCCTCTTAGAAACCCTAGCAACGTGGTCTGTTCCAGCAGTAATCCCAGTTTGGTATCACCACAACCCTACAGCTAGGTTAGGGCGGGGCACGATTACTGGACGGATGTAAGCGACCAAAGCGACGGCTGAGTGGTACAGCGGTGCGGGTCCGGCGGGCTACGGACGTGCACGTAGTCCGATATTGGACAAACTCGAGGCACGGGTACCAGTAGGTTTAGACTGTGCATTATTGCTTAGGTGTCTGGGGTTGACACCCGAGGGCTTGATACACCCAAAGGTGGACCCAGTGCAGTCTGACTACATCCATGTGGGCCGTATAGACACCAACACTGGACGTGTTAGGTTTATAGGGAGCCGATCGACTAGACCGTTGGGCTGGACCTTATACTAAGGTCACTTCATGTTATTGGGCCAAAGTTTGGGCTAAGGGATCAAGATCTGTTTTGTGGGTTTGCTAGTACACTGTGGTGCAAAGTTTAGTCTCATCTATGTGATGTCACCTTTATCTATTGCCAGTATGTTCATCTCAGTTTCCATCATGCTGTTAACTTTATTAGTTTATAGATTGATCGTAGTAGGGCTTACCAGTCTTTTTGACTGACCTGTTTTCTTTCGCTTCTTTTCTTCCGTTTCCCCCCCCCCACAGGTTCTCAGGGAGGGGCTACATCTGCTTAGTGGATCTTTGGCTTGCTTGTTGGATAGCTCATGTATGGATCTGAGCTAGCTGTGGCTTATCTTTTATTTCTGGGGATTAGTACTGATGTTTTACCATGTATTTTGTTATCACGTATCTAGACTTATGTTGTATTTTGGATCATGACCTTTTGACATTATGTACTTGACTATGTTGGTTTTCTGAGATGATGATGATGGGTTTTTATCTGCTACCGCTGCTTTATTTATATTTATTTTCATATATTCTGTCTTGCGATATCTCTGTGCATGTTTACCCTCACAATAACGCCCCTCCAAAGCTAGTACATTCTAAGGAGTGATCCTAGTGGAGGCGGGGTGTTACATTTGGTATCAGAGCACAAGGTTAACAAGATTGAACAAAACTTTTGAAAAAAAAAAACCCTTTTTGAAAAACTATTTTCAAAAACCTACTAAGTATTTTCCAAAATAAAGTCTAGATTATTTTAAGGCTAATTCCCAAAAAGCCATTAGCGTTATCCTTCGTTCCCTTGACCTAATCTTATCTTATCTTATCTCTCGTTTCAGTATGGCTGAGAATCTTTCCATCCCAGATGGAGTAAACGTACCACTCTGGTATAGGAGGCTTCTAGAAGCCAGGGCGGCAGCTGGTCTCGCCAACCCTACTCCCACTCCTCCTCCTGTAGTTGAGAATCCTCTTCCAAATATCCCTCCTCCGGTGGTTCCTGCTCCCCCTCCTCCAGCAGTTAATATTCCTCCTCCCGTTGCTAATGTTCCTCCCCCTCAGCATCCTCAGATTGAGTTTACGAAAGTTTGTAAAGACTTCAAGGCAATGGGAGGCAAGAATTTCCTAGGCACGGAATCTTTTGTTGAAGCTAGGAATTGGCTGAAAGACACGGAGGACCTGTTTGCTATCTTTGGGATTGATGACGAGAGGAAGATTTTATTGACAGTATGGCTTTTGAAGGATGAGGCGGCCTATTGGTGGGAGGTCACCAATGGGACGAGGCCCGTTGAGACTTGGGCCGATTTGAGGGCTAGATTTGTGACCAAGTTTCTATCTTCGGCTGAGGCGAATTTACAAATGGAGAAGTTCATTGCATTAAAGCAAGGTGATATGTCTGTCAAGGAGTATGTGAACAAGTTTAATCAGTTGGCCCGTTTTGGTTTGGACATGGTAAACACCCCGGAGAAGAAGGCTCTTCGATTTGCTAGAGGGTTGAGTGAGCCGCTACAAGGCTTGGCGATGTCACATATTCCGCATGGAGCTACTTTTGAGAGTTTGGTCAATATGGCTCTGCTTCAGGGAGATGGAAAGAAAGAAGTCAAGTCGAGTGATACTCAAGCAAAGAAGGCTGATTCTCAAGGCAAAGGCAACCAAGGTGGTCAAAGCAGTCAAGGAAATCAGAACAAGAACAAGAAGGGCAACAACAAAGGCAAGGGAAAGTGCAATTACTGTGGCATAGCTGGGCACTTTGCTAAGGATTGCAGGAAGAAGAAAAGGAAGCTTAGTGGTGGATGCTTTTCTTGTGGAGAGACTGGGCACTTCAGCAAAGAATGCCCAAAGAAGAAAGGACAGGCTGGACCTTCAGGAGGGCAAGTTCATGCTCTCAATGCCGCTCCAGTTCCCGAGCGAGGTAGTGTTTCTGTTGAGAACCTTGTTTATATCTCTGATCTTCCAGTGCGTACCTTGTTTGATTCTGGTGCTTCACATAGCTTTATTTCATCTGATCTTGTTGATAGCTTGCACCTTAGTACTAGCTTAGTGGATGATCCCGTTTGTGTTTCGAATCCCATTGGGGGTTCTGCTCATCTATCTATGATATGTGAGGATCTGAGGATCTCTATACTCAGTGTAGAGTTCTCGTGTAGTGCATATGTTCTTGGTTTCAGGGGATACAGATTGATCTTGGGCATGGATTGGCTGTCCAGATATGGAGCCATTCTGGATTGTGAGCATAGGGTTGTAAGGCTTGTTACTCGCCTGGGCAACACCTTAGAAATTTCATGCAATCCGAAGAACCCCGTCATGTTGTGTTATCTAGAATCTCTCGACTCATCAGAGGAGGCCCTTCAGTCTGTAAGGGTGGTCCGAGATTATCCAGATGTTTTTGAAGAAGTTAAGGGGTTGCCCCCTAAACGAGAGATTGATTTTCGCATCTATCTGGTGGATAATGCTAAGCCTGTTTCTTTGCCCGTTCGGCATATGGCTCCGCGTGAGAGACGGGAGCTGAGCAAGCAAGTGAAAGAATTGCTTGAGAAGAACTTCATCAGAAGAAGTATATCCGAATGGGGAGCGCCTGTGGTTTTTGCTACTAAGGCAGATGGTTCTCTTCGGCTCTGTGTGGACTATAGAGAGTTGAATAAGCTGACTAAGAAGAACAGACACCCGTTACCGAGGATTGATGATCTTTTTGACCAACTGGTTGGTGCTTCTGTTTTCTCTCAGCTTGATCTTGCTACTGGATTTCATCAGCTCAGAGTGGCTGAAGATAGTATAGACAAGACTGCATTCAGAACTCCAGATGGATTCTTTGAATGGCTTGTTATGCCGTTCGGTTTGACGAATGCACCCGCGTATTTTGTGGACTTGATGAGTAGGGTGTTTCGGGAGTTTTTGAACAAGTTTGTCGTGGTCTTTGTGGATGATATTCTGGTTTTCTCCAAGGATGAAGAAGAGCACGCGAGGCATCTTGTAGAGGTGATGGATACGCTCAGAGCACACCAGTTAAAGGCCAAGTTCTCCAAGTGCCACTTTTGGAGAAGGGAAGTCAGATTCCTTGGGCATATCGTATCCAAGCAAGGCTTAGCGGTGGATCCCGCTAAGGTGGTTGCAGTTCAGGATTGGAAGACTCCAAGGAATGCAACCGAGGTGAGGAGTTTCCTAGGTCTTGCGGGTTTTTACCGGAAGTTCATCAAGGACTTCGCGAAGATATCCGCTCCTCTTACTAAGTTGACGAAGAAGAACTTAGTTTTTGCTTGGGATATGGATTGTGAGCTTGCTTTTCAGAGACTCAAGAGAGCCCTTACCTCTGCACCCGTTCTAGCTTTACCCGATGGTGGTAAGATATTTACCGTGTACACTGATGCTTGTGGCACGGGGTTGGGCGCCGTTCTGATGCAAGAAGGCAGAGTTATATGCTTTGGTGGTAGACAACTCAAGGTGCATGAGAAGAATTATCCTGTTCACGATCTAGAGCTGGCAGCGATTGTGTATGCGCTCAAGGCATGGCGCCATTATCTTCTGGGAGAGAGATTTGAGCTGTATACTGATCATAAGTCTTTGAAGTATCTCTTTTCGCAGAAGGATCTGAACTTGAGGCAGCAGAGATGGATGGAGTTTCTGGCGTCTTATGATTTTGAGATATCCTATACCCCTGGCAAGGGGAATGTTGTAGCAGATGCGTTGAGTAGAAAAAGGTTGACACTAAGTCCTCTATTTGTTGAGATGAAGAATTTAGAGTTCTTGGCAACCTTTGATTTCTCTTGGGCAGATGAGTCGATGACCGGTTCTTTAGCATCTCTTGAGCTCAGGCCTACCCTTCTGGATCAAGTTGGGGCTTCGCAGAAGGAAGACCCTCAGATAGGTGAGATTGTGGATAAGCTGATTCGAGGAGAGACATCTAGTCACCTTTCTCGATATTCTATAGATGACAAGGGTTGGCTGAGGAGAGACGGAAGGCTTTGTGTTCCGATGGTGGAAGACTTGGTGAGGAAAGTTCTTGAGGAAGCACATCGCTCCAAGTTGACTATACATCCGGGTGGAGACAAGATGTATAAGGATATGAAGCGCATTTTCTTCTGGCATGGGATGAAGAAAGATGTGGCAGAGTTTGTCTCGAGATGTGTTGTTTGCCAGCAAGTAAAAGCCGAGTCGAAGAAGCCCGGTGGGCTATTGCATCCTCTAGAGGTCCCGCTATGGAAGTGGGAGAGTATTTCTATGGACTTTATTGATGGGCTTCCAAGGTCCAGGAAGGGGAA
Organism: Allium sativum; assembly: GCA_030737875.1. Taxonomy (NCBI): domain Eukaryota; kingdom Viridiplantae; phylum Streptophyta; class Magnoliopsida; order Asparagales; family Amaryllidaceae; genus Allium; species Allium sativum. The sequence goes on from CM060920.1 coordinate 193,711,257, forward strand.
TACGAGCATATGGGTCATTGTAGATAGGCTTACGAAGAGTGCTCATTTCATTCCGGTAAAGAGCAAAAGGACCGCATCTGGGCTAGCATCAGTATATCTTCGTGAGATAGTGCGACTACATGGAGTCCCTTCTAGCATAGTCAGTGACCGAGACCCCATCTTTACTAGTCAGTTCTGGAACAGTTTGCAGGAAGCTATGGGCACAAGGTTGAATCTGAGTACATCTTATCACCCACAGACGGATGGCCAGACCGAAAGGGTGAATCGAGTACTTGAGGACTTGTTGAGACTTTGCATCTTGGATTTTGGTGGTACTTGGGAAGACCACCTTCCTCTTGTAGAATTTGCTTATAATAACAGTTATCAGGCGAGCATTGGTATGGCACCGTTTGAGGCTTTATATGGGAGACCATGCAAGTCACCTACATGTTGGTGGGAGACTACAGACAAGCTTATACTTGGACCTGACATGATTAGAGATACATCCGAGAAGGTCGAGTTGATCAGAAGACGAATGAAGGCAGCCCAAGACAGACAGAAATCTTATGCTGATAAGCGGAGGTCTGATTTGGAGTTTGAGGTTGGGGATATGGTTTTTGTGAAGGTTTCTCCTTTGCGAAATGTGGTTCGGTTTGGAGCCGTGAGGAAGTTAGCACCGAGGTTTGTCGGACCATTTCCAGTCATAGAAAGGATCGAGCAGATGGCTTATAGAGTAGAGTTGCCCGAAAAGCTTGCTGGAGTGCATAATGTCTTTCATGTTTCGCATCTCCGGAAGTGCTTGCATGAGTCAGCAGAGGTGGTTGAGCCAAGTGTTCTAGAAGATGTGGAAGTAGAGAAAGAAGCTACCTTGAGGAGAGCTCCGATTCGTATCTTAGGGACAGAGATCAAGAAGCTAAGGAATCGTGAGGTCCAGTTGGTGAAAGTTCAATGGGGTGAAGCCGAGGAAGACGCGACTTGGGAGACTGAAGAGAAGATGCGTAGGCTTTATCCATTTCTTTTTGAGGGTACACTCTCAATCTCTTTTGCTATCCATGTCTATCTAGTTTATCTAGTTCATCGTGTCTATCTTATCATGAGAACCTTAGGTAGAACCCTTTGGATGAAACATGTGTTTAAGACATGTTATGGTTGATGGATGCAAGTGGTTGCAAGTGGTTACTCGTGGATGCATGATACACAGTAGGCACTAGATCGGCTCACACACTTCTCATATTGCATATGCATGGGTGTTTATGTTTATTCATGGATAGAATTCTGTATGCTATCACATGGATGTTGCATATGAATGTATGGTTGAGCACACATGTAGATATTATACATTATGTTAGGGATTTGCATACATATGGATACATTTCACTAACATATTTTGCATTGATCTTTGCATTAAATAAGTACATATACACACACTCTTGCATATGTTCATACAGCATTTAGAACCTTTTAAGGACAATGGTTGCTCGTGGATGATGTTTTGAGTAGATGGATGATTGGATGGTAGGATATATTCTTCCTAACTTGAAGATTTCGGGGACGAAATCCTTTAAGGAGGGGAGAATGTAACAACCTGTAATTTTAATAACCTGTTAAGATATAAATGAGGCAGAATTTAATTTAAAAATCTGAATCAAGGGAAACGGGCTATGCCATTGCGTTCGTCTCGGAAAAATACGCGAAATAGATTCCGAGTTTTCGAAAATCGGAGTCCGTATGACCCAGTTAAGGCCCATGGAAGTTTTCAGAAATTTCCATAATTAAAAACAGATTTAAAATTTAAAATTAAAAAGAAGGATTGGGCACAGCTGGCGTCAGCGGAAAAATTCCCGCCAAGACCCCCAAGTCGACAGGCATGTCGACAGGGGTCTCGGGGAGTCGACTGCCCTGTCGACAGCCCTGTCGACAGGGGGTAGCCAGGCATAATTGCCTGGTGCACCATTTTGGTTTGGGTTTGGTTGTGTGGCCTGGTTCTAGAGCATTCCGAAATCTGACGGGCCAAAATTCACCTAGGGTTAATCCTAGGGCTTAAAACACTCTAATTCCCTATAAATATACCCCTAATCCTACCCTAAAGCCTCATTAATCAATCTAGCAACTAAACTATGTCAAATTGAATCCTCAAATGGCCTCCACCTAAAAACCCTAGCCTCCACCTTCCTCAAAGTTTAATCCTATGAAGATATGATGGTCATACAACCTTTTCTATGTTGTATGAATGCTTAATAACTTGCATACTTCATTAAGTTGCAAGTTTGATTTGCTAAGTTTGTGTTTTTGGGATTTTGCAAAAGGGTTTTCTTATTTGAAGCTTTGTTTTGGGTTTTCAAAGGGCTTCTTCATCTTATTTGGTGGATTTGTGACTTGTTTATATTTGTAAGCCCTCTTACCTTCACTTTACAAACTCTAAAGTTAATATGTGGTGAAAGTTGAGATTTATGTGAGTTTATTTGATTATGCATGCTTATGCGAACTCACTATGCCATGTTTTACATGTTTCATAAGTTATGCATGCTTATGCGAACTCACTATGCCATGTTTTACATGTTTCATAAGTTATGCATGCTTATGCGAACTCACTATGCCATGTTTTACATGTTTCATAAGTTATACATGCTTATGCGAATTTACTATGCCATGTTTTACATGTTTAATGGGTTATGCATGTTTATGCAAGTTCACTTTACCATGTTATGCAAGTTTAATGGATTATGCATGCTTATGCAAGTTCACCTTACCATGTTATGCAAATTTAATAAGCTATGCATGTTTATGCGAGTTCACTATGACATGATTTGCAAGTTTAACATGTATGCATGTTTATTATGATATGTGAAGTTCATCATGTATGTTATGCCAAGTTACCTTTTATACCCTTATGCGTTATGACGAATATGTAAGCGAGATAATGACGTTGGGAGGGTTTGGGTAAACTTAAAAATACATGAAACTAAAAGGTTGGGAATTTACCTATTAAGTTAGGTCTACCCCTTGGGAATTTACCTATTAAGTTAGGTCTACCCAAGTATATGTTAACTTGTAAATATGTTTTAAAGTGGACATGACATTAGATAACATGATATGGCCAACTCGAGGTTAGACCTAGTTGTGGTGTAAATCTTCCCAGGTAACCACAACGTGAGGTCTAATGTGGGTAGTTGGTCATGTTGCACCATAAGACCCGAGGTTAGACCTAGACGTGGTGTAAATCTTCCCAGGTAACCACGGATGTCTAATGTGAGAGGTTGGGTGCGTTAATTAATTAATGCCTCATGATTAGGGTTAAGTCATGGCCCACTAATACTTAACCAATAATGGGGATGCGAGGATTAGATGGGGTTAAGTGGTTACACTTAACTAATTTAATCCATGATTAGTGAGGGGTTAAAACCACACTTAACCCTCTTAGAAACCCTAGCAACGTGGTCTGTTCCAGCAGTAATCCCAGTTTGGTATCACCACAACCCTACAGCTAGGTTAGGGTGGGGCACGATTACTGGACGGATGTAAGCGACCAAAGCGACGGCTGAGTGGTACAGCGGTGCGGGTCCGGCGGGCTACGGACGTGCACGTAGTCCGATATTGGACAAACTCGAGGCACGGGTACCAGTAGGTTTAGACTGTGCATTATTGCTTAGGTGTCTGGGGTTGACACCCGAGGGCTTGATACACCCAAAGGTGGACCCAGTGCAGTCTGACTACATCCATGTGGGCCGTATAGACACCAACACTGGACGTGTTAGGTTTATAGGGAGCCGATCGACTAGACCGTTGGGCTGGACCTTATACTAAGGTCACTTCATGTTATTGGGCCAAAGTTTGGGCTAAGGGATCAAGATCTGTTTTGTGGGTTTGCTAGTACACTGTGGTGCAAAGTTTAGTCTCATCTATGTGATGTCACCTTTATCTATTGCCAGTATGTTCATCTCAGTTTCCATCATGCTGTTAACTTTATTAGTTTATAGATTGATCGTAGTAGGGCTTACCAGTCTTTTTGACTGACCTGTTTTCTTTCGCTTCTTTTCTTCCGTTTCCCCCCCCCCACAGGTTCTCAGGGAGGGGCTACATCTGCTTAGTGGATCTTTGGCTTGCTTGTTGGATAGCTCATGTATGGATCTGAGCTAGCTGTGGCTTATCTTTTATTTCTGGGGATTAGTACTGATGTTTTACCATGTATTTTGTTATCACGTATCTAGACTTATGTTGTATTTTGGATCATGACCTTTTGACATTATGTACTTGACTATGTTGGTTTTCTGAGATGATGATGATGGGTTTTTATCTGCTACCGCTGCTTTATTTATATTTATTTTCATATATTCTGTCTTGCGATATCTCTGTGCATGTTTACCCTCACAATAACGCCCCTCCAAAGCTAGTACATTCTAAGGAGTGATCCTAGTGGAGGCGGGGTGTTACACGACGAGTCGCTATCACAGGGCTACCGTTTGCTCGTCGAATCACGCCGATCCATCCTAGTCTTTAGGTTGCCATGTATTGCAACCAAGGCATACCCCTGGTTCTTCTACGCAGACCTTAACCTCTGTGGGCCCAGGCAGATCATCTGCAGCCTCACAGAGGGATACCAAGAGTACCCTTACGTCCCCTCGAAGCCTCGGGCTTCGTAACCCAATTCGTTGGAGCCTTCTTTCTACTCAGACGGACATTCGCTCCTTCCCGTGTTATACTAAGAATTACTACTTAGTTTTACTAACTAAGATTTACCACTTAGTTTCCAGAATCGTTGTTTTCTAAGGTTTACTACTTAGTTCCCTTTCCCGTCAATTTGGATTGGTTAAGTGTCATTAGTCAATTCAAGCCAACTTAACCCTCTTCATTTATCCTGCCAAACTGGTTAAGTGTTATCAGTAATTCATGTTGACTTAACCCCACCACAAACCAAGTTATATTGGTTAAGTATTTCTTATTACTTAACCCTACCCATTCACCCTGTATTGGTTCAGTGTTCGTTTTTAACTTAACCCTGCCCGTCTGTTTTAACTAACATGTTATTAATGGTTAAGTATTATACCTTCATGTTTTAGACTTAACCCTATTCCTTTATCACAATCCGATGGTTAAGTGTTCAAGCTTACTTAACCCTACGGTCTAGCCCAGCTAACATATCAAATTGGCTGAGTGTATTTACTTAACCCCAACCTCTAGTCTAGTTAACATGTTGATTTGGCTAAGTGTATTAACTTTACTTAACCCCACCTTCTAGTCTAGTTAACATGTTAATTTGGCTAAGTGTTTCCTTAGTTACTTAACCCCCTACAAATCTTGTCTTGTTACCATGTGAAGTTGGTTAAGTGTCCCTATGGACTTAGCCCTCCCATCCTAGCTTAACTGTGTTAAATTGGTTAAGTGTCCCTATGGACTTAACCCTCCCATTCTAGCTTAACTGTATGGCCCTAACCCCACCCACCGGTATGGTTATCATGTTGAATTGGTTAAGTGTCTTAGTGGACTTAACCCTACCATTCTTGTCCTAGCTTTAATTAAATAGATTAAAGCCACGACAACTCACATTAGACAGATATTGTTGCGATTACTGGATGTGCCGGTTGGTTCCGGGCAGATTTACATCGCAACTCAGTCTAACCTCGGGTTAGGCCTATTTGTGTTTCCTAGTTCAAAGGGTTTTGACTAATTTTCAAATCAGGTTTTGAAAGTAACCATCCCGTCCGTCGGATCAGTTAGGGATACCCAGGGAGAGCAGGAAACTTGTATTTTCCAAACCCAAGCCTAGACACTATCCTCTCTGTCACCCTAGAACTTTCTGGTGTATTATGAAAAGAGATGTTGTTAAGAAACCTTTAATTTGTCTAAATTCACATTTTCCTTATTCAGGCCAAATTCTATAAGTAAATTATTTCTAATTTACTTATTTCCTAATTACTCTTTTAATGTAAATTATCTACATTCATTCTTATGGCCCATTTCGCCTTCTAAATCATATTTATGCTTTTTGTTATGTGGACTATACCAAATTAAGTGTCACTAACCATAATTTTGCTAAACCTGCCAATTGTTCCCAATTATGGCCAATTTCACATTTATGCCAATATACTTACCGTGCCAAATTAGCTAATCCAATTTCGATTCAACATTCTAATTCTAGACTTATTACTCTAGTTCACTATTCATGTAAATGCTAGATTTACACGTCAATACTAGATTCAAATTACACACCTTATAATTCATGTCAAATTTATCCAATTTGCATTTCTATGGACATGCCATAATACATGTTCCCAATTTATGCCAATTTCCAAGTTAAACTACGTTTTTGGTAAATTTCATATTTTGCCCAAACCGCATTCCCACCGTTCTTATAATCGCGATTCAGTCTAGATTATAAATAAAGCTAGGTTCGAAGAAAATAGTGAATGAACCAAGGATGCTATGCAAAAGATAGACATACTAACTGGCATAAAAAGGGTTGAATAACGACGTTGGTTCAAGAACATGGGTAGACCTAACTTAATAGGTAAATTCCCAAGGTCTAAAACCAAGCATAACCAAGAAGAATAGAGATGTAGGTTCAAGAACATGGGTAGACCTAACTTAATAGGTAAATTCCCAAGGTCTAAAGCCAAAGATAACCAAGAATAGACAGAATAGGTGATCGGGTTTAGACCAAATTTCATAGTCACAAAACTTAAGCAACACTTTCCTAGTCCTAAATCACAGGTGTTTAATCACAGATGTCCTTGTTATGTCATAGGCAATAGTTTATATTTCCTAATCAAAGGCATAGTCACAGTCACAGTCATAGGCAATGTTCATAGTCATAGGCAATGTCCATAGTCATAGGAAAATGTTCATAGTCATAGGCAAATGTTCATAGTCATAGGCATATGGTTTTAAGGTCCATAGTTTCATAGTCACGGTCTTATTTGTCCTTGAATCATAACAGTTCTTAATTAGGTTCAAGAGTATAGACACTGATTCGAATAGAGAGAGAGATTTGGCATATTCTTTTATTCCTTTAATTTCATGTCACGAACAGAGAAAAACATTCAAATCTAGAAATAACTGACTTGCAGAGATTTAGATTAGAAAAGAAAGATGGCGTTGCTATGCTTCGTAGAAAATCAGTCGTTGAAGTCGTTTGAAACTTCTCTTGAATCCTAGCTTGATTCTCTTCTTCTTGAGAGTCTTTGAGCAGCATCTCCTCGTCTTGATTTATTTTATATATATTATTCTATTTATTATTTAATTAAGAGGAGGAGAAGAAGCCATGTTCTCTAAGAATCTTTGCAGCATAAGGGTAGAGAAGAATTGTGAATAGAGAAGGAGACTAGGGCTGTTTATATAGTGTTAGGCGGGAGAATCTGGTCAGAATGGCGTCTAGATACAGAAGGACGAACTAGGTGCAGAAAACAGGAAAAAGCAGGGGGTCGACCCCCAGGTCGACTACCCAGTCGACCTGGGTGACCCAGGTCGACTACCCAGTCGACCTGGGTGCCCAGGTCGACTACCCAGTCGGCCTGGGTGCCTTGGGCGGGAATTTTCCCGCCCAGCTAAATCTGGCTCTGTTTTGAATTTCGATTTCGCTTTTCTGACCTGTTTTGAAATTTGAACTTCACTGAATCTTCCGGAGGCCATATCTTCCTCATACGGACTCCGATTTACGCAAACTCGGACTCATTTTCATGCAGAATTCCGAGATGAACGCAATGGCGCAGCCCGTTTCCCTTGATTTTGATTTTAACTTTTAATTCTGCCCCGATTTGTGAATCTTAGTGTAACAGAATTACGGGGTGTTACATGTAGGCTTTGCTTGGACAGGAAAATAGGGAATCTTTATATAATAGTTAAATAAAATCCAACTATATATGGAAAAGGTACATAAAAGAAAAATGGAAGATGTGAAGTTTTCATTTTCCACCTTTTTGTAACACAAGAAACCGAATTTAGAAAATTAGATTTTTCTGAAATTTGAAAAATAAATTTCTTGGTAGCGTTTCAGATGAAAAAATTGGATGAACTGCACTATTGCTCTGCAAGAGTGTTGGAAAATTTGGATGAAAAGGTATTTTTATTTTAAAAATATTGCATTCATGTAGAATTGTCAGTGTATTTAGGATGTGTGCATCATGTTTTTAAAGATTTTTTTAAAAATTTGCATACATATAATAGGTATCGCTTTGCACAAGTGAACAATGTTTGCAAAAATTGGATGCACACAGGATGGATAAATATTCGATGGGTTATCTATTTTTACCCTTATCAAATTCCGAGGACGAAATTTCCTAAATGTGAGAGAATGTAACACCCCGCACTTTATGACAATTAAATATTTAAATAATGCATGTGTGTGTGTGTTTGTGTGTGTGTGTATATATATATATATGCATAGAATAAATATATATAAAAAGAAATTAGTTGCATGTAGTGTAATTATGTTGCATGCACTGATTTACAAATATTATGCATTAATAAGAAAAGAAAAATGTAAGAAAAGATGCATACAAATTGATGAGGTTACATGGAATGGTTTAAATGGAATATTGTAACAAACATGAAAAGGAGAAATAAGAAAAGAACAATGACCACCATTGTTCTAAGCTTTTCTAATAAAAGCCTAAGTAGTCCATTTGGTTAGAACATGTGGCTTTCAAGTGAGAGGTGCAAGGTTTGATCCCCGTCGGTGCCATATTTTTGTTTTAAGGGAATGGCTAAAATAACACATGGTCTAAAGGAAAAATATGTATAAACAAACATATAAGAAAAAATATACATATAAGGAAGTGTAGACAAATATATGTATATAAGAATATATATGTATATATATGTGAAAGAATATATATATATATATATATATATATATATATACAAGAGAAAAGTTCAAAATAAGGCTGCAATCAAAGAAATATGGTAAAAAATAAATAACCACATAACACCGTTTGAATTTCGAAATTGAAATAAAATTTGTGCATGTATATAAACGTGTAAAATGGTTATTTAAAGATTTATTTACATATAAGAAGATTATATGCAAATATAATATCTAAATAAATTCCAGAAATCAAAAACATCAAAACTGTAAACAGATAAAGTTCTATGCCAAAACTCCTCGCAGGACCCGGAGGGTCGACCCATGGGTCGACACGCCCGTAGGGGGTCGACCTGGAGGTTGACCCCACCCCAGATCCGGCTAGACTCGTTAATGAATCTAGACTATTTTCTTAACAACGTTCGTTGCTGACTCAGCGCTGCGTGTACGATAAGATCCTGAACACCTACAAATAGGCTAGCAGATCCTAGCTTAAAGCTCACATTTTCTGAGAAGCCACCTAAGCACTATCATTCTTCTTCCTCCTCAAATCTCTTCAGAAAAATAAAACAATTAGTTTTGGAAAATTCGGATTCAAGATCTAAAAGAAAAAACGAATATTAATAAAGAAGGTGTTCAGAATTCTATCCGAAGTAAGATAATTTCTTAGATCCAGTCTATTTGAATTTCTCCTCTTTCTTCCCTTCTTCTTTTAGTTAAGAATTGTGGATCCATGGTTATTTAGGGTCTAAATCTAGTTAGGAGAACCATGGAATGCTAGATCTGAACCAGATTCAGGATTTGGAAAGCAATTAGGTGAGTGGATTTAAAATATGCCTTTTTGATAATGGTATATTTATTGTTTGACATTCCCCATTAATATGAAATGTAAATCCGCTAGAATGATTAATATGTTGAAATGTAAACTTGTTAAAAATATGGAAACAATTACTATTGTATACACGCATGTTCTAATTACATGTTAATCTGTGACATATTATATAATAGAACGCTTATTTGTAAGAATTGGGAGAATTACATGTTAACCTATGACAAATTATTTACTTGAACCCTTAACTGTAGAAATTGGGATAATTACATGTTAAATTGTTAGATTAGAATAATTACATGATTGATAGTTATATGTTATTATTTTAGAATGGAGTTAATTACAAGTTAAGAAGAACATGTGACATGATTATAAATTAAAATGGAATTAACATGATATTAAGTGTGACATGTAAAAATAGAATTACAGTTAAAATTTAGAAGGACACACCTAAATTATATGGAAAATTTACAATAAATTGAAAATTGCAACCGCACTTAGACACGAGGTTAAATTCAACTTGTGGTAATAGTCTACTCGGAATCGCCCGGCAAACCCAATGTCCACTCATTATTAATTTAATGTGAGGGGTCTATTGCATAAATATACATGTAACGGTGCTAAGACACGACATTAAGTCCAACATGTGGTAGAAGTATGACTGGAACCGCCCGGCAAGTCCAGCATCCACAAGTGGTTGGCTTAATGTGAGAGGTCTAGTGCATAAACATATATATAAATATAAGTATATCAAAGGATAGAAATAAAAAGGCACAAATTATGACTAATGGAAATGAATAGAAAATGAATGAAAGTTACAACAGTAAAAGAAGTCGAATGAACGGGGAATGATATTAACCTATTATAATTAATTACATTAATGAGATTATTAGGCAGGCTTGTTCTAGGAACAAGTGGAAATTATAACTTAGGTTATAATAAACGATAAAGAAAATAGAATAACTTATGTAATGAGATAAGCCGCACTTAATTGTAAATTAATTTATCTGTAAGAACGAGAATCTAAAATCTACCGATAAGGATGACAAAATTTATATTAACGGAAAGGAAACTTATTAGTAGACATTAATTAAGAAAACTAAGTAAATAAGTAAACCAACGAAAAGTTGTAGTGACTGTATAAGATTGAATTATGATTAAATAAAAAAGGATATGGTAAACTTATGAAATGAAATAAGTTATATTTAGTAGAACATGTTATTGTAACTATGGACTTGGACAATGAATAATATAAGGAGATTGTAGATTACAGATCCTAAATTACACTCTAGAGAATGGGCTTATTAATGAACGTAAAAGGGTTAAGGTTTGTAACCAAAATTAATAAGCAGGATGGGGCCATTCTGTGACACTCCACGTCCGTAAATGTCACTCACTAAGGGAATGCATTAAGTTAATAAGAACATAATAGCACAAGACAGACATGTAAAATAGCAGCTGAATTAAAAACTTTATTTAAATCAAAACATTATGGTCCCAAATATTTAGTTCACATCATAAGTACTAGTTACATTAATAATCTGTCTTGCGAAAAATATCAGAGTACAAAAGCATAAATCATATTTCCCTTGCAAAGACATAAGAGAGTTGACAAGCAGTCAAAATGATACATCAATATCCAAAATCCAAGCTAAGATGAAAGAATCCAAATCAACTCTAAGCACTTCCACTAAGAGAACCTGGGGGGACGGAAGAGAGAGAACAGGAAACAAAAAGGGTCAGACATAATGTCTGGCGAGTCCAGTTTCTACTAAATATAAATAAATAAAAGTATCATGGCAGGTATATAAAACTGGAAGAACAAGACAACAGTAATAATAACAAGCGTGAACTGAGCAAGATAAGATGCACATTACATATTGCGCTTCTTAAATACATTTCTCTGCACCACGCAAATACTAGTATATCAGAAATAGAATGATCCCTACTAATACCATTCCATTACACTTCTCGACTATTAGTTTACTTGGGTTAATAGCACTCAAGACTTATATGCGCATCGTACCCATTTACTTTCCCATGGATTCGCCTAATACAATATATGTAGCTATCTCTCAATATTGAGATACACCCCATGGTAACCCACTCGCACGGTCTCCGCCGTAATGAACACAGTCCCTCAACCTACGCTGGATTGACGTACGGATCTCTATATAAATTTATGTTCTGCATATAACTATCATTACTATGCAACGTAAGCGTATTGAACGCCACCATCGATCGAATCAGATTCCTTATCGGAATAATTCGCTCTACTCTACGATACACCACCCAGAGCAGACATGCACGTATCTAGACTGTCCCACATATGTATTGTAATTGTAGCTCGATGCCTCAATCGCATGTCCTCTAATATGCCCCAAGTTTCATGGCAGGGCTAAACAAGAAACACGGAACTCGATCGGGAGCTTTTCCATATCTGTACAGGTCACCTTTAAGTGCCTTCAAATGCAAATATTCCTCGGGTCTATTTTCCATGGTGGCTATGGCCCCACCTCGGCCCATCCCGCAGCTAGTAAAGACTACAAGACCTAAGCGACCACCCCCAATACAACCAATCTAAACATCCACGTGGCGTCTACCCTCAACCTTGCACCTCGATAGTGAAAGGTGAAATGATATCTTGGGTTCAACTCTAGTCTTTTTGCATCCCGTTGCTTGTCGATGACGGATATCCGACGGTCTACTATCCTTGTTGGTCGTGACCGTCTCCACCTCCTCGTGAGGCAACCGTCGAATCACCCTGGTGTCACCTCGTCACGGCATTCTGACTGCATAGCTACATCAACAATCAAGGCCCACCCATCTAGTAGTTACGCGCAGACTCAACCTCTGCGAGTATAGCCTAAGACATCTGTCACCGCACAAAGGACTACTAGGAGCACCTTACGTACTTCAGGAAGCCGTGTGCTTCCCCTTCCAGTCCTTTAGAGCTATCATAACAATCAGATGAATGTGCACTCCCCTCTTTTCTTATAACACCTCGATGATCTACCCCATTGGGTTATTCACCCTCAAACATACGGACTGGTCCAAGCGCCTTTCTTTAATATGTTGCGAGACCTTATGCCTAAACATTCTTTACGCACTTGCCTTACCTCACCTGGTTCCCATTTAACTTGGTTATTCCCGTTCATATTGAATTCTTATTCCAATTTACCAAGTTTCTCTTTCTTATTAATTTCAATCACATAACTTAACCCACTTAAGTTTATTAATAAGCCCACAAGATGTTATTCTCTAGATTACGGCCTAAGGTCTGTAATCCACAATCTATTTTATATTCTTGCTTGGTTACATCATTACAATAATATGTTCTCCTTATTACGTTATTAAGTATATCTCAATTCACATGTTTCCTAATTAACATGTACTTACCATTTATGGTTAAATATACCTTATTTATTTTACAAGTTTTCCTCATTATTCCTCATTTAGTCATAAATTCAATTTACACCGTCACTAGAACTTATCGTTGTTTACTTAGCAGATTATTATGCATATCTAATTCTATCATTTATTCAAGTTATGCTTAACCTATAAGGGTGTCTTTAATTTCATAACTTTATTATATTTTCCACCGGTTATATATACCACTAGGTGTCTTTAATTACATAACCTTATTGGGTTAAGTTCGTGGGCCTATATGTAAATATTACCCATCCCCTCTATTTTACTTAACCGACCCACTACCCATCCAATTTTACTTAACCCTAACTTAAGTTCATAATCATACAATCCTTATGGATTAAATTAGGTTATGTAGTCCAATTCATTACCATGTCCAATTATGGTTATAATGGGCTTGACCTCCCACATTAGGCCTACAATGTGTGGATGATGGATATGCCGGTCGGGTCCGGGTAGTCTTATTCCACAGTTGGATCTATCCTCGTGTCTTAGCCCGATTCGTATTTACACACTTAGACCTCTCACACTAGGTTCAACATTAGTGGCTGCTAGATATGCCGGTAGGGTCCAGGCAGACCTCCACCACGAATGCAACCTAACCTTATGTCATAAGTGCATTTACAATTCCTAATTGTAATTACTAGACATTCCATTATTTTCCAAATCTACCTATGTCATTATAGGTGATTGTTTCTCCTTTTCCCCATATTTAATTATATGCCCAATTCATTAGTCAAATTATAGACTTTTATGCCCCTTTTCAATTAACCTTTTAATTATGCACCATACGCTCTTTTTCCCAAGTTATGAGTCAAGGCTATATATATATTACACACAAACCCAAATCTACATATTTTCCAATTTAGGTCCCTAGTCTATATTCACCCATTTCAATACAAGATATAACCAAATCCATATTCGCATATTTTCCAATGTATGCCTAAAATTCATATTCACATACGTCCCAATTTATGTCCGAAATCAGTATTTAGACATGTCACATTTTATTTTCAATTCCATATTTACCTTTATTCCAATGCGTGCCTAAATCCATATTATCCAACAAGACATATGCCCCCAAACCCATATTCATATATATATCCAAATTTATGCCCAAATTTAGATCCATATTTTCCAATATCAATTATTCCTCAAATTATGTCTTTCCCCGTTATTCCCACTTTCGCACGTTCACACATTTCAGCGTTAGGCCTAGGCTCGAAGGTAGCCTGGCTATATAAAAATAAGAAGGGAAAAGAGGGAGAGAAGAGAATCGAGAACAGGCATAATAACGAATCAACAATAATAAACTGATCGAAAAAGGCATAAACTGAATAGGCATATTATGACAAGATTTAACATGGTGGCGGTATGAACATATAAAAGCAGATCTGATGGTTATGTCATAACAGAATTGATTAGGCACCGATTCAAGACCCAATTTTTACATACATGTCAAGATTACTATTTAAATATTTAGATCTAAAAATAACATAAACACACACTGAATAGACCTAAGGAAATGGATCCAATTTACTGCGAAGAACATGTTGAGTAAGTTGTTGTAGCCATCGCTGAATTTGTTGTAGCAATCTTCGAATATGTACAATCTTCTTTGAATTGATTTAGAAGAAGAAAGGAGATTTTCATTGCACCAGAGCTTCACCGTCAGTATTTAGATAAGTAAAACCAAGGTCTAGGGTCTTTATATAGCTTAGGGTTCATGAATCTAGCTCCAAAATCGTCCAGGTTCCGAAAAGAAGTTTCCAGAGCCACGGGTAGGTCGACCCCTCTTCAGGTGGATCGATCCCTAGGTCGACTCCCCTTCATGGGTGTCGACCCTTAGGCCGACCCCAAGGTTGACCCCCATGAACCTGAGTCGACCCCTAGGTCGACCCAGCAGGGTCCTCGGTCGACTTCAAAATGTCAGCCCTTCCTCGATTTGCGCGCCGCTTTTGCTTATTTTTGAATTTATATGTATATATCTTCCTTATATGCATACAAACTTCAAACCTTAATAACTTCTTCATACGGTGTCCGATGTACGCAACCCAAATGTCTATCTTGACCAGATTTTCAAGACGGACTTAATGGCGCAGTCTTTTTTACTTAATTCTGAATATTTAATTAAGTTTTCCTTAATTCATTGTTAAATGTATATTTCACACTAATTATTCTTTAATTCATCATCTTTAGCATCGTTAAAATTTTGGGGTGTTACATTCTCCCCTACTCAAAGGATTTCGTCCCCGAAATCCATAAGTTGAGAAGAACGTATATCCTAACATCCAACAATCATACATCCATCTAGCCATCACAGGCATCCATTGTCCTTAACGAATTTCTAATGCTTATATGAACATATGCAATAGTGTGTATATATGTCCGTAAACTAATGCGAAAGATCAGGCGGTCTACTGATTCAGTTGACCTCCTTAATGCAATGTATGTTTGTGCCATGCAACCAAAATGTATGAAAATCATCCTAGTATAACATGTAAGCTCTATATGTGTGCACAATCATCCATCCAAATGCAACGTCAATGCAATGATACACCCATTTTCATCCATAAAATTTAAAATGTACACACATCAATATGCAAAATGTAAGTGATTGGGCCAATCTAGTGCCTAATGTGTGTTTATATGCATCCACGAGCAATCACCAGTGACAACTTGCATCCATCAAACATAACATGTCTCAAACACATGTTTACATTTATTAGTTTTCTATCTAAGGACTCGATCGATAGGAGATATTCAAACAATAGGTACAAGTATTAATTCAAAGCTTGGAAAAAGGTGTTAAGGACATATTCTCGAAAAGGAACGGATATGAAGCGTGAATCATGTCTTCAGCCTCCCAAGTAGCGTTCTCGCGGCCCTTTCCCCACTGCACTCTTACTAGCCTCACTTCTTTGTTGCATAATTTCTTAACCTCCAATCCAAGTATGCAAGTCGGAACTTGTCCTATCATTGCTTCCTTCTCAACTTTCATTTCCTCTCGCATGTTTGGGTCCAATACCTCGAAATCTATACATTTTATCGCTGCTTGGATGAATAGTCATCTTAGAATGATGGGTTTCCTCAAGGACTGTCTTCAATAGGTTTCCCATCCTGATATAACTCACCTATCAAACCTTTTCTCACGTAGCTCCCCTACTTGCTTATCAAGTTCCCTCTTTTCTTTCAGGAGTCACATATCGCAAATCATCGATAGATATATCAAGAGGTTCTAGGAGACTAAGCATGACAGACACTTTTGGGGTCATAAGAAATCTCGAGAGTCTTTCTATGGAAAGTTAGAAGTCTAACGACCCTCCTCTGACAATCTAGAATGACTCCATATATGGCTAACCCATCCATCCTAGAATCAAATCGTATCTTATGAAATCAAGAACATATGCATCGCAATCAAACTTGACACCTAACACAGAGATTCTCAAACCCTGAAAAATCATCGATCAATGAGTCGTACCTCCACTGTGATTTGAGGCAATAATGGGATCCAAAACCATACCAGTATCTAGTTGCAGAGATTCAACTAAAGGATCATATATAAAAGAATGCGAAGCTCCAGGAAAAGAATTCGAATAGGATGATCAGAAATAGAGAATAATCCTTCGAAGGAAACATTCCTACCCCTATCCAGTCCATCAGCTATGAGAACGATAGCTTGCCCCCTAGAAGTTCCTACACTCTGGCCTTGTCTTTGTCTCTTCGAGCACTCCTTAATGAGGTGTACTGCCTTACCAAAGTGGTAACAAATGCCTTTTCTCTTTCTGCAATCCTTCTACAGAAGACCCACCATTCCGAAATTATTGTATTTCCTCGTTTCTTATTTCGGTTGTGTAACACCCCACGTCCATTAATGACACTCTCAAAGGGAATGCGTTAACTTTCATGGAGTATTATTTGTGTATAGAACAAAATATAACAAGACGGATACATATATTGGTACTTCAAAAATTAAAAAACAACTTTCATTGCAGCAGAGAAATAGTTTGGTTACAACAACATCAAAACAAACAATAAAACCAAGTACACATAATATCCATCTTGACAAATTGTTTTCTGAATACATAAAGTAAAAAAGCTTAACCCTAACATAACTAGCCATAAAAGAGATGAGTTGAACTTTACTTTCAGCAATCCAAGCACTTCCAAAAGAGAGAGAAAGAGATCCAAGTCAAGCTCCACTAGCACTAGTCCCACCGTGAGAACCGGGGGGGGGGGGGGGGGGGGGGGTGGAGGAGGGGAAGGAAGAAAAGAGGCAAAAACAAAGGGGGTCAGACATAAAGTCTGGTGAGTCCAATAACTTTAACAATATAATTATTAAAGTAACTAGGATAAGGCATAACCGGTAAAACAAGGAACGACTGTGAAGCTAATGGGCAAGAAAAAACAAACAAGAGGAATATGCTGGCGTTAATCGTGCTCCTAATCACTATAGGATAATTACTATACTGCACCATTACTAGTCACCCTAAAAGTTAATCTCGTCTACTGAACATAATAATCATAATGGTAGTTTCGTGTACCCCTAGCAGTCTTCATAGGTGCTGCATGCCGCTATCTCCACTAGTTGTGCCCACTACCCCCATGCGATCGACTCCCTAACTCATAGATACCCGTGCTGGTCCCACAGTGGGGTGTATCACTTCCTAAAGTGGCAACCCAATACCACTAAAGATGCACGGCTTATATCTACACAATGCAACAACGTCTTATCTACCATCCTGGGCCCACGCATGCACATGACCCCGTTGGACTTGCATTGCCACTGCTAACTCTTTTTGACCTCTTACAATCAAACCCAGTAAGTGTGTCCCGTCCTCGATCTAACTCGAGCTCACAAAGATACTTAATTTTTTACTGGTTTGAAAAGGGCCCCCATACTTGACACAAGCT
The DNA here is from genome assembly GCA_030737875.1 of Allium sativum. Classification (NCBI taxonomy): domain Eukaryota; kingdom Viridiplantae; phylum Streptophyta; class Magnoliopsida; order Asparagales; family Amaryllidaceae; genus Allium; species Allium sativum. Next base: position 193,729,205 of record CM060920.1, read on the forward strand.
TTCCACCTATGCTTAGTCCCCACTGAGATTTCCCACTTAACCCCTTCTTATTCATTTCTTCTTACATGTTTAAATTTGGTTAAGTGTATCTAATCGTATTTCACATGTCATCCATGTCACCCACTTAACCCCCAACGCCCCATCACATGTTTATCTTGGTTAAGAATTACTTAATTCATCATAACCGTAACCTTGTAAGACCTCCCACATTATACTACCATTTGCGGTTGCTGGATTTGCCGGGCGGGTCCGGACAGTCTTATACCACGAACGAGCCTGACCTCGTGTCTTTACAATTGTTACGCATTTAATTTATGCCTTCGACCTCTCATATTAGACTACTGTTTGTAGTTGCTGGATTTTCCGGGTGGGTCCGGCAGTCTTATACTGCAAACGAGTCTAACCTCGTGTCTTAGGCGCTTATTACACATAATTATTTCACCCCAATATGAATTAATTATCCATATTAAAATTGTCAATAATTTCCACATTAATCTATGTCCATAATTGTAACCTAAATTATGTCCATACTTTTCAGGTATATAAATTATGCCAATTAGTGTCTCAAATTAATTATATGCCTTTAAAGCCATTTTATGTCAATTCACAATACATATATTTAATATTTTCCTATTGTTCCCACATCATCCGTACGTTTGATAGAAAATATTTTAGACTCGCGAGTAGTCTTACTCATAAAAAAGAAAAGAAACATCACAACTTGCATAACACATAAAATAGATCTAACTTGCAAATAAGAATTATAACATAAGTTTGCATAGCCAACAACTTGCATAGGCAATGGACATATGGAACATAAATTTGCATAAACTATGTACTGCCATGGATCTAAATATAGATCTATACATGAAATTGTGAACTTGCATATATAAATAAGTTTTTCACCTAAAATTGCATATGTGAATATGGTTTTCATCTAAACTTGCATATGTAAATATGGTTTTTACCTAAACTTGCATATGGATTCCTACAAACTTGCATATGAATCTAAACATGTAAACTAATATCACAAGTTTTACATATAAACTAGCATATATATATATATATAGTTGATTCACATATAAACTTGTGTATAATTCGCATACAGACTTGCATATGATTCACATCCAAACTAGCATATGATTTACGTCCCAAACTTGCATATAAACTGATGTCATAAAATGAATCAAATTAAACATATGTGATTGGACATATGAAATAGATCTACTAGCATAAGTTAGCAAAACTGTCATATGTTCACAAACAGACGATAACAAAATTAAGTAACGTCCCATGATTCAACAGACATGTTCTCATAATCCCAGTTATAACTCATCATAATTAATTTATTAATTATTTTATGAAAGAAATTGTACTCACAAAGATGGATTAGAAAGAGAATAATTCGTTCGCCATTTGTATTAGAATATTGACTTGTAATTCCTAAGCTTTAGGAAGAAGAAGAACTATTCCAGCAGCAGCATGGAGGCCATGAGATTAATTTAGTTTAGGTTTAGAGCTTGAGTCTATGCATGCTTATATCGAATTTATATAAGTCGTTAGATTATCATAAGAGCAATCAGAACCATTCAGGCCAATTAGAGCTATCCAGAAACAGCCACCTATGCCCTAATGACTCAACAACGAGTCAGAAATCGTCACAATTCAGATCTGCTCGAGGGGGTAGATCGACCACCAGGTCGACTTGTATAGGGGAGGTCGACCCCCTGGTCGACCTGGCCTGGGGCGGGAAAAATCTCGCCCAGCCTGCTTCTGTGTTTGAATTCGAATTTTGAATTTTTAAATCTGAGCTGTTTTAATTTATTTAAATTCCTGAAACTTCTGAGGGCCATAACTTCCTCATACGAAGTCTGATTTACGAAAACTTGGACTCTATTCCAAGCATAATTCCGAGACAAACGCAATGGCGTAACCCGTTTCCCTTAATTCTTCTCCTAAAAATTAAGTGTTCTTAAATTTGTTAATTTTAATATTTAAAATTATAGGTTGTTACATTCTCCTCTACTTAAAGGATTTTGCCCCCGAAATCTCCAAGTTAAGGAGAATGTATATCCTAACATCCAATCATCCATCTACTCAACCATAAACACAGGCATCCATTGTCCTTACAAGATTTCTAATGCCGTATGAACATATGCAAAAAGTGCGTGTATATGTTCCTTATCTAATGCAAAATCAGGCAGTCCACTGATTCAGTTGACCACCTTAATGTGAACCATGATAGTGTCATGCATCCATTATATATGCAAAAGAATCCTAATGATACATATTATTTCTACATGCGTGCACAACCATTCATCAAAATGCAGCATCCATATGATAACATAACCATTATACATCCATTAATTTAAATATGCACGCACATTTATATGCAATATGAAAGTGATTAAGGCAATCTAGTGCCTAATGTGTGTGTACATGCATTCACGAGCAACCACTAGCAACCACTTACGTCCATTTGCATCCACCAATCATAACATGTCTCAAACACATGTTTACAACCATAGGTTTTTTTTCCTAACTAAAGATCGAAGATATCATCGCAAAGACATACTAAATGATAGGACAAGTATCAACAAAGCGGTGGAAAAAGGAGAAGTTAAAAACATACCCTCAAAAAGGAAAGGGTACAGCGTATTCATCTTGTCTTCCATCCCCAAAGTCGCGTCTCCTTGATCATCTCCCCATTGCACTTCGACTAACTTGACCTCTTTGTTGCGTAGCTTTTTGACCCAATCCGAGAATGCATGTAGGAGCTCGTCTAACCATGGCATTTCGCTCTACTTCCACTTCTTTGAGCGTGCTCGGCTCCTCCACTTCCACCGTATCAAGTAAACACTTACGCAAATGCAAAATGTGAAACACATCATGAACACCACTGAGCTTCTCTGGCAACTTTATTCTATACGCCATCTGCCCAATCCTCTCTGCAATTGGAAAGGGTCCTACGAACCTCGGTGCCAACTTCCCTACTGATCCAAAATGGACTATGTTTCTCAATGGTGACACCTTAATAAAAACCATGTCCCCAACATTGAACTCAAGATCGGTTCATCTCTTATCAGCTTATGACTTCTGTCGATCCTGTCCATCTTCATTCGCCATCGACTTAAGTCTATCTTCTCTGAAGTCTCCCTAATCATGTTAGGTCCAAGAAAAACCTTATCCGTAGATTCCAACCAACAAGTAGGTGATCGGCATGGTCGTCCATAAAGAGCCTCAAAAGGTGACATGCCAATGCTAGCCTGAAAGCTATTATTATAGGCGAACTCCACGAATGGAAGATGTTCTTCCCATGTTCCTCCAAAATCTAAGATGCATAGCCTCAAAAGATATTCTAGAATCCGATTTACTCCCTCGGTTTGGCCGTCCATCTGAGGGTGATAAGCGGTACTTAAGCACAATTGTGTTCCAACAGCCTCTTGTAAGCTCTTCCAAAACTCGCTAGTGAAAATGGGATCTCTATCGCTCACAATGCTAGAGGGTATGCTGGGCAGACGAAATATCTCTCGAAGGTAAACAGATGCTAACCATGTGGCGGTCCTCCTACTTTTAATGGGAATAAAATGGGCACTTTTGGTAATTCTATCTACAACTACTTAAATCCCCGTATTACCCTTCCTCGATCTTGGCAACTCGTCCACAAAATCCATGGAAACACTTTTCCATTTCCACAGCGGAATCTCTAAAGGGTGGAGCGAACCACTGGGCTTCTTTTGCTCCGCCTTGACTTGCTGGCACACCAAGCATCTAGAAACGAACTCAGCCACGTCCTTCTTCATTCTGGCCTAAAAGAAAACTCGTTTCATATCCCTATACATCTTGTCACCACCTGGATGTATGGTCATCTTACAGCGATGTGAGTCTTCAAGGATTGTCTTCCTCAAGCTCTCGTCTTGTGGCACGCAAAGTCTCCCATATCTACCCAACCAGCCTCTCTCATCTATAACATATCTATTAAGATGCCTCGAAGACTCCCCTCCTATAAGCTTGCCTACTATCTCAACCAACTGTGGGTCATCCCGCTGTGCCTCTCCAACCCAACCCAAAAGTATAGGTTGTACCTCTAGAGATGCCAACAATCCGAGTACATAATCGGCAGAGGGTCTGAAGTTCAAGATAGATATATACTCCAGGCTCTGTCGCTTTACGAATAAAGGACTCAAAGTCAACCTCTTTCTAATTAAGGCGTTAGCTACAACGTTACCCTTGCCAGGGGTATATGTGATCTCAAAATTGTAGGATGCTTAAAACTCCATCCACCTCTGTTGCCTCAAGTTTAGATCTTTCTGAGAGAACAAGTATTTTAGCGAATTATGGTCTGTATACAACTCAAATTTTTCGCCAAGCAAATAATGACGCCAAGACTTAAGCGCAAAAACTATGGCAGCCAACTCTAGGTCGTGGGTAGGGTAATTCTTCACGTGGACTTTCAACTGCCTTCCACCATAGCATATCACCCTTCCCTCTTGCATTAAGACTGTGCCAAGTCCTGTCCTGCAAGCATTGATATATACTGTGAATGGCTTACTCCCATCCGGCAAAACTAAAACTGGAGCTGTCGTCAAAGCCCTCTTCAAACGCTGGAAAGCATCGTCATAGTGAACACCCCATGAAAAATTCAAATTCTTCTTCGTCAACCGAGTAAGTGGGGCTGATATCTTCGCGAAGTCCTTAATTAACTACCTATTATTACCAGCCAGCCCTAAAAAGCTTCTTACTTCTTTTGCATTCTTAGGAATCTTCCAATCTTGGATTGGCACCACCTTTTCGGGATCCACAACTATCCCTTCCTTAGAGACCACGTGTCCTAAGAACCTCAATTCTTTTCTCCAGAAATGGCATGTGGAGAACTTAGCTTTGAGTTGATGCGCTCATAGAGTCTCTAAAACTTCCTTAAGATGTAGGGCATGCACTTCCTAATTTCTAGAGAAAATCAAGAAATCATCCACAAAGACTACCACAAACTTGTTTAGAAACTCCCTAAACACCCTACTCATTAAGTCAATGAAGTATGCGGGTGCATTCGTCAAACCAAAAGGCATGATGAGCCACTCGAAGAAACAGTCAGGAGTTCTAAATGCAGTCTTATCTATGCTTTCTTCAACCACCATTAGCTGATGAAATCCTGTAGCCAAATCCAGCTGCGAGAAAACCGAAGCACCAACCAACTGATCGAATAAATCATCTATCCCCGGTAATGGGTGTCTGTTCTTCTTTGTGAGCTTATCCATCTCTCTATAGTCCAAGCACAATCTAAGTGAACCATCAGCCTTTGTAGCAAAAACAACTGGAGCACCCCATTCTGAAATACTTCTTCTTATGAACCTCTACTCAAGCAACTCTTTCACTTGCTTACTGAGTTCTCTTCTCTCCCTCGGAGCCATGTGGCGCACTGGTAATGCAACCAGCTTTGCATTATCTACTAGGTATATTCGAAAGTCAATCTCGCGCCTCGGGGGTAAACCTCGAACTTAATCGAAGACGTCACCATATTCACGAACCATACGAACGGATTCCAAGTCATCATTGGATGCGTCAAAAGATTCTAGGTAGCTAAGCATCACCGGACCTCTAGGTTCATGAAAAACATCAAGGGTCCTGCCACAACGAGTCAACAATCTAACTACCATTCTTTCATAGTCTAGGATAGCACCGTATATAGCTAGCCAATCCATGTCTAGAATCAAGCCGTAGCACAGAAGCCAAGAACGAAGGTGTTGCATTCAAACCCAACGCCCAAGATAGACACTCTCAAATCCCGACAAATCATTGAAAGATGAGACTAACCACCAATAGGATTTGAGACTACTATGGGATCCTTAACTAGACTAGTATTTAGGTGCAGTGTTTTAACTAACGAAGCAGATACAAACGAGTGTGAAGCGCAGAATCAAACAAAGTACGAATAGGATGATCAAACAGAAAATCGAAACCTTCAACAGAAATGTTTCTACCACTCTCCTGTCTTGGTTCCATGAGAGCATAAACCTTCCCTCTTGTCTGCCCTGGTGCCATGAGAGCCTGAACCTGCACTCTGAAATTAGACCCTATCCTCTGTCCTTGCCCTTGTCTTCTCGGGTAGTCTTTAATAAGATGTCTCGCCTCACCACAGTTAAAACAGCCAGTCTTCTTCTTCTTCCTACAGTCCTTGCTCAGATGGCTTGGTGTTCCACAATTAAAGCACCTTTTCTTTCCTTCGCTATTGTTATCCTTACCACCTTTCTTGTGTTGTTGTTGTGATTTCTTTTGATCGCCTTTCTTTTTTGGTGCCTTATTAGCATTATCTCCTTTCTCCTCTTCACGCATAAGCGCCATGTCAACCAGTTTCTCAAAGGTATCCCCCATAGGAATGTGGGTCAGAGCCAACCCATGTGGTGGCTCATTCAAACCTTTAACGAATCTCAGGGCGTTTTTTTAGGTGTGTTCACCAAGTCTAAGCCAAATCTTGCCAACTTATTGAAGTTTTTGACGTACTCCTTTACTGATATATTCCCCTACTTCAATTCCAAGAATCTCTCCATGTATAAACTTTCTTCTGCTCGTGAGAGAAATTTCATCTCGAACCTATGCTTGAAATACATCCATGTCTCCACTAGACGCTCTGCATTCGTGACCTCCCACCTAAACGAGGCTTCATCCTTCATTAACCAAGCAGCAAATTGGACCTTCCTTCCATGTTCTATCTCGAAGATACCAAACAAATCTTCCACCTCCTTAAGCCAATTTCGAGCTTCAACAAATGTCTCTGACCCGTTAAAAGGTTTCCCGCCTATTGCCCGAAAGTCCTTGCATATATTCGAAAAAGTATCAATGCAGGGAGAGGGAGGAGGAGCGGCTGCAGGTGGGGGAGAAGGGACGTCTGCTGGGCCGGCGACGGTTGCCCTAGCCTCCAGGTACCTTCTGAACCAGGTTGGTATCGGTATGCCTTCTAGTATCTTGGGTACCCCATATATGCTAAGAAGAAAAAGGAAGCGATTCAAAACGGAGAATCGAAGGAAAGATATATGGTCCCTAGGGGTTATGTTTTTAAAATAAACATTTCTCTTGAAAATACTCTCCCCAAAACATAATTTTGAAAGTATTTCTTTATAAAAATGCTTTTGAAAACAGTTTTTCAAAATCTCTTATCTGTTCTTGGTAACCTTCATCTCTAATACCACATGTAACACCCCACTTCCATTAATGTCACTTTCAAAGGGAATGCATTAACTTTCATGGAGTATTATTGGTGTATAGAACAAAATATAACACGACGGATACATATATTGGTACTAGTAAAATTTAAAAACAACTTCCATTGCAGTGGAGAAATAGTTTGGTCACAACAACATCAAAACCAACAATAAAACCAAGTACACATAATATCCACCTTGACAAATTGTTTTCTGAATACATAAAGTAAAAAAAGCATAACCCAAACATAAGTAGCCATAAAAGAGATGAGCTGAAATTTACTTTCAACAATCCAAGCACTTCCAAAAGAGAGAAAAAGAGATCCATGTCAAGCTCCACTAGCACTAATCCCACCCTGAGAACCTAGGGGGAGGAGGGAGGGAAGGAAGAAAAGAGGCGAAAACAAAGAGGGTCAGACATAAAGTCTGGCGAGTCCAATAACTTTAACAATATAATTATTAAAGTAATTAGGATAAGGCATAACTGGTAAAACAAGGAATGACTATGAAGCAAATGGGCAAGACAAAAAAAACAAGAGGAATATGCTGGCGTTAATCGCACTCCTAATCACTATAGGATAATTACTATACTGCACCATTACTAGTCACCCTAAAAGTTGATCCCACCTACTGAACATAATAATCATAATGGTAGTTTCGTGTACCCCTAGTTGTCTTCATAGGTGACGTCTTCCCCTATCTCCACTAGTTGTACCCACTACCCCCATGCGATCGGCTCCCTAACTCATATATACCCATGCTGGTCCCACAGTGGGGTATATCACTTCCCAAAGTGGCAACCCTATAACACTAAAGATGCACGACTTATATCTACACGTTGCAACAACGTCTTATCTAGCAGCCCGGGCCCACACGCGCACATGACCTCGTTGGACTTGCGTTGCCACCGCTAACCCGTTTTGACCTCTTACAATCAAACCCAGTAAGCGTGTCCCGTCCTCGATCTAACTCGAGCTTACAAAAATACTTAATGGGTAACTGGTTTGAATAGGGCCCCCATACTTGACACAAGCTTTCCACCTATGCTTGGTCCCCACTAAGATTTCCCACTTAACCCCTTCTTATTCATGTCTTCTAACATGTTTAAATTTGGTTAAGTGTTTCTAATCGTATTTCAAATGTCACCTATGTCACCCACTTAACCCACCATGTCCCACCACCTATTTATCTTGGTTAAGTGCTACTTAATTTATTATAACCGTAACCTTGTAAGACCTCCCACATTAGACTACCGTTTGCGGTTGCTGGATTTGTCGGGCGGGTCCAGGCAGTCTTATACCGCAAACGAGCCTAACCTCGTGTCTTTACACTTGTTACACATTTAATTTATGCCTTCGAACTCTCACGTTAGACTACCGTTTGTAGTTGCTGGATTTCCGGGCAGTTCCAGGCAGTATTATGCCGCAAACGAGTCTAACCTCGTGTCTTATGCGTTTAGTACACATAATTATTTCACCCCAATACGAGTTAATTATCCCTATTCAAATTGTCAATAATTTCCAAATTAATTTATGTCAATAATTGTCACCTAAATTATGTCCACACTTTTCAGTATATAAATTATACCAATTAGTGTCTTAAATTAATTATATGCCTTTAAAGCCATTTTATGTCAATTCACAATATGTATACTTAATATTTTCCCATTGTTCCCACGTCGTTCGTACGTTTGATAGAAAATAAGTTAGACTCGCGAATAGTCTAACTCATAAAAAAGAAAAGAAGCATTACAACTTGCATAACACATAAAATAGATCTAACTTGCAAATAAGAATTATAACATAAGTTTGCATTGCCAATAACTTGCATAGGCAATGGACATATAGAACATAAATTTCATAAACTATGTACTGCCACGGATCTAAATATAGATCTAAACATGAAATTGTGAACTTGCATATATAAATAAGGTTTTCACCTAAACGTGCATATGTGAATATGGTTTTCACCTAAATTTGCATACGTGAATATGGTTTTTACCTAAACTTGCATATGGATTCCTACAAACTTGCATATGAATCTAAACATGTAACTAATATCATATGTTTTACATACAAACTAGCACATATATATAGAGAGAGAGGGGGGGGGTTATATTGCAACCCAAATTCTTGGCACCCCTTTTGCACCCGAAGGAGAGCCACCCATTTATAGTTAAATAAGTTAGTGGGGGAGAGAAAATTAGTGGAAGGAGAGAGAAACCAGAATGTGTGGTGGAAATCAGGGGGCCTAAAGGGGTGTTGCACTATTTGGGGTGCCATTGAACGCTCCTCATATATATATATATATATATATATATATATTTGATTCACATATAAATTTGTGTATAATTCGCATACAAACTTGAATCTGATTCACAACCAAACTAGCATATGATTTACATCCCAAACTTGCAAATAAACTGATGTCATAAAATGAATCAAATTAAACATATGTGATTGGACATATGAAATAGATCTACTAGCATAAGTTAACAAAACTGTCATATGCTCACAAACAGAAGATAACAAAATTAAGTAAGGTCACATGATTCAACAGACTTGTTCTTATAATCCCCATTATAACTCATCATAATTAGTTTATTAATTATTTTTGAAAGAAATTGTACTCACAAAGATGGATTAGAAAGAGAATAATTCGTTCATGTCGTTTGTATTAGAATCTTGACTTGCAATTCCTAAGCTTTAAGAAGAAGAAGAACTATTCCAGCAGCAGCATGGAGGCCATGAGATTAATTTAGTTTAGGTTTATAGTTTGAGTTTATGCGTGCTTATATTGAGTTTTAGATTAATATAAGCCATTAGATTATCATAGGAGCAATCAGAACCATTCAGGCCTATTAGAGCTATACAGAAACAGCCATCTATGCCTTAATGACTTAGCAACGAGTCAGAAATCGTCACAGTTCAGATCTTCCTGAGGGGGTAGGTCAACCCCCAAGTCGACCCCAGGTCGACTTGTATAGGGGAGGCCAACCTGTATAGGGGAGGTCGACCCCCTGGTCGACCTGGCCGGGGGCGGGGAAAATCCCGCCCAACCTGCTTCTGTGTTTGAATTCGAATTTTGAATTTTTAAATCTGAGCTGTTTTAATTTATTTAAATTCCTGAAACTTCTGAGGGCCATAACTTCCTCATACGAAGTCCGATTTACGAAAATTTGGACTCTATTCCAAGCAGAATTCCGAGACGAATGCAATGGCGTAACCCATTTCCCATAATTCTTCTCCTAAAAATTAAGTGTTTTTAAATTTGTTAATTTTAATATTTAAAATTATGGGGTGTTATAGGTTGTGCTCCTTAGCGCCCCATCTCCCTTATTCTCCTTTTTATCGTCCTTGTGCAACATGCTGCCAAGTCTCTTGTAAGTAGCCTCCATCGCATGGAAATCCTTTCGAGGCTAGAGAGAAAATAAGACACAGGTGAAACTGTTGCAGCTAAAGATGGAGATTGGGCACTTCTTTGCCCTTCAACATGTACTGTAGTTTTAACATGCCTACGGAACCATGCCGAAATAGGGATACCCTTTCGAGAGGAAACGGTTCCCCGATCAAAAAGGAAAAGAAATCAAGTGGACAGTCGAGAAGATATTAATGGCTTTAGGAAAAATGCCTTTCAAAAACAGACTTTTTATTTTAAAAATACTTTGTTTTTGAGACCTTTTTGAAAACAATTTTCGAAATACTTTATCCAATCTTATAACCATATGCTCTGATACCAAATGTGACACCCCACATCCGTTAATGTCACTCACTAAGGGAATGCATTAAGTTTCGTGAAGCATTATAGGTAAATAAGAACATAATAGCACAAGATAGAAATGTAAAATAGCAGCGGAATTAAAAACTTTATTAAAATCAAAACATTATGGTCCCAAATACTGAGTTTACATCATAAGTAACTAATTACATTAATAATCTGTCTTGCCAAAAATATCAGAGTACAAAAGCATAAACCATATTTCCCTTGCAAAGCCATAAGAGAGTTGACAAGCAGTAAAAGTGATACATCTATATCCAAAATCCAAGCAAAGCTGAAAGGATTCAGATCAACTTTAAGCACTTTCACGATGAGAACCTGGGGGGAACAGAAGAGAGAGAAGAGGAAACAAAAAGAGTCAGACATAAAGTCTGGCAAGTCCAGTTACTTTTAAATATAAATAAATAAAAGTATCATGGCAGGTATATAAAACTGGAAGAACAAGATAACAGTAATAATAACAAGTGTGAACCGAGCAAGATAAGATGAACATGATATATTGCGCTTCTTAAATACATTTCTCTGCACTGCGCAGATACTAGTATATCAGAAATAGAATGATCCCTACTAATACCATTCCATTACATTTTCTTTATTATTAGGTTACTTGGGTTAATAGTACTCAAGACTTATACGCGCATCGTACCCATTTACTTTCTCATGGATTCACCTAATACAATATATGTAGCTATCTCTCAATGTTGAGATACACCCCATGGTAACCCACTCGCATAATCTCCACTATAATGAACGCAGTCCCTCATCCTACGCCGGAGTAACGTACAGATCTCTATATAAAATGTTACGTTCCACATATATCAATCATTACTATGCTATGTAAGCATATAGACTGCCACCATCGATCGAATCAGATTCCTTATCGGAATAATGCCTTCTTGTCTACGATACACTACCCAGAGCAGATATGCATGTATCTAGACTGTCCCACGTATGTAATGTAATTGTAGCTCGATGCCTCAATCGCACATCCTCTAATATGCACCGAGTTCCGTGGTAGGGCTAAACAAGAAACACGGAACTCGGTCGGGAGCTTTTCGATACCTGTACGGACCACCATTAAGTGCCTTCAAATGCAGATATGACTCGGGTTTGTATTCCATGGTGGCTACGGCCCCACCTCGGCCCCTCCCTCAACTAGTAAAGACTACAAAAGCTAAGCGACACCCTTAATACAACCAATCTAAACATCCATGTTGCGTTTACCCTCGACCCCGTACCTCGATAGTGAAAGGCAAAATGATATCTTGGGTTTAATTCTAGTCTTTTCACATCCCCTGGCTGTCGATGAAGGATATCCGACGGGCTACTATCCTTGTTGGTCGTGACCCTCTCTACCTCCTCGTGAGGCAACCGTTGAATCACCCTTGTGTTACCTCGTCACACCATTCTGACTGCATAGCTACATCTGTAGTCAAGGCCTACCCACCTAGTAGTTACGTGCAGGCCCAACCTCTGCGAGTACAGCCTAAGACATCTATCATTGCACAAATGACTATTAGGAGCACCTAACGTACTTCAAGAAGCCGCGTGCTTCCCCTTCCAGTCCTTTAGAGCCATCATAACAATTAGATGAATGTGCGCTCCCCTCGTGTCTTATAACACCTCGATGATCTATACCATTGGGTTATTCACCCTCAAACGTACGGACTGGTCCAAGCGCCTTTCTTTAATATGTTGTTAGACTCTATGACTAAACATTCTTTTACGCGCTTGCCTTACTCCACCCGGTTCCCATTTAACTTAGTTATTCCCGTTCATATTGAATTCTTATTCCAATTTACCAAGTTTCTCTTGCTTTTTAATTTCAATCATATAACTTAATCCACTTAAGTTTATTAATATGCCCACAACAAGTTATTCCCTAGATTGTGGCCCAAGGTCTGTAATCCATAATCTATTTTATATTCTTGCTTGGTTACATCATTACAATAATATGTTCTCCTTAATACGTTATTAAGTATATCTCAATTCACATGTTTCCTAATTAACATGTCACTTACCATTTATGATTAAATATACCTTATTTATTTTACAAGTTTTCCTCATTCTTTCTCATTTAATCATAAATTCAATTTACACCGTCACTACAACTTATCGTTGTTTACTTAGCAGATTATTAGGCATATCTAATTCTATCATTTCTACAAGTTTTGCTTACCCTACAAGGGTGTCTTTAATTTCATAACTTTATTATATTTTCCACCGGTTATGTATACCACTAGGTGTCTTTAATTACATAACCTTATTGGGTTAAGTTCGTGGGCCTATATGTAAATGTTACCTACCCCTTCTATTTTACTTAAACCACCCACTACCCATCCAGTTTTACTTAACCCTAACTTAAGTTCATAACAATAAAATCCTTATGTATTAAATTAGGTTAAGTAGTCTAATCATTACCATGTCCAATTATGGTTATAATGGGCTAGACATCCCACATTAAGCCTACAACATGTGGATGCTGGATATGCCGGTCAGGTCCGGGCAGTCTTATTCCACATATGGGTCTAACCTCGTGTCTTAGCCCAATTCGTATTTGCACACTTAGACCTCTCACATTAGGTCCAACATTAGTGGCGGTTGGATATGCCGGTCTGGTACGGGCAGACTTCCCCTACTAATGCAACCTAACCTCGTGTCATAAGTGCATTGACAATTCCTAATTGTAATTACTGGACATTCCATTTTTATCCAAATCTAACTATGTCATTATTGGTGATTATTTCTCTTTTTCCCTATATTTAATTATATGCCCAATTCATTATTTAATTTAGAGACTTTTATGCCCTTTTCAATTATCCTTTTAATTATGCACCATATGCTCTTTTTCAAAAGTTATAAGTCAAGGCATATATTTATATATATATATATGCATATATATATATATATATGTGTGTGTGTGTGTGTTATGCACAAACCCAAATCTACATATTTTCCAATTTATGTCCCTAGTCCATATTCACCCACTTTAATACAAGTTATACCCAAATCCATATCGCATATTTTCCAATGTATGCCTAAAATTCATATTCACATATGTCCCAATTTATGTCCCAAATCAGTATTTAGACATGTCCCATTTTATTCCCAATTCCATATTTACATTTATTCCAATGCGTGCCTAAATTCATATCATCCAACAAGATATATGCCCCCAAACCCATATTCGTATATTTCCAAATTTATGCCCAAATTTATATCCATATTTTCCATTATCAATTATGCCCCAAATTATGTCTTTATCCATTATTCCCACTTTCGAACGTTTGCGTTTTTCAGCATTAGGCCTTGGCTCGAAGGTAGCCTAGCTATATAAAAATAAAAAGGGAAAAGAGGGAGAGAAAAGAATCGAGAACAGGCATAATAACGAATCAACAATAATAAACTGATAGAAATAGGCATAAACTGAATAGGCATATTATGACAAGATTTAACTTGGTGACAGTATGAACATATAAAAGCAGATCTGATAGTTATGTCGTAATAAAATTTATTAGGCACCGATTCAAGATCCAATTTTTACATACATGTTAAGATTGCTATTTAAATATTCAGATCTAAAAATAACATGAACTCACAGTGAATAGATCTAAGGAAATAGATCCAGTTTACTGCGAAGAACATGTTGAATAAGTTGTTGTAGCCATCACTAAATTTGTTGCAGCAATCTTCGAATATGTATAATCTACTTTGAATTGATTTAGAAGAGGAAAGGCCATTTTAATTCTCATTGCCGCAGAGCTTCGCCGTTAGTAGTTAGATAAATAAAACCTAGGTCTAGGGTCCTTTATATATCCTAGGGTTCATGAATCTAGCACAAAAATCGTCCAGGTTCAGAAAAGAAGTTTCCAGAGCCACGGGTAGGTCGACCCCTAGGTTGACCCCCCCTTCATGGGTGTCGACCCCTAGGTCGGCCCCGGGGTCGACCCCCATGAGTCTGTGTCGACCCTTAGGTCGACCAAACTGGGTCTCCGGTCGACTACAAAATGCCTATCCTTCCTCGATTTGTGCGCTGGATTTCTGGTTTTGCAGATTTTTGAATATTTTTGAATTTACATGCATATATCCTCCTTCTATGCATAAAAACTTCAAACCTTAATAACTTCTTCATACGGTGTCCAATTTACGCAAACCAAATGTCTATCTTGACCAGAAATTCGAGATGGACGCAATGGCGCAGTCTGTTTTACTTAATTCGGAATATTTAATTAAGTTTTCATTAATTCATTTTTAAAAGTATATTTCACACTAATTATTTGTTAATTCATCATATTTAGCATCATTAAAATTTCGAGGTGTTACACATTACTTAGAGATATATGGGGCTCGGATTGAACTTGGTAACTTAAATAATAAGTTAATATAATTGGAAATAACCAAGTTAGATGAAAAACCTGATGAGGTAGAGCAAGCGCACAATTGATGTTTAGACATAGGGATTAATAACACATTAAACTGAGGTACTTCGGTCTGTCCGTACGTGAATAACCCAACTTGTTAGATCATCATGGTGTCATAGGACATGAGTGAAGCGCACGTCAGTCTGATTATTCTGCTTGTTCTTCTTGTTAATATTTTGCTGGCTTTGAAGGACTGGAAGAGGAAGCACATGGTTTCTTGGGGCATGGAGGTTACTCCTGGTAGTCCTATGTGTCGTGTCAATGTTTTACTATGCTCACCGAGGTTAGGTCTACGCATTACTACCCGGTGAATATGCCTTGATTCCAATGATATTGGGCAATCAGAAGATTGTAGGGTTGCATAGGTTATTCGACGATCTCGTTGCCAGACTTGGCTGGGTTACGACCACTTTTGAGTACTTAAAGGTATAATCCTTGGATAAAAAATGTTTTTGGGTACCTACCATCGATAACTAGCTTGATACGTGATGTGCAATGCGGAAAGGCGGAGAGCTAAACCAACAGACCATAGACCTTTAGCTATCTAGGCTATGGGTGAGGGACAGGCAAATTAAGATTTGTTGTTTGTTCTTGGGCCAGGTTATTATTTCTAATTCTTGTTCGTCTTTCATTAGTCGAGGGAGGGATCAGGTGGGACCGTAGTCACTGAAAATGCAGAACTTAGCATCTGTGTAAATAGATATCTGAAAGGCTCCCAACCGAGTTCCGTGTTTCTTGTAAATCCCGGCCATGAGACTCGGTGCACATTAGAGGTTATGTGTGGTTAAGACATCAAGTACTATTGTATCGTGGGAAAGTCTAGATACATGCATGTCTATTCTGGGTGGTGTATTGTAGACTCTAGGGCATCACTGTGATATGATTCAATCAAAGGTGGCAGTTTGTACGCTTACATAACCTGGTGAAGGCGGTTCTATGAGGAATGTAGTGTTGTTATGTATAGGTCCGTACGTTACTCCAGCGTAGGATGAGGGACTGTGTATATTTTTGTGGTGCTACGGCGGAGACCGTGCGAGTTGGGTACCATGTGGTGTACCTTAATTTAGTGGTAGTTACATACATACTGTTTTAGGTTAATCCACTAGGAAGTAGATGGACGCGACATGTGTATAATCCTTGAGTGTTGTTAACCCAAGTAACCTAATAAACATGAAAATGTAACTGAATGGTATATGTAAGGTTATCTAAAATGTGTAATTTAAATCCAGTCGCCAGAACTTGTTGTTCTAACCACCTCCTCATAACATATTCGCAGTTTAGATTTGTGGCAGAGATATGATAGCTTTGGATACTGCTTAGGCAGTATTATTATCTATGTAAGGCTATATTTTGATTAAATTATATTTTACCCATTTTGCTGTGAGATGTTTTCTGAGCTCTGATATATTTTATATCTCTTTCTTTTCTGTAGGATACTAGAGCAAACAACATGAGTTTCGACAGATTATAATTTTGAAAAAAAATAGTCTGTCGGAATTCGGGTTGTTACAGTATCTGTACTGTTTTTTTGGTACGACCATGTAATGTTATGAATTTGTGTTCAGTATCCTAAGTTGCTTGTTTTATGTACTCTCCTGATAATTCACTACACTGGTTATGTCTGTTTATAAATTATTAACTTGTTGTGTTTTTATTTCTAGTTAAATCAAACCTTATAGGGGAGCCCCTTTTCATGTATTGAAACTATTAGTGGTATCAAATTTAGTCTTACTAGGCCGTGGTTAGATTTTGGTAATGGATAATGAGCATTACATATGGATAGAACCTCCGAGATCGTGTTAGAATATGTAAGGGTGGTAAAATCTTTTCAAAGAAATGTATTTCCCATTTATAAATTTGGTGTTGAGATGAAGTGTCCCTGCAAAAAACGTACATAACGAAATTGGTATTGTGAAAATGTCATATAAGATCATCTTATATTTAGTGGCCCTTCTTGATTACATACCAGGTGGATTTGTGAGGTTTCATAGACAAAATTAATAGGTGTTAATAACCATACGAATTACGAAATGAAGATGGATTTGGAGGATAATTTAGATGTGATGTTCAAATGTGCGGGTTATAAATTTCAAAATCCAGGGGACTGTGAAGTAGAACAAATTCAGAGGTTGGGTAATTTTATCGGCATGTTAGAAAAGGAAAACAATCATTATAGCCTGGCAACACTAAATTTTCTCGACTCAGTTTTTGATCAAGCTTTAACATTTAAATTGTGCTTGCGAAATTAATGAGTCTGCATTTGGGGAATTACTAAAGTTGATAAAAGAAGCTTTTCTAGATGCCCAGCTGCCATTGTCTTCCAAAGCTGCAAAGAGTGCCATTAAGGATTTAGGTCTTGATTATTTTAAAATACATGCCTGCCCAACAATTTCATGTTATATTGGGCATAGAATAAAGATAAAGAGGCTCTTGAAACTTGTGGTTTTTTGAGGTGGGTTGTAAAAGAAAAGGAAGACATCACTATTATAATGATCCACCAAAGTTGATTCGCAAAGTGCCATCAAATGTTATGAGTTACTTTCCCCTAAGACCAAGGTTACAAAGGATGTTTATGTGCAAAGAATTTTCCAAACTTATGTGATGGCACGAAGTGGAATGAAAAGAGGATGGAAAAATAAGACATTTGGCTGTTGGTGTGGCTTGAATGACGATGGAAGCTCGCTATCCTGATTTTTCATCATAAAATCGTAATGTTAGATTAGGTCTAGCATCTGATGGATTTAATCTATTTCATTCAATGAATTCAAGTTATAGTACATGGCCAATTGTGTTGGTAAACTACAATCTTCCGCCTTGGTTATGTATGGAACAAGAGAATATGATTCTTTCAACATTAACATATGGTCAGTAATCTCCCAAGAATAGTATTGATGTATATATGCAGCCTTTAATTGCGGAATCGAAAGCGTTATGGAATGTTTGCATCGAAACTTTTGATTCATTGATTGATGGGAGTTTTAATTTACGATCAAGCATCTTATGGACTGTAACACCCCACCTCCATTAAAGTCACTCACAAAGGGAATGCCTTAACTTCAGTGGAGCGTTTTTGGCAAACAGACATAGAATATCACAAGACAGATATAAAAATTTTGCAGCGGAAAATAAACAACTTTATTAAATCACCAAAATACTTTGCTACATAATACCATGAGTCATAAAACCATTAAAAGACTTCTGTCTTACATCACCAGAGTATATAGGTATTTAAAAGAAAAACATCAATCCCCATATTAAAGAGCAAGCCATATAAGAGACAGAGACTCGAGCCATACTTCAGAAGTAGCTCCTAGAAGATGATATCCAAATCCTGACTAAACTTGGGTGTTTCCTCCCTGAGAACCTGAGGGGGGAACGGAATAAAAGAGGCGAAATAAACTAGATCAGACATACGTCTGGTGAGTCCAGTAACTTTTAGCCAGTAAATAAATAAAGGTAAACAAGACAGGCATACAAAGTGGATAAGAGGATTTACGGTACAAATGACAGGTATGACAGGACAAATAGGGTAAGGTGTATGCATGCTTCACTACTAACTACTCTGCACTATTACTACTCATTTGGGATGATCCCTTCCGCTAATTATAACGATGGTGGTAGTTTCATGTATTCCTAGCTGCTGTCATAGGTGCCACCTGCCCTATCTCAACTAGTCGTACCCACTACCCTCCTACTATAAATTGTAGACTTAGGGCATACGTCCGGGTATACCCAAACCACTACCCTAACCGATCGGCTCCCTACTCTGTAGATACCCTGCGCTGGTCGCACAACTAGGGGGTATCACTTCCCTAAAGTGGCAACCTAAGGTGTACACAGTTATACCTACTGGTGTCACGGTCGTCTTGTCCGCCTCTGCCCGGCGCACGCACACACATGTCCCCGGTCAATTTGCACCGCCCACACGATCTGTCTCGTTTTGGATCTCTTACAATCAATTAGTAAGTGTGCCCCTTCCCCGCCTAGTACGAAGTTCTTTACTTTGATACCCCTCCGGGTTACTGACTGAAATGGGTCCCACACAACAAGATACAAGTTCTCCCCTATGTCTTGTATCCCCACTAGGTGTTCTACTGACTAAGTATACCCTAAGGTGTCTTTAATTACATAGCCCTCAGTCAGTTATGTGTACCTATAGGTGTCTTTAATACATAACCCCTATTCTACCTATCAGTTATGCATACCTATAGGTGTCTTTAATACATAACTCTATCTATTCCCATTAGTTATGCGTAGCCCTAAGGGTGTCTTTAATACATAACTTTACTATTTTTCCCCGGTTATGTATACCATTAGGTGTCTTTAATTACATAACCCTTTTTATCCGGTTAAGTTTATGGCCTGCATGTATTAATATTACCCACCTATCCTTCCGTTGTACTTAACCCTCCTACTGATTTAATCCTATTTAATTAATGGTTAAGTTTGTGGGCATATATATATATATATTTATATTAGTATTACCCACCTACCCATCAGTTGTACTTAACCCACCCACAATTCAATTCGTTTTACTTAACCCTTACTTATGTCTATCATCATACAATCCATATGTATTAAGTTTGGTTAAGTAGTCTTTAATTAGCATTAATTAATTATTGAGACACCTAATCGTATTTCACATGCCACCCAAGGCACCCACTTAACCCCTCATGTCCCACTACATGTTTATCTGTTTAAGTGTTTCTTAATTCATTAGGACCGTAACCTTATAAATACCTCCCACATTAGATTGGCATTTGTGGCAGCTGGATTTGTCGGGCGGGTCCGGGCAGTCTTACACCATAAAAGAGCCTAACCTCGTGTCTTTACAACTGTCACGCATTTAATTTATGCCTAAGACCTCCCACATTAGACTGGCATTTGTGGCAGCTGGATTTGCCGTGCGGGTCCGGGCAGTCTTACACCACAAAAGAGCCTAACCTCGTGTCTTAGACGATTAATTACACAATATTAATTATTCCCCATTCTGAATTAATCTCCCTATTCAAATTATCAATCAATTCCAAATTTAACTATGGCCATAATTTACTCAATTATGTCCATCTATTTATGGTATGTAAAATCATACCAATTTCATAACAAATTTATTTTATGCCATTTAAGGCATTTATGCCAATTCTCAATATTAAATCTTCAGACTTCAATTGCTTAAACATTCCTCTTTTGATTAATTAAGTTAATTAATTAATCCTTTCCTTTTTATAGGTGTTAATACCTATCTTATTAACAATTTGAATTTCCTATCCATAAATGGTGATATTCAAATTATACCATTTTTACCCAATTTTACCCATGTCATCATAGGTAATTATTTATATGTTTCCCTACTAGAATCATGTGTCCAATTTACATAATCACGATGCCTATTACAAATTCCCTTTTTTCCCCGTTTCTTAACTAGCGTAACCGTTTGCGTTTTTGGCGTCATCGAGGCTACAAGGTAGCCTTGCCATAACAATAAAATGAAGGGAATGACAAGATGATCATTTAAGTACAATTTTGGCATAAGCATGACAACTAGGGAAAATGACATGATAACTTCGCATATAATTATGATTCACCAAATAATTAACAACTTGCATAGTTCATGATTTTGCAACTTAACAACTTGCATAGGTTCATGAATTAACAACATAAGTAGCACTAACATAGGTTCATGATTCACAACATAACAACTTGCATAGGTGACTTGCATAGGCTCATGAATTAACAACATAATTAACAACTCACATAGATTCATGTTTTACAACATGTTTAACAGCTTGCATAACATAACAACTTGCATAGTTTCATGAATAATAACTTGCATAGGTTCATGAATAATAACTTGTATAGATGACTTGCATGATCTCATAACAATTTGCATAGGTTCATGATAACAACTTACATAGATTCATAATAACGACTTGCATAGATTCATGAATTCATCACATAATAACTTATGTAATTTCATGATCAACAATAACAATAAACTTGCATAATTTCATGATGCACAACAATAATAAACTTGCATAACTACAAACAAAATATACCCAAATTGTAACAACCCGGAAATGCGAGCCAATTTAAAAATTTTTATTTTGGCAATTTTAGTGAAGTTTGAATATTTAAAATGGATTATTTTAAATAAAAACAATGAGAAATTTATTTTGAATAAAATTCAAATGTATATATTTATATACGTCGTCGTTAGAATATAAATATTTATTTTAAATTATAAAAGGAATTGAAAATGGCGCGGTAGTTCGATAATTCGATTTCAAATTTCAATTAAACATACCGGGTGCAAAATAAACCAGATTTTAGCGAAACCAAAAATAATAGGATCTAATTGAGAATATCTTTCCAACGAATCTGAAAAATCGAAATTTTCATAGTGGGGATCGAAAGATATGTCCAGTTGAAAATCCTGAATAGTCGCTATGGAATTCAGGTCCTTAAAAATGGGAATTTTGCAAACGACCTCGGATTTCGACGAAACCACTTTTGTTGGGTCCGTGATGTCAAGTTATTGCAGGATTCCAATTTTTGTAATTTTTCGAATCAATATGTGAGCGTGGCATAGGAAAACGCGTTTGACCAGTTTTAGTTGATTTTAATCGACTGGAAAATGGCCATTTTTCAAACAGTCTCGGAATTTGATGAAACTAGTTTTGTTAGGACCGTATCATCAATCTGAAGTTATAAATAATTTTGCGGGAATTTTTAGAGTTAGTATGTGGCCGCGGTAATTAGAAATGTACGTTTAAAATAGAATATATAGATTTATATTTTAAAATTGACGGAAACTGATCATAAAAGCCGAACTGGCTCACGATACATATCCCATTATGTTCGGAATGGGGGTATTACGCTAGGGATGACAGTCGGTGGGTCCAATTCTGAGTTCGAAAGAAAAGGTTAATTTTTTGAACTAGAATTATATAAATAAATAATTATATATTATTCCCCCCATTTTCTAGTTCTCTTTCCCTAAACCACCCCTCCCCCCGTTCCTTTTCATAATCGAATAACAGAATAAAGAAAAAAAACACGGGCTCTGCAAATCGAGGGCGGCTATCGCCACCTGACGCCGCCGCGAGGGAGGCGCCACCTCGGCCTCCCCAAGCCGCCGCATCCAATGGCGCTCCTCCACGGCGCGCTCTCTCTCTCCATCCCCCTTTAAAAATCCCAAATCCAATCCCCTGACACCCGCATCGCTTACCCCATAAGCAGCCGTCTCCAATCACTCACATCGCCTGCGTCACCTACTCGACGTCGTGAAGCCCCCTCCCAGCGCCTCCCCGCTTCGATTCCCCCCTTTCCATTTTAACAGTTAGCTTTCTTCTATTTTATTTACTTAATTTCATTTTTTTATGTAATAATATTTACATAGAGTCATATTTATATGGATATGAAACATTGATTTAATTCTCAGTTTTTAAAGTAATAAAAATTTGATTTTTAATTATATGAAAATTTTGATTCTTAACTTCGTAAAGATATGATTTTTAATTTAGTAAAAATACGATTTTTAAGTAAATAAAAATATATTTTTTATATTATAGAATGGTTAAAAATATAATATATATATATAGAGAGCTAAGTGTTAAAAATATGATTTTTACTTCGATAAAAATATGATCTTTATATGTGTTGTAGCGAATTAACAATATAAAGAAGTGATTTTTTTTAAAATATGAAGTTGAGATTTTTATATAGGTGAAGTAGCGATAAAAATTCGATTTTTATATAGATGAAGTAGCGATAAAAATTCGATTTTTATATAGATAATTCGATTTTTATATGGATGATGTAGCGATAAAAATTCGATTTTTATACATATGAAGTGGAAATAAAGATATGATTTTTATATATAAAACATCATATTAAAAATGTGATTTTTACTGTGAACAGCGTGGAAAAGTTGAGTTAGAATTTCAAGCGAATCCAAACCGTTCACCAATGAAATGGCGGAGTGGAACCCCAAGGTGAGAACTTCTCACTTTAAATTTCTTTTTCTAGTTATAAATATATACTAGGATGCAGACGGTGCTTAGCAGCACCCGACACCCGTCGTCCACAAACCATGGACGGCTTGTTTGTTTGATTGATGTGTTGTGAAAATTATTTGTAATGTTGATGTGAAATAGATAATAAAATATATTCATGTGTTGAAATAAATTAATTATCGTTAGAAATATAATTTTTAACGTGAATGTGAATAAATAAATATTTATAAACAAATCGGCTGATTTGTTTATATACACTGATTTGACTGATATTGATTGGGACGATAAACTTTATGCATCGCCCAACTACACAAATAATATTCATTGTTTGTTGATTTGAAACCCCACACGGGTGTTGGGATGATATTTGACGTATACTAATCCCAATTATTTAACTGTATGTCGATCGATTGGTCGACAGGCTGTGTAAGCGTTAATTATTTATATTTAATGCTTATGCAGTTGTGTGGTGCACTTTGGATGATGGTTGATTATTTATCGGTGCTATTTATATACATGTGTTGTATGGAAACCATATAATTAACATTATATGGTGATTGATTGGGCCTCATTCCAATCGGGAAAATAAAGATTATTATAAAATATATATATTCATGTGTTGAACAGAATAAATAGTCATGTGTTGATGATGTTCATGTGTTGAAACTATTCATGTGTTGAGTAAAATATTTTAACAATAAAATTTACATCTATATCATATTTAAGATTAGAAACTACCTTACGATTGGAGTCTGATTAAAAATCAAACGATAGATACCATAATTTTATAAAATATATTACATAATAAAAATAGACATGTGTTGACAGTACTCATATGTTGAGATTAGTCATGTGTTGAAAGAAATATAGATTCATGTGTTGAATAGAATAAATATTCATTTGTTGAATAGAATAACAAATTTATTGAAATCTATAAAGCCGCGTTGATTAGAGTTGCGCTATTTTGACGTGAACGATATTTATATCGATTATATTCGTTTTTATAATGCATGTAGAAAAGGTATTGATTTCAAAATATATAACATTTTGAAAATATTATCATTTATATAGTAATGATATGAAATATCCAATTTTGATTTGAAATTGAATATAGAGTTGAAATGGTTTTGAAACGAATTTAAAACGATTTATAAAATACGTTTTAAAAGGAAATCGATGAAATATATAATAAATAATATATATATATATATTACGTATAGAATGGCCTGAATAGAACGCGCCGCGCCGCGGCAGTTCGTGAATTTCGACCATTGACTTCGAATTGACGTTGCGGGAGATCCGACCGTCGGATTCTCCTGAAACTGGAACCGTTGGGTTCGTATCGAAAAGAACTTTCCAATGAATATTAGAAATTTGAAATATAACGGTTAGATTTGGAATTATTCCCAAATCAAATTTGGAAAAGGTCGTTGTAAGTGCAGTTCGATGGCCGTTGATGGAAATCGACTGTATGGGCCTTGATAAAATTATTAAAAATATCAATAATTTGTGTAAAATCATAATATGTGAATTGGAAAGAACTGGGATGAAAAATTCCACAATTGAAAAGATAAAAATAGATTTTTATCGAAATGAACTAGTTTTGAACTAGAATTAAAATCAAATTATTTTTGAAATAAATTGAATTTGAATTGGTTTTGAAAATAACCAGGATTTCCAATATATATAAAGTGGAAGTGGATTTGAATCGAAATTGTCTTTGGAATATTTCGATGTTGGATTTCGTGATTATAAAGATATTGTTATGGGAATTTGAAAGTTATATTTATATCGTTATTTCCAATACGATATTTGTTGGTTTCAGAATTTGATATTGAATATAAGCCGATATATTTTCTATTCAGAGCCTTGTATTTAATATCAAATGTGATTTTGGGTTTATCGTGAATCGTGTTTTAGATGACATCGGTTCTTTAACCCAGTTAAAGACAGGACATTGATTTTTGGGAAAATTAAAACTAAGTGGAGTTTTAAGGAATCTTTAATTAGATTGAATATGAATTGATAATTTAAATTATCAAATCTGAAAAGTGATCGAGAATGGAGTATCACCAGTTTTGCTCCAAAGCGATAGTAAAATCTTTAATTAGATTTGGACGTGAAATGGTAATTAATTTTACCGGTAACACCGTGGTGTTAGATATGGAGTATTACTAGTTTTTTCCATGGGATAAATAGGTTGGGATTGGGAAATAAAATAAATAAATAATTACTTCGGTGTGGTTCGCTAATCCCGACTAGTTTGGAAAACCATAATACGGTTTGAAATGATATCCAAAGGAAGATTAAAGAATAAATTTAGAAGAATTTATTTTTGATAAAATTAATGGGAACCTATTCCCTAATGATGTGAAAATTTGAATAAAAGAATATTCTAAATTGGAATGAGACGTATGTTGTGTTTGTGTAACACGTGTTTATTATATACACGGGTTATTTGGAAAGGCCGGATTTATACCCATTCTGAATAACCGATTCGACGATATGTCGAAGATGAAGACGGTGGTTGAAGACCGGAAGTCTTCACATCGTTTGGGTGATTGCTGATGATCTTGATTGGGCTGTACAACCAAGATGAGGGAATCAGTTGGTGATCGTCCAGACGTACTTGGAGATGGATGGATATGCGAGGAAAGTGCCTCCGGTTTCGTTCAGACCCAGGACGAACTTGTAAATGGACTGTGTGTCTGACATTGGATTTTATTCTATGCTGATTGATCTCTATTAAATATACATCTGTTTGGCGGCGGAGAATTTATTCTCTTGCTTAACGCCCTTCTCTGAGACATACGAGCTTAGAGGTTGTATATCGATGGACATCAGTCTCATGGAGTGAATTGCCTGTGTGGCACGCCTAAGTGGCAAATGATCAAGGCTTCTGTTTAAAAGAAAAGTCTTGTGGTTGATGATCAAAGCACAGCCTGTGTGGCATAGCTTTGTGTATAACATGAATTCGCGAGCCTCACACCTCGGTATGAGTCAAAAACGGGATACGGACCGTTGGGAGAACACGACGTTTCTTTCTAGCTAGTGGTGGTGTCAGTGCTTAAAATGTTTGACATTTGTATATACTTTTCACCTGTGTGGTTGTTGGAATGCGAGGCGCCTCAGATATAGGTCTGTTAGGACCGGGAAACGTGTGTTCAGGAATTTCCAATCCTCAAAAGCAAGAGAGGATCGGCCCAACCGATTCCAAGGATCATAGTGGGGTCCTGAGACATTTGCTAGAGTGTCTCGAACGGAGAGGAGCTTGCCCCTTGCCTCGACTCATGACGGATATCCAATTTCCAATACGTGATATTGTGGTTTTAATTGTAGAACTAGTATGGCGACATGATAGATGGTGCCCATGCCGCCTATGATTTGAATCGTTTTGACACTATACATTTATAATAGTATCAAATGATTTGTTTTAAACGTACCAAGCATGTTTGGCCATTATAAGGGAAAACCCTATCCTCCGGCTTGCGTTGGATTGTGTGATGGGACCTGCGTCTTATAATAGCTTCATTTTTCGAAAAAGCATTGCGCTGTTTTGTTATATGCACTAGTGTTCTTGGAAGGAAACCTGTTCCGTGTTATACGGCGTGGTCCCTTGAATTACTCTCTTTTAAAGTAAAGTTTTAAATAACCGTTTTAGTTCTCATACCAGTCACATAACTGATCTGGAGTTTATTGTTTTAACCTAAACTCAGGGTGCCCCTATGTTCTACACGGGCAGCTAGTAGTTTTGGTTTTGCAGATTTATATTCACAGGATCCTGATTTACAGCTGGAACGATACTCGGAAAGCTCTGTATCCATGTATTACTTCTAGTTGTGTTTTGTATTATTTTCCGCTGCGATGTATGTAAACGTAATCTAAATCTCTGATATTTGTCAAATGTGTAATATTTATTCATACTCTGTATATTCTTGTATTCTGATGGAATTGTTGTAATTAACAATGAAATGTTCTTCTGTTTGCGTTCCAATTTGTCCTGTTCTCAAAACGATCAGGGGTTTCGAACGGTCTTGTTTGGTTTAACGATCGATTAGGATCGAGCGAAATTCCTTACCGTTACACAAATCATAGTCTACCACAATTCACTTTTATTTATTTAAACCTAAAAGTGACTAGAACTCACCGAAAAAGGGGTGTTGAGTTCTGGGATCTGAATTCTGTAATTGATTAGCATTCCCTTGTTGTAGACAATTTCGTTGTTGTAGTTTTAGGCTTGATTTGAATTGAATTGTTGTCTTTAATTTGCCTCTAGTTGGTGGCGGCTACTCTAGGGTTTGGAGTGACAACATGACTGCCATTGATCTAATTTTGATTTGATTTTAGGGTTTGAGCCTGCATGTCTTTTTATAGAGTTTAGGATTAGTTTAGGCCGTCTGATTAACCCAGAATTAATCCCAGCCAATCAGAGTAGATCAGAAACACTAATGAGTCAGCATACAGTCATAAACAGGTCATCACTCAAATCTGCCCGGGGGGGGGGGGGAGGGGGAAGGCGACCCCCAGGTAGACCCTATGGTTGACCTGGTCAGGGTAGGTCGACCCCCAGGCCGACCTGGCCCTGGCGGGAATTTTCCCGCCTAGCCTGTTTGACTCTGAAATTTGAATTTTCTGAAATCTATTTTGAATTTTCTGAAACTTCCGATGGCCATAACTTCTTCATACGAACTCCAATTCACGCAAACTCGAACTCTATCTCAACCAGAATTCCGAGACAAACACAATGACACCTGTTTCCCTCAATTCTCACATCTAAGATTAGTTATTCTTTAATTTGTTAATATAGTGTTAATAGAAATATGGGGCGTTACATTCTCCCCTCCTTAAAGGATTTCGCCCCGAAATCTCCAAGTTAAGGAGAATGCATATCCTAACATCCAAACAAGCATCTACTCAACCATCAAACACAGAAATCCATTGTCCTTATAAAATTCCTAATGATGTATGGACATATGCAAGAAGTGTGTGTATATGTTCTCTATCTAATGCAAAATCAGGCGGTTTACTAATTCAGTTGACCTCCTTAATGCAAATCATGATAGTTTCATGCGTCCATTATGTATGCGAAGGAATCCTAACGTTACATGTTATTTCTACATGTGTGCACAACCATTCATCAAAATGCAGCATCTGTATGATAACACAACCATTGTTCATCCATTAACCTAAATATGCTCACACATTTATAAGCAATATGAAAGTGATTTGAGCCGATCTAGTGCCTAATGTGTGTTTAAATGCATCCACGAGCAAACACTTGCATCCACATGCAACCATCAAACATAACATGTCCCAAGCACATGTTTACATCCATGGATTTCCTATCTAAAGGTCGAAGATCCGGTCGATGGGATATAAACAAATGATATAACAAAAACAAAAGCTCTGTTCCCATTTGACATCAGTTAAGAGAATAATTCCCTAAGTCTCAGCCCCAAAGACCGAAATCAACATCATACTGACACCCAAAGAATTACCCCCATTAAACAATGTCAAAACTGGATATCTACCTCATGCTTCGAGTAAAAACCCCTATCCCTCAGAAATATCCAAAACTTACAGACTACTGGTATAGTTCAGATTACAGAATGATTCTCAGAAAGATAAGCATAATAGACCCTTGCGTGTTACAAGAAATTTTGGGAGTCTTCCCATGACATGTTAGAAACTTAACGACCCTCCTCTCAAAATCTTGAATGACCCTCTACTTAGAAATCTGGTCCGTTTAGAACCAACCCATAGCCCATAAACTTGAGCACACCAATATCACATTCAAAATTTTGATGCCTAACACAGATAATTTCAACCTCTTGCAAATCACCAATAAACGAGCCGAACCACCAAAGGGGTTTGAAACAACTACGGGATCAGAAACAAGACTAGTATTAAAGTGCAGAGTCTCAATTACAAATTCAAACTGCCAGAATCAAAAAGAGTCTTAACTTCATAAGTAAATTAAACCTTTTACATAATTTTTTTTCCAATCCCTATCTTATCCACCTGCCACAAGAGCATCCGCCTATCCTATCAAAGGAAGAGATTTTAGACGAAGGACCGAAGGATACTACATATGGCTTTTCGGGGAATGTTTTTCAAAACAGGCTTTCCTTTTTGAAAATACTTTCTTTTAAAACCTTTCTGAAAAATATTTTCAAAACATTTATCTAATCTGGTAACCTTCATCTTTGATACCAAGTGTAACAACCTACCTCCATTAAGGTCACTCACAAAGGGAATGCCTTAACTTCAGTGGAGCATTTTTGGCAAACAGACACAGAATATCACAAGACAGATATAAAATTTTTGCAGCGGAAAATAAAAAACTTTATTAAATCACCAAAATACTTTGTTACATAATACCATGAGTCATAAAACCATTAAAACACTTCTGTCTTACATCATCAGAGTACATAGGCATTTAAAAGAAAAAAATCATTCCCCATATTAAAGAGCAAGCCCTATAAGAGATAGAGACTCAAGCCATACTTCAGAAGTAGCTCCTAGAAGATGATATCCATGTCCTGACTAAACCAGGGTGTTTCCTCCCTGAGAACCTAGGGGGAAAAGGAAGAAAAGAGGCGAAACAAACTAGGTCAGACATACGTCTGGTGAGTCCAGTAACTTTTAGCCAGTAAATAAATAAAGGTAAACATGACAGGCATACAAATTGAATAAGAGGATTCACGGTGCAGATGACAGGTATGACAGGACAAATAAGGTAAGGTGTATGCATGCTTCACTACTAATTACTCTGCACTATTACTATTCAAATCAAGATGGGACGATCCCTTCTGCTAATGATAACGATGGTGGTAGTTTCGTGTATTCCTAGCTGCTGTCATAGGTGCCGCTTGCTCCTATCTTAACTTGTCGTACCCACTACCCTCCTACTATAAATTGGTAGACTTAAGGCATACGTCTGGGTATACCCTAACCACTACCCTAATCGATCGGCTCCCTACTTTGTGGATACCCTGTGCTGGTCCCATAACTAGGGGTATCACTTCACTAAAGTGGCAACCTAAGGTCTGCACGGTTATACCTACTGGTGTCACGGTCGTCTTGTCCCCCTCTGCCCGGCCCATGCACGCACATGTCCCCGGTCGGTTTGCGCCGCCCACACCACCCGTCTCGTTTTGGATCTCTTACAATCAATCAGTAAGCGTGCCCCTTCCCCGCCTAGTACGGAGTTCTTTACTTTGATACCCCTCAGGGTTACTGACTGAAATGGGGTCCACACAACATGATACAAGTTATCCCCTATGTCTTGTATCCCCACTAGGTTTCTACTGACTATGTATACCCTAAGGTGTCTTTAATTACATAGCCCTCTATCAGTTATGCGTACCTATAGGTGTCTTTAATACATAACCCCTATTCTACCTATCGGTTATGCGTACCTATAGGTGTCTTTAATACATAACTCTATCTATTCCCATTAGTTATGTGTACCCCTAAGGGTGTCTTTAATACATAACTTTACCATTTTTCACCGGTTATGTATACCTTTAGGTGTCTTTAATTACATAACCCTTTTTATCCGGTTAAGTTTGTGGGCCTATATGTATTAATATTTCCCACCTACCCTTCAGTTGTACTTAACCCTCCCACTGATTTAATCCTACTGATTTAACGGTTAAGTTGTGGGCCTATATATATTAATATTACCCACCTACCCATCAGTTGTACTTAACCTACCCACAATCCAATTCGTTTTACTTAACCCTAACTTATGTTTATCATCATACAGTCCATATGTATTAAGTTAGCTTAAGTAGTCTTTAATCAGCATTAATTAATTATTGAGACACCTGATCGTATTTCACTTGCCACCCAAGGCACCCACTTAACCACTCATGTCCCACTACATGTTTATCTGGTTAAGTGTTTCTTAATTCATTAGGACCATAACCTTATAAAGACCTCCCACATTAGACTGGCATTTGTGGCAGCTGGATTTGTCGGGTGGGTCCGGGCAGTCTTACACCACAAAAGAGCCTAACCTCATGTCTTTACAACTGTCACACATTTAATTTATGCCTAAGACCTCCCACATTAGACTGGCATTTGTGGTAGCTGGATTTGCCGGGCAGGTCCGGGTAGTCTTACACCACAAAAGAGCCTAACCCCGTGTCTTAGACGATTAATTGCACAAGATTAATTATTCCCCAATTTGAATTAATCTCCCTATTCAAATTATCAATCAATTCCAAATTTAACTATGGTCATAATTGACTCAATTATGTCCACCTATTTATGGTATGTAAAATCATACCTATTTCATCACAAATTTATTTTATGCCATTTAAGGCATTTATGCCAATTCTCAATATTAAATCTTTTGACTTGAATTGCTTAAACATTCCTCTTTTGATTAATTAAGTTAATTAATTAATCCTTTCCTTTTTATAGGTGTCAATACATATCTTATTAACAATTTGAATTTCCTATCCATAAATGGTCATATTCAAATTATACCATTTTTACCTAATTTTACCTATGTCATAATAGGTAATTATTTATATGTTTCCCTACTAGAATCATGTATCCAATTCACATAATCACTATGCTTATTACAAATTCTGCTTTTTCCCCGTTTCTTAACTACAAGTTAGCCTCGCCATAACAATAAAATGAAGGGAATGACAAGGTGATCGTTTCAGTACAATTTTGGCATAAGCATGACAACTAGGGAAAATGACATGATAACTTCACATATAATTATGATTCACCACCTAATTAACAACTTGCATAGATTCATGATTTTGCAACATAAAAACTTGCATAGGTACATGAATTAACAACATAAGTAACACTAACATAGGTTCATGATTCAAAACATAACAACTTGCAAAGGTGACTTGCATAGGTCCATGAATTAACAACATAATTAACAAATCACATAGATTCATGTTTTACAACTTGTTTAACAACATGCATAACATAACAACTTGCATAGTTTCATGAATAATAACTTGCATAGGTTCATGAATAATAACTTGTATAGGTGACTTGCATGATCTCATAACAATTTGCATAGGTTCATGATAATAACTTGCAAAGATTCATAATAACGACTTGCATAGATTCATGAATTCATCACACAATAACTTACGTAATTTCATGATCAACAATAACAATAAACTTGCATAATTTCATGATCCACAACAACAATAAACTTGCATAACTACAAACAACATATACCCAAATCATAGTCTACCACGATTCACTTTTATTTATTTAAACCTAAAGTGACTAGAACTCACCGAAAAAGGGGTCTTGAGTTCTGGGATCTGAATTCTGTAATTGATTAGCGTTCCCTTGTTGTAGACAATTTCATTGTTGTAGGTTTAGGCTTGATTTGAATCGAATTGTTGTCTTTAATTTGCTTCTAGTTGGTGGCGGCTACTCTAGGGTTTGGAGTGACAACATGACGGCCATTGATCTAATTTTGATTTGATTTTAGGGTTTGAGTGTACATGTCTTTTTATAGAGTTTAGGATCAATTTAGGCCATCTGATCAACCCAGAATTAATCCCAGCAAATCAGAGCAGATCAGAAACCCTAATGAGTCAGCATACATTCATAAATAGGTCATCACTCAAATCTGTCCGCAGGGGGGGCAGGTCGACCCCCAGGTCGACCCTATGGTCGACCTGCTCAGGGTAGGTTGATCCCCAGGTCGACCTGGCCCTGGCAGGAATTTTCCCGCCTAGCCTGTTTGACTTTGAAATTTGAATTTTCTGAAATCTGTTTTGAATTTTCTGAAACTTCCGATAGCCATAACTTCTTCATACGAAGTCCAATTCACGCAAACTCGGACTCTATCTCAACCAGAATTCCGAGACGAACATAATGGCGCAACCCATTTCCCATAGTTCTCAAATCTGAGATTAGTTATTCTTTTATTTGTTACTATATTGTTAACAGAAATACAGGGTGTTACATGGACAATTAGTGAGTTTCCGGGATATGCCAAGTTGTCAGGTTGGAGCACGAAAGGGAAACTATTATGTTCGGTTTGCCATTATGAAACTTCTTCAAATTATTTGAAGCATAGAAAAAAAAGTGTTATATGAACCATATAATATTTCTTGATTCGACACATAAGTGGAGGTTGGATAAGAGGAGATTTAATGGCGAAACTTAAATGGGAAGAATTCCAGAAATATTATCAGTAACAGATATTGAAGAGTTATTGTAGGGAGTATAAAGTAGTTCGGGGATAAGATTAAGAAAATAGGTAAAAGTAATGGCCCTTTTAAAAAAAAGTCAGTACTTTTTGACTTACCATATTGGTGCCATAATCCGCTCTGACATAACGAAGATGCCATGCACATAAAGAAGAACATGTGCAACAAAATATTAGTTACTTTACTTAATATAGGTCGCATGTCGAAGGATCACCTAAATGCTCATTTGGGCATAAGGAAGACCCTTCATCATGTGGAGTGTGGTGATGGAAAAAGTGTTGAAATTAGAACTGAAATATTTGATATGATAAATAAGGAAAAATAAATCTTCTTCTCTGTATTGAAAACGCCAAATCGCCCCAATGGTTGTGCCTCAAATGTTAGTCAGTATGTACACATAAAAGAGATAACGGTTGTGGGATATAAGAGCCATGATGCTCATTTCATACTCCACTATTTATTACAATTTGTCGTGAAGAAAGCATCAAAACCCAAATCTGCATTATAAATGATTAGATTTTGTGCATTCCTTAGAGGACTATGGAGCAAGGTTATCAAAGTGGATGACATAAGGAGGCTGCAAAAAGAAATTATTGAGATACTTTGTCATTTTGAATTGATTTTTCCATAGGCTTTTTTCCAATATAATGGTACACTTGCATGTTAATTTATGCAGAGAAGTCGAATACGGCGGGCCTGAACACCTTAGATGCATGTATACAATCGAAAAATATCTAGGAAAGTTTAAAACTTATGTTCTAAATAGAAACAGACTGGAAGGTTCCAATGCAGAAGGTTACTTGGCAGAAGAGCGTGTGACCTTCTATTCAAGATTTTTAATTGTTGATGGAGGAAAAGAAAATATGTCAACTAATATTGGAATATGTCCAATAAATTTAGAATAACGTATTGGACCAAAGAAGAATAAAGATGGAAAGATATTCAATTTGAAAGATGCAAATTGGAAGGCAACGCATCACTATATTTTGTTCAATATCTATAATAAAGAAATTGATAGTTTGATCGAGTAAGTTCTTAAGTTCCTATTTCATTTTCCTTAACTATAAATTAAGATCTTCATTTCGTAGTTTTTTGACCTTAATTATTATTTAGGGTTCATCGAGCTTTTGTGGATGGTCTTGTAAATCCAAGAAGATATAAAAGGGAACAAACACATTTCAAAGAATTTTGGAATTGGTTAAAAGAAGAGGTCATGAAAAAGGACAATATTTCAAGAGATTCAGAGTTGTTTGCATTAGGTCCTAATCGAGTAGCTAGGATGTTTACCGATTATATAATAAATGGATATAGATTCCTCACATAATTTAGAGATTCTCGATGTTCCACACAAAATAGTGGTGTGTTTTTGACTACCAAAACCACCAGCTTTGCAAGTTCAAAAGACCAAGACCCAATAGTTGGTGATCTCAATTACTATAGATCAATCGAAGAAATTTTTGAACTTGATTATTGGGGAGCTTTCACAGTGAACCTTTTAAGTGTTGTTGGTAACAAGAGAAAAGAGATTCATATGGTACTACTCGAGTAAATTTTAGTAAGTGCCGTAAAACTGATGCCTATGTCCTGTCTTCGCAAGTGCAACAAGTATTTTATGTGGAAGATGTAGTTGAAAAGATCAGTCACTACATTATTAAAAAATTTCTGAGAGAATGGCATGTTACTGAAAATCAGAATGCAATGGAAGAAGAAAACAATTCGCATTCACATGATATTGGCACAGGTGGTGAACTAGAACCAGAAGTACTTGATAGGGGTTGGATTAGGGATGATGTCCCAATAGTACAACTAGAAACAGAAGTAGAAACCGAACTAGAAGCAAAAGTTACTCCTTTTACGTATGTTAGGACAAAAAAAATCCTCTTTTTATTAATTTATTTTGGTCTAATCTATTGTCTAATTTATGATTTATTTGTCACTTTAGTTTTAGCTGTAAATTATTATCTTTGATTTATGTACTTGGCACTCTTTTTTCATAATGAAATTTACACTGTTCACATGTTTTATGATTTAATGTCTTTCTTTACTGTCATCTAAATTTGTTATAGTCCAAATTGTTAATTGTGTTTTTTTCCACTTCAAACATGCATGTACCTTTTCTAGTCTATTCATTTTGTACACAATGGATGAACTTATAAATATCCGGCTGCACTATGACGGAGAGTTTCAAAGGACATGTTACGTAGGTGGAAAATCCTACTTAGTAAAACACTATGATGTAGACTACTTTTCTTATAGTGTGCTTATGGAGTTTTTTATAATTGCCTCCATTACACTAAAATAGGAGGAGTCTATGTTAGCAAAGGAAAGAGCGATGGCTGACAGCTAATGTCGACAAGGATGTAACCAAATATAAAGAGGGCAGCAATAAGGAAGAAGAAGTGGATTTTTACATTGGCAACACCGTTGACAAAGACATTGAGCCGTTGATTCAACTACAGCCACATGTAATCATACGCCCAAGGAAAACCATAATTCAAGGTATCTATGTACATGTAATATAAATCCATTCTTATATATATATAATATTTCCGCGTGTGAGTGTGTGTAAAGAATTGTGCGTGTGTAAAGAACTATAAAGGCCACCGTTATTATTTTTGTTGTTACCGTTTCTGATAAGAAACTGATGTCAAAGCGCAAGTATACTACTTGCATACAAACTTTAGCAGCAATGAAAAAATGATGAAAAACAAGCAAACTCAAGTAGGTCAGAAGAAACTATTGTAGGAGCCTGATATGAATAATGGTAAAGAAGATGTCACTATGACGGACAAAGAAACAAGGAGGAAGTTAAATGTACAAAATGAAACAGATAATGATGATGATACCCGATAGAATGAAGCTGATGTTGAGGTATTTTTCGGTTATCATTTCAGTTTTAGTAATCAGGTTTAAATGTTGTATTTTAAACGATTTTTTATAAAAAAAATTGCATGTAAAAGCAAGAAATGCATTTTAGTGTTTTCTGCAACTGTGTCGATTTCCTGTTCCGACCATGAAGGCTGCAGCTAACTCAAGTAACTATTGGTCCTTGTGCCTGCATTTCATCGTAAATGCAAGAACTTTTTATACATCGACTCTATTTGGTTAATCATCTTAAATTGATTATTGATGGTGCATAATAATGCTAATCTACTTGTAGTTCTCGCAATCACCAGTAATGACGAAGAATGAACAAGAAAGAATTATGCGTATGCAAGAAAATGATGCAGTTAGTAGATCACTTGGGGTTCCTTCATTTGTTACTAGTATGGGAGAGGATGTAGTACGAAATAGGAAAGAAAAAGGTAAAGATATTAATGGATGATATAAATACATCCAAGAAAATGATGGTGAAGATGACAGTGATGATTCATTAGAGGTATTAAAAGTTATTTGTTTACTACTTATTTTCTTTTCCTTTATAAACTTGAAAAATCTCAAACTAAAAATCTTGAACTTCAACGTAATTGTGGAGAATCTAAGTTGTTAAGTCAAAGGAATCTTTATCTGGACCAAGAACCCGTTCGCGAGCCAATGCAGCCCTTGAAATTGAGAAGGAAGCGATGACACACACACATTGTAACGACCCGGAAAATCTGAACCAATTTAAAAATTTTAAATTGGCTAAAATAGTGAATTTTAAATATTTAAAATAAATATTTTAAATGATAGCAATGAAAAGTGAGTTTGAATCAACGTTTGAAAACGAATATAATTAATTCTAATCATAAACAAGGCCTACAAATGCGCTGTAGTTTCAAAAATTGAATTCAAACTTTGTCGGACTGTACCGGGTGCAAAACAAAACGGATTTGAGTGAAACCAAAAATATTTAAATCTGTTAGTGAATACCTTTCTAATGAATCTGAAAAATCAAAGTTTCATAGCGGAAAGCAAAAGTTATGGCCAAATGAATTTTCAGAAAGGTCGCTATGGAATTTATATAGCCCGTGAAATTGGCCATTTTGCATATGACCTCGGATTTCTACGAAACCACTTTTTTTGGATCTGGGATGTGAAGTTATTGCTAGGTTTCAAATTTCATAATTTTTGAAGCTAGTATATGAGCGTGGCAAAGGAAAACGTGTTTTGATCAATTAAGTTAAATTGGATCGACCAGAAATGGGCCTTTTTGCAAACAGTCTCAGAATTCGACGAAACTAGTTTTGTTGGGACCGTATCGTCAAAACATAGCTAGATTTATTTTTCTGGAATTTTTCGAATCAGTTTGTGGCCCTAGCAAATTGAAATGTACGTTCAAATCGAATATTGAATGTTATATATTTTAAATTAAAAGAAAACTGACTGAAACATTCGAATGGGCCTACGAAACATATCCCATTGTGTTCGGAATGGGGGTAAAACGCTAGGGGCGATAGTCGTTGGGTTTGATTTTGAGTTCGTGTGAGAAAACACCATTTTTGGGAGTTATAAATATCCCGGCCAATCAGATTTTTTTATTTAAAAAAAAGGCGGACACTCTCTTTCCCCGAAGTCGCGCACGGCGGAAATGCTACAGATCTTCCCGGCTTGATTTCCCCTCCAATTCTCAATGAAATCGCGTGATTCTTGATCCATTCCAAAAACCTCGATCTCCTCTTCAAATTCATATAAGGAGCAGCAATTATCGTTGAGTATGTGACGATCTCAAAATCCGAGGGGCGGTATTAAGGATAATCATCAGAATATAACACATTAATCATCATAGCAGAGTACAGATAATAGCAAAAACAATAAATAGAATAATTTTACATGGATATGACAGCGAAATCACAACATGTAACAACATCAGAATAGCACAGCGTAGGATATAACTTAGTAAATAAAAAGGGAAGTGATCAGTCATCATCGCCAGAGGTGGAATACATACATGCAGTGAGACATAATAAGGGTATCAGTCTACATCGCCGAAGGCGGTACATATACATACAATAAGAAGTACGAAAAGTAAATCAGTCTGCATCGCCCGTGGCGGAATCATAATATAAGTACAGTAATGGCGGAAAATGTCAAAGTCGTCTCTGTGAAGTCAGCCTCGCTATGAGCCAAAATGCACTCTATGCAATAGTGCAGAGCCAAAAACAACCTGTCACCTGTGAACTAGGCTGCCCGTGTGAAAATAAGGGCACCCGCGTTTGCAAAGTGAAACAAACAACGAGTCAGTCATGGGGACTGGTATGAGGAATCTATTTAACAGTTAAACAACAGTAATAGCTAATCATAGGACCACGCCACTTTCGCGGAACGGGTTTACTCCAGTGATTGCTAGTGCATTTAAAACAAAGTAAATTCTTTAAAACAACGCAATGCTTTTAAAAAGAATGAAGCCATTATAAGACTCAGGTCCCATCACATAATGCAACGCAAGCCGGAGGATAGAGTTTTACCTTATAATGGCCAAATATGCTTGATACGTATAAAGCAAAATCAATTGATATTATTACTAGTGCATATATGTTTCAAAAAGCGAATAGCATCATATATATCAATCATAGATGGCATAGCTACCATATACTATGTCGCTATACTAGTTCTACAATCGAGTCCATTATTTCGTATTGGAAATTGGATTTCCGACATGAGTCGAGGCAAGGGGCAAGCTCCTCTCCGCTTCGAGACATTCTAGCAAATGCCTCAGGAATACACACTCTGGGCAACCCTCGGATCTTCAGGGTCGGTCCTCTCTTACGTTTGAGGATTATTTATTCCTGAACACACGTTTCCCGGTCCTTACAGACCTATAATCGAGGCGCCTCGCATTCCAACAACCACAAAGGTGAAAAGTAGATATATATGTCAGGGCTGGTAAGTCACTGACACCACCATAGCTAGAAAGAAACGTCGTGCTCTCCCTGCAGTCCGTATCCCGTTTTTAACTCATACCGGGGTGTGAGGCTCGCGAATCCACGCTATACACAAAGACAGGCCACGTAGACCGTGCTTTGATCATCATCCACAAGACTTTGCTTTGCAACAGAAGCCTTGATCACAGCATCTTGGCATGCCACATAGGCAGTCCACTCCATACGATTGATTTCCATCGATATATAACCTCTGAGCTCGTACGTCTCAGAGAAGGGCGTTAAGCAAAAGAATAAATTCTCCGCCGCCAAACAGATATATATTTAACAAGGATCAATCAGGATAGAACAAAATCCAATGTCAGACACACAGTCCATTTACAAGTCCGTTCTGGGTCTGAACGAAACCGGAGGCGTCAAATTCCTCGTATATCCGTCCAATCAACACATACGTTCAGACGGCTACTACTTCCGTCCCTTTCCGGTAGCTACTCCAGTCAGGAACCTCAGCAGCGCCCATCCAACCGATACGAAGATCGTCGGTCTTGAATCGTCTTTGCATTTTCCAATTCGAATCACTCGATAAATTATTTGAAATGAGGGTTAGCTCGGCCTTTTCAAATAATTCACGTCATTAGAATTTAAATCGATTCTTTCCATGGTTATATTATTCGACATCCATTTTTAGTTCTTTAGTGTTATTTTCGTGTCAAGCACATACAACCATCAAATATCAAACAACTCAAGCCCAATTGGTTTATTTGCAATCTATGTTGCTTATAATATTTTATAACGATTTTTCGCCATTTTTATTTATTTAAAAATGGCCATATTTAATTAAACGACGTTTCAGGTCGTGTCGTGGCACTGGCGCTATTTTTCTTCAGATTTGAATTAAACATTCCGGACAATCCAATCGTTGGATTTTTACAAGGTTGGTGCCGTTGGGAAGATATTTCCAAGGCGAACCCAGCGGTTGCGGTTTCGGGAAAATCCGATGGTCGGATTTCTCGTACTAATCGTTTCAAATTACGATTCCGAAACACGAACTGCACGGCTTCGATTCCTTTTAATTATATTTATATTTATATATATAAATATAGTTCATTCTATAATTCCAACTATAGTTCATTCTATATTTTCAACTATAGTTCATTCTATATTTTCAACTTTGTTTTCACTTCAAATATTTCACTAACGCCTTAATATTTCGAAAAATTTCGCCATAACCTCCTTTGTACGGGGAGGGGTTTGGAAATTTATTGGGCCGTGTTAGGTACCCAATAAATCATAAAAAGCATCCACATACTTATAGTGATATATTCTGGTGTTTACGGGGGAGCATGTATAGATAATCACTCTAGAGAATAAATTCTCGTCACCCCGTTTCCGTGTGGAAATAAATAGTCCATGTGCCGTATCTAATAACTAGAGAGACGTGATTATTGTCAACTCCAGACCCGTGTGGGGTTTTTATTAATCTGGCAGTTTATCGTTATATTTTATATAGTCCATATTAGTCATCAGTTCAACCTGTAGTATAAAATCATCGCCATACAAGCCTCTCGCTCGAATGGTAAATCTTCCACCTCGTCACCCAAGCTCCAATTGCTTATGTGGAATATGATGAAGTATGCCTATCGTCATGAAGTATGCCATGTAGTGTAGTTCAAAATTAATTGTTACAATCCTATGGCGATGTTTATTATTTCACACAGAATAACCAGCACTCCGCATCCAATGGCATTCACAGGAGTTGATATAAAAATAAAATTGCGCAGCCAACTCATCAAGGCTTACCTATTTGTCGGGAACACAAATAATTTCTTTACTCTACAGCTAATCCATTTTCCCTGCTCAACACATGTATATATATGCAGAACAAAGCTAATAATAATATTTCTAGCGAACTATTATTCATTTCAACACGTGTGTATTTTTATCAAAGCGTATACATGATAAAAGAAATATTTTTATCATCAAAAATATTTATTCAGCACGTGAATGTTTTTAACACTTCATATTCACAATAAAAATGTAGTTTTTATTGTCGATTCATTTTATTTTGAAATATGATAACATTCAACACATGGATTTCAACTCAACGAACGAATTTCAATTCAACACATGAATATTCTCTATAGTTTGTATATATATATATATATAAAAATGTGATTTTTATCGCTAAAACTATTTGTTTAAATTCAAATAATATTCAACACATGAATT
This sequence comes from Allium sativum, assembly GCA_030737875.1. NCBI lineage: Eukaryota > Viridiplantae > Streptophyta > Magnoliopsida > Asparagales > Amaryllidaceae > Allium > Allium sativum. Next base: position 193,770,858 of record CM060920.1, read on the forward strand.
TCAACTCAACGAATGAATTGCAACACAACACATGAATATTCGTTATAGTTTGTATATATATAAAAATGTGATTTTTATCGCTAAAACTATTTGTTTAAATTCAAATAATATTCAACACATGAATTTCAACTCAACGAATGAATTGCAACTCAACACATGAATATTCGCTATAGTTTGAAAATATATAAAAATGTGATTTTTATCGCTAAAACTATTTGTTTAAATTCAAATAATATTCAACACATGAATTTTGATTCAACGAATGAATTTCCACTCAACACATGAATATTCGATATAGTTTGTATATATATAAAAATGTGATTTTTATTGCTAAAACTATTTGTTTAAATTCAAATAATATTCAACACATGAATTTTGATTCAACGAATGAATTTCCACTCAACACATGAATATTGGTTTTAACATATGTAATTTATTTCAATGAATGAAAATTATTCTAACACATGAATATTTCAGAAAATTTCGGCAGCATAACGGCAGGGTAGTTAAAACCGGGACCGTCCCTAGTACGGCTCCTCGCTCTACCTTAAAACCTCGCGGTTTTTGACAATGGGGATCATGCATCTAGTTCGCACGCAGGCGGCATGTTTTATTTTCAATTCCACAATCCTATTCTAATTTGTTTCAACCACAAGAGGGTATTTTTCAACCACAAAGGTATTTTTCAACCACAAAGGTATTTTTCAACCACAATATCAACCACAAACAATAATTTCCAACCATTCGTCATACCATATAATATCACGTCAATCACAAGCAATAAATATCGTCCATGGTCTGTGGTCGAGGGGAGTATATATATATATATAAATATATATATATATATATATATTATAATTCACTTGCATTTCATTACAATTCAAAGCATATATGTTTCATTCAACGCTTGTATAATTTATACATCGCTAATATAACTTATACAACACATGTACATGAGGTATACAATGCGTATATAATTTACACTTCGCTTATATAATTTATACAACGCGATTCCATTCACACAATTCAGTTTAGATTCCTCACATTGGTTTCTGCAGTGCTAAAAATCCTAGGAAGATCAGAAAAATCCGCGGCTTCTTCTAGAATGTAGAGAACCTCCTTGTGGTCACGGTGTCTCCTGTTTCATCGAATTTCGTTAACGAACGAAAAAGATATTATTTTTCAAAGTTTTGCAACGCTTTATAGTGTTATTTTCATTTCAGAATAATAAAGGTCGTACCTTTATTTTTGACTCGAAACTAGGGTTGAAAAATTCGTGAAATCTATCGATCGTTGCTTCGATCAGGTGGTGCCACGTGGAAGAGCTACGAACCAGCTCCCTGTCGGTGGTGGTGCGGTCCCCTTCGGTGGTCGGAGGAAGGCGGCGCGGCGTCAGGAAGGCGGTGACTTCCTCGGCGTGGTTCAGGCGATATCGGCGATGGTGGAGGGCGGCGTTTGGTCGGGTGTGAAGAGGGGAGGAGGGGCTGTCGAACTGGGGTGGTGGCGCGGCTTAGCGTCGTCTACGGCGGTCGGAAAATGGAAGAGAAGCACAGAGCAACGAGGAACGTCGAAATCGCCTGGCGGCTAGGGTTTCTTGCGATAATTTTTTTTTTAAAGGAAAAATCCTATTGGACGAAGCTTTATAGGAAATTTTAAATAGTGTTTTTACAAACGAACTCGAAATCAAACCCAACGACTATCGCCCCTAGCTAAATACCCCCATTCCGGACACAATGGGATATGTTTCGTTGGCCAATTCTTTTTCCTTTAAAAAAAAATTATCGCAAGAAACCCTAGCCGCCAGGCGATTTCGACGTTCCTCGTTGCTCTGTGCTTCTCTTCAGAGCAACGAGGAACGTCGAAATCGCCTGGCGGCTAGGGTTTCTTGCGATAATTTTTTTTTAAAGGAAAAATCCTATTGGTCGAAGCTTTATAGGAAATTTTAAATAGTGTTTTTACAAACGAACTCGAAATCAAACCCAACGACTATCGCCCCTAGCTAAATACCCCCATTCCGGACACAATGGGATATGTTTCGTTGGCCAATTCGACTGTTACAGTCAGTTATTTTTCAAATTAATGTATAAAACATTCAATATTTAATTTGAACGTACATTTCAATTTGCCAGGGCCACAAACTGAATCGAAAAATTCCAGAAAAATAAATCTAGCTTTGTTTTGACGATACGGTCCTAGCAAAACCAGTTTCGTCGAATTCTGAGCTCGTTTGAAAAACGGCCATTTTTAGGTCGACCCATTTTAACAGTAATTGACCAATCACATTTTCTTTTGCCCCGCTCACATACTAGCTTCAAAAATTATGAAATTTGTAACCTAGCAATAGTTTGACATCCCGGACCCAACAAAAGTGGTTTCGTCGAATTCCGAGGTCGTATGCAAAATATCAATTTTCAGGGGCTATATATGTTATATAGCGACCTTTCTGAAAATTCATTTGGCCATAACTTTTGATTCCCGTTATGAAACTTCGATTTTTCAGATTCGTTAGAAAGGTATTCATAAACAGATTTAAATATTTTCAGTTTCGCTAAAATCCGTTATATTTTCCACCCGGTACAGTCAGACAAAGTTTGTATTCAAAATTTCAAACTGCAATACTATACCCAATTCTTTATTTTATTGAAATATGCTATTTCAATTATTCAAATTCTTTGGTAATAACCAAATTTAAAATTTTTAAACTGGTTCACATTTTCCGGGTTATTACAATCTCCCCCACTTAAAACTTTTCGTCCTCGAAAAGGAAATAACAGCTAAGTAGGAAATAAAATGTAAAGGCAAAGTATTGTAAAGGTACCTTGCACCGGAGTTAGTCAGAGATGTCCACTCTGCATTTGGGGTAGGCTTGTTTAATGCTTTCCTCAGTCTCCCAAGTACAGTCTCTAGGATCACTACTCCAGTGCACTTTGACTAAATGAATCTTTTTGCTCCTTAGCTCTCTAGTTTCTTTGCCAACTATATTTAATGGCTCTCTTCTGAGCGCTAATTCTGGAGTTATGTCTATATCCTGTTGCGCTGCTTCTTCCACAACAAGATCTGGATCATGAACATGTTTTCTGAGTTGAGACACGTGGAACACATCATGTACACCAGGCAACCAATCAGGTAATTGAACCCTATAGGCCAGAGTTCCAATCCGTTCAAGTATAGGAAAGGGACCAATAAATCTCGGTGCCAACTTCCCAGTCTTGCCAAATCTGATTACTCCCCGCATTGGAGACACTCTTAAATAAACATAATCGCCAACGACAAACGATAAATCCCTTCTTCTTGCATCAGCATACCTTTTCTGTCGGCTCTGTGCGGTTTTCAATCGCTTCTTAATGAAATCGACTTTATCTGATGCTTCTCGAATCATATCGGGCCCTAACACAAGTCTGTTGCCAGGTTCTACCCAACATGCGGGAGATCTGCACGGTCTACCGTATAACGCTTCAAATGGGGACATTCCCAAACTTGCTTGATAGCTATTGTTGTAAGAGAATTCGGCTAGATGTAAGTGATCTTCCCATGAGCCTCCAAAATCGATAACGCAAGCCCGCCGTAAATCTTCTAGAATTCTATTCACCCGTTCAGTTTGGTCGTCTGTCTGTGGGTGATAAGTGGTGCTTAAATTCAATTTGGTTCCCAATTCTGTCTGGAATGCTTCCCAAAATTTGCTAGTAAACAGGGGATCTCTATCACTGACTATATTGAGCGGCACTCCATGTAGTTTAACTATTTCTTTGAAGTAAATCTATGCTAAACTTTGAGCCGTTCTGTTGGATCGGACAGGTATGAAATGGGCAGTCTTCGTGAAGCGATCTACGATTACCCATATACTGTCGTTTCCTTTCTTAGTTCGAGGCAAGCCATCGATGAAGTCCATCGAAATTTGCTCCCACTTCCATCCTGGAATTTCTAGTGGTTGTAATAGTCCAGCCAATTTCTGTTGATCACTCTTAACTAGCTGACAAGTGGGGCATCTACTAACATATAATGAAATATCTCTTTTCATTGACCTCCACCAGAATGTGCGTTTGATATCGTTATACATCTTGCTCACACCTGGATGGATACTTAGTTTGGACTTGTGGCACTCATCAAGTATTTCTCTTCTGAGCTCAGGAAGGTTTGGGATGCAAATTCTGCCCTTCAATCTTAAAACTCCTTTGTCATCGAGTCGGAAACTTGTGGATTCACCTCCCTTGACTCTCTGACTGACTCTTTGAATAAATTCATCGTCTTTCTGAAGGGTTGAGATCCTGTCTATTAATGAAGACGTGATGACAAAACTGGCGATGATTTCATTCTTTCTGCTGAGCGCATCTGCTACTACATTGGCTTTCCCTAGAGTGTATAGAATTTCAAAATCATATGCCGCAAGGAATTCTAACCAACACTGTTGTCTCAAATTTAGATCTTTCTGAGTGAATAGATATTTCAAGGATTGATGATCGGTAAATAGTTCGAACTTCTCGCCCAACAAATAATGCCTCCAGATTCTTAAAGCAAACACGATAGCTAATAACTCAAGATCATGAGTTGCATAGTTTCTTTCATGCGGCTTCAGCTGACGCCTGGCATAAGCGACCACTTGGCCTTTTTGCATTAACACTGCGCCTAGCCCTCTAATAGAAGCGTCTGTCCATACAGTCAAGTCTTGGTTGCCTTCTATAATTGTCAATACTGGAGCGGTTGTCAACTTCAGTTTCAGCTCCTGGAAAGCTTCTTCACATTCGGGAGTCCATTTGAATTTCTCATGCTTCTTTGTAAGCTTTGTCAATACACCAGATATCTTTGAAAAATCCTGAACGAATTTCCGATAGTAACTGGCCAATCCAAGGAAACTTCGAACTTCGGTGGGAGTAGTAGGTTGTTTCCAGTTCTGAATCGCTGTAATTTTGCTTGGATCTACAGCAATCCCTTCTTTTGATACGACATGGCCTAGGAACTTAACTTCATCCTGCCAGAAGACACACTTAGAAAATTTAGCTTTCAAGACATTTCTCCTTAAAATTTTCAACACTTGTTCTAAATGTTTGGCATGTTCGCCTTCCGACTTGGAGTAGATTAAAATGTCATCGATGAAGACTAGAACAAATTTATTCAATACCCCACGGAACACTCTATTCATAAGATCGACGAAGTATGCCGGAGCATTACACGAGCCGAATGGCATTACTAACCATTCGTAGAATAAGTCGGGACCCCTGAAGGCTGTCAAAAGAACGCAGTCTTCTGCTATACGTAATTTGTGGAAACCAGTAGCTAGGTCCATTCTGGAGAATACTGTTGCTCCATTTAATTGATCTAACAGATCATCTATACGTGGCAAGGGGTATTTGTTCTTCATTGTCTGCTTATTGAGATCTCGGTAATCAACACAAAGTCTTAGAGTACCGTCTGATTTCGGGACAAATACTACTGCTGCTCCCCAAGCTGAAAAGCTTGGTCTGATCAGACCTTTCCAAAGTAATTCTCGGGTTTGACTACCTAACTCTTCTTTTTCTTTCGGGGCCATTCGTCTAATTGGATGTACTACTGGTCGGGCATTCGGAATTAGATCTATTCTAAACTCAATTTCTCTTTGCGGCGGTAAGTTTTCTACTTCTTCAAACACATTCGCGTAGTTTTTAACGACCGGTATCTTTTCTAATGAAGGGGGAGTAACTTCTAAAGAAGACCAAAATTCTGTTCTATTAATTTCTGAGCCATGACATGGTATAGTGATATGCCCAAATTTTCTTTTAACTTTGACGATTCTTTCGGCACATCTAACTTCGGCCTAATATTTTGTGAACCAGTCCAGCCCCAGTATAATATCAAATTCGGAAAGGTCCATGACAATCACTTTAAAAGAGAACTTGTAGCAAGAATAAGAGACAGGTACTCTACAGTATGAACTGAGACTAACAGAACCTCCTATCGGGTTTTGAACTTTAATTGGTTCTTTAAGTTTTCCTTGTTTCAATTTTAACTTGTGAACAATGTTACCAGAAATGAAGCTACGTGATGCACCAGTATCAAAAAGTACAGAAACAGGAATATTTTTAATGGTAATGGTACCTCCCAAGACGTCGGGTTTACCTGATCCATCGGTGGTAGCTGGCGGGGTCTTCCCGTCATACACATGAGCCACTTGTGCATTCTGCTTCAGAGGACAGTTCCTGCTATAGTGCCCTTTCTTATGGCAGTTGTAGCATTCGGCTGAGTCTGGATTTGCCTTTGGCTTCTTCGGGGCTTTGCACACATTAGAAAAATGTCCTGGCTTCCCGCAGTTGCAGCAATTTCCTTTCAGTATCTTTCCAGGTTTCTGAGTAGCGGCTGCTGTAATGCTAGACTCGGGCTGATCTGCTGAAGCCTTGCGCTTATTTCCAGCTTGGCTTTTGGCGCGGTCTTGGCTGGCGTGTCTTTCATCCATATTTTCATAATTGCAAGCCATTTCTACCAATTCTGAGAAGGAGAGTTTGATGTTGCTCATGGCTCTGTCATGGTACTTGCGCTTTAGCCCAAATATAAATCTCTTGTTCTTTGCTTTGTTAGTCATAATAAGCTCTGGAGCATAGCGCGACAACTGGGTGAATTTATTGAGGTAATCCTGGATAGAGAGATCTCCTTGCTGGAGATTAGCAAACTGCTCTCGCATCCTCTCTAAATCCTGTTCAGGTACAAACTTCTCGTTGAACATGGTTCTGAATTGCTCCCAGGTTCTGACAGTGCCTGCTGCATCTTCTGAGGTGATGGCATCCCACCACAGCTCTGCTTCCTCCTGTAGGAGCCAGATACCTAGTCGTGCTTTGTTGTTGGTTCCCAAACCCATGCCTTCAAAGATCTTCTCACAGGTCTTCAACCAAGCTATAGCCTCTGTCACTGTACCAGTGCCAGAAAAGGGTTTCCCCCAAGGTTCCTATACCTCTTCGCTACTCTGTCTAGCTCGAAGTCCTCGGGTACTGGTGGCTGAAAAATAGGGCCTCCCTCAACTACGGGGATATTCCCCCGTCTTCCTGCTACTCCGGCTCGGCCTCCTCTAGCTGCTGCTGCTCGTGTAGCCATCAGAGAGAGTACTGTATAAGCAAGAAAAGAGTCAAGCTCACAGATTTGATAATTTTCATATATGATAAAGCAGGGGAATATAAGGAAAGGTAATGATGTACTGATCAATTTGTTTTGCTAATCTGCTTAGCTCATTCTAGGACATTGCTAATCCTATCTCTAATGAGCTACTCGCTTTAGAACACTACTGATTCTATTCTGACGAGGTGTTTAATGTGTTAGATCCCAGAACTAAGGTTAACCAAAGCTCTGATACCAACTGTGACGATCCCAAAATCCGAGAGGCGGTATTAAGGATAATCATCGGAATATAACACATTAATCATCATAGCAGAGTACAGATAATAGCAAAAACAATAAATAGAATAATTTTACATGGATATGACAGCGGAATCACAACATGTAACAACATCAGAATAGCACAGCGTAGGATATAACTTAGTAAATAAAAAGGGAAGTGATCAGTCATCATCGCCAGAGGCGGAATACATACATGCAGTGAGACATAATAAGGGTATCAGTCTACATCGCCGAAGGCGGTACATATACATACAATAAGAAGTATGGAAAGTAAATCAGTCTGCATCGCCCGTGGCGGAATCATAATATAAGTACAGTAATGGCGGAAAATGTCAAAGTCGCCATGAGCCAAAATGCACTCTATGCAATAGTGCAGAGCCAAAAACAACCTATCACCTGTGAACTAGGCTGCCCGTGTGAAAATAAGGGCACCCACGTTTGCAAAGTGAAACAAACAACGAGTCAGTCATGGGGACTGGTATGAGGAATCTATTTAACAGTTAAACAACAGTAATAGCTAATCATAGGACCACGCCACTTTCGCGGAACGGGTTTACTCCAGTGATTGCTAGTGCATTTAAAACAAAGTAAATTCTTTAAAACAACGCAATGCTTTTAAAAAGAATGAAGCCATTATAAGACTCAGGTCCCATCACACAATGCAATGCAAGCCGGAGGATAGAGTTTTACCTTATAATGGCCAAATATGCTTGATACGTATAAAGCAAAATCAATTGATATTATTACTAGTGCATACATGTTTCAAAAAGCGAATAGCATCATAAATATCAATCATAGACGGCATAGCTACCATATACTATGTCGCCATACTAGTTCTACAATCGAGTCCGTTATTTCGTATTGGAAATTGGATTTCCGTCATGAGTCGAGGCAAGGGGCAAGCTCCTCTCTGCTTCGAGACATTTTAGCAAATGCCTCAGGACTACACACTCTGGGCAACCCTTGGATCTTCAGGGCCAGTCCTCTCTTACATTTGAGGATTATTTATTCCTGAACACACGTTTCCCGGTCCTTACAGACCTATAATCGAGGCGCTTCGCATTCCAACAACCACAAAGGTGAAAAGTAGATATATATATATGTCAGGGCTGGTAAGTCACTGACACCACCATAGCTAGAAAGAAACGTCGTGCTCTCCCTGCAGTCTGTATCCCGTTTTTAACTCATACCGGGGTGTGAGGCTCGCGAATCCACGCTATACACAAAGCCAGGCCACGTAGACCGTGCTTTGATCATCATCCACAAGACTTTGCTTTGCAACAGAAGCCTTGATCACAGCATCTTGGCATGCCACATAGGCAGTCCACTCCATACGATTGATTTCCATCGATATATAACCTCTGAGCTCGTACGTCTCAGAGAAGGGCGTTAAGCAAAAGAATAAATTCTCCGCCGCCAAACAAATATATATTTAACAGGGATTAATCAGTATAGAACAAAATCCAATGTCAGACACACAGTCCATTTACAAGTCCGTTCTGGGTCTGAACAAAACCGGAGGCGTCAAATTCCTCGTATATCCGTCCAATCAACACATACGTTCAGACGGCTACTACTTCCGTCCCTTTCCGGTAGCTACTCCGGTCAGGAACCTCAGCAGCGCCCATCCAACCGATACAAAGATCGTCGGTCTTGAATCGTCTTTGCATTTTCCAATTAGAATCGCTCGATAAATTATTTGAAATGATGGTTAGCTCGGCCTTTTCAAATAATTCACGTCATTAGAATTTAAATCGATTCTTTCCATGGTTATATTATTCGACATCCATCTTTCAGTTCTTTAGTGTTATTTTCGTGTCAAGCACATACAACCATCAAATATCAAACAATTCAAGCCCAATTGGTTTATTTGCAATCTATGTTGCTTATAATATTTTATAACGATTTTTCACCATTTTTATTTATTTAAAAATGGCCATATTTAATTAAACGACGTTTCAGGTCGTGTCGTGGCACTAGCGCTATTTTTCTTCAGATTTGAATTAAACATTCCGGACAATCCAACCGTTGGATTTTTACAAGGTTGGTGCCGTTGGGAAGATATTTCCAAGGCGAACCCAGCGGTTACGGTTTCGGGAAAATTCGATGGTCGGATTTCTCGTACTAATCGTTTCAAATTACGATTCTGAAACACGAACTGCACGGCTTCGATTCCTTTTAATTATATTTATATTTATATATATAAATATAGTTCATTCTATAATTCCAACTATAGTTCATTCTATATTTTCAACTATAGTTCATTCTATATTTTCAACTTCGTTTTCACTTCAAATATTTCACTAACGCCTTAATATTTCGAAAAATTTCACCATAACCTCCTTTGTACGGGGAGGGGTTTGGAAATTTATTGGGCCGTGTTAGGTACCCAATAAATCCTAAAAAGCATCCACATATTTATAGTGATATATTCTGGTGTTTACGGGGGAGCATGTATAGATAATCACTCCAGAGAATAAATTCTCGTCACTCCGTTTCCGTGTGGAAATAAATAGTCTATGTGCCGTATCTAATAACTAGAGAGACGTGATTATTGTTAACTCCAGACCCGTGTGGGGTTTTTATTAATCTGGGAGTTTATCGTTATATTTTATATAGTCCATATCAGTCATCAGTTCAACCTGTAGTATAAAATCATCGCCATACAAGCCTCTCGCTCGTACGGTAAATCTTCCACCTCGTCACCCAAGCTCCAATTGCTTATGTGGAATATGATGAATTATGCCTATCGTCATGAAGTATGCCATGTAGTGTAGTTCAAAATTAATTGTTACTATCCTATGGCGATGTTTATTATTTCACACAGATTAACCAGCACTCCGCATCCAATGGCATTCACAGGAGTTGATATAAAAATAAAATTGCGCAGCCAACTCATCAATGCTTACCTATTTGTCGGGCACGCAAATAATTTCTTTACTCTACAGCTAATCCATTTTCCCTATTCAACACATGTATATATATGCAGAACAAAGCTAATAATAATATTTCTAGCGAACTATTATTCATTTCAACACGTGTGTATTTTTATCAAAGCGTATACATGATAAAAGAAATATTTTTATCATCAAAAATATTTATTCAGCACGTGAATGTTTTAAACACTTCATATTCACAATAAAAATGTAGTTTTTATTGTCGATTCATTTTATTTTAAAATACGATAACATTCAACACATGGATTTCAACTCAACGAACGAATTTCAATTCAACACATGAATATTCTCTATAGTTTGTATATATATATATATAAATGTGATTTTTATCGCTAAAACTATTTGTTTAAATTCAAATAATATTCAACACATGAATTTCAACTCAACGAATGAATTGCAACTCAACACATGAATATTCGCTATAGTTTGTATATATATAAAAATATGATTTTTATCGCTAAAACTATTTGTTTAAATTCAAATAATATTCAACACATGAATTTCAACTCAACGAATGAATTGCAACTCAACACATGAATATTCGCTATAGTTTGAATATATATAAAAATGTGATTTTTATCGCTAAAACTATTTGTTTAAATTCAAATAATATTCAACACATGAATTTTGATTCAACGAATGAATTTCCACTCAACACATGAATATTCGATATAGTTTGTATATATATAAAAATGTGTTTTTTATCGCTAAAACTATTTGTTTAAATTCAAATAATATTCAACACATGAATTTTGATTCAACGAATGAATTTCCACTCAACACATGAATATTGGTTTTAACATATGTAATTTATTTCAACGAATGAAAATTATTCTAACACATGAATATTTCAGAAAATTTCGGCAGCATAACGGCAGGGTAGTTAAAACCGGGACCGTCCCTAGTACGGCTCCTCGGTCTACCTTAAAACCTCGCGGTTTTTGACAATGGGGATCATGCATCTAGTTCGCACGCAGGCGGCATGTTTTATTTTCAATTCCACAATCCTATTCTAATTTGTTTCAACCACAAGAGGGTATTTTTCAACCACAAAGGTATTTTTCAACCACAATATCAACCACAAACAATTATTTCCAACCATTCGTCATACCATATAATATCACGTCAATCACAAGCAATAAATATCGTCCATGGTCTGTGGACGAGGGGAGTATATATATATATATATATATATATATATTATATTATAATTCACTTGCATTTCATCACAATTCAAAGCATATATGTTTCATTCAACGCTTGTATAATTTATACATCGCTAATATAACTTATACAACACATGTACGTGAGGTATACAATGCGTATATAATTTACACTTCGCTTATATAATTTATGCAACGCGATTCCATTCACACAATTCAGTTTAGATTCCTCACATTGGTTTCTGCAGTGCTAAAAATCCTAGGAAGATCAGAAAAATCCGCGGCTTCTTCTAGAATATAGAGAGCCTCCTTGCGGTCACGGTGTCTCCTGTTTCATCGAATTTCGTTAACGAACGAAAAATATATTATTTTTCAAAGTTTTGCAACGCTTTATAGTGTTATTTTCATTTCAGAATAATAAAGGTCGTACCTTTATTTTTGATTCGAAACTAGGGTTGAAAAATTCGTGAAATCTATCGATCGTTGCCTCGATCAGGTGGTGCCACGTGGAAGAGCTACGAACCACCTCCCTGTCGGTGGTGGTGCTGTCCCCTTCGGTGGTCGGAGGAAGGCGGCGCGACGTCAGGAAGTCGGCGACTTCCTCGGCGTGGTTTAGGCGATATCGGTGATGGTGGAGGGCGGCGTTTGGTCGGATGTGAAGAGGGGAGGAGGGGCTGTCGAACTGGGGTGGTGGCGCGGCTTAGCGTCGCCTGTGGCGGTCGGAAAATGGAAGAGAAGCACGGAGCAACGAGGAACGTCGAAATCGCCTGGCGGCTAGGGTTTCTTGCGATATATTTTTTTTATAAAGGAAAAATCCTATTGGTCGAAACTTTATAGGAAATTTTAAATAGTGTTTTTACAAACGAACTCGATATCAAACCCAACAATTGTCGCCCCTAGCTAAATACCCCCATTCCGGACATAATGGGATATGTTTCGTTGGCCAATTCGACTGTTACAGTCAGTTATTTTTCAAATTAAAGTATAAAACATTCAATATTTAATTTGAACGTACATTTCAATTTGCCAGGGCCACAAACTGAATCGAAAAATTCCAGAAAAATAAATCTAGCTTTGTTTTGACGATACGGTCCTAAAAAAACCAGTTTCGTCGAATTTGGAGCTTGTTTGAAAAACGGCCATTTTTAGGTCGACCCATTTTAACAGAAATTGACCAATCACATTTTCTTTTGCCCCGCTCACATACTAGCTTCAAAAATTATGAAATTTGAAACCTAGCAATAGTTTGACATCCCGGACCCAACAAAAGTGGTTTCGTCGAATTCCGAGGTCGTATGCAAAATATCAATTTTCAGGGGCTATATATGCTATATATCGACCTTTCTGAAAATTCATTTGGCCATAACTTTTGATTCCCGTTATGAAACTTTGATTTTTCAGATTCGTTAGAAAGGTATTCATAAACAGATTTAAATATTTTCAGTTTCGCTAAAATCCGTTATATTTTCCACCCGGTACAGTCAGACAAAGTTTGTATTCAAAATTTCAAACTGCAGTACTATACCCAATTCTTTATTTTCTTGAAATATGCTATTTCAATTATTCAAATTCTTCGGTAATAACCAAATTTAAAATTTTTAAACTGGTTCACATTTTCCGGATTATTACAGAGTAAATCGTGAGAATCACCTCCGGGAAGTCGCCATCTTCACGGCGCCGCCCAGGCCAACTCCGACCACCGAACTGGCTCCCCTCCTCGGTGCACGTGCGCTTCACGTAGGCCTTTGACCCTGCGCAACCCGATCGTGGAACCATTGCACGGATTGATCGAAAAATTCAAACCTAGTTTTGAACGTTTTATTGAAGGTACGACCAGATTTATTTTCAACAGTTTTAACACCTTTAAACCGTTGCAAACTTTGAAAAATCATATCTTTTTCGTGTATTGACGAAATTCAGTGAAACAAGAGACAGTGGACTCGTGTGGACGTCTTCTATATTCTAGAAGAGACCGCATATTTTTCTGAGCCTTCTGCTATTTTTGGTGGAGTGGAACCCAATGTGAGATTTCTAATTTATAAACGATATGGAAAACGACGATGTATAAATTATATAGTCGATGTATTAGTTATATAAGCGTTGTACACCTCTTGTATAAGCATTGTATAAGTTGTACGTTCGATGTATAAGTTGTATAAGCGCTGTAAAAATTATACATGTGTTAAAATAGAAGTGAAATGCTATATATATATATATATATATATATATATATATATATGCCCCTCGTCCACAAACCATGGACGATATTTATTGGTTGTGATTGGTGTGAAAATTGATTGATAGCGAATGGTTGATTGGAATTGTTTGTGGTTGATATTGATTGATTGTGGTTGAAAAATATCCGTTTGTGGTTGCAAAATATTTGGTTGAAATCACATAGGATTAGTTTGTGGAAATGAAATAAATATATACATGCCGCCTGCGTGCGAACTAGATGCATGATTCCCCATTTTCAAAAACCGCGAGGTTTTAAGGTAGAGCGAGGAGCCGTACTAGGGACGGTCCCGGTTTTAACTACCCTGCCGTTATGTTGCCGAAATTTTGAATAATATTCATGTGTTAGAATTATTTTCCTGTGTTGAAATTATATTCGTCTGTTGAATAGAAAACCTTCATGTGTTGAATAGAAATTCATTCGTTGAATCATATTCATGTGTTGAATGGTAATCGTGTTTTGAATAAATTGTTTTAACAATAAAAATCACATTTTTACTCTATATATACAAACTATAGAAAACCTTCATGTGTTGAGTCGATATTCATTCGTTGGATAGAAATTCATGTGTTGAATGGTATTCGTGTTTTAAATATAAAAATCACATTTTATCTATATATATAAACTACAGAAAACCTTCGTGTGTTGAATCGATATTCATTCGTTGAATTGAAATTCATGTGTTGAATGGTGTTCGTGTTTTAAATATAAAAATCACATTTTTATCTATATATATAAAATATAGAAAACCTTCATGTGTTGAATCGATATTCATTCGTTGAATTGAAATTCATGTGTTGAATGGTATTCATATTTTGAAATAAATTGTTTTATAATAAAAATCCTATTTTTATTACCTATATGAACTATATAAAATAATAGAATTTTGAAATGAATTGTTTTACAATAAAAATCACATTTTTATTATGTACATGAATTGTTAAATATAGTGAAGTGTTGAAATAGAAGACAGTTAGATAAAAATATCATTTTTATCAAAAATATGAAATTCATATAGTTTTTGAAATCGAAGGATCGATATATATATATATATATAGAATCGAAATATATTGAATAACGACGCTGCAGTTCGTATTTTGAAGCCGTGATTTCAAACGATTAGTAAGGGAGATCCGACCATCGGATTTTCCTGAAATCGCAACCGTTGGGTTCGCTTTGGAAATATCTTTTCAACGGCACCAACTTTGTAAAAATCCAACGGTTGGATTGTCTGGAATGTTTAATTCAAATCAGAAGAAAAACAGCGCCAGAATCGATTATATATATATATAATCGAATAACGACGCTGCAGTTCGTATTTTGAAATCGAAACTTCAAACGATTATACCGGGAGATCCGACCGTCGGATTTTCCCGAAACTGAAACCGTTGGATTCGTTTTGAAAAGATCTTTCTAATGATGTAAATTTTCTGAAGATCCAACGGTAAGATTTTTAAATATGTGTAAATCAAATCTGAAGAAAAACAGCGCCATGGCCGCGTTATGGCCCGAAGCGTCGTTTTGAATAAATTGGCTATTTTAAAATAAATAAAAATAGCGATAAATCGTTATAAAATATTATAAACGATATGGATGTGAAATTTAGAAACTAACTGAAGGTTGGCTAAGTTGAATGGTTTCTTGGGTATTGATCTGATGCTGGTTTCGGCCTTCAGGGTTAATATTTGGGAAATCGTTCTCTTACTGATTGACGATAAGCAACTAATGAATTGAAATGATGCGTATGTATATTTGTGTTGCACTTGTTTATCATATACGCGAGTTTCTCAGAAAGACCGGGTTTATCCCATTCTGGATAACTGAATCGACGATAAGAAATCGAAGATGAGGACGGTGGTCGAAAACCAGAGATCTTCACCTCGTTTGGATGGTAACCGAGGTCCTGATTGGGAGGCATCCCGAAATATGGATAATGAGTGGTGATCGTCCAGACGTACGTGGTGATCGATGGGTTTGCGAGGTATATAGTGCCTCCAGTTTCGTTCAGACCCAGAACGGACTTGCAAATGGACAGTGTGTCTGACATTGAAATTTATTCTGTGTGATTGATAGCCATCAGTTGCACGGTGTGAATTGCCTGTGTGGCATGCTAAGATGCAGTGATCAGGGCTTCTGTTGAAAAGCAAAGTCTTGTGGTGATGATCAAAGCACCTCCGGTGTGGCGTAGCTTTGTGTATAACGTGAAATCGCGAGCCTCACACCCCGTTATGAACCAGAAACGGGAGAGGACCTCAGGGGGGACATGTGTTTCTTCCTAGCTAGAAGTGTCGTCAGTGGTTTTACACGCCCTGACGAGTTTGACTTATGTGGTTGTTACTGTTGCGAGGCGCCTCGGTTAGATCGGACGATCCGGGTCCGATGTAGTCATTCGCTGGCTCACTTACGCCCCAAAGGGCGGAGAAACGCATTGTTCGGGCATTTTAATCCACATCGGTGGACCGGCCCTGACAATCCAAGGGTCACTTGAGCTTTGATCCTGAGACTCGGGCTAGGCAGTCTCGAAGTCGGAAAGGACTATCTATTGCCTTGGTTCATGATGGAAATCCAATTTCCAAATACATGACCGTGCGGTTTTGATTGTATATATATATATATGGCGACATGATATATGGTACCCATGCCGTCTATGATTGATAATTATGATTCGAAATTGTTTTTGAAACATGTAAACACTAGTAATAATATCAATTGCTTTTGTTTTATTCGTATCAAGCATATTTTGGCCATTATATGGTAAAACTCTATCCTCCGGTTTGCGTTGCATTATGTGATGGGAACTGAGTCTTATAATGGCTTCATTTTTATAAAAAGCATTTCGATGTTTAAAAGAATTATTTGTTCTGAAGCACTGGCAATCCAATGGAGTAAATCCGTTCCACGAAAGTGGCGTGGTCCTGTGATTAGCCATATTTTAAATGTGTTGAGTAGATTTCTCATACCAGTCCCATGACTGACTCGTAGTTTGTTCACTTTCAAACTCGGGTGCCCCTTTTTCTACATGTGCAGCCTTGTATTCAGGTTTAGCTGGCTTTCTCTGGATAGCTGGAGCTGAAGATGGATTCTATCATTTATCTATTTTATGCTGTTCAGCTCCTATTGTACATATTATGTTTGTTTTCCGCTGTAGACATTTATGTATAGCTGAACTGTATTTGTACTAAGTATTCTCTTGTATGTTGTGTAACTCTGTTGATTACGTTAATCCAGTATATTCTATTGTTCATTATCTGGTGTATTTATTTATTTCTGTTCTGCTATTATCTGTTTCTGTGTTATATTCCAAGGATTACCCTTGCCGCCGTTAGTACGGGGTTTAGGGTCGTCTCATTTGGTATCAGAGCTTTGGTTAAGCTTAGTTCTGGATTATAACATATGAACGAACTCGTCAGAAATAGAACCAGTAGTGTTCTAGGACGGGTAATTCTATACAGATAGGATCAGTAATACCTAGTATAAGTAAAGCAAAATGAAATACACCCCAGTAGACACATTTACATTGAAGCATTTGTCTATTTATTTTGAAATATCTTTTCTGTTGACCTGACACTTTGCCTGCTAATTGCAGACGCACTAGAAAATGAGTGACAGGAACAGAAGAAATAATCGTACGGCTCGACCAGCTAATGAGCCAGTTGTTCTCCCACAGCCAGAATCAGATATAGAAGTTCTATTCAAGAGATTTCGAAATCTGGGTGGATCACCATTCTTAGGCAAAGAGTCCATTATGGAAACACAAGCTTGGATTCGTTCTGCAGAGAAAATCTTTGAGGGTTTAAAGCTGAGAGACGTTCAGAAAAGGTTACTGGCGTCTTGGGCACTCAAAGAAGAAGCTTTGTTTTGGTGGGATTCAGTTATTAAAGAAAATCCAGAATTTGATATCACCTGGGACAGATTCAAAGTGATTTTCCAAGAAAGATTTACTCCTCCCGAAGCAACCGAGCGATTATGTGACGAATTTTCTTATTTGATACAAGGTGATATGACCATCCCAGAATATCATAAGAAATTCAACGAACTTTCTCACTTTGCTCCTCATCTGATTCAAGATCCAAAGAGGAAGAATCTGAGATTTATTCATGGCCTGCAAAGGAAATATAAGAATAGTATAATGAGGAATGTGAAGCTCCCTTTTTCTGAAATGATATACATGGCTTACCAGTACGAAGATCTCGACAAGAAAGGTATGTTGCCTTACGAAGAAGAGGTCGGCTCTAGTAAGAAAGTTGAGTCAGAAACTGATCGTCCTGAGGCTAGTACGATGTATGAGTTCAGTAAGAAGCCCAAAGTCAATCGAAAAAGGGCTAGATCTGAAAAAGAACCAGCAATGACTGCCATATGCAATAACTGCCATAAGCAAGGACATTTGCAAGGAAAGTGCAAATCTCTGAAGAAACAAAAGAATGATGGGTTTAAATTCGGCAAGAAGCTCCAGGAAAGTAAAAGATGCAATCAATGCCATCGGTTTGGTCATGTAAAACAAGAGTGCCAGCTGTTAAAAACAACCAAAGAAGCTCAGGTAAATGAAATAGCCAAAGAGCCTGCATCTTCGTCTGCTCAAGAAATAGCCAAATGTCCCAAAATCTGACGGTACTCTGTGTCTATGTGTGGATTATCGAGATCTGAACAAACAGACAGTAAAGAATAAATATCCATTGTCATGGATTGATGATTTGTTGGATCGATTAAATGGCGCACAAGTATTTTCACGAATGTACCTAGCTACAGGTTTCCATCAGCTTCATATCGCCGAGGAGTGTGTTCCTTTGATAGCATTCAGAGGTCCAGACTTATTCTACGAGTGGTTAGTGATGCCCTTCGGCTTATGTAACGCTCCAGCCTATTTCGTCGATCTAATGAATAGAGTATTCAGAGGAGTATTGAATAAATTTGTTCTGGTTTTCATTGATGATATCCTTATCTTCTCTAAGTCAGAAAGCGAGCACGAAAAATATTTGGAACAGGTTCTGGAAATCCTCAGAAGGAATTTATTAAAAGCAAAGTTTTCCAAATGTATATTCTGGCAAGAAGAAGTCAAATTTCTAGGCCACGTTGTATCGAAAGAAGGAATTGCTGTGGATCCAAGTAAAATCACAACTATTCAGAATTGGAAACAGCCCAGTACCCCTACAGAAGTCCGCAGTTTTCTCGGATTGGCTAGTTATTACCGGAAGTTCGTTAAAAACTTTTCGAAGATATCTGGTCACTTAACGAAGCTTACAAAGAAGCACTCTAAATTCAAATGGACTCCAGAAAGTGAAGAGGCTTTTGAAGAGCTAAAGTTAAGATTAACGACTGCTCCAGTGTTAACCATCATTGATGGCAAACAGGATTTAAAAGTCTGGACAGATGCTTCTAGAGAAGGCTTTGGCGCAGTGTTAATGCAAAGGGGTCAAGTGATTGCTTATGCTAGCCGTCAGCTAAAGCCGCATGAGAAAAACTACGTAACTCATGATCTTGAGTTATTGGCTATAGTATTCGCCTTGAAAATCTGGAGACACTATCTTCTGAGTGAGAGATTTGAAATGGTTACCGATCACCAGTCGTTAAAGTATCTGTTCACCCAGAAGGACTTGAATCTGAGGCAGCAACGTTGGCTAGAGTTCCTTGCAGCATACGACTTTGAGATTATATACACTCCAGGGAAAGCCAATGTCGTGGCCGATGCGCTGAGTCGAAAGAATGTAATGATCGCCAGCTTTATTATTACGACTTCCTTGATTGACAAAATATCTATTCTTCAGAAGGAGGATAACTTTATTAAGGATATGATCAAAAGGATTCAAAAAGGCGAACCCTCGTGTTTTCAAATAGATAACGACGGAATCCTGAAATTGAAAGCAAGGATTTGTGTTCCTGGCATCCCATAGTTAAAAAGGGAGGTGTTAGACGAGTGTCACAAATCCAAGCTGAGTATCCATCCCGATGTGACCAAAATGTACAACGATCTCAAGCGAACATTCTGGTGGAAGGCTATGAAAAGAGACGTTTCAATATATGTTAGCCGATGCCCTACTTGCCAACTAGTCAAGAGCGACCAACAGAAACTTGCTGGACTGTTGCAACCGCTAGACGTTCCAGGCTGGAAGTGGGATCATATTTCCATGGACTTCATTGATGGTTTGCCCAGAACCAGAAAAGGGAATGACAGTATTTGGGTGATCGTAGATCGCTTCACGAAGACCGCCCATTTCATACATGTCAGATCAAACAGAACTGCTCAGAGTCTGGCGCAGATTTACTTTAAGGAAATAGTTAGACTACATGGAGTGCCGCTCAGTATAGTCAGTGATAGAGATACAATATTTACTGGTAAATTCGGGGAGGCAGTTCAAGTAGAGCTGGGAATGAAGCTGAACTTGTGCACCGCTTATCATCCTTAGACAAACGGTCAGACTGAGAGGGTGAATCATATTTTAGAAGATCTATTGCGGGCTTGTGTTCTAGATTTCTGTGGATCATGGGAAGACCATCTGCATTTGGCTGAATTCTCATATAATAACAGCTACCAGGCGAGCCTGACAATGTCGCCATTCGAAGCATTATATGGTAGACCGTGCCGATCTCCTGCTTGTTGGGTCGAACCTGGTAATAGACTCGGGTTAGGGACAGATATGATCCGAGAAGCTGCCAACAAATTCGACTTTATTAAGAAGCGATTACTTGCTGCTCAAAGCCGACAAAAGAGTTATGCCGATAGGAGAAGAAGAGATATATCATTTGCTGTTGGCGACTATGTATATGTGAAAGTATCGCCAATGAGAGGAGTTATCCGGTTCGGTAAAACTGGGAAGTTGGCGCCCAAATTCATTGGTCCGTTTCCTATTCTGGAACGGATCGGAACTCTCGCTTATAGGGTTAAATTTCCGGATTGGTTACCTGGAGTTCATGATGTATTTCATATATCTCAACTTCGAAAGCACGTTCATGGTCCAGACTTGATCGTGGAAGAAGCAGCTCAACAGGATATTGAAATTACTCCAGAATTAGCTGTGAGAAGAGAGCCGCTCAAGATCATTGGAAAAGAAACCAAAGAACTGAGGAACAAGAAGGTTCACTTTGTCAAAGTGCAATGGAGTGGAGATCCGCGAGATTGTACTTGGGAAACTGAGGAGAGCATTCAGAAAGCCTATCCTAGATGCCGAGTGGATATCTCTGAATGACTTCGATGCAAGGTACATTTACCATACTTTGCATTATTAATTGATTCTCTACTCTGTTGTTATTTTCTTTCCATGGATGTGCACTTTTAATTCTATAGTCTGAATAATTTTGAAAGAGTATAGAAATTGATTAGTATATTTTTGAAAAGTTAAAAACAATTTGATTGTTGTTTGTGTTGTGTGATTGTAGATTGGATTAATTAAATTATTGAAACGATAGTTAATTTAATTAATAAGAGAATGAATGGTAGGATTTATTCGATTAACTCACACATTGAAATGATTTAAAAATAGATAGACATATATACATGTGTATTTTATATGTTTGAACAGGTATTTGGATAGCTGTTGAGTAAAGATTTTATTTGTGTGCCCGACAAACAGGTAAACCTTAATGAGTTGGATGCGAAATATTATTATATCAACTCCTGTGAATGCCATTGGATGCAGAGTGCTGGTTATTCTGTGTGTAATAATAAACGTCGCCATAGGATAGTAACAATTAATTTTGAACTACATTACATGGCATACTTCAGAAGATAGGCATACTTCATCATTTACCACATAAGCATTTGGAGCTTGTGTGACGAGGTGGAAGAATTACCATACGAGCGAGAGGCTTGTATGGTGATGACTATATTCTACAGGTTGAACTGATGACTGATATGGACTATTTAAATTGTAACGATAAAATTGCCAGATTAATAAAAAACCCACACGGGTCTGGAGTTGACAATAATCACATCTCTCTAGTTATTAGATACGGCACATGGACTATTTATTTCCCACACGGGACGAGGTGACGAGGATTTATCCTCTGGGGCATTTAAAATACACACTCCCTCAGGCTTTGACAGGGTGACGAGAATTTATTCTCTGGAGTTATTATCAATACACGCTCCCCTGTAAACACCAGAATATATCACTATAAATATGTGTATGCTTATTAGGATTTATTGGGTACCTAAAACGGCCCAATAAATTTCCAAACCTCTCCCCGTACAAAGGAAGTTATGGCGAAATTTTTCGAAAATTCGGGGTGTTAGCCAAATTTTTGAAGAATTTGGAAATTCTCAGAAACTGAAAAGTTGGAGAATGGAAGCCAGATTGAACGTAGAGTTGATTAATCAAACCACTTTCGACTTTGTTCCTTTTCGGGGACGAAAAGTTTTAAGTGGGGGAGATTGTAACGAACCGGAAAATCTGAACCAATTTAAAAAATTTAAATTGCCTAAAATAGTGGATTTTAAATATTTAAAAAAAATATTTTAAATATTTAAAAAAAATATTTTAAATGATAGCAATGAAAAGTGAGTTTGAATCGACGTTTGAAAACGAATATAATTAATTCTAATTATAAACAGGGCCTGAAAAGGCGCTGCAGTTTCAAAAATTGAATTCAAACTTTGTCGGACTGTACCGGGTGCAAAACAAAACGGATTTGAGTGAAACCAAAAATATTTAAATCTGTTAGTGAATACCTTTCTAACAAATCTGAAAAATCGAAGTTTCATAGCAGAAAGCAAAAGTTATGGCCAAATGAATTTTCAGAAAGGTCGCTATGGAATTTATATAGCCCGTGAAATTGGCCATATTGCAAACGACTTTGGAATTCGACGAAACCACTTTTGTTGGATCTGGGATGCAAAGTTATTTCTAGATTTCAAATTTCATAATTTTTGAAGCTTGTATATGAGCGTGGCAAAGGAAAACGTGTTTTGATCAATTATAGTTAAATTGGATCGACCAGAAATGGGCCTTTTTGCAAACGGTCTCAGAATTCTACGAAACTAGCTTTGTTAGGACCGTATCGTCAAAACATAGCTAGATTTATTTTTCTAGAATTTTTTGAATTAGTTTGTGGCCCTGGAAAATTGAAATGTACGTTCAATTGAATATTGAATGTTATATATTTTAAATTGAAGGAAAACTGACTGAAACCTTCGAATGGGCCTACGAAACATATACCATTGTGTTCGGAATGGGGGTAAAACGCTAGGGGTGATAGTCGTTGGGTTTGATTTCGAGTTCGTGTGAGAAAACACTATTTTTGGGAGTTATAAATATCCTGGACAATCAGATTTTTTTTATTTAAATAAAAGGCGGACACTCTCTCTCCCCGAAGTCGCGCACGGCGGAAATGCTCCAAATCTTCCCGGCTTGATTTCTCCTCCAATTCTCAATGAAATCGCGTGATTCTTGATCCATTCCAAAGCTCTCGATCTCCTCTTCAAATCCATATAAGGAGCAGCAATTATCGTTGAGTAAATCGTGAGAATCACCTCCAGGAAGTCGCCATCTTCACGTCGCCGCCCAGGCCAACTCCGACCACCGAACTGGCTCCCCACCTCGGCGCACGTGCGCCTCACGTAGGCCTTCGACCCTACGCAACCCGATCGTGGAACCATTGCACGGATTGATCGAAAAATTCAAACCTAGTTTTGAACGTTTTATTGAAGGTACGGCCAGATTTATTTTCAACAGTTTTAACACCTTTAAACCGTTGCAAACTTTGAAAAATCATATCTTTTTCGTGTATTGACGAAATTCAGTGAAACAAGAGACAGTGGACTCGTGTGGACGTCTTCTATATTTTAGAAGAGACCGCATATTTTTCTAAGCCTTCTGCTATTTTTGGTGGAGTGGAACCCAATGTGAGATTTCTAATTTATAAACGATATGGAAAACGACGATGTATAAATTATATAGTCGATGTATTAGTTATATAAGCGTTGTACACCTCTTGTATAAGCATTGTATAAGTTGTACGTTCGATGTATAAGTTGTATAAGCGTTGTAAAAATTATACATGTGTTAAAATAGAAGTGAAATGCTATATATATATATATATATATATGCCCCTCGTCCACAAACCATGGACGATATTTATTGGTTGTGATTGGTGTGAAAATTGATTGATAGCGAATGGTTGACTGGAATTGTTTGTGGTTGATAATGATTGATTGTGGTTGAAAAATACCCGTTTGTGGTTGAGAAATATTTGGTCGAAACCACATAGGATTAGTTTGTGGAAATGAAATAAATATATACATGCCGCCTGCGTGCGAACTAGATGCATGATTACCCATTGTCAAAAACCGCGAGGTTTTAAGGTAGAGCGAGGATTCGTACTAGGGACGGTCCCGGTTTTAACTACCCTGCCGTTATGCTGCCGAAATTTTGAATAATATTCATGTGTTAGAATTATTTTCCTGTGTTGAAATTATATTCGTCTGTTGAATAGAAAACCTTCATGTGTTGAATAGAAATTCATTCGTTGAATCATATTCATGTGTTGAATGGTAATCGTGTTTTGAATAAATTGTTTTAACAATAAAAATCACATTTTTACTCTATATATACAAACTATAGAAAACCTTCATGTGTTGAGTCGATATTCATTCGTTGGATAGAAATTCATTTACCTGATATATATATATATATATATATATATATATATGGCGACATGATATATGGTACCCATGCTGTCTATGATTGATAGTTATGATTCGAAATTGTTTTTGAAACATGCAAACACTAGTAATAATATCAATTGCTTTTGTTTTATTCGTATCAAGCATATTTTGACCATTATAAGGTAAAACTCTATCCTCCGGTTTGCGTTGCATTGTGTGATGGGAACTGAGTCTTATAATGGCTTCATTTTTATAAAAAGCATTGCGATGTTTAAAAGAATTATTTGTTCTAAAGCACTGGCAATCCAATGGAGTAAACCCGTTCCACGAAAGTGGCGTGGTCCTATGATTAGCCATATTTTAAATGTGTTGAGTAGATTTCTCATACCAGTCCCATGACTGACTTGTAGTTTGTTTCACTTTCAAACTCGGGTGCCCCTTTTTCTACACGGGCAGACTTGTATTCAGGTTTAGCTGGCTTTCTCTGGATAGCTGGAGCTGAAGATGGATTCTATCATTTATCTATTTTATGTTGTTCAGCTACTATTGTACATATTATGTTTGTTTTCCGCTGTAGACATTTATGTATAGCTGAACTGTATTTGTACTAAGTATGATCTTGTATGCTATGTAACTCTGTTGATTACGTTTATCCAGTATATTCTATTGTTCATTATCTGGTGTATTTATTTATTTCTATTCTTCTATTATCTGTTTCTGTGTTATATTCAAAGGATTACCTTTGCCGCCGTTAGTACGGGGTTTAGGGTCATCTCACACACCCTCCAAAGAAAGTTGGCTCTAACAAGGATGTGATGACACACACTCCCACTCCAAATAAAGTTAGTAACCTGGTGAAAACTGCAGAAAAAATGAGGAAATTGATGCAACCTATAATGTCTCATATACGAGTTATAAAACCTACAACTTATCATCCACTAGTTTTAAAATGTACATGTAGCAAAATGTTAAAACGATCAACCAATTGTGAAGCTGCTCGTTCAGTCGCTGCTTATTTAGCGATGCGGGAACGTCAAAAGTAGAATGTTGCAGCTCCAACAATGGAAGATGTTATTGATCAATTAGACTAGGAATGGATTGCAGAGGAAGATGAAGTAGGTAAAATGTTTCTTTATCTGTGCACTGCTATAAAGGACCACAAATACGTACCATTAAAGCTGACTGAATACAACTCACGTTCGACCCAAACTGCACAAAAATACAAATCTTTACGGGTTAAAGAAGAAAAAGATAAAATAAGAATAGAAACAACAACATAAAATCTCATATCGCAGTGGAAATAAAATATAATATATATCATAGCTTTTGAAATACCAAAATTTTACTGCATACACATCATTATCAGAGTACAACACTTACAACACGATGGAAAATAACAATAGCCATATAACGCTGAAGCCTCCTACTCCAAGCTCCTCTAAGTATATCTGTAAACACTGGAAACTACTTGATTGCCCGTACATATTTGGGCACATAAGATTTTAGGGTAAAACAAAACAAAATAAACCCTGGGCTAGTCATGGGACAGGTGTGAGTAAACTCCAACCACTTGGTTTAACTTTTAAAATCCTTTAAAATAAAGAATAGTCGTTAGACCGATCCACACATAAACATGGATGATTTTTACCTTACGATATCCCAAAACATTCTCTAAATCAGTACCATTCTGATAATTTAATAACGTCTAAATCAAATAAATATATATCTAGTAGAATGGTTGGATCTTATGTTCCACATACAATATACAATCAAAAACCGCGGGCACTTATTGGGTAATGGATTTCCATCTACGTCGAGGTATGGAACCACCTTCCGATAGTGTATCTCTAGATAGAAACACACTAGGTTCAACAGGAACATCTTGTAACCTAGCCACACATGACCGACCACTCATTTCGCTTTAATGTATCGAATGTACATCACCAACGATTGGATCAACAACTGTTTCCCGAAAGGGACAGCATCAAATAGAATAAAGAATGAAATGAATTTCTCTAGATAGGTGATAATACACCTTAATTGGGAGATACCCACTTAGCCATGTTGCCTACCCAATTTATGTCATTTCTCGGTTGTTGAGGCCTGAGGTTACGATTACTTACCTTTCATTAATAGCACAAACACTTTGAATGCCACATTGTCGGATCCGTTAACATTCATTAATTTGCACAAATATATTGTGGATATTATGCTAAGAGAATAAATTCTCCACCACCAGATGTATATTTGTACAGACCAACATATGTGAACATTGATAATTCTATGTTAGACATTCGTCCACACGTCTTCATTCAGGGATTGAACGAAACTTGTAACAGCCCCACTGTTATACCCAGTTTAGCAAAGAACATTACAAGTAATGTTGTCTGCTAATCTGGAGAATACAGCATGATAGGGGCGATCGAATGTGAATATATCTTTATACTAACACTGACACATCATTTATACCTTTTTACTTAATGTCTGATCTGAATTTGACGTTTTCAGTATTAATACAAAGTATTAAACTCACTGATTCCACTTAATTAGAAAAATATATCAAACACATAACAATCACAAATCACATCAGAATGCACATATCATAGCATACATCGGGTAAGTACAAAAAATATACTCCTGATTTTACGGTCTACATATTTAAAAATAAGACACTGTCTTAACAAGTACATCTCATACAAAATCAGGTGAATATCCTATAGAAGATCAACAAAGGGTCTCAATATGTTTATCCATGGCTAGCTCACCTGTCCAAAAGTCCGAGCATCCTGTAAACCTGAAAATTCCGGTCTAACATAGAAGCACAAAATTTCGGATCAGTCTATCTCTAAGTATCTAAAAAGTGAGATCCATATATAAAACATGTAAATAAACTTTAGTTCAACCACAAAACGCCAGTAGCAATAATTTTTTGTTGCATAAAGATGTATGTTTAGTTTTCAATTATGGTTTTTATCTCCATCACAAGTTCACGCTATAGGCACGACAAATTAACACAACTCATTCATGACTAACATGTTCAAGGAACTATTGTAATAACGACAAGTTAACACAACTCATTCATGACAAACCTGATCAAGGAAGTCTCATTCTCAGTCAAATGACCAAGGAAACACAAGAATCAACATATCAAACAAACATACATTCCAAAATCCAAGATGGTCTCAAGCCTGGTAGTATCCCTCATGCCGATCTGATACCAAAGCTCGGGAACTCATACATGATCACTAGGATCCAGGAACTCATACTTAATCGACCTGATCGAGGAAACACAATAAAACTAGCAATCTGGAACTCATGCATGATCGTTAGGATCGAGGAAACATAACAAAACAATTAATACAATCCATTTCTATTATTATTAAGACCAATGAATCACATGCTAAATCTAAGAGATTGAGGAAACATAGACATATGATCGTATTGGAATCTCGCATGCTCAATCTAAGGGATCGAGGAACCACATATCCAATCTCAATAATCAAAGAAGCAATATCTCAATAATCAAAAAGATAAAGGCAACTACGACCTTACTACTTCATAGTAATCATTATTTTATTTAAAATCTTTACTACAAAAGTAGTCATAAAGGTCCATCCTTTTACAATAATGAATTTCCCAATCTTTTTATGTTTACAAGTTTGAAAAGAAATCCAGAAATAACCTCCTTAATGATCTAGCAGCCTCTGCCGCATACCAAAAGAAAGTGAACTCTAAAGTGCCAAATACTATCACTCACAGTAACCACTATAGTTTAACATAGAAGTCCCATACCATCTAGTGAAACACAAGTATTTACTGGGAATTAGTAAATTTCATTTGTTATGGATATACTGGAAAACCTGAATTGTATTTTCTTATGGATCTAGAGACCACTTGTCACACACCATAAATGAATATAATCCTAAAGTATTAATTACTATCTCAAAATCGATTATAAGAATCTAACTTGGGCATCCCATACTTCCCAGTTGGGTTCTATTATTCGCTCAAGAATTAGTAAATTCCACTTCAACATTCCATTCGTTGGAACATACCATTTTCGACAAAATGTTTTACGAGAGCACATAAAACAATCGGTAACATTATGTCGAAAATTAGCTCATTCCAGACTATAGAATTAAGATTCTCAAAACTATTATCTCTTTTGAAGTCTATTGTTTAAAACACTTAATTAGTTCTTTACAAAACTATTTTATTGTTTCCAAAAGTTCATAATAAATCTCTTAGTTTTAAATTGCAATTTCAGTTTGCTTAAGCATATAATTTAACAAAACTTAATCCATACAATTATAGCAAAAACTCTTAGATTTCAAAAACATCAAAATTGTTAAACTTTGATAAGTAACTCAAAAGTTATGACTAAAACAATTTCTCATGTTTAAGTATTGACACAATTTCTCAATGACAGGACAATGGCAAACAAATGGGGTTTTCAACATTTAAACTCCAAAATCACAAGAGGCACATTAATGAAAATTGTAGCTCAATCTCTTAGCTTTCAAGAACATTAAGAATTATCAAATTCCGATAAGTGGCTCAAAAGTTATGAGCAAAACAAATTCTTAGTTTTAATTATTTTCATGATTTCCTAACGACAGCCCAACGACAAACAAATGGGTTTTTCTCCATTTAAACTTCAAAATCAACAAAAACACAACAAATGAACATTGTTGCTTATACTCTTAATTTCTAGATATTAGAAATTATAAAATTTTACCCATTTTACTCTCAGCTATCAACACTGATTTTTACATAGCTCTAAGCTACATGCTCAGTTTAAAACTCATTTTTGGCCCCCTAAAACGCATAATTTCGAAAAATGCCTAAATGGAAAAGTTGTAGCAAATTGAACTAGCTTTCTACTGCAAAAAGATTGGGATAATTTGGAAAATCTAGCTACAAGTTATCAATGTTTTATAGCAGTGATGATTTCACCAAATTTACAACATACAACCAAACAATCACTTGACTCTAAAACAGTATAGCACCCAAACCAATCATCCAATCAACCATATCAAAGACAAAATTTCTAACATGCAACACACTAATTATAGATAGATTTTGTGAGTCGAACAACTCACCTTATTATCCAAAGAGCTTCATATCCATAAATATTAACCTCAAGCCAAGTAACCA
The DNA here is from genome assembly GCA_030737875.1 of Allium sativum. Lineage (NCBI taxonomy): Eukaryota > Viridiplantae > Streptophyta > Magnoliopsida > Asparagales > Amaryllidaceae > Allium > Allium sativum. The sequence goes on from CM060920.1 coordinate 193,800,324, forward strand.
AAATCAACCCAGATTTTTATCCCTGTGTAACACCCCGTGTCCATTAATGTCACTGACAAAGGGAATGCATTAACTTCTATGGAGCGTTTTAAGTGAGTATAGAACAGAAGCTTAACAATAAGATAGATATAAACAGTACTTGAAAAATTAAAAACTTTGTTTCATTGCCGCGGAAAATACATATGTTTGATTACATCGTCAAAACCAGAGCCAAGTACATAATATCTATCTTGACTAAATCAAAGTACATAAATTGAAAGACATAATCCTCAATACAAAATTGCCATAAATAAAAGAGAGGCTGAACATTACTTCAGCAATCCAAGCAATCGTCTAAAAGTAAGAAGCACAGCTGTCCAAAATCAAGCTCCACTGGTGCTAGTTCCAACCTGAGCACCTGCGGGGGGGGGGGGGGGGAATATAAAAGAGGAGGAAACAAAGGGGTCAGACATAAAGTCTAGCGAGTGCGATAACTTTAACAATATAATCACCAAAGTAACTAGGCTAAGGCATAAGTTGGAAAATCAGAAAATGACCATGAACCATTGAGTATGGCAGAGTAAACAAGGAAATAGGATGAACAACGATATCATTAAAGCGCACCTAACCCACTGTAAGATAATTACTAAACTACACCAACACTATGAGATAATTGGTATACTGCACCACCACTAGTCACCTAAAGGTTGATCCTGCCTACTGAACATAAGTGATAATAATAATGGTAGTTTCGTGTACCCCTAGCTGCTGTCATAGGTGCCGCCTGCTCCTATCTCCACTAGTGGTACCCACTACCCTCACCATTCTAATTACAATATTCATAATATCGTAGCTATACTCCTAGCTGCTGTCATAGGTGCCGCCTGCTCCTATCTCCACTAGTCGTACCCACTACCTTCCCCATTCGATCGGCTCCCTAACTCGTAGATACCCGTGCTGGTCCCACAGTGGGGTGTATCACTCCCCAAAGTGGCAACCCAATACTACCAGAGATGCACGACTTATACCTACATGATGCAACAACGTCTTACCTACCAGCCCGGGTCCACACACGCATATGAAGACGTTGGACTTGCGTTTCCACCGCTAACCCAGTTTGGCCTCTTACAGTCAAGCCCAGTATGTGTGTCATGTCCTCGACTTGGGTCGAGCCCACAAAGATACATATGGGCTACTGGTTGAAATTGGCCCCCATGACTTGACACAAGCTATCCACCTAAGCTTGGTCCCCTCTAGTACTCTTTCCCCCTTAACCCACTTCTTATTCATGTTTCAATTACATGTTTCAATTTTGGTTAAGTACTTCTAAT